>OZ022498.1:81704486-83182506 GCA_963989385.1 Ctena decussata | reverse complement strand
AGAAGCTACTCGTTTAAGGAGATTCGGATTTTCACTGCATAACAGCTGAATTAGTTGAAACATGGAAGGTCTTCTTGTGTAAAAGGTGGGGATGTACTGAGCTCTAAGATCAGCGTATTGCTGGCATTCAATAACTAGATGATATTCATCTTCCAAAATGTTACAAAATGGGCATTTTCTGTCCTGTATATCTGTTGGCGGGCGTGTCCATCTACCACACTCCACTCCATCTACCACACTCCACATATATTTACATGCTATTTTTGGTCAAAATATTATCCATTATGCCAAAATGTAAATCCAAAATTGTTGCGTTTTTAAATGTACTAAGTACGAGGGTTGATCCAAAAGTAATGTCACTGCAGCTATAAAATCGTGCAGAATAAAGACAAAGTAACGAAATTTTATATCCAAGTAGCTTAATCTATTTGCGTTATGTCCTGAAAATGCTATTAAAATATATTGCAGGGTTATTGAGATATCGAGATGGACAGAAGGCATGGTAAAAACACGCGCCGCACGTAAATGACGTTGTTGAAGTTCCGTACGAAGTTTCGATATTTTGTCATGTCCAAAGTAGCATCTTCGTTGTTTAAGCACATCACTAATGTGTGTTCAACCATGTCCGTCTCTTCCTTCACTATTATTTGAACAGCCCTGCGGTTCATGTTCAAGAATTTACACTATGTTCGAATTGCAGAACATCGATCTTCATGTTTGGGGTCTAAACAAGAGTAACGTTATTGTATGACATTGCACATAAAGGTCTTCCGGATTTCAGACGATCCACTAGCGACTCATCTGCATCACTACAGCGCTAACTGCACCTTTACGCGAGCCTCATAGTCACTGTTATATCACCGCATGTCTAATTAAACAGTTTTAGAGTTTTTAACGGTGACATTCCTAGTTTGCGACTAAACCGCATGACTGTGAGCTGACGCGTTTGTCAGAAATCAGCAGTTTTCACTCGACAGTAACAAGCATTAGGCCTTACTAGCGACCTTCAAACTGCAATGACGTTATCAAAGTTTCAACATTAGGTGTCAAAAATATATTTCTTCATAGATTTAGAATTTCAACTGATTTTGGGCGTTATTTTGATTTTCATTTGTGATTGCCTTTCAAAATTATGTTAGTGTAATCAACGTTATTTTAACGTGCGGCGCGATTGCGTCGGTGGCATACTTTGAATGTCTATATAATTGGAAAGGAAAAAAGATTCAAACCTTATATTTATTCTGTTAATCAGAACTGAATTACAATCCATCTTGATATGATCTTTATAATAATGCTACAACGAATAAGCACGTAGTGGACACAGTGACATTACTTCCGGATCAGCCCTTGTATATACGGAATTATCCCTGTGGGCCAGAAATGATATAATCTGCACTTTGTAACTCTGTTTATTGTTCATACAGATATATGTTGTGCTCCCTCATTATAACAACCTTGTTATTTGTTTTTGCCTGTCTTTAGAAGTGCCGCATCAATGGATCAAAATGCTACCATCTTACACTGAGTAAGCACAGAAGCTGTGGCATCAGTCTTTCCCCTAGTCGGTGAGAAGGGCGAGATCGAGATCGTATCACTGGACGTTCTCTGCATAAAAGCTAAAGCCTGCACTGTAAAAAAATTCTGTAGATTTTACGGTAGAATAACTGGAAACCGGCTGCCAGTCCTTTTACCGTTATTTTTACGGGCTTTTGCCTGTAAGACATTGTTGGAAGTCACGAAATGGAAGCTTTATGTTAACTTGGCGCACTCGAAAATAACTTTGTATTGTTGGAGGGCTATCTAACCAAAATGACATTTGCTCTATTCTGTCCCACTCTGCTTGATGATTCCTGCAATTTTTACGGGCGCCCGTAAAAATAACGGTAAAAGGACTGGCAGCTGGTTGCCAGTTATTTTACCGTAAAATCTACCGTTTATTTTTGCAGTGTGGACAAGTCAAGTGGCTATCGCCGCATCTGGTCAACACCAGTGCTTCAGTGTTTGATTTTACCCTAGGGGTGGGAGTCGACACAGGAGTTGGGATAAAAGATGATTCGTTTACAGCTGAAGTTCTAGGCTGTGGGATAACACTTGGTAGAACAGTTGGTTTCAGCGTTTTAGGAAACTCTGGTGGTGTAGATTTCGGCAGATGCTCAGTTCAGTTTGACATCAATTCGAAATGAGGTCTGAAGTTGATTTATATTAACGTCTTCTTTTTTTGCTAACGGCACATAGTCAAAATGCTCATGTTAATATTTGATTTAAATATTACGCTCCTTTATCTGTCTTAAGGCCACTTTCTATATTAAAGTTTCCTGCCTTTTCTGTCATATGTTAATGCCATTTTACGCTCATATTTTGAACAGTTTTACAATACTTCAAAAACTTTCGTCACCAAGAATCGGGGGAATGCTTGACCCCACGCCAAAGCAGGCACATGGCAGCGTAATGACGTCGATGCGACGTGATTACGCGCATCAATGTCAGTTCGATGTCATTTCGACGTCCTGTGCCCGCTGGGCGGTTACAATTTGAGCATTTTCAAGTTAAGAGGTATGGCTTATGCTACATGTACCTGCGAAAGTTCAGATTAACTATTTCATTGATTCCAAATAATTTGATACATGTTGGTTGGTTGGTTGTTTTGGGCTTAACTGCCATTTGAGACAGTATTTCAGTCTATATCGGGCCGTCTCCCTGAGAGAAAGAGTGAGAAAGAAAAGAGTAATGATAGCTGATCCAAACAACCCCCGCCCGCACCTACTGCAATCACAGTAGGCCCTTGCCCTACTTTAGTCCAAATAAGTAGGACGCACAGGCACTGGAAGTTATAACCAGTACCATCGCCCTGTGGTCTCTCCTGGTAGCCATCTCGAATCACGGACTGCGATTCGAACATACTTTCATACGCCGAAGCCATGAGGGCTGCCAATTTGTTTCCAGCAGACCCCGCAGCTGCATAAGGGGGTCATTTACAATTGTTGACGGATAGTGCCTATCCTATCAGCTCAGATGAGCTAAAAATAGTGGGAAAGACAATAAACGTTCAGTAAGAATTATAAATAGTTGCATTGTCATGAGATCAGATAAAAACAATAGTACGAAACTATCAAAAATACCGCGTAAATAAAGAATATACAACAATACTGAAAGATTTAAAACAACAAAAAACAACAAAGCTCGTAAGCAATGCATGCGTGAGGACAAAAAATGTACTTATGCATAAGCGATCAGAATTTACTGATATTTATTCTAACTTCAGTAAGATGGTTATAGTTTCTTATTCTCAATAACACTGGCAGTGCAACAACAATGGCTGCAAAAATCCCAGCAGGCACCTGACGTCGTATTGACGTCGCACTAACGTCTATGCGACGTCATTTCGATGTCATGAGCCTGCTGGATACTGGGTATGCAGAAATACACTGACATATCATCGATAGGCCAGAAAAGATGCTTCTTAGCGAGCAGTCAAAATGATATGAAAATATTTACTCTGTCAGGGACAGGAATCTACCCTTTGAAAGAGGCAACATTGTGTCGCCGTCGATACATCGTTGTGTGCTTTCTGAGTGAAGGGGCAAAACAAAAAAAAGGCCCTGCACTGCAGTACCCAGCGGCACATACAACGTCGGTGTGACGTCATCACGTCGCATCGACGTCAGTAAGACTTCAATTCGACGCCATGTGGTATCTGGGTATATGTTACCCTGCGATACCGACATAAAAATGTTATCTACCTATCTAAAATAAATATACTAGAACCAACTTCTAACCGACCACTTAATTATAGCATGTTTTCTTCTAAATAAAAAGGCCAATCGAACATATGTTTCCATCTTTAATTAACTTGTGATATTGGTAATCAGGTAAGGGGGAAATAAAAATCTTATCCGTAGACCATTGAATAGATGAAAGATAATGGTACCCCTGTTTCCGAAAATCGCAAGATTTCAGCAGATTTTCACGATTCGGACAGAACCACATTTCGGAATCTTGTCAGCATATGCTTATGAATTGTGCGAATATTTAGAAAATGTTTAAATGAACTTGAGAATTCATAATCAGACATCATTTTAATACAGAATTCAAAATTGTAGTCACAATTAAAAAACCTTCTCAACCACAGTCATAATCATTGCGAAGTTCGAAACTTGGGGTACATGTGCATCCTCTGCTGCCAGGAAAACGATTCTAAAGGTATTGAGCTCAAACATTTTAAAACGTTTACATGACACATTGGGAATACTGAATATAAGAAAATTATGTCCGGATACCATCTTCAAAAGACAGTGTTCAAGACAAAACAAGTGGTCGGTTAGAAGTTGTGCTTAGTATATTATATACCTATCTAAACTACACAAGGTTAAAACAAATACGGATGTGCTATGACAAATTATGATAACCCTTAATACAGCTCAAATTCAGGATACAATGTTAGAAACACTCAGTTATTTGTTTGTACTACGAGAAAATGTGGCTTCCGACATGAGCACACAGTTAAGAGTCATATTATATAGTTTGTGCAACAGCAGGGCCTTTTCAGAGTTTGCCGTAGGCTTGTCACGCTATGGGTTTTTGTACACTGAAAACAGAAAACTGTCAATCTACGCAGACACACTCCTGGTTAACTATGCATATACAAGGGCTGTATCGAAACGATAAAAAAGAGCTGTTACGCAACCAAAAAGAGTCAAAGTTACCAAACGACTGAAACGAAAAAGAGCTGTTACGAAACAAAAATTGTCAAAGTTATTAAACGACCTGATGACCAGATCGTTTGGTAACAATGACTGTTTCGTTTCGTAACATGACCAGGTCGTTTGGTAACTATGACTATTTCGTTTCGTAACAGCTTTTTTGTTTCGTAACATTCTTGAAATATTAGTTAACCGGGTGTGATACAGACGCCCTTGAAACAATGAATCAACGTTTGTTCAATGGAATCAACGTTGATTCATTGTTGTTTCAACGTTATGTACTTGCCGGGCTGAGCGAGACCTGTTAGTACATGTAGTACTGCCACGACCTACTATGTCAGAAAAATCATATCAACCACACACTTTAAAATACTTTAAGATATTGGAGCCGCGACAAGACAAAACCAACAATGTGGTTGTGCGCCCAGCGCAGACTCTAATCAGTCTGGGCATCCGCCCAATTCGATCAGACTCTTCCTTAAACCTCTATGCGGACAGCGAAGACTCTGTTTAGACTGGGCGGGTGCCCAGGCTGATCTTAGTCTGCGCTGGGCGTACAACCACATTGTTAGTTTTGTCCTGTCGCGGCTCATTTCCTTTATAAAAGTATTTATAACAATAATAATAATAAAAACATGCATTTTAGATTATGCGCAGTTACCCTATAAAATATTTACCCAGGGACGCTGTACTCATAACAACCCTACGTATTCGTACCCTATTCATATCTACATTAGTTTTGCGACAAGTCGGTAGCCCCGGTAGCTCATTGGGTTATGCGCTGGCCTTCGAGCCCCGCTGGGGGTGGAAATCCATTCAATCGTAAACAGGGTTTCATTGCTCATCCTGATATGACTGAACTTCAAACTTTATTCTTTATTTATACTGAAAGGATTTAAAAACTTCCACCCATTAATTTTGAATATCTCAAAAACAAATGGAACTACGTCCACCGGAATTTTACAACATATATATTCTCTTGTACCTGATTATGTACATATCCCGAACTTGATATCGTTCAACCGAATCGGTCAGAAATAAGCACGTGCTCCTCGTGTTCTTAGTGCAGTTTACATACAGATGGATAACTTTATGTATACAGTTTTCTGATGACATATTGCTCTCACAATATCAAATTGAATTTTAAAAGTTTGAACTCCGTCTGTGGCTTCATTTGGCCTACCGCGCCTAAATATCGGTAACAGCTGCAGAGTTTTGGGCCAGTTAAATGCTGAAATTTCAAAACATGACGTTGCGCGATAATTTTATGCGTTGACTACGGCAATTCACAATCTCAGACGACGTGCACGGTTTACAGGAAGCTCAAAAGACCATCAGAAAAGCAGCTACTCGAAATTAACAACCAGAGGTCATGACGTTAACTTACGTCGACGCCGTCCTGTAGTAGGTTTTGCGTGACAGCATCAGCTGCAATGATAATTGTAAATTAACGTGAATGACGTAACAATATTTACACGGTAATAAATCATCTAAAAGAGTGTTGCATAAGATAACGCCGTCATCGCCTTGTGTATTTCAGAGACGTAACGCTCTTTTACTGACGTCATTTAAGTAGATGATACGAATAAACTTCATAATCTTTAAATTTGAGACGTTCCAAGCATTTTGTCGTAAAATATTTAACACTGTCACAAGTGGAAGAATCAGCAGCCAGCAATAAAAAGTGGAAGTTTTTAAATCCTTTCAGTATATTATACTGACATACTGCTGAAAAGGATGTAAACTCAGAAGTCATCCATCCATCCATCTGCAACAAGTCGATTTGTCAGATATGATTTAAATAAATGAGCCGCGACACGAGAAAACCAACAAAGTGGCATGTGCGACCAGCGAAAGCTCAGATCAGCCTGTGCATCCGCCCAGTCTGACCAGAGTCTTTCCTGTGCTCGTAAAGGGTAGCAAAGTGTCTGAGCTACGTCAATGCCGACAGCAAAGACTCTGATCAGACTGGGTGGATGCCCAGGCTGATCTGAGTCTTCGCTGGCGCTCATTTCACTTTGTTGGTTTTGTCGTGTCGCGGCTCATTAATGGCAAATAGTACAGGCCTTGATCAGTCTGCTCTTTGTGACCTAGCAAATTAAACTTTGGAAAAGTTTGGACGACTCTTATCATTCACTTAATGAAAGAAAATTGAACCGCGATGAGACAAAACCTACAAATTGGCATGTGCGTCCGCCCACTCTGATCAGAGTTTTTCGCTGTGAGCTTGAAGGATAGCTAAGGGCCTAAGCTACTTCCATGCCGCCAGCGCAGACTTTTTTTTAGTCTTAAATTTTCTTGTTTGCATATAAAATGAATGAATCCTGGGAGATCTTAACATTGAAAAAGCATGATTGATCTGCGTATTTGCGTGTAAACAGGTTGACTGCCTTTAACAGAAAGTTTTTAACACTTTGGCTCCGAAATGCACGTGCATCAATGGGCGCAAAAATGTTGTCAACAGATTTCATTCATCAATTCTGGAACACTTTAGGAACATAGTGCTGGTTAGATAAAATTTGAGCCGCAACACGAGAAAACCAACAAAGTGGTTGTGCGCCTAGCGCATCCGCCCAGTCTGATCAGAGTCTTCGCTGTCCTCATTATGAGCCGTCTCATTTGGAGTTTCGCTGTTTCCAATTGAATGTCCGAATTTACCCCCATGTCCGAAGTACCCGACTCTCCCCTTAGTGGAAAATTTCATACAACAGTTTCGATCTTATCAGCTGATGTGAAAAGCACACTTAGTGTGTATTTAATATTTTCAAAAAATTGCCTACTTTCAGGTTTTTGCCACTTAGCATTTTGTCCAACAAAATGAAATCCTAAATCACATAATAACTGAGGGTAACTGTCTTTTAACCTGTCAAGAAGTTTGTGTGAATCGTGCTCCATTCTATAACCGCTGTGAACATGTGATACCTGAAAGAAACAAACAAAGCCATGAGGTGTCTTTTCACTATGAACCCCACCTCCCACCCCCATTCTGTGATATCAAAAAATTGATTTTGCGATATCACTTATTCTATTTTATGATATTAGTTATTATTTTGTGAACTCACTCGTTTTGATTTTAATGATAAAGACAACTAGGTCATTTGTGGTATCACAAACAAATTACAAAAACTCACAAATTCTATTTTGTGATATATGTATTGAGAATAAGTGATAACACACAATCAAGATAGTGATATCATAAAATAGTTCTGGGGCGGTATTTATAAAACGACTTAAGTGGTTGCTATGCTGTTGCTAAGGCTAAATTTCTATCAGGGAGTTTCCCAACAACTATGAAATTTGCTCCGGAGGAACAGTCTTTTTCAGACTGTTCCTCCTGAGCAAATTTCATTGTAGGGAATCTCCTTCATAGAAATTCTGTCAGATTAGTTTTCTTTTATAATCAGCTTTATCATTATGTAATCACAATAAATATTTTGTTGGAATCCACAAGGGGTCTGCAGTACAAAAATCCACAAACCATCAAATTTGGCAAAAATGGACTGAGATCGTTTTATATAAATACGCTCTTTTAAACATGTTAAATTGTAGAAATGAGCCGCGACACGAGAAAACCAACAATGTGGTTGTGCGCCCAGCGCAGACTCAGATCAGCCTGGGCATCCGCCCAGTCTGATCAGAGTCTTCGCTGTCCGCATGGAGGTAGCTTAGACCCTTAGCTACCCATTAAGCGCTTAGCGAAGAGTCTGATCAGACTGGGCGGATGCCCAGGTTGATCTGAGTCTGCGCTGGGCGCACAACCACATTGTTGGTTTTCTCACGTCGCGGCTCAAATCATTTTTACAATAACACTATATACTAAGCTGTATTACTTTTTTTTCGTTGGTACGAAGTCAGCACTGCCCAAATACGTTTCATTATATGCGGGAGAAGGAGTCGACAAAAAAGTGGTTAGATTATGTGTGACAAACTTTGACATTTTGAGCCTACGGAGATCAAGTTGCAGTTTTAAGTTTTTATGTTTTCATATTTATCATTGTTTACAAAATTGATGCTCTAGTAACAAAAAGGAAGTAGCGCTAACGAATATGACTGAAATTAACAAAACTAACATCATCTCGAAAAATCTCTTCCTCTTCTTTAATTGATGTACCTACCCAGCAGGCATATAATGCTATGGACAGGTATCACTGGGACATACTGGGGCTCTGTGAGATGCGCTGGAAAAACTTTGGTGAGATGTCAACAGATGACAGACACAAGGTTTATTTCAGTGGAGAGGAGGACAAACATGAGTATGGGGTTGGATTTCTTGTGCATAAGGACATGGTGAGTGCTGTCTTGGGATGCCGACCAGTCTCCAGCAGACTGATTTCAATTCGCCTGAGAGCAGCTCCTTTCAACATCACCATCATACAGATTTATGCACCAACATCTGGACATGACGACAATGAGGTAGAACACTTCTACCAGCAACTCCAGGAAATCATAGACAAAACACCCAAGAAGGACATTCTGGTTGTACAAGGGGATTGGAATGCTAAGGTTGGAAAGGATGCACAGGCAGGCTGGGAAAACGTTTGTGGACCCTACTACAATGACGAGACAAATGAGAGAGGTCTCAGACTTCTAGAGTTTGCAACCTGTAACAGCCTAGTACTGACAAACACCCTTGGCCCTCACAAACCATCAAGAAGATGGACATGGCACAGCCCAGATGGGAAACACCACAATCAGATTGATTACATCTCGGTCGGTGAAGAAGCGCTTTCGATCAGGATTCAACATCCACAGGACAAGGAGTTTTCCTGGAGCAGACATAGGAAGTGACCATGACCTGATCATGATGACCTTCAGAGTTCGTCTGAAGAAGGCTAGAAAGCCAACCCAGCCAAGACTGAAGTTTGATCTTGAGAACCTAAGGGAACCAGAGGTGGCATGCACTTTTCAAGCAACAATAGGTGGAAAATTTGCACCACTCATTGGTCTGAGGGATGATGACATGGACATAGATACCATGATTACCACCTACAATACAGTAGTGACTGATACAGCCAGTGAGATACTTGGGAAGGAACGTCGCAGGAAAAAGCCATGGGTCACTAGAGATGTTCTCGACCTCTGTGATGAGAGGAGAAATTTGAAGAAGAAGAGGTATGAAGCAGGAGGAGCAGAAGAATACAGGGAAACAAACAAGAGGATTCAGAAGGCAGTGAAGAAAGCGAAGGAGGACTGGATAGCTAGTCAGTGCGCGGAGATTGAAACTTGCCTGAACAAAAACAACAGCAAGAAAGCATACCAGCTGGTGAAGGATCTAACTTCAGAGAAACAGGGTAGATCCACAACTATCCAGGACAAGTCTGGGAAATGCCTTACAGAAGAACAAGAGATTCTCAGCAGATGGACAGAATATTGCTCAGAATTATACAACCATGAGACTGATGGTGACAATACAGTTCTGGACTGCAGTCAGCCCCCAGAAGAAGATCAACAACCGATCCTTCGTGAGGAAGTTGAGATTGCAGTAGCAGCACTGAAGAAGGGAAAATCTGCCGGAGTTGATAATATACCAGCAGAACTTGTTCAAGCTGGAGGGGAGACCATGATTGATGTTTGAACAGATATCTGTAACAGGATCTGGAGAACAGGAGAATGGCCTACCCCATGGACTCAGTCGCTGATTATTACTCTCCCTAAAAAGGGCAACAGAACCATCAGCCTCATCAGTCATTCAAGCAAAGTCATGCTGAAAGTTATCTTGAACAGGCTTAAGCCACAAGCCGAAGAGATAATCGCTGAGGAACAGGATGGGTTCCGAGCAGGAAGGAGCACCACAGAACAGATCTTCAACCTCAGAATCCTGTGTGAAAAGTATCTCCAACATCAGCAGAATCTGTACCATGTCTTCATTGATTTCAAAAGAGCCTTTGACAGGGTATGGCATGCAGCCTTATGGGCCACCATGAGGAAGTACAATATCAATGCAAACCTAGTTCGCACCATTGAGCAGCTATACGACAAGGCTACAAGTGCAGTCCTGATAAATGGCAGCACAGGAGAATGGTTCAGAACAACAGTTGGAGTAAGACAAGGATGTCTTCTGTCACCCACCCTCTTCAACATTTTTCTCGAACGGATCATGTCTGATGCTCTGGAAGAACATGACGGAAAGGTTAGCATAGGCGGCAGAAATATTACCAACCTGCGGTTTGCCGATGACATAGACGCTCTTGCTGAGGAAGAGCAGGAACTAGAAGCTCTAGTTGAAAGCCTCGACCAGACCTGCCCAAGGTATAAGATGGAGATCAGTGCTGAGAAGACCAAACTGATGACAAACAGCGCAGATGGCATCCAGAGGGAGATCAAGGTAAAGGGGCAGAAGCTGGGTACTGTAAGCAAATACCTTGGAGCAGTTGTCTCAGATGATGGCTCAAAACAGGAGGTTCTCTCAAGGATAGCACAAGCCACTTCAGCTTTTGCCAAACTGAAACCAATTTGGAGAGATAACAACATATCTCTTGGATCAAAGGTGACACTTATGCGCTCCCTTGTCATTTCAATATTTCTGTATGCCTGTGAATCATGGACCTTGACAGCAGAGTTAGAGAAAAGAACGCAGGCCTTTGAGATGAGATGCTACCGAAGGTTACTGAACATTTCGTACAAGGACCATATAACCAATGAGGAGGTTCGCAGGAAGATCCAAGCAGCCATTGGAGAATATGATGAACTCCTGACGCTGGTCAAGAAACGGAAACTAAGGTGGTTAGGCCACGTCTCAAGATCTTCTGGTTTAGCAAAGACAATACTTCAGGGCACAGTGAAAGGAAAAAGAAGAAGAGGTAACCAGAAGAAGAGTCGGAAAGGCAATATCAAGGAGTGGACTGGAATGGATTTTGCCAGCTCAACTAGGGCAGCTGAATACAGGACAAGGTGGAAAGGGATTGTTTTGAAGTCAGCTGAGGTGCCCCAACGACCTAGTAAGGTTATGGGATAGAATAGAATAGAATAGACGCAGCAGGCATATAACGTCAAAATGGCGTCGTACAAACGTCGATGCGACGTCATTACGTCGCACCGACGTGAATACGTTACACTTCGACCTAGGCAGGTTTTTCAGTACTCACTGTGTGGTATAACTGCAGTCCAGTTTTCTCGTCCAAACCAAGAACTGCTTGCAATGTTTCCCAAGACATACCTGAATAGTAAAATAATATTTATGACACGTGATTTCCCAGCGGGCAGATGATGTCGAAATGACGTTATACTGACGTCGACGCGACGTCAATGCGACGTTATCACGTCATGTGCCTGCTGGGTCACAAGATGACTAGAAAAAGTGTTAATGGGGCAGGGACTCCGCTCCCCTCACGGAGATTACAAGAGTTTTCTTTCTTGTTTGTGACAAATCTTCTCAATTGAATAATTGTAAAACCAATCGATCGAGTTTCATGCCTTTTCCTGTACGGTTTAGGAATGCTGGCATGGGAAGATAACTTAAACTCTTAAACAGCAAAAGAATGCCTTCCTTGTTTCTAACACAGTGTCTTGATAAGATAAACATTAACCCTTGTGCAGTTTAGGAGTTTTGGCACAGACACAGATTTTTGACAAGAGCATATACTTCATAAAACAGAAATAGCAAGGGTTGCCTTTTTGGTTCACGGCACATCGCTTTGTTAAAATAATATTGATGTATGATGTTTCATGACTAAAAAAATTCTATATGATTCAAAAGGTATAATCCGGATACAGATTTTTGCAAGTGCAAATAACTAAAACCCTACAACCAGAGCTCTAGATAAGAGGGGTATTTGATGATAAATGAGAGATTTTTTTTTTATTTCTCATTGAAACCATATATTGTGACCCCTCATCTGTTCAGATGAGGGGTCACAATATATGTTTTTATGCAGAAATAACAAAAATTATCCTTAATTATCATCAAATACTCCTTCTTATCTAGAGCTCTGCCTACAACACAATAGTTTCTTCCTTGTTTGAGACATAAAACCTCGATGAGATAAACACATCTTACAGACAATAAAATTATTTGAAAAATGAATTATAGGTTTGACAAAATCACACTTTTCCATAACTAATAAATTTCAGGTAGCATCTCACTTATAATGGGATACAGTGCATGGCATACACTGTATGTCATGCTCATCTCGAATTGTAAGTGAGATGTCGCCATATATGTTACCATAGCAACTATGGAGTAGTAACTGTTGTGCTTAGTACCTTGGCAGAATGACGCCAGTTTTGACATCATTATGAACTATTAGTTGCTATGGTAACAGATCTTTGATGTCATTGGTATCGGAGCATGGCATTCACTGTACGAGCTCCGACAATTTTTCAATGACATTACAAACTGAAATGAGCCGCGACACGACAAAACCAACAATGTGGTTGCGCCCCCAGCGCAGACTCAGATCAGCCTCGGCTTCCGCGCGGTCCTTTCAGATTCTTCGTTGAGCCCTAAAAGGGCAGCTAAGGGTCTAAGCTACCTCCATGCGGACAGCGAAGACTCTGATCAGACTGGGCGAATGCCCAGGCTGATCTGAGTCTGCGCTGGGCGCACAACCACATTGTTGGTTTTGTCGTGTCGCGGCTCAAATTCATTCAACAGAAATCTCAGATCTTCTCAAACAAATGATTATTCTCAAGTTGTTTGATTCCGTGTTTAAACTGTGAAGTCTCATGACTAAATTCCAACTGGTTAGGAGTAATGGCCTGTACATGGATTCTTGACAAGGGCAGCTACAACAGCAAGCATTGTTTCCCTTGTGTACGACAGATTGCCTCGATAATATCAACCATTCTGTGAAATTTATTCTATGTTGTTCAGGGTTATGGGCCGGGCCGGGTAGCGCAATCGGTAGGGCACCTGACTCGTAAGTCAGAGGTCCTGGGTTCGAATCCCGGTCTGGCCACATACTTTCGTTTCTCCTTCCGCTGATTCAAGAAGGGCAGTTGTCAGTTGTATGTGCACTTAGTACTGGTTAACCGCTTAGGAGGTCTAAGCCTGCCCAGGAATAGTGTGGTTAGGTTAACTGACCGTCCCGACATGACCTTAGTTGTTTACCGTGGACGTTAAGCATCAAATCAACCAACCAACCAAAATCAGGGTTATGGCCCGAACATGTTTTCCAGGCAGGGCAGATAAACCAAAACATAAAAGACAAAAGTTTTCGTACTTGTTTACTAAATGTTTAGAACATATTGTCTCTGTAAGATCTATTGATCTGTGGAGTTTGATGATTAAATGCAATACGGTATAGGAGTTATGCATAGACACAGCTGCAGCATTTAGCAAGGGCAGATAACTAAAAATTAAAGCAGCAAGAGTAGTCTTCGCCACACATTGTCTGGATATGACAAACTCAAACCCATCTTTGAATTGTCATGGCTAAATTCAATGCGATTCGGAAGTTATGGGCCGTATACAATTATTTGGCACGGGCTGATAACGCCAAAACTGTAATGAGCATTTAAAAAGATACTTACTTATGATATGAAGTCGCTGTTATTTAAGAAATAATTTTTCCTTACCCGTGAATTATCGCTGTTTGTCACATGTTGTTGGAAGGGAGATCAAGAAAATATTAATTCACATCGGCCGCAGACCGGAGTGAGTTAATATTCGTATCTGCCCGACAACACGTGTTAATCAGCGATAATTCACCCAGCGACCTTCGTGAATTAGTATTTCTTGATCTGCCCTCCAACAACATTGTGTTAATCAGCGATAATTCACGGATAAGGAAAAAATATTTCAAGTCTAACGTTATACAGAATGAAAATGCAAGTATATCATAACTTTTTCTAAAGGACTATTTTAGAGGCGGGCGTCAAGGGAAGCAAAGGTTTACATTCGCCTCTATAAAGGCGCGAAATTGGCACGTCTTGACGTTAACAACGTGAATTATCACAAAGTTTCAAACGCTGCCGCTTCCTATGTGTTCAATAGGGAAAACGTTACGTCATGTTAGAATCAGTGGATAACGTCGTGTCATGAAAATCACGTTTACTAACACCTTGGCGCGTACACGTAACGCCATTGACAGCATCTGTGTCAACAATGCGTTTTCTTATTGAAATGATGTTCATTTTAAAGGCGATAAAATCCCATTTTAAAGGATCATATGATAAACAGAATCTTACACTCGTAGTCATTTCATCTGAAATAAAGGCTCGTTTCATAAATTTCATATGAAATGGCCACTCGTGTAAGATCCTATATAGACAACATAATTTGATCCTCTATAGACAACATAATTTTGACAATGAAACAACTCTTACTTCCAAGACATTTCAGAAGAAAGCAGAACCCTCTAAGCACTGCGCCATCTGTAGTTTCCCCAGTTTGTACATCAACATAGCAGATGTCTCGGACAGTCCCAGGCGATGTAGTGACGAAGTTCAGCCCATGTATGATATTTAGCCAATCAGCACAGCAGAATAGTTCCGGTGCATCCGATGGATTAAAGTCAACGCTTACCCCTGTTCCTTTCTCCTTTGCCTTAATGCCTTCATTTGCCTGGAATATGACCTACTGTTTAACCCTTAATGCGCCAAAAAGCAGACGACAAATTTACGTCTGCAGAATTTCAAAAAATGTCTCGTCCAAGCGATATCACATTGAGAATTCAAACACTAGAGGGCAAACAGTGTAGATTCAAATGAGGTGGCTCATTATGAGCCACCTCATTTGAATCTACACTGTTTGCCCATTCAACAATTTTAATTTTTGGCGCTTTAAGGGTTAAGACATGAATGTACCTAAAATTCGGACAGTTGTATTTCTATTATAACAATAGGATGTGACTGATCTGATCTTTCCTAAAAAGACCCAGTATTTAATGCAAGCATTAGATTTGTTTAAGCCCTTTAAGATACTATTTGCACAGAGCCTTTTTATATCGACGTACATGCAGTGGGCATCTAACTTTTTTTTTAAGTTCAAGTTTTGCTACCAATCGGAACACCGCTCGGCCAATTCCATGAATCAACCTCGGATGTATGACGTGGGACTACTTACGTCACACGACTGTTGTTAGGAACAACGATATAAACAAAGATGGCCGCACTGTCGCACCGAGGAAATAATAAAATGAGAAGAAGCAAATGTATTTTCTGTCTCGTCATTAATAATTGACTATTTTGTTTTAACAACAGCAAAGCATTAAATGAATGTCCGTGCAACAGCTGAAAAAGGTCGCAGGTCGAGAATGAATTATCATTCGTAGACCTAGAGATCTACGTCTTCGGCGTATACTTTCGGCCGAACAACAAAATGTTGGATTTTGCTGCATATTGCTCCGCCGTACATACGCCCGAGGTCTGATTCATGGAACTGACCGAGGAGTTCCGAATGGTTTTGCTACATCATGTTAACGGAAGGACTTGTCATAGCACTTTTTTTCACTGCTTGGAACGCTTAAAAAGAGACTATTACCGTTTTTTTTTTTGTTATTATTACTTTTATCAATAATTATTGCTGTATTTTCATTCCAAATTCATTTTTTAACAGTTTTAATAAACAACTGATCCTGTGAGAAATTCAATTTATAGAATGAAGAAAACAGTTCATTCTTCCGATTTTCGTTTTTTTTTTTTAGTTATTTTATTTTATTTATCTGTCCAACTAAATAACGAAACAAAATATTTTGTGGCTGGAACTGTCAATTTTCTTAATAAATGCCCCATCCTTCTCAGCTATGTTTTGCTATGACGCAGTATATGCATACCAATTCAAATGTTCATCAAAAGTAAACATACATGTAAAACCCTTGTTTATGAGTTTGTATAACTTATAATAAACTTAACAGGTTATAAACTTTCCTGTTAAGAATCTCTCATACCAGCGGGCGCGTGACGTCAAAACGACGTCATAATGACCTCAATGCGACGTAATGACGTCGCATCGACGTCAGTGTGACGTCATTTCGACGTCATGTGCCATCTGGGATGTACTTTCTACCTACAATCGAATAAAGGAAGAGTATGGCTCTGTGGCACTGTTCCTGACCCTCGCACTTGCGCAGTAGCTCAACCAGACCATACCGCCATCTGTATTCACGGTCAGCTCGTAACAGCTCTAACAGACACTTGTCAACCTCTTCTTCTGTAGATATGGTTTCTGGAGAAATGAATATTTGATCCGCGACATGATAAAACCAACAAAGTGGCACTTGCGCCAAGCAAAGAATCAGATCAGCCTGGGCACCTGCCCAGTCTGATCAGTCTTCGCTGTGTGCTTAAAGGATAGCTAAGGGTCTAAGCTATCTCCAAGCGAACAGTGAAGACTCTGATCAGACTGCCCAGTCTGACCTGAGTCTTTTCTGAGCGCACATTCCATTCCATTCCATTTGTTGGGCTCATTTGTAAATACATATACTTTTACTTTAAAAGTGTAAAACTGGGATATCTCCAGTATTTACTGTAACTGTCATAAAAACAGATTTTTTTGGTTTTGCAATTCTTTAGGGGAGAGTCGGGTAACTTCGGACAGCGGGTAAATTCGGACAGTGACATTTTCCCTTTATATGTCGATTGTCAGGAACTAAAACAAAACAATAACTGACCAAACAGTGAAATCCTGATGAGACGGCTCATTATGAGCCGTCTCATCTGGATATTCACTGTTTGCAATGGTATGTCCGAATTTACCCGCCTGTCCGAAGTTACCAGACTCTCCCCTAATGCGTCTTAAAGATTCAGATGGAACTGTAGACCCCGCTGTAGCTCCTGCAGTAGCAGTCTACTTGAGGTTTGAACCGTTCTGATCAAAACTTAACTGTCTCAATATAGATTTTAATTTTAAAATCCAAGAAATAAAATAAGTCATGACCTCATAAATATATCAATATGCGGGTAGTAGGTGACGGCATCGCCATGCCCCAGCTAGGTTACTTATTTAAAGAGGAATGCATTCAAATTGTATAGAGAGCATCAGAATCGGGCACCGATTTTCTCTATCAACCCAAATTCTTATCATAAGTGGTACGAGTGCAGCAAAGATTTCAAAACGAAACAAACATTTTGAAGCGGGTGTTATTACAAACAGATCGATTGATTTGCGCTAACGGGCTTGTTAAGGTAAAATCACATGAACTGAGACTTGCAAGTGGGATGCGTGGGCATGATAACACAACAGCAAGTCTTTTTTTTTTCTTTTTAAAGGAAATTGATTTTACGTAAGTGGAAAAGAAAAGGTCATTCTTCTGAACTGGAAAATACCTGCATCTACCCTGACTCTGTGATAGTAATTGTCAATTCAGGGCTTCTCAGACTTTGATTCAATAGAAAACAGTTCACCTACCTAATGGTTTTCCCCATGACTCCATTTCTTCTATTCTCGGTCGATAACAGCCCTTTTTCTACAACAAACCATCACATGATTTCTTATGATCTGTTTCTTAAAATTTTAACATATCTTTCGTAGGCTGTGAAAAACTTATCTGTTATTAAAAACAACACAGCAAACTATTAAATATATTCGTTTTATTATAAGAAGACAGTCTATATATACTTTCTTGTTATGCAGTATTGATATTGTAATAGCGTTTAAACAGAGATTATAGATTAACAATTCATTATTTTGACTTTAAGTTTACAAAGGCCGCTCAAATTCCCAAAGCATTTATGCACCGTGATTAGCTCTCAATACTGAGGCATCCTTTACTTTTACCGTCTTTATCCTGGAATTCTAATAATATATCTACCAAGTCAAATGACTTTATTAGAAATTGTAATATAGACCCTGAACAGACTGCTCCTATTTAGGAGCAGTCTGATCTTGGTCTATACTGTTTGGTGTGTCCCAATATTAGGGTCTTTATGGTAGGTATTGTTAAGACCCAAAACGCAACTGTTGGATGATCTAATTGTTAAAACAATTAAAAGGCACAAAAAGTATGCTTTGACAATGAAACACCAAAAGCTCGGTGGATCTATCAGGCATAATTACGATGTTAACTACTACACTGCTCAAACTATTTAAAGAAGCACCTAATATTTTTCCATAGATGATAGTGCAAGTCATCTTCACTTTGAGGTCATGTACTTTCGATCAACAAAGACACAGAATTTCCATTTATTTTGCAAATTTTCAAAGAGGGTCGATGTTACTGATAGCACAAGTTTTGATTCTATATTTGTCCTGCCAATGGCCATGGAGAGATTTTTTGTAAAATCGGAATTTTGGTAAAAAAAAATAAATTTTCAGACCATGTGAAAAGTCTGAAAATTTCAACCAAAGTCAAAACGTTCATTTTGTCTATGAAACTAGATATCTTATGAGCTGGCCCGTTTGAAAAGATCACTTTGAAATGAAGCTCATGAGAGTTAATAGACTTCCAGCAAAATGCCTCAATTTCATAAATTTCGAAAATTGCAAAACTTGATCCATGGAAATAAGCAGGCCATCATTTGTATTGAAATTCTTATTGTCTTAAACTTCGATCATTCTTCAAAATGCTGCAAAATGATAGGAAGTCTTGCTCTCTGGCGGTCAAATTTATGGGCTGTTGAACTGGGTATATGTTGTAGTAATGTCGATGGGAAAATAGCTGCTGTTCCTTTAAATATTTTGAGCAGTGTATAATAACAGCAACAACTGTGTGACGAGGAAACGCAATTATTGCTGCTATTGGAGTACTGAGAGTGCATCACATGCATACACTATCGTTTTGAAAATTATATCTAATTCATAATCACATGTAAGAATACTATTTTAAGAACTGCCTCATAAACACACAAATACAATAAGAGTCAATGATGGTAATGGTAATAATGATGATATCAATAGTAACAATTAAACAATATTCTAATGCACTTACGAATATAACGCGACGTCTGATTGGATAACGTCAAAAATTTGCGACAGTATATTCTGCGATATACTGTCGCAAACCCGACGTCATTAACTAACGTCGCTTCTCATTGGCTGGCGTTTGGTTTTACGTTGCTGACAGCGCTTGAAAAAGATGCAAACTAGAACATTATGAAAAGGTGAAAATGTAGAAAGGTGCATTAGAATGGGGATAACTGTATTGAAAATTGTCATTTGAGGAGGTAAATCATCGGTTTTATGGTCGCAAATTCCGTTTTACGGCTCCGCTGGCGCGTCGCCGTAAAACGAAATTTCCGACCATAAAACCGACGATTTACCTCCCCATATGACAATTTTCAAGACAGTTATCCCCTAAATAATAAAAGTTAGAGGAGGAAGAAGAATTTAAACGCATGGTCCACACATATACAGCTAGCTATATGTACTATTGTACTCAACAGGCAACACCATGGAACCAGTTGGCTTATCCGGTGGAACACCACATTAAAACCGCACTCTAGCAATGATAATTCACCGTCACAGCCTTGACTCGGCCGCTGCTGTCGGATTTGATTTCAATGATTATTACAAGTCACATACATGTATCTTTTTACAGAAACTCCCCGGGGATTGTATTAAACAGACCAGCTCACATCCCGAGATTCTTCAGTGCCATTCACGACCTTTACTATAGCATCTGGTAGTAATAACAAAAGTCACTGTACAATATCTGTACAGTTTACTAGGGATATGAGTAGGACTGTTAATGGAAACAATGTCGTCTATGTCAGGACAGCGTACAGAAGACTGGACCCAATTTTTCACAGGTTATGCATACCAGACGAAAATCTCCTTGTCCTATGGTCAACCTTTATCTTATATTTGGTTGGTTGGTTGTATGGGGTTTAACGGCTCTTTGAGACAGTATTTCAGTCTATATCCAGCCGTCTCCCAGAGTGAGGGAGAAAGAGGGGAGAGAAAAAATGTATAAACAACCCCCCCAGCAGCTACTGAAACCACAGTAGGCCCTAGCCCTACTATAATCCAAATAAGTACGACGCCCCGGCACTCAAAGTTATACTCAGCATCACCGCCCGACCACCAACCCCTCTTTATCTTAGAAGGCAAATATAAAGGCAGATCAGTCATTAGTCCTAACAGATAATAAGATATATTTCCAGGGTTGTTAGGTTCTTTTTAACCCGCTAATGCCTAGCGTCCCGTTAATGTAGTTCTGGCAAACAGTCTGATCAGGGTATTGGCAAAGTTAATACTTCGTTGGCCCGAAAGTAATTGAACTTACAAAATTCATCACCGATTTCGACGCTATATTCAATCGACCAAGATACCTTTCTTACAACTATCATTCGCCAACGTTCACAGGGTATAATGGATTCCGCCATTTTTTGCTTCCTGCAGAGACTGTACATCATATTGGCTTCCGCCGAGACTGTCCGCGAACTCTTGCTTCCTGTAGGGACTTCTGTCCTCGAAAAATGGCTTCCTGCCGAGACTGTCCGCGTGATTCTGCTTCCTGCCGAGAGCATCGGCAGAAAGCAGAATCACGCGGACAGTCTCTGCAGGAAGCCATTTATCATGAACAGAATTTTCGGCAGGCATCGACAGAGCATCGGCAGAAAGCAGAATCACGCGGACAGTCTCTGCAGGAAGCCATTTATCATGAACAGAATTTTCGGCAGGCATCGACAGGAAGCAGAATCACGCGGACAGTCCCGGCAGGAAGCCTTTTTTCGAGGACAGTAGTCCCTGCAGGAAGCAAGAGTTCGCGGACAGTCTCGGCGGAAGCCAAATATGATGTACAGTCTCTGCAGGAAGTGAAAATTGGCGGAATCGATTATACCCTATGACGTTAGAATGTGGCACCAAGAATCCGTCGGCCTGCTTGCAAGAAATGGCAATATCGATTTGTCTTAAAAGCTAGTTTCGCTGAAAGAAATTTCTATCTATTATTATTAGTATTTAATGTAAAATTGGAATCTTACGCTTATCCCGGAAATTAGGTGTGGGTTTACTTAATTTCTTCGCCAAAATTTTTGCGTGAACAGACAAGATTGTGTCATGTCAGTGAATGTACGGTACAAATTTGACGTACTTGAATTGAATTGAAATTGAAGATTGTAAAGACTATGCGGTCCTGACTTGATTCCATGAAAACGCAGCTAGTAAACAGATATAGGCCTACCTTAAGATTCTTGGAATTAAAATTTATTTTTAAATCACTTGAAAGACCGTGAGATACCGCTGCAAGCATTTTACTTGTTTGATTAAAGTTGAACAAATAATTTTATGAATTACAGCAGTTTCATAATTTTCAGCATTTTAGTTGGCAACAATAACGCATACTTTCGATAACGTGTACATTACCGTAATGCGGTAAGGATACAATGTACAATTTTTTTCAACATGCCTTATAATTGGTCGGTTGCCTTGGATAAAGCGGCTCTTTGAGACAGTCGGCTAGCACAGTGTATATCGAACCGGGTTAGAGAGAATGAAAAAGAAAATGAAGCCAAGACAGAGTAAAACAAATCCGAACAACCCCAACCCGAACGAAAGACAGAGTAAAACAAATCCGAACAACCCCAACGCTGAATGCACAACCGACTCTTACCCAATTAGTAGGCCCCCAGCCATTGAAAGTTACCAGTACCATGCCCTACCCTACCACCACAGATGCCTGAGAATGCATTCCAAAATAACGTTGGTGATAATAATAAATGGTTACAGGTACCTTAGGTTTAAATATTCCATCTGATTCGTCCATCCCTTCTTGTTCATCGTTCACCTGATCCATTGTGTCTGTACTTTCTGACGAAAAGTAATGTCCGTTCATGTCCATTTAGTAGTTCTGAAAATATAAGAAAATTATGCAGGTGCCCTATTTTTTATCACTTGAATCAATTATGATAAATATCCTTAAATCGACCTAGCCTCTTTTGATAATACGGCATTATATGAAACATTGATTTCAAAATTTCTGACGGTGCAGATCATAGAAACACAGCCCATTTCTGCCTACTGGACTCTTCTACATAATTGAGCCACGACACGAGAAAACCAACAATGTGGTTGTGCGCCCAGCGCAGACTCAGATCAGCCTGGGCATGCACCCAGTCTGATCAGAGTCTTCGCTGTCCGCATGAAGGTAGCTTAGACCCTTGGCTACCCTTTAAGCGCTTAAAATGAAGAGTTTGATCAGACTGGGTGGATGTACAATTATAAATTTGTCGTTTAAAGGGGTGTTTGGTTTAGTTTTATTTCCGTTTACAGAGACTTTACCATTTTTCTTATGCAAACAGTGCAGACCCTGATCAGACGCCGCATATTACAGCGTATGATCTGGGTCTGCACTGTGTGTCAAAGTACGGGACGCGAGGCACAAATGGATTAACAGAGCAGTCTGATGGGGGCTCCTCCCGGCGATTGCTCATGAGGCTCCGCATTTATACTTTAAACGGGACTATTCATTGTCAAAAATAAATCATATAGCACAAGAGGAGTAAAGGTTGTAAACAGGGAAGACCTAGTCTTATCAATCTTCCTGGTTCAGAATCAGCTTAACTCAATGTAAATGAAGCTGACTGCATCTCCACAGGCTGAATTGAATCTATGTAGATAGCATAAAATTCTGTGAATCTCGTCGAGTATAAATATATCAATACGGTACAGCAATGCTCGAACACTTCAAGGGAAGTCATATCAGCGCAGACTGATCAGAACTCTCTCTGTTTACATATATAATTTGAGAATAATTATGTGAATGCCCGATTAGTTTGTGCAATCGCTGAAAGCCTCTTTGGAGAGACGGAGGCGTGGAGACGTTGTGACAAACATATTAGAGGGTTTCTATGCTTCTGCGTATAGCTTATCAATAAAATGATTTGCAGACTACATGTAACATACTTGGACAGATTTGTCTGAACAAACAACGTAGGTCCTGATCAAACTTGAAAAGGAGCAGTCTCATTAGTATATGCATGGTTTGCTATTCTATCAGGATACTTTAAGAAACTGGAGGGTAAAAATAATTTTGAGCCGCGGCACGAGAAAACAACCAATGTGGTTGTGCGCCCAGTGCAGACTCAGATCAGCCTGGGAACCAACCAAGTATGTTCTGAGTATTCGCCAAGCGTGTAAAAGGTAATTTTGGGTCTAAGCTACCTCCATTAGGACAGTGAAGACTCTGATCAGTCTGGGCGGATGCCACTTTGTTGGTTTTGTCGAGTCGCGGCTCATATAATAATGCTCATATACTTAGGGTAAATTCGGTGCAGTTAGGGCTACGCCTTTGCTAAAGCAAGGTTTTCTGAAGGTGTATATTAATAACTTTATGTTTTTCCTCCTTTCGACAAAAAAGAACAGCTGTGACTTTCTATTGGCTTCTCTGGATGATTTTGCCCCTCTGCAATTAGGTCAACTCTTAGAGGAAAGAATTTGCTCCACCAAGAGGAGCAAATTCTTCCTATAAGAGTTAGCTCATAATCGAAAAAGGAAACAAAAATGACATCTTTTCTCCTGAAAGTGTACCCATTCACCTTAAGCTACAGTTATAATATTTGTAAAGATAATACGAGGACGTGTCTTACCTATCTATATCCACAATACAGAGACACGCTTGTAAAATAAGTTTGCTATTTCATTCACAATTATTATAGTTATATACCCACATCTAATCTCTTATTCACAGAATTGAGTTATTTCTATCATATCAAATTCCCTATTTCAGGTCATTTGACTTCGTCCAAATATGAATCAGAGCAAATCCCAGTGTGTTTTCAATTCAAGAAATATTTGAGCTAAAAAATTTTTTTGTCGGAATGATAGGGCAGATTTGTAGACACATCGAACTATGTTTGCGGAAGCTCCTACTTATTACTCCTGTTAAAATGACTAAATGATGATAATTACAGCCTAGTATTGGATATTTTGATATTGAGTCTCATGAAAGAGTTATTTCATTATTTTTACCTCTCCTCTGAAGGGGAGTCAACTCTTAAAGAAAAGAAATTGGTCAACCCTTAAAAGAGGGGTGGGGTGGTCGTGTGATGAAGCTTGGTTACTTTTAGCTCCGGAAACTTCCTATTACATTTGGATAAAAGCAGGACAAGGGCCTTCTGTGCTTGCAGTAGGTGCGGGTGGATGTTGTTTGGTTTGACTGATTGATTGTTTTAGGTTTAACGGTCTTTGAGGCAGTATTTCCGTCTATATCGGACCGTCTCCCAGAGAATGGGAGAAAGAAGACAGAAACTGATAGACGAGAGAAAAATGTCCAAACAACCCCCGCCCGCGCCTACTGCAAGCACAGTAGGCTCTTGCCCTACTATTATGCAAATCAGTAGGACGCCCCAGCACTGAAAGTTACACGCAGCACCATCGCACCACCCGACCTGTTGTTTGGCTATTTTTCTCTCCCTTATCATCTTTCTTTTTGCCCTCCCTTATATTTCTTTTCTTTCTCCCTTCCTCTTGGAGACGGCTCGATATTTACTGAAATACTGTCTCAAAGAGCCATTAAACTTAATACAACCAACCAATCAACATTGGCTCCGCTAGCAGCAAATTCTGTCCTTAAAGAGAAGCCCCCCTTTTTTTAAAAGGACTACGTCGTCCAGGAAAGCAACTGGAAAATGGCGAAACGACACGTAGGTGTACCCGTGCACCTCAATGAATGACACGTTACCAGTGCTGTTTCTCAAATACTTTCGTTCCGTGTGACCTGGTCACAAAACTTTCTGTCCCGCTACTAAGAATTATTACGTCAATTCCGCCTTTGATCGGTTACCCATCTCAAAGTCAGCCATATTTGACCAGACTAGGAAAATGTTCGACTTCATACTCTGATGTTTTTTTATCCATAAGTAGATATTGAATGTTTTGACGTTTTCTCAAATGTATTGATTGATTTATTTGGGTTTTCCACAGTTCACGGTTTATTAGTGACACTTCGGCTCTTGATAAGGTTATATCAAAGACATCACGAGGTTTTAAAGTACTCCTTAAGGTGTATGGGTATACCACTTACATACTTTCCCACATTTAACAAACAGAAATGAGCCGCGACACGTGAAAACCAACAAATTGGTCGTACGTCCAGCGCAGATTCAGATCAGCCTGGGCATCCGCCCAGTCTGATCAGAGTCTTCGCTGTCCGCATGAGGGTAGCTTAGTCCGCCCAGTCTGATCAGAGTCTTCGCTGTCCGCATGAAGGTAGCTTAGTCCCTTGGCTACCCTTTTAGCGCTTAGCATAGAGTCTGATCAGACTGGGCGGATGCCCAGGCTGATCTGAGTCTGCGCTGGGCGCACGACCACATTGTTGATTTTCTCGTGTCGCGGCTCAAATAACTTTATGCGACCTCCTGTTTGAATTCCCTTTAAAACTGGGTTCTGCTCTTAC
Source organism: Ctena decussata (assembly GCA_963989385.1). Lineage (NCBI taxonomy): Eukaryota > Metazoa > Mollusca > Bivalvia > Lucinida > Lucinidae > Ctena > Ctena decussata. The sequence goes on along the minus strand of OZ022498.1, from coordinate 83,156,591 downwards.
TATATAGAAAGAAAAAAATCTCCCCAGACTACAGGGCTTCAGAATGGTAAAATGTCGATAATCCCAGAAGGCCGTTGCTACTAAAAATAACAAAAACCTTCAAAACTGACAATGTCTCCAAAACTCGATGGTATATTTGACTTATAATTTGCATACATGTGGGATCTTGGTCTTCAAACTTATCAGAATAAAACTAATAATAATAATAAAAAACTCTGCAGCACAATAGTACATGGTGACCTACTTTCCGTTTATGAGTAGTCAGTACCAGTTTCGCTCAAATGCCAATATCTCAGGAAACTTTCAATGGACTTTTGTCAAATTTAATCAGAATGTTACTTGAATGGAGTTCATTTAGATTTATGCAAATTGCATAAAAACTGACCATCCAAGACAGCTGCCATCCACAGCTGCCATGAGAAACATGACAAAGCCCATACGTGCGCCATAGCATTAAGCAAGATTCTTGATATGTATGTAGGTTACCGTCTCTAAAAGAAACATGAAATTTACTGTTTGCTTTTCTCAAGTACGACTGAGTGAATGTAAACGGCAAAGAAAAAAAAGAATAATTGTTGAAAAAATGTTTAAACATAATACCTTGAAATATAGTTTATTCCAAACAAACACACAAATCAATGTTTTGAGTTATCAGGTCAAGAATGAAATCATATTCACAAATAATCTATGTTAAAATGCTCTACTTAATACGCCAGCTAATTATCTATATTATCTATATCTTTCCACTGTAATACAATACCATACCAAAAGTTATGATTATTTAATAAAGTCTTTACTCTATATTTACTCTACCACACTTTTCGTGTTTATGATTCTTATCTAAATCAATGACTTGTCTGGTCCTAATATATGATGAGGGCATTTTACCATAACCGTTTTTTACGTGACAGTCTTGGATCCCATTTAGCTCGTCACTTGACTTGAGAATGGGTAAATGGGCCACGACACGACAAAACAAAAAAACTGGCATATGCGCCCAGCGAAGACTCAGATCAGCCTTGGCATCAACTGACGTTATCTGAGTAGCGTCATCAGAAAAACGAATTCTTGCCATATGCGTGGGGTGGTCTAGTTGGGCGATGGTGCTGGGTAACTTCAAGCGCTTGATGGGTAATAGAAGGGCAAGGGCCGACTGTGCTTGCAGTAGGTGCGGGATGTGAGTTTAGATTTATTTTACGCTTCCTTTTCGTTCACCCTCTCTCTTCTAGACGACTTAATACAAAATGAACTACTGTCTCAAAGGGCCGTCAAACCCAAAACAACTAACCATTTAAAACGACCTACGTCATTTGGAATGTCACAAATTGATCCAAGTGCACCTCTTTGGACGATCATCTATTCGGAATATCAACAAATACTTTTAAACCCTTTATGTTTGTAATTTTTCGAGAAAAGGCTGCGCGCATCAAATGTCTTCAGAAAAGGACAGTATTTCGTCATGAAAGTGATCTGGAATTAGCAAACACTTTGACTAAATATATCACAATGTAAGTCGGAACATGTTTGGTCGGAGTGTATGCAAAACCAACAATTTGGCGGGACTGACGTTCATGTAGTAAGAGTGTTGTTTTATTGATGTATTTGTGCAGAATGGGCTTTTTGGAGACTTTGAAATGTACCACATTTGCAGAAAAGTCTGGAACACTGGACCATACGAAGTGGTGTAAATTCGAGAAAACGCCAAGATGGTCAAGGTTAACCCAATGTCATCATTTGTATAAACTTTGCAGTACTAGAGTCCCAGATACTACATATCAAGTTTCAAGGCAATTGGCTCAGTGGTTTACCATATATGGGCATGACAGCCATCTTGGTCATGTGACCTGGACCAGATATATAAACTTTATTAACCGAAACTACGTAGTCTGGTCCATGTTTCATTTTCTGAGTGTATTCTCTGCTCTTGAAGGAACTCTTTAAGATTTTAATTTTCGATCTCCCATGCAGTAAAGGCTCCATATGAAAGTGGGCTTCAGTTGGCCCAGTGGTTTTCCAGAAGATGTTTAAAGAGTGTGAACGACGACGGATGACGGAGGCCTACCTATACTATAAGCTCACCTTTGAGCCTTGCAGCGATATCTTATGATAAAATATTTCTTGAATTTTTAACACTGATACGAGGGTCATCTAAAAAGTTCTGTCACTGCCTGATATCTCGAAAACGAAAGGTGATATTCACCTTAAATAAAAACCATTAAAAAACCCGGTTTCTATTTCATAGCTGTAAAAAAGCTGATCCTTGTACCAATGGCATAACATTCACAATCTACTTTAAAAGAAGGGTACCCTCCCCATACTGGCAAATTAGCAGGTGCAAGGCCGCCAATGTCCAGTTAAGGGATGCCCATTATCGCTGCCTGGTGCCTACGATAACTCAGGTACTAATGAACACAACGAAAAAATCTCCAAGTCATTCTGTCCATTTTAAAGAGTTTAAAGCATTTCGTAGTCTCAACATTATGCAAACAACGCCATACGAAAATCGACTAGGTCATGTTCTAAGTATTTAAACTGCATAAATAAATAATAGTTCAAACTCCGGAGCATATATTTACTGCAGTAGATCATGACAATGTGATCTCAATCAAAATTTTAAAAAAGATCCCTAAAATGAAGGCATAGTGGGTCCTTGAAAATTACGTGACTGTTTATTTCAACATATTTCTGTGACACCATAGATATCAATCGTTTGCATCGCGTACAATTGACAAAAGTCACTGATTTTTATGCAGTGCACTACAGAATGCATCAGACTGCAACCCAGAAAATTTCAGAATTCTGCAATATGTAGTTGCCGAGATATGCAGCATGAATCACAAGCCAGTAGAAAAACAAAAATCATGAAAATAGGCCAGTGTCAAATAGTAGGTCTGTATTTGAGCTTATAACGCACTCAAATGGAATATTCTTACCCTATATTTGATATCAGTATAAAGGTAAAGGATTGTTCTTTTGATTGTTGCAAACCGTGGTCAGCTATCACGTCTGCGAGCAACGCTATGAGTCCAGTGAAAGAACTTTTTGGACGATCCTCGTAGAACAAAGGAGCGTTAAAATAATGCACAAGTTTAAAGCGAATGTCAATAGATACAAAATGCAAAGGGATGGATGGACGGACACATAGTTGAAAATTATATACATGTACCTGTCAGCATACTTATATATAATAAATATTTTATTGGAAAATTAGGTTTTATCCAAGATTAGTCAGGGCGAGCTAGGGTAGGCTTAATACAAAAATCAAACGCTTTTTAGCCTCCTTGCACAACTAGAATGAAAGTAATCTAACATAGGAGAGAACTAATCTGTTCTGCTGAATGTAGTAATAGAAGATGGATAATAGACAGATTAATTCAATAAACAGGTCAACTACAGACGGTTTTCAAATTATTTAATATTTATACGTTCCTGATATTGCTTTTATATGAAACATTGCATGGCGATCTTGTTATCAGCGTGACAATTTTAGTTAATGTGATGCCTTGCTGAAGCTTGTTTCGGCTATTGATGATCATGGAATATAAATCAGTGCTATAGTTGTCGATATGCTGCCAGTCTCTCCATACAAAGAATCTAGAGATCAAATGAATGTCACATAACGGTGCAGCTCATCAGCAGCTTGTGAGAAAATGATTTCTTCTCTCAGAACAGGTGAATTTGATCTAAACAAGAGGGCCAAGAGGCCCTGAATCGCTCACCTGAGCAAAAAGGCTAAAGGTTTAACAAGGGTCATCATTTGAACAAACCTGATAATTTGCAAGACTTTCCAAATGGTTCTGAAGAAGAAGATTGATTTTTGAATATTTTACGTATTTCTATGGTTACTCAGGATCCCTGGGGTGGGGCCATTTTGGACCCTGGGGCCATCATTTGAATAATCTTGGTAAAGGACCAATAGGCAATGCTATATACTAAATTTCAAGCATCTGAGCCAAGTGGTTTTGAAAAAGAATGTATTTTTTATATTTTTCTATGTATTTCTATGGTTCAAACCTAGGACCCCCTGGTGCGGGGCCATTTTTACCCTGTTGCCATCATTTGAACAAACTTGGTAAAGGACAACTAGGCAATGCATCATGCCAAATTTCAAGCATCCGCACCAAGGGGTTCGGGAGAAGAAGATTTTTAAGTATATGTTAATTTCAAACCCAAGACTCCCCACTCCAGGGGCATTTTGGATCCCAGGGCAACCATTTACACAAACGTTGTAGGAGTCCACCAGGCAATGCATCATACCAAAGTTCAAGCATCTTAGCCAAGTGGTTCTGAAGAAGAAGATTTTTAATATTTTCTATGTATTTCTATGGTTCAAACTCAGGACTCCCTGCAGCGGGGTCAACTTGGACCCTGGGGCCATCATTTGAACACACTTAATAAAGGACAACAAGGCAATGCTACATATTAGATTCCAAGCTTCTTAGCCAAGTGCTTCTGAAGAAGAAGATTTTTGAATATTTTTCTATGTATTTCTATGGTTCAAACCCAGGACCCCCTGGTGCGGGGCCATTTTAGTCCCTGGGGTCATAATTTGAACACACTTGGTAAAAGACCACTAGGCAATGCTACATACCAAATTTCAAGCATCAATGCGAAGTGGTTCTGAATAAGAAGATTTTTAAATATTTTTTTTATATATTTCTATGGTTCAAACCTGGGACTCCCTGCCGCGGGGCCATTTTGGACCCTGGGGCTACCATTTGAACAAATTTGTAAAGGACTACTAGGCGATGCATCATACCAAATTTCAAGCATCTAAGCCTTGCAGTTCTGAAGAACAAGATTTTTGAATATTTTTATTTGCATTTCTCTGGTTCAAACCTTGGACTCCCTGCCAAGAGGCCATTTTTGACTCTGGGGCCACCATTTGAATAAACTTGGTAAAGGTCTATAATGCGATGCTACATATTAAATTTCAAGCATCTGAGCCTTGCGGTTCTAAGGAAGAAGATTTTTGAATATTTTTCTATGTATTTCCATGGTTCAAACACAGGACCCCCTGGTGCGGGGCCATTTTGGACCCAGGGGAAATCATTGAACAAGCTTGGTAAAGGACCAGTAGGCAATGCTACATACCAAATTTCAAGCATCTGAGCCATGCAGTTCTGAAGAAGAAGATTTTTGAATTCTTTTTCTATGTATTTCTATGGTTAAAACTAAAATGGCCCCGCACCAGGGGGTCCTGGGTTTGAACCATAGAAATATATAGAAAAATATTCATAATTCTTCAGAAGCACTTGGCTCAGATGCTTGAAATCTAATATGTAGCATTGCCTTGTAGTCCTTCATCAAGTATGTTCAAATGATTGCCCCAGGGTCCAAGTTGATCCCGCTGCAGGGAGTCCTGAGTTTGAACCATAGAAATACATAGAAAAATATAAAAAATCTTCATCTTCAGAACCACTTGGCTAAGATGCTTGAACTTTGGTATGATGCATTGCCTGGTGGACTCCTACAACGTTTATGTAAATGCTTGGCCTGGGATCCAAAATGCCCCTGGAGTGGGGAGTCTTGGGTTTGAAATTAACATATACTTAAAAATCTTCTCCTCCAGAACCCCTTGGTGCAGATGCTTGAAATTTTGGTATGATGCATTGCCTAGTTGTCCTTTACCAAGTTTGTTCAAATGATAACACCAGGGTAAAAATGGCCCCGCACCAGGGGGTCCTAGGTTTGAACCATAGAAATACATAGAAAAATAAAAAAATATATTCTTTTTCAGAACCACTTGGCTCAGATGCTTGAAATTTAGTATGTAGCATTGCCTATTGGTCCTTTACCAAGATTATTCAAATGATGACCCCAGGGACTAAAATGGCCCCGCACCAGGGGGTCCTGGGTTTGAACCATAGAAATACATAGAAAAATATTCAAAAATCTTCTTCTTCAGAAGCACTTGGCTCAGAAGCTTGGAATCTAATATGTAGCATTGCCTTGTTGTCCTTTATCAAGTGTGTTCAAATGATTGCCCCAGGGTCCAAGTTGACCCCGCTGCAGGGAGTCCTGAGTTTGAACCATAGAAATACATAGAAAAATATTAAAAATCTTCTTCTTCAGAACCACTTGGCTAAGATGCTTGAACTTTGGTATGATGCATTGCCTGGTGGACTCCTACAACGTTTGTGTAAATGATGGCCCCAGGGTCCAAAATGGCCCCACCCCAGGGATCCCGAGTGACCATAGAAATACATAAAAATATTCAAAAATCTTCTTCTTATGACCATTTGGAAATTGTTGCAAATTATCAGGTTTGTTCAAATGATGACCCTTGTTTAACCTTTAGCCTTTTTGCCCAGGTGAGCGATTCAGGGCCTCTTGGCCCTCTTGTTAAGATAGAATTCACCTGTTCTGAAAGAAGAAATCATTTTCGCACTTTTTTTGGTTTTGTCATGGCTCGGCTAAGTCATGTAGTCTGCATAAGAAATCGAAAGGAGTGACGAAATGGAGTCGCAGACACTCTAAGTATGTTTCAGAGGGGCAACAGACTGCCAGTAGCAGGATTTCTACGTGGGCTTCTTGTTTTCATGAGTGTATAACCTTAAAGTCACTTCTGATGTAGCTGAACAAATCAAGTAAGTGCCCAATTTAGGTGAGGCGCCTTAACAGCTCAGTCGGTAACGAGGTGTCTCTAGACTGGCTATAAACCTCTGCTGCGCAGATTCGAATCCGACCTCTTCTGGGATGCGGAGGTTTGACAGTGTATTTCCCAGCCTCTTCTTAAGTTTTCTTCCTTCGCGAATCGGTCCTTGGTCAGACGTGATCGAATCAATGTATGAAGGGAGAAAAAGAAGAAAAACAAGAAAAATAAAGAGGGTCTCCTAATACCCGCAGAATCATCAATATAAAGCTAAAACTTTTGAGTCCGAAACATTAGCGAATCATAACTATGCAAGACGAAAGCCTCTAAACAGGTTCATAGTTATGTCCCGTAGACTATGAGAATTGCCTTCAGTTACCAATGAAGACCGGTCCATTCGGTCCATTTATGTATTGCACAATGCAAAGAAGGCAAGCCTTCATCTGATGGAATATTTTACAGACTGGTCTGCTTCTTGCACTGTGTGTGGGCGCGAAAAAGAAAGTAACGTCAACGCAAAATAACATTTGACGTCGACGCGTTTATCTGAAAAGTTTGTAAAGTTATTGAAAATGAAATACATTTTCTTTGTGAGTGTAAGAAAGTTGTATGACAGTATTTAATGCACTAATTTTGTTGCATGTGCTGATTGTAGAGAAACGTTTTTATGCTTAATGACAAGTGATGATTACAGAATAAAAATAACTCAATAATGTTTAACTAGTTTTTAGAGCTCCAAACCACTTATCTTCTTCTTCTTTCAACGCATATGGTTCGAAACCCGGTCTGGCCACATACTTTCGTTTTTCCTTCCGCTGATTCAAGAGGGGCAGTTGTCAGTTACTGGCGAAAGTATGTGCACTTAGTATTGGTTAACCGCTTAGGAGGTCTAAGCCTGCCCAGGAATGGTGCGATTAGGTTAACTGACCGTCCCGAGACCATAGCTGTTTACCTGGACGTTAAGCAATAAATCAAATAATCAATCAACGCATATGGTAAGAATGTGTTTGTGTGTATGTTAAAAATTGTATTTGTTTCTTTTAAATTGTATGTTATTTGCCCTTTAATAACCAGGTAAACGGGTATACTTGTGCAATAAATAAATTCTATTCTATTCTACTCTATGAAAGTAAAAAGTATGCAAAGACCAGGAACTGAAACAATCAAAATCCAAATCCAGCCCTCAAACCATAGTTGGAAACAACTAAGATTACAAATAAGCAAGATACAGAGAACATATGGCCAACCGAGTGAGCAGCTTGTTCCCAAAAGGTGGCCACTCAGCAACCCAAACCGAACCATATAAAGAGTAGAAAAATCATAAGTGGACAAACTAGTCGCACGGAACCCTCTTGACTTCAGTTTACTAAGTACCTCACCAGAATTTTTTATAGACCAAAACATATTTTTCCCTGACCTCTCATACACTGTCTCATAGTACCAAATGACACGAGATTTCACAGCAGTGAGGCAAGAAGTTAATAATTTAGATAATTCTGTAGTAGTACAAGAGCTAGAGTTGGCAATGAATCTAGCTTTATACGTTTTTTTGTGAAGCTTAGGTAACCAATACATCGTAGGAAGCCTGTCTTGGCGTTCCTTAACGTTTACAGCAAACTTATAAGGCAAATCATTTGAGTGGCTATTAACGACAGTCTTCTCATCTGTAAAAGTCTCTTCGTAAGCCGTGGTGCCATTAAGTTCCTGCTTCAAAGTGTTAATATAGTGCAACCGACAATCAACAACAATGTTGTTTGCGGCCTTGTCAGCAGGAACCAAAACATACTTCCTATGAAAATCCTGGATACCCTGCTTCAAATATCTAAAGGAAGATTTAGGCTTAGGAGGTAAAAGATTACGGTATTGTTCGAATAAAACTTTATACGTTTATCCACAATATTAAAGATACTTAGTTTTCATTTCTTTAAAGCGTTACTTTCAAAACCTTGCGAAATAAAAGTGATTTTCCATTGATAACTCGAACATTTTGCCGGTGGCTTATATTTTTATTTGCTTATTTGCACTGGCTAAATACATCATTTAATATATCAAAAGTGTATGCAAAGGTCAATTGAGGAACCTTTCTTTATTGAAGGAATTCCACGGCTTTTCCAATAATGGAAAAGGGAGGGAAATTAAAATCTAAAAATAGCGCATAAAATAAGGCGAGCGGTGACGGCAATTTTGATACGCAATCAAAGACGTAACAAGAGGAGTTAATTAATTTTTATTTCAAACCGATCGGTCATCTGTTTACTGGAATACTGTTTTTATAATAGACATAGCCATGATTCACACAGTTCTTCTCTCAGCATATACATGTAATATAGCATTACTCTGTGAAGTTTCAACAAAAAACTCAATTGCAGTTTTTATAGGACGATTTCCCTTTACTGTCTCAAAAAGATGTATTGAATCATTAAATGGGTCATTAAAGTCTCCATAGTCCTATCAGCGGTAAAAACGCCTAAACTCAAATTATTGTAAAAAGCGGTCCAATCTTCACGTTTGGTAATAAAATGTGGGTTGGTGTTCATAAATTGAGTCACATGACTGGTAAAAAGTAGGGAAAACAAAGTTTTGAAAAATAACAAATCGCTCCACAAAATACAATTAAATTTAAAAAGACTGAACTAATCTATAAACGCCCATTACCGAATAAGCAACAGAGGTATCACCTTGGTAAGATTTACCAACTCGTCTACTAGGGTTTTGAAAATGGCCTACCCAGCACAGTCTCAGCTTTATTATGATACAAACTGATAACGTTGTATGTAGTTGCAAGCTCTGCATCTATATCGGTAGTAACAAATTAATCATCGTATTAATATTGTATCATAGTGACATCAATAAATTCAGTTATAACATCATGCATCAGTCTAATGGCTAATCACAAATGAAGTGGTTGATAACGATTAATATAATCAATTATTCACATTAGCTGCAGACCCCAAGGATGAATTTCATAATCAAATTGATTTAAGTGTGAAAGATGGGCTCCAGATAATCATTGAGTTGATGTATTATTTTAGGTGTAACGGCTACTTGAGAAGTATTTGAGGTAAATGGGTATAGTTTCCGAGGTAACTCTGTTGCATTCATTTTTGCCTCCTTTTTTCGGTGGAAGTCAACTCAAAGGCCTTTTTGCTCCTCTTGGAGCAAAGTTTAAGGGTAGACCCCACGTTTGAAGGGTTTTGTCATCCAGGAAATGAAACAGACATGATGTAACAATAGCTGCCCCACTTTTTAAAACTGTCGGAGAATATGGACGTTAATCTACACCTTACGTCCGTTTCAGGTGGGAGAAAAGATAGGCGAAGATGAAAAGATCCAGCAGCCCTGATATTGCATATACGAGAGCTGATAAAAAAGGTACCTGAAAAAGTGCTGTATTCTCCTTTTCGTTTGATTTTCATCAACAAAGTTCTGTCCTGTGATACTTTAATGTATGGGGTGGTTGGGTGGCGCAATGGTGCTGGGTACATGTATAACTTCCAGTGCCGGGACGTTCTACTGGTTTGGATAATAATAGGGCAACTGCCTACTGTGGTTGCAATAGGTGCGGGTGGGGGTCGTTTGGACATTTTTCTCTCGTCAATCACTTCTCTCTCCTTTCTCCCTCTCTTAGGGAGACGGTCAGATATAGCCTGAATACTGTCTCAAAGGGCCATTATAAAATCAGAGACTTGTGACTGGCCGTTTATATGCACGTGCCACCAACGTAACGACAAGTAACGACAACCGGTGCAGCATACGTTGCATATCATTATTTCGTTTCCAGAAGCAAATTTTGACCGATTCATAGCCGTGAATATCTGATAGAAACATCATTTACGTCATTATATGTTAAAACTTGATGCCTATATCTTATCTTGCAGTTCATTACACATTTTGTGAGTTGTTTAGGTCATGTTTGTCGTTTCTGCGAAAAGTAGGCGGCCAAATCCAACTACCAATTAACTTAATGTAAGGGGTGGAGCAATTCAGGGACAGATACACTTAGGTTAAACCCCTGTCACACCAGAGCAGCGTTCTCACGGCGATCCCACTGCGTCCAAGAAAAATGCAGAACGCCGAGGTGCGCGCAGTACGATCGCAAGCATCACCGCAGCAACGCAGTGGCATCGCAAGTAGACGCTGTGGGATCGCATAGAACGCCGAGCGACGGCGCGCACTTTGAGCATGCTCAAAACAAACGCCGTCGCTCGGCGTTCAAACAAGAGCGCAGTGGGATCGCCGTAAGGTCACCATAGCCGCGCAGTAAGGTCTCCTACAACGCAATAGGAGCTCCGCGGGCGCGCACATGGGTCGTTGTGCAAACGCCGTGGTCGTCCTTGGCGTTTGCACGGAGATTGTACGGCGTTCTTTAAGATGTCACTGCGTCTTTAACGCGCTTATACGACGCGTCTACAGCGCTTATACGGAGTGCCATTTATTTTACTGCGCTCTTACGACGACTGTAAGAAGCTGCCATGGCGATAATTGCGCTCCCTTGGAGCTTTTACCGCGCCCATCGGCGTCTGTATGACAAAAGCAAACAAAATAGATTTTAAAAAAATGAGATATGCAAACAATTATGATAAAAGCAAACAAAATACTATAAAAACGAGACATGCAAATAAGCATTCCTTTCACTATGTCCGACGTAAGCCATCAAGCTGGACTCCTGCTTGCCTCTATGCAGGTCCAGCAGTTCCAAAATGCTGCAGGCGCTGCTCACATCATTCTTGGAAGACGACGACGGGGGGAGGGCCCAAAGGTGTAGAATGCTTGGGTCCGGCCATGGCTGGAGGAAGCTAGACGGTTTCAGCATGGCCACCTTCATCGTCTCATGCCTGAGCTGCGATATGAGGATCCTTCTAGTTACTTCAATTACAACTGACGATGACTTCGTTCTGTTGTGCAAACGAACGTCTTCAACACGCCGTCAGCGCAGTGCGAACGCCGTGAAAGCGCAGCGCATGCATTGTGAGCGCCGTGAAAGCGCAGTGAAAGCGTCGTGAGAGCGCAGAGAATCGCCAACAAGAACTCCGTAGGAACGCGATAGAACGCCATGCGAGCTCCGTAGCAACGCCTTGGTCGCTGTCAGGACGCCGTGACAGGCCCTTTTTCACGAAAAATATCAGGGTTTTCTTGCGATCTCACGGCGCTCCGGAAAATTAAACAACTCCGTGCCAACGCAGTGGAAACGCGGCTTGGTGTGACAGGGGCTTTACTTTACTGGATGAAGCAGAAGTGTAATCGTGAGTTTTATAGAAAAAAAATCGCGATAATTCTTTTGGTTTGTGTTTTATGCATTTTAGTAGTACTTTTCCAGCAACGCGGCATCACAACCTTTGTATCTGTAGCTCTGGATTCGATGTTATTACTCTTGAGAAGCTGTCAGCCAAATGTCCGGCCAATCTCGCAGGACGGCTGCATCGGCAAGCGTTATCAAAATTAGGTTATAGTCTTTCTATTTCTGAGTGAAAATACAGAAGGGTCTGCAAGATACAAAACTATAGTAATCTCATCATTACGACCAAAATTTAACCCTCTAGTGCCCGGTGTATCATATCTGCTACATGACTCTGTTTTGGTGCCGTGACCAGGATATTAACTTGTATGTTATGTTATACTGCTAGAAAATAATTTAAGATATCAGGAAATAAGATTAAATCATTCCAGTTGTAATGATATGTCTAAAGTGCGTTTATCAGCCGTCAAAAGTCGCCAAAGTTCGAAAACACAAAATGTATCATTTATGATACATCGGGCAATAAAATAAAAAAATGTGATATTGACTTTACTTTTTCAGATATTCCTGATACATATATGCCAATAGGTTCTTTTTCATACATCCTTTTTTCATCCAAAAAGGTGCCCCGTAGTTATTGTTAACACTTTAGTTATTCACCCTGAAAAAAAACTTCTTTTAAAAAATTAATGCCCAATGTAGCATATATGCTACATGTATATCTCAGCAACCTTGGACCTCAACACGAATTCAGACCCTGTTTTCAATTTGACTTCCCAAAGCTAGTGGCTGGATGGAATATAAATGTTTTCTTATAGTGCATTCTATGTTTGGGCACTAGAGGGTTAAATAACGCATGGCAGTTGCTAGTAGAGCAACACATTTGCTAATCAACTGCTGGTGGCTGTGATTGCCTCACAGCTGGAAAGGTTCGATTTAAAACATGAACCAAATATATAACGAACTATCATGATCTCTAGATTATGAAAGTTCATAATATAGTCATACAAGTTATCTGCCCTTGAATCACCCCATCCCCTTACCCCCTTACATTTACTAGGTAAAGTTTAAGTTAAACTTAACCATCGTTTCGTAAAAAGGATTCAAAATATGTGATGAACTTCAAGATAAGACGTATATTTTAAACTTGATATGAAGTAAATAATTTATATCAATTATTCTCAGCCATTGTAAGTTCTCAGTTTGCTATAAGTAATGAATTAATACAATGTAAAGTAGCTGGGACAGGTCACGCTTCTGGCGTTCCTTTTGTGGCGAGTGGATCATACCGATTAGAATTTAAGTAATTTTATATGACATGACTCACAAATAATTCAAAGAGTCATATGATGACATTTTATTGAGCTAAGTCAAATTATAAAGATAATACAATACTTTTCCTGGAACTTTTTGATTGTCCCTCGTACTGGAGATATATACTTTTCACAAAAAGTAGGGGATAGTTGGACATACATGTAGAAGCGAGTACAAAAATAATAATAATGGCTGGGTTGGATTATTATTATTTTATATTGATAGAACACTATTCAAGTGACAGTATTCAGCAAAAACAGAAACAGTGACAGCAGGTAACGTGCCCTAGAGCAACACATAAAGGACCATTGGGTCTACATCTCAATTTCACATCGGCGAAAACAGCCACTTTGATAGGCTTTATTGTGTTATTTAAGGTGTAGGGCCCTTGCAAATGTTACCATCGGTGAGACAATTCACCACGCAATGGCATCGTTTACGCCAACCATTTCATCCCATGATAAAACCGCATGAAAAAGTATCTTCATCTTGTTAACTGAGGCATTAGGCGTACGTCCTAATGAACTCTGCAGAAAAATAATTTGTAATTGCTGTGCTGGATTCGTGCGAAATTAGGGTGTCGACCCTTCGTCTACTTTCAATTTACTATAAGTCACGTGACAAGCCTAAACGTATCAATATTCACATTGAAGGTCTCAATGAATATATTCGACGAAGTGTCTGGCAGTTTGATAGTCACCTACTTACTTTTCTTAATTTTGCTTTCTTATTTGTCTTAATTCCCTTACTTATTTTGAGCAGTATTTGAGTCTCTTGCTTCACCATATTCCAACAGATTGTGCTTCACACAAAGCGTCTGTCCATTTTGCTTTAGATAGGAGGACGGTGGTAATTCAACGAATTTTGTTTGCTTCTTTTTTGTCTAGAAAACCTATGTAATGTGCCCTCATTAGAGCATACCCTGTAATGAGGTAGTTCGAATGAGGCGACAGTTTAGTGTAATAATATGTCATAGCTTTAATGCAAAACTAACCCTTTTTGCAGCTCGGTGTCCAGTTGTTCAAAACTAACGACGACGCCGTTAGTTAAAGAGATCATTAAATTTTCAAACGCATCATACGCAAAAACACTGCAATTTTTGCCCCCCCCCCTCCCCCCTACCCCAAAAATTGAAATAATTAATAATAATAATAATAATATAAATAATAAAAAAAATGAGTGGAGCTTTAGGGAGTACAAAATCCCTTTCATTTTTGCAGCAAAATCTATTAGCAAACTTGATTTTGTGTTTAATAGAAGACTTCAGACAACGATGCGTTGAACAGCCCGGCATTGGTCATTGCATCGAGCATCATAAATTGGTATCTGATTACAGATGATGACAGAGCTATCATAGTGTGAGGTTCGATACCATATGAGATAAACTAGTTTTTAATGACCGACATTCATCTTTTTCCTGTTTCCGGTACAAAAATGACAGCTATTTATGTCAACTTGTAACATGAGTTAGCAAGAATTGGCGCAACTACTTAGATTTTTGCATATATCAATGGAAGAACTAATTGAAAACTGACACATCCAAAACGTGTTTAATTGGACTAGCCTACATCGTCTCACAAACCGACATATCACAGATATTAATGAGCCGCGACACGAGAAAACCATCAAAGTGGTTGTGCGCCCAGCGCAGACTCAGCAAGGGCATCTGATAAGACTCTTCGCTAAGCACTTAAAGGGTAGCAGAGGTCTAAGCTACGTCTATGCGGACAGCGAAGACTCTAATCAGACTGGGCGGATGCCCAGGCTAATTTGAGTCTACGCTGGGCGCACAACCACTTCGTTGCTTTCTCGTGTCACGGCTATTTTTGTAATACAATCAGCTTCTGTCATCACTCGATCAACTTTGTGCTGCGGAGTACAAACGTAGATGTAACTATAATAATATTCCAGTTTTACCTCCGGGTAAAAAAACCAAAAACATGTCTGCTTATTATCCCCCGCCGAAGGCGAATGGATATAGTTTTCTCCATGTCCGTCCGTCCGTTTTTCCGTCCGTCCATCCCATCCGTCTTTCCGTCCGTCCATCCGGAGCCATAACTAAGTAATCACTGGACGGGATTTCATGAAACTTAAAATAAATATATATTACCATAACGCGCTGATGCACATGAAGTTTCGTCAGATTAGCTTCCGTAGTGCCCTTTAACTGACTTAAAATTCCTTCCGCCTTGTCCGGAGCCATAACTAAGTAACCACTGGATTGAATTTCCTGAAACTTAAAATAAATATAAATCATTATAATATGCTGACGCACGTCAAATTTCATTAGACTGGCTTTAGTAGTACATGAGTAATTGCCCTTTAATTGACTTAAAATTAATAAAATGAGCCATAACTAAGTAACCAATTATCAAAACTTCATGAAACGTAAAAAACATATGTATCACCATAACGGGGTTATACACAAAAGGTTTCCTCAGAATGGCTTCAGTAGTGCATGAGTTATTGCCAATTAATTGACTTAAAATGAAAAACAGTGAGCTATAACTAAGTAATCAATTATCAAAACTTCATGAAACTTAAACTTAATATGTATCACCATAACGCGATTATGCACAGAAAGTTTTGTCAGAATGGCTTCACAAATGCATGAGTTATTGCTCTAAAATTGACTTAAAATTCCCTCCGTCCGTCCGTCCGGAGCCATAACTAAGTTACCACTGGGCGGAATTTCATGAAACTTAGAATAAATATATACCATTATAGCACGCTGTCACATGTGAAGTTTCATTAGACTGGCTTTTAGTAGTGCATGATTTATTGCCCTTTAATTGACTTAAAATTAAAATGAGCCATAAGTAAGTTACCAATTACCAAAATTTCATGAAACTTATACTAAATAGGTATCATCATAACACGGTTATGCACAGAAAGTTTCGTCAGAATGGCGTAAGTAGTACACGAGTTATTGGTTGAATGAATTTAAAATTGACAAAATCAGCCATAACAAAGTAATCAATGAATAGAACTATACGAAATTTATACTACATAATAAAATTATGTATCACCATAACACCATGGTGCATTTTATGTTTTGTCGGAATTTCTTCAGTAAGCAATGAGTTATATTTCTCTTTAATTGGTTTAAAATCAACAAATTGAGTCATAACTAAGTAACTAATAAATGGAATTTCATGAAACTTAAAACAATTATGTATTGTCATGACACAGCCTTGCACATTAAGTTTTGTCATAATCGCGTTAGAAGTGCATAATTTAATGCCCTTGAATTGATTTAAAATCACTAAATTAGCCATAACTAAGGTACCAGTGAACACAATTTCTTGAAATTGAATTAAAAATGTATCACCATAGTGCATTGAAGCTGAGGCAAGTGTTTAAGAAGAACAGCTTAAGCTTATGCCTCACTTATTCCAGAGTTATTGCCCATGATTTTAGTTACAATCCACAAGTTCAGCCGTAACTAAGTAGCCTGTCAATTTTATATTAAAACTTAAAATAAACTATAAAATATTGAAACTTAAAATAAACTATAAACAAATCAGGGCCACTTCGGCGTGGGGTGGGGGGATATAAATTCCCCGAATTGGCTTGTTTTTGTTCAATTAAATGGCAATTCTACAGGAACGCTCAAGGGCAAGAAACAAATATGAACTAGAACATTGTGTCAATAAGACACGAATGACGCTCCCTTGCAGCGCCTGTCAATGGGCAGTGTACATTTGTAAACCGTCTATACATTATCAATGATGTCTATTTGAAGCATCTCTCTTTGGGGCCTTCATAAGGAATCAAGTGGGAGCGGAAATGCTGCATTTTGAACAGAATAAATTTAATCTAAGCTCTATACCCTAAAAATAAACTATAAATGTGTCCACAGTACACAGATGCCCCCGCCTAGTGCCCTGAATAAGATGGCACCTTGATTAAGGTACTGGCTCTTGTAGGATAACTAGGTTCATAGAGGTAGACTTGTATAATATGAAAGGCCATAGGGCACGCCTCAACAGACATCTGAAATGTGACGCAGACTGCAGCCCTTGAAACAGTTTCATAGTCACTGTGTGGCCATAATAAAAAATATTGTGTATTACAGAACCTGGTTAGAAACAAACTGATATATGGATCATCATGACCTAATTCTAGTATATTTCTGTTGTACTTATAGATATAAACCCTGATACAAAATTTCAAGTTGCTACAATGATAAGAACCCTAATATCTACCACTTGAAAAAATCTTAATCTTGCAAAATTAGCCTAAGTCCAAAGTCAGTGAGTGGCCCTTTTCAAATGGAGGTTCATGACCTGGTAACATTCCTGGTGTACTTATAGATATAAACCCTCATACAAAATTTCAAGCTGCTACAATGAGAGGAACCCTAAACTCTATCACTTACAAAAATCTTTCCCTTGCAAAATCAGCCGAAGTCAGTGGACCGTGACATATGGATTATCATGTCCGTATTCTTGTACATTCCTGTTGTCCTTACAAATATAAACCCTTATACAAAATTTCAAGTTGCTACAATAAAGGGAACCATAAAATCTACCTCTTACAAAAATCTTAACCTTGCACAATCAGCCTAAGTCCGAAGTCAGTGGACCGTGACATATGGGTCATTATGACCTGATTCGTATATATTCCTTTGTATTTATATATCTTAAAAGCCTCATTACTCTATCAGCATGAATTTTTTTTATCGTGACGTATCGTTGCAAGCTTCTTGCCATGGTTTCGACATTGTAATTGACCGCGATTAACCAACTTTAAACCAGTAAAACATCATTGAGTTTCACATAAAAGAGGTTCGAAAATTGATTTGGGTCATTTTAGTTGCCAACCAAAATGACCTACTTTCGATTTCATAAACAATGAAAAAATGGTAAAAATACAATGTACAGCTGTGGAGACCCATTCACTGTACCGCCTTTGTTTTCATTGTATCGCTCAACGGGGAACCAGAAAAGGAAAACCGTTTTTTTGTAGATCGATTGTCGTCTTTCGAAAACGCGTTCCCCATGCCTTTTGCCAGGTAAATGGATCAATTTATGCACATCAACCCATATATTATCACCAAACGTGAAGATTAAAGAACTTTTCATAATGATTTGCGTTTAGACGTTTTACCAGTTATAGGACTATGGAGACTTTAATCCTCTTACAAAATTTCAAGTAGCTTCACTAATAGGAACCCTGAAATCTACCTCTTACAAAAATCTTAACCTGAGTCTAACAGGATCACGTACTTACGGACAGACGGACGTACGTAATAACGTACGCACGTACGCCCGACCGAAACACTATATGCCCCCGGCATCATGTGATGCGGGGGCATAAAAAGTGGACCAAAATGACTCAGTTCAAAACTCCATAATTCCGTCAAAAATGATTTTATCTTCATCAAAATATCAGATGCACATTTGCATTATGTTTAAAATGTTTATACAAAGTTTAAAAACATTTTTTTCTAAACTGTGATAGGGGTTGACCATGCAAACTCTATACCCTAAAAATAAAAAAGCGACACGAAATGATTAAGTTCAAAAGGGTGTACGTCTGTCAAATTTAATTGTACCTCCATCCAAAAGTCAGATGCACATTTTCAATATGCCCACATTATGTGTACAAAGTTTGAAAACAATCCATTGAAAACTGTGATTGAAGTTGATTACACAAGCTTTACACCCCCAATGCAAACAAGAGGGCCATGAGGCCCTGAATCGCTAACCTGAACAATTGGCAAGGTGGCTTTTACTTATCATGTCTGAAATTGTCAAAATATGAGTTTTGGGTCAAAAGTCAAAGAATGACCATGACCACTTGTACTCATAAATCTTCATGTACTCATTAAGACAACCATATATACCATTTTTAGGCCAAAATCTTCAAAACTTTCCATGAAATCTTATGTTCTAGCATTTTCCCATATTTGACCATGCCGCAAAAAAGGTCAAGGTAAACCCAAGGTCACCATTTGAACACTCTTGGTGGTACTCTAGTACTCCATGCTATTTACCAAGTTTCATGGCCATAGGTGTATTGGTTCTGGAGAAGAAAAATATTAAAGATTTATACCATAAGTGGTAATGGCGGCCAAGTTGGTCATGTGACCTGGACCGTTTGAACAAATTTTTCATTCAATCAACCCCTGGAGGCTCTATATGAAATGTGTTCACAATTGGCCCTTTGGCTTTTGAGGAAATGGTTGAAAATGTCAAAATATGAGCGATCTGGATCAAAGGTAAAAAAATGACCTTGACCTCTTGTACTCATTATTCTTCATGAACTCATTAAGACAACTGTATATACCAATTTTTTAGGCCAAAATCTTCAAAACTTTCCATGAAATCTTATGTTCTACCATTTTCCCATATTTGACCTTGCTGTAAAAGGTCAAGGTCAACACAAGGTTATAATTTGAACAATCTTGATAGTACTCAAGTACCCAATGCTACATACAAAGTCTCAAGGCCATCGGTCAATTGGTTCTGGAAAAGAAGATTTATAAAGGTATTTACCATATATGGGCGTGGCGGCCATGTTGGTCATGTGTCCAGCAGCGTTAGAAAATTTTTTCATTCCCTCAACCCCTCGAGGCTCTATATGAAATTTGGTTTCAATTGGCCCAGTGGTTTTAGAACAGATTCTTTGAAATTGTCAAAATTTGAGATTTCTGGGTCAAAGGTCAAAGAATGATTTTGACCTCTTGTACTCACATATCTTCATGTACTAATTAAGATGATCGTATATACCAATTTTTAGGCCAAAATCTTCAAAACTTACCATGAAATCTCATGTGCTAGCATTTTCCGATATTTGACCTTGCCGTAAAAAAGGGCAAGGTCAACCCAGGGTCATAATTTGAACAATCTTGATAGTACTGGAGTACTCAATGCTACATACCGAGTTTCAAGGCCATCGGTCTACTGGTTCTGGAGAAGAAGATTTTTAAAGGTTTTTACCATATATGGGCGTGGTGGCCATGTTGGTTATGTGACCTGGACTGTATGAACAAATTTTCATTCCCTCAACCCCTGGAGGATCTATATGCAATTTAATTACAATTGGTCTAGTTGTTTTTGAGGAGATTGTTTGATATTGTCAAAATATGAGAGTTCTGGGTCATAGGTCAAAGAATGACCTTGACCTCTTGAACTCATAAATCTTCATGTAGTCATTAAGATGACTGTATGTACCAATTTTTAGGCCAAAATATTCAACAGTTTCCAAGATATCTTATGTTGCAGCATTTTGCCATATAAAAGCATAAGGAAGCAAATTTGACCTTACCGTAAAAAAGGTCAAGGTCAACCCAAGGTCATAATTTGAACAATCTTGGTAGTACTCGTGTACCCGATGCTACATACCAAGTTTCAAGACCATCGCCCTATTGGTTCTGGAGAAGAAGATTTTTTAAGGTTTTTACCATATATGGGCATGGCGGCCATGTTGGTCATGTGACCAGGACGGTTTGAACAACTTTTCGTTCCTAAGGTCCCAGGAGGCTGTATATGAAATTTGGTTACAATCGGCCCAGCGGTTTCAGAGGAGAAGTTGTTTGAAAGTGTGGACGGACGACGGACGGACGGACGGACGGACGGACGGACGACGGACGACGGACAACGGAGCCTTACCATCCTATAAGCTCCCCCGGAGCCGCTGGCTCAGGTGAGCTAAAAAGCTGCCCAAATTGACTAAGTTCAAAAGGCCGTAATTCTCTTGAAATTAATTCTACCGCCATAAAAAGTCAGGTGCACATCTTCATTATGTCCACAGTATGTGAACAATCAATTGAAAACTGACCAGAGCTGATTACGCAAGCTTTATACCCCAAGATGCAAAAAAGCTGCCCAAAATGACAAAGTTCAAAAGGCTGTAAGTCTGTTCAAAAAGTCAGGTGCACATCTTCATTATGTCAACAACGTGTGTACAAACGTTGAAAACAATCAATTGAAAATTGTGGGAGGAGTTGATTACGCAAGCTTTATGCTCCAAAATGCAAAAAGCTGCCCAAGGTCAAAAGGGTGTAATTCTGTTAAACTTAAATCTACCTCGATCAAAAAGTCAGGTGCACATTTTCATTATGTCCTCAATAAGTGTACAAAGTTTGAAAACAATCCATTGAACATAGTGGGAGATGTAGATTGCGCAAACTGTATGCCCAAAAGTGTGATTAAAGGACAGACGGACGGACAGACAGACTGATCGACAGGAGCAAATATTAAAGCCCCTGACTGTCGTCATGGGGGCATAAACAAATGCTAAAACATAAACTTCATGGAAACTTTCGAAGATTTGGGAAATTGGTATATACAGTCGTCTTAATGAGAACATAAAGATTCATGAGTACTAAACATCAAGGTCATTCTTTGACCTTTGACCAAGGACTCTCATATTTTCACAATTTCAAACATCTTCTCAAAACCCACTAGACTAATTGTTACCAAATTTCATAAAGAGCCTCCATCGTCTGAGGGAGTGAAAAATTGCTCAAACGGTCAAGGTCACATGAACAAAATGGTCGTCATACCCATGTATGGCAAAACCGTTAAAAATCTTCTTCTCCAGCAATAGACCGACGGCCATGAATTTGGTATGCAGCATCAAGTACTTACGTACTACCAAGACTGTTAAAATGATGCCTTTAGGTTGACCATGACCTTTTTTTTTGCGGCAAAGTCAAATATGACGAAATGCTAGAACAAAAGATCTTATGGAGAGTTTTGGAGAATATTGCCTTATAATTGGTATGTACATTGTCTTAATAAGTACATGAAGTTTTGTGAGTCAGTGTCGTTTTTTGACCTTTGACCTAGGACTTTCATATAGGGACAATATGAAGCATTTCATGAAAAGCAACTGGGCCAAATGTAACCAAATTTTATAACTATATATATAGAGAGCTTTATTGGGATGAGGGAACAAAAAAAATGTTCAAATGGTCCGGGTCAGATGACCAACATGACCGCCATGTCCATATATAATAAAAAATTCCTAACAAAATCTTCTTTTTCACGACAAGGTCACATATGCAAAATTGCTAGAACATAAACTTGCAATGAAAATTTTGATGATTTTGTCCCAAGATTGTTCAAATGCTGACCTTGGGTTGACCTTGGCTTTTTCACAGCAATAGTCAATTTTGCTTTCTGGTTCTTTTATATAGGAATAAAAGCATCGCAATTGACTGCGTGATACCCCGCCACTGCAAACCTTTTTCACACAACGATTTTTCAAGATTTATGCATGTATATAGCCCAGGGACAAGGGAAAATAACTCCCATGAGGTAAATTTAAGTATCACTGGAAGCTTTTATCACTCTGATCATTTTCTGAAAGTTTCAAAAAAATGCTTCAAACTATGATTTTATATGGAATTTTTCATGTTTTACATGTATATAGTCTCAGGGCAGGGGCAGATAACCCCCGATGATAAAAATTCTGTGCTCATAAAAAGCTTTTGTTACTTAGATCATGTTTGTGAAGTTTCATCATGATACTCCAAGTAGTAAAGGAACTAGAGGCCATAAACCATTTTTTTGTACATCGACAAGTGCCATAACTCTGTCAGAAATTAACGAAATTTGCCCAATAACAATCCCAATCGAGACATTCTTGGTACAAATGCATATGCAAAATTTGAAGGAAATCCGTTGATAAATACTTATTAAAATTATCAAACGGAAACGAAGTGCGGACGGACAGACGGACGGACGTACGTACTACGGACGGACAGACACACGGACGACCAACGCGAAAACATAATACCCCGCCACTAACGTGTGGCGGGGTATAATAAACTTAAGTATAAGAGTTCATGGAATTTGTTGAAGATTTTGTTGCAAAAGTTAATACATCCAAATAAATGAGTGCATACACATTTAAAGTCTCCATAGTCCTATCAGCGGTAAAAACGCCTAAACTTAAATCGTTGTAAAAATCGGTCCAATCTTCACATTTGGTAATAAAATGTGGGGTGGTGTGCATAAATTGAGTCATATGACTGGTAAAAAGTAGAGAAAACAAAATTTTGAAAAATAACAAATCGCTCCACAAAATACAATTTCCTGTTCTGGTTTCCCGTCTAGCAATGTTATATAAACATAGGTGGGATAGTGATTGGGACTCCATGCCTGTACATTGTATTTATACCATTTTATGAAATCGAAAGTAATTCATTTTAGTTGACAACTAAAATGACCCAAATAACTTTTCAAACCCTTTTTAGCGAAACTCAATGATGTTTTATTTTTTAAGCTGGCTAATCACGGTCATTTACAATTACGAAACTATTGTGAGAAGCTTGCAGCAATACCTCATGATATTTTTTTCTTGCTGATAGAGCAATGGGGCCTTTAAAGTCTCCATAGTCCTATAAGTGGTAAAAACGTCTAAACGCAAATCGTTATGAAAAGCGCTTCAATCTTCACGTTTGGTGATAAAATATGGGATGATATGGATAGATTGATCCATATACCTGGCAAAAAGTATAGAAAACGTGTTTTTGTAAGACGAAAATTCGTTCTACAAAATATAGATTTCCTTTTCTGGTTTCCCGTTGAGCGAAAGCGGTATAGTGAATGGGACTCCACTGCTGTACATTGTATTTTTACCATTTTTTCATTGTTTACGAAATCGAAAGTAGGTCATTTTGGTTGGCAACTAAAATGACCCAAATCAATGTTCGAATCCTTTTTATGTGAAACTCAATGATGTTTTATTGGTTCAAAGTTGGCCAATCGCTGTGATTTACTATGACGAAAGTATGACGAGAAGCTTGCAGCGATACCTCACGATAAATTTTTTCATGCTGATAGAGCAATGGGGCCTTTAAGCAAAAGAGGTCAAGGTCATTCTTGGCCTTTTACCATTTTCTCATATTTTGACAATTTTAAACTGTCACGTTTGTACAAATGATGACCCTAGTTTGACCTTTTACTCAAGTGAGCGCTTCAGGGCCTTATGGCCGCCTTTGTGGTAAAGGTTTTCCCTGAGAAAAGAGGCAAAATGAAACTGGCAAATTCCCCTGAAAGTATACCCGCTCCCCTTAGGTAGAGTGGAGTCGGGTAATATCGGACAGCGGGTAAATTCGGACATACCATTGCAAACAGTGAAAATCCAGATGAGACGGCTCATGATGAGCCGTCTCATCAGGATTTTCACTGTTTGCCCAGTTAAGTTTGTTTTTATTCCAAACAACTGACATATAAAGGAAATCAGGTCACTGTCCGAATTTACCCGCTGTCCGAATTTACCAGGCTTTCCTATAGGTCCTGTTGGAACGGTCATGATAATGGTGACGAGTCAGATAAGACATGCACCAATTCCTAAGTTAGTTTCTATAGTTGTATATAAGCCGCGGCACGTTAAAATCAACAAAGTGGCATGTGCGCTCAGCGAAGACTCAGATCAGCCTGGACATCCACCAAGTCTGTCTGATCAAACTCTTTGCTTAGCGCATAAAAAGTAGTTAATTGTCTCAGCTGCATCCATGCAGTCTCAGCTAGCTCCATGCGGACAGCAAAGACTGATCAGACTGGGCGGATGCCCAGGATGATCTGAGCCTGCGCCTGGCAGACAACCACTTTGTTGGATTTGTCATGTCGCGGCTCATTTCAAATAAGAGTTTTAGGATGAATGCATATATGTTTCAGATGAGCATATCGGCTTTCAAAGGCCTTTGATTATGGGCGAGATAATCTGAATAAAATGTTTATTAATTTTAGAAAATCTAATCATGAAGTCTACTCAAACCCACGTCCCCTCCAGAACTCTACAACTGGCGTCAGCACCTCGACAACATGACTGGAATTTTGTAACGAAACTACGGCACGGAAAATGGCTTTAAAGTCTTGAGATATTTTTCTGGTAAGTGGAACAGCCAATAAAGGACGAGAAGCAGGAAAAAGAACTGTTGCCTTATTAAAGCTGACAAAACTATTTTCCCCAAAATGGGTCAAATATATTGTCGGGAAGTTTAAGAGGATACTAAACAAGATTTACTGAGTTAGTCAATGGGTTTTATTTACAGAAGAAAGGAAGCTAAAACTTGCAAATGGCTTCAAGTAAATGCAGTGCTTTTAAGCATCAATAATATTCAGACTAATAGGTAATTAGTCAGTGTCATTCGATGACGGGTTCGTTTATCAATAGCATCGGTCTCAATGGAGCCGCGACATGACAAAAGCAACAAAGTGGTTGTGCGACGAGCGCACACTCAGATCAGCCTGGGCATCCGCTCAGTCTGATCAGAGTCTTCGATGTCCGCATGCACATAGCTGCGAACCTTAGCTACCTTTTAAGCGTTTGGCGAAGAGTCTAAGCGGACTGGGTGGATGCCCAAGCTGATTTGAGTCTGCGCCGGGCGCACTACCACTTTGTTGGTTTTCTCGCGTCACGGCTCAGTTATCAATTATTGCTATTAGATGCAACTATCAACATTATGATGGGTCTATTGAGGACCGAATTAACGTCTAATTCGAGTATAGTCAGAGCTGCGACATGACAAAACCAACAAAGTTGCAAGCGCGACGATCGAAGACTCAGAGTCTTTGCTGTGTGCTAAAAGGGTAGCTCAGGGTTTATGCTAGCTCCGTACGGGCAGCACAGAGTCTGATCAGACTAGGCGGATGTTCAGGCTTATCTGAGTCTTCGCTGAGCATATATGCCACTTTGTTGGTTTTGTCGTGTCGCGGCTCACACTGAATTCCTTTCACGTGATGATCTGTGAAACGACTATAGAGAATCCAAGATGCGCATTGCCGTGCATAGTGTCATTTTCTGTTACCGATGTAGTATCACGCATTCGGTTTGGCATACTTATTAATAGAGTTCTTTCGGATAAAACGCAGCCGTATAAGTAGCTGTATCGAGACGCATCGGGGCGTATCGGAGAGGGGGAAGTCATTATTGCGATTTTTAACACATCGATATAATACCATCAAATGTTGGTTTGCAGATGAAAGAAGTGTTTGTTTTACATATGATTATGGTTTTAGTTTTTGTTTATGTGTTTTGGTGTATGTCTGTCCAATACGTCATTGGCCTCAGCCGCTGAATAATTGGGTGATTTTAGAAATAGTACATGTCCGTGCGTCTCTCCGTTCGACTGTCACACTTTCGTTTCCATACTCTTTGAAGTTATTGTACTAAACCCGAGTTTGCGAACAATGATATCCTCCCTTGTCCCTTGCCCTCAGTTTTATTGAACAGGCAGTGTCCTTATTTTGTCGGCTGGTTGGTTGTTTTGGGGGTTTAAAGCGCATTTGAGGTAATATTTCAGTCTATAGGTGTCAGTTGCGGTAGGGGGGGGGGGGGGGAGGGGCGAGAGGGAGAAAAGCCAATGTCAGAAGTAAATAAAAGGATGTTTATATATGTATGTATAAATATACATTCACTATACCTTGCCGTAAGTCTCTATAGTTCAGTTAGTTAAACGCTTGGCTGCCAAACCGGCGGACCGAGTTTAAATTCCACAAAAGGAGAACCTATTTTTTTTTCATCCCAAAATAACACAGGCTTCCAATTGAAATATGATAGTCAATATATATGACTGAAATTCTGTTGACATGGTTGTAAAACCACAGTGGACAACGCCACATGACTGTCACGCAACAGCAGTATGTATGTGTTGGATGGAAACACGAGTGCCATACGAATTTCGAAATCGGTGCGTCTTCAACTCCAGTGCGAATGTTGATTGATTTATTCTTCATTTGATGAACTATAGAATATTAAATAAACTTGATTAGTTCTCTGCCGGAGATACTCAAACGAAATAACTTGAAAAATGGTGTCTCACGGCGTCTGAACACCCTAAACGTAAAGTATTCCAAACAGACTTCCGTTCTTGTCCTTCCTTAATATGAAAATAATAGGGCCTACATATGACTGAAATTCTGATGAAAGGGTTGTAAAACCACAGCTGCTTAGGCGGTTATCGCCGATTTTTAATTTTTCCCAATGACAGTCGATAGCAAAAGGTCTTTTCAAGACTATATATGGAGCAAGTTTGAAGACACTAGCCCTTGCGATTACTTAGAATGTGAGCTAAACGCCACATATGATATTTTTCTATGTTCAATCAAATGTAAAATTTAGGCCAAGGTCCGATATGCATCGTTGCTTTCCGTAGACCTTGCCAAGACGTATATATGGAGCAAGTTTGAAGACTCAAGGTCTTGCGGTTACTTAGAATGTAAAATAAACGCATTAGCTGAGTATTTTTTCTGTGTTCAATCAACCGTAAGATTTAGCCCAAGGCCCGATATGCACTATGCTTTCCGAAGACCTTGTCCCTCCCTCCCCTGCATCCCAAGACGTATCTATGGAGCAAGTTTGAAGACTCTAGCCCTTGCAGTTACTGAAAACTAACCTAAACGCAACTGGTGAAAATTTTTCTCCGTTCAATCAGCCGTAAAATTGACCCAAAGGCCCGATATGCATCACTGCTTTCCGGAGACCTCCCCAATACTTATCAATGGATTAAGTTTGAAGACTCTAGCCCTTGTGGTTACTTTTTAACTAAGCAAAGCGCAACAGGTGATTTTTTATGTTCACTCAACCGTAAAATTTAGGACAAAGCCCGATATGCATCGCTGCTTTCCGTAGATCAACCCAGGATGTATCTATAGAGCAAGTTTGAAGACTCTAGCCCTTGTGGTTACTTCGAAAGTATCCTAAACGCAACAGGTGAATACATTTTCTCTGTTCAATCAACCGTAACATTTAGCCCAAGGCACTTTTATGCATCGCTGCTTTCCATAGATCTACCGAAGACGTATATATGGAATACGTTTGAAATATATATAGCCCTTGCAGGTCGTTAGAAGATAGACTAACGCAACACCTGAATATTTTTCTTTGTTCAGTCAAGCGTAAAATTTAGCCCAAGGCTCGATATGCATCGCTGCTTTCCGTAGATCTTCTCAAGACGTGAAATTTGGGTCAAGACGTTTCCGATGGCCTTTCCAAGATTTATCTATGGGGCAAGTTTGAAGACTGTAGCCCTTGCATTGCTTTGAATGTAAGCTACACGTAACAGAAAATTAATTTTTCTCTCTTCAGTCAAGCGTGAAATTTAGCCCAAGGCTCTTTATGAACCACTGCTTTCAGATGATCCTCCCAAGGCGTATATATGGAGCAAGTTTGAAGACTCTAGCCCTTGCGGTTACTTATTAACTTGGGTAAACTCAACAGTGATTTTTTCTATGTTCAATCAACCGTGAAATTTTAGGTCAAGACCCTATATGTATTGCTTTTTAGCTCACCTGAGCCAGAGGCTCCGGGGGAGCTTATAGTATGGTCAGGCTCCGTCGTCCGTCGTCGTCCGTCCGTCCGTCCGTCAACAATTTCAAACGACTTCTCCTCTGAAACCACTGGGCCAATTGTAACCGAATTTCATATGTAGCCTCCTGGGACCTTAGGAACGAAAAGTTGTTCAAACCGTCCTGGTCACATGACCAACATGGCCGCCATGCCCATATATGGTAAAAACCTAAAAAAATCTTCTTCTCCAGAACCAGTAGGCCGATGGCCTTGAAACTTGGTATGTAGCAACAGGTACGCGAGTACTACCAAGATTGTTCAAATTATGTCCTTAGGTTGACCTTGACTTTTTTTACGGTAAGGTCAAATTTTCTTCCTTGTGCTTTTTCTATGGCAAAATGCTAGAACATAAGATATCTTGGAAACTGTTGAAAATTTTTGGCTAAAAATTGGTATCTACAGGCATCTTAATTATTACATGAAAATTTATGAGTACAAGAGGTCAAGGTCATTCTTTGACCTTTGACCCAGAACTCACATATTTTGACAATTCCAAACAATCTCCTCAAAAGCCCCTGGGCCAATTGAAACCAAATTTCATATAGAGCCTCCAGGAGTTGAGGGAACAAAAACTTATTCATACGGTCCAGGTCACATGACCAATATGGCTACCACGCCCATATATGGTAAAAACCTTTGAAAATCATCTTCTCCAGAACCAGTTGACCGATGGCCTTGAAACTGGTATGTAGCTTTGGGTACTCGAGTACTATCAAGATTGTTCAAATTATGAACTTTGGTTGACCTTGATCTTTTTTACGGCAAGGTCAAATATGGGAAAATGCTAGAACATAAGATTTCATGGAAATTTCTGAAGATTTATGCCTAAAAATTGGTATATACAGTTATCTTAATGAGTACATGAAGATTTGTGAGTACAAGAGGTCAAGGTCATTCTTTGACCTTTGACCCAGAATTCTCATATTTTGACAATATCAAACAATCTCCTCAAAAACAACTGGGCCAATTGTAACCAAATTTCATATAGAGCCTCCAGGGGTTTGAGGGAATGAAAATTAGTTCAAACGGTCCAGGTCACATGACCAACATGGCCGCCACGCCCATATATGGTAAAAAACTTTAAAAATCTTCTTCTCCAGAACCAATTGACCGATGGCCTTGAAGCTTGGTATGTAGCATTGGGATCTCCAGTACTATCAAGATTGTTCAAAATGATGACCTTGGGTTGACCTTGACTATTTTACGGCAAGGTCAAATGTGGGAAAATGCTAGAACATAAGATTTCATGGAAAGTTTTGAAGATCTATGCCTAAAAATTGATATCTACAGTCATCTTAATGAGTACATGAAGATTTATGAGTACAAGAGATCAAGGTCATTCTTTGACTTTTGACCCAGAACTCTGTCATTTTGACAATATCAAACCATCTCCTCAGAAGCTCCTGGGCCAGTTTTGAAACCAAACTTCATATAGTACCTCCAGGGGGTTGAGGGAAAGAAATGTTTTTCAAATGTCCAGGTCGCATGACCAACATGTCCTCCATGACCATATATGGTTAAAACCTTTAAAAATCTTTTTCACCAGAACCAGTTGACCGATGGCCTTAGAAAAACTTACCCTAGAGTACTGAGGCTGAATGGACTCGGGTGAGCTACAGGACCAATGGTCCTCTTGTTTGCGTATACCTTTGTATGGCCTTAAAGTGCTTCCATACAACATACTTCTGTTCTGTGACATTGACAGAATATCATTTGGCAAATGGTTAGATTTATTATGGTTTTACAACCCTTTCAACAGAATTTCAGCTAGAGTAAGGGGACATGGCTTCGCACAGGGCATGGCTTCGCACACCTCCGGGATTTCTTAGTATGTGTCAGTCATCAGTTGTCTGAACATCATTTTGTTCTGCAAATATTTCAAGGTTGATGAATGAAGCTTTTTGACATCACTTTCGCGTGCAGTGCATCACGTGCATTTTGGCGCCAAAATGTTTAAAACATTCAGATCTGAGTCGGCAAAGTTTAGCATTTTTTTTATAACAGGCAATATTATTGACACCACACTGTCAAATTTTGGCTCCTGAAGTGTTTACCGTGATGATTCATTGACGAGTTAGAGGGTTATCATGCGAACCGAACAACCGATTAAATGTTTGGTACCACTTCAGAAACTGAGGGTGAGGTTGGGCCTGTAAAATCGATTTAAGCCCCCCAGTAATTCATTACTGACCGTTCCAATGCGGTAGTTCTGTTGTGGTTCTCTGTTGCCTGTTTTTGGTGTCAGAATTTCTGTGATGTTTTACCTTATGTATGTTCTTATTATTTTGGTTCGGTTTGGGTTGCTGAGTGGCCACCTTTTGGGAACATGCTGCTCACTCGGTTGGCCATATGTTCTCTGTGTCTTGATTATTTGTAATCTTGGTTGTTTCCAACTATGGTTTGAGGGCTGGATTTGGATTTTGATTGTTTCAGTTCCTGGTCTTTGCATACTTTTTACTTTTAATGAAATTGACATTTGTTATCTTAAGAATACAAAGTGCACAACCATCATAAACTATGCCAGTTATATGAACACCAACGATTTTCCATGCTACGGGGTGTGAATTTTGTCCCCCACTTTTATGAGAAAAGTCCGCATATTATTTTTAGCTGTCATCCTATCCAGTCGTAAGTCCACTGTATGATTACACAAACGAGATGTGATGGATTCAACAACAAATGTCAGCCACTTATTAACCAGTGTTTTCAAATCCAATAAAATTCTGAAAATTGCTGATTTTCGTCTTTCTTTTGATGGAAGAGGCATTGACATTATACTATTACCTTGCAAACTCTAAATAATTATAGCATATTAGCTGTTCTTTCATGGTTTATATTTACTGGTCCTAAAGTGTATGACAGAATAGTCAAAGACATCTAGAATACTTCTGTTTCCTGCCAGAAGGGGTGTGCGAAGTCATATACCCAAAATACCATGTAGGACTGCACTACATATTACAGCGCGTGCTACATATGACGTCAGAGTCTGAGACCAAATATTTTCATACTCGATTTCCAGAAAGGGTCAAGGTATATTATAATATAAACAAACAGGCGTTATGTTATAAGCTTTGTCAGCTAATGTTGCAAAAGTCATAAAAGTGTGCGAAGCCATGTCCCCTTACTCTATATGTATTTACTTTCATATTCCAAAAGGGTAAGAATGTATTGTTGATAAGGATTGACCTGGCACTCATTTATTTCCGTCATTACACTCGAATGTTTTCGTTAGTTTTAGCGATGATTTACCGGAAAATACTGCTATTTGAATATAATACAGTCAACTGTTTGTCGATGACGCCGTAACGTAGTGGTGAAGGCTTCCGACGGCGGATACAGATATCCAAGATCGAGTCTTATAGCGTTCCTTTTTAGTAATTTCATTTTTCACTTTTTGTCCTTGTTCTTAATTGCATATTTATACTTATAAACGATTTTCTGTCGTATGGGTTTCCCCCATATGTTTTTTGTGGGAACGTATGTGTCCCGCTTTCTCTTGATTCCTACGTTCTCTGAAAATTGTCCGTCTGCTGACACCAGCTGCATTTATTGTCTGTTGGATATATGATCCGCCTCCAGGTGCTTGGTTTTCCTGATGATTTGGAAGCAATGAGTATTTTTTTCTTTGAAACTGAGATGTTTTTGGTCGACATTGCTGTAGGATTTACATGTACATGTGAAAGTAGAAAGACAGTGCATCTCGTTCAATAGTTGAAGGCGATTGTCGGGTCTGGCGATGGTGCTGGGTCACTTTCAGTGCCCGGCCGCCATATAAGTTCGGCTAATAGTGGGGCAAAGGGCTACTGAGCTTGCAGTAGGCGCGAGTGGGTTTTTTTGTATATTTTACTCTCGCCTATTATCTTTTCTTTCTCCCTATCTTTGACAAACGGTCCGATATAAAATGAAGTATTGTCTCAAAGGGCCGTAAAACCCAAGACAACCAACCAACCGAATTAATAGCGGAAACATTAAAATTTTGTGTCGAGCATGGAAAGATTACCTGCTGCTATTACGCAAAGAAAAAAAAATATACATAAAAATATTAAAACGACAATGTTGAGATTCGAACCCGTAACTCCAAGATTAAAGGTTCAATGCCTTATCCACTGTGCCACTTGAAACAGTAATATTTTTCCTGTTTAACAGTAATCATACGGTACATACTGGCGCTGCTTTTCGAAAAATTCCGAAAAATAATTATACGTCACAAACGTATTGGCTATAATTCAAATGTTATGCGACAGTCTGCATGCTTAGTGATTAACCCAATCACGGTTGATAACTTTGCTGCACTCTTTAATTGCACACCGGGGGATCGGTCGTCAGACTCTATGATGGCCCCGACCTAAAGCTATATATTTAAGTTGGTTGGGACCGGAGCCTTTTTGTCTGTTGCTTGGTCCACCGGGGCTCAGCTGGTGGCCTTCTTTTGCTTCAGATTTCCAGTGGGGTCGTTTGGCGGAACAGGGATCTCCACCTGTCGGACGGCCCGTTGTGTCTGTTGAGTCCTCGTCTTTGCTTCTTCGTGGTGTTGAGGTTTGGTTTGTGTGTTTCCCGTGATGATTCGTTGGCGAGTTGGAGGGTTGTCATGCGAACCGAACAACCAACTAAATGTTTTGTACCACTTCGGAGGCTGAGGGTGAGGTTGGGCCTGTGGAATCGATTTGGGCCCCCCAGTGGTTCATTACTGACCGTTCCAGGGCGGTGGTTCTGTTGTGGTTCTCTGTTGCCTGTTTTTGGTGTCGGAGTTTCTGTGGTGTTTTGCCTTGTGTGTGTTCTTGTTATTTTTGGTTCGGTTTGGGTTGCTGGGTGGCCGCCTTTTGGGAGCAGGCTGCTCGCTCGGTTGGCCATATGTTCTCTGTGTCTTGATTGTTTGTGGTCTTGGTTGTTTCCAACTGTGGTTTGAGGGCTGGATTTGGATTTTGATTGTTTCAGTTCCTGGTCTTTGCATACTTTTTACTTTTACCCGTTCGTAATCGGACACCGTGAATTAATTAACGGAGTAGAACGGAATATTCATGAGTGCCAGGTCAATCCTTACGAACAATAAGTTTGTGTTATTTTAGGAAGAAAAAAAATATTGTTGCTTTTTGCGGAATTCGAACTCGGTCCGCTAAAGTATTAGCCCAGCGTTTAATCAGCTGAGCTACAGAGTCACATATGAAGTTTACCTTAAATTAAATTATATTATATTTCCTTTTATTTATTTCAAACATTGACTTTTCTCCCTCTCGCCCCAGTCCTACACCCCTACCCCCACTGACACCGCCACTGACACCTATAGACTGAAATGCTACCTCAAGGCACTTTAAATCCGCCAAAAAACAACCAGCCGACAAAATAAGGACATTGCCTTTTCAATAAAACTGAGTACAAGGGAGGATATTATTGTTGACAAGGGAGGATATCATTGTTCACAAAGTTGGGCTTATTACAATAATTTCAAAAGTATGGACATCGAACGGAAAGGCGCACGGACATGCTCCATTTCCAAAATCACCAAATTATTCAGAGGCTGAGGACAATGAAGATCTGCAAACTAACATTTGATGGTATTATATAACGGGGTTTCAAATTTGGTAAAATGATTTCTCCCTCTTCGATACATGTACGTCCCGATGCGTCTGGATACAGCTACTTATACGGCTACGTCTTATCCGAAAGAACTCTAATGATATGTATCCGTCTGTGTTTTGCAAAATTCTATGAAGACAGACATTTGCAACTTTAAAACGCGTTGACATAGGGTAAGGTGGGTCGAAAGGCCATTGCGGGGCCAAACGCCTGTGCCTTTTATATCAGTCAGTCGGACAGATACCAATATTATCTCTCTCCGGCTTCGCCATCGTGAATTAATATTTCGTAAAATCTGCCCTCCAACAACATGTTAATCAGCGATAATTCACGGGTAAGGAAAAATTATTTCTTAATTATTTAAATTTGTTCTGGAAAATATTAACTTCAGTTGTAGCAGTGATATATATCGGAATGTACACCCACAATGCTTGCTTCTGAAACAACACTGGCCAAATTCATAATCCTGTTGCACATCATGCAAGCCAATAGATCAGATCGTGTCTGACGTGCTCTTACAAAGTCCAAGGGCGAGAGTTGGTCGTCCTCAAAACTAGTTAAAGCACCCCACCCCTCTCCCCCATTAATTTCATTCCTAAGGTGGCACTTCTGTGGTTGTTTTATGTGTTGTGTGTTGCTATGTCTGTTATTGATATATTATTTGTGACGTTTAGAGTAGCCCGGTGACCACCTACATGGGAAATGACTGTTCACCTGGCTGCCGCTGTTATTGTGTTTGTTGGTTGTGTTTTCCCACATGGTGTCTTGGGTGGGATCTCGGATTGAAATGTGTCAGTTCCTTAGAATTTTCTTACTTACTTTTACACCAACTGATTGGAATTATAGATCTATGGGATGCTAAGCAGACCATTTTAAATTTGTATTCGGTAAGTGTACGAGTCTCCAACTTAAGCTTCCAAGAGAATAATAAAAGTGCGGTCAATCCAAAACCTGTTATCTATTCGTATCACAGCAAATTGCAAATCCGTTAAACTATGGTATTACCATGAATAGAGCTATTTACAAAAGCGTAGCTAACTAAATAGCATGAAATTCTTCGCTGTAAAGATTTGATCCAATTGATGGATTTCTGGGAGTGTTTTAAATATGTTATAGAAAATTCAGTCTTGAAAGCGTTTATGTGATTTAAGCAGAGTTCATGAGCTTATGTATCCAATGGCTAATGAAATACATCAGAACTGATTTTGGTACTGCTGTGTTGGAGTCAATACTTAAATGCCGATTTAAAAAATAGCTTTATTAACCTACTTCTGGTTAAATCGTCTAAAATGTCCAAAACGGACTTCTCGCAAAACCGGGCCGTTTATCGCAGTCGATAGCGCGTTTGATTCAAGAGCAAAAGGTCCCAGGTTCGATACTAGGTCCGGCCACCTACTTTCGTGGAGATTGATTCTACCCTTTCCGCTGATTTTAGAAGTGTAGTTGTCAGTAACTGGCGTAAGTATGTGCAATTACTACCGTCAGTTCCCATATTGAACTGTTTTGAAAATATGTATATGTAATTTATCACGAAGAAAATACTGTTTAAACCAAAATTAGTACTGGTCCAATGTAACACGTCTAAGCTGCATCTTCCTGTCTTCACTTGAAGTAACTGGCCTTTTCACGTCGCATTAAATATTTGCTTATCTACCTTTGACCATAATTTAGGTTAAAAGATACAACTGAAAATCATGTCGCTTATATCACTCATATATATTTGTGTCATTGCAAATTGTAAAGCCATATAACCATGCCATAACCTCATATAATCCTGTACTCGTGATCTAACAGAAGAATTATTTCCACAGTTTTTCCGTTCTCCAATTATTGCTTCGTGATTCCGACAACTTCCTGGAGATGAGACCTCATTGCATTGGAACTGAACAAAATGCGATTACTTCTTATACAGTCCATTTTATACTTAGTATAGCTTCATGTAGAGCTTCTCGTGTGGAGGTTTATTTGGGCCGCGTCAGATGCTGATGAAGTAAGTTATGAGGAGTGATATAGTGCTGATGAAGTAAGTTATGAGGAGTGACATAGTGCTGATGAAGTAAGTTATGAGGAGTGACATAGTGCTGATGAAGTAAGTTATGAGGAGTGACCTATGTCACTCCTCATAAACTACTTCATCAGCACGTGACAATTTCTCGAAGTTACACCAGTTCTTATGGTATAGGAATCTGACTATAAGTCTTGAACACTTCAAAGTCTCCAAAACGCCACCACGTGCGTCAAATCCGTTCACTGAGGAATCTTACTGTGCAACAACAATCAGCTTCCCAATTCTATTAAACGTACAAACACATGGTCCAAACTTGTAATATATTTGGTCACAGAATCTGAGATAACTGAAACATTTTAAGTCACACTTAAAGGGGTGTCGGGTCGTGTGACTGTCGGGAGATGGTGCTGGGTAACTTTCAGTGGCGTGACGTCCAACGAACTGGACGATAGTAGGACGGATGGAGATTTGTTTGGATATTTTTTCTCTGTTCTTCTCTTCTCTTTCTCCCTCTCCCTGGAAGACGGCCCGATATAGACTGAAATACTGGCTCAAGGGGCCATTAACCCAACACAACCAACCACATGTATTGGGAAATACACTACTTTTGAGAATGCATTAGGTGCCTGCAGACTTTAATCGATATCAAACACCTTCCGTTAGTATTTCGAATAAATCATTTTCCGAAAAGGTGTGCTTTAATCAATGTGTCAAATGCCGAATGACGTAGCTCACATAATTGCTGCCCTTAATAAATCATGTTTGTCGGCAAGCTAGAGATTACATTTTGTGCCTGTTAGCTCTTCAGGGCTTAGGCGTGGTGTGTGCAAACATTGAAGGCTCTGACTAGACTGCGTGAATGCACTGGTCTGAGCCTTTGCTGTTCGCACGTGCCTTCCGCAGCAAATTATGAGTCGCATCTCAGATATCTGTTTGGAGCTTAACAGGAAAGTTTCTATATATATGACTTCCATCTGACAAATCAAATCACTTCCAACAGGTTTAGCTCTATTTCTGTGAAACGACACAATATTAAAATAGTCTGGCATGAGCGTACTGATAAAAACATTGAATTGATGAGATAACTGCTTCCTAATATCGTGGAGCCCGGAAAACGGGAATGAGCTGTTTGGAGATTGGCTCCGCCACACGTCTCCGGGTCACCGGGCTCCGAGTGTTACATGTTTAGAGCTAGAAAGCAGGTATTTGTGCTAATATGCTCGACTTACGCATATAGCTTCACAAAGATCTCCAATTATGATTCATTTCACAATTTGCTATGTCGCCATCTATCCTGTACTAAAGTTTCTGTATGTTGTATGTACATGTATATGTGCTCACGGGGCGTTGTGGCCTAATGCATAATAAAGTATCTATCTATATATGACTTCCATCTGACAAGTCAAATCACTTCCAACAGGTTTAGCTCTATTTTTGTGAAACGACACAATATTGAAATAGTCTGGCACGAGCGTACTGATAAAAACATTGAATTGATGCGATAACTGCTTCCTAATAAAAACTGACACGTTCAATTTATTTAAATAATTTGGGACCTTTAAAAACAATACCAAACTTTGAAAAAATGGGAGTGTTCACTGGCTCTATTCTTCTGTCACGTATCTGTAACACTTTGTGAAAGAAATATAGCTTTCACAAAAAACTTAGTCTACGCTTAGTTTTGACAAGACCTTATCGTATATTTTTATGTTCCTCAGATGTAAGAAACTGTATCTTGGTTTGACACGATTTACACTGAAAGAACCGCGAGATAAATGGAATACATGTAAAATTTACACAGACAGGAATGTGAGATATAGAATAAATGAGGTGCAACTAAATATCCAGCCCATCCACATTGACGGAGACTTATATAAACGTATCCATACCAAATCTAGCGAGACAGACGCGCGCCTTTCTGTATTTAACTTCTTCAGTGTCGCTTAACCCCAAAACTTTGAAAGAAAAGAGATGATGGGCAGGTCTCGGCAGCCAACAAGCATGCCCCTCCGAGCCACACTGTCGTATTCCGCTGCAGTAATCAGATAAGAGACGCCTACCTATTCGAGCCACCTCAACTCTGCGTCTTGAGAAAGGCAACCGACAAGGGCATCAAGAAAGAGATGAACCCGGAAAAGGCAAAAACAATAAATACAAAAAAATATGTTGAATAGACGTACTGAATTGATTCTTCCTTTCAAGTAATCCTCCTTCGGGACGGTCTCGCAGGGAAACAAACAGGACGTCATTATTAGAGTTGTCTGCACTGACAGACATGGCCGAAAAAAACATTTGCAGTGAACCCATTTACCTGCAGATAATGACTGAATTTCAGTCGTTGCTTTTATTTTTAATTCAAATGCAAGTTAATGGAACCATTTGAGCCACGTCACGAGAAAACCAACAATGTGGTCGTGCGCCCAGCGCAGACTCAGATCAGCCTGGGCATCCACCTAGTCCGGTCAGACTCTTCATTAAGTGCTTAAAGGGTTGCTAAGAGTCTAAGCTACCTCCATGCGGACAGCGAAGACTCTGATCAGACTGGGCGGATGCCCAGGCTGATCTGAGTCTGCGCTGGGCGCACAACCACATTGTTGGTTTTGTCGTGTCGCGGCTCATTTTTATTGACGAGTGTTTATTCTGGTATTGAATATCTATATTTGGCTAATTTGCATACATATGAATTGTAATGCTAACTAGGATTTTAGAATAGTTTGTTTTTATATATGAGCCGCGACACGAGAAAACCAACAATGTGGTTGTGCGCCCAGCGCAGACTCAGATCAGCCTGGGCATTCACTCAGTCTGATCATACTCTTTGCTAAGCGCTTAAAGGGTAGCTGAGGGACTAAGCTACTTTCATGCGGAAAGCGAAGACTCTGATCAGACTGGGCGGATGCCCAGGCTGATCTGAGTCTGCGCTGGACGCACGACCACATTGTTGGTTTTGTCACGTCGCGGCTCATATTTAGACGTTACGGTAAAACTAGTGTAAACATTATTCAGTTCCAGTTTATATGCATTGTTATAAATGACTGATCAATTTTCCTATGTTGCAGCTACGCTCACAGTTACGTAAACAAGAGCTGTAGAACCAAAGAATTAAGACTTTTTGATCAACATATTAAATCAGATCTGCATGAAGGCCGAGAAAAAATGCAATTATACCTTAAAATTGAGGATACCCAATTTTTTTGGGCCCCTCTTATTATATTAAAAATATTTTACGCTTGTAGCTACGGTTTTAGAACCAAGGACAACCTCTTCATCAACTGAGTTAAAGGAACTTTGAAAAACATCGGAAATTTACTTATGTCCTGTTAAAATGGCAGTTGCGGAAACCGTCACATTGTTATAGTTCATAATTGAGCCGCGACGCGACAAAGCCAACAATAAGGTTGGCGCCCAACGAAGACTCAGATCGTCCTGGGCATCCGCCCAGTTCGACTAGACTCTTCGTTAAGTGCTCGAAGGGTAGCTAAGGGTCTAAGCTACTCCATGCGGACAGCGAAGACTCTGTTCAGACTGGGCGGATGCCCAGGCTGATCTGAGTCTGCGCTGGGCGCACAACCACTTTGTTTGTTTTCTCGTGTCGCGGTTCATACCCCCTTACTCATTCGCTTGTGATATTCTAACTGACAGTTTGCAGCAGAATAAAAGTCTAGTTTGACATTTTTATTCCTCCTACTTCACACTAACCTGATTAATAGACATCGCCGACATTCCTGGGTAATGTAAGGAAATTAATATTTTATTAATCAAGTCACTTATGGTTAATTATAATTTTTAATATCTTGTTTTCTCCCTAGCTGCAATAAAAATCATATGTGACATATATTATAACGATCTGCGTCCTAAGAAAAGTGACCTTGTAGTGAATATTGAGGATTCCGTAGTACAGTCAAACCTGTCTTAAGGGGTCACCAAAGGGAAGGACAAAAAGTTGCTGCTTAAGACAGGTGACCCCTTAATACAGGTAAACTTGCACTGTATATTGGTTCAAGAGACCCAGAAGAGGTGGCTGCTTAAGGCAGGTGATCCCTTCATAGAGGTGATCACAAGCAGGTTTGAACGTACTTTGTTATCTATATTAAAGATAAATGATGACAGCAGATTGTTGATACTACTGAGATCAGATTGCGTGGGTACACAGGAGACTATGAGACTACTGTTAGTGTTTATTCTGTAAGGTACATGTAGCTTTTGACACTGCACAATCCATACACTTGTAATGTAGTGGACTAAAGATTTCTACGAATTAAAAAAAAACACACAAAAAAACAAACAACTAAAATTGAGCCGCGACACGACAAAACCAACAATGTGGTTGTGTGCCCATGGAAGACTCAAATCAGCCTGGGTATCCGCCTGGTCTAACCAGACACTTCGCTAAGCGCTTAAAGGGTAGCTACGGGACTAAGCTACCTTCATGCGGACAGCGAAAAGTCTGATCAGACTGGGCGGATGCCCAGGCTGATCTGATTCTGCGCTGGGCGCAATACCACATTGTTGGTTTTCTCGTGTCGTGGCTCAAATGTTATCAACTTACCTGTCTCACATTTCCAAAGTGTTTACGCTTGCTATCTGGTACATGATGCAATGATGCATTAGTTTACTCAAGAGTTTCCGCGTTTCCGTCAAGGTTATAAGAATAACTTGAAACTGGCGACATTTCTACACCTGTTGTGTTTGCAGCAGGTGGAAGATGGGACCATTTCGGATATTTTTATGCTCATCTGTCTCATTTTTCTCGCTAGACTTCCTCTCGCTGGGGGACAGCTCTATATAGACTGAAATGCCTTTTGAAATGGTCGTTACATGTAAGTCCAAAATATTGATCCAATTATTATACCGCCTGCGCCTGTACATGCAAGTTAACCGAATGCTGCATATTTTATCTTATGCCCCATTCACATGCGCAAATTTGCTCACGTAAGTATTTTTGCATATATGCAAATTTTACTCACGTAAGTAAATTCGTCATGTGAACGCAAATACATACGTAAGCAAATTTGCTTATATGTAAAATTTGCTCCAGGTCTGACTAGGTGCAAAAGTATATTTGCATATAAGCAAATTTACTCCTGGAGTATTTCTTGTCATGTGAACGTAAAGTAAATATACTTATGGGTATTTTATTGCCCTACCATAGCATGGGACGTAGAGGAATTCAACATCCTTGACTTAAGGTCATCTCCCCAACCATCCAACCCCGCAAGCCCATATGAACCCCAAACAAAAGCAGGTTATCGTGATCTATTTCTGTGGTTCACTTCCTTTTCGCCTACTCCCATTTTGCCTATGATTTGCCCCATTTCACCTATTCCCATTTCGCCCACGACCATTTCCCTGCTCTGAATACATCACTATTCCGGGCTCGCCTACTCAATTGTTTCTTATAAATGATAATGATATTTTTTTAAAATTTATTTATTTACACTATAATAACAGATTTTAAAACATGCTATATCAGGTATTTCATCAAGAATGAAAACAATGAACCAGGCCAATAAACTTAATTAGATCACTGGGTCAAGCAAAGATCTATTTTTTTGTTAACTTCATGTACCCTCTGTATCTTTTAAATCAGTGAGTGGAGTTTCACCAGAATTGGATAAATATCCTACTGAGACTAGCCAAAATGCGGATTAGAGTTTGGTGACCTTGACCCTATCTTCTGGTTCAGTGGATGACTTACAGTATTAAATTTTCCACAAAAATTAACGTCTCTGTACTGTCACTGAAGGGAAAGGTCTGTATGAAATAAATGCCTGTGTGCGAAAAAGACAATTATTTCAACGAAAATTTAAGCAAAATGCTTAAAAATTATTCAGGCGATCTTCAGCTTGATTTTAAGCTGTATGCCAAATATGAGGAACCTAGCTTAAGGGGTTCTTCAGATATTTTGTTCACAAAGTTGTTCCTATATAACATGCATATGTTCAAGAAATGGGCAATGAATCAACCAAAAATTTACAAATTATGCCTAAACTTTAATCACTTAATTTACACCTTGGCCTGTAATAAAGATCATAGCTTAAAGGGCTCTTCAGATAATTTGTTCGCAAGAATGCCTATGTCCAAAAAAGGGGAATAACTAAATAAAAAATTTACAACATATGCTCAGAAGTTAATCAGTCCTCCATATCTTGGTCCGCAACTGTATGCCAAAATATAAACATGCTAGCTTATGCAGTTCTTCAGATATTTTGTCCACAAGGTTATTCCTAAATAGAATGCATAATGTCTGAAAAAGGGGAATAACTCAACCAAAGATTTACGATATACGGCATAAAAATACATAACTGAAAATCACAAACTGCATACCGTATTGCTCTAGCATAAGGTATAGAGGTGACAATATGATAGACCAGTTAAGAAAAGATAAAAAAAAAAACATGAGTTTGCTTATTTTTCATACTGATCCGTGTGTAAAATTTCAAGCTCCTGTCTCTTATGGTTCTTGACCATATGTAAGTGTAACTTTGTACCATAGGCTTCGATGCACTAAGTCAAAAAGTGGCATAACTATGAATATGTTTCAAACGTTAATCAGATCATCTACACCATGGGAAGTGTCATCCTGCAAATAATCACGATCCTGGGATTCTTGAGATATTTTGTTCACAAGGTTCCATAGGCTAATGCACTATGTCCTAAAAATGGGGCATAACTCTGGAAATATGTGACCTGAAGAAAAAAATATTTAAAAGAAAACAAAAAACACACACACACTTATTCGCTATCTTTTGCATACTGATCATGTGACAAAATTTTAAGTTCCTGCTTCTTGACTTATGGATGGGTAGCAGACAGATGGACAGACTGACAGGCCCAAACCAATAAGCCCCCACAACTTCTCCGAAGTTGGGGGCATGAAAAGTTTCCTACATGATAAATTAGTGCATCATCTCTGAAATTTTAATAAATAATTGAAAAAAAAAAAATACTCATAGAACTTAAAATCCATGTGAACGCAAAGTAAATTTGCTCCAAGTAACTTTTACTCACGTGAGCAAATTTACTTATATGCAAATATACTGACGTAAGTAAATCTGCGCATGTGAATGGGGCATTAGTGTTGCCTGGACGGGAACAATAATGGTGTTGTGTATAATGCCTTGATTTTGTAAATCGGGGTTATAACTTTGATCCTTCAACTTCTCTGGTTCTTTTATAGTGCAATTCCGTTATTTTTTGCTGTTGACGTCTACTGTTTCTCCATTAACATATAAGCCGCGACACGAGAAAACCAACAATGTGGTTGT
This sequence comes from Ctena decussata, assembly GCA_963989385.1. NCBI lineage: Eukaryota > Metazoa > Mollusca > Bivalvia > Lucinida > Lucinidae > Ctena > Ctena decussata. Next base: position 83,113,284 of record OZ022498.1, on the reverse strand, counting down.
GCGCCCAGCGCAGACTCAGATCAGCCTGGGTGTCCACCCAGTTCGATCAGACTCCTCGCTCAGGGCTTGAAGGGTAGCTAAGGGTCTAAGCTACCTCCATGCGGACAGCGAATAATCTGATCAGACTGGGCGGATGCCCAGGCTGATCTGAGTCTGCGCTGGCCGCACAACCACATTGTTGGTTTTCTCGTGTCGCGGCTCATATGACGTGTGTTCCTCTGGGCACACGTCGTTATGAACATTGAAACAACATTGAATTAATGTCATTAGATTAAATTAAAGCTGATTCGTAGTTGTTTCAATAACTCGTTTGTTTTTTTATTTTACGTTAACTTTTGTTTTATGCATTGTGTACATGTTTGATTATACGAGTCCTTTTTTATTAATCGCTATCGGGTGGGGCCATTAATCTGCTTTGCACATACATGTAGGTTTAATTTACTTGTTTCTTCCTTTCTTGCAATTCATGTATTTAATGCAAACGGTATTTGTCCTTATAAGACGTGGCGCTCTACGGGGTCTGGTGTAGGTCAACACGGTATGCCAACACCCCCTTTTGTGAGACTCTTAAGTATTTATTGATTACGGTTTTAAACCCAAATAATGTCTTTAATACAGTTCTTTACCAAATCAAACAGATATCCATCCTGTATTTCAGACAATAAATATCATCTGAATATTCATACCACAAATGTGCCTGAGGTATTACTGAATGTCTTTCTGCACGCCAACCATCACCAACTGCAACCTCTGTTGATCTGTTCTTAAAGTTAGGTTCTTGTAAAAGGGTCGCGCTTTGGGATCATTGTCGGCGTGACTGTTGTAGTTAGTAAGCTAGGAGGACAGTATGACATGCAAAATGTCAGTACCATTACTTTTTCCATCACACTAGTAGACTAAAGGGAAAGATATACCAAATGAAGTGACAGACAAGAGGCCACTTCCTAAAGACAAATATTCTTGTTTATTTGGTGTCATAATCCTATCATGCAGCAGTCCAGTGAAATCTCTATTTCATCAATTAAATAACAGGGTCATAAAAACAGATACACATTGGGGTTGTGTTCTATATAGTATGGAATAAATGTCTTTTATTAAAATAGTTTTGATTTAGAAAACTCTCGTGTGAACAGAAATGACTCAAATCAGCATGTGAATGCACGCAGTCTGACCTGAGCTCCTTTTAGCGCATATACAACCCATGAGCCGCTAGGAATCTTAAAGATCGACAGTGAAGACTCTGCTCAAACGGAACAAAAACGCAAGCTGATTTCAGTGAGTGAGTGAGTGAAATCGGCTTTAACGTCGCACCAACAACTAGGTCATACGGAAACGGGACCTCGGTTTAACTTTCATCGGAAAGAGCGGAGAAGCGAGGGATAGACCTTTCGACCCCTGGGTTGGTAGTCCAGCCAATTATCCCCTATACTACCGCCGCTCCTCACGCTGATTTGAGTATTCGCGGGTACTAAGATGGCTAATCTTTGTATATTTGTGCGTGTTCATCGCTCCCAAGGACCTCATACTTTAGAATCACCACAGTACTGTTTATACCGTTTTTGCTTCACGACAGCAGATTCTCCTTTCGGGTGAAGGTAGGAATCGCCCACACGCATTATGTTCTTTGATTTTATCAACAAGCCTTATATTTGTATAAAACTGGGATAAGCATATTGCATTCACCTATATAATAACTGCCATGTAATGCTGATCTTACCCCTGCTTTGTTTATTTATTTTATTTATCTTTAATTTATTTATATTTTGTAAATTCTTTCCAAGTCGTACTATTTGCCATTAGAACCACGTTTCGTACGTTGCATAAAGAAGTCACCTTTGTTTTTCTCACCTATAAGGCCATTAGAACCACGTTTCGTACGTTGCTTAAAGAAGTCACCTTTGTTTTTCTCACCTATAAGGCCCTTGCTTCATACAAATGTTTCATACGCGCGATTTTATACGCCCGTTTGAAAAACGGGTGATATTACGTTATGGCGCTGGCGTCCGTCCATCCATTAATTTTTCGTTTCCAGATACTTCTTTCCACAAGTTACATCCGATCGAGCTGAAATTTAGTATATAGTAAGACTATGAGGTGAACCAGCGCATATTGTTTCGAGTTATGCTCCAGTGATTTTTATCGGAGTGCCATCCCTTTACTTAGTTTTTCAGCATGTTCGTTTCCGGATAACTCCTCCTCTCCTACTGTTTTCATCAAATTAAGCTGGAACTTTGTAAATGGTAAGACTACAACGTTGAGTAGCGCATATTATTTGAAGGTTACCCTCCAATGATTTAAGCAGAGTTACAGCCCTTTGAAAGAACTGGACATGGCAGCTTGTATGGCAATTCTTTTGTTACTCTTTGGAATATCATGATCAAACTTGATAACAATGTATATGAGGTTAAGACAACATGTCATACAAGAATGGTTGCTCCCCTTTACTTAGTTTTTGAGTTAAAGGTCAATTACGAAGAAATTGCATAAATGCTTAATTTTGAAGCAAATTGATAGTGGGCAAAGAGAGGATTATAATTCTACAAACGGCATAGAAAAATTCCTATCCGTTCAAAAGTTATGCAAGTTTAAAAATCCCACGGCTGTTTTTTCCTACATGACTTATCTCCCTTACTTTTTAAAGTATTTCTAACCACAATACACTATTCTGTGATGTCATCGATGATTTTAATTTTTAAATGAATTTTTAAACTAGTTAACAACCTTTATTCTAAACAGTAAATGATTGTTATCTTACAGTTTTGATTATTTTCATCTTTGTTATTAGCTGGGTAATTTATTGGGAATGTTCATCCACAAATTTGAATTTTATTCAAAATTTAAATCAAATTAAAAAGAAATTAAAAACAGATTTTAAAACATTCTGTTTTACTTCAGTACACAAAAGTCATTGTCGGAGACCTAATTAAACAGATCTAAAACTAATATGTTCAATAATATCTACTGATAAGCATGTAAATTGGAATTTAACAAATTCTAATTAAATATTTGAATTTGAAAATTTAACTGCTTAAATTGCAAATATAAGCAATATTTTGAATTTTGGCAGTTGTAATTAGTGTCACCAATAATACAATACATTTTTTTACCATTTTAGAATATTCAACAAGAAGATATTTGACAATTTAAAATTTTTTAATAAATTTAAAATTTCAGTGTTCATCGATGACATCATCGAAGGCCTCATGAATATTAATGAGGCAGCTCAAAATGATTGTCAGATGTAATAAAATTTACAAATTCAACTCTTTATATCTCGAAAACTATTAATGACAATTTGATGCGGTTTTCGATACTCAGTTGCTTCGAGAAAACTGCTTTCATTTCTGTAATAAAAAGCACCTTAATAATTGACCTTTAAGTCCCTCTGAGTTTTGTTCAGATTATATTTGCACACCCCATAACTAGGTAACCCTTAGGACTGTCGTGATGAAACTTAACAGCAATGTATATTAGGTCGACACAGTATGTCACATCTGAAATGATTGCCTTTTCATACTTGTTTTTGAAATTACCTCCCTTCGATTAATTCCTAAGGCTGATCTTGTGCAAGTCATAAGTAGGCAACCGTATGGAATATCTTGATGAAAATTTATAGCAGTGTGTATTAGGTCGAGACAATGTGTCGTTTATAAAAGTAATTGCTGCCTCTACCTTATTTTTGAAGTAACCTCCCTTTGATTAATTTCTGCTTCTGTTCTTATGCGAGCCATAACTAGGTAACGCTATAGAATATATTGACGAAACTTTATAGCGATGTGTATGAGCTTGAGACAGTACGTCTTATAAAAGAATAATTGCTTCCTTATCATTATTTTTGGAGTTACATCCCTGTGAATAGTTTTTAAGGGTCTTCTTTTGAGAACGAATGTTTGAAGTATCTTGATGAAACTTTATAGCACTGTAGATGAGGTTGAATCGGTGTGTGTCATATTATAAGAATGGTTGCTCCCCATTACTTACTTTCAGAGTTACGTCTCTTTATTCATTTCTTAGACTATTTTTGTGCATGCCATTACTATGTAATTGTTTTGGATATCTTGATAGCGCTTTATAGCAATGTGCATTGGCTTGGTACTGTGTGTTGAGTATGGGAATGGTTTCTTCCCCTTACTTAAGTTTGGAGTACGTTTTTACATAATATTCTTGTGCACATATCAGTACCTGTTTGTGGCTGATTGTCAGGGCTATAGTTCTGCCAAGGGTGACTGGGGCCATAACCCACTCAGAAACGGGCGTATATTGTCCCGCTTGCGGTGCTCTTGTTGATATATTTGATAGTTTTGGATGGGCTGAATATTGTTGTTGATGTCTTGGTCGAATTCCTGTTATTCGGAAATATTTTCCCACTGGGCACACGACATTGAATCAACACTGAATCCTGGATTCAATGTCATTTGATTCAACATTGATTCAGTAATGATTCGACGTTATGTGCCAGTTGAGTTTAGTACTCAAGTTTCAGCAGAAGAATTGTTTAAAACGAAACCAGCAGAACCTTTGTGTTGGTTAGTGGAAACGTTAATTTGAAAGCAGAGACAAATTTGAATTGATACTGCATGACAATATTTGCCTTATTTTAGGGGTTACTTATTAGGTGTATTTAAAACTTGTGTAAAAATGTAGAAAACATTGACATGAACCCAAAAACTTTAATACGATTTATTACTTGCTTTTCGAACCTATTTTGCATGCCCTTTCCAACACTCTTTGGTATGTGAACTCTGCTTGCCATTACTATGCAATCCGTACAAACTCTTAAAAACACGTAATACCAGGGCCTAGCTGTTCAAACCTAATGACGTCATTTGAAGTTTTAAACGTATTATATGCAAAAATACAAATATTTTGCCGAAAACATTTGTACGGGGCTTCTGCACTGCAAACATGCCATATTTCTATTTGCCGAACAAAATATTAGCATATTGGCATATTTTGTGTGTGCTTAGCAAGTTAACGAATCCTTGACTGCTAAAAATACTTTAAACAAATGGACCCTGAATTATTTTCGCAGTGTTCGTCATTGATATGATGTTTACACTTAATCGGAAAGCCAATGCAAAGACAAGTTTGTTTGGTACCTGTTTAGTATCCATTTGCGCATAAAATCGGACAACACACATATTGGATTTGTTATTTGTATTGAATTAAACAGATAAATACTGTTTATATTTTAAATTATTTGTACTGGGAAACGAAACGTTCATACTAAAGTTCGACTTACCGATTTTCTCAAATCGAAAGAAAATAAAAGTAAAATGAGCCGCGACACAAGACAACCAACAATGTGGTTGTGCGCTCAGCGCAGACTCAGATCAGCCTGGGCGTCCGCCCAGTCTGATCAGAGTCTTCGCTGTCCGCATGAAGGTAGCTTAGACTCTTAGCTACCATTAAAGCGCTTAGCGAAGAGTCTGATCAAACTGGGCGGATGCCCAGGCTGATTTGAGTCTGCACCGGGCGCACGACCACATTGTTGGTTTTCTCGTGTCGCGGCTCAAATAATGACTTGCGTATAACCTAAATGGAATTCTAACATCACACCGTCATAGCCTATGAACCCGTACTTTCCTTGAATGCCCCGTGACAAAACATAGAAGCAACATTTCCTGTCTGGTATAATAAACATTGTTTAATTTAGACCAAATGGATCCAATACAACGTCATGTCGGGGCTGATAAATGTCATTATATAGTATTGACCTTTTTAATTATCAATATGTTATGTCGCAGCTGTACCTGAGGCACACAGTTCGAACTAAGAGGAGAAAAAGCACTAATCAAACTGTAGTTCATCTTTTTTCGCCAAAGACACTATTCGGAGTTTATATCGCCACAATTTTATAATATAAACACCACTGTTGGCAATATTTGAAGTAGCTAATTTTGCCGAAGACACCATACAGGTGTCATACTATCACAGCTGTATAATATATAAATTAGTATTGGAAACATTAAAAGTGCCTTTTAAAGGCTCTTTATATCGAAGACAACGTGGGAGAAGGACCCTGAATAAGTCAATGACTTCTGTATCCTTTTTATACTGTATGTTAGCATGTCATAATAAGATTGATATACGTATGCACATATATGTACAGTATATTGAATGAAATACTGTTTACATTTAGACAGCGTCTGGTGTCATAGTGTCAAAGCTCTATACATTAAGACATTACTTTTTGCAACCATAGGAGAACATCTTTCTTATCGAAGACAGCGTCTGAAATCATCTTTACATAGCTCTTTGATGTAGACATTACCGTTTAAATATAGAAGCAACCCCTTTTATCGAAGACAACATCAGGTATCGTATTGGTATAGCTCTATAATATAGACGTTACCGTTAAAACATAAGAACAGCCCAATTTTTATCGAAAACAGCGTCTGGTATCATATTGCCATAGCTCTTTAATATTGGCATTATGGTTAAATCATACGAAGAACCCTTTTTATAAAAAAAATAATGCGGTTTAATATTACCATAGCTTTATGATATAGACATTACTTTTGGCAACATAAGAAGTACCTATTTTCATCGAAGACAACGTGTGGTATCATATAGGCATAGCTCTAAAAAAATAAAAAGTACCTTTCCCAATGTAAGTAATGCATCTCTTTATCGAAGACAGCGTCTGGTATTATACTTGAGCCGCGACACGAGAAAACCAACAATGTGGTTATGCGCCCAGCGCAGACTCTGCTCAGCCTGGGCACTCGCCCAGTCTGATCAGAGTCTTCACTGTCCGCATGGAGATAGCTTAGACCCTTAGCTACCCTTTAAACGCATTGTGAAGACTCTAATAAGACTGAGCGAATGCCCAGGCTGATCTGAGTCTGCGCAGGGCGCACAACCACACTGTTGGTTTTCTCGAGTCGCGGCTCAATTATTGTCGTAGCTCTGTAATATAGACATTCCGTGTCGTGACAGAAGAAGTACATCTTTCCATCGAAAACAACGACTGGTATCATATTGTCATAGCTCTATCTTATAAACATTTGTGTTAAAACATGAGAAGTACCGCTTTATATCTTTATTATTTCTTGCAACATTTGAAGTGCACCTTCACATTTGAAATACATCGTCTGGTATCATATTGTCATAGCTCTGTTCGTATAGACACTTATTTTTGCAATATCAGGAGTACATCTTTTTATCGCAGACATATCATATTGTCATATCATATTGTCTATAATATCGATATTAGCGTTAAAACATGAGAATCGCCCTTTTTTTTTTATCGAAAACAACGTCTGGTTTCATATTGTCATAGTTCAAAATATCGACATTATTTCTCGCAACATAAGAAGTGCATCTTTCTATCGAAGACATTGCATGGTACCTTATTGTCATAGCTCTCTAATACAGGCGAAACTGTTAAATCATTAGAAGTACCAATTTTTATCGAAGAAAACGTCTGGTATCATACTGACATATAGCTCATAGCTTTGAAATATATACATTACCTTCAGAATTATAAAAAATACCCATTTTTATCGAATAAAACGTATGGTATCATACTGTCATAGCTTTTATATTACTATTAAAACATCAGTACCTCTATTTATCAAAGACAGCGACATAGCTTCAGCTGTTGTTATTAGATCATTGCGTTACGTTTAACTCAAGCGTGATCTTAGTTTGTCTGCTATCCAGCATATGAGTCAGGGGTCTTAACCATCAGCTGTAACTCTGTCAAAGAAGAAGGCGCAGGACTTTCATCATCTAAAAAAATTAAACATATTCTACATGAAATAACATTTCAAATTAAACAAGAAAGGAGAATAGGTTTGATGTAAACTAAAAACAATTCTTCATAATGCTTCATCTTTAACTGAGAAAAACCTGTTCCCGTAGGTCAGTTGAATAAAAAGAAGCAAGAGAAGCTATTCAGAGTGCTTCATCAGCTCTGTGATCATCCAACTGTGAACGCTGTTCACGTTTCTCTGTTGACAGTAAACTGTAAGATGCTTCATCTTAACTTTTTCGGCGCCTTTGCAAACAGCGTATATCCAGATCAGCCGGCTCTTAAAAGAGCCGTCTGATCAGGATCTACACTGTTTGCCATTCAAATATGAACTTAAAAAGCCTGATTTTATGAAAAATGTCTTTAGATTGTTAAAAGTTCCAATTACAAATCTGTCGTCTGATGATTTGAGCAGACGAAAATTTGTCGTCTGAAAAATTTGGCGCCGAAAGAATTAATGTTCAAGCTACCTCTGTGAGCATCTACCTGAGAAAAAGCTGGGGCCGTATTCATAAAGCAACTTAAGTCGTTGCTATGCTGTTGCTAAGAGTAAATTTCTATGTTGGAGATTCCCTACAGCTATATACACGCCTGTGTATATAAATTTCGGATTTGTCAATGTTTCTATGGTGCATTAGGGTTGAGTCTAGTAATTTCGGACAGCGGATAAATTTGGACATAGCATTGCAAACAATGAAAATCCAGATAAGACGGCCAATAATGAGCCGTCTCATCAGGATTTTTACTGTTTGTCCAGTTATTTTAGTTTTAATTCCAAACAACGGACATATAAAGGAAACAATGCCACTGTCCAAATTTACCTGCTGTCCGAATTTACCTGACTTGACCCTATTAGTTTGGACTTATGAGTTCAGAAGTAAAAATCGTTAAAGTACTCAAATTATAAGTCCGTACTCAAACACGATAATCAACCCCTTTAAAGCCAAGCGTCCAATAGAAAGGACAGTTGCCAAGAGGGTGTATTGTAACAGGTAGGCGATGACGGGTGTATTATAACAGGTACCCAAATGAGACACAGGGGCGATAATGACACCTTGTGCCTGGAAAGACATTTCTAAACGACCTTTCTATTTATATCATGCATTCTTGTCATTTAAATATAATATGACATACTCGTATACCGTTGAAAAGGCTTATTAAAAATGAAACTGTTGAAACACATGTCACAAGAAATAATCAAACTTTAACACACCTTATTTCTCGAGAGCCCAGTTATATGCAGAAACGATGCCTCGGTGATGCTGAAGATTGTAAAACCTATTTTCTCACGTCATCTATTCTTGATGGTCGGAATATTGTGACTAAGTATCAGTTATGTGAGCAATAGATCGCTCTGTGGTATTGGTGCAGATACTAATTTTTTTCGATGACAGGGCTTCCGGAAAGCCGCCTAGCTAAATGTTACAGCAGACCTCTCAGTGTATAAGACTTCTAAAACTGACGTCCTGGGTAAATGTTAGTGCAGTGTCTGTACATATGAAAAGGTAAAGGTTCCCACAGCTTATAAGCCGTATGGGGCAGTGGGGGTTAGAAGCCCACTTTATCTTGGGCATAGCATATGAAAGCCGGAGCCAATCCCTCTCGTTTCACTGCATTATCCTTTTCTGATTCGAAAGAAGTATCCATTTACTGCTGGGTTGACATAGTTTTTCAGTTTTCGAATGGCCAAGCCCGGTTTCGAATTCACGACCTCCCGGTGACTTTCTGCACCAAAGCGAGTCGCTCTAGCCACTCGAACACTGCGCCCCTCTCTCTCTCTCTCTCTCTCTCTCTCTCTCTCTCTCTCTCTGTTTTGTCTATCTATGTATAAGACTGTGAATGGTTCCCTAGCTATACTTCAGAGTAGATGCTCTACAAATGTACCAGACTGGAAATGCTATTCGGTTAAAGATATACGCAGTTCAACACAGACAATGTGTACGGTTGAGCAATTTTCTCCAGCCGGAATTCAACCCGGCTTTGTATGCCAGTACCTAACCCTCTGAGCTACCGGGGCTCCTGGAAACAAAGAACATTCAACACGAGAATGAACAGGACTTATTTTCTTTTTCTTATTATTGCTTATACAAGTTTAACCTACCTTTGTGCGTTGGAAGTTAGCCATGTACTTCTTGAATATTTATCTGCGGTTAATTGACCAGTGGTCAGGTGTTGCTTCTATAAGTATCGGAACATATAGACATGTATCAGAACCTGAAGACATGTTTACAGGTCTTTATGAACTTATTTTCAAATCAGCATTTCAGTGGCTTCTAATAAAGGGAGTTCGCAGTTTTTTTGTTTTGTTTTGTTTTGTTTTTTGTTTAATTTTAATCATTTACTGAAGCTTGGTTAGAACAACACGGCTGGTAATGTCGTAAGGGGCGATCAAAAGTTATGCATATTAAATCCTTACGAGAGTTTCCGGACATGAGCAACGGGAGCGAACTACTATGGCAACCGCTACGTAAGTACCAATATTTTATCTGTTTTACTGCTTCGCAACATAATATAGGCAAAAGGAGAATGTGATTCCCAACAATAATCATTTCTGCACAAGAAACGAAAGAATCAGACGTCTGACAGTCAATAGCTGACGTGTAATCTAGGTTTTCCCATATATGGTGTAGCCGTGTAATCAGTTTTCGTGGTTGTTTTCACAGGTATTCTTTACAACAAATGGTCTAAACTGCTTTATGGTTGTAAGTTATTGTAGTCTTTCCCCACTATCTTTCAAGCAAAATCAACCAGCGTTAATTTTTTGGTGCCACATTGTTACCGCGACGAGCTTTTGGTAACTATTACCCCTTACGACATCGGATGCTCCTATCGAGACGATTGTCCATTACGAGACGAATTATTGCAATACCATTGGGGCAAAAATAAGGATATTTTTTTATAATTAACAATCTGAAATGAGACATTTAGTTTTTGTGGGTGTTGCCCGTGTTACAAATCAGGTCAAACACTTGCAAATAAGACATTTCAAAGAGAAAAAAATCATAAAAGATAAGTTCCCAAAAACAGGAAGATTCTCAATGTTGATGCACGATGTGACACCGATCGAATCCTAAAATGATCAGCACAGGTCATGTCTCGAGCCCGAAAAGTGAACAAAATAACAATGAACATGACGTTTACATTCAACACTTGCTTTGGTGTTCATTATGCGAACATGCCTCTGCATCATACTACGAATTTAAATTGTTTAAAATGACTGTTTTCAGTTCATTGTTTTATTATTTTTCTTTCTTTCTCTCTTCTTTTTTTTTTCTTTTCCTCCAAATAGAAGCGGTTCTAATAAGTGTCAATAATCTTTTTTAGAAAAAAATAAGAAACATGTTAACCCCTGCATGTAAACCCCAGTTTTACTATATATAAGTGGGGTGTAAAGGGGTCAACACTGCACGGAAATGTTAGCTTGATTAGGAAATGCACAAACGTCTATCGGTAATACCCAGGAAGAGGTGGCTCCGTCCCAACATAACTGAAAAATTGTTTACCGGGACGTTAAACAATAATCAAAAAGTTTCGCCATCACAAATACCAAAAATAGTGGTTGGCTATTTACTGTGATTCTAATTTCCAAGCCATGGAAATACAGCTATCGATGTATATCACCTCAACAGCCACAGGGTGATTCTCGTACCAGTTTTGAACCGGTTGCGAGCAACAATGCTGTCTCTGTTTTAAATAGTCCCAAAATTATGTTATTTCGAGCTAATGCACTAGGCATTTGTAACCTGCCCTGAAGCAGGGCGGGGGATAGAGCAGTGCAGAGGAAATACCATAGGTTTCATATATATATAGGTAAACATGGCAGTGCAATGACAATATAACATAATGCGGGGGGGGGGCGTCATATAACAACTGAATGTCCCCACAGTGCTGGGCTTTTAGCAGGGATCAAAAACACTGTTACTCACTGGGACTGGGAGGGCCATGGTTACAAGTGACTAGGTAGTGCATGAATGCTTGTAAAATGGGATGATTTCAAGTTTCTTTGGAGTTTGAATGATGCTCGAGCGTTTTACCAAGACCCATCAACAGAGACTTTAAGAGTATTCCGTTGGTTATTGGATAATCAGAACATAAACCAAATTGACCCGTAAGGGGTAACCGACCCGTAAGGGAGAGTCGATCTCGTAAATCATAATTTTTTCCTATTTTTATCAACCTTTATAAACCGAATTTTAATGACTTTCTATTAAGACATAAAAATATTCGTAGTTAGTATTTTTGTCTCACTAAACATATAACTTTACGCCTAAAACAGGCGTTTTCAAGGTCAAAACAGATAAATCAACAACCCTCCTCATCCAGGAGAACTGGATTTTTAGACACACTCTTTTGTTATAAACCTCTGTGACCTCTTTCGATTGCGCAAAAATGCTAATTGTTGGGAATGGCATTGTCCGATTTTGGAATATTTACCTGAGAGCATCATAATAAATGATAAATTCGCCTACGTGACATGTTTGTTGTTTGTTGTTCGCTCCCGTTGCTCATGTCCGGAAACTCTCGTAAGGATTTAATATGCATAACTTTTGATCGCCCCTTACGACATTACCAGCCGTGAACAATACCTCTTTACAGGCATACTATTTAAATTTGTTTTGTGATTTGCCTTTTAACTAATTGCTTACTTTTTTCTATGATTTTTGTTTGAGTTCTTTGTTTGTAAAATTTATATGAGCAGATGTTTTTATTCCATTTTTAATACTTTGAACTTCAATATTCTATATTACAGCTGGTTAGCCATTATCAGCTTTCTGTGGCCACAGGTCGCACGTGTGTATCAAGCTGTGATTTGATTGACTTCTTCATAATTAGAAATGTGATCTTGCCAATTAATGTTTTTTTCCTTATTTTAATCTGCGTTTGTTCATTTTCATGAAATTAGTGTATTAATCATGTTATTCACCTTTTCCACCTTTATCACAGTTAGTGCAGATCGAATTTAGAGACATTTATTCTCTTCTATACAGAACACATCCCCATTTATTGGCCCTGTTATGCCATTACCTGTATGAGAAAGGGCATTTCTTTGGATGTAATATCAGTTGCACTGGACTGTTGCGTAACAGGATTATGACACCCAATAAACAATAATATTTTATTTAAGGCGCTTCAGTGAAAAAAGTTTAATTTGCAAACATGGTAGAAGCGGGTGAGATAAATTAACATGAGTCGCCTCATCTGTATCTACATTGTTTGCCCTCTAGTCTTAGATTTCTCTGTGTGATATGGCTTGGACGAAACGTTTTTTTTTTTTTATTTTGCAGGCTGATTGTTTGGCGCTTTAGAAGTTACAATACTTTTCTGAACCACGTTGTTAGAAAATGGTTTGTGACTGTAAAAACTGCGCATTTCCAGAAAGGACAGTGCTAATAGGTAACTTTCAGTGTCAGGGCGTCCAGCTGTTTTAGACAACAGTAGTGAAAGGTCAGACTGTGCTTGTTTCAGGTGCGGGAAAGTTTTTTTTTTTCGTGTGGTGGTGGGGGAGGGGGGTGAATTATTTCATGTATTTTTACCACTGTTAGAGCAATGTGCCCTTAAAAGTGGTAAAATTCAGGTATCGCTGCAAGGTTCTCAATATAAATTTTTCCTTGTAAATGACCGTGACGGTAAAACTATAAAGGAATAAATCGTCATTTAGCTTCAAATAAAAATGTTATTTTTTCTGAAATTAATTGGTTGATCAATTTTGATATCATAAAAAAATAAGATGCACACAGTTATGGGGCACCACTCATTGTATCGCTTTTGTTTATGTACATGTAGCATTACTGGGAGAACAGAAACGGAAATCATGTTCTGTGGAGCACTTTGTCATCTTCAAAATAATAAGGGGCGTAACTAGGGGCAATTTTTATAATACGCACAACCATGTTTTATTCTCTACTTCTTGAAGGGAAAATACGTATTTCAGCCTCTTTGGGAGTTGGTTTTGAAATCTTGTCTAATTTATAAAATTTCAGCATGCAAATATGCAGGTGCGTTTTGAAATTTTGTCAATTTTGACAAAATTTCAATACGCACTTGCGTATTTGCCGTATACGTAGCTACGCCCTTGATAATGTCCTTATTTTCTTTTGTAAGTTGTACTACTCACTACTCACTGATCTACGCACATCAACCCACATTTTATCACTGAATATGAAGATTGTTCTTTCAAAATGGTCTGCGATAATTCGTTTTAATCGCTAGTACGACTATGTAGACTTTAAGTTCGGTCACATCTGTGAGGTTTCACGAAGATATTCTGAATATTAAAACCATCTTATGCTGACGCTTGTCATAAATCTGTCAGATATTATCGAAATTCTAAAAAACGAGATATGCTCGATTCAAATGCAAATGCAAACTCCTAAACAAATCCGTTAGTTGTACTTCCGCTCTCGAGCGGAAACGACGAAGAGTGGACGAACAGGTAAAGGTAAAAGGTTTCACATAACCTAATAGCCGTAGGGGCAGTGGGGGCTAGAGTCCCATTATATTTTGGGCACAGCTGATGAAAGGCGGAGCCCATCTCTCTTCTTTCGCTGCCGTGCCCTTCCCTGATTCGAAAAAGGTACCCATTTACTGCTGGGTTGACAGAGAGTATTCCAGTCATCGGATGGCGACGGTGAGCCGCGAACTCACGACCTTCCGGGGACTTTCTGCACAATAACCGAGCCACTCTAACCACTTCGACTACGGCGCCTCTCTGGACGAACAGACAAACGTACAATGAATTTGAACAGATGGAAACGCACACAAATGGCCATTCGTAAGTCATTATACTCCGCCACTAATGTGCAGCGGGGTTTGAAAATATGATTCACAAAGTACAAAGATAGGCAATGATCGAGAATTAATATAATCAAATCCCACATACCGTCTGGCCTGCTTGTAGTTCGCATTTTGGTTTTAAACATTGTCACGTAAATTACTTCTAAGAGGTACGCGCTGCAGATCAGCTTGCGAGCGATATACTGTTTGAGCTAGTAAAAGAAAAAGTCTATCAAAATGTATTACAGCATTTCTTTTAGAAAAGAACAATCCTACTCAAACTCATATAGGACTATGAGCATGCTTTTGCCTTGTCCGTTCCTTGATCATTCAGAGTTCTTTTGCTCCGGTATTTGACAGCCCGGGTATCACCAGGTGTCGCAGTACCTTGTTTCTGTAAGGTCTCACCTCTGATTCATCATAGATCTTATCCGTGATTTGATTTTTTTTTTCTTGATGGGTTAGGGTACCTTCAAACGGACCAAGTAGTAACAGTTAACGGTAGAAAATGTTTCAAATCACTGAAAAAGGGAGGGACGAGGGTTTGAATCCAATTAAACAAGTTTAAGCACCGCCCCACCCCAGCAATATATTACTGACCCTTCCAAGACTGTTCTTCTTACGTGGTTCCTCAATGCAATATAATGTTAAGTCCGCTTGTCTGTGATCACTGGCAATATGATCACCTGAATAGCTGCCCATTCTGCTTTCTGTTTTGTTGTGTTTTGCAAATTAAAGTAGATAATGGGTAAAATAGATGTTGCTACTGTTTTCAATAAGGATATTTGAATGATAACCTTATTGGGAAAGAGCTGGTCTTTAGGTTTACCGTACGTGTATTTCATGAACTTTGTCAATTTTCCAGGTGTGTTTCTTTCCCTTCTGGTTTTGAGGGTGGGTTTTGAGATTCGATTCCTTTGATTCGTGACCATTGCCTATTTTTTCATTTTTAACTGATTCAATACAAGTATGTAGTTGAATTCAAATCCGGATATATGACCATTATGTGAAACATCATTACTAAACTTATTACTGCTTTAAATGTCGGTACAATTTTTCTATGCCGCAGTAAAAACGTTATAATTTACGTTCATATATTCGTGTTGTCATCACGCGTGCAAAAATCGGCTGTTATCAGTGTATGTAGTATGTCTGTGGTGAGTATAAGCAACTGAATCAATCGACCAAATCTTTGCGTGTTTTCTTACGGGAATTAGTAGAGCAAATTTGATTGCATAAGTGGCCTAGAAAAGGATGATAGTGGTCTACGGAGAGTAACATTTGTTTTTATATATCAAAATGATCGTCTGGGCCTCCAGTTATCAATTTCAGCGTTTGCCACCTTGGCAAACCTTGCATAACTCTGTAGTGGCCAGTTATTTACGTTACCCCTTTAAATTTTGAATATCAAAAATATTTATTGAAGTCAATAAAAAATATGATTAAACTATATAAATGTATCAAATCTAAATATTTTCTGTACGAACAGTTAATATGCAATAAATTAGGCTGCTCAGAAAACAGTTCAGAACTTTGGTGTTGTTACTTTCGTTACAATATATATCATGTACCCCTTGAAAATTTAAAATTGGAACTTAAGTTGTTGCATTTTACAAAGACTCTATTACAAAAAGGCCCAAAATGATCACTTTTACTTACTATTCTATTGGACCTTTTCAGTGCGTTTCTAGCAAAACAAATATGATACCTCTAGCTTTTATACTTTGTCAACCACGTCCTGTTGAACAGTTACACCTATTCCCTGTTTTTCACGGAAAAGTCATTTTTCGTATAATTGTTCATACAAAAAATGGCTAACAACCAATTTAAACTTGACAAATTGGGGCCTTTTGCAAAAAGATCATGTTAACCATGATATAACACAATAGCTTAAAAATTATTTTTGACCTTATAACACATATTAGCCAGAGTAACGTACTTAACAGATTAAATTGTTTGCGTAAAGCGTCTATCATTCCCGCCAGAAAAAAAACAAAAACAAAAAAAACTCTTTTGAAACTCTGACTTTTAAACAACGCAGTTGTGATACATATGTAAATTATCTATTGTAAAATGAAATCTTTGCATTGTTTGATAAACTAATCGGGCAGCATACAGTGTTATTTAAATGACATGTCAAGATGAGATTGTCCTAAAACTAGTAAAGAAAGCCTTGGTGAATTAATCTATCCATAGAACACTTTTATTTTTTCCGTTAATATCCAAATAACATTAAATATATCACACCATAAGAAATATACTACCGTAATCAGAACTTACTGTTTTGTACTCAGAAAGGTAACGTTTGTAACCACTATTTGAAAACAATCACTGAGATTATGTGTTGTTACTGAAAAATATGCCTAAACCTCATTAGTTTTGTTAAAATATTTTAAAACGGCACTTTAGACTGGTTTAAACCCACCCTATGTAATTTATCAGTGAAATTTCCACGGCGATGCATCCGTTGTTGTGTAACGATGTTATAGTTTGTGTTGGCCACTTATCTGTAGTGTTCGAAAAATTAATTTGTTTTGTCTGTTTATTCGCCATCGTTCTGATGTACATAAAAAACAGAAAGAAAGAAGGTGAAAATATACATTTTGTGTGCCTGGGTATGCTTGATGAAAGCTAACTTGTGGACATCTGCATGGAATGGGCGCACGTTTATTTTGCTACCCTCTAGTATCGTCTGAGTACTTGTTGTATGCTTTATGTTACTATTTTTAGTTTGGTGTTATGGAAAGGTTATGGCACTAGTTGAAGAATCAGTTTCTGATCGTTGCCCTTTTACACTTCTTTGCCTGTAATGACCTTTTCCTATAAAAGCAATATATGAAACAATAGTTTAATTACTTTTGGCGGTATAGAATATTATTTAAAATGAAGTAACGAATGTAACAGTTTAAAAAGAAAAAGTTGTTTTACCCCACTGCTGCTAGTGTAAAGTGGCATGTGGCTAAGGTAAAATGCTTCCTTGTACTTCATGGCTGGTCATTTGGAATCATCTGGGCTCTTGCTGAGTCAGTTTGAAGAAGGAAATAGCTGGTGCTAGGTGGCATTGGCAGTGTCGCAACATTAGTTAAACCGAGGTTGCTGTTATTTTTTGTAATTCATCCCTTGCTTCCAGAGACTCAGCCTTCAGAATTTAATTAAGTTTTTATCAGTCTTAGTATTTAAGGTGAAGGGATACAAATTTCACATGTTATTCTGCCAATTTTACTTTGGCCTCCTTTCTTAATGGGAAAAACTTATAAAGAGAATTTGCTGCTGTAGAAAAATGTTTCCTTTAAGAGCAGACCATTTTTTTGGAAAGGTTATAGCTTTTTCATAAGCGAAAAGGAAACATCACGGAAATAAGTTTTGCTTCTTTCTAACAAATTGCAGTAAAATACTGAGGTGTGTCCTTTCACATTAATACAGTATTATTACAAAGACTTGCCAGAAGATCATGTTGAAGCGAGGAACACACACAAAAAAGAAAATAGCAGACTCAGTTTAACTGATTCCTTTCAAAATCAGATGAAATTGCCTAGAGGCACGGATAAGATGATTATGACATATTGTTATTACTTTAAAATCATTATCAAAATGCCTTTTTAATTGAGTCAATGATAATTAGCTTACTTTGACTTCTTGGTCTGGTATTTAAAATGGTAACGTATACAACATTCAAATGTCAACGATTTGTCAGATTAGATTTATGATTTTAATGATATTTTCGATTTTTAATGATAATTTCTGTTTGATATAATGCAATAAGGTGTCACTAGCACCAGCTTCAGCTTAACTGACTCAAATTGAGTCCTGATGATTCCAAACATAATCTTCAATATGATGAAGTACGAGGATGCTTTCCACAGTAGCCCAACAGTACTTTACTGTAGCTGCAGTAAGAAAAACTACACATACTTTTTAACCTGTTATGTACGTTACTTTGGTGAAAATATATGCTACAAGGCAACTTTGGGTTTATACATTGTTTTTATAGAAAAAGGTAAATTAGAGTAAAGGGGCAATGAGCAGGAATTAATATTATCTACGCAACAACCCTACCACGATACCAAACAAGAAATAGCTGCATACAGATATAAGACAAGTAGTAAGACGATACTAGCAGCTAGCCAGATAAACATGCAGCCCCTTACAAGTTCATGGGTACAAAGCTAGCCTTAAACAAACAAAATTAGTCATACAAAATTTTCATCTATTTTCTTTCCTTTATCATATATGCCAGTTATACACCAGAATGATGGCAAATATAAATATGAAGCAAATCGAGTTCTCGTAGGCGACGGATAAGTGGGCAACAAAAACTATGACATAGATACACCAGAACTGATGCTCCACCTTGAGGCTGTCAATAATGAGTTACATGAGTGGATTTAAACCGGCCGTTCTAAAATATTTTTTACTCAAAATAATAAAGGTTACGCATATTTAGCAGTGGAAATATTTAATCTCGGGGAGTTTTTTTTTTTCAAATGTTACAAACGTTACCTTTCTGAATACAAAACTGTAAGCTGTTATAAGTTATTTGATATTTTGTGGTTTTGTTTAAACTTTTAAATTTATTTGGATATTAATGAAAAAGATATCATGTACAGATTAACTCATGAAGTCTTCTTTGAACATCGGGGCAATCGTAGCATTGCATGTCATGTAAATAACACTGTTTTCCGTCTATGTAGGCGACTGCTATGCAAAAAATTCATTTTACGATAAACAATAAACATATTTATCACAACTGCGTTGTTTCAAAGTCAGAATTTGAAAAGAGTGTTTTCCTGATGTGAATGACAGGCGCTTTACGCAAACATTTTAATCTGTTAAGTACGTTACTCTGGCTAAAATGTGTTATAAGGTCAAAAATAATTGTTAAGCTATTGTGTTATATCATGGTTAACATGATCTTTTTGCAAAAGGCCCCAATTTGTCAGGTTTAAATTGGTTATTAGCAATTTTTTGTACGAACAATTATACGAAAAATGACTTTTCAGCCAAAAACAGGGAATAGGTGTAACTGTTCAACAGGACGTGGTTGACAAGGTATAAAAGCTAGAGGTCTCATATTTGTTTTGCTAGAAACGAATTGAAAGGGGTCAATTGAATAGTAAGTAAAAATGATCATTTTGGGCCTTTTTGTAATAGAGTCTTTGTAAAATGCAACAACTTAAGTTCCAATTTTAAATTTTCAAGGGGTACATAATATATTGTAACGAAAGTAACAATACCAAAGTTCTGAACTGTTTTCTGAGCAGCCTCATTTATAGCATATTAACTGTTCTTACAGAAAATATTTAGATTTGATACATCTATTTAGTTTAAACATATTTCTTATTGACTTCAATAAATATTTTTAATATTCAAAATTTAAAGGGGTAACGTAAATAACTGGCCACTACAGAATTATGCAAGGGTTGCCAAGGTGGCAAACGCTGAATTTGATAACTAGAGACCCAGACAATCATTTTGATATATAAAAACAAATGTTACACTCCGTAGACCACCCCCTTGAAAGATAGCCCATCAAGTTTGCTCCACTAAATACAGCCTGTTGGAACTCCGAATAAATTTGATGCACTATAAAGAAATAACTCATATCGCTGAACGGCGTTTTTCCCGATATGTAAGTCAAAGTCAAAGTAAAACGACAAATGGCAAAAAAAAATCTAAAACTAAAAACTGTCTGGACGGACAGTGACATCATTTTCCGAATGAAAGGACGGTCCGGTGTTACACGGTGCTGATTTGGCACAACTGAAGGCGTCAGATCACGCCATTCTTGTGAACTTTGTTATTCTTGCGTGTCAAGAAAGTAATGTTATGAGCAAGATTGGTAGACAACATTCTTGCAGTAGGTCATCGACCGGCTTAAAATTTTTATATGGCATAAGTAGTTTTAGCTGCGACACGAGAAAATCAACAAAGTGTTAGCTCAGATCAGCCTCGGCATCTGCCTAGTCTGATCAGACTTTTCGCTAAGCGCTTAAAGGGTAGCTAAAGGTCAAAGCGGCCTCTATGCGGAAGCGAAGACTCTGATCAGACTGGGCGGATGCCAAGGCTGACCTTAGTCTGCTCTGGGCGCACAGCCACTTTGTTGGTTTTCTGGTGTCGCGGCTCATTTATAATGTCAAATATATATGGCAACAACCCTTTATAGGTAATTAAATGAGCCGCGACACGACAAAACCAACAATGTGGTTGTGCGCCCAGCGCAGACTCAGATCAGCCTGGGCATCCGCCCAGTCTGATCAGAGTCTTCGCTGTCCGCATGAAGGTAGCTTGGACCCTTAGCTATCCTTTAAGCGCATAGCGAAGACTCTGATCAGACTGGGCAATTGCCTAGGCTGATCTGAGTCTGCGCTGGGCGCACAACCACATTGTTGGTTTTCTCGTGTCGCGGCTCAAATGGAAATAACATCTCAGTAAAATTTCAAACCAAGGACACGTAAAGGTCATCCTTGACAAGATATGATCCACCGACCCTACCACAATTACCCAATACATGATTATATAGATTGATAATTGTTTTCCAGGCACGGCTTGATGCTTCGGGCGGTGTTTCCGCTTTTCTGCCAGTGCAGAACAACAAATGCCCACTCAGTCCTTTTACTTTGCGGACAGCACATACTTAATTATGTTGATGGGAACGCAGGTCTCAGCATTCATGGATCTTCCATTCAAAATTGCACTGTATTGCTTCTTTTAGGGCATTTGCGAACAGAATGTACACCCGCATAGCTGATAACTAGTCGTAAATATTGTTTAAACGAATATTAGAAATGAAGACTACTGTCTTGTTGACCCACTCCAGCAAGTGGTTTTTAGTGGATTTTTTTTTCTTAAAAGATGCTTAAATGTCAAACTTTTAGGTTTTACATACCTAAAACCATTCCTCGCAGCTAAAACTGACTTTCAGCATTTTGCATCACCTCTTTTGTTTATTATTATCTTTTTTTTTTATTTGAAGGTGGGGTTTCCAATAGTAAAATATTCCTTCTGGGTTCCAGCCTCTGGGGAGATATCTATCATTTTTAATAAGCCGGGGACCATTTATCATGACATCACAACTGACATGATGTCATCACTAATCACATGCTCGTTTTTGGAATATGAATATTTCAGTTGATTGTAGTGGCAAATACACTTATACAACTTTTAGTTTTCCAGCAAGACATTTCGTATGAAAATAATTGTGATAAAATGTCAAAGTAAATTCTTCTAAACTGTTTTCATATTAACTTTATATTAAATGGCACTTTTCAAGAATGGAACTGAAACTTGCAACCCCTACAGCCAGTTGTTGTTGGTCTGATCTGATCTGTGTACATTCTGAAAACATCTTGAGGCGGCCATTTCGAAGCTGAAAATTACACTGCAAAATATTACTTTCCAAGGTTCATGGCATGCCAGTGAATTTTAAAAATTCAAATGGACAAATCTGATTACGAGAAATGGTAGTAAACTGAACCAGGTAAGTTGAATTAGTGGCTTAAATATCATTCAAGCGTAAACTTTGAAAAACCACTTGCTGGAGTGGGTCAACACTTCTCAGATGCTCAAACTGATTTTGATAAGTTTCTGTTTGCAAATGGCTACGGTGCCTTTAAACGTAACGTAACTCCAGAAGACGCATATTATTTACAGCAAAAAAGCCTAACTGGTAAAAGTGCACAATATTATTAATTTGGGAATACAATGAATCCAGTATATCTGGAGTCATCCAATAAAATCAAAAATAACATTTTTATATGTAAATTCCTTTTTAAATAACGTTAAGAGTACTGTTTTCATTCTACTTGTGTTTATTAATGAATTAGATGTTGTAAAGAAAACTAGGTTAGGAATGTATGCGATGAATAATGACCGCACTGTTTAATGACAATGCTCAGACGGTAATTAACCGAATTGTTTGTAGGACAACCTAATCACAAGACGCAAAAGACCTGGGGCCGTATTTATAAAACAACTTAAGTGGTTGCTATGCTGTTGCTAAGGCTAAATTTCTATGAAGGAGTTTTCCTGCAACTATGAAATTTGCTCTGGAGGAACAGTCTTTTTAGACTGTTCCTCCAGAGCAAATTTCGTAGTTGTAGGGAATTTCCTTCACAGAAACTCAGCCCTAGCAATAGCATAGCAACCACTTAAGTCGTTTTATAAATACGGCACCTGGGAATACTAACTGGTAAAGTATGAACAATGACCGTCTTGATGGTTTGAGGTTCAGCCATGGATCCGTTCCGCTGAGTCTCTTGGAGATCGTCGTTATGGGAATTGGAACAAGAACAGCAACATGTATGGTCTCTTTCAAAACTGGATATATGCGAACATTGCAGACCTAGTTCATACGCCACAGAACACGGTGTCTGAGAAATTCCTCTTGTGGAAACTAGTCCTGCTGAAACCAGGTTCCAAGGTTATAAAACTTGAGTATAATCTCAAACTCAAATTAAAACACTCTGATTTGCTGCTTCCGAGCATGTGCACGGAAGCAGCCAATCAGTGTGCTTTATTTTGAGGCTGCTTCCGAGCATGTGCTCGGAAGCAGCCAATCAGTGTGCTTTATTTTGAGTTTGAGAATGTACTCAAGTTTTATACCTCCAGGCCAGGAAAAAGAGAAAAGAGATCGTTTCAAAGTCATCTGCAGGATAGGCTACATGTAGGCCAGCAGCAAATTCTCTTATGCAAAAGGAGACCCCTTTTGAGAAGGGGTTCGCCGAATAAGGAAGCAAACAGGAAATTACTTTTTTTTTCGTTTTTAAAAAACAGCAAATAGAGGATTGCTGGTGGTTCTCATACGCTTCCATGGTTCCGATGATCCTTTCGCCTCTCATATTTTTCCGTAATAAAACAGACATTTTTGAGCTGTCACGTGCCAGCTTACCTCGGCATTACTTTGATAAGGATACTGTCACTGACTGTCCAGTTTTTGTCAGCTTGAGCTCTGGGCTCAGACATATGCAACTCAAACTATGTTGTTTAC
Source organism: Ctena decussata (assembly GCA_963989385.1). NCBI lineage: Eukaryota > Metazoa > Mollusca > Bivalvia > Lucinida > Lucinidae > Ctena > Ctena decussata. The sequence goes on along the minus strand of OZ022498.1, from coordinate 83,089,765 downwards.
CGCGCGGATGGAATATTTTGTCGGTTAATTTCTATTCTAGACACTGTGACCGAAGTAACCTGTTCAGCTGCAAAAATGCATGACCCTGTATACATCGTCGTATACATTAATCTAACAACGTCATCGGCTGACAACAGCAGGATACAGTTAAAATTCTGAAGAGACTGAGTATGTTTAAAAGAAGCTGACATTTTTAGCAACATACTTGTGCCGCATATAGTTTGCAACGAAAATTGATTCACTGATAAAAGTATGGCAAACGTATATCAAATAACAATAAGAAATATATAAATAATTAGTTTGCTGAGAGGTCTTTCATAAGGGCTTTATCTAGGAACTGGACACTTTTAGAATCTGTAAAAATGATTACAACTCTAACGTTCAAACGTTGATGAAAAAAGTAAAAATAAATATAATAATAAATACAATCATAATATAAAATTAATTAATTAATTCTGCCGAAACATAGGGATCGTCAGTCGGCTGTTTTGAGTTTAACAGCGATTTAAGACAGTATTTCATTCTATATCGATGCGTTTTCAGAGAGAAGGGGTAAAGAAGATGATGGATGATTTGCGATTTTACGTCCTTTCAACAGTATTTCAGTTATTAGGACGATGGGACGGTATTAGTGAAATGGAACCCTGTTTACGATAGGAAAGATTCCTACCTCAAGAGGGGCTCGAACCTGGTCTGCTAGATCAGTAGGTCAGCGCTTAATCCACTGAGCTACCGGGGTTCCTAGGATGATGAAGAAGAAGAAGACTGTAAAATAGACAAAAATTGAAAGCTGAACAACACCATCCGCCCCTTCTGACCTCAAGCCAACAGTTGGACGCCTTCTAGAATCTTCACCATATGAGCCCGTCCAGATAGAAATCGACCTTATGACATAAAAATTCGATTTTTAGATTTTCTGTTATCTGAATGCGCATGCCATTCTAGAACAAAAAGGTAAAAACCGTATGCAGTTATCTAGATTATTAAGGATGTTATGGCAGTTTTAAACATACTGGTATCTAATGAAATTTGCCAGAATTAATAACGTTAAGTGACGTCACGTTACACTGTTATGGATACATGTAACGCCATTATCAATGTTTTCACTTGAAATGCATATCATTATTATTAACGTTAACCCAGCAAAAGCATGTAATCAGTATGAGTAAATTTTCCCGTAACAAAGCTCTAGACTTTGGTCCCACCCTGGGACATGCCTCTTGGGAAAGGTAGAAAAGATGGAAAGGCTTTGATCCAGGTAAATGTCATACCAAGTATGATCCCTTTACCTCGAACGGTTATCAAAAAATATATTTTCCGAAGCAGCTATAACAAGAAATAAACTTAATATTCGGACTGACCGACATGCTTAAGAACTGCCGTTCGCACGTACTGACGATCCGGAAACTTCATACCTCCGGTGCTCCTTTGGCTTCGAGTGCATACAAAACATACCCTTAGATATTTTGAAATACTTCAGCTGTTTCTAAAGATGAGTAAGCAATTAAGTTTGAGCTTGTCATTTCTTTTTTATTAAAACAAAGGATTTGTTTTTGTGCTAGAGTCCTTCAGCAGCATTTTACCTTTAAGAGAAGATCGCATTTTTGAAGAGCTACGTCCGAGGAAGCATAAAAGGAAGTCAAAAAAGTTGTTTCCCTTTGTAAAAATGGTGGGAAAACATACACATGTGGCATACGCCACGTCACAAGAAATATCACTTCTGCTTTGGAGCATCTGTTCACCATACAATTACGCCGGGCCGCGAAGCGCAATCGGTAGGGCACCTGACTCATAAGTCAGAGGTCCTGGGTTCGAAACCCGGTCAGGCCACATACTTTCGTTTCTCCTTCCGCTGATTCAAGAAGGGCAGTTGTCAGTCCCTAGCGAAAGTATGTGCACTTAGTACTGGTTAACCGCTTAGGAGGTCTATGCCTGCCCAGGTTCAGTGTGGTTAAGTTAACTGACCGTCCCGACATGACCATAGCTGTTTACCATAGACGTTAAGCATCAAATCAATCAATCAATCAGCATACAATTTACCAGGCCCAAAGGCCTAGTGGACTCAAAGACACTGATGCAAAGGCTGAGTTTATTTGAGCCGCGACACGAGAAAACCAACAAAGTGGTTGTGCACCCAGTGCAGACTCAGATCAGTCTGGGCATCCACCATGTCTGATCAGACCCTTCACTAAGCGCTTAAAGGGTAGCTATTAGCTAAGGGTCTAAGCTACCTCCATGCGCAGGCGAATACTCTGATCAGACGGGGCGGATGCCCACAGGCTGAACTGAGTCTGAGCTGGGTGCACAACCACTTTGTTGGTTTTGTCACGTCGCGGCTCATTTGAAGCAAATAATTGCATGCATGTTCTATTAAAGTCTCCATATTCCTATCAGTTGTAAAATTGCCTTAACAAAAATCGTTTCGATAAGCAGTTCAACCTTCATGACTGGTGACAAAATGTGGGTTATTCTGTGCCAGATAACTGGCAAAAAGTAGAGAGAACATAATTTTCAAAACTGTCTAACTGCTCAGCAAAACACAATTTCATGTTCTAGTTTCCCGCCCAGCAATGCAATATAAACAAAGGTAAGACAATAAATGGGGTTCCAGGCTTGTACGTTGTATTTTTACCATTTTGTTCAAGCTAAAAACCTCACTCGAAAGGAGGTAATTTTAGTTGCCAACTTAAATGACTCATAATTTTTTCAACCTTTTTTATGTGAAACTCAGTTACGTTTTATTACGAATTCCTCCCCTCCCACTTTTCCACATCCTCACCTATGCCAGCTTTTGGTTGAAATGGATTTCTTGATTATATAGGCGTCTCTTTAGAAAGAGGACCTGATCTTATATTTTCTGTGTCCGTAACAAAAGTAAAGTCGTCAGTATGGTATCAGGTACGGACTTTGAGTTACCAAACCGCAGAAAGCAAACAAGTCACAATTTTAAACAAAAGTAAAACATCGTTTTTTTTTTTTTTTTTTTTTTTTTTTTTCTAATTTGTTAATTTATTTTACAAATATAATCCACCAACCACCAGCAATATAAACAGGGAAAAAAAGAAATAAAAAATTAAAACTATATAAGCTTAAGGAAAAAACACACAAAACAACCAGACGGACGTTTGACTTAAACTCTCAATTTTCATCTCCTTGGACAGGGAATTGTAAGTAGATCAAAATGGCTTAGGATCTCCGAAAACTGTTAAAATTGGAAAGCGTTTTGTCTTCCACCCTTTAGAGACATTAAGGTTCAGACGACACTTCTTTATGCCGCCCTTTGCCGTTTGTCACCCGGCATTCGTCAGCGCTGACTGGCAGGAGAGGATTGACTGATTGATTGTTTTGGGTTTAACGGCCCTTTGAGACAGTATTTCAGTCTATATCAGGCAGTCTCCCAGAGAGAGGGAGAAAGAAGAGAAATGATAGACCAGAGAAAAAATGCCCAAACAACGCTCACCCGCACCTACTGCAGGCACAGTATGCCCTTGCCCTGCAATGTTCCACCCCGGCACTGGAGGAGAGGAAAAAATCGTCTTGCAAATTTACCTTTGATCTGGCAGTCTGTGGTATAGAAAACAAGCAATGCATAAAAACTTGAAATTGCTTTTACAAAAGATTTTATCTACATTTTGTTTGCTGTCTTGCAGTTTAAACGGAAAAATTGTAAACAATGTCAGTGAACGCATGAAAATGCTAACGCTGTTTGTATACATGTACCTACACAAGGCTATAGGCTTGGGGTTTTTTTCGGTTCGGGATTTCACTTTTGATATAAATAATATAGTTGTTATTGTTATTATTGTTATAATTATTATTATTATTATTGTTGTTGTTGTTGTTGTTGTCCGAGATTGAAAATTATTTTCGCTAGATCAAAGCTGAAAATTTATGAACATGAACTAAAACGGGACCAGAACTGCCGCCAGTATCAAGCTTTTTTACGCATCTGCGAATAAAACATTTTTTCAATTTATTAAATTCGGTAATAAACGCAAACTGCAATTTTGGTTATGCACAAGGCTCCAAAGAATCATATTTCTGGATCCCTGGCAACAAATATGCGGCTACGGTGGTTCCCACACTATTAACATTCATATTAAAGTTGAATCATATGCCGTGTGAAACAGCGGGAAAATCGTCTGACGTAACGTCAAACTTTGACGTCACTTATCTCAGTTTCACGTCGCGTGTCATAAGGTCGATTTCTATCTGGACGGGCTCATATGTTACATGAGCTGCATAGCACAGGAAATACAAAGTAACAAGACAGGCAATGATCATGAAATAATCATACCAAATCTCCAGTCCCGCCCTCAAATCCAAAAGGGAAAGAAGCAGACACATGAAGTCATGACGACGCTATTTTAGACTTCAGGGCCCACCTGATTCTCGCCGCATAACTTTGTTTAGCGCCATGCTGTGGGCAAATGCTATACGTGTACCAAAACACTACATTTTGTCCGTTCCTGTTTACCGCGATACCAAACACTATAGAAAGATACATTTTCTTATTAAGTTACAACGAATGTTATTAGGCACCAGTCTTGCCACTGTACTAATTTCATAATTATGTGCATTTTATTTTCAGTGTGTCATGCGAGTAAAAATCATTGCTACTTAAACACAGGCCCAGACAACTGTCGATATTGCCTGGTTACTTTCTTTAAGAAGCAAGGGTGAAAAAAGGAAATAAATAAAAAATATGAATAATGGCCTTCTAAAGTAAAACTCTGAGGTGGCTTTAGGGTAAACCTCTTTCAAAGACGTCAAAAACGTATTCTTTAGAAAATATATACCGTGCTATCATAGTTGTTCAAACATATCAGTTTTATATGCGATGATTAACAAAATATGACGTCACGAAAAGAACTTTCTGAACATCCCTCGTTTCGGAGTTTTCTTCTTCCCTTCCTGTCAAACTCGTTATTTACAAAAGATATTTCCTCAATTGAGCAAACAGTGTATGTCCAAGAGAAAAGACTAGTATGAATTACAGGCAGACTTTGAAATTCAATCAGTTTGTTTTCTCATACCGTCGAATTTTCAGATACATTTTCAGACTGCATAATTTATTATGGTGTTTTTTATATAAAATCATATTGCCCGCCACATTAAAGTCGATTATGTTTGATCTGACATATTGTGGTTTTCATTAGCTGATTATTTAATAACTTGAAATAAGTTGATTTATGTATCGGCAAAACCTCGTTAATTAGTCAGCTAATTAGCACAAAAGTAAATGACATTTCCATGAAATAACTGTTTGTTAAGTTCGAACACAAAATAATAATAATAATAAAAAAAAAACCGTAAAGATCGTACATGATCGTAATACGGTTTCAGTAACTACTCTCTGACTGGTATTTGGTAGTAAACGGGACAGTGTAATCAGGATCTGCGTTTCCCGCAGTTTTTGGTGTATAGCCAGACAGTATTAGCTAGGGTGTTCTAATATAAGACACAATGAAACCTAGAACAATTATATAGTACAAACCATAAATCTGCGAAACAAACATCGTATGCATTTCAGTATGACAACTCAAGGCAAACATCACGTATGAAAGTTGAAAAAAAACACAATAATATTACACAAGTGACTTGCTTAAAAAGTAATGTTTCGAAAACTGACTGGACGAGCAAATGATATAACCTTACAATTACTCACTCGTCCAGGCAATTAACCGTCGAGAAAGGTAAAATCAACACGCAAATTTGTTAAATTTATATCCTCCGCCGGAGTAGCCATTATTTTTGTACGGTTTATTTTAAATTTTATAAAATTTTATTCACTGGTTACATTGTTATGGCTAAATGTGTAGTTTCTAATCGAGAGCAATAAATCAGGTATAAGAGACGTTCTCAGTTAAGCTGGGCCATTAGCTATTAATTTTGTCCTTCGTATTGCCTTTCTTTAAATTACAAAATAACGGTCCTGTTTACCCTCTGACAAGTTGCCCTCTATCTGAAGAAGTAGATAAAAGTACCAGGACATGCATGCGTTTTGTTAGACAGTTTTAACACTGGTTCGAATAATGATACCTGGTTTAAAATGCGACGTTTTTAAATGTCGCAATATTACCGTTGCATAGATATGAACGCGGCACGGCTAAAAAAGATAAATCACTGCTGAAAATCGAGTTCCATTTTTAAATTCAGGTGATTTCTTACATATTTCCCTGCTTACACAATATCTAAAAGGTAGTTTTTGCTACGAAATGAGACTGGGAACTAATGTCGCAAATTTTATGTAACCTACGTCACAGCGGTGAATTCGTGATACATGTATTAACTAAAATGGCCCGGCATCATAAAACTTACAAGATCACACGAAGAAATATGTGTTCCTCAATATCTTATATCATTTGTGCAAATTTGCTCAATTTTGTATATTTTACTCGACTTCAAAATACATTACCCCAGCATTTTTCTATAAGAATGTAACCTTACGTCACGGGCTTTTCTTAAAACTGAGCTAAGCAATCGCTCTGAAACTCCTGTGCAAAATCCTGCCTAGTAACAGCTACAAGATGGTGTGCTTAGATTTCATGCACTGAAACATTAAATGATATAAAAACGTTAAAATGTGTGCACTGTAACCTACGTCACACGTAACCTACGTCACAACGTCACAAAGACCACGTTTTGAAAGCGTTGACGTCATTTGATTAAGCAGCGCTTCATAGAAAACCCCTTTCTTCCAAAAAAGCAAAGAAAAACATTTTAAATTGAAACCAGCCAAAATAATCAAATGTTAGAAGATTAGTAAATGTACAATGCTACGCATGTCAAAGAAATCGTATGCGACATCGTCTTTCAACGTATCCTAATAACGTGACAAAATACGCCGTTTCTAATTGTTAAGGGTATGTCTCTAAACATTGTTGGTATTCCATAATCTAAAACTATTATCTGAAAATATTTTAAACATTTGAAGCAGATATAATGAGCATTGTGGTCGTGATTTTTTCTTGAATTCTGGAATGGTTGTATATATGGCCATTTTTGTCCGCGAATGGCCCAGCTTAACTGAGAACGTCTCATAAGTGAGGCCATTCTAAAAAAACTTCTCAGTGTTACCCCATAATGATGAAAAATATTTATATTCGATTTCAAGAAACTTCGTCAACTGATACCTTAGTTATGGCTAATTTGTGGATTTTATCTCTATTCAAGGGCCAATAACTCATGCACTACTGATGCTAGTATGACAAAGCTATGCGCACTACGGTATTACGACAACACACTATTGTTTTAGGTTTCATGAAATTCCATTAATTGAGTACTTTGTTGTGACAAAATTTGTTTATTTAAAGCAATTAAAGGGCTATAACTGATACATTACTATAGTAATTCTGTTAAAACTTCACAAGTACCACTGAGTTATGGTTAGACATACTCAGTATAAGTTTAATAGAATTCCATTCATTATTTTCTTAGTTACGACTGAATTTGTGAATTTCAAATTGATTCAAGAGCAATAACTCATGTACTACTGATGTCATTCTAATGAAACTTTATGTGCACGACTGTGTTATGGTGTTACATGTACATAATTATCTGAAGTTTCATGAAATTTCGATAATTGGTTATTATGGCTCATTTTATCTATTTTTTAAATCAGTTCAAGGGAAATAACTCATGCATTATTGAAGCCAGTCTGATTAAACCTGAGGTACATCATCCCGTTATAATGATATATCTTTATAATAAGTTTCATGAAATTCCGTTTCATGGTTACTGAGTTATGGCTCCGTACGGACAGACGGAAACGTGCGAGCGGGCGGATGGACATGGACAAATAAATAACCTTTCGGCGGGGGAAAATTAGCCGTCCAGTCAATATTTGAATATTTAGCTCACCTGAGCCAGCGGCTCCGGGGGAACTTATAGGATGGTAAGGCTCCATCGTCCGTCCGTCAAATTTTCAAACGACTTCTCCTCTGAAACCGCCGGGCCTATGGTAACCAAATTTCATATAGAGCCTCTTGGGGGCGGGGGAATGAAAAGATGTTCAAATGGTTCTGGTCACATAACCAACATGGCCGCCACGCCCATATATGGTAAAACCTTTAAAAATCTTCTTCTCCAGAACAAAAAGGCTGATAGCCTTCAAACTTGGTATGTAGCATCAGGTACGCGAGTACTACCGAGATTATACAAATTATGACCTTGGTACGACCTTGACTTTTTTGCGGCAATGTCAAATTTGCTTTGTGCAGCTTTCATATAGGGAAAATGCTAGAACATAAGATTTCTTGGAAACTGTTGAGGATTTTGACCTGAAAATTGATATACATGTATACCGTCATCTTAATGAGTACATGAAAATGTATGCGTACAAAAGGTCAAGGTTGGTCAAGGTCATTCTATGACCTATGAACCTGATCTCTCAAATTTGGACAATTTCACACATTTCCTCAAAAGCCACTGGGCCAATTGTAACCTTTCTTGAAGAACCTCTTGGGGGCGGGAAATGATAATTTGTTCAAACGGTCCTGATCGCATGACCAAAATGGCCGCCACGCCCATATATGGTAAAAACCTTTTAAAATCTTCTTTCCCAGAACCAATAGGTCAATGGCCTTGAAACTTGGTATGAAGCATCGGGTAGGCGAGTTCTACCAAGATTGTCCAAATTTTGACCAAGGGTTGACCTTGACCTTTTTTACGGTAAGGTCAAATTTGTTTTCTGCAGCTTTTATATGGGAAAATGCTCGAATATAAGATTTCTTGGAAACTATTGTAGATTTTGACCTTAAAATTGGTATATACAATTGGTATATACAGTCATCTTAATGAGTACATAAAAATTTATGCGTACAAGAGGTCAAGGTCATTCTTTGACCTTTGACCCTTGTCTCTCATATTTTGATAATTTCACACATCTACTCAAAACCCACTGGGCCAATTGTGACCAAATTTCATGGACAGCCTCGAGGGGAGGGGGAACGAAAAATTGTTCAAACGGCCCTGGTCACATGGCCAACATGGCCGCTACGCCCATATATGGTAAAAACCTTTAAAAACCTTCTCCAGAGCCAGTAGGCCGATGACCTTGAAACTTGGTATGTAGTATCAGGTACACGAGTACTACCAAGATTGTTCAAATTTGGCCTTAGGTTGACCTTGTCCTTTTAAGCCCACCTGAGCCAGCGGCTCCTGGGGAGCTATAGGATGGTAAGGCTCTGGCGTCCGTCGTCCGTCGGTCCGTCAACATTTTCTAACGACTTCTCCTCTGAAACCGCTGGGCCGATAGTAACCAAATTTCATAGAGAGCCTCCAGGGGGGGGGGGGGGGGGGCGGGGAACGAAAAGTTGTTCAAACGGTCCTGGTCACATGAGCAACATGGCCGTCACGCCCATATATGGTAAAAGCTTTAGAACTCTTATTCTCCAAAATCCAAAAGGCCGATGGCCCCGAAACTTGGTATGTAGCATTGGATAAGCAAGTACTACCAAGATTGCTTAAAGTATGACATTGGTATGACCTTGACCTTTTTTACGGCAAGGTCAAATTTCCTTTTGTAGCTTTTATATGTGAAAATGCTAAAACATAACATTTCTTTGAAACTATTGAAGATTTGGGGCTAAAAATTGATATCTACAATGATCTTAATAAAAATTTCTGAGTACAAGAGGTCAAGGTGATTTTTTTTACCTTTGACTAATTTTTTGACTTTTGACCCAGAACTCTCATAATTTGACATTTTCAAACAATCTCCTCGAAAGCCACTGAGCCAATTGGAACCAAATTTCATATACAGCCTCCAGGAATTGAGAGTATGAAAATTTATTCGTATGGTCCAGGTCACATGACCAACATCGCCGCCACGCCCATATATGGTAAAAAGCTTTAAAAATCTTCTACTCCGTAACCAATTAACCGATGGCTTTGAAATTTGGTATGTAGCATTAGGTACCCAAGTTCTTTAAGGATTGATCAAATTATGACCTTGGGTTGACCTTGAACTTTTTTACGGCTAGGTCAAATATGGCAACTTAAGATTTCATGGAAAGTTTTGAAGATTAAGGCTTAAAATTGGTATATACAGTCACCTTTATGAGTACATGAAGATTTATGAGTACAAGGGATCTCCTCAAAAACCTCTAAGCCAATTGTAACCAAATTTCATATAGAGCCTCCAGGGGCTGAGAGAATGAACATTTGTTCAAACGAACCAGGTCACACGACCACCATGGCCGCCGCGCCCATATATAGTAAAAACCTTTAAACATCTTCTGCGCCTGAACCAATTGACCGATGGCCTTGAAACTTGGTATGTAGCATTGCGTACTCCATTACTCTCAAGATTGTTGAAAATGATGACCATGGGTTGACCCTGAGCGTTTTACGGCAAGGTCAAATATAAAAAAAATGCTAGAACATACGATTTCATGGAAAGTTTTGAAGATTTAGGCCTAAAATTGGTATTTACATTCATCTTAATGAGTACGGGAAGATTTATGAGTACAAGAGATCAAGGCCAATACTTGACTACTGACCCAGAACGGTCATATTTTGACAATATCAAACAATCTCCTCAAAAGCCACTAGGCGAATTGTAACCAAATGTCATATAGAGCCTCGTTGAAAGAATGTAAATTTGTTCAAACTGTCAAGGTTACATGACCAACATGGCCGCCACGCCCATATATGGTAAAAACCTTTTAAAATCTTTAACGCCAGAACCAACGGACCGATAGCCCTGAAACTTGGTATGTAGCATTGAGTACTCCAGTACTATCAAGATTGTAGAAAATGATGACCTTGTGTTGGCCTTGACTATTTTACGGCAAGGTCAAATATGGGAAATTGCTAGAATATAAAACGTCATGGAAAGTTTTGAAGATTTAGGCCTAAAATTGGCATATACAGTCATCTTAATGAGTACATGAAGATTTATGAGTACATGAGGTCAAGGTCAGTCATTGACCTTTGACCCAGAAATGTCATATTTTAACAATATCAAACAATCTCATCAAAAGCCATTGAGCCAATTGTAACCAAATTTCAGAGAAAGCCTCCAGGGGTTGAGATAATGAAAATTTGTTTAAACAGTCGAGGTCACATGGCCAACATGGCCGCCACGCCGATATATGGCAATAACCTATAAAAATCTTCTACTCCAGAACCAATTGACCGATGGCCTTGAAACTTTGTATGTAACATTGAGTACTCCAGAACAATCAAGATTGTTGAAAATGATGACCTTCGGTGGACCTGGACCATTTTACAGCAAGGTCAAATATGGGAAAAATGCTAGAAAAAAATGGTGTATACATTCATCTTAATGAGTACATGAAGATTTATGAGTACAAGACGTCAAGGTCGTTCTTTGACCTTTGACCCAGAACTCTCTCATTTTGACAATATCAAGCAATCTCCTCAAAAGTCACTGGGCCAATTGAAACCATATTTCATATAGAGCCTCCAGAGGTTGAGGGAATGAAGATTTGTTCGAGCGTCCAGTTCACATGACCAATATGGCCTCCATGCCCATATATGGTAAAAACCTTTAAAAATCTTCTCCAGAACTAACTGACCGATGACCTTGAAACATAGTATGTAGCATTGGATACTCAAGTACAATCAAGATTGTTCAAATTATGACCTTGGGTTGACCTTGACCTTTTTCATGGCAAGGTCAATTATGGGAAATACTAGAACATAAGATTTCATGGGAAGTTTTGAAGATTTGGGTCTAAAAATTGGTATATACAGTCATCTAAATGAGGTCATGAAGATGTATGAGTAAAAGAGGTCAAGGTCATTCTTTGACTTTTGACCCAAGACTCATATTTTGACAATTTCAGACATAAGAAAAAAAACACTTTGCCAATTGCTCAGGTGAGTGATTCAGGGCCTCATGGCCCTCTTGTTTTGTATCAGGACACAATTGGAGACCAAAGTTTTCTTCAGAGCCTCTCTCTTTCCAGATTGTTTATTGCTTCAGGTGACCTTGTTTAAAACTTCCTCTACAGCCACTTTCTTAACCTCGCTGATAAGCTTTTTGCCTGAACCAAAATTGCAGCAACTTCAAGATTTAATCATGACGGTTTGGCAAAATTCAGATATACTGAGTGTGAAATTTGTACAACATGTAAATAATGAATTTTAGGTCACACTGAAAATAAATCAATGCTTTCACACTTTACAAAATTGTGTAAATGTTTATCTAACTACATTTCTTTATTTGTGGCAATGCTACAACAGGTGGAAAATGAATTGAATTGTCTTAATAAAAAGTTTACGGCAGTTTGAGCACAGCAATTAGAGCATCAGCGCAGACTCTGATCACAGCCCGGGGTTCATTCAAGTCAGATGACGACATTTCTCCAATTTCCTTTTCACCCTTCGATGTTCAGAATGGTGCACATTTCAGATACAAACGCTACTGACGTCACAAATGATGCTGACCAGATGGCTAGAACGTCGTCTAAGAAGAAGACGTAATTTGGCGAAATCTGTACCCTTTTAGTTTATAGAGATAAATTTTAAATGAAACTGAAATTCAATAACTAAAAGCAAATTATAGAGTGCTCCGGGTATGTGTTACTGGATAAATAAATGGGTTCCTGTGCAGCAGGTGTTATGTTTTAAGTTTATTTTAAGATTACCAATATATGAGTGACATGTTTCGATAAATATGTGCCAAATTTCATAAAAAAAAAAAAACGGTCTTTATTTTTCGAAATTTACAAAAAAAAGTTCTAGTAATTTTTGAACACATCTCGTACTTAATATGGCTTCTGATGCTACAAAATGACCAAGTTCGCAAAGCGAAAAAGTAATAAAAATCATTCGAATAAAACATTCAAGTCACACGCACATTTACAGACCATGAAAAAGAAGCCTGCAAAGTTTCAGAATGATTCATGAAATACTGTTGGAGAGGCGCACAATATGTACCTACTTAATAGGGCTTCTGATGCTGAAAAATGTCTAAGTTCGCAAAGCGAAAAAAAAAATTAAAAATATATTCGAGCAACCCCCCTAAGTCACATGCACATGTGCATACCCTGAAGATGAAGACTGTGAAGTTTCAGAGTGATTCATTAAAAACTGTTGGAGGAGTTGCACACACAAAATACATACTGTCAAGGGGGACAGAACGAAACTACGGAAAGCCGAATTCTATGTCCCCTCACTTTTCTTCGAAAAGGCGGGTGACAATCATGAAGATCTCTGTGCAATGAAGCGCCGGACAGAAATTCGTATCTTGTTAAACTCGAACAGGCGATCCCACAATTCGAAGTCGGGTGCGCTAACCAGCAACCGAGTGAACACTTCTTAAAAGAAGAACAAAAAGAAGAACAACTTGCAGGGATAGCTTTTGGTGAAATGATACCACTGGGCCAGCAGTGGTGACTTTAAGGCACTGATAACTGGCGTAATAATGTAGCTCTCACGAAAAGACTCAGTGAGTCTATTCTATACTATCCCATAACCTTACAAGGTCGTTGGGGCACCACAGATGACTTCAAAATGATCCCTTTCCCCCCTTTCCTGTTTTCAGCTGCCCAAGTAAAGCTGGCAAAGTCCATTCCTGTCAACTCTTTAATATTGTCTTCCCACCTCTTCTTCTGTCTACCTCTTCCTCTCGTACGCTTTAAGTTTACAGTGAAAGTAAGTTTGACTATATTCAAAAACTTTAAATATTCAAAAATTTAAATATCCCGTTTTTTTCAAATGTATTAATTAAAACAAAGAATGATATACATCCAGTGAAAGTATTTATTGCAAGTGAGTGGAAGCAAAGTTTCGTAGAGGAAAACGCAGAAACACACACAAAAGGCAAACAGAGGATCGATAGTGCGCATTAAAGCCAGGCTACATTCTTAATACAGTTGACCTTTCATATCTGAAAGACTGATTTTTCAAAGAAACCTCTTATATCGAAGAAAATAATTGGGACATACTTCCTATTTTTCTTACCCTTCAGCTCCCGCTTTCTCAAACTACTGGTTTATCAATGTAAAATTTCTGGACCAATGGAATTACTTTTAGATATCAGCAGTTTGAGATGAACTTCAACTTTGAGATACCGAGAGGTGACTAAACCTTAAGAAGGTAATATCTTGATCGGGGTCACCATGGTTTCCATCTTTACTCTTTCTGTAGATTTTCCTAGAGCACTATTGTATTTCATTTTACCGATAGAGGCCACAACGCAGGCCAATCAGGTCAATCACATGTTATTTACTCACCCCTGGTTGACTATGTATATACAAAGGCTGTTCCGAAACGAAAAAGTCATAGTTACCAAACGACCTGATAACCAGGTCGTTTGATAACTAGGACTCATTTTCGTTTCATAACAGCTCATTTTCGTTTCATACATCCTTGCAAACATAGATAACCAGGTGTGTTACTGCTATATCAGAATTCAAATGATGCCCCTTTGTAACCTTGGTAGTTGTATTAAGGTAGGTTAACAAGGCGAAACATGTTTCATGACACTCCAACATTTTGGTTTCTCCAGGAAACATAGAATATTTCCATTGCTAAGGCATGTTGTACGGTACCTTTTCAAGCGGCTAAGGGTTGCTAGAATTGCTTCATCGCTGATTAAGATAATAATAATTTTGAGCTTACAGCTAGTCAGATCGAAGGGGCGACGGACGTTTGAGCGGATTTTGTAAATCTCATTTCGGACGTTTGAGCGGAAAATATTCTAGACGACTGAGCGACTTTTTTAAAAGACGATTTGCACAGGTAAGTCGGATTGATACAGCTTGGAGTTAAAACGAAGAGAAAAGCAGAGGAAGATTTAACATCTAGACCATCGAAGTGATACGAAGCAGACTGCAGTCCATTTCAGAAGAAAGTTTGCTACCATCTGATCTTAAATCTGTCTCTAAATCAGTTTACAGAGTGCGTCGGGAAACCTATCCACCACTTCCCAGGTCCAGGGAAGAGTTTATTTGACATTGAAAACTTTCATTTGCGAGACAAGCAAGTCTGGAAACATTAAGTAAATGACGTTGAACATTAGACAAAAGCCTGGCTAGGGGTAGAGGCATCAACTAGGGCGTAACACCAAAACCCGCTCTAAAAGGTAAATTTCTTCTCGCTCAAAAGGGCACGTTTTCGTCGCTCAATATGACACTTTTTCCGCTTAAAAGGATACCCAATCCGCTAAAACGTCTCTCGCCGGGTCGAAGGTGTCATTAAAGTCTCCATAGTCCTATAAGTGGTAAAACGTCTTAACACAAACAAGAAAACATCGATGTGCTTTTTGATGCAAAGCATCAATACGCCGGGAAACCAAGTCATATATATCTCTTCACATCTGAAAATATGGACGTACTAAGGACCGTTTACGCTGGCGTAAAAGAATTCTATGCTTAAGGCGAGGATTTTCCCCATTAAACCGACACGACAAGATCGAATTTTCAAAAGTATAAAATGTGCATATTTTTCTTGGCAGAGCTTCCACAATTACATAATTGAGCCGCGACACGACAAAACCAACAATGTGGTGATGCGCCCAGCGCAGACTCAGATCAGCCTGGGCATCTACCAGTTTTTATCAGATTCTTTGTTAAGTGCTCAAAGGGTAGCTAAGAGTCTAAGCTACCTCTATGCGGACAGCGAAGACTCTGATCAGACTGGGCGAATGCCCAGGCTGATCTGAGTCTGCGCTGGGCGCACAACCACATTGTTGGTTTTGTCGTGTCGCGGCTCATATGTAAAGCATATGAAATCAGATCATTTGTGATTCAGACCCGAAGACATGGGGAAATAATCCAAGCTGACCTTACCTACACTTAATTCAAGGTTTTCGCATACCTCATTTTTTGAAGTAATAAAAATATTGAAATCAGTCATTCATTCCATAAATTTTTGTCATAAATGCATGCTAAATGCATGCATATCACAACACAAAGCAATGATTTCCTTCTTGTTACGCTTGATTGGCATTTAAACTTGCAAAACCATAGTTATACTTCCGGTGAAAAAGGCACGCTTCACTATAATTAAAATACAAGTACTCCCCCCCCCCCACCCCCCGCACGTGACCTAGCATTTCCTTTGTGCGGCACTTATGCACGGCTAGCACGCAATATAAATGAGTGGGAAGCTGGGTCACGGGGCGGGGCGGGGAAACGACACTCAGTAGGCCGAAGAAAAAGAAGAATGGTCCAAAGTAGCACTGTGATTTTAAAGGGGTAAATTGTGTACAATAACCTTGAAATGCGGTCAAGGTCACATACGTATAGTCAAAACTATCCAGTGTTGTCTGTTATGTAAGTAACGTACGTAAAAATTGTGAAATATATACAATAAATCATTATTTGAACGTTCAGTTTGAGGATAATTTACAATCAATCTCAACAATGACGTCAACGTATGTTTAACGTACTAAGATAGACATAAACACTTGAAGATTCATTTGTCATGCAAGGTATATGTCAAAGTCATAAATTCAAAGGAAAAGTCAGTGATCCGTATAACTTTTTTAATTATGGGGAATTTCACGCCTCTAGCATAGAGATCCTTTCAGTCTAGATTAAGTTGAATTGTTATCCCACTTGATAATCCAGAGCAAACTAGTCTACGTTTAGTTAACCCTGTTGCATTCGTACTGGTAAGGAGTGAATCCGGTTTGTTCGTCCAATTTTTTGAGTTATGATGTTATAAATGTGGGTTAATCTACCAAAATTTGGACTCTTCCAAACTCGGAGATACCTAAATAAAGAATATGACCTTTACCTTCAACTGCACTGAAACTGCAAATTGAACTCTTCATGTACATCAAAGGTGAATCGTATGCGAATGTTGACTGGACAAAATGCATTAAAGGCCGAAAACTTGTGACAAATTGAGGTCCGAAAGGGGAAGCTATTTTATTATTATCATTTGTTGTTTGTTTTTATGATAAATTCAGTTTGCAGAAATTCAGATAATCATGAAACTAATTACAAAATCAACTAAGTGTTTCCCTTTCCTCAGCATGGCAGCGACAGATACATATTGTATTGTTTGCATCTACAAAATATGAATCATGATAATTATATTACCAGACCCTCTGGGTAAACCCAAAAGCTAGGAAAAACACAAAGTTTTCAATATGCATATGTACCTCACAAAGTCAGCGTTAAATATATACGCCGGGCAGAAGCCCGGCGTAAATCACTATGAAAATGATAAAAAAAAACGCTTCAACCGTCGCGTGTCGTGACAAAATGTGAGTTGAAGTGCACATATAAAGTCCTTCTACTGGGAAAAGGTAGGGAAACATGTTTCTGAAAATGACAAATCCCTCCATAAAATTCAATTTTCATTTTCGGGTTTCGCGTCGAGCCATGGAAAAAAACATAAACGAGTCGATGTTTGGGCCCTACGCATTTACAGTGTATTTTTTTTCCATTTTATGCAAATGTAGGTCATTGTAGTTGCCAAATAAAGTGACCCAATTATTTTTTTAAACCTTTTTATATGAAACTCAAAGATATTTTCGTTTGTTTAAAGCTGACCAATCAAAATCAATTACGAAACTATGCTAAGAAGCTTGCAGCGGTCCCTAACATGCTGATAGAGCAATGGTGCCTTTAATGTATGATGTTTTTGGGAATTTGTACAATAACTCTCGCAGTATTAGAACAGGGATACATTTTTATTTTCATTTGACAAGACCAATAAATATAAAATGAATTTTGGAGTGACCAAATGACTACCTTACGTTTCAACAACATATGAGCCGCGACACGATAAAACCAACAATGTGGTTGTGCGCCCTACGCAGACTCATATCAGCCTGGGCATTCGCCCAGTCTGGTCAGACTCTTCGCTAAGTGCTTAAAAGGTAGCAAAGGGACTGAGCTACCTCCATGCGGACAGCGAAGACTCTGATCAGACTGGGCGGATGCCCAGGCTGATCTGAGTCTGCGCTTGGCGCACAACCACATTGTTGGTTTTCTCGCGTCGCGGCTCATATGTCAGAACTCCTATGACAAATCTGAAATGTCCATGTCACAGTTTGAAACCATACAACCTGCGTACAGTAGTGTAAATTCAGTTAATAAAGCTATGGTGATGACGGTCATTTCATTAGCACCATAGCCTTATTAACTGCATGTACGCACATACGTTTGTTAAGATTAATTAACATTAAAAGTTCAAGACGGTAAACTTACTTTTATACTGTAAAGCGCGTGCCTACTAAAGCACCTTATAGGTCGTTGTGGTACCACAGATGACTTCGAAACAATCCCTTTCCACCTTGTCCTGTCTTCAGCTGCCCTAGTTGAGCTGGCAAACTCCATTCCTGTCCACTCCTTGATATTGTCTTCCCACCTCTTCTTCTGTCTACCTCTTCTTCTTTTTCCTTTCACTGTACCCTGAAGAATTGTCTTTTTTAAACCAGAAAACCATGAGACGTGGCCAAACCACCCTAATGTCTGTTTCTTGACCAGCGTCAGGAGTTCATCATATTTTCCAATGGCTGCTTGGATCTTCCTGCGAACCTCCTCATTGGTTATATGGTCCTTGTACGAAATGTTCAGTAACCTTCGGTAGCATCTCATCTCAAAGGCCTGCGTTCTTTTCTCTAATATGTTCTATAAAAGGGTTCTAACTCTGCTGTCAAGGTCCACGATTCACAGGCATACAGAAATATGGAAATGACAAGGGAGCGCATCAGTTTCACCGTGGATCCAAGAGAAATGTTATCAAGGGCACTCTAAAGCTATGAACTATCTTATTTCGTTTACAAAAAAACTTCTAAAACGCAGTTTTCTTGCATTTCTTCTTAAATTACTGAAACATAACAGGCATGTCTGAAGTCATGTTATACTGAGGATTCACGAAGAAACATTATTTCTTTATGGACCCGTTTACTCAGATGATGAGAAACAGAAACCATGTAATTTTATGTA
This sequence comes from Ctena decussata, assembly GCA_963989385.1. NCBI lineage: Eukaryota > Metazoa > Mollusca > Bivalvia > Lucinida > Lucinidae > Ctena > Ctena decussata. The sequence continues at coordinate 83,070,881 of OZ022498.1, read as the reverse complement.
AATTTGAATGGGGGCTCAAAACGGCCCAGATCATACCAGGTCCTTTCTAAATTTTGGGCATTGCATAGACTGTCCTCTTTTACAAAATAATAACTCTATGCTATTGATTTTTGTTTTGCATATTGCCTTACTCTTTTACTTTTCTAACTGTACACATTTTTGCGACCTGCTCATAAGAGATTTGTGCTAGAGTCGATATTTTGTCACCGTGTTTTTTTTTCTGCTCATGTCGCATAAGCACGTAGATTAAAAAATCAAGGGACAAAATAGATAAGCTGAGTAATTAAAACATTTTATGAAATTTACAACAGAGAGATGTACATGATCAGGGCCATATAGAAATAGTGAATAACAAAATATTTTGGAGATGAAACCTTGTCAAGTGCAATCTTTTACAGAACGCTGCTAAATGTTCTCCTGGCACAGCAAACTACGTTTACCGTATATGGAATCCCATCAGGAAGCAGGTAAGTAATTTTCCAGACACAGGTTCGTGTATTTTCGTTTATTATCGACGGTTTTCAGACATTGCCTGTCTTCGTAACAATAGCTGTGATGTGTATCTCATGCCCCAGTCATACAAACACAATACGGATTGGGCGGATACATGTAGTTGCGGACTTTAAATCCACACAATTTGTGGACGTGGTCTCTTTCCGTATCGAATCCGTATGGTATCCGCAAGGTCCGCAGAATATGCCACCACATTTTGAAAAGTTTAAATATTCAGACGCGGACGAGTTAACCAGAACGATCCGTATTTGAAGGCATTTATCCGCATCTAATCCGTATCTTATCCGTATCTCGACCTATCGTTCCGCGGTACACTTAATATTTGTGGACAGGTACGGTTTCATGCGGATTATTGTTACGGTTAGTCACGGGTCTCGTTCTGCGTATTGTTACGGACTAATGCCCCAGTCAGATTAGCTATTCGCAATTATCCTCATCAATACATGTACGTATCTGACAGAATTTGGAATGAAAGTTATCCGTACAGAAACGTATCTGAAGGTAAAAGTCCTTACAAACACTCCGAACGAGACGCGTAACTAACCGTAACTGAAAGTAACGATCTGCATGAAACCGTATCAGTCCGCAGCTTAGGGTGGGCCGCGGAATGATAGGTGTATATACGGATTAGATGCGGATAAGATATGGATTAGATACGGATTATATATGGATAAATGCAGATGAATGCCCTCATTACCTTTAGTTACGGATCATTACAATTTACTCGTCCGCGCCTGCTTTTAAAATCTGGAATCGGATCCTGCGGACCCTACGGATACGATAACGACAATTAGAGAATATACAGATGCGATACGGACCTTTATGAATAAAACTGGACAGATACGGATGGGCCATCCGTAGATGCAATACGGACCTTTGCGAATAAAACCGGACATATACGAACGGGCCGTCCGTAGCATCAACAACATCTTTCCTCATCTAGAAATACCAGAAGGTAATGGAAGGTAAGTAGTACGTACTGTATATACTCGTATCATCTCTTATCGTATTGATTCAAAGAGAAAATATCTGACCGCCGACATCCGCATTAATCCTCAACCAAATGCATCTATACGTAACTGTGTCCGTAAATCAATCAAGAAAATAGACCACGCCCACAAATTCTGCGGATTACTGTGGATTTTTATCCACAACTATCCGCCCAATCCGTAATGTGTGTGTGTATGACTGGGGCATCAGAGTCGCTTTGCAAAACAAAGTGAAACAGTAAGTAATTATCAGGAAATGATATTGTTAGGTCCCATGTATTACCCCAAAACCCAGATACATAAACAGACAGCAGTTACTGAAAGACTGAAGTGGTAAACTGGACGAATAGCTTCCCTGAGAGGTGATCACTCAGCTACAGGGGCGTAGCCAGAGGTAATTTCATTATACGCACAACCATGTTTTATTCTCTACTTCTTGAAGAGAAAGCTAGTATTTCAGCCACTTTGGCTATTGGTATTGAAATCTGGCCTAATTTATAAATTTTCAGCAAGCAAATATGCAGGTGCGTTTTGAAATTTTGTTAATTTTGACAAAATTTCAATACGCACCTGCGTATTTGCGGTATAGGTAGCTTCGCCCTTGAGCTACCTAACTAAACAAAGATATCGCACCGAAAAAATGATATTTTGGTGGACAACAAGTAATTAATACTGAGGATCCATAACTTGAGAACCATTTTGAAACGGTCAGTATGACTTACTGGGGGGGGGGGGGGGGGGGGGGGGAGTTGGGTGAGATGCTTAAGCAGGTTTCAAGGGGTCCAATTCTTTCGCCTTTATAGCTTCTGTAATGGTCCAAAACGTTTAGTTTGTTGTTTGGGCCGCGTGAGGATTTTCTAACTCTTTAATGAGTCACAACGGGAAACAAATAAATCTGAAAAGAATATGATGAAACAAAGATGAGGACTTCACAGGAACAACATATTGCAACTCCTGGAAATCCCTGGGGTGTCAATCAACATCCCTACTCCTACTGCAGCAAGATAAAAAAGAGTCTTATGAAATTAAACATAGTGATCTGACTGAAAAAGAAAGAAATCTCATTGACTTACCAAAGTTATGCGTCCGTCCTTAGCTATGTTAAACGGGTCATGAAGTACAAACTATCACTTCACCAAATATAGTCTCTGATTTAAGGTGGCAGAATACATATCCAAGGGAAATCAGGGCACCTGACTTATAAGTCAGAGGTCCTGGGTTCGATACCCGGTCTGGCCATATACTTTCGTTTCTCCTTCCGCTGATTTAAGAAGGGTAGTTGTCAATTAGGGCGCGTTTACACGACCAAAGTTTCTATGACAAAGTAGGTTTGTCACAGAAAAATTTGCTCGTGTAAATGCCAAAATATGACAATGTTTCTTTGACAAATATATATGGTAAAGTTACATCGATAAATTAAATTTGTCCGTGTAAACGGAGAACTTTGCTAAAGATTATGTAACAAAGAACATTGCTACAAGCGTGGAAAATGTGACAAAGATTTTGTTTCATCGCTGCAGGTAACTTTGACGAATAATGTTTGGTCGTGTGAACACTGCAGCAAATATTTCATTGCCAAAGTTTATGTGACAAAGATTCTATGGCACATTTTCTTTAACAAATAATTTGCTCCGTGTAAACGCAAAATGTTTGTCATACTTTCTTTGTTAAAGTTTCTGTGACATAGAAACTTTGCTCGTGTAAACGCGCCCTTACGCTAAGGATATATAAGCCTGCCCAGGAATAGGGTGGTTAGGTTATAACTGACTGTCCCAATATGACTATAGCTGTTTACCGTGGACGTAAAACAACAAATCATTCAAGCAGTCTGTCCTGAATACAACTGTTTCTCTTCTCATATGGAGTTTACTTAAAGGAAATAATCCGCTTTCTAAAGCTGTGTTGGAGGTGACTGGGTGCACTTTTAGAGAAAGCAACTCTGTCATTTTCCTTTTTGCCTCCGTTGTAAATAGTGGTCAACTTTTAAATGAAAAACCACTTACCCTCTTGAGGCAAATTCTTTCTCTGAAGAGGACTTTGTTGCGGGAAGTCATGAAAACAGGCCCCAAGGTTATAAAAATACTTTTCATGCTAACAGGCCCCGAGATTATAATAGGTTTTTCATGCTAACACACCCCAAGGTTATAAAAATATTCATGCTAACAGGCCCCGAGGTTATAAAAAAAAATTTCATGCTAACTGGCCCTTAGGTTATAAAAACAATTTTCATGCTTACAGGCCCGAAGGTTTTTAAAAATATTTTTCATGCTAACAGGCCACAAGGTTATAAAAATATTTTCATGCTAACAGGCCCCGAGGTTATAAAAATATTTTTCATGCTTACAGGGCCCAAGGTTATAAAAATATTTTTCATGCTTACAGGCCCCAAGGTTAAAAAAATAGTTTTCATGCTTACAGGGCCCAAGGTTATAAGAATATTTTTCATGCTAACAGGCCCCAAGGTTATAAAAATATTTTCATGCTAACAGGCCCCGAGGTTATAAAAAAATTTCATGCTAACAGGCCCCAAGGTTAAAAAAAATTTCATGCTTACAGGCCCCGAGGTTAAAAAAAATCATGCTAACTGGCCCTGGGGTTATAAAAAAACTTTCATGCTAACAGCCCCCGAGGTTAAAATTTTATTTTTATTCTCAACTCAACTGGGCATGAAATTTTACCTGCTAAAAATAGCATATTACTAATAAGCACAGTCGTTTTTTTTTTTCTCAGTTAAGCTGAGTATGAAATTTTCGTTGCTTATGAATATGAAAATGCCAATATAGTTTGCATTTTCATATTCATTAGCAGAGAAAATTTCATGCTCAGCTGATTTGAGCACGAAAAAAGTTTTATAACCTCGGGGCCTGATTCCCTCAGTACAAATAGCAGAAAAAAATAGATATGTACACATGCACCTTCAATGAATGATTTTTATCGAGAAATTGTCTCCCCTTCTATAAAAGGTCCAAATCATGATAGTGTGACCATATACTATAATGGGATGACAGAATTATGTCATCAGTCCATGGTGTCTTAGTCTAGGAATCGGGAAAACACGAATTTCCAACAGACAATAATAGTGCACTACCTCTTTTGTTTTTGTAGCAGTTCTAGTTTCGGTAATTTTAATTAGTTGCTTAATTAGTTTTAATTAGAATCGATTCCTGCCCAATGCTGGCTACCTTTCCCAACGCCTACTTTTCTAAAAGAGCCCAATTGTGGCTTCCTTCCCAAATTCCGGCTACTTTTTCAGAGCAAACTTTTGCTTTTTAAGAGTAGCCGGAATTACTTCCTTCCCCAATGCCGTCTACTCTTAAAGAGAAGAGTTTTGTTTTTTAAAGGCCTCATTGCTCTATCAGCAGGAAAAAAGTTTATGATGAGGTATTGCTGCGAGCTTCTCACTATAGTTTCGTAATTGCAAATGACCATGATTAGCCAGCTTTAAAAAAATAAAACATCCTTGAGTTTCGCATAAAAAGGGATTTGAAAAGTTATTTGGACCTACTTTCGATTTCATAAAATGGTATAAATACAATGTACAGGCATGGAGCCCCAATCACTATCCCGCCTATGTTTATATATAACATTGCTAGACGGGAAACCAGAGCGAACAGGAAATTGTATTTTGTGGAGCGATTTGTTACTTTTCAAAATTTTGTTTTCTCTACGTTTTACCAGTCATATGACTGTTTATGAACACCATCCAACATTTTATTACCAAACGTGAAGATTGGACCGCTTTTTACAATGAGTTTAGGCGTTTTTACCGCTGATAGGGACTATGGAGACTTTAAGAGTAGCCGATCGCGACATTGGGGAAGGATTCGATTCTTTAAGAAAAGCAATTACAAATGTATCTCCCTTTTATATGAAAAAGGTGGCTGAAGGCAAATCATGGAGACAGAGCGTGGCTAAATGCGATTTCGTGTCGCGCACAATAAAGTTCCATTGTCCTGGAGCAGAAATGTAGGGGCTTTAGCCTCTAAGGTACTTCAGTTTATTATGTCTTTTGGCTGTTGGTATTGAGAACTTGAGGTTGAAATTTAAGATTTACAAATGTTTAGCATGCAAATATGCAGGTGCGCGTTGAAATTTTGTCAGTTTGACAAAATTTCAATACGCACCTGCATATTTGTGTGTAGCCTGTTAAGCACTTGTCGAGGTGTAACCGTACGCCTTAATAAGGTGAGAAAATTGTGCCAGTAGGCCATTGTGTCGCAAGTGCTTTAATTGGTCTAAGAAAATTAATTAGTTGAATTTAAATAATAGACACTCTTAGTGCATGACCCCGTCTATTTTGGTACCGCTTCCGATTTCGATAATCATAATTTGGTTAAATAATGATATTCCAAATGCCATAAGGATTAGCAGTTTTAGCGCGTAAATGCAATGTAAGCAATCTGACTTTACGCGATACCACCAGCGTCAGCGTTCGCATCTTGTATGGGATTAAAGTCTCCATAGGCCTATCATTGGTAAAAAAGTTTCAACACAAATCATTCCGAAAAACGCTTCAACCTTCACGTTCGGTGATAAAAAGTGGGTTGATGCGCAAGATACTGATCCATATAACGGGGCAAAAGGTAAGGGAAACATGTTTTTGAAAACAACAACTCGCTCCACCAAATACAATTTTCCTTTCCTGGTTCCTCGTTTAGCGATTAATAGAAGCGGGACAGTGATTGGGACCCCACGCTTGAGCTTTTACCAATTTATTTAAATCATTGAAATCGAAAGTTGCCAACTTAAATGACACAGATAATTTTCAAACTTTTTTTTATGTTAAACTCCAGGATGTTTTATTTGTTTAAAGCTGGCTAATCGCCGTCATTTACAATGACGAAACTATGGTGAGAAGCTGGCAGCGATACCTCACGACAAAATTTTTCATGCTGATAGAGCAATGGGGCCTTTAACTTATTATTTTTTTATAGTTTAGATATTTCTTGCAATGAATTTAATAGCTTAGAATATTGCAATTTGGCACACAAATAGCCGATTTGACAGAAAATCATTTTGATCACGACCTTCTTTCGACTTTGAAAAATCTTGAAGAACACACACACGCGCGCACGCGCGCGCATATCAAAACGTTATCAATTGTGACTAGCACGGAACACACACATCAACGGGGCTCGTGGTGTTTGGGCAATGGTGCTGGGTAGCGTCCTACTGAAATACGGTCTCAAAGAGCCGTTAAACCGAAAACCAACCAACCACACACATCAAAATATGATCACCTGAATGAAAGTATCATTTGCGACTAGCACGGAACAAACACGTTCTTTATTTCACTCAAGTCATTAACACACATGATGATACAAATTAAGACACATGAGGAAATAAATAGAAATATTTACATTAAAGGGACGTGAACATAATGAACGCGAGTTTACATCAAAAAGTATATGCGTAATACAGAAAAGAAATACAGTGTAACTTCAATGGCTCGAACCCTGCTGGCTCATTTATCCTGCCTGGCTAGAGCTCGCTTTTGGGTCCCTAGAGGTCAAATTATATAGAAACTAGCCCTGGATGGCTGGAACTAATTTTAATGGTCCCAAGCCTGTTTGGGCTACTGAAGTTCTACAGTACATGTACGTACATAATTATATAAATGTTTTTTTTTTTTGTTGTTGTTGTTGTTTTCATACACATTTGAGCCTCGTCACGAGAAAACCAACAAAGTGATTGTGCGCAAAGAGCAGACTCAGATCAGCCTGGGCATCCGCCCAGTCTGATCAGAGTCTTTCCTAAGCGCATAAAGGGTAGCTAATGGTCTAAGCTACCTCCATTTATGCGGACAGTGAAGACTCTGATAAGACTGGGCGGATGCCCAGGCTGGTCTGAGTCTGCGCTGGGCGCACAACCACTTTTTTGGTTTTCTCGTGTCGTGGCATATTTGTCTTGAAGTACTTCTTAAGGACTGAAAGGAGCAGCCCGTGAAACCTGAAAAGTTCCCGATAGTTTTCTCATATCTGCTCTGACTGTTCGAGTCTGTAACTAATTTGATTAAATGGCAATTTGGGAGAACATAATCACAAACATTTCAGTTTCAACAATGAATACATGCAAACTCGACCACTGGGGCAAGAACTTAAAAGCAAATGATAATAATGGTAATAATGATTAATAATAATACTAATAAGACTATAAGATAATGAAATAGTATATGAAAAACCTACTGAGGTAATATGATAATCTTGAAGGATATTTTCATAACGCACACACGCTGACTCTCACTTGCTTGAAAACGAATCTGTTCAACTATTAAAGCTTAGCTTATCATGCCTGAATAAATCCATTGCCGAAATCTCGTGCAGTGCGCGCATATTTACAAGATTATGTCAACGGATACTGACTCTTGACACATCTTATGCATTTGTGAAGAGGCTTGTCTCACACAGTACTTACATGGATATATGGAGGCGAGAATCTGAAACGGACAACTCACTTATAACAGTGGCCAGTATATTTTATGCTTCATTGACTTTATAATGAGTTAGAATCAGGATTGATGGCACATTTAGAAGCGGCTCAACTGAACACGGAGACGTTTTTGTCGCACCTGCTTTAGCAAGGTGCGATATAGGCGTCCGGTTTTCTGTCCGTCATTCCGTCCGTCCGTCTGTCAGTCCGTTCACATTTACGTCAACCCTGGCGTTAAAATTTGTTCAGTTAATTTCTCCAAAACTACTGCAGCCATGGTTCTCAAATTTCATATGGAGCATGATCAGACTACAGAGCTTCAGATTACACAAATTCAGCCTGGTCGAGAATTCAAGATGGCCGCCTGTTACTAAAAATAGCAAAACAACATAATTAACATTTTCTCTAGAACCACTAGATATATTTGGCTGAAACTTTGCATGGCACATCAATTGGACCGTCTATATGAAACTTACAAAAATGAAAAAAATTTGTAGCGGAATTAGGTCACAGTGACCTACTTTTAGTTTACGAGTCTCAAATTTGCTTGAGGGCCGATAAATCGTTAAACACCGAGTGGATTTTGCTCAGATTTAATCAGAATGATTCTTGAAGGGAGTTTTCTCCTTTTTTCACATTTATGGGAATGTATCATCCAAGATGGCCGCCACTGTCGTTATTAAAAATAGCAAAAACATGAAAATGACTATATTTCAGGATCCCGTGAATGGATTTGGACCAATTTTGTATCAGAATGATCCTTGCATATAGCTTTTTCGGTTTTTTGGCAAATTGGCAATCCAATATGGCTTCCATCCACCGTTACTAAAAATAGCACAAACATGAAAATGGCAGTACCTTAAGAACCATTGGGTGAATTTTGACAAAATTTGTGTCAGAATAATGCCAGAAACTATTTTGTTTTCTTTTTATTCTCAATTCTTCTCAACATCATCTCTGCTACTGTGGAAATGCAATGCAGGTGCGACATAGCATTCCGCGGAATTCTTGTTTGAAAAGCAATCCCAAAAATTAAGATCGATCTAGGTTTTGAGACTTCTGGCAGGAAATCCTCATCTTATAGCATAATTTCATAAGACTGATTTAGATATCTGGCGTCATCCTAGATAGGGAACCCCACTTTATAGCCTAATAAATACAATTTGAGACTAACATAGAGAATTTAAATGCTTTTCAATATGAATCTCTTTTTTGATTTCATGATGGCTTTCAGTGAGTGGTCGTGAATTCATGATAAATAATTATTCTCTGTTGATTAACAGTGTTCATCCTACCCGATAGAAATAATGGATACCTTTCCCATAGGAATTGGCTCCTCATGTTTATATTCCTCATGATTCTGAAAAATAATGAATGCGAGCCACACCTAAGGCATACGAAGAGGTTACTCAATGGTCATTGAAAACTATCTTGATTAAAAGATCCTATCGCCAGTATTCAATAGCTAAGCGCATGATAACTGATAAATAAATAAAATCGTTTCCGATGAAATATCACATAACCTTGTAATTCGTTGTAAATATACTAGTCAAAATAAGTTCAGTTCCATGTCGATTTTTGTCGAGCCCGCTTGCGGTAAGCGAGACATAGTTGTTACAATGTCAGTTCGGTGTATGTCCGTGCGTACGTAAATCCGTGCGTGCGTGCGTGCGTGCGTCCGTGCGTCCAGATTTGTCCTGGCCATAACTTCTACATTTATGGATGGATTTCAAACTAATTTGGCACAATTGTTCTCCTTGATGAGTAGAAGTGCCTTTTGAAACATTTGTTCATGTAGGTCCAAGGTCAAGGTCACACTTGAGGGTCAAATGATAAAATGGCCATAAATTGAGGTTGTCCGAACCATAACTTCTACATTTACGGATGGATTTCAAAATAATTCGGCACAGTTGTTTTCCTTGATGAGTAGAAGTGCCTTTTGAAACATTTGTTCATGTAGGTCCAAGGTCAAGGTCACACTTGAAGGTCAAATGATAAAATGGCCATAAATTGAGCTTGTCCAAGCCATAACTTCTACATTTACGGATAGATTTCAAAATAATTTGACACAATTGTTCTCCTTGATGAGTAGAAGTGCCTTTTGAAACATTTGTTCAGGTAGGTCCAGGGACAAGGTCACACTTGAAGGTCAAATGATAAAATGGCCATAAATTGAGCTTGTCAAAGCCATTACTTCAACATTTATGGATGGATTTCAAAATAATATAGCACAATTGTTCTCCTTGATGATTAAAAGTGCCATTGGAAAATTTGTTCTGGTAGGTCCAAGGTCAAGGTCACACTTGAAGGTCAAATGATAAAATGGCCATAATTTGAGCTTGTCTGAGCCATAACTTCAACATTTACGAATGGTTTTCAAAATAATTCGGCACAATTGTTCTCTTTGATGAGTAGAAGTGCCATTTGGAAAATTGTTCCAGTAGGTCCAAAGTCAAGGTCACACTTGAAGGTCAAATGATAAAATGGTCATAAATTGAGCTTGTCCAAGCCATTACTTCTTCATTTACGGATAGATTTCAAAAGAATTTTGCACAATTGTTCTTCTTGATGAGTGGAAGTGTCAAGTGACATACGTGTTTGGGTAGGTCACACTTGAAGGTCAAATGATAAAATGGTCATAATTGAGCTTGTCTGGGTCATCACTTCTACTTATTTTCCTTTGTGAAAATTTTAAAAAAAGAAGAAAATGCTGGCTAAGCATGATGTTGTTTGGCTTCTTTCTAGAGTGAAGCAGTTACTCAGTCTTGACATACTTATAGGCCACTATAGCAAACAGCGGGCTGGACCAATTGTCCCTGGACAACCTTCTAGTCTTATCTTATTTATTCAAAATTTATGTAGCATATAGTATATATACATACATATTATTTAGATACGTAAATAGTACATACATATACACACACATGTGTCATATGATTGGACTTTAGGCCAAGCCTATATTTGCCCGCATCTCGATTTTCCCCATAGATGCAATGTTAAGATAGTGAAACTGAAGCTTCGCTACCAAACGGGAAATGGGAACTGAAATCTACAAGAGCATCTGCAAGTTAGGTAATTTCGGACGGCAGGTAAATTCGGACAGTGACATTGTTTCTTTCATATGTCAGTTGTTTGGAATTAAAATAAAATTAATTTGGCAAACAATGAAAATCCTGATGAGCCGTCTCATCTGGATATTCACTGTTTGCAATGGTATTTCCGAATTTACCCCCGCTGTCCGAGGTTACCCGACTTGACCCGACATCACTAAATATCAGCTGTACATTTTAAGTATCTGATTACTCCTGCAATTTTTTTACAGAAAAAAATGTGACTTTCTCTCTAGTATGGATACGGCAGTAAAACACGACTTTTACTCAATTTCCTCAGGCTGGATTTTAGCAGAAATGAATCGACACTTGTAATACACAGCCTATTTTGGGATGATACTTTGCTGCTTCCAGATGATTTTTCTTACATATTCTAGTCTATCCCATATCCGTACAGGGTCCATGGGGCACCACAATCCCAATCTATCTAGTTCTGTCTTCAGCTGCCCTAGCTGTAGTTACATGATCCTCGTACGAGATGTTCAGTAACCATCTCAAAGGCCTGTGTCCTTTTCTCTAAGTCTGTTATCGAGATCATGACTCACAGGGTCACAGAAATTTAGCCTCTTAAAATATTACTTCAGTTAAATGTTCCGATAAGTCAAATATAAATATTTACATTCTTGGTGTTTTTACTGAAAAACCCTATAGTAAACTATTGGAACGTAATGTAGTTTACATTCCAATAATTACATTGAGACACGCGACGTCAATGACGTAAAAATAAACAATGGCTTTCTACAACCTGATTGGACGTCAGCAACGTCATGACGTCATGCATGCCGTTCTGCTGTTAGCAGAAAACTGTGCGTGTACATGTTCAACTGCTTCAATTTTAGCGCTTATATAAGATTTTTCATGAAAAATTTGATTGAAACGAATGTAAATATAAGCAATGAACTTAATTTTTCTGATGTTTATCGAAGTGTAAACTACATTGGGTCACTAGCAAAGTTTACATGAACGCCTTCGGGGTTCATTCACTTTGCACGTGACCCAATGTAGTTTACACTTCGATAAACCTCAGAAAAATGAAATTCATTCCTTAATTGATTTGGCGTTAAGCCTATAGGAAAAAGTTAGATGATCTGTATCAGGTAAGTCCTATCCCTGAATGATCGATTAACAATGTATTGAATTGTATATCCTATATCCTGTTGTCTGACATTAAAGTTTAAACTGTTAAAACAATCTGAATGAGCCAGCAAAAGCAGAAGATTGCTTCATCTTTCATATGTTGTGCTCAACTTATGGGTCTCTTCCTCCCACTGCCCGGTCGTGGGAACTTTTAACTTTACGGTTTCAAAAGTGAGCAGGTGGTTGAACTGTTTGAGTAGCATTTTGGGCCATACTACTCTTCCCAGCTGCGCGGTATGCTTACAATTGCATAAATTATTTTGTAAATCTCGAACATGTAGGATGGATGGATGACCTGCGATTTTACGTCCTTTTCAACAGTATTTCAGTCATACATGTATCAGGACGATATGTGGGTGATAATGAAAGATTGTGTGCTATGGAACCCCGTGTACGATTGAGAAAAAAATCCCGCCTACAGCGGGGCTCGAATTCGGGACCGCTAGATCAGCATACCAGCGCTTAACCTACTGAACTACCGGGGCTCCTCGCACATGTAAGTTGCAATGAGTGACAACGCTGATTAACTTGCGTGAGTGTACCAGCGGTTCCCGATCACATCGTTAGAAGTAAAGGTCTGTCGAAATATACCGCCTTGTTTTTCATAATTTTGTCAGAAGGGGACAACGTGTCTTCCTTTTTGTCACCTTTGGACGATGAAACCCTTCCATAAAGGCGAATAGGGGAGAGTCGGGTAACTTCGGACAGCGGGTAAATTCGGACACTGACATAGTTTCCTTTATATGCCAGTTGTTTGGAACTAAAACAAAAATTAACTGGCCATGGCCAAACAGAGAAAATCCTGATGAGACGGCCGTCTCATCTGGATTTTCACTGTTTGCAATTGTATGTCCGAATTTACCTGCCTGTCCGAAGTTACCCGACTCTCTCCTACCGTTAAAGAAAATATTTCTCTCATGAAGATGGAAGACAAAACTAGAATGTCAAATTCGGGACCGCTTTATAAAATGGTTTACTAATACAGTCATAATTATTTTAATGCCTTGTGAGCAGTTGTGAATCAGTCACCAATACTTTTATCAGTTTTTTTTTTTCAGTGCGACGAACCCATGTGCTTTCCCATCCCTCGATTAAGCCGCACAAATAGGATAACAAAAAGCGTTAAAGTTACTCCACAGGAAAAACAAGAACACTAATCCCGTTTTTAGGAACAGTCTATATATGTCTCTTCTGTTTGCTGGGACACTTCTGTGCTAATATTTAGTATTAGTGGATTTTATTCAAGCATATTAAGGATTGCGTGGCGGACATCCTGTTAGTCTATTTTTTATAAGGCCCTTTTTCCTTGCTGAACATTTTTTCCAAACTCGTTATGCCTGATGGGACAAAGGACCCATTCATCATTAGACGGGCAATGCCTGTACTAAGAAGTCATTTACCAACCGCAGATGTCAGGCAGTGCAGTCTTTAAAGAATACAATTTTGAGCCACGACACGAAAAAACCAACAAAATGGCACTTGCGGACACCAAATACTCAGATCAGCCTAGGCATCCGCCCAGTCTGATCAGTCTTCGTTGTCCGCATGGACCTCACTTAGACCCTTAGCTATCCTTTAGGCGCGAAGCAAAGACTGTGATCGGACTGGGCCGCTGAGTCTTCGCTGGGCGCACAAGCCACTTTTTTGGTTTTGTACTGTTGCTGCTCAAATTGTCCAGCTAACCATGTTGCTAACCACAACAAAGGCTAAGCCTTCGTCTCGTCGAGAAATAATAATTATCATATCAGGTACGAAGAGACACATAGACGTCATTCATCAAACTGCGAATGAATATTTTTTTTTAGGTCAGGACCTGAATTCCAAAGTAAAGTATGAACTAATTAACATTTTTCCAAAGAGCTTGGGATGAACAATGTACTATTTCAGAACACGCGGCCTATTTTTTCTATCAACATGTAAATGAAAAGGTTTTTTGTTTTCTTCATTTTAGTTCCTGCCTCCGTTGTGAAATGTCACTCGGATATGCACACTGTTAATATGCGCAGCGGTGACTGAACTAGCCTGGCTCACACTGTCAGGATTTTGGTCCCGATAAACCAATATTCTAAGGCACTTACGTATGTATTGCGACGTCTGATAGGATAACGTCAAAAAATTGCGACAGTATATTCTGCGATATACTGTCGCAAACACGACGCCATTACGTAACGCCGCTTCTCATTGGTTGACGTCTGGTTTTACGTCGCTGAAAGCGTTTGCTATGGGTGCAAAGTAGCACACTTTTAAAGGTGAAAATGCGAAAAGTGCATTAGAATGGGTAAAACTTTATTGAAAATTGTCATTTGGAGAGGTAAATCGTTGGTTTTATGGTTGCAAATTGCGTTTTACGGCTCCGCTGGCGCGTCGCCGTAAAACGAAATTTCCGACCATAAAACCGACGATTTACCTGCCCAAATGACAATTTTGAGTACAGTTATCCCCTAATTTACCGTAGATGTGTTTATCTGATGAGTCGGGATTATTTCATTGGCTGTAGCTGACTTTCCTATGGATTTTGACAGTTACTGACACCCGACGTAGTTGAACGGTACTTTAGTACATGATGTAAAGGGTTCAGTCCGTCCGTCCGCAGATAAATCAAACGGCAGCAACTTGGGGGAAAACGTCCTACTATAAATCCTATGTATAACATATTGATAACTTCGAATGTATAAAGAATATTTTTGAGTTTTATAAGAATGGTTCAATAGTGGGCGTACGATAAGCGGACAATGGAGAGATCAAGAGCAAACTACAATGTATGACAGAACAGTTCCGATCATGACCCGAAACATCTGATTTTCTTCTGATCAGGAAAGGTTACTGAAAATCAGTAGGGGAGAGTCGGGTAACTTCGGACAGGCGGGTAAATTCGGACATACAATTGCAAACAGTGAAAATCCAGATGAGACGGCTCATGATGAGCCGTCTCATCAGAATTTTCTCTGTTTGGCCAATTAATTTTTGTTTTAGTCCCAAACAACTGACATATAAAGGAAACAATGTCAGTGTCCGAATTTACCCGCTGTCCGAAGTTACCCAAATCTCCCCTAGAAAGTTAAAGAGGACATGCAATATGCTTGACAATGGTGGGCATACCAAGTGCTGTCACTTGAGCAAACACACACACAAACACGCACAAAAAAAATCGATCGAAACCTCTAACGACAGTTGCTGCCGAATGTTTTTTTTTTTTTTACACTTGACTCATAAAGGTCTATAACTCTGGTAGAAAAAAAATCCAGGCAGTACTCAGAGGAATCTGCTCTTCTGCCTGTTAGTATAACAAAAGGTTAATAATTGAGGACTTAGTTGCGGCCACAAGATTTGCCTAGCTGGACAGATCAATGACCGTATGCTGGTCTGGAAATGACTTCGATAAAATCTGATACTTCAGGCAGTGATAATATAATAAAGATTTATCAGTTGAAAACGGAGGAAGTTGCAGGCCTGAGGTTAAGTGTTGCTGGGTAGATCAAGGAGTGCCAGAGGAGCAATAATGGATAATCACACGCTACGCACAATTATGTTTATACCCCTTGAGGGTAAGAAAAAGAGTTTAGTTCCAAGACTATTTCATGTAGTCGCAGTTACTATTAACATGATTAAAATCTTGTCCAATTTCAAAATTTCAGCATCATCAAATATGCAGATGTGTGTTGAAATTTTGTCAATTTGACAAAATTTCAATGCGCACCTGTGTATTTGGGTATAGGCAGTTAGGCCCTTGGATGCAGTGCTCATGGTAGACAAAACAATATATTGCTCGACTTTCTATAATTTTAAAAGTATCCTGGCACTGTTTAATGAAAAACGGCTAAATACTGAAGTGGCTGCGGTTAAACGCTGTCGCTAAAAGGTTATTTAATTACCTTTATTTCCATATTCCCTTCACTTACTGACTTAACATTCCGGGGTGTAGTTTGATAATAGGGCACTAAATCCGAATTCAACGATCCGTGCAACATTTTGAGTTTGATTCCCAACAAGACCATCTATTTTACCAGTGAACGTTTCATGTATCTAGCGTCTGTGGTCGGTTATTTTTGGCTTAACTGCTCTTCGAGACAGTGTTTCAGTCTATAACAAGACGTATTCAAGAGAGAATAAGACAGAAAAGAATATGAAGTGTCCAAAAAACTCGCACCCGCACATACTGCAAGCGCAGTAGGCCCTTGCCCTACCATTTCCAAATTAGTAGGACGCATCGGCATTGAAAAATACCCGTCTCGATGGCTAAAAAGAAAAAAAAAAACTCGAAAGGGCAAAACGTTACACCTCCGTATTCAATGAAGGGAAACAACTCTTGTGACTTTCTGTTTCTTCTGCAGATGATACTTGAAAGCCTTTCGACATGACGTCATCTCTTAAAGGATAAGAACATGCTTCTAGAGGAGCGATTTCTTTCCTTTAAGAGTTGATTCCTGTTGAGAAGGGATGCAAAAATGCTACAATTGTTCCCCCCTGAAAGTGTACCCGTTTTCTTAAGTTCAATGAATTCCGGGAAACGCTAGGCCTGTTTTTGGCTAATCATGTATTTTCAAAAATTTGATTCGGTACTTCCTTTTTAATATCTCTAAGAAATATCAAGATTAGCCCTTTAAGCACACAAAAAACCAACAACAGAAAACAGACGACAAAGTTAACGTCTGCAAAATTTTAAAATGTGTTTCATCCAAGCTATTTCATATTGAGAATTCAAAAACTAGAGGGCAAACAGTGTAGATCTAGGTAACCGCGTCGCAGGATCTACGCTGTTTACAAATAATGCTAGTTTTGCCATTGGCGCTTAAAGTGCTAAGAAGTAGCTACCGGTCACTCCTTACCAGGATATCACAGTACGAGCTGAACTTTTAGAATTAAACATATGATGTAATCGTTTTTTTGCTCTTAATGTTGCATGTAAAGCGTAAAAACCGGGACTTTACAGGTGTTTGCACTTACTGAACTTAACATTGCAACATGGAAAGATGAAATCGTCTTAAAGTGCATTTCTAAAATAGAACTAGAACTACGAGGGGATATCTAAACAAGAGGATCATAAAGTCATGATTCGCTCCTCTGATAATCCAGCTCAGAAACAGCTGAGTTAGACATTTGGTAAGACGGATTTAAAATAAGAATTTATGTTTGTAAATAACTATATACCAAATTAGGCAGGATTTGACAAAAAATGCATCTGTAAAAGAAAGATACTTTTGGCACTTATAGAACAAGGTTTAGTTTCTGTATATGAGCTAATAATTTTAATCCATGGATGAAAGTAAATGTTTGCTCTCTGAATATTAGCAAAATTTGTTCTTCTCCTAATATAACATTAACAATGCTAGTCCCATTGATATAAGAAGAAACTTTATCAGATGACTCAGAGACTGCGCGGATGCGAAAATTCAAATAAGTCAACTCTCGGTATCTCAAAGTCGAGGCTCATTCCAAACAACTGATATCTCATAGTAAATTATCTGGATATGGAAACAAAAGGAATTGTGTCCAAACAATATTCTTTGATATTAGAGAGTACTTTGAGAAATCAGTGTTTGAGATAACGAGTCAAGTGTTTTTATCGAAAGTAAGGCATTACATGTGTATGAACATTGTCGGATAATGGTTTATACAAAAATGTACTTGTACCAGCAAAGGAACATAATTCCGTTAAACATGCAGGTAGAGTTACCATTCTTATTCTTTGCACATCTTCTGACAATACTTTATATTTGTAGCAAGCTTCGTAAAAATACATTCAACCGCTTAAGAGTTATATAAAGTTGACACGAATTATGACGGACAGACATACGGTCAGACAAACAACTATGGGAAAAACAATGTCTTCCTCAGAAGCTGGGGACATATTTAGGAGACTAGTGAGAATATTGCGATTATTTTTTTTTGCCCCATTAGGTTCCATCTAATTTCGTTCGCAAACCAAAGCTTCGATAATGGTATCTAAACTGAGGATGTATATCATTTATGTAATGGTTGTTTGAAGCGTAAGAAAATAAACAAAGATTTTTTTCTTTTAGCATTTTATGTAATTTAAATTAAGTTCAGAATTAGATGTACGTGCAGTACTGCAAAAGTAAGAGTGCATTTTCTGCTGATGAATAGGTACAGTTATATTCTTATCATAGTTCGAGTGGTTTTATTGTCCAATCTGAGACTGTACTTAGGTAACCCCTATTTTTTTGTCAGACAACCATGGAGGAGTTTTGTTTTTGATCGTTTCTGGGAGATCTGCATCAAACATTGAAGGTACAAAGGTGAGAAAACCAATGCTAGGACATAGCTTCGCATACACTAGAAACAAGCCTGCTCCGTAAGAATCAATTTGTCCCTCGTGTCGACGTTATACTGACTCCGCAGTGAAACAGTATGAAACATCGTACAATTACGTATTCAAATCAGCCGGGCCGCGTAGCGCAGTCGGTAGGACGCCTGACTTGTAAACCAGAGATCTTGGGTTCGATACCCGGTCCGGCCAATAACGTTCATTTCCCCTTCCGCTGATAGGGCAGTTGTCAGTTACTGGCGAAAGTATGTGCCCGTAGTACTGGTTAACCGCTTAGCCTGACCAGAAATAGTGTGGCTAGGGTAACAGACATGACCACAGATTTAAAGAGTAACTACACTTCAGGAACTGACTGAATCAGATCCCAAACCCTATCCCCAACATCAAAGGGAAAGATTGACAAAGACATCCCAACAAACAATAAATTACAAGTGATAAGCCGAGTCAGCAGCTCTTTCCCACATAGCTGGCAACTCAGCTATCTTTATTGAACTAAATAATTTAGACCAACAGAAGGGTTACAACAGACTAAGCAAATTATATGAAAAACATTTAACAACTATTTTTACCTATTTTCTATTTTTATTATAGAAGGGTTAAAATGAGAACACAATAAGTTAAACAGCACCGAACATAAAACAAATGCAACCGCAACGAAAGTACCGCCTTGGGACGGTCAGTAATAACTACTGGGGGTTTAAACCGGATTTACTGGGCCCAAACCTTCACCCTCACCCTCCGCCGCGGTGCACACAATTAGTTGGTAGTTCGGTTCGTATGGAGGTCCCCTAACTCATCAGAGAGTCATCCCAGTCAACAATTAAAATCAAGAAAAGACCGTGATGAAGCACGGATGAGGACTCGACAACAAAAACGTGTTGAGACGCCTAGAGATCCCTGGGGCGTCAGCAACACCACTGGAGCACTGGAGCAAAAGAAGACCACCAGTTGAACTCCGGTGGGCCAAGAAACAGATGTTTACCGTGGACGAAAAGCAAGAAAACAACAACAAACAACAAAATCAAATCACTTTCTCTACTATTAAAGGTATACTCCCTCATAATTCTTTACGAAATAATCACAAAATTAGGAAACTGGTTAGTTGTATGCAACACAATTAAGACTTGTACAAACAATCTTCAGCGATAACATCTTTACGGAGGCAGAGACGATATATCAGTGCATACTCTTGTTGAACATTCACGAATATTTTGTTGTCACAAATTGACTGACTCCCACGTGGCAATTAAAAGGCGTTTCTGCAAGCACACTTTGAATTTTATGATTGGTTGAGTAAATAACTTAAGAATAGCATAATCCTCTAACCCGTGCACGTGAGTTCATTTCAGCCAATAACTGTCTGAAGGCGATTAAAGAAAGATCTTGAAATTATTCATGATATAACCTTACCCTGATAAACTATGATTGCTGGGCGTATCCAGTCTTCATTTTTGGCGCATATAGCGGACCGCTATTCCCGCCAATTTATTTATTTTCTAAAAGTCTCCTACTTTCAGTGACCATCTAAATCATTAATTAGACAGATAAAAGTACTTTTACAAGCAATCATTATCATGCCTAGGATATAGTATTTCATTAGAAATTCGAAAGTTAATAGAAATATTGAGGGTGTATATCTTTAACTCACTAAGGAGACTTCGGATCCGGGGAGCGTAAAACTTAGGCTTGGCCACTTTCAGGAGTTCTGTGACATCTTCATGTTATTTTACATCAAAGCTGACATTGTGCAATTATTCCTTATATTCATTTGAGTCCAAAACCATTTCCGTTTTTTTTTTTTTTTTTTTTTGTTTGCTTATTTTTGCCGAAGCCTGACATTTTCTTTAAATTTCCAGGCGGAAATGGAATTTCGCGTTTAAGTGGCGTGTTAACCCTTTGTTTACTAGTTGACCTGTCCATCTTTATCATTTGGACGAGTCAATTAGGGGTTTCTGGTGGATAATTTCTTATTTATTTTATTTTGCGTAGAATTCCTCTAAGCAAACAATGTAGACCATGACGAGACGCTGCAGTAAAGCAAACAGTGTAGACCCTGATTGGACGCCGCGTTTTTCGACATCTGACCTGGGCTTCACTGTTTGCATCTGACCCTAAAACGAGTTTCCAGTCTAAAATGGATAATGTCACGCCACCGCAAAGTCTCCATAACTAGACTACCCTTTGAAATAGTTTCATGATACTTCACAGATATGCACAACGGGTCATGACTACATAAATGACAACTCTTGCATTCATACTTTCCGAGTTATTTCACTTTGGAAGTTTGAGCTGCAGTTTGTGTCTCTGCTCCATTTCTGTATAACCCTGGCCTGCTCGACAATTTTAATACCCTTAGAACTTTTAGAATATTGATGATCATGTCATGATATCCTATCAGTGTTCCTTACTCTCTGTGGCCTGTCCGCATATCTCCGCCCTCTCCCCTCCCAACCCCCTCATTCTTTATTTTTCAGATTTGGATTCTTTGTCTAAATTCACTTGGTAGGGAGCTCAAAATTAAATTTATATTGCTTGTACTTTTAAAAATTAGAAGTTATTTACACATTTTATAATGTTGAGTGTATCATAATGCCCTATATTGTGTACATGGTGGCTGTTTGAGATTTTACCTCTTTTTAGCAGTCTGGCATACTGTTTTGGTCTAAGTGTTAGATAATCATGCATCTGTTAAACAGATAATGTCAATCAGAAGCATAAAAGAATGACAATATAATACTTATAAGGGAAAGGTTTCCCATAGCCTAATAGCCGTAGGGGCAGTGGGGGTTAGAGACCCACTATATCCTGGGCACAGCAGATGAAAGGCGGAGTCCATCTCTCTCCTTTCGCTGCCTTGTCCTTCCCTGATTCGAAAAAGGTATCCATTTACTGCTGGGTTGACAGAGAGAGTTTTCCAGCCGTCGGATGGCGACGGTGAGCCGCGAACTCACGACCTTCCGGCGACTTTCAGCACCATAACCGAGTCACTCCAACCACTCGACTACGACGCCTCTCTATAGTACTTATATTATGTGTTTTGAAGTTCACCCTGTTTATCAAGACACATGGGGCGGGGGATTCGCTATCTCCTCTGATGGCTATTTTTAGCTTGTAACCGACAAAGTGTGTTTAGTGATTCTATATTTTGATTAAATAAACTAGGGGTAACTGTCGGTAAAAAACACACAAAAAACCTGATTTATTAATAGAAATAGAATAAAACATGTGCCTGTGACATATCCTCAAACTAGGTCACCAAAGAGCATTAAAATACGAACGTAGCATACCAGTGGTTGCCATCACGATTTTCATGCGTTGAGTAATGCATTTTCGAAAAACTAGTTGTGGATTTAAACTTTGATGATGTGTAAGTGTAAGTTTGGAAGCGGAATATAAGCAACAAAACATTTATCAGAGACGGACTTTAAAACTCTGACGCAGTCTTTTCGTAGGCTCACGCTACATGTTACGTCGAAAGCAAACATAAAAAATGGTACATAGGTGCTGTCATTTACAAGAATTTTGATGCGTTTTTGCAGGTTAGTTGTAGGTTATACCTTTTTCGTGATAGGTAAACATTACTACAGTAATTTTTACATCTTTATTACTGTATTTAATTATGTGTGTATCAAGGGTTGTGGGCCCCCGGGAAGGCAATGATGTATGCATGAGGGTAGCTTGGCGAGATTGTTAACTGTCTGCCTTCCAGACAGAGAATTTTACTAATCTTTTTTCTGGGCGTTTCTTTTGTTTCCTTTTACAAAACGGCCAAATCTGTGATACATCAAATACGTTATTGCGTGTGCAAAATGCAAACGGCCACCACTGCTACGCGGCCACCAATGGTCGCCAGCCAGTATATTTGTCAACGTACGTTGCAGCCTTTGAAGATTTCGAAGAATTTAATCACTAAAGGAATCGAATTTGTAAACGTCATTTAAGTCCCTTTCAACCAAACTTCCGCTCAGGCATATGTTAATATGCAGTCAACGCAAACAACCTTATTTTTCATTAATTAACACTTTCCGGGTCCCTTTTTACTGGTTCGCGTACGAGCATATTTCTCGGACAATAACGCTGTGTCTACTGGGACGTAGCACTAAACGATGACAGAATGGCGTCTTCTTCCATCTCAAGACTTCTCAAGGACGCAATTTGATCAAAACAACCAAGCTTCTGAAACTGACAAACGTCATATTATGTATCCACTTTATGCAAATTTAAGACGTATGGCATTTCTCAGTTCGTAACATCCATTGTTTGTTGTTTACATAAGAAGCTATCAAAGACAAAAGACAGCACTAGGCCATGTAGCAAGAACAGGTGTCCTGGTACATGCGCTAACAGTGAACACTTAAATCAGCCTATAAATCTGCGCAAAGTGACTAGAGTCTTCCTATACTCACATACAAAGTCCTTCTTTAAACAAATGGTTGAAGCAAATAAAGAGAGGTCTAATGACACTTCAAAAAATGCGTTGGCGACTGGAGTCTCAAACGCCAAAAGCCGTTAACGGTTTATTGTTTTTGTAGCACGGCTCTAGCAGTTTTTCTAATCATATTTCAATATTTGCATCTTTGAATGTCAAACCAGATCTGGAATAAGCAAACTTAAGGTGTGATGTGTACGTTTTCGGGGATGTAACCTAGCCATTTTCATGTGTGCCTCCTATTTTAATGGGGATCAAAGCTAATAGAAAAACAGAAAAGCTGTTCCGTTTGTAAAACTGGCTGCAAAACAAGGAGCTGTACTGATATACCTTAAAATAGTGTCGTTGTTTTTTATTTCTTTTTTTTTTTTTCGTTTGATTGAAAAGATCAGAACCAACTACAAACAACCACAGATTGTCAGGAAAAGGAAGAAGAAATTTTAATTTCTGACAAGCATAAACTATTAGCACATTTGTAAACAGTAAGACATACATCAACCTCCCCCTCCGCGCAATTTTGCCGGAGCCTGGGATATTCGTTTGCAGACTGTAATGTGCCTGAGGCTTGTAGCGGTGGACAGAATAGTCTGCGAACAGACTGCATGGATGAACATGTATGTGTGTTATTTCATGTCAATAAGAGACAGTTTATGGTTTAAGGTGGTGATTTATGGTAAATGTAAAAATCTGCATAAAACCATAAAAAAGTAACGTATCTCCCTGAAAGTTAGCAGACTTTTTATTTTTGTTGTTCTTTGCAGTTTAGAATACAAAGCAGACGTACATGCTGCTTAAAAAAGTGTTTTTATAAGGAAAGATCAAAGAGTAATTTTCTGCGAATAAATCTGAAAAAATAATATCGTTATTGAAAATTTACGTAGTGCTGACGGTGCATTATTGCATAATGGAGAGCGTCCTAGCAATTATTTATTCCAACTCTTTCTCAAATTGTGATGTAGACCAGATGAAAACGGTAGCTTTTTCTCAAATGTTCAACCATATACAAAGTAAATGTACACTGGACGCATTTATTAAATATAGGGTAGGCAAGCATACCAAAGTTAACACCTACAATATAAATACAAAAAATGTAATACATTACTGACATGATCAGTGGTGTGAAGATGAAATTGTTCAACCTTGTTAAAATAGTCTCACCTGTGTGTTTTGACAAAAAAATTTGGACACAGACTGCATCTTTTTTCACCTGCTCAGCCTGATAATGTGTGAAAGAGTTTGAAAAAATAATTGCTAGGACGCTCTCCATTATGCAACAAGGTACTCTAAGCACTAAGTATATTTTCAATAACGATATTATTTTTTCAGATTTATTCGCAGAAAATTACCCTTTGATCTTTCCTTATAAAAACACTTTTTAACATTAGCAAATGCTGCATTTTGGGATTCTAAATTATGAGAAACAACATAAAGAAGGCATCTGCTAAGTTTTGGAAAGATCAGTGTTATTTTTGAGTATTTTATCCAGATTTTTGTCTTTGTCCCAAATCAGTGATTATCACCACCTTAAATGTAAATAGCTCGATCATCGGTTTAAGAGAATTTTGCATTTACTATGGTGCGCTTTCTCGACTCGAACAAAATGTTATGAATTCTAGGACTGTCATAGGCATAATGAGCCGTCTCATCAGGATTTTCACTGTTTGCCCAGTTAATTTTGTTTTGATTCCAAACAACTGACATATAAATGAAACAATGTCACTCTCCGAATTTATCCGCTGTCCGAGTTTAACCGACTTTACCCTACATTCTAATAAACAAGACCTTCAAAAGTGAGGTTGGTATAACCAAAAGGATCCCATTTGGGGAACATTACCCATAGTACAATATTCATAAATTTGACCCTTCCCTATAAAAATGGTACATCGTGTATTTTCGTTCACTGCTGAGAGATTTTGGAATTATGCAAGCATAGAGAGTTTACATATGATCTTTTGCTGCCTGTTCCAAGGCGGTACTTCTGTTGTGGTTCCTTGATGTTACATTGTGCTATGTCCGCTTGTCTATGTTCTTTGGCTGTTTGGTCACCTGTTTTGTTACCCAATCTGCCCTTTGTTTTGTTTTGTTTTGTAAGTTAAAAATAAAATAGATAAAAATAGATGTTGATGCTGTTTTTGATTAGGGTAGCTGAATGACCACCTGTTTGGGAAAGAGCTGCTTATTCGGTTTACCGTGCGTGTCTTTTTTTTGAACTTGTGTCAGTTTTTTCGGACATAGCACAATGCAACATCAAGGAACCACAACAGAAGTACCGCCTTGGAATGGTCAGCAAAAGATTACTGGGGGCTTAAACATGTATCACTGGCCAAACCTCGCCCTCTGCTTCTGCAGTGATTCGAAACGTTTAGTTACCTGTTTGGTCCGCATGAAGGTTTCCTAATCCATCAATGAATCATCATCGGGCATAAACAAATCATGTATAACAGCTATCGGAGATGAGGACTCGACGAAAATAACGTATTGCAACACCAGGAGACACCTGGAAAGTCAAACAGCACCATTGAAATACCGGAGCAAAAGAAAACTAATGATCAGTTAGATCTCGAATAACCAAGCAAAAGACAATAGGTATATATGTGTATATCTAGGTTCATCACTTTCCATCATTTTTCCCCTGGTCATTAGTCACGTATAACACCTATGATGAATCAGAGATGAGGACTCGACGTAAATAACGTATTGCAACACCAGGAGACACATTGAAAGTCAAACACCACCACTGAAATAGCGGAGCAAAAGAAAACTATCAGTTAGAACTCGAATAACCAAACAAAAGACAATAGGTATATATGGGTATATCTAGGTCACCCTTTCCATCATTTTTCCACCTGGTCATAAGTTCAGTTTTAGAGAAGTATGGAGTTGATGAGAAACATGTTTTTTGGCAGTGCTGAAGTACATGTATTCTAATTACATATAACAAAGGATATTTTCTTGAAAAGAAATATCTGAAAACAAAACTACCAAGGTAACTAAGTAGTTACCGAAACGAAACTGAGTTGATATCCATTGCAATTTCTTAGTTGTATGAAAACACGAGAAGGAAGTATCTTAAAGTCTCTGCATGATAAAACTATTAAGGCTTCATTTTCAGTTCACAGGCTCATGGGTTTGTGATAAGGTCCTCTTAAGTGTTTTGGAAAGATGGGGAGGCAGAACATTTATCTTCACGTTGCTAGGGAGCACAAGCAAGCTTTAAGGTAGTTTACAAGGGAGTTCTAAACATGGGGGTTTGGGTAAACAGGGGCAAATTTACTGTACAGAAAGGCTGAGAAAACATTCCATAGAGCTAGGGACATTTAAATATTTGCAAAAGATTACTGGGGGGGGGGGGGGGGGGGTAAGTATGTTTTACTGGCGAAGCCTCGCCCTCTGCTTCTGCAGTGGTTCGAAACATTTAGTTACCTGTTTGGTCCACACGAAGGTTTCCTAACCCATCAATGAATCATCATCGGACACAAACAAATTACGTATAACAGCTATGATGAATCGGAGATGAGGACTCGACGGAAATAACGTATTGCAACACCAGGGTCTAACTGATAGTTTTCTTTTGCTCCGGTATTTCAGTGATGTTGTTTGACTTTCCAGGTGTCTCCTGGTGTTGCAATACGTTATTTCCGTCGAGTCCTCATCTCCGATTCATCATAGCTGTTATATGTGACAGAGGCTCGTTTCATAAAATTCACATGAAATGACCATGAGTGAAGATTCTGTTTATCATATGACCCTTTAAAATGGGCTGGTAATCACTATTACAATAAGAAAACGTATTGTTGACTCGTGCGCCGTCCATGAGGTTACGTGTACGCGCCAAAGCCTTATTACACGTGTGGTCATACGATTTTTATAACACGTCGTTATCCCCTGAATCTCAGCGATGTCATATGATAAAAATGTATTAGGCAGAGTCAATACAGATCACTAAAATGAAGTGTTTGCAGATTTAGCTAGTATTTTGTGGTTAACTCTGGTAATATTGAGTCCAGAACATCTATCGGTCCCCCATCGACCAGATATTTGGTTGTCTTATTGTCTGTTAATCTTAAATTTAGCAAAATATTTAGCTTACGACATCAGTGCTATGACAGAGATTCATTGCTCTATCAGCATGAGAAATTTTATCTTGAGGTATCGCTGCAAGCTTCTTGTCATAGTTTCGTCATTGTTAATGACATTGATTAGCCAGAGAAAACATCCTTGAGTTTCAAATAAAAAAAATGGTTTGAAAACTTATTTGCGTCATTTTCGCTTTCATTGTCGTGAATAAAATGGTATAAATGCAATGTAGAGGAATTTGGGTGAATATGGTCCGTTGGGGAATATGGTCCACTGGGAATAAAACAAATAATTTTAATGCCAAAAGGATACTAAAATCAAACTGTTTCCATACTAAAATATTTGTGTATTATCACTTTCGTCGCGTACCAACACGAATTTTGAAATCTATCTCAAAGAATGATATTTTTACACGCTTTTGAAAAGGGGTACCCTACCTGATTTTTCTATAAAAAATGTACCGATGTAAGAAAACAGTTTCAGATTAAATGAGCTATTTCTATGTAGCTGTCAATTTTTTTGCGAGGTAAATATCAACAAAATTCCCTCTCAAAGCTGTTAGAAACAATCATTTGCTTGGAAAGAGAATAGAAATTTCATTTTTTTCATGTCATAGTACATTGGCTTGTTTGGGGTAATATGGTCCACCCAAAATTACAATGTTGAAATTCCATTTGGGGTAATATGGTCCACCAAGGCATTACATCTGAAACTGACCACAAATGTCGAGAATGTCTTGTTTGTTGAAAATATTTGCAAACTAACGCTCAATTCCACCCGCAACTACTGCAAGCACAGTAGGCCCTTGTCCTACTATATTAGCCGAATCAGTAGGTGAAAACGAAAGTAGGTCATTTCAGTTGCCAACAAAAATAACCTATATATTTTTTCAAATCTTTTTTCTGAGAAAACTCAAGGACGTTTTAATTTTTTAAAGCCGGCCAAATACGATAATATACAATGACGAAACTGTAGTGAGAAGCTTGCAGCGATACCTCGCCATAAAATATTTCATGCTGATAGAGTATTTATGCCAAATATGCTTTACATACACCAGTCAGCCGTACAGTACTTGTATATCTCGGCTAAAATTTACAATGACTTCTCTTGGGCGCTCACCAGGCCTGATGATATCGCACCGTTTGCAAATATAGAACGCAGGGCCGTTCGACATTATTAGCGAATATCAGTATCCGCTTTCGAAACTGTACTTAAAGGCCCCATTGCTCTATCAGCATGAAAAAAATTTATCGTGAGGTATCGCTGCCAGCTTCTCGCCATAGTTTTGTCATTGTAAATGACCGTGATTAGCCAATTATAAACAAATAAAACATCTTCAGGTTAACATAAACCAGAGGGCCAATGGCCCTATATCGCTCACCTGACCACTGAGGTTACAGCAACAAAACACCATGCACAACAGAAATAAAAAACACCATTTATGTAGAGGATAATATCACAAACATTTATGCAAAAAAAATAAGCTTTATCCCCCCTTAATGGCTTCTCAGATCTTTGGCAAAAATAAAAAAATAAAATAAAAAAAAAAAAAAAAAAAATTTGGCCTTTCAGCTGCAATGGCAACCAATCAAAATCAGGTAATAGGGAAAAATTCATATGGCTGGTAGAGGACTACTCCAGGAACATTTCTGTAAAGTTTTGTCAAAATATCTGCAGTAACACAGAAATAAATAGCAAATGTCTACTTTCCCCATTATAAGTCTATGAAAACTTTAAGTTGCCATAGCAACGAATTCACATGGGCAATGATAATATAAAACATAGTTAAGGTAGAGGCTAATGTTATTAATATGTATGCGAAGTATCAGCTTCATCCCCCTCATGGCTTCACTTTTCCCATATAAGTCAATGGAAACTATAAGTTGCCATAGCAACCAAAGTTCTTATGGGATTGGAAGAAAAAGAATAAAATTAATGTAGAGGCTACTGTCATCAACACGTTTGCACAATATCAGCTTCATCCCCCATATGGCTTCTGAGCAGCAGATTTTTTTCCCGAAAAATTACCCTATATTTTGCCATGGCTACCAATCAAATTCAGCGATTTGGAGATAATTCATATGAATCGTAGAGGACTACTCAAGAAACATTTCTGTAGAAAAAATCTAAATAACTGCAGTTAGACAGCAAAAATTGCCAATTTCCATTTTCCCCATTATAAGTCAATGGACACTCTTAGTTGCCATAGCAACCAAACTGCTGGAGCAATTGCCATGAAAAACAGTAATTCTATAGAAGCTAGTGCTAAAGTTCTTTTTGTAAAGTTTGAGCTTTATTGGCCGCACAGTTTCTGCGAAGATGATTTTTCAATATTTTTCTATTTTTAACTATTCGGTTGCAATTGCAACCAGCCAAATTGCGCAATGTGCATAAATTTAACATGGCTGGTTAAAGACTACTCAAGGTACATTTCTATGAAAGTTTTGTCAAAATATCCGCAGTGGCATAGCAATAAATGCAAATTTTCCATTTTGCCACTATAAGTCAATGGCAACTTTCAGTTCCCATAGCAACCAAACTGCTTGAGCAATTGCCAAGAAAAACAGTACTTTAATAGAGACTAGTACTAAGATCCTTTCTGTGAAGTTTGAGCTTTATTGGTTGCATAGTTTCTGAGAAGATGATTTTTTAATATTTTTTTCTATTTTAACCATTCGGTTGCCATGGCAACCAGCCAAATTGTGCAATTTACATAAAGTTCATGTGGTTGATAGAGGAATACTCAAGGAACATTTCTGTAAAAGTTTTGTCAAAATATCTGCAGTGACATAGCAATAAATGCAAATATTCAATTTTTCCCATACAAGTCAATGGAAACTTAAAAGTTGCCATAGCAACCAAAGTTCTGAAGCGATTTGAATAAAAAAAAACATTATTATTGGTTCTCCCTGCCTATAGATGCTATACATGAAATTTGGTAACGATGGGCCTTGTAGTTTCAGAGATGTCGTTTGAAAATATTGACGGACGGACGGACGACGGATGCCTGCCTATACTATAAGCTCACCTGTGAGCCTTCGGCTCAGGTGAGCTAAAAAAGGTTTGAAAAACTATCTGGGTCATTTAGTTGGCAACTAAAATGACCTACTTTCGATTTCATTACTATAAATAGAATGGTAAAAATACAATGTACAAGCGTGGGGTCCCAATCACTGTCCCGCTTTTGGTTATATTGCATCGTTCAACGGGAAACCAGAAAAGGAAAACTGTATTTTGTGCAGTGATTTGTCGTTTTCAAGAAACATGTTTCCCAAACCTTTTGCCAGCTATATGGATCAGTATTTGCACATCAACCCATATTTTATAACCGAACGCGAAGGTTGAAGCGTTTTTCGTAATGATTCGTGTTAAGACGTTTTTACAATTGATAGGCCTATGGAGACTTTAATTCAAAGACTGAATGGACCTTGAAAATTTCATACGCAAACGCAACTTTTTAGACAGTTTATTGCGTCATTTTCAGTTTTCATGAATGACGAATTACTTTACTAATTAATGGGGGTCATGGTGTCAATGAGAATGAAATGTCATTCAGACTCATCCTGTTTCACTGCTTATCATATAGAGATCCTGTCACTGTTACCATAGTTACCGTAAACATAGTGACACTTTTAGCAGTTACTTTAGTTTTCATAAAGTTGAATGGGAGAAGATTGCAGTTCCCGAGTACCGTTGAGGCAAACAGTGCAGACCCAGATCAGTCTGACCAGGTTCTGCACTGTTTGGCATTCAGTCCGTGTCACAGGTGAGGAAAAAATAGAGGCCCGACCGGGACTCGAATCCAGGGCCACTCGCTATCCGTCGACCTTCGACATAGATTTGTCCGCGAATCTGCCCGGAACTTCTGAGGATCATGCGGAACATGCAGTTTTTTGCTACTCACGGTCCTAACCATGGACCCACACTAGTCACCAGATGTCAGAAGGAGGGGGGCGGGGGTGGATCGAAGCCCGACCGGGACTCGAACCCAGGGACTCTCGCTATCCCTATCCGTGCAAGCAATCTGCCAACTGAGCTACCGAGCTACTGGACCATAAAGTACAAAACTGGTCCATTTCCAGGACAACAACGGTAATTAGTTTCGATGTCCCAATTTTTATAATTATTCCGGTCCGGTCTGTCCCTACTTTGCCTGTTGAGGGATTTTTGTTCTAACTTTTAGGATCATCCCGGTAGTCGCGTCCTGACAAAGTGTCTTAAGGCAAATTTGTAATGCACATGTAAAGAATACCTAAGACTAGCCTGTGCAATTACGGTAGGTGATCCAAATAAGAGCAGAATGCTTTCTATACAGTCTTTTAATTCTGTAATTTTCCTGTCTGATCGGACTGAGAAATTTTCAAAACTGATCGAACAAACTTTGACGACGTGACTCGAGTTTGACGCGACTCGTAATTCATACTAACAGATTAATTACTCGCACGTCACGTCACTATCCTGTCTTGTAATAACAGTAGCAAGTTTTGTTTTCAAAGATCTAATTACAATCAATTAGCCGTAATGAATAAAGGGGCACACCTTTCCTGCGGAAATTAAATATTCATGGCATATACTATCATGGACAGTTGATTTCTCTGATACTTCTGACGTAAATTTCCAATAAATGGTGATGGTATATAAATAGACAGACAGATGTCTAATGTTCATTTCAACTTCAGCTCTGTTGCTCCTAGTCTGACAAAAGTCTTCATCCATTGGTTGATTTTAGTTCTAACTTTATAGAAAAAAAGTTTTGTTTTGTTCCCAGTTATTTATTTATATTAACATCGACATAAGAAACATTTGGTATTGTTTTACCCGGAACTGTTTTACTTCTTCATAGCAATATTTATCGGATTTTAAATCTTTGGTATGTATATCATTATTTTCATTTTATTTATTCCTTTATTAAAATCATCTGTATTGTGTGGCCATTATTATTATCATTATCAATATTGCCATCACTTTTTTCCTATTTAAATGTAGATACATACATTGCTTTAGTTGGACTCCGAAAGGACATAAAAACAGTTTTCTAAGATTTTTAAAAAATTTCAAAATCTTAGAAGCTGCTTTTTTCTGTCATTTGTGACTTTTGTTGGAGCATTTGAGTGAGATGCTTTTATCAAAACATATTTCTTGTATATTGAAAATGACTTATCCATGTTGTTATTTTTCGTTTATTCAGTTATTTACTGTTTGTCTGTTTCATTAGTTTGAAGTTGAAGGTGAAGATACTAGGCACCTATAAATGCAATAATTTTGCCAAATAAAACCGAAAGAACAACAATAAAACAGACTTGACAAAAGAAATTAAAATAAAGTGACTGAAATAATAATTTTAGGAGCTATATCCATTATTCCTCTTTCCAGTTCATTAATTTGATGCACTTAATTTTACATTTCCTTATATCATAGGTTTTCGAAACTGTTTTAAAACTTTTTAGGAGTGAAGCCAAACCTTCAAGATACGCTTTTATGTTGAATTTTATTTTAAGACTGAAACTTAATTGGTTTGAAATGAATTGCTCTTTTACAGTTTCCTCAGTTCTCATTGAAGCAAATTTATAGTTTGAAAATGAGCCAAGCCTGTCATTTTCAGTAGGATAAACGTAAAATTGTTCTACATTCAAAAGGAAATTAGAGAAAATTAAACCGTTACATGGTGTGCTTTAACCACCCACTATCCAGGCGGCCACCTTTACCTATTAGAATGGAGACGAATAAATAAAATTTTGTGGTAGACTGGCCTGACATCGCATGTTGCTGATGATTGAAGAAATGAATCAACGTCGTATCAACAGTCTTTGTCCACTGGAGAACATCAAGTTTCCAGTAGACATAAGGTTGATGCAATGTTGAAGTTAAGTTTTTTTTTCAAGTTGCTTGTTTAGGTATGATGCGATATTGAGTTAAACTTCCTCCTCAACCCTTAAAGCGCCAAAAATTAAAATTGTTGAATTTGCAAACTGTAGATCCAGATGAGGTGGCTCATAATGGCTCATAATGAGCCACCTCATCTGAATCTACACTGTTTGCCCTTTAGTGTTTGAATTCTCAATATGATATCGCTAGCATGAGACATTTTTTGAAATTCTGCAGGGGTAAATTTTGTCGTCTGCTTTCTGGCGCATTAAGGGTTAATCTTGCACACTTTCTTTGAACTTTCGAAATACTTATGAAGGTTTAAAGGGGCTGATACTTTTTCTGTCGGCTGAAGGTGAAAACGTCTGAACCTAACGACGTCAGTAGTTAACAAGACGTAAACATTTGAAACGTATTTATTTATACGCAAAACACCGCCTTTTTGGCCGAAACATATGGGAAAGATCCTTTCTTTCTTTTTCAGCAAAAATATCAGAAAACTTGATTTATATATGCTAGCAAACTTAACGAATCCTTGACAAACTACTTTTTGAGCCAAAGTTGCTTTGAACAACTGGACCGCAGTAGTCAATATCAGCCTGTAAATAGCTCCGGTTTAATTATCCCCCATAGATCCCACTGAAATACCGGCACACTGATACACTGATCTTAATCCGGTTGCACAGCTTTTGGAAGGTGTAAGCTTCACATCTTCGTAAGCGTCACAACGTTGTGAAGGCTAGGAACAGCTAATCGAAAGCTGCATATATTACATGTAATTTGTTGCATATGTACTAACGTTCCGAAAATTTCACATCTCTAAACAGTTTGACCGTTTTGAGTTACCTTCACAAAGCTTTAGGCATCAGCCAAGATGAAAAACATTTTCCACAGCTTTACCAAAACCTGTTTTAAAAGTATTGACCCACTAACAATATGGGAAAGTATGGATGTGTAATAGGAGAATATCATTTTAGGCCAAAAAATAAAATGAGATAAATAAAATTGAAAAACAAAAACAAAAAAAAACACGTAAAATGAGAGCATAATCTTTATTTCTTTACAGATTTATCGCAAAATAAAAATATAACCACAAAAAAATTATTAACGTTATGTTGCCCTTGCGTTGTTTTCCTGTTAGAGGTATAAATGTCTCGTTCGGAGACATGTGTTTGGTTGTTGAGCATATAATGTTTCATACAGATCTAACTCCGATTTCAGGTAATGAAAAAAAAACGTGACAACGATGATTGTTTACTTTTCTGTGCGTTGTAATTTTATCACACATCAAACCATACACATTTTCCAATACTTTAATGGGCGAAAAAAAGGTAATTTTCATTCACAAATTGTATTTTTTTCTTTCAAAACAAACTGCCCAATCCCAATGATGAAAATGCAAAGAAAATGTATTTCTAAGACTGTGCCAGTTACAATAAGCTCACCTCTCAAGACGTTTAATCCTGGAAAGCTTTTGTTAGAAAATGTGTTTAACAACCAACGAAAAAATGTGGGAATGTGCTCGAAATCTAATCAGGCCATCCACAATTAAATCCGTAA
The DNA here is from genome assembly GCA_963989385.1 of Ctena decussata. NCBI lineage: Eukaryota > Metazoa > Mollusca > Bivalvia > Lucinida > Lucinidae > Ctena > Ctena decussata. The sequence goes on along the minus strand of OZ022498.1, from coordinate 83,036,486 downwards.
CTTTATGAGTATGCCACGTATAAAGATGCAAGCTCAAGCTCAAATATAATGTTCACACTTTTATTTCATTGTAAGGACGGGACACAATGAGAATCGAAACAGCAACGACAACGTAGCTGAATAACAAAGGTGAACTCCATTGGATGAAAGCATCACGGAATTGGCAGAGCGGTGTTCCGATCGCTGTTATACCGTCACGTTTGATGATAAGATATTACTGATGTGCAAATATTGTGTGACAGAAAAGAGTGGACATTTAAAGTTTTACAAGATTTCTCTTCTGGTTTGCCTGTACAATGAATGGGATCCCTTTACCATATATAAACTTTGTGATATCGAAAGAATGTCTTAAAGTAGCCCATATATTGCTATCAATATTTTAGGAGCAATTCGTCCAGTTTTATTTGTTTGGCTCTAGCCAATCACCGTCATTAAAACTGCCAAAACTGCAATGAAAAGCTTTCAGCGAGATCTCTGAATAAATTATTACGTTACTTAATACCGCTGGAAGACTAGTTGGGCCTTTCAAATTTCAATATTCTTGAAGTTCACAGTTACAAACATTCTGACGGGCGAACAGGTCCATATCTCTATGCAGCCTTTCTTGCATTAAAGTAAAACGCGAATGAGAGTTGATTCGTGAATTTGTCAGCTCGCCCCTTTTTGCTTATGATGAATTCCTAATTTATATGACACACTGTAGATGCATATGGATGCGTTGGATGATCTAAAAACTTCCGTGGCATTCGGCATACGAGTCGGTTTAAAATGCCGTTTGTACTTATTGGCCTATATGCTACCATATGTTGTTGATATAGACAAAGCTGCCTTTAAATAAATCTTGAATGTTTTTTTGTATTTTTCAGACGCTAATTCAGAGAATGCTCATCCATATGGAAAGACTCATACGAACCTTGACAGCATTCATCTTCACGTTTGTCTGTTTTTCACACTACACTGTAAAGGTAGGTTTAAATTTTGTACAAGGCTTCGTGGAAACCAAAGTTACTTTTAAGTACTCCCTCTCAGCAGGCACGCAATGTTGAATCAGTATTGAGTCAACGTTGAGTCAATGTTGGATCAAAGTTTTGTGTCCAGTGCATTATGTCTTGCCAAGGAGGCATACACTGCTTATGCATTTTACAAGGGCGTAGCTACCTATACGGCAAATACGCAAGTGCGTATTGAAATTTTGTCAAAATTGACAAAATTTCAAAACGCACATGCATATTTGCATGCTGAATATTTATGAATTAGACAAGATTTTAATACCAATTACCAAAGTGGCTGAAATACTAGCTTTCCCTTCAAGAAGAAGAGAATAAAACATGGTTGTGCGTATTATGAAATTGCCCCTAGTTACGCCCCTGTTTTAGCAACGGCGTTGATGGCACTGATCATCATACTTGTTGGCTAATAAGAGCGATGACTCACTTCCTGTACTTGCAGTAGGTGCGGGTTTGGGCAGTTTATATAGTTAACTGTTCCGTTTGAATTGTCGCACGTTTTATTGTATATGTCTGTTACTGTATATGTATGTTGTGTTATTCCTCGTGCCTTGAAAAGAAAAGAATAAATGGACAAAATGGTAAAATATTGTTTAACAAAATGGGTTTTCAACACATTTACTACAGAAGGCCGTATCACGCCTTAAATTTGTACTGCATAATATTATATCGGCATTCCATATGAACATTTAGCATAAGGCATTGTTTTGAGACCTGCACTTACCATATATTTTAATTTAAGGTCGTCTCATGCAATGCTTCCAATCCAGAAAACCGGGTTGAAAGGGTTACGCACGTCCGCACCTCATTCCGTCATTGTAACCCTTCCAATAATGGAGCCAGAAGGCTTTATTCCACATTACGCAAATCCTCTAGAGTGATGGAATTCCGATCAGAACTGGGGCGGGACACAAGAAAACATGCTGTGAGCAGCCCCGATCAGCTTGCACGGTTGATCAGTCTTCACTTTTCACAATAAATACGTATTACCCTGCGTCCATGTGTTGCCTATGTAACCTGGGAATACTGAATGAACTGCACAGATGCAGTCTGAACTTAATCTTTGTAGTAAGCATGCATCTTGTTCTCTTTTTCCGAGACCGTCCTATCTTTCCCATCGGCTCGCAGGCGTTAATATCCTTCATTGTAGTCCTTAACGACTTCATATCACCTCATTTACTTTTTAAACTTGCAATCCAAACGGACAATGAGCACATCCATTATTTCAGGCGACGAAATTATGTATAGGGTTGACGATATTAAAATTCCAGTGAAACTGAAACATTTCGAATACGTTTTTTCTTCTTCTGGTTCATAATCACTGAACGTAGTTGATGGCCATATTAATAACTGCAATATGTCAGGAGCACATGCAAAAGAGCGGGAAGTCAGCTTAGCCTGTGCAGTCGCAAGCTCTGATCTCTGTAAAAAGACTGTGTACCAACGGTGACACCTTTTTGGCCGTTCATACACCAGACCGCTCAAAGTCGATTAAAAATTTAGATTAATCGCATCGGGTAAAATTTACGAATTTTACAATTATCAAATGACCAATTCATCTCATCCGAATCTTTAGTCACGTGATGTGGATGTGGACCAAATCACAAAATTCTAGGTAAAACTGAATAGGCAGTAAAATATCTAATTAAATCATTCATCAGCACCCAGCAGGGCAGTAAACGTTTGTAAATTGTGTGAGAATATTAAGGTGTGGAGCCACAAGTGATATAGTCCAAGGTAATCTCAATTAACATTGATTTTCTACGGTCTCCGTGGGATAACACTCCATCATATCCAATAATAGAATCACTAGGGAGTCACTAAATGGTCCTTAATGAAGAATCGATGTCTCAATGACGACATAGATATCGTTGACTAGTACATGTCTATTGAAGCAGTTTGCAAAGTGCCGACTATATTAGTCAATATATTTACGGCATGTTTAAATATGATTTGCGACCGACTGCAAATACTCAGATGATTGTGAAAACCTGGGACCGTATTCATAAAACGACTTAAGTGGTTGCTATGCTGTTGCTAAGGCTAAATTTCTTTGAAGGAGATTCCCTACAACTATGAAATTTGCTCTGGAGGAACAGTCTTACAAAGACTGTTCCTCCAGATCAAATTTCAGAGTTGTAGTGAATCTCCTTTATAGATATTTAGCTTTAGCAACCGCATAGCAACGACTTAAGTGGCTTTATGAATACGGCCCCAGGCCTCGTCTTCTCTTGTGACTTTTAATTTCCCAAGATATGTAAACTATACGTCCAAAAAGGGAAGACTCTGGTCAGACTTGACTGATCTGAATCTTTCTTATTCGCGCTGTCGTAAGATACTTTTCATACGACGCTAGTCACTAGTTCTTCGAAAACGTTTTTTGTAAATATGGCTGTATGTCTGGGATATAGTTGTTAGATTATCTGGAATTTTGGATAGGGGGTTCAAATAAGGTGTTTCGATGTGTGCAGTTTGACCATTTTTGCTGAAATTCCCCATGAAAATAAAATATTTAGGCTGAAAGGAGTGTTCGTTTGACCCGACCCCACCCTTCTGTATCCGTCACTGAATCATAGTCGAACTCTCAGGCCACAACAACAGTGCGGCCACTGCACTAGAGGAACAAATAATTACACTGAAGAAATGAGAAAGAAATCGTAAAAAAATGACCTTCAAATAAAATAGAAGGCCCAGTGTGTAACAGAAGAAAAAAACGTTAGCGTGTGTGTTTGGACACTGATAAACACACCGCTACAATATATAATTTGCAACACAGCTACTGTAAGAAGAGCTGGTCCGTAATGGAAAATGATTACAGTATGACAGAAACATGTATATTTTATCGTTCTAGCTTTTTTTTTTTTTTTTTTTGAAGGTTAGTAGTACAATTTTCCGAGGTTAAGTGCCAACCCCTTTAAAAGGAACACTCCTTAAATTCCCCAAAACCACCATCTCTCTTCTATGGGATTTTTGCGGCAACATTTATTCATTCACAACCGTCCAATCTAAAAATATATCAATTAAACGGTAGCGAAGCGGACAATCGGAAGCGATGAAGTCATGTTGTGTCAGGCCATTAGAAAAAGGTTCCTCATTCCATGTGTGATTATGTCATACGCCTATAAGCCGGTGCCGTATGAAGTCTGCGCAGAGTTATCTCTTCAAGCAAAAGCTATAGATGGATCTGCGGAATCTACGCAACGAAGAGCGAATGTTCATATCAATCTGTACATTTGTACAGTCATGCTTATATAAGCTTTCAATGTATCAAGCATGCCAAATGGTCCGCTCTCCCTTGCTGCGGTGCAAATGAGATGAATGACAGTTTATGAACATACTAACCCACTTGGCTTCGCGCCAGGGAAGGTCAAAGCGTTTATAACTTTATGACGTCTGTGTTCTAAAGCCGTTATTGTTACTAATAAGGACATAGTACAAACCTTTCTTTTTCACAAATGCACTTGCGGGTAAATTCGGACACTGACATTGTTTTCTTTATATTTCGGTTATTTGGAATTAAAACAAAACTAACTGAGCAAACAGTGAAAATCCTGATGAGACGGCTCATTTTCATCTGGATTTTCACTGATTGCAGTGGTATGTTCGAATTTACCCGCTGTCCGAAGTTACCCGACTCTACCCTAAATCTTGCCATTGCTTACACCTTTTCTAGAACATGTAAACTTTAGCACGAAATATTTCGTATTTTGATTAGGCTGGTATTTTTATAAAACGGTAACCCTATGGTTTTCTGCCTTTTCGGGCGGTAATCCACTTGCTAAAGCTTGTGGATTAGCTCCTCTTTCAGACGGACAAAAACCAAAAGTGAACCTGTTGCAGTGTATCTTGGCAATGGTCATCATTGATTGTTCCCGGCTTAATACCTCGCCAAAAAGCAAGAGTTCAAGAAGTCGGTTACCAAACACGCGTGACAGATAATAAGCAACACGTGATAGCCGCCAATGAAATGACAATTTTATCACGACCCGAAACTGAACTGTCGCTAAACTATACTTGTACAACGTGAATAGCGAGCCGTGAAAAAGCTCAAAGTAAATGGAACAGTCATTAGAATGAAAGGATAAAGAGCTCTGAATCAATATAAATAACAAAAAGAAAAATAAAGTAAAAAATTATAATAAATTAATAAATGGTTAATGATGACCCCACTGATTTTGTTTTCTTTCATACGTTACACTCGTCTTTATTCTGAACTTGTCCTAAACACTGAAAGAAACTCCGACTGCTCACAGACTTTTGCCTGGCCCCGAGGTTATAAAACATTTTTCATGCTCAACTCAGCTTAGCATGAAATTTAACCTCCTAGCAATTAGCAAATTACTGGCAAGTACAGTTGTTTTTGTGCTCAGTTTAGCTGAGTATGAGATTTTCTGTGCTTATGAATATGAAAATGCCAACATTAGTTAGTTGGCATTTTCATATTTATCAGCAGAGAAAATTTCATGCTCATCTGAGTTGATCATGAAAAAAGTTTTATAACCTCGGGGCCTGGGCACAAAAACAGTTACCATTCCACATGCGACTTGTACGACTTCAACGTTCCACTTCCAGTGTTCCCTTGCGTTCTTTTGTTTCTGGGCAATAATACGCTACATAGCTAAATTGACTAGTCTCTGTTCGTGCATGTGCTAGGCACCAGTCCTAATTATTAAATTATGCAATAGAAATAAACATTAGAGGTGTCCAATTCATCATGTAAATCAATGTAATTGTTAGAAATGATATATAATCATTGTATTACATGATATATGACATGATATATTATCATTTTGACAGGTGTTTCATGACTCAAGGATGCCTATGGGTTTCTTTCTTTTTCCTATTTATATCCCTGACTAAGCCATCGCATGTTTGGTTACACTGGGTTTCCCCTCAATTGCACTTAAACAACTTTAAGCACATTATGTATTAAGTGCAGATTGAGAGATCTGGACTGTGACAACAATCTACGTCCTGCAGACGGGGATCAACCTGTATATGTTGGTTAACTTAGGCACATATAGCTCTTATAACAGAAAGTAGAACATAAAGCAATAATCTCAGATTATACAGATCCAACAACGCCCAGCGATGACTTAAATCAGCCCGGGCATCCGCCCAGTCTGATCAGAATCTTTTACTGTGCGCTTAAAGGGTAGCTATGGGTCTAAGCCACCTCCATGCGAAAATTGAAGACTGATCAGACTGTACAGATGTCCAGGCTGATCTGAGTCTATGGTGGGCGCACATGCCACCTTGTTGGTTTTATCGTGCCGCGGCTCATATACACTTGATGCCACTTAAAAAGGTATTAAATCACCATGACCACAGCCTGCTAAGGCGGCCAGAAAGGAGGTTTAAACCACTTGCACTTACAGTATATCGGGTTTGCATAGGCCAGTGCATTCTAGGTTCGCCTTTTACTGATCTGGCTCTTCACTGGACAACCTGATCCGCGACACGACAAGACCAGCAAAGTGGCATGAGCGCCCAGCGAAGATTCAGATCAGCCTGGACATCCACTAAGTCTCATCAGAGTCTTCACTGTCGGCATGGAGGTAGCTTAGACCCTCAGCTACCCTTTAAGCGCTTTGCAAAGACTCTGATCAGACTGGGCGGATGCCCAGGCTGATCTGAGTCATCGCTGGGTGCACATGCCACCTTGTTAGTATTGTCGTGTCGCGGGTGGAAGCCCAGGCTAATCTGAGCACTCGCCGGGCGCACATGCCACTTTCTTTATTTTGTCGTGTCGCTGCTTATCTGTTTTTTCACTCGCCTAAGGCCAGTTTGCTGCTTCCTGTAAGCCCACTTTCGCTCATGATACGATACGATCACCCGAGGGTATTAAGGTGCGCTTATCATCATTGGCTACTTGCGTTATGTACACAATAGGCGAACAGAAACAATAGGACATCTGATAAAGTAAAGAAAAAGAAAGGGACCAAAGAACCAACAGTTTTCCTAAAACAGATATGCAAAGTAGCATGGTTTCAGAGACAAGAAAAGGGGAAAATACGCCTAAAGTTGATTATTATATATCCGCCATGCCGGGAGAAAATCGGTCGTCAAAACAGTGCCGGTAATCAATTTGCACCTTGGCGAACGCCATTCTTTGTAAGATTACCTGAAGTGGCCGATTACACTCCGTATTAAGCAAATATTTAATCTTTTTAGTATCGTTGTACCGAGAGACATAACCGTATGTAAATAAATGATGAAATCACCTGGAAGAAATATTTGAGTAGATTTATAACCATATCTGTCGACGACCTCATTGTTCTGCAAGCCTAAGGTCCGCGTTTCATCGGAGATCCCGCGCCGCTTCAGAAAGACTAAATTGAAAAAATAAGTTAGAATAAAAACGAACATATAAATATTAAAAGATAACTTACAATAGGTTGTTGTGAAATGTATTTTGATCGTGATACACATTTTGAAACGCATAACCAGCACTCATGCAGCGGCCACAACGTCGTTAGCTTTTGAGTAATTTCTAATTTTAGAATGAAAACTAAGGAAATCTGAAATTCTGTCACAAGCAGGGATAGACACATCCCTCCCAAGTAAAACTGTGACTTGCCGCGACTAACGTATCCGTTTGTGCTGTAAAGACTTAAGCCAGCCAGTCTGTGCAGTCTACATGGAACCACGCCTTCTATGTTTTCCAATGTTCATTCGATGTGTGTGCAAATAAAGTATCTGACAAAATTGTATGGTCCGATTCCTTGCTGTTCATAAAGAGATTTGGTATCCTTTTACCGGATCACGGCCAAACTATCCCTTTAAGGCATTGACCTGTAAAATTTGCAAGGTGTGGCCTACTAGCCTATTCAGCTTAAGGTCATATCAGGACCCCAACAGGGTACGGCGTTAAATTGGTCACTGATACTGTCTGGCTACATCAGAATACTGGGTGTGCCCTGCTAACTTTATACCTCTTTGCACCATAATCATATTACCGCAAAAATTCTAAATATTGGGACAGTGCAGACCAAGTGCAGACCAAGATCAGACAGCTCCTCAATTCATACCGCTGCTGAGGAGCAGTCTGATCAGAATCTACACTGTTTGTTATTCCATCAGCATCTTTTAGACCGTCCCGTTTGTAGAACAAACACGGTAATTATTTTGGGTGGCCCAATTTTTAGAATTTTTAATTTTTAAAGTAAGCAAGCTTTTCAATGGTTTTAACGTTACTTCTGTGTACGGATACAATGAATCATGTATTCTTTTATAGTCTTTGGTTTGAATTGAGTACATATTTAATTAGCCCAGGAATTTCGATACAAGATTTAATGCTGTTTTCAGCTGGACCGAAGTCAAAATTAATTTTAATCCGTTATACATTATATCCTAATATAGTCAGAAATTATCTTAAGAGCCGTAATGCTTATAAATAATGGGACATTTTAAGCGTTTTTAACTAGGAGCAGTACGCACATTAAGACTATCACATTGGGATGTACACACGCTAAAACAATCACATTTGGACCACAGCCTAATGTGCCTGTTCTTTAACGTGCGTACACCTTTCTGCATTCTTTCAGTTCTTGTTTCAGGTGTCTCAAATATTTAAAGAAATAACGGTAATCTTTATGGCATGGGTTAACACTTTGAGAAACGTGAGTGTATCGGTCTTTAAAATCCCTTTTGGAAAGAAAAGGTTGGAATTTTAATCAGTAACAAAATCAAGAGGTCGTGATAAATCTGCTGAAGATGTTCTTAATATAGCTATGACTAGCTCTGGTATTTTCTGGTTTTAGGGGGTTTGCGTTGGGTCTTGAAAAAAATATACATAGCGTAAGAACATGCTAGTTTTACATATATACATGTACGAGACAATAAACTTAATCATAAAAGAAATTGCACACATCCAGATTCTTTATAACTTGAAACTGGTTTTCTCGGGGCTTGACTGATTCCGCAAATGTTTCATCATCAGGTCACTGAAAGAAGTAAATGACTGGGTCTATATCCTTGTTGAAAAATTTCCCGCCTTTTTAGTACTCGTGAATGACATATATTTACATATTCGTGACAGTTTTCACGTCGCCCAGAGGCGTATTTTTAAAAGAACTCGTCTTATTGCGTCAGTACGTGAAATAATGTCATTAGTATATACTAGCGTGAAGAAATTCATGTTTCGGTAGACTGAAAATCTTAAATTTCTTCCAGTCAGTTCTGTAATGGTGCTCATGATACCACGGTCTGTCCGTCTGTGCGAGGAGATGATTATCTCGCTAAAGCTCATATATTATTTGAGCCGCGACACGAGAAAACTAACAATGTGGTTGTGCGCCCAGCGCAGACTCAGATCAGCCTGGGTATCCACCCAGTCTGACCAGACTCTTCGCTAAGCGCTTAACGGGTAGCTAAGGGTCTAAGCTACCTCCCTGAGGACAGCGAAGACTCTAATCAGACTGGGCGGATGCCCAGGCTGATCTGAGTCTGCGCTGGGCGCACAACCACATTGTTGGTTTTGTCCTGTCGCGGCCTAAATATTTCTTGCCGAAGTTATCGTTCTCTTGCAAGGATGGGGGTATAAGTAAGTCTTAACAAACCGAGGTTGATGATGCAGTTCTATACTTTCAATAGCTCAGCTTCCACGAGATGGAAGTCAATAACTGCATCCCTACTTTGAGGCTAAGGTTATGGTTATCATTCGGAAAAGGTAGTATTGTATATTTTTAGTGCGGGTATTGTTTAAAATATCATGTGAACCAAAATCACGCGAAACTTATCAGATATAAAGTAGGTCATATTTACATCTTTGCACCGCTCTTGTCATGAATTAAGTACCCTTAACCATGTATAGGATATATGTTACATACCAAAAGTCCAAAACAGCCTTAAATTCCGTGGAAACGTGTAAACTAAGATCAGACTGTAATCAAGGCAGAGTGTAAAACATATAATGGAATAGAGTCGAATGGCCTTTCGAGGACAGTCTTCATCTTGACCCTTTGTTCTGTGATTTTTGATGGAAATCTTACATGAAAGAATTTGCTCCCCCTAAGGGAGAAAATTCTTTCCTGTAAGCCTTCCTAGGTTTGTGGAGCAAATTGTAGCCAGTGGAATGTAGATATCCATTCTCTTTCGGGGGAGGTTGGACGGTGCGTTGGTGCTGGGTATAGCTCCAGTGTCGGGGCGTCTTGCTGAGATTTGGATAGTATGGCAAATGCCAACTTTGCTTGCAGTAGGTTCGGATGGGGATTGTTTGGACAGTTTTCTCTCGTCTATCATTTCTCTCTTCTTTCTCCCTCTCTTTGGGAGACGGCCTGATATAGACTGAAATACTGTCTCACAGGGCCGTTGAACCCAAAACAACGAACCGACCATTCTCTTCCAGAATAGTCGATATATGAAACACAGTGCATGTATTAGTTCACATACCGAAATTGGCACTGTTTTCTTTTCTTTTTTCAGGCAGCCAAACCTAATCGTTTACCCAATATTGATGCTTTTTTACGTAAGTATTGAATTATACTTGTACAGTTATATTTTCTGCACTTTGCCCACTTTATAGTCACCGATTTATAAATTCAGTCAATGAATAAAAAAAAGGTGCGTAGGGTTACTTTGTAAAGAGCTGAATCGGCCATTCATTATTTTATGAGTTATACATCTTCACGCTAGAGTAATTTTTAAACAAATTGTTTTAAACGCCGCGTACAAGTCGCTTGAAATGTCAACCGGGGGCAGTTTTATTTGACTTGCTGTCAAGAGCGACATTCTTTTCGCGTGTTCAAACATAAAAAATCGTAATAATTTCATAGCTGCTGACGTCATGTTACTAGCTGACTGGTCAGTTTAACCTTTAGCCACACCTACGCGCAGCTCAGTAGGCACCGGAAGTGAGATACTGTCATTCATAAATGTTAGAATCAATTTTCATTGGCTAATCAAGTAATGCTGATGTAATCTCGCCGTAGTATTTGCCAAAGATAGCAGAAATCGATGAGAAATTTAGTCAAACGCAAAACTGACTTCGTTCTGAGAGTTACAAAGAATTGAATGAAATAGTAAACGCGCTTATAATCTTATGTATTTACGCTATTTAATTCGGTGATATAACATTATTATAGTACAAGCGAACATTTAATGTATTATCTACTGCAATAAAAAGACACTTTCTTTCATTTTATTTAATACTTATTATATTTAAATGCGGAATATACTTATATCATTGTGCGCTCTTCTGACCTCGTTTGCAGTGGCAAAGAGGGGAGACGGAGATCAGAAGCTCTTCTTTAAGGGGACAGAGTTCCCAGAGATTTCCTTCGCAGCAAAACACAAGGACTTGGTGCTAGAGTGCGAAGTTGGAGGGGCACCCACACCTACCATTCACTGGCTAAAGAACGGCGAACGCATACAACAGGTGATTATTAACGCTTTAAGCTTAACGAAAAATTGTCGAGTTTGCAAACGGTGTATATCCAGATGAGGTGGCTCATTATGAGCCATCTCATCTGGATCTACGCTGTTTGCCCTATAGTCTTTGAACTCTCAATATGATATAGCTTGGACAAAACATTTTTTGAAATTTTTGCAGACGTAAATTTTGTCGTCTGCTTTTTGGCGCATGAAAGGTTAATACCTTTTTGCCTTATTGAAACAGTTATCCTGAACACAGGCTGGTTAAACATGTAATTTCGGGGACAGATTCGTCAATCAGTTAAAATATTGATTTAATCTTTAAATTTAAAGGCAGCCTTTATTACTTTTTAATGAATAGATTATGATGATGAAATCTAAGTTACATAAACTTCAATTTGAATTTTATATAAGTAAAGTCATTCCTTACCAAAGTACAGCGAATCTATCCGTTAACATTTATAGATTCGTGAAGAGACTGACCAGCCTGTGATTGATTCTGAAATCAATAAAGTTCTTTGTAATAACGAAAAACATGATATATATTTATCTACGTGTACATATCCATGTATGTACGTAACTTCTTTCAAACAAAATAATAATTAAACTGCTGAAGAACTGACATAGACATTTCTATCAAGTATTTTTTTTTTTTTTTTTTTTTTTTTTTTGTCATTCTTGAAGTTTCAAACATTTTCCATAATCTTAGTTTCTCTCTTATTTCACAGGGATTCACACGAGATTTCAAAGATGATTCGGCAACCTATGAACAAGAAATGAACCCGTCCGACGCTCCTATGTTACGTCTCGGAAAGGTCAAATCAAAACTTTACCTGGACTGTGCCACTGAAAAGGACGAAGCCAAATATACGTGTGTTGCAGAAACGCCATATGAAAGAATTACACAAACTACATTTTTACAAATAGGTAAATATTCACACAAAAATCACTCAAAAAATAAGAACAAACCCAGCCGGCATATAGCTACACTGTAAAAGCAGACGACTGCAAAATTAAAAAAAATACCATATTGAATAAAGATTGGAGGACAAGCCTTGTTTATTTATATGAGGGGGTTCGTAATCCTCCTCAGGTAGATTTACCTGTTTGAAAATTCAACATTTTCATATTTGGCGCTTTTATAAACGCAAAATGCCAGTTGAAGTGTAGTGAGTGAGTGAGTGAACTCGGGTTTAACGTCCCACCAACAACGAGGTCATATGGAGACGGGACCTCGGTTTAAAGTCTCATCCGAAAGACCGGAGAAGCGGGGGATCGAACTTGCAACCCCTGGATTGGTAGTCTGGAGTGTTATCCACTACGCTACAGCCGCTCCTAGTTGAAGTGTAGATTTACATTTTGTCTAATAATTGAATGTATGTCTGTAACACATCATTTTGAGAAAAATTGTCATTTTTGATAAGTTAACCTACTGACCTTGTATCTGAGTGTCACTGACTAAGTATCTATGTCCACTCAACCCTTTTGTTTTCTTTTCTTTTTACAGAGAACGATTTATCTATAACTTCTGAAGAGGTGGGATCGTGTTTGACAAAAAGGGCTTTAAGAGGTTTGTATTTCCATAAAATTTCTAGATTGTTCTACTCACTCTACTGGTCAATAACCATGATAACTGGGACAAACTTTTGCCGCAAAAATGTCTAGGCGAATGATTAATCACCTCGGCATACCATCAGTTAAGTTTTATTCTTAATTCATTCAGACTATGTTACGTCACGCTAGTCACAAGCCCTACTGGCCTTATTTTAATTTTAAGCAGATTTAGAGCTTAAAACGAGATGAATGAACTCGCCTTTTCCGGTTCAAGATCGAGCGCCAAATACTCTGATCAGCCTGCGGATCTGATCTGATCAGATCTGCTCAGCTCGATCAGCTGTGTTCATGCGAACAGGAAAACAGACTGCACAGACTGTTGTATTTGTTTTTAGAACATGTTACAAGACTTTTTCTCACGGACTGGTCAGGTGTGCAGACGTCATAGTCAAAGATGTTCTAAATTAAGGCATATATTTTGACTTTTGGTAACTCCGTCCTGATAGGTCGATTAATACCTGTGGTCAATCAGTGCTGGACAATACTATGCATTGTCCTGAGGATAAAAATGACAAATCGGTGACGTAAAGACTTATAACGCTTTACTATAAATAGCATCTACGTTGATAACATAAAATAATGTGCTATAATATTATGTTATATAATATTTAAAACGTTTACATTAAACTGGTGATCTCCTGGGCAATTACTGAACCGTTGAAATCCTGCAAGCACAGACAACCGCAGATGCACGCATTCAGTTTTTATCCCGCCGCTTGTTCTTATAGTGTCTGAACCTCGCGTTTCGTGCTTCACGAATTTTAGCGCGAAGTACTTTGTCTATAGAAAAAATACTTAACGCTAAGAATCGTGAAGCACGAAAATCGCTAAGCACTTTTTCTATGAAAAAATATAGAAAAAAATGCTTCACGCTGACAATCGTGAAGCGCGAAACACGCTAAGCACTTTTTCTGTGGAAAATATGCTTCACGCTGAGAATCGTGAAGCTCGAAACGCCAAGTCGAATACGGCCAATGTCTGTCTTCCGCCCTACTTTTGCGGACAAACCATGCACTGAAAAACGTCTCGTTATCAGCGCGGAAATTAATAAGCGCTTCTTTTTCAGTGCCTTTTCGGACGCGAAGAAAACATGCACTGAAAACCATCAAAAACTGTGCAGTATGGACGACAAATATTAAGGCATACTGATTTTTTTCCCAGACTTGAGCGGGTTTGTAAAGAATTCAGATAATACTGGCCTCAAGGCAGTTTTCTATAAGGCGTCTTTCTTCAAGGAAACCCCTTATCTTTAGATAGGACACAAACAACCTGCTATGAAACCGTCTAATACGCACAATTGAAAACCGGCTTCAGACTTTAATACATGTATTCATGTCAGCTTCGTAATTTTCAAATATGATTTTTTTCTGAATTTCAGGATCTCCTGCACGGATATATTTATGGACCTCAGTTCGACTAGAGTTAGAAGGCAAAGCCGTCCAGTTATTTTGCAGGGCAGAGGGATACCCAGCACCAAAATGCTCGTGGAGATATTCAGAGTATGGAAAGGAACTGTCACATGACGACCAACACCAGGTTTGTAGAGATTTAGTTTAACTTTGACCTTGAATAAATACAGCGTAACAAATATGAGCTGCGACACGACAAAACAAACATATTGGTTACATATTGGTTTGTGCACCCAGCGAAGACTCAGATCAGCCTGGGCTTCCGCCCAGTTTGATGAGGCTCTTCGTTAAGTGCTCAAAGGGTCTACGCTACCTCCATGCGGACAGCGAAGACTCTGATCAGACTGGACAGATGCCCAGGCTGGGCTGGGCGCACATGCCACTTTGTTGGTTTTGTCGTGTTGCGGCTCAATTATAAATATACAGCGCTACAGATGTGGATGCAGCTCCGATAAATTGCTATGTCATCAGATACGAATTGGACCGAATACAATAAAACAATAAACAAGATATAGGGGGGTGATACTTTTGAAAATATATCCAAGCAAACACAATTACGGGTGTTGAGTTCGGGGTTTATAGGTCGAGGCCGAGTCCAGGGGTCGTGAAAGGGCAGTAGGTTTTCATTGCGAAAGCTCAACTTTCAGAAAGACTTATGTATTTTGTGATATTCCCTAACAAGTAGGCACTATCGGTGTCAGTCAAAGGGCATTTGATTGTCTACCAGTCGCCTCTCACTGTTATCTGGTAACATGATAATACCTCGCAAAGAACTTGTTTAAAACGGAATAACTTGTGTCTAAAAATAAGAAGGTCAGTAAGTCACTGGACAATATGATGGTGACTAGTCAGTTTTTTTAATGAGCATATCATGTAACAGTCTTTGATTCACTATCTGTGTCATTCAGAGTTTAACTAGTGACAAAGACGCAGTTTCACTTACTGCATGGAAAATTGAAAAAAAAAGTCCTATTTTGGCGCGAAACTTCTACTATTAAAGCCTATTTTTATATTGGTACGGGGTTTTACCACTGCAAAAATCAGTTATAAGAATCGTAAATTTGACACTTCGCTTATGTGGTGGAGCAGTTTTGACAAATTTCCCACTGGGCACACAACGTTGAATCAACAGTGAATCAACGTTGATTCAACGTCATGCCGTTGAATCAACGTTGATTCAATGTTGTGTGCCTGCTGGGTTATCATTTTTGCCTCTTCTCAGTGGGATCAACTCTTAAAGAAAAGAATTCCTCCCCTTGGAGCAAATTCTTTACTTTAAATGTACATCCCTTTTACAAGGGCTTTGTCCTCCAGTAACGCAAACAGGGTCCGAGGTTATAGAAGTTGAGTATAATCTCAAACTCAAAATAAAGCACACTGATTGGCTGCTTCCGAGCACATTAATCTCAAACTCAAAATAAAGCACACTGATTGGCTGCTTCCGAGCATGTGCTCGGAAGCATCCAATCGGTGTGCTTTATTTTTAGTTTGAGAACGTACTCAAGTTTATAACCTCCGGACCAGGTGTCAGGGAAGTTGTTCCTCTTTGTGAAAAATAACAGAAAACATGAATGTATACCCATAATTTTTTAATAACTATATCTTGATCTTCTGTACTTATTTTCAGGTACTTCCAAATGGAGATTTACTGATCAATAACATTGACTGGATGGAAAATATGGGCAATTATTTCTGTCGGTGCTCAAACAATGCTGGTTTTGATGAACAGTCAACATTCTTATATCCGGTAAGCATGCGCAGTAGTGTAGCGAAAACGCTTCTAAGGGAGACTGCCTTGACTTTGACGTATTTGAGAACTTGGGTACACTCCATTTTTCCAGCATTTTAGATAGGAAAGAAACTTTGGTGACTATTGATTTGCTTAAACCGGGGCAAAGGGGTCATTCCAAAATGAAGTTTACTCTTTAAGGAAAGGGTTTTATCTTAGAGGATCGACTGTTTTTCTTTTAAGAGTCGATCTCTGCTTACAGGAGAAGCAAAAATGAAACTTTTCCCTTAAAGTTGGCCAGTTACCTTAAGAAACAAATTCATTTAATAAGAATAATGTTTCAATTCAAATATAAGACTCTTGGGCTCTTCAGCTGCCACAGACCGAAAGAAAAATGTTGAGATCAAGCTTTTCATTTTTTCGTATTTCTCAAAACCCTAGCTGAAAGAGGTGGGTGGGGTGGTCATCTTGAAAACAATCGAAACGATGTCTTTTTGACGTTTTCTGTCCACTGGGGAAATACCCCTGAATTAGCATAAGGTCTCCTACCTTTCATCTTCACCTTTGCTCTTGTATGAATAAAAAATGCAAAAATGTTAGTGTTTATGTTCTCTAGTTATTAAAAGTGTAGACTTAGTATGTTCGGTTTATTGTCAGTTAAAATTTAAACCTTGAACTGATCATACACTTTGAAAATCTTATAATGATATTTTTATTTCTATTTTCAGACTACGCCTTAACCGTACATCCTGCTGTCCAGTAAGAAGGACACCCGCTGTCTCAATGTTGTTACCTGGTGTCTTTCAACTGCCTTATAACACCAATAGCAGCATCCGCACGATCATCCGTGTTCTACGGGAAATGTGCTAATAGTTTGTTGGAGGACTGAATATCAAATAGATTTTGTACAGCGTTGTGATATGTTTCTGTTGTGAGGACGTTACAAACTTAACAAATTGTACAAATTTAGTTTTTTCTGAACAGTTGACAAATATTTATAGAAAATCAAAAGAAACTAACTGTAGAGTAGACCATATATTAACAAGCAGTATATGAACTGAGACTAAAAGTTACCACCAACTAATTTACATAACATGAGCCAATCTGTACATTGCTTTAAGCTTGCCAAAGAGAACGAGAAATTGATGCAGGGTTTCACATAAGGAAATATTTTATAACAATTCTGAAATGTATTTGCTTCATCAAACATATGTTATGGCATTTCATTGAAATTGCCTCCTTGAGGAGGCAATTTCAGTGACATTCCATAACATATGTTTTTTGACAATTATAAGTAAATCAGAATTATCATAAAATACTCTTTTTATGAGAAAGTCTGAAATGGTGGCCGAAAATGGACCAAAATGAATAGTGCCAGTTGTTGTAAATATATGTGTTCAGTTCCACGAGAGGCATATTAAAATTATACAGGGTCATTTTGCTTTTATTTTTATATAGAATTTTCATGTAAAAATGAAGTTAGCAGGGTGTATTTTTTCCCAGCAAAAGCCCGTTTTCAGCACCTAAGTATGCATATAAATTATTTCGGACTTCTCTGTAGAGATTTAGAATGGTTATCAGTTTTACAAATTCTACAAGGCATATAAAAGAAAAAACAACAACATGGAACTCTTATTTTTGCAAACTATTATTATTCCTTGAACAGGGTACAGGGTACTAATTTAATCTGGGCGTGGCCTCAAGTGGAACAATTTATGTTTTGTTTGTTGTTTCTTTGCAGATATTTAGCACACGCATTGACAGTAAACCTTGCGGGCACACAACGTTAAATCAACATTGAATCAATATTGATTCAATGTTGATTGAACTTTGTGTGCCTGGCATTAATACACTTTAGTATCCTAAAACTATCTTCTTCTCGAACAATACTGTTAAATAAAAAAGATCTATTTTCAAACAAAATATGAAGCAGTTTAAGCATTAATTGGTGCAAACAGGTTCTTTAAGGTGTATGGACACACCTCAAGGTTTCCACTATTTCAAGAAAGGGGAATAACTTATGTAACTTTCTGTTTGCTTCCATGGACTGACCATGGACAACATCGCCCTTCCAAAATTGGATATCTCTTGAAGGAAACACTTTGCTCCTATGGGAGAAAATACTTTTCTTTCAAAGTTGGCCGCCATCGAGAAGGGACGTAAAAATGAAAAAGACAGGGTTGCATCCCCTTAACATGTACCCATTCATCTTAAGTTCAGGCAACATCATGCATAAGTGAAGTTATCAGTCTGACTTCAGGACATGCATGTTGATATATGCCACATGTGGTTTGCACCTATCAATGTCTGTTTACATACAATTTTTAAGTTTACATAATTGTCATACTAATGATTGATTGACAATATGATTGATTGGATTCAACACAAAAAGAAGCAGGAAATATACAGAAATGTCATAGCATGTGCTAATGAAGCTGCCTCCGCAATTTGCATTGTGTTCAATTGAATAATTGTTGCTGTTTATATTGACTATGTGCTATGTTAAAAAAACACAAATATGGAAGGAGCGTCTAAACAATATCTGTCTAAATGAAAAGGCGACAGCGCGTGCACAGTCCAAGCGGGCTTTGGCGCACGTGGTCCGGTTAGACAAAAATTGGCCATGAATAAATAAACACGAATTGCGCATGCCCGACTATATTGCGCATGCGCGAGGTTTCATTACAGCATGCGCTGTGCGCCTTTCCATCAGACAGGTTTGTTTATGACGTGGCTCAATGTACTCTTATCCAAGCTGTCAGAGAAATCCTTGTTTCCATGTTCGTGACTGTTGGAATACTGACTGCATATTAGATAGGGCGGAAACATGGTTTCTGTTGTGGAGCCGCTGGTTGCAGAAAGAACACTCGCCCCCATTTTTCATTTAAATTCAAATGCCATCAATTAACTTAGAAATTAGACGGAAAAAAGTCGAGTGTTTTTATCTCAGTAGTATAGACGAAAACTCTGGGTATTAAAAGGATTTATCTGGTGGAAATCTTTTCAAAGTTTACCGATGGCAAAATTAGTACCCAGAGTGACAGTTTATACCACTGCCTCAGACTAATTTCATTTTCATATATGTTTGTAAATACGCATCCATAATTTATTAATTTATTTATATTTATTCATCGCATCCATTTTACTTTCATGAGATTTTACGATGAAGACCAATGTCGATGTTTAAGGCAATTGAGAAACAAAGAAAGAAAAAAAAATGAAAAGAAAGACAAGCTTATGTTTTCTTTACTCCTCTTATTTCCTGGAATGTTGTGCAACTAAGAAGAAAATTAGCGTATTCGGATAACAAAGGTCGGAGGACCCACAGTTGACCGAAGAGTGCGATTTTACAGATTAGATTTGAGCTGCGACACGAGAAAACCAACAATGTGGCTTGTGCGCCCACCGAAGATTCAGAGCAATCTGATCAGAGTCTTAGCTGTCCGCATGGCGATAGCTTAGACCCTTAGCTACCCTTTTAGCGCAAAGCGAAGACTCTGATCAGACTGGGCGAATGCCCAGGCTGACCTGAGTCTTCACTTGGCGCTCATGCCACTTTGTTGGTTTTGTCGTGTCGCGGCTCATTTAAAGACGCAAACTGTACTTTGTTTCGGTGAAACACAGTCTGCACATGCTTTGCGAGACAGGCCTTCTCACTAATTCCATCGGATCTGTGCGAGTCATGCAAAATGACGGCAATTACTCAATATTTCGTAACAGGAGAAGTTATTTATGACAATATTAATCAAAATCACTGTTTATTTCATATTTTTGGACTCCTGGTGGCAGTTTCATGAACATATCTTAGATTTGTGCTTAAGTTACAACTTAAGTTATAACTTAAGTAAGAAAGTAAGAATGACTTAAGTTCGAACTTAAGCCGTTTCACAAATTCATCTAAGCAAAAACTTAATCTGTTTTGACTTAAGTCTTGTCTATTTTTAGGAGTCTATTTTTAGCAGTGTTAAAAGTCTGCAATATACTTTTATGTACCAAACATGATGACGTACCTGAGGCGGTGGTGTGGTGGATAGCGTTTTGCGCTCTAGCACAGACAGTTACGGGCTCGACTCTCCACTTTTCGCTTTCATTTTTTGTCAGTTTTTTTAATTTATTTATTTACGGTACTTTAATTTAATATGGTACGGCTTTGAATGTGTTCCCTAATCTTTATGCATCCTAAAGTTAAAGCGAGTATAAAAGTTTCCTGACACGCATGTCGTTATCGAAAACTATGTCTCAAGTTTATCCAACCTTTTGGGGATGGTCGTGGTCGGAAGATGATGCTGGATAACCTACTGATATGGATAATAGTGGGGCAAGGGCCGACTGTGTTTGCAGTAGGTGCGGGCGGGCATTGTTTGGACATTTTTCTCTCTCTCCTATCTCTTTTCATTCTCCCTCTCTCTGAGAGACGGTTCGATATAGACTTAAATACTGTCTCTAAGAGCCGTTAAACCAAAAACGATCAACCAACTAAAACACCAATCGTTTATGCCTCGTTCAGTTGCGGCAGACACAGTAAGTGAGGAAGTGATAGAGTTGTCTGGTCGAAAACTTCATCAATGGAAAAGAAATGTTTAGAACTTTAGAACTGCTGAGATCTTTAGCCGTTATCAGCAGTGTGTACAATGGTCAGTGCCAAAAAGTAGGGTCCCTCTTTCAGTTCATCAGATAAGAAGGGGAAGCACGGATAATTTAGGGATAATTTTTTAAAATTTCTCCATAAAAACATACGTTTTGATCCCTCATTAGAACCGTGTTACCGAGACGGTTCTAATAAGGGTCACAGCATATGTTTTCCTTCATAAATAATGAAAAATATCTCAGAATCATCCATGTAACCCCTTCCTATCTGGAGCACTGCTCTTGCTTCCCAAATAAAAGTCGACTATTTAGTGAATATACCTACATCGGATAGGCACTTCCTCACTTCATCTAACTCTTGTATTCCACCGAAACATGGCTACAGGAGAATTTTGTGGGACTTTGGCATTTCCCACTCTCATCATAGCTGAATTCCTCGGTCTAAAATATGCACCTTTTTGTAGGCACGCACGTACAAAAACATTTACGCACGAATGATCATGCAGACCATCCACAAACTCGCACATAAGTATGTCAAAGATACCACGAAACTTTCGACATTTGGACGTCCCAAGTTAGAGCAAGGACCTGCTACTTTTGCAGTAGGTGCAGTATTTGAGTAAAATCTGTCTTAACGGGGTCATTACGGTAAAAACAATCAACTAGTCGCAGGTTAGGCGTCATTCTACGTGGAACCTGCGTGCAGGTTTAGTTTATAATTTCTTCGTATCGATAGAAAGGGGGACAAGCATACAAAAGAGACACACACCAATTTGAACTAGCCTTACTTTTGACTGAAAATATGAATATAGAAACATGAACTTTTCGGTGGGAATTCTCCCTTTTGCCATAGCTAGTATTTATGAATTTTCAAACGCACATACACACACATATATGGAAATAAGACCATACATACATTGTGTGCGGGCGTGCACTAAACATGCACATACACGCAAATGCACGCGTGTCGGAATCCAAAGTCACGCACACACACACATACACACACGAGCGCATGCGCACACCGACACACACACTTTCTTTCAGCTCTCCATTTTTTCTCTCTAATGTTTGATTGTGATTTTATATAACCATGATAACTATGTAACTTGAGAGTCAAGTGTTTCCCGATTGGCTCCAGTTGTAATGGACTATATGATGGAGTACGATCACATGATAAAATCATTTTCATTCGCTGACGCTTTTACGCTATCAACATTCCCAAACCACACCCCTTACAGAGAGAGAGAGAGAGAGAGAGAGAGAGAGAGAGAGAGATGATGATGATGATGATGATGATGATGATGTATATTAATTGATTATTTTATAAAAAGAGACACATTATTGTGTATACGAATGCGTTCGTATAAGGCTTTCATAAATTTAGCGGCCGTGTCGTGAGAAAACGTCCTGAATGTACAGGCCTGGGCTGTCATGTACATACCGTTTTACTCAATGCCGCAGGGAATGGGTCCTGTCCGAGCCCTGGGCGCACCACCTTCAGAAGTACTCGTCTATATGACTCATGTAAACAGTTAAAGTAGCTTTGGTTCAGCTGTGGCAGAGCTGTGAATTTACCCAGAAATGGCCACAATCACAGAACATAGGGTTTACGGAGCAGGAACAGTAGAAGACTGAAGGAGGACGAAATCAAACCCTATCATGTACAGAGCCTACTAAATGAACAAAGAGGAATCGGAACAGAAACCACATATTGGACGCGCAGTAGCAAAATTGCTTGTGTTCCGAACCGCTTATAGGTTACAATACAACATAAAATAGAAGTAAGAATTCGAAGTGCATAACGAATGAACCAAACAGTCTTCATTTATAAACGCAGTTTGTGGTATATCCTGAATTATGACAGTCTATCATCAGCATATCTACCTTACACATTTTAAGTTAGAACTTAAGTCACCTCGCTGGTTGACTTAAGTTTATAGCAAAATCTAAGCAAAGAGTATCAACTAAGGTTTTTTGTGAAACCACGTAAGTATACACTTTTGACTTAAGTTATAACTTAAGTCAAAAGTTCTTGCTTAGATCGTTTGTGAAACTGGCCCCTGGCCTTTATCAAGAAGAATCAATGATTCAATCAAACTATTGATGTAGTTTGGTTTTAGCATCAGTTCCTCTTGATAAGGAAGCCGAACATTTGAATTAAAATGTGATTTTGTTTCAATAGGCAACTTTCTTTTAGCATTGCCGGACTGTCATACCAAGCTAGTTTTATTATATGAATATTGCTTCAGTTAATTTCAAATTCGCAGATAAACAAACAAAATAAAAAAAAACTTTCTGCATTTAAAACTGCAACTGTGAAACGTCATCGTATCTATTTGGAGAACTGCATTTGCAAGAGAGGCACCATTAAAAGAACAGTGCGCGACAATTCGACAGCGTATACATACGGGTGACAGCACAGTGATTATGGACACATGGTGCCAGGTGTGTGCAACTGTGGATACGTTCCGCTGAGCCACTTGGGAACATCGTTACGAGAATTGAAATAACAACAACACGCCTCTTTGAACAAGTATTAACACAATGAAAATAAAAAAGGCATAAGGGATTGGTTGGTAGGTTGATTTGATGCTTAACGTCCACGGTAAACAACTAAGGTCATGTCGGGACGGTCAGTTAACCTAACCACACTATTCCTGGGCAAGCTTAGACCTCCTAAGCGGTTAACCAGTACTAAGTGCACATACTTTCGCCAGTAACTGACAACTGCCCTTTTTGAATCAGCGGAAGGAGAAACGAAAGGATGTGGCCAGACCGGGATTCGAACCCAGGACCTCTGACTTACGAGTCAGGTGCCCTACCGATTGCGCTACCCGGCCCGGCGGCATAAGGGAAATGTGTTATAGAAAGAAAATGCGCCTGCTGAGAGGCCCCAATTAAGATCTGGAAAAATAAAACGGAACTCTCCTATTTTGTTTTCTATATTTCCACTTCTTCTGGCCATAGTATTTTAGGCGTGTCCTCTCTGTGTCAGACGGATACTAGAAAATCATTATCCATAGATATCTGCCGACTTTTAAATGCCAAGCCATATGCACAATCAGTCTCCAAACCTAGGTTTTAAAACTTCAAACCTAGACTTGAACTTCTAATCTAGGTTTCACATTTTTAATTCTCGGTTTTATTTTTCAAAACCCAGTTTCGAAAAAAATGGTTAAAGCTTTTAAAACTCTGTATCAAAATAATAATCCTTAAAACAAAAATCAAATGACTTGAGAATAATTATTTGTTCGAGAGAAAATCTTAAGTTTCTTTTGAAAGAATTTCATTTTGTAATGATATTGAAAAATTGGAAGAGCATGACATACATTGTTTGCCATGCTCCTGAACCAATGCCGTCATATAAATGTATGTGTTACCATAGCAACCAAGAGTTCATGTCTAAGTGATGTCGTTGAGACGCCATTCTGCATAGGAGCTAAACAAAACAATTGGTAACTCCATAGTTGCTATGGTAACAGATATATATCATCGTCTCTCTAATAATTTGAGAGGAGCATGGCACCATATTATGCCATGCTCCTCTCGAATTAAAAGTGAGTTGCTGGTCTGGCATTCAACATAGGCAACGAAGGCACGGTACTATAAAACTCGATTGTTTTCGCATACTTCATAGATTAATTTCAAACTATCTTATTTCCGGACCCGGCAGTTTGCTATACCTCTTAGTCAGATAAGATTTTCGAAGAAATTCCGTGTAGTATAAATACAGTGCTTGAATAAGTTTCTACACCAATTCGTTGCCTAGTTGTTGTAACCCAAAAATTGTTTTCAAGCATTTCTTGACTATGCATATCAATTTCAGTAAAACTTTTGATTCCTATTTCAAGAGTTGGGGGTCGCATGGTCCGTGAGACTATACTTCTGAAACAAACTTATCCTGATGAGCGAAACAAGCAAGTTTCATGTACGTGTCTTCGGTACGTGGGCTGAATGCCAGACAAGTGTGTGCTACCTGAAATTCAAACTATGGAAAAGTTTCTTTTTTTTTAAATCGCCCAATTATCCCATTTCATTTTTTGTCGACCGAACGTTGTATTCGACCGAAAGCTACATTCGACCCGACGATTTTCGACCAAATGACGTGCACCGAGTAATGATTTGCAAAGTAAAAAGATAGGCAATGGTCAGGAATTAATAAAATCAAATCCCACATCCCGCTTTCAAAACAAATAGGGAAAGAAGCAAACACACATGGAAAAATTGACACAAGTTCACGAAGGACACTCACGGTAAACCGAATGAGCAGCTCTTTCCCATACAGGTAGTCATTCAGTACCCTAATCAAAAATAGCATCAGCATCTATTTTTATCTATTAAAGCACAAGTTGCTGTTTAACGTTTCCCCAGCACCTCTGCGTAATGTATAGTGGTTTTATTCGATTACTTATTAATTGTTTGTGGCGATTTTGGGCAGACATTTCAGTCACAATCCACAAGGGCGTAGCTACGTATACGGCAAATACGCAAGTGCGTATTGAAATTTTGTCAAAATTGACAAAATTTCAAAACGCACCTGCATATTTGCATGCTAAAATTTTATAAATTAGACAAGATTTCAAAACCAACTCCCAAAGAGGCTGAAATACGTATTTTCCCTTCAAGAAGTAGAGAATAAAACATGGTTGTGCGTATTATGAAATTGCCCCTAGTTACGCCCCTGATCCAATCAGTTTTCAGGTTGTACATCGATTTGACATGTTATGCAAGTAAAGTGGAGTTTGGAGCTTGGTTGGTTGATTGGTTGTATTGGGTTTAACGGCCCTTTGAGACAGTATTTCAGTCTATATCTAGCCGTCTCCCAAAGGGAGAAACAAAGAAGAGAAATGATAGACGAGAGGAAAATGTCCAAACGACACCCACCCGCACCTACTGCAAACACAGTAGGCCCTTGTTCTACTATTATCCAAATCAGTAGGACGCCCCTGCGCTGAAAGTTATCCCAGGACCATCGCATCACCCAACCATCCCATTTGAGCTTGGAATTGGCAGGTACATATGTACTGGATAGCTTGACCTCGCATGATCACTTTATATTTCATCAGATGTCAACCTGACCTTGATCCCAGATTTCATCATGCAGCTGTACTTTTCATTAAAATATTTATACTCAGGGTAAAACCCAATAAGACAAAAAGCAACCAAAACATAGTGACCTCAGGCGGTGAAAGGTCATGAAAGTATGGTATAATTTATATTAATGTACTTCAGTATATTGAGAGTGGTGTCCTATCAATTATTTTTTTCCGCCTTTTTCACTGATATGAATAAATACGAGGTATTCCCATCTATTTAAAATGGCTATAATAAAAGAAACGCATATGGTGCATTCTACATGTAACCCCCACCCCCTTCCCCAAACCCATACACCATTTTGTGGTATTTTGTCGTATTTTCTTTTCTCTTTTCTTCATCTAGCTTCAAGACTGGGAGGTACAGTAAAAGAGGTGGGATTGGGCAAAACGCCCTCTTAAGAATTTTTTTTACCATTTATTAAGAAGTTGTAATATAATGTGGAACTAACTGTTTTTTAAAGCGGATTAAAAACTGTCTACGAATATGACATTTGAATTTGAAAATAAGATAGGATTTTAACATGATTAGAAAACTTGGCAAAACGGCCATAGCTATTTCTTATCTCGTTTCCAGATTTAATTTTTATTTATTTATTTATTTATTTTTTTTTTATGCTTTTGTTTTTATTTTTATTGTTTTAGATAATACTGATTACTTTGTCCGAAAAATATATTCCATTAAGATTAGATATTTTATTTGATATTTATGAATCGTTTCCTCAAGGTGGGCGTTTTGCTCTTGATATTTAATTTTATATTCACGAATACATTTCCTCAAGGTGGGCGTTTTGCTCCCACTATTTTACAACTTTAGTCAAGTATCGCTACTCATCCAGCTTCAAAAGCCCACAGGTTGATATTTCGTACCATGTTATTTCGTCTCAAGTTATACACACAAAGTAACATTATTTATACTGTTTGCAAAAGAATTTGGATAAATGATTTTCAAGAGTAGCCTGGGCGTAGGCGTTTTGTCTCATACAGTCATCATTTGCTACGTCTACAATTTTTAACAAATGCACGTACACGTAATGAGATTTGCGACCGTTTTAACATCGCTTTGACTTGAACTTGCATACAGACAGTCGCATAGCATCAAGTTCTTTCAACAATATGACCTGTAGGAAAATATTCAGTCACTCTGACTAATACCAGACTGCACAAAATTTAAATTTATGTTAAAAAACTACAGGTAGATGCGCATTTTGAAAGGCCCGCTTATAAGTAGTCCTGGATTCCAAGTATTTGTATTTGGATATTGAAGAAAAGGCATGTGCGTTTCGCCCACCTTATTCCAATCTTGTCGTGTACAATTCTGATTGTAACTAATTCTTTCTATTATCATTTTTGGACGTAGATTTCAAGGTTCATAAAACATTTTATATCCATAATTACTGAAATAAATCAGCATGTAATAAAAACACAAATTAACAAAATATACATTTTCTCAAACTGTATTTTCTTGAAGTCAACAAATGAATCGTACATATAAATGTCCTTGCGAGAAAAGATACGTTACGCCTTGCAGTGGCACATGCGACCACGGAGACGATAAATGCCACGACTATAAGCAATTAACAATAACAAAGAAAATGTACGTTTCCCTTTAAGAGTAGATCACACTTTGGAAGAGTATGTATCCAAGGAAGTATACCATGTTCAGCAATCACAGCAGGTAACTTTTAACAGATACATGAAGACAGAAGAAGAAATGGGAGGGGAAGCTCATGGAACAGACATGCTTGCATCTGACATCCCAGAACATAGCAGAAAACCGGAGGCGTAGGAGGACTAATATTTGGCCGCTGTTCTGGTCAAAGTTCTGTTTCTTTTATGCATCTGAACTGTGTTGCAAGTTCCAAATCTATGCATCAAATACTGTAGGTGAAGTTGGAGAGACAAGGTTAGTACTACAAAGCGTGAAATATGGTCAAAAGCGGACATATTCTGCAACAATGACCTGGATCAAAGTTACGTTTCCTTTATGCACGTGGTCAATGCATGTCTGAACTGTGTTGCAAGTTTATAATCCCTCCATCAAATACTGTATGAGGAGTTGCGGAGACAATAACAGTAGTACAAAGTGTGACGGACGTACGCTACGCACGTACATGTACGGACAAGGGCTATATGTCCCTCACCACTTCGTGGCGGGGGCATAAAATATCCCACAAAAACTCATCTTATCTGGAGATTCCACTGTTTTCTAGCGGTAAATTCACAAATATAGACCTCAATGGCTATAAATTCCCATATTTAATGATATCTATGTAATAGATATACCATGGTTTGGCCGCCTGTACGGAGATAATCCACGAGCTTTAACGAATGAATTGTCTCCCAAACAGGCGGACAAACCATGGTATTACTATTTCATAACACTTATCAGCGTAGACCGTACTCATTGCGAAATATTTTGTGCTAAATTTGGCGTTTTCAGGTAAGGGTGGTATAATAATCTAATAAACCAGAGCTCGAAATAAGAATGTGTTTATGAATATTTCCAAATGCAAAGTTCCAGAATAGGTGGACTTTTGAAAATAATTCTGGGACAATGTTTCTTATTTCTCTTAAGGAAAAATACTTATCCCTATTACCCCTTCTTATCTGGAGCACGGCAAATGTGTCTTTTTTCTCCATGGAAACATTCGTTGTTGTCCTCATCAGAATCATCTCGCTGAGATGTATCTTACGAGAGGCCATAACATATGTTGTTTATATGTGACAGTGTCTGGCATTTTGAGCCTTATGGAGCGCAAATCGGAAATTTTGTTTTTAACATTTTCATATTTATTAATGCTTCCAGAATAGATTTTGAGAAGCACAAAGAAATAGCGCTAAGGTTTACTGCAAAAGCGAGCGAAATTCACACCCGCCCGATTTTTTGTTTTCGTTTCACTGATTGGATATAATTTACATACTAGCTGGATAAACCTTTATAGCTCTGGTTCGCGACATCACTTTTTCAAAGGTCTATAATGCGAACATTCTTAAAAGAGTGTAGATGAAGAAAATTAAACGCGCCTATAGAAATGTTGAATCACTCTTTTCAGGAGACGCTTTGAAATTTATTAGTCTGTGCGCGCAAATACAATTAACTTTACGTGCAAATTTTATGACGTCACTTTCATTTCACGTTTCGTGACGTCAACGTCGCACCTCCACAAGGCTCAAAATCTCAGGCACTGTCACATATAATAGACTCAACGAATTAATCAAAAATAATAATTAAATTTTGAAGCTTGGAATTGACAGGTACATATATTCTGGATAGCTTGACCTTGCATGATCACTTGATATTTCATCAGTTGTCAACCTGACCTTGACCCTATATTGCATCATGCAGCTGTACTTTTCATCGAAATATTTATACTCAGGGTAAAACCCAGTGAGACAAAAACATCCAAAACCTAGTGACCTCAGACTGTGAAAGGTCATCAATGTATGGTATAATTTCACTACAAAAAAACTCGAAAGAATCCATGGCATATCTTTAATTTAAACGACTGGTCTCTGAACTACCCAATGAAGTTAAAAACGATCCAGTTTTAATGTACTTCAGTATATTGAGAGTGGTGTCCTATCAATTATTTTGTCCACCTGCTTCACTAATATGAATTAAATACGAGGTATTCCCGTCTATTTAAGATGTCTGTAATAAAAGAAACGCGAATGGTGCATTTACATGTAACCACTCCCCCCCCCCTCCTCCCCCATAGACCATTTTGTCGTATTTTCTTTTCTCTTTTCTTCTTCTAGCTTCAAGACTGGGAGGTACACTAAAAGGGGTGGGATTGGGCCAAACGCCCGCTGAAGGATTTTTTACCATTTCTTAAGAAGTTGTCTGATATAATTTGGAGCTAACTTTTTTAAAGCGGATACAAAGCTGTCCATGAATATGAGATTTGAATTTGGAAATAAGATAGGATTTTAACATGATTTGAAAACGTGTATTTTTAATTATTTTGCTTGTTTGTCCCACCGTTGGGACAAAAAGTCAATAGCTATTTATTATCTTATTTCCAGATTTCATTTTCATTTATTTAGATAATACTGATTACTTTGTCCGAAAAATATATTCCAATATAAAAAGATATTTTATTTGATATCTATGAATACATGTCTTCAAAGTGGGCGTTTCGCTCCGACTATTTTACAACTTTAATCAAGTATCGCTACTCATCCAGCTTCAGAAACCCAAAGTTTGACATTTCGTACCATGTTATTTCGTTTCAAGTTATACACTCAAAGTAACATATGAGCCGCGACGCGAGAAAACCAATAAAGTGACAGTGCACAAAGCGCAGACTCGGGCTAGCCTGGGCATCCGCCCAGTCTGACCAGAGTCTGCTCTGAGCGCTTAAAGGTTAGCTAAGTGTATAAGCTAGCTCCATACGGACAGCGAAGACTCTAATCAGACTGAGCGGGTGCCCAGGCCGATATGAGTGCGTTGGGGACACAACCACTTTGTTATTTTACTCGTGTCGCGGCTCATATACTGCTTCCAAAAGAGGATGGATGAATGATTTTCAAGAGTAGCCGGAGCATAGGCGTTTTGCCTCATACAGTCATCATTTGGTACGTCTACAAATAGATTTTTAACAAATACTGCGACCGCTTAAACATCGCTTTGACTTGTACTTGCAAGCAGACAGTCGCAAAGCATCAAGTTCTTTTAGCAAGATGACCAGCATGAAAATATTCAGTCACCCTGACTATTACCAAACTGCACTTTTTTAATTTCTGTTAAACTACAGGTAGATGCGCAATTTTGAAAGAGCCTGCTTATACGAGTATAAGTAGACCTGGACTCCAACGTATTTGTATTAATAACACGGTATTCCCTAAAGCTTATGGATACTGTTAAAACAAAAAAGCTTGGGCGTTTTGCTCCACCTTATTCTAAACGTCATGTACAATTCTGATTGTACTAATTCTTTTAATTATCAGTTTTAGATAATGATTTAAAGGTTCATAAAAGATTTAATATTCCTAACTACTCACATAGAAATAGCATGTAAAATACATAAAAAAGGAAAAAATGTAATATACATTTTCTCAAACTATATGTTCTTGAAGTCAACAGATCAATCGTACATGTAAATTTCCTAGCGAGAAAATTACATTACGTCTTGTATTGGCACTATAAAGCAAGTCCGTGAGACCATGGAGACAATAAACGCCAAGACTCTAGCAACAACGAAAATGTACGTTTCCCTTTAAAAAGAGTAGTTCACACTTTGGAAGAGTATGTATCCAAGGAAGTATACCATGTTCAGCAATCACAGCAGGTAGCTTTTAACAGATACATGAGCCGCGACACGACAAAACCAACAATGTGGTTGTGTGCCCAGCGCAGACTCAGATCAGCCTGGGCATCCGCCCAGTCTGATCAGAGTCTTCGCTGTCCACATTGAGGTAGCTTAGCTCCTTCGCTACCCTTTGAGCATTTAACGAAGAGTCTTATCAAACTGGGTGAATGCCCAGGCTGATCTGAGTCTATGCTGGGCGCATAACCACATTGTTGGTTTTGTCATGTCGCGGCTCACATGAAGACAGAAGAAGCAATGGGAGGGGAGGTTCATGGAACAGACATGCTTGCATCTGACATCCCAGAACATAGCAGAAAACCGGAGGCGTAGGAGGACTAACATCGTGTCGCTGAGGATGTCATGGTGACCGACACACAAAGTGAAGTGGTACGTTACCACTATTATCAAGACATCTTTGCACTTAATTCAAAATACGCTGTTATTCTGTTGAATCCACAAGTGAAATACAGTGTGGTGCTGTGAGTTCATTTGCAAGAGCAACAATTGAACGGACATAGACCTTTAGTTGTGCTGAGGAGCCTGCCTGGCTCAACTGAGAGTTACTCGATTATCAGTGCTAACAAAATATTGACCTCTTGGCTGGTTTGACATATAAAACTAAAGCAACATTCAGTCGACTTTCGATATCTCAAAGTCGAATTTCCCAGTCAATATTCTTTGATGCAAGAGGGTACTTTCAGGTATCAATGTTCGAGATATCGGGAGTTGACTGTATTTGAAAATTGATACTCACTTTCCTTGATGTCCTTT
Source organism: Ctena decussata (assembly GCA_963989385.1). NCBI lineage: Eukaryota > Metazoa > Mollusca > Bivalvia > Lucinida > Lucinidae > Ctena > Ctena decussata. Next base: position 83,004,587 of record OZ022498.1, on the reverse strand, counting down.
AATTTTAGACAGAACGCTTCCTTCAGACTATCAGACAGTTTAATACGCATTTGACACGTTATACATTTGAAGAAACCCCACAACTTAATATGTCGCTATTTTAATCTGCGTCTGTATTTTACATGTTATAATGTCTAATTTCTAATTGCCTTTATATAAGTCAATTAAATTGAATTATGTATGCTAACTTCTTATTAGTTAGAAACTGGTATCTTTCGTAAATACCCCAGCTTAGATAATTTAGGCAGCAGTTAAATTAGCAGTGGATACATTAAATGGGGACAGAAACTTATTTTTGAAGAATTTAACCTACAAAATGACCAGAAAAGCTACGAAAGCCAACATTAGCTGCATTTTATATTTCAATGTTATCTTTAATTTGTCTTCAGTAGATACTGTTGTATATGTAAATATGAAGAAATGTCAATGTTATGTGTCCTCAAACTATAAAAAACATCTAATAGTGGATATTTGAAAAACAATCTAACAGTAACATTACGTTACATAATTGCAATATGTCGAGGAATAAGATTTGTGAGTCATCTGTTATCAAAATTTTAGTTCCCTGGCGGCATGAAGTATTTATTGCTGTAGTATAAGCTTACCATTGGTAGTCAGATGGCAAATTTAGCTCTTTGAAATACACAAGAGTTCGGCAAGACGCACATAGATTGTTACAGCTGAAGCAGTTCGACCTTGCCTTCAATTCAGTCTCACTTAAAAGTGACTTCATAAAAATGATTTTTTTTTTAATTTTATGCATTAAATGAAGTAAGTATAAGATGATATATGCTGCAACTGATTAATATTTAGGTTCTCATTACGATGGGGATAAAACCAGTTTCGCTACCTGTGTTGTTGGCTGAGCCATTCAATTACCCTTCATACAAATATGCAAATGTGACTACCAGCCGAGGCAATCAAAAGCAGAACCAACTCTGCCATCATGCATTAACACCATTTTTCTAAGCTGTCAGTCGAATCGTCAGCCACGAGCCTCTTTGCACAGTAACTGCTTTACATGGGTTAGCAAATATGTGTGGCTCCCGTGATCATAACTTATATGTCAATTTGTGATCTACATGATCTGTTTATGCAGCTCCCGGCCATCAAATACATTACAAAATGTTAACAATGTGAAAATTTAAGGATTATAGAAAGTGACATACTTTATAACGCTTACAACATTCTGTCTTCAGTCTGTTCAGGAGTTCTATTTTTCATTATGTTGTTACAAATATTCAAATGGCCAGGTAATTTTGCAAACCCCGTGGTTTTATTCCCACTTGTTGATACTATCAAGGACTAAAGGTGTTACAAAATACAAATTTCAGTCAGACAATTTTCAATAATGTAACAACTAATATTCAGGGGCTTTATACTCTAACAGTATTTAACATATCTGGACAAGGATTATTTGATAAGCAGTAAGATATATATCATAAATAGGCAGTTTACAACCATATTTATTGCTAAAAAGTAAACAATATGGTAATACAAGGTCAAGGAGATCAAATGCAGAAAGTTACTTAGGTTAGCCCTTCCTTGGTGTGTATAGGTATGCACTATTTTTATTGTTTGATTATTTGCTCTTCAGAAATACTGTATTACTAGTTAAGGATATCGGAAATGAAGAATTCATAAACTCTGAATAAATACGTTGTATACGTTACTTGTTTTGTCTTTTTTTTTCCTAATATTATACTGCAAAGCATATAACTACAGTGTAGGCAAATACATTCTGAAGGAGAACAACTAAGATTTGCTCATAAATATCTGAACAGCGATGACCAACATTAATATATTCTGTCATTTTCATTTACCATATTATTATGTGTGCAGAGCTACTGGAACACTGTCGCTGAAAATCAAAAACATTTTTGTCCAACTAAACGTGTCTTTATGTTCTTTTGTGAATAGATTCTTTAAGAGATGATTGAATGTAGTTTGACTCTTTAGGAGATGGTTGAATGTAGTTAGACTTTAAAGAGCAAGAAACAAAAGCATAGAAATATATATCATCTTAAACACTATAGCATTTATAGATAGCTACAGTGTACTAGTTTACTGCCAGTGTCTCTTTTCTGTATTAAATATTTCTTATACTATTCTCCCAAACTCCTGGTTGACACATTATTGTTAGTTACATAAATGAACTAAGTAAAGCAATGTATTGACACTACTATTAATTATTTTCAAAAGTTTGTTTTGTTTCTTAAATTGTAACTCAGCAATGTTGTTTTCTCTGGTAACGTAAAATATACAATAGTCTTACAAAAGTAAGTATACGCTGCCAGCAAATATCTACATTAGCTTTGACGCAGAACTGTATTTGGCTTAAGCCTTTAAACTTCAGGTTACTGTTCTGCTTGAAAGTTTTTCAGTGTGCATGTAAAAGCTATAACAAATCATGTCAATAAACAAGGTGGAACTCCAGTTTGCATTGTTGATTACTGATTTTTTTTATAGTTTTAAACTAAACACGTCAAAACCGCTTAGCTTTTAATGGTATCAAACTGATTGCATATCATTTTATTCAAGCCCTATATGCAAAATCAATGCTGGCTTTTAATAGCTGCGGCTTTATCTTTTCTGAAGTATTTTTTATTTTATTCTCTTTTTTTTTCTTTTTTTTTTTGGATTTTTTTGATTTTTCAGCTGTATAAAACAAAATTTCAGGTATGTTACTGTGTTTAGAACTCAAATGTACAATTAGTAAAAGAAACAAACTGGGCAATGCCATTATGACATACTTTTATCTTTGATATGATAACAAAGTAAACAGCAAAACCCGTTTTACATGTGCAGAATATGTCAATGCCCTTAACATTACAATTTGAAGTATACTGTGTTTAATCACGTACAAAACACACCTCATGAATCCCTAAAAGTAATAACTGAGATAAATGTTGATAGGTCCAAGTATACAATATATCATAAGATCACTCAGACTTATATGTGTTATTTTTTTCAATGTGACAGTGGAAAAAAACCTGATTAAAGGTATTATAATAAAATATTCTAAATGTTAATGTTATTTACGTTACTACTAGTAATAGTTTATCATAGAAAATAAACCAGAATGAATTTTTCCCTTATATTAAAAGATTCTTTTATGAAGAAACTGCTACCAAAGAAAATAAAATGATTCTATCTTCAAATTATATGATTTTAACAAAAGTGGCCCTGGGTAACGTATATAATTGATCATTAAGGACGACTAAAATGCATTCAAAATATTGTTGAACTACTCCTTGCGGTTTAAATAGGCTGGCATATTCAATATTACCGTTTACTGTTGTTTTCCATTCCAACAGTGTAGTCCAAGCGCTTAAATTATACGGAAAGTGATAATTCTAATATGGAACATTCATAAGGGGTTACTGTGTTAAACATCCTATTTCTCCCAAAGTATTTAGGTTAGGATAATAATTTTTGCAGATCTGAAAAGATCAATAAATTTTCTTTAACACATAAACAAACATTTGGTTTAACATTAAAGGAATAACTTACAAAAAGAAAGTATTTTGGATGAAAATTGCAATTTTAATGGAGAGTCAAGAAAAACGTCACGTATACTACACCACGTAGGCTAAAGTGACGTTTCAAACATCATAGCTTTTAGCTATTGGATTGTTCTATTAGACTCCAATATAGTTTTAAACATAGGAAAGTGACTTCTATTTTTCATAATTTTTGATAATTTTTATTTTATGTTTATTATTTTAAAGGGTAACGTAATGTAACAGGCTGTTACAGCTTAACGCCCCACTCGCCAGAGGGCTAACATGCTGCAAAAAAACTTCTAAGATGCTGGTCTTTAAGAAAAGTATGGTCTACAAAACTCCCCCTGGGGGGGGGGGGGGGAGGGGGAGGTAAACCATATCTGGCTCATGGCCTATTTAGTTACAGTAAGACTTCCCAAAGCAGATGAGACGGTAATGGTAAGGAACCGGAGTTTCCTAGATGGACAAGTGCATCAGGCTCTGTTTCCATCGTCCATACTTCAAGCAGAAACGAGCCGCGACAATAGAAAACCAACAATGTGGTCGTGCGCACAGCGCAGACTCAGATCAGCCTGGGCATCCGCCAAGTTTGACCAGACTCTTGGTTAAGAGCTCAAATTGTAGCTAAGGGTCTGAGCTACCTCCATGCTGACAGCGAAGACTCTGATCAGACCGGGCGGATTGTTGGTTTTGTCGTGTCGCGGCTCAAATATCGTTCAAAAAATAACAGAATTATAAGCTTTTAAAGTTTCAAAATGACTGAAAATCTGTTGGGTGGCGGTCTTGAATTTTAAGTCTGATATGGCAGTGCCAGGAAAATCTTATAAATACAGAGTAAAAATAGCACGGATGCACTTACAAGGTAAAACATGGAATGTTTCTTGAAATAATATAGAATAGGATACGAAAAGTTAATGTAAGCTCTCAGTGTCAGGGAAAAATCCAAATAAAGTTTGGATTGTCATTGTCTCAGTAATGGCGTCCTGGTGAGAAAAAAAAGTTTTTTTTGTTTTTGTTTTTTGGCAGTGAAATACTAATAGAAATCCCATGATTACTTGAGAATTGTTTTGCTCTCAGCCCGTGGACCGAAGGGTCCTAGATGGGCAGGTTTTAACAGGCTCCGTTTTCGTCGCCCTCGTTTTCAATCAGAAATTTTTGCAAAACTTGAAGGCTAAATTCAATCAAATTCCATATGCAGCATCCATTGGATATGGGATTAGCAGCAAAAGTATTACGAAAACACTCAAACAAGAAATAGTGGCATTCAAAAGTGAGAAATTTCATGACTTCTCTTTCTAATGATAATCAACTTGCAATTATTGAACATTTAACTCAACATCTAGATACCTAGACGATCTTTAAAATCTTTGAAGGCATGATGAATCGACTTTACCCACTTTAGCTGCAAATGCTCATGCCTCTGATACCGAAGCCCAATATTTGGATTCACATTAATTAAATTTTATCGCTTTCGAGCGGATCAAAAAATTATTATTAAATTTCATGATTAGCGCGATGACTTTGACTTCAAAAAGCTTTCTTTTTCAAATGTAATCGCCGACATTATAAATTGGTTTCTTAATTCAAATGTCTGATTAAAAACTCTTTTAAAGCAGGGCTCATCAGAACTAGAACTTTAAGTTGACTAAGTCTTATAAACCAAAAAAATATATGTAAGTAGAGATGATTTTTCTGACCAGTTCAGAAAAATTATCATACGTCACAGACTCACTGGATATAATGAAAATGAAATGCTACGGTCTGCATGCATAATCATGGTTAATAACGTTGCTTCGATCTTTAATTGCATTCCGGTGGGTCTGGCATCAGACTCAGTGATATAGCCGACATAAAGCTATTTATTTAGTCGGCAGTTTTGGAAATAAAATATGTTTAAACTATTTAGTCGGCTAAGGACGGAGTTTGTCTTGTCTGTTGCTTTGCCATTCTTGGTTCAGTATTTCAGTGTTGTTGTTCAATATCCCAGGGATCTCCAGGTATCGCCTTGTTTCACTCGAGTCCCCATCTTTGATTCATCATAGGTAATATATATTTCCTGTGATGGTTCATTGATGAGATAGGAAGCGTTCACAAGGACCAAACAGCTAACTAAACGTTTCGAACCACTACAGAGGCAGAGAGCGAGGGTCTGAGCCCCTGTAATCCTTTACTGAATGTCTTAAGGTGATACTTTTGTTGATGTTCCTCAATTTGTGCGTGTGTGGGGGGGGGGGGGGGGAGGGGGAGGGGCGGGATGCTGGTTATAACTTCCAGTGCCGGGGCGTCCTACTTATTTGGATAAAGTAGGGCAAGGGCATACTGTGCTTTCAGTAGGTGCGGGTGGAGTTGTTTGGACCTTTTTTTTCGACTATCGTTTCTCTCTTCTTTCTCCCCGTCTCTGCGAGACGGCCCAATATAGACTGAAATACTGTCTCAAAGAGCCGTTAAACCCAAAACAACCAAGCAACCAACCTCACTCATGTCAACAGTATGCACTTGTTTGCGGTCGTGTAGCAATATGGCAAACTGTATGTTGTAAAAGAAAATAGGTAAAAAATAGACACGTTACCATAGTTCTGAATGACTTCATGTGCTGTCTAGGAGAGAGCTGTTAATTTTAATCATATTGTATTGCCTCTTTGTATGCCAAGCAATTGGGTCGGACCACAAGTTCTTTCAACATTAGTTACGGTCCTCCCAAGAGCTGTTCATTCGGTTTACTGCGCGTGTCCTTCTGGAACTGTTGTCAGTTTGTGTGTATACAATTTCCCGTTTTGACTTTGAGCGGGGATATGGGATGTGACTGTATTTGTTCCTGATCATTGCCCTTTTTTTACTTCATTTTCCCTCTGAGCATATTATCTTTGTCAAAGTGTTACATTATAAGGTAATGCCATGCGTTTTGGTCAATGACAAAATAAAAATAGTGTTGTAGGCCTTTTTTCTGGCTGGCCATTGAAACGAGATGATTTTAATACCGGTACATTGTGATAATGTAACGGAAGACATCGCAACTTGAAAATGAAACTGGATCATTAACACAGCTTAGACCAGGTATATGTCAATGTAATAGAAGACATCACATGTTTTCCGACACCTTTTGTTATGGGAAGATGATATGTCAGACAATCCCATTCAATGAGATAATAATTATGACTGTGTATAGATAGAACCTGTCTTAGAGTAATATGGATACACTTCCATGTTTTTTCCGCTATTTTTACGAAGAAAAAAATTCTCTTACATAGGAAAGCAAATTCTCCACTTTAAAAGTTGACTTGCATCGAGAAGGGATGGCAAACTTTAAATGGTAGAGTTGCTTCCCCTGAAAGTGTACCCATTCACCGAAAAGCACAAGGCTGCTCATGCTGGTTACCTCCATGAATATGGGTCAATAGGTCAGAGACTAAACAAGTACCTTAAACATACTAGCGCACACCCACTGATAGTGTCCTAAAGCAAGACCGGTTTTCAGTACAGTGGCAAGAGCGTAGCCAGACCAAACACATTGTTGAAGCTAGCATTTTCAATGTTGACGCTTATAGTTGCATGCATATGCCTCCAAAAAGATTACTCTTATTTTGGGAACCTTACTCCCCTCTCACAGGGGATTTTTCCTGTATACTCCTAATTAAAATATTACAATTAATCATGAGTGTCCATGTAGGATAGGGAAATCTCACCCGAGGGGTCGGAATTTCTACCAGGGACGAGGCTTGCCGAGTTATGCCTTGGTTGAAATTCCGAACGCGAGGGTTAGATTTACCTATCCTACATGGACTGGCTCATGATGGATTATTTTTCTCCCACTTTTAACGAACTTATACGCCACAAATCGGATTCAGATTCAAAACAGGAAAATTTTAACTTTTTAAACAGTGATCTGAGTTAAATTTTTAGCAGCTCAGTGTGTTGATTGGATCTTAAAACGGGTGTAAACAGTATGCACCTTGAAATTAGACGGAAAACGCGATTTGTTGACTTTTTTTTATCTTCCAGAGGGTAAAACCAAAATGCAGCTAAGCCTTCACGCCGAGTGCATCAAGTAGCCAGCAACGTTTCAGAACCTATTGTCATGTGCAAAGTAAGTGAAGCCCGAAGGGCGTTCACCTTCTTTGGCATATGACCCCTTGAGTTCACACTTCCATAAACATCGAAAAAATGAACTTTATCTTTTATAATTACATTTAACTTTAAATTATTTTAAGCATCAGTTTCGATTTTTAAGAGCAACATTTGTAAAATATACGACGAAAAACCGTCACTAACCAACAGATAAGCCACTTACGTAAAAAGCCGTCATCATGACGTGACGTCAAATATAACGTTACAACGGCCAATGGCGTCGTCTGTTTACATTTGACGTTTCGTACCAACGACGTCGCGTGACCGACTGTTGTTCATGGAAGTATGAATACTGTTTCTCCGAAATAGGTACATCTAAGTGAAAGGGAATGTAATTATGGAGTGTTTAAGGTGAGGTGGGAGTAATTGGCAAAACACATGATTTTATTCATACTTCCTCATATTGTAAATTTACATTCCCTCTTTCAGAAAATGAAATAAAACAAGGGTTTCGCCGATGTCGTTTTCAAGATATCTGACCTTGAAAACGTCAATTTTTTCCACCTTTTCCACCCGACGTTATATTGGCGTTCTATGGAAAACGCGTTTTTTTTGCTCGACATCTTGGATAAATACCTTCATTCTGAGAAAACAAAACACATTTTTTTCTTCAAAAACTAACACAGTATGGCCCAATGATAGACGTTTACATTAAAGCAATAAAAAAAGTATGTCGCCGAGTTAACTTTGGAGCTAATTTGCATAAATTGCCAGGCTTGCAGTCTTTTTAGACTGAAATGTTAACGTTGCGTATGGTGACGTTAACGTTACTTAACTTTTCGCGCCACGTATCAGCTATCGCTTTTTGTAGGCTACCGGCAAAATTTGTCTGGGGCTTTCATCAATCATGATTGTCATCGTCGGGAAAATGCAGAATGAAGGCAGATGTAATATTTTTATCTCAGTCTCTGCATAAGCCGTCTTGACTATTTTTGATTTAAAAAAAATGAAAACATTGCTATAATGCCCTCCCATACAGTTGACGCGCACCTGAGTCGACAAGCTCTTAGAAGCAACAACTTTAAGGCGGGCTTCCACGTGTTATGACATTTGAACAATTCCCTTGTCCACTCGTCGTTCCTACAGCGTATGCGAGTCACGTTTTCCAGTTCCTGACCCGACCCGAGAAAGAGCCTATAATATTTTGCACTATAACCTAGCGTTCCAGCGACTGGACCTCGGCGACTCTCTCTCTCTCTTTCTCTCTCTCTCTCTCTCTCTCTCTCTCTCTGTAAAAATAATAGGCAGCTTGGAATCACTTAAGTGTCTAGGAGATAAAATAAAACGACTCTTTATACACTCTTTATATACACTTGAAACAGGAAGAAGCAACGAAAGACAGTAAAGAGAAAGAAAAGGCAAAGAAAAAAAACAAAATTGTTTTTAGCTTACTGATAGAACAGATCGTTGAATTATCATATCAACGTCGACCAAAGATTCTGACGACGTTAATACGGCTGCCTGGCGTTGTTTAAATGCTAGGAACAGTCTAAGAATTTTAATATAACCGAAATTTGGCATAACTTCTTTTGCTGATAAGTATTTTAAAGTCTCCATTGTCCTATCAGTGGTCAAAACATCTAAACTCAAATCATTGTACACAGCGGTTCAACCTTCACGTTTGGTAAAAAATGCGGGTTGATGTGCATATATTGAGTCATACAGCTGGCAAAAAGCAGAGAAAACAAGTTTTCGAAAAATAACAAATCGCTCCACATATTAAAATTTCCTGTTCTGGTTTCCGGCCTGTCAATGCTATATAAACATAGGCGGGATAATGATTTGGGCCCCACGCCTGTACATTGTATTTTTACCATTTAATTTTACCTACTGAAATCGAAAGTAGGTCATTTTAGTTGCCAAACTATAGTGAGAAGCTTGCAGCGATACCTCATGATAACCTTTCTCATGCTGATAGAGCAATGGGGCCTTTAAGTGTGAGTGGTATGAAAACGACTGTCTATGGCTGCGACAGTAATCTGACTTCTCATTGTACGATTCTGGATTCAGTTTCAAGAGGCTTTGTTGTCGTATGAAAAATTGTAATAAAATTTTCAGCTCAACAGCTGCGAATCCGTCTAACAAATTGATGAGAAGCTGTCAGAGAACAAGTTTCCCGCCAGTAGCCTTTCCCCACAGAAAACTAGCTATACTTTTTTCAGTTTTTTCTCTATTTCCTTTCCTTATCATTGAAACTCAACAAATGCGAAGTCCGTCTAATAAACTGATAAGAAACTGTCAGCTATCCCGCAAGTAGTCTTCCGCACGGAAAACTGACTATACTTTTTTTCAGTTTCTTCTCTACGACACTTTCTATTTCCTTTAAAATTTCATCCAACACTCAGCCTCCTTGTATTTCGTAAGCAGACCATGTAGTGATCATAGAAGCGGCTAACATTGGCGCCATCTTGTTTTTCGCAAACGGAACGTTTGAGGTCATTACGTAACGTAGCATCAGAAACTGCCGCATGGCGGCGCTGAATTACTCCCACCTCACCTTAAATGATGACACATGTTGCATGACACATGCGTAATACAACATGTGTCGTAAAAACCCACCTTTAAGGAATTGGAAGAACAATGAATAACGAAAGTGAATAGTATTCACATGTGACTGTTGATAATATGTAAACTCTATATGACAAAAGATATGGTATAAACTTAATTAAAGTCCTACCTATATTTTTCCCGTAGCCTTTTTATAAAAACGGTCATTTTCATTTTACCGTAAATTTTACAGCTATTAAATTTTCATGCAAAATTTTCATCGGAGAAGCGGCAATATTTTTTCTATACCTGTTCTACGTTTAACATTTATTGACTGATTTTCTGCCGAGGATCTAAATTTGTGCATAGGTTCTGTTTCATTTTGGACTAGTACAACTAATGCTGCTATCGGCTTTTGACTAAAGACTAAACTCACTGTTTAGAATAGTGAATGGCTGGCTATATATATATCCATTGAAGCGTCCGATGTGACTGTAGATTTCGACGTTGCCAAACCTGATAAAAATTTACATCCTTTGCGTCACATCAAATATAAATCATATTGAATCGGGAAAACTGATTTGTATACTACAATGTAAACTTTAAATGATGGGGTATTCGCCCCGAGGTTCTTGAGCCGGATAACATTAAATTTTGACCCCGTGAAAACATGACCCCACGCGTCAATTCTCAATATTGAAACTTGACCCAGGTCAATTTTCAACACTGAAAAATGCTCTATGGGTCGATATTCAACATTGAAAAGTGGCCAGTTGGGTCATTTTTTCAACAGGTTCAAATTTTAATATTACACCAGCAGCACACCGGGTAGGAGGCAATCGAAAACGCTCATGCAGTCGACAAATGCGGGTCAAAAACCATTTGAAACAGCGTTTTCGATTGCAAATTGTCCCCAATTTGCAATCGAAAACGCTGTTTCTAACGGTTTTTGACCCGCGTTAATCGATTGCTAAGAGCGTTTTCGATTGCCGCCTACCATGTGTGAGCAGTGGCCCAAGATTTAGGTATATGGCTAAATTAAAACGAGGCCTACAGAGACGAGTGGAAGCCTGGACTTTTTGTAACAATACGAGACGCGTGGAAAGTTTGAACCTCAGTGTGAATTATGTTTAGAACTTGTACTCAACATTTCCCCAATCCTCAACATTAAGTAAGAAAGGCTAAAGGTCACCTGAAAAAAATACGTAGGTAAAAGAGTACACGTTGATGTTTTTCCGCCATTTTTGGAAAGGGGAACAACAACAATGTTAGTGACTTCCTATTTGCTTTCCTGGAAGATAAATTCCATTAAAATGGGGTCTGCGCTTAAAGGAAAGAACTTTTCTGCACGTGGGGGGTGGGGGGATAGAGGGGGGGGGGGGCAAGTTATTCTGTTTAACACTTGACTCTCGTTGAAAAGGGAGGCAAAAAATGAAAATGGCAGCGTTGTATACCCATTCATCTTAGGGTAAAACATTGACTCTTATTTGTTAAACGTAACTTCTATCACTCCAACTTCAAAACGTTCAAGTGTAACGTCACGACATGGCCGAGCCCAAAGCGATAACTGCTCTCTCTTTTGCTAGAGCTGTTGCCTGTATGACTTCAAAATGTGATAGATTATGCGATGTACGAGTGCTTTCGTTAAGCCGACGTCAACATTAACTTTGCACTGCACGGCGGTCCTGAACGTTGAGTGACAGTAAATAATGAAAACCTAAAATGCAAATACTTGAATCGGCATTTGGTTGATGGTTTGTTGTTTGTTTTACTGAGTAATAATATTTGAGTTACGTCGAGCAGTCTCACAACGCGATAGTAGAAAGGAAAGATAGGGTTGAGACAAAGACGAGGCAGAGAAAATTATAATCCCACAGGACACCCAACCCTTCCGCCCTCCCCAACTCTCCGCGCCGATCTGTTGCAAGCATTTTAGTCTTGAAGATGTAGTTTGTCCCTATTCGAAAGTCCATCACACCAAACAGTGGCAGTCTGATGAAAGTCATTACTTAGCCAGTTAGGAACCATTTTAAAATGAAAAACTTGCTACCCCTGGACAATTTTAAAAGGCAAATGACCCCTTCATTTAAAAGTTGTATTCTGCATTACTTAGACAAGACACGTGAAATTTATTTTATTTATCTAGGGTTAGTCTAGAGTCGCAACTCGCTTTGTTTCCTTGAAACCTGTCAATACAGTCCAAACATATTTGTGATAGAATCTTGTATAGCATTTTTTCCTTGGGAGGGGGATTCATCTAGCGTCAGTCTAGAGTCGCAACTCGCTATGTTTCCTTGAAACTTGTCAATACAGTCCAAACATATTTGTGATAGAAACTTGTATAATATTCACGTATTGCGCATCTGAGCCTAAATGTTACATCGGAATGAGGTCCTGTTCATACATTCACGTTTCGTTCACACATGGACAGTCCCATTAACACGTAGAGGATCCGTTGAAAAATGCAAGCCCCGTTCCTATATGGACATCCCGTTCGCATATATGTAGTTCCCTTTCACAGGTACAGCCTTGCAGATGTCGTTCACTTGTGCAGGCCCCGTTCACATGTAGCGGTTTAATACACATGTGGAGGTCCGTTCACTTGTGGAAGATCCATTTACAGGTGGCGGTCCTGTTCGCAAATGCAGTTCCTGCTCACATATGGACGACCCGTTCACAAATGAAGGTTCCTTTCTCACATGCGGATCCCGTTAACACGTGGAGGTCCCGTTAACACTTCACAGGCGCAGAGCCCGTTCAACCATGGATTGTCCGTTCGCCTGTGGCGATCGCTTGCATACTTGGATAATCAGACTGCATGTCCCGTTTTACGTGCTGGATCTTTGAAAAATACAGGACCCGCGAAGGTCTCCATCTAGCGTGCAGCACCTTTTCACAGGTGGGTGTCCCGTTCATACGTACATATGTACCTATCTCGTTCACACGTCCCGTCCCGTTTATATGTGGGTATCTCGTCCACACCTGGAGAAGCCATTCTAACAAGCAGAAATGTTCATACATGGAGGCCCTATCAAACGTAGAATACATGTTCACACGTGCAGATCAAGTTTACATCTTCTTGTTTGGTTCACCTATAACGGTTTCGTTCACTCGTGGTGAATCCTTTCCGACCATGGAGGACCCGGTCACTGGAGGAGATTCAATTCACATTACCTGTTTTATTTATTGTTGTTTTCGTAGTTTTCATTGATGAACCGCCCATTTACATGCCAAGGTCTCGTTCACACATGGAGGACCAGTTCAGGCACGAAAGGCGTTACATGTGGAGATTCTAGAAATCACCTTTACCCTATGCAGAGAGTTTGGTACCCTCAGAATTTGACATGTGTCCTACCGAGCCGTCTAGCGCAGTCGGCAGCACGTCGATCTGCAGATCAAGCGGTCGCGAGTTCGATTCCAAAGCCCGGCCCCTTAACAGTCGTGAAGATTGGTCATGAAATATTTTCTACGCTCATTCTCTCCCTTCCACTGACTTAAGGGCAGTTGTGAGTTTGTTTGTTTTGTTGAGCATTTACGGCCAAGTAAACAGCTAAGGTCATGTCTAGGCGGTCAGTTAACCTACTCAAACTATTCCATGACACTGTTCCATGGTATGGCCCATGTTCCTTCTTTCGAATGTGTTCTCTGCTCTCGAAGAAGCTCTTTCAGATTTTAATTAGATCTCCTAAACGTTTAACCAGTACTTAGTTCACATACTTTCGCCAGTAAATGACAACTGCCCTTCTTGAATCAGCAGAAGGGAATGAATGACCGTAGAAAATATTTCATGATCAGTCTCCACGAGCGTTATGTGGCTGTCTGGGAATCGATCTCAGGACCCCTTGACCTGCAGTCTGACGCGCTGCCGACTGCGCTAGCGGGCTGCCGGCAAGGGTAGTTGTCTGTTACTGGCGGAAGTATGTGCACTCAGTATTGGTAACCAGGTTAGGCGCTTAGTATGTCTAAGCCTGCCCAGACACAGTGTGACGGCAGATGAACTGATAGGCTTGTGGTCCCTCATCCAGCCTCGTTGAGGCGGTTCGGATGAGGGGTTTATTAGCAGATCTGACAAAAATTGTCACCCATTGCCCACTCGCATCTAGAACTCTGCAACTTATTCTCCTAATGTCGTCATTCTATTCTATTCTGAAGCTTTCTTCGAAGTGTTTTACATGCAATTATGTTGCATTCGGACCTATACCTCGGATAGTGGTGCTGGTCTTGTAAGTCTATTGAGCGCTTTACACAAAGCATTGCTTAGCCGTTCGTATGAGCGTTCTTGTCATAAATTTCGACGTTTCGCTCTTCTTCTATTCCAGATAATAATTTAAACCGAGGCCCCAATCAATCGATCGTACTCAGGCACGTTTTGGGGCGGCTAGGTCGGATACCGATCCCAGGAACAACGTGCACACTATCTTTGAATTTGAAACAGATGACAGACGGACTCGGGCACCCAGACGGTTCTATTATAGATTCGTTCCGCGGAGCCGCTGGGAAGGACCCGTTGTTGGAGGCATTGGGGGAAAAATGTGTATGCTAGGTCGGTCACTATCGCAGTATATTTATATAGGCTCTACACTGTTAGGAGCTTACTAGAATTGGCAAAATATCCGATTTGCCCCGCATGCTACGAAATTTTGCAAAACAATGAGAAAAATTGAAGGCTCTGGAGGTGATGAAAACTAATGAAACCATTCCATTGATAATTTCGTTTTCCTTTTTTTTTGGGGGGGGGGGGGGGGGGGGTGGGGGGGGGAGAGAGATGGAAAATAAAGAGCTGTAACGCGTTAAGATGTTTAAAAATATTTGCTTTCAGCCGGAGCCTATATACAGGTCAGACTCTCATACCATTGCACCAGGGTGCTATATGTAGTTGTAGGATTTTTTAAAAAAATATTCTTTGTTTACGACAATGACAGTGGGAGGTAATTAGTTGTTTTGTCGTTTAGGTTTTCACGGCCCTTTGAGATAGTATTTCAGTCTATATCGAGCCGTCTCCCAGAGAGTAGGCGAGAAAGGAGAAAGGACAGATGAGAACAAAACGTCCAAACAACCCTTCCCGTATCTACTGCAAGATAGCAAGCACTGCCGGTCCTTGCCCCAAAATAATCCAAATAAGTAGGACGCACCAGTACTGAAAGCTACCCATCACCATTGCCCGACCCGACTGCCCAGTCAACCCACTAGAGGTAGAAAACACTCCAAGGCTTTCTCGCCCTCGGAGGACTTTTCCACTCGAATTTTCATCCTACTCATGCTTGTTCCACTGGCTTGTTCAGCCATTTTCAACCCAAATGTCAATCACACAAATGAATAACAACAACTCATTTTAGTAAAGATGTACAACTATGCGCAACGGTGAAATACACGTGATTGGACACGGTTAAATAAATAACAAAGCGTGGCGGATCTAGCTCGTTTTCCTTTTTTGCTTTATTTGAAAAGAAGGGATTATGATTTATTACTTGATTACTATTCAAGAAAGAAACTGGAAAACTTTGTTCACGAACTTAGAGACCTTATATATGCCACCAAAGGTTTCTGAAGTCGGGAATTTCGTTTTCGCAAACTTGTCAGACAATCCGCCATCGTTAGTTTTTGGCATAGCGTTTAGTCTTTAGTCTTAGTCGCCTTAGTTGTACTAGTCCTTTAGTAAAACTTACACTAAAAAAACGGGTGTTCTTGGAATTGTCAACACATGTTGAAAGACACTATTGGCTTTCAACTTTGTGAAATTACACCCAAGATGCCGCTGTAAAAATAGTTTAGTTTTAAGTTCAGTTGTTTAATATGTGTTTGGTAATAAACAATTAAACATTCACATACTAACATTGCAAAAAATGATCCGGAGTTTGACTTATTTTGGCCAAACAAAAAAATGGCTATCGAAAGCGAAACTCAAACTTTGTCATATGTCTGCTATCTGGGTCTAATGGTGTGCCTCTAGTGGTTCAAATTTCCGAAAAAAAAAAAAAAAAAAAAAAAAACATAAGTAGGTCAGTCGCCGAAAGGATTATATTTATTATTATGTCTGCATTTTTTTCGCCACAAAACAATATAATGTTTATGTATTAGAATTACGGAAATGAGTTGTGCAGATTCAGATTTCAACAATTACGTTGAATTGTGTTATGTATGACTTTTAAATGATGTGCAAAACTTAAAATTGGTAAAGAGAACAGTTAAATCGAAGCTTAATGATAGTAATAATAAGAATAGCAACAACAATAATAATACTTCTACTGATTTGATATTTACACCTCCTAAATTACATTTCAGCAAAGAAACACTGGTAATTTCTAGACTTAATCCATTTATGCCTAGTGACCCAAAAAGAGACAGAAGCAAACAGTGCAGACCCAGATCAGAAGCCGCGTCTTGCGGCGTCTGATCAGGGTCAACTCTGTTTGCATAGGGAAAATGGATATTTTTCCTTAAAATAGAATAAAAAAGATTAAAATAAACTAAACCAGATACCCCCAAACTGACAAACGGACTAATCCATTTGATTATGATACAGCATTCCACTGGGCAGAAATGGGTTAATAAAACTGTTTCCTAGGGCGGTATTTCCCAGCAGGAAATATTTCCCTCTAGCCAGTTCAGCCTTTGCACTCAAAATGAATGAACATAGGAGAACGTCTCAAAATATTCTTATACTTTTCAAAATTCTGGTGCTTTTTACGTCTTGTTTTTTTTAATCAGGAAGGCCATACATTTCCAATATCCTTCGATAGAACCTCTTGATATTTGACTACCTTTAATTCTGAGTTCATGCAGATTAGTGGAAATCATCTGGATACTGCTGCTGACCTTATGTCAAGGTCACATACCAAAACATTTGCATTAAAGTTTTGCGTTGAATTTATACTCTTGGCCTACATTTCAAATATTCTACGATTGATTCTTTTAATGCCCAATTTATGTGATTAGGTTTATTTTAAAGTTTATGCAGATTATTTGACATTATTTGAATGCTGCTGCTGACAAAGGTCAAGGTCAAAGAGTTATACATTGGCATTAGAGTTTTGTGTTAAGTTTGTATTCTTTTCTGATATTTGTAATATACTTAATGGAATCTTTTTCAACTTAGACTAGGCTTACTTCTAGATCTATACCATGTAATTAGATTAGCTCCATTAGGTGGTGGTTTCGCTAGGCGGTGGTGCTGGTCACTTGTTCTAGTTTCTACTAACCGTTCAAGCAAAGGTCGCTGCCTACAATATAGACTTATGTTTCTATATTGGGGCAACAAACCATAAGTATGAGGAATTCAGAATTATCGTAAAACACACACTGACTTTTATCTTAATCTATAAATATGTTTGGCTTAGGAGGGGTAAAACGCCTATGCGGGATCAAACGTCCATGTCTTTTATATTAATATTTATATGGTTTAGGAAGTAAAGTGTCCTGGAGGAGCAATTCCTCTTTTAAGAGTAGATCCCAGTAAGAGGAAAGGTAGAAAGGAGAGTCATAGAGTTTCTCTCCCAAAATATGTATCAATACACCTTAAATTCGTCTCACATTTGAGCCGCG
Organism: Ctena decussata; assembly: GCA_963989385.1. Taxonomy (NCBI): domain Eukaryota; kingdom Metazoa; phylum Mollusca; class Bivalvia; order Lucinida; family Lucinidae; genus Ctena; species Ctena decussata. The sequence continues at coordinate 82,986,927 of OZ022498.1, read as the reverse complement.
ACACGAGAAAACGAACAATGTGGTTGTGCGGCCAGCTCAGACTCAGAACAGTCTGGGCATCCGCCCAGTCTCATCAGACTCTTTGCTAAGCGCTTAAAGGGTAACTAAGAATCTAGGCTACATCTATGCGGACAGCGAAGACTCTGATCAGACTGGGCGGATGCCCAGGCTGATCTGAGTCTGCGCTGGGCGCTCAACCACTTTGTCCAGTCTGATCAGAGTCTGCGCTTTGCGCTTGAATCAAGCTTCATTCATGCGGATATCAAAAACTCTGATAAGATTTGGCGGATGTCCAGGCTTATCTGAGTTTGCGCTGGACGCGCATGCCACTTTGTTGGTTTTGTCATGTCGCGGCTCAAATATATAAGCAGCGTATGTTCTTCAGGGTGGCACGTACATGTACGTCATGATCACGTGATTATACCGGCAAATATCTCAGGTTAGAAAAAAAAAACGGTAAGAAAATAAGTTATATCTCAAGTCTTTCGGGGACGATTTTTAATACAAAGTGCAATTATCCCGTACTAAGTCTAATGTCCTCTGTTTAAAATAATGTCATTGTTTTATGAAATAAAGCCAGCTACCTGTTTCAGGACACGTCGAAACATTGATTTCCTACTCAGGGAAACATCGCTTTTTTAAAGTATCATTATAACTGGCTTCAGTTCATTCAATTAGGTACTACAAAGGACTCTAGTACGGAGTAAATGTTCTACACAATTTTAAATCGGCGCTGTAAGACCTGAGATATAACTGATATTCTTATTCAGTTGAAGATTTCCCCAAATGTAGATATTTAGCGTTATCAACATGTGTCCAAGCTGTTTTTATATACAGTATTAGTAAAATATATTTGTAAAAAGGCTTTTTTTTATTACAGAATAAACTTTGTTATTTTCATGACCATATATGACCCGTTTGTCGAACGAATGTTTAAAGAATGTCATCCAAAATGTGACAAAATATTTTCAACACTTTCAGAATTCAGTAACATAATGTTCTTTTTCTTTCTTTCTTTCTTTCTTTTTTGCAAACATATCAGTTCGTCTGCTTTTAAACTGGATACAATCGAAAAAGTTTGCGATCCACAAAGAATCGCTATTAAAATCATAAACATTGGAAATGGTTGAACCAATTTACTCATGAGCAAGTTTTGCCGGTATGCTTTTCTGTCTTGAAACAGATTCCAAGCAATTTGGTAACTTATTTTCCTATATTTTAATTGTGATATGGCCGCCGTGGTGATACGGTCCCGGAAAGATATACCCGTTATATGAGCCGCGACGTGACAAAACCAACAAAGTGGTTGTGCGCCCAGAGCAGACTCAGATCAGCCTGGGCGTCCGCCCATTCTGATCAGAGTCTTCGCTGTCCGCATGGAGGTACATGTAGCTTAGACCCTTTGCTACCCTTTCAGCATACTGTGAAGACTCTCATCAGACTGGGCGGATGCCCAGGCTGATCTGAGTCTGCGCAGGGGGCACAACCACATTGTTGGTTTTCTCGTGTCGCGGCTCATATCATCTTTTGAATATTTTACGGTACGCTGACCTTTACTTCTGATTTACGCCCAACAGTTGCGTCACGTGTTCTTGTGGACTTTTTTCAAGAGCTCCATTCCCCATATTTTAAATAAAACCAAAACAAATAATAAACTTTCTCAATCTTGAAGCAAAAGACTTTTTTTTTGTCAAATCAAATTCAGCTGTCAACTACAATGCGTACTGAATCCTGGCTGAATTTGTGTACCAAAAACAGAAGTATAAGAGTAGATATGAATGTCAGTACAGATGAGAGAAGTGGAGTGCAAAAGTTTCACCTGTTGATCTTGTGGGATTGCACGTGAGCCACTATTCACAATCATTTGAGATAGCCTGTTTCCCGCTATTTATTATAAACAAAGGGGAAAATTATTTTGCTTACGCAGACTACGATGGCCTTCCAAAAGAACTTGCCTTTTTTGGGAAAGGTCTTTCCTTTCAGAGAAGCTCCAAATACAATGGCGGACAATTCTTCTAGGTAAAAATAACCTTCCCCGGAAATATTCCCATTCACCTTTGGAATGAAAGAGTGACGTAACTCTATCATTCATATTTTAGGCAGGATAGGACTTCATCAAGATTTTCAAACTAGTTCTTTTGGGGTCCTTTAGCACTTGCGAAAGAGGGGGTTAGGTGACGGTAATCTATAGTTTTCCAATTCTAATTGCTTTCTTTCTCCCGCTTTACTCGAAAATGACTAGATATAGTCTAAAATATAGCTGCTGTAAGTCTCACTCTTTCACATGTTTTTAAATATAAATAGAGGATCTTGCATGAGTGGTCATTTTATATGAAATTTATGAAACGAGCCTTCGGCGACTTTCATAAAATTCATGTGAAATGACCACCAGTGCCATAAATGTAAGACCCTTTAAAATGGAGTTTTATCACCTTCAAAAGTAGCATTATTTCAAAAAGAAAAGGCATTGTTTACATGAACGTTGTCTATGACGTTACATACACGCGCCAAAGTGTTACTACACGTGTGGACATTCACTTATTATGACACGACGTAATCCGATGGAAAACAGCAACTTCATGTGATATAAAATGCGATTTATCTTAAGGAAATAACCTTTGCATTTATTTCAAATGCCAACGCTGAGTGGTTTTCAATTTTTAAAACTTCCTTCTGTCTGATTGTTTCTTTATTTCTTGTACTGGGGTCACTTCTAACAATCGTGGTAAAACCGAATACTAAGAATTACAAGAAAAATTAAAGAATCAAATCCAAGTGACTTTATCGCTATTGACCGATCAGCCTAGCACTTCTTGAAATCTAATAGACAAGTTTGTAGGCATATGTGTTGTCTATTCAATCATACAGACGAACATATATTCGGCACATGAAATAATCAGGGGTATGTGTACATCACTACGGTTTTCTGCCCTTTTTTTACAACAGAAACACATTTTTCTGACTTCCTGATTAAGGAGCCCTTCCGAATTAGGGTCTTCTCTTAGGGGAAAGGATTTGCTTCCGAAAGTATTGGAGTAAATTCTTTAATTAAAGTCTCCATAGTCCTATCAGCGGTAAAACGCCTAGACTCAAATTATTGTAAAAAGCGGTCCAATCTTCATGTTTGGTAATAAAATGCGGGATGGTGTGCATTAATTGAGTCATATGACTGGTAAAAAGTAGAGAAAACAAGTTTTTGAAATATAACAAATCGCTCCACAAAATACAATTTCCTGTTCTTGTTTCCCGTCTAACAATGTTATATAAACATAGGCGGGATAGTAATTGGGACTCCATGCCTGTACATTGTATTTATACCATTTTATGAAATCGAAAGTAGGTCATTTTAGTTGCCAACTAAAATGACCCAAATAACTTTTCAAACCATTTTTATGCGAAACTCAAGGATGTTTTATTTTTTAAAGCTGGCTAATCACGGTCATTTACAATTACGAAACTATAGTGAGAAGCTTGCAGCAATACTGCATGATAAATTTTTTCCTGCTGATAGAGCAATTGGGCCTTTAAAGGGTTGACTCCCAATGAGAAGGGCAGAAATATGAAAATGGCAGAACTGCTTTTCCTGAGACTGAACAGGGTAGAGTCGGGTAACTTCGGACAGCGGGTAAATTTGGACATACCTTTGCAAATAGTAAACATCCAGATGAGACGGCTCATAATGAGCCGTCTCATCAGGATTTTTACTGTTTGCCCAGGTAATTTGTTTTAATTCCAAACAACTGACATAGAAAGGAAACATTGTCACTGTCCGAATTTACCCGCTGTCCGAATTTACCCGACTTTACCCTATATTCGCCTTAAGCATATTATTTGTCATCACTGGCTCCTGCTTATAATCATTTTGCTAGCATTTATTGAAGGAAGAAAATATTTACATGTAGAATGCAGTCAGCAGTTGTCCTCATAAGCTTTTGGCTTTCGATCCAATCCTGGCCCATTTTTAGCTCACCTGGCCCGAAGGGCCATAGTGAGCTATTGTCATACCAATGCGTCCGGCGTGCGTCGTGCGTCGTGCGTCGTCACAGAATTTGTCCGTCAACACCTAAAAACAAATATTCAAACATCTTCTTCTGTAAAACTACTGGTCCCATGGTTCTCAAATTTCACATGGAGCATGACCTGACTCCAGGGTCTCAGAATTGTAAAATTGGGTCAGGTTGAAAATCCAAGATGGCCGCCGTTACTAAAAATAGCAAAAACAACAAAATAAACTTCTTCTCCAGAGCCACTAAGTATATTTGTCTGAATTTTGGCATGGAACATCAGTGAAACCTTGGTATTCAAAATTGTAAAAATGAAAAAAATCTGTAGCGGAGTTTTGTCACAGTGACCTACTTTTTGTTTACGTGTGTAATTTTGCTCAAATGCCAATGTCAAAAAATGACCTATTTAAACAACTTCAAACAACTTCTTCTCTAAAATCACTGAGCCCATGGATCTCAAATTTCACATGGAGCATAACCAGACTGCAGGGTTTCAAAATTGTAAAATTGGGTCAGGTCAAGAATCCAAGATGGCTGCTGTTACTAAAAATAGCAAAAACAACAAAATCAACTTCTTCTCCAGAACCATTTGGTATATTTGGTTGAAAGTTTGCATGGAACATAAGTGGGACCTTGGTATTAAAAATTGTAAAAATGAAAAAAATCTATAGCGGAATTAGGTCACAGTGACCTACTTAGCGTTTACAAGGCCGATTTTGCTCAAATGTCAATATCTAAAGAAAATGCAACCAATTCTGACCAGATTTGGTCAGTATTGGTTCTTGAATGGAAATATTTCAATTTTGTGCCAGTTGACTATCCAAGATGGCCACCATGGGGGCTGTTACTACAAATAGCACAAACATAAAAATGACAGTTACTCAAGAATCCTTGAATGGAATTGGACCAATTTTGTGTCAGAATGTTCCTTGCATGAAGCCGTCTCGATTAATTGCAATTTGGCATTCCAAGATGGCCGCCATCTGGTGTTACTAAAAATAGCACAAACATAAAAATGAAAATTACTCAAGAACCCTTGAATGGAATTGGACCAATTTTGTGTCAGAATGTTCCTTGCATGAAGTCGTTTTGATTAATTCCAATTTGGCATCCAAGATGGCCGCCATCTGCCGTTACTAAAAATAGCACAAAACATGAAAATGACAATATCTCAGTAACCGCTGAATGGATTTTGACGAAATTTGTGTCAAAATGATTCTTGCATTGAGATGTTTCAAAAATATCTAACTGTAGACCATTCATATTGACCTCTGTTACTAAAAATAGAAAAATGTGAAAATTAGAAAATCTCAATGGAGTTGGATTAATTTTGTGTCAGAATGGTCCTTTCATTAAGCTTTTTCGATGTTTTGCATTTTGGCATTCCAAGATGGCCGCCATTTGCCGTTACTAAAATAGCACAAAACATAAAAATGGCAATATCTCAGTAACCGCTGAATGGATTTTGACGAAATTTGTGTCAAAATGATTCTTGCATTGAGATGTTTCAAAAATATCTAACTGTAAGACCAGTCATATTGGCCTCTGTTATTGAAAATAGAAAAATGTGAAAATCAGAAAATCTCAATGGAATTGGACCAAATTTGTGTCAAAATGGTCCTTGCATGAACGCTTTTCGATATTTTGCATTTTAGCAATCCAAGATGGCCGCCATCTGCCGTTACTAAAAAAAGCACAAAACATGAAACTGGCAATATCTCAGTAACCCCTGAATGGATTTTGATGAAATTTGTGACAAAATGATTCTTGCATTGAGGTGTTTCAAAAGTAAATATATAAAGACCAGGCAAGTTGGCCTCTGTTACTAATAGTAGCAAATGTGAAAATGAGAAATTCTCAGTGGAATTGGACCAATTTTGTATCAGAATGGTTCCGTTGCACAATAGCCAGGTAAGCGATATCAGGCCCATTTGGGCCTCTTGTTTCTATATCTTGTATTCAAAATTTGAAGAATAAAATATTGTTCAAACCAACTCAGGAGTGTTGATATGTATCTGTCTCCTTTCTAACGGGACTGGGAACTATTCTTTGGAGAATGAATTTTCCATGGATGCATTTATGTATCTCTTAAAGTTGTCTCCCTCGTTAGGCAAAAAGAAGGTAAAGGTTTCCCATAGCCTAATAGCCGTAGGGGCAGTGGGGGTAAGAGACCCACTGTATCTTGGACACAGCTGATGAAAGGCGGAGCCCATCCCTCTCCTTTCGCTGCCTTATCCTTCTCTGATTCGAAAAAGGTACCCATTTACTGCTGGGTTGACAGAGTTTTCCAGTCATCGTATGGCGACAGTGAGCCGCGAACTCACGACCTTACGGTGACTTTCTGCACAATAGCCGAGCCACTCTAACCACTCGACTACCGCGCCTCTCTTTTGAGATTGGTGGCCAAATCAGGAAAGTAACCTCAGTTTTATTTGGCAAGCTACGCCAATCACTTCTTAAAATACCACAACACATTAAAAAAATTAAAAAAGCAACGAAAAAATATCCAGTTTAGAAGTTTAAGAAATTTCTTTCTTAAATCATTCCACTTGTCGCTTGTTCCGGAAATTTCGCCAGGAATTAGTTCGTGTCGTGGAAATGCTCCCCATTAAGGCTGCGGAAATGGATATTTTGTTTTGCTGCAAAGCTAGTGCATATCTTTGTACGCTCTGGTGGATATAAGTTACGTTTTGGAGATAATCTAAAACTGTGTAACCGTTCTCTGTGCTGTAAACAGTTCGACTAAACTAAAAAAAAGTCACATTGCATCAAATCAAAAGTAAAGCCTGTTTCAAATCAGCCGTGCGATTTTTTGTTCGTACGATTTTGGAGGCTATGGGTGCCGTAAACAGATCGCAGACAAATTCGCAGTGTATCTGGGAAAGTCCACCGTGGTCTCAGAGATCGTAAGGCAGCCGTACGATGTTCGTACGTCTGTCTCACGGGTCGCACGATTTTGCAGCTTAAAAGTAGAAAAATCGTACGGCTGCCGCAAGATGGCCGTGCAGCAGCCGTAAGACTGCCTCAAGACTGCCGTAAGACGGTCGTAAGAATTCGTCAAAGATCTTGCGGGCAACGTACGACGAACAAGAATTCGCAAGGCTGTCTCACGAATGTCTTACGGTGACCGTGCGTTCATCGTACGAATTCGCTTCGAATGGCGAATAAAATGCAAGAGCACCACCCGCAACCCTCATAATTTCACCATCAATTGTCGACACCACATTGGATCCTGATGGCTATCCCACAGCAGCATATTGTCCTTCTAAGAAGGAAGCTCCGTGATGAAGAAGAGCGTCATGCCGCCATCCTAGTGCTGCTCATCCATCCGAGCACGGCAAGGTAGAAGAGGACGAGCGAGGCGTTAGTGGGGCAAACCCTGAAGGCATGCTTCTTTTCTGGAATCAAGACTGTGAGTACCGATTTACTTTTAAAGGAGACGCAAGTGACGCAAAAATCGGAGGACTGTCGTGCGGCTGTCATGCAGCTGCCGTGCGACTTGCGCGATTGTCTTACGATTCGCAACATTCTTGCAATAGCATTCTGTCAGGACGCACGACTGTCGTAAGATGCTCGTGCGGCTGTCTTCTTCTTCTTCTTCCGGGTAAAGGACCGGGATCAATTTGAACGTGATTGGTCCTGCGGGACTGCGTATGGCGGTTAAACAGCAGTAGTCCCAAAACTTGGTTAAAAACATGGTAAAACTATATACAATTTGTCTCATCATCGCAGGCATGGATTTAGGCGTGGACCAGTCGTCTAATAAGACTGGTCCGGAACTCATCCAAGGTGCTGGCTTCTGTGATGTTTCGTGGGAGTTCATTCCAATCCCTGATGGTACGAGGAAAGAATTAGTTGAGATGGACATGACAGTTGATTCTCTCTTGGAAAAGCCCTCTCTGGCCTCTGGTTCTGCTATCACTCGGTCTTAAGTAGCAGGAGCTTTCAATGTCAACCAATCCATGCTGGATCTTGTAAAGGAGACTCAGTCTAGCAGTGTATCTCCTGTCTTGGAGTCTCCCAGCCAAGGTCCTCCACCATAGCTGTAACACATCAAGGTGTGTGAGTAATGTAATCATTGCACACATATCTGGCGGCTCGGCGTTGGACTTGCTCTAGAGTCTTTATGTCACACTGGCGATAAGGATCCCATACTGTGGATGCGTAGTCTAGCACTGGCCTCACCATGGTGGTATAGGTTGCTGCTTTGACCTCCTTGGTACACTGTTTGAAGTTGCGGCGCAGGAATCCTAGGGATCTATTGACTTTACCGGCAACATCAGCAATATGACTTGACCAAGTTAAGTCGCTAGTGACCTTCACCCCAAGGTATTTGCTGGAATCAACCACCTCTAGTTATTGACCATGGAGCCTATAGGAAGAGTGATAGACCTTCTTTCTCCTCCCTGTGGTAACACGTATGACAGAGCACTTAGATGGGTTGAAGCTCATCTGTCAAAGGCGTTCCCATTCTTCAGGAGCTGCAAGGCCTTCTTGAAGTAGAGTGTTGTCCTTGGCCCCATTGACTGTGCGATAGAGTAGGCTGTCATCAGCAAACAGTCTTGCATCTGAGGATGTGAGTGAGTCTGGTAGGCCATTAATATAGGCTAGGAAAAGCAGCGAACCCAAGACTGTGCCCTGTGGAACTCCTGAGAGGACATCTGCACGGTTGGAGGAGGCACCTTCTAGAACCACTTGTTGTTTCCTATCACTCAGGAATGCCTTGATCCAAGTATTTGTCTGGCCTCGTACACCATAGTAGTCCAACTTGTACAGTAGCCTGGAGTAAGGGACTTTGTCAAAAGCTTTGGCGAAGTCCAGCAATACGACATCAACCTGTTCTCCTTTGGATAGTTTTGATGCTATTTCTTGCATGGTGACTATAAGTTGAGTCTCGCAGGAACGTCTCTTGCGGAAGCCATGCTGGTTGTCCTTGAGGATCTTGTACCTGTCAAAATGTGCCATTACGTTACTTGCGACCGTCGCAAGACAAACGCAGGCAATGATTGACAGCAGCCCCGCCTGCAAACTTGCGAACTCCTGCAAAAGCGTGAGTCAATCGTACGGTTGTCTCAAGACTGTCGTGCGGCAGCCTTGCGGCGTCCACAGATTGCCAAAAAAAACCGCAGAAATATTGTGCATGTTGAGAATTTAGTTTGCGACGTTGCGACGACCTTGCGACGTCTAAAATTCGTACGACGATCTTGCGGCTGCCGCACGAAACCCAGCGATTTTTGCCAGAAATGTGATCGCAGAGGGCCGTACGGCTGCCGTAAGGCTGATGTGAAACAGGCTTAATGTTATATAGTCATTGGGACATGTATTCAATGTATTTAGCCTCGTTCGAACGAGCAAAATTTCTTTGTCATAGAATCTTTAACAGATGAAGTTTGCAAAACATTTTGCATCACATGAAACAAATCATCTGCCAAAGACAAATTTGACAAAGAATCTTTTTTCCAAATAAACTTTCGCAAAGAAATATTTGTATTCACATGAACAAAGGTTTCTTGTTAAAGTTACCTGGACATTAAAACTTACCTGTGTGAAGGGCCAACCATGCCACATGTTCTTATTGTATACCACAGTTCACCAAAGATATACCACTGAAACTATAATCAAACGGATAGTCCGAGTATGAAAAGGTATTTTAATCATGTTTGCAACAAGTTAACGAATAAACTAGAAAATGTGTTTGTAAAACACTATGCCCCAAACCATATGCCTGGCCCTACAAGTTCAGGCCACTGAAGAGTATGGTCAATACTAAATATGGACGGAATTCGTTCAAACCTTGAACGAATTCCGTCCATATTTAGTACTGACCATGAGTGAATAAGTTAAACTACCCATCATTTCCAATCAGCTGACCAAGTTCCAAGTCCCTTGCTAAGATGGCTTTTGAGATATCTTGCTGATAATTCAAACATGCCGAAATTTTCAAAGGGCTATAATGCTGACAAAAATTGACAGAATTAGTTCAAAATTTAATCACTTAAATTGCTTATTATCTCGAATTAGCTGACAAAGTTTCAATTCCCTAGTTTTTACACTTTCCTTGATACTTTCCTGAGTGGTGAAAAATGCTGAAATTTTTAAAGAACCACTTTTTAGTCTCGAAAAAAAAAATTAACGGAATTCGTACTAAAGTTAATCAGCTAATTTAATCATCATCTCTAAAAAGCTGACCAGTTTCAAGTCGCTAGCTTAAGTTCTTTTCAAAATATCTTGCTGATAAATTTACGATGCTAAAACTTTAAATGGTCATATCTCTTTAAAAAAAGCACGAATTTCGTGCAAACGCCATTCAGTTAATCTACTCATCATCTCAAATCAGCTGCCGGACCAAGTTTCAAGTCCCTAGCTCAAACATGTTATGAGATATCTTGCTGGCAAGTTAAAAATGTCAAAATTTTCATAATGCCAAAACTTTCAAAATGCAAAAAATAAAAAAAAATGAAGGAATCCGTTCAAAAGTTAATCTGTTACTCTATTATAATTTCAAATAAGCTGACAAAGTTTCAAGCACCTAGCTAAACTACTTTTTGAAATATTTTGCTGACAAGTTTTCTGTTATTTTTTTTTTCAGAGGGGCATAACTTTCATAAAGGAGACAACTCAGACAAGAAAAAAATACGGGTCGGCTATTTTTATGATAAATTCACATATGGAATTTCAAAACTCTAGCATGCACGGTTATTGAGATATAATACATGTACATGCACACATTAAAAAGCGTGACAAACGGACGGACGGACGTATGGACAATCTAAAAGCAATATGCCCCTCAGCTTCTTCGAAGTTGGGAACATAACAACTACTTCTCCACTCCTTGATATTTTTTAAACTTAATGACTATGCTTCGTTGACTTGACTTGCTGTCACGTAACACTAATTAAGTTTAAATTTATTTTGGTAAAATCTTTCTTCACAGTGGCATGCGAGTCGTTGTTATGTGATCCGCGACATGAAAAAATCAACAGAGTGGCATGTGCACCCACCGAAGACTCAGATCAGCCTGGGCATCCGCCCAGTCTGATCAGAGTCTTCACTGTCCGCATAGAGCTAGCTTAGTCACTTAGCTACCATTAAAGCGCACAGCAAAGCCTCTGATTAGACTGGGCGGATGCCCGGGTCGATCTGGGTCTTCGTTGGGCGCACATGTCACTTTGTTGGTTTTGTTGTGTCGCGGCTCATGTGTTGAGAGCGAATAACCTTATATTTTGAGCTGTTACACGCCTGCAGTAGTGATAGTGACATTTGCGCCGCGTGCGTTTCGGCTCAAAACATAAACAGTTGGCGAACTTGCTTGTTTGAGATTGAACTTTTCTTGAGGTTGCCTTAAGAATAATACAGCTCTTCAGTTTGAAAGTTAAATCGGTAATTCGTGCCAAATACAGGACGTGTGTCTGAAAGAAACAACGATTAGACCTGTAAATATCAAAAATGTTAAAATAAATACCAAATAGATGTACGTTTTGCCGATAAGATACTGCAGAAACAAAACAGGAAAAAAGGACAAAAAAGATATATTTTAAAGCAAATAGTGTCCATATTACTCTAATTGCAAAACTGGGACACTGACTCAAAGAAGTCACTTGACATTTTGGTGTACATATCATTGTACATTGATAACTATACTTTAAACCAACCGCTTTGCTTATCCCGACGGTCCATCTATGCTTTAGTTACACTATAGACTGTTAAGGGTCTTGCAATAAGGCTTAATGCAAGACACTTAACAGTGTATGGAGCAGCTTCAGTCACTAGAGCATTTCGCAGACTGTAGTTTTTGATAATTTAGATGAGAGACATTTAAGTGCTAGGAAATCTAAAGCAAGTTCAACTCATTAAAAGTGACTATGCTTAACCTTTAAAGCACATGTATTCTCTTTGCACATTTACAAACTATTTAAAGCGAATCAGCCAGTCCTAAATGCCGTTTTTGAATGCTTCTTTAGGTATACAGTTAAGACTCGGATATAATGCACTGCTTTCAGCACTACGTTATTCAAAAGGACAACGGCATATGAGCCGCGACACGACAAAACCAACAAAGTGATTTGCGCACAGCGCAGGGACATCCGCCCAGTCTGATCAGAGTCTTCGCTGTCCGCATGGAGGTAGCTTAGACCCTTAGCTGCGCTTAGCAAAGAGACTGATCAGACTGGGCGGCTCAAATATAAGACTTGAAATGACGATTCGGCCAAAAGTCACTTGGAGCAAGGTCAGGACTATTAGAAGAATGTGGCAAAATGGCAAGATGCTGCTTCTTCATATATACATATCTGTATGGTTCCGTCAATAGTTTACATCAGTTTCTCAAATCTATTCGAGATTTTATACTTTTATACTTCAAAATTCATTACTTTTGCATTTTTTCTGTAAAATTATAACCCCATGTCTCGTCGATTTCAAAGCAATAATGCTTAAAGGCCCAATTGCTCTATCAGCAGAAAAAAAAATATCATGAGGAATTGCTGCAAGCTTCTCACTATAGTTTCGTAATTGTAAATGACCGTGATTAGCCAGCTTTAAAAAAATAAAACATCCTTGAGTTTCGCATAAAAATGGTTTGAAAAGTTATTTGGGTCATTTTAGTTGGCAACTAAAATGACCTACTTTCGATTTCATAAAATGGTATAAATACAATGTACAGGCATGGAGTCCCAATTACTATCCCGCCTATGTTTATATAACATTGTTAGACGGGAAACCAGAACAGGAAATTGTATTTTGTGGAGCGATTTGTAATATTTCAAAAACATGTTTTCGCTACTTTTTACCAGTCATATGACTCAATTAATGCACACCATCCCGCATTTTATTACCAAACGTGAAGATTGGACCGCTTTTTACAATAATTTGAGTTTAGGCGTTTTTACCGCTGATAGGACTATGGAGACTTTAAAGACAAGGGTCTTTTTTCTCACTTTTTTTTCCTTTTTCCTTTTCTACGTCATGTGAATTTGTTTTGTTTCAGCCTGACTGCTTTTACTAATCAATAGTATCTTCAATTATTTTTAATATAGACTGTTGAATAATAATAATCAGAGGCAAAAGAAAGGATACACTTTTTAAATGCCAATATTTAACTTATTTTTCACTACTCAGGTCTGTACTTCTGCATGATTTATTTTTACCCAAAGTCGATAAATTTTGTGAAGTAAAATCACTGATTGAAACGCTTGACTAGCGGCACTATACATACATGCCAGTTTTGCACGTTTTCCACGTGCAGCAAATAGACTATACGATTTGGTATCACCCTGCATTTGAAAATTTGGATGTTGTTCTAAACATATAACAACGTTTGCGTTTCATTTGCACTATTGAAAGGCGTCTAGTGGCAAGCACGATTCATACACGCAGAGGTAAAAGCAAGAATATATTTTTAAATATCCGTATTTTTTATTATTATTATTTACTGCTCAGGTCTGAAATTCTCCATGATGTATCTTACCTCGAAGTACAAAAATATTGTAAAATTTGAAAATGACTCGCCTGACAAGCGGCACTATATATACATGTTGAGTTTGCCGTTTTTTGCACGTGCATCATATTTAACAATATGATTTTGCTGCAAAATCAGCATTTGCATTTTCGGCTGTTTTTCTGAACAAACCACAGTGTATGCGTTTTTTTACATAACAACAGTGGTTTTAGTGCAGACAGAAATCGTAACAGGCAGACCGCCCAAAGCGGCTCGTGGATGTCTTAATAAAATACACTGGAGTGACGACTGATTGGCGATGAAGTGTATACTTTGTTTTTGCCTCTGACTACTTTTTCCTCTGCGTATATGATTTCTGTCTGCCACAGAGAGCCTTGACATCGAGCAAATGAAATGCAAACGTTGTGGTTTGTTTAGAAAAAACAACCGTAATTTCAAAAACAGATTTACAGCGAACTCGTATTGTCCAGTTTGATGCACGTAGAAAACGTGCAAAACCGGCATGAACGTTTAATGCCGCTAGTCAAACGTTTCAATAAGTAATCTAACTATACCACATTGATGAGTCTTGAGTACAAATAACACCTGCATAATTTCTGACCTGAGTCATGAGAAATGAGCAAAATATATGTATTCAAAACGTGTATACTTTCTGTTGCCTCTCGGTATAATTTCTTTCTACATGATTTTTTAAATATGTTTTATCATAAGACGTCGCTTTATTCAGTGGGTTTTCCACATATTGTGTCATAAAAATCGTATGACCATATGTGTAATAATGTAACGTCATTGACAACGTCCATGTTAACAATGCGTTTTATTATTGAAATAATGTTCACTTTGGAGGCGTTAAAACCCCATTTTACAAGATCATATCATAAACAGAATCTTATACTCGTGGTCATTTCATATGAAACTCGCCGAAGGCTCGTTTCATAAATTTCATAAGAAATGATCACTCATGTAAGATCCTCTATGTGCCACTGTTTGTAGTCCTGGATAACAGCTTTACAGTATGTGTATCGTATAAGCCTGTCGCCTTTTCTGAACTTGTCCCGATCAACTTTAATCCTTCTTGATGTCACTAACTTAACTTGTAAAATGTTGGTTAATTACAAAACTTATAATCTTGAATGCTGTTTATAGACTTGCTATAATTGTGTTTGTAAAAGCCATTCAGACACGAGACAATGGTACATGTAAACCTAGAATCGCCGACATTAGCAGCATATTATGCCAAAAGGCTTCATTAAAATTGAGCCCGCGGAACGACAAAACCAACAAAGTGGCACTTGAGTCTAGCGAAGATTCATGTCAGCTTGGGCATTTGCTTAACTAGCGTAGACCCTTAATTACCCTTCAAGTGCAAAGTAAAGGGTCTGATCAAACTGGGAGGCTGCCCAGGCTAATCTGAGTCTTCCCTGGGCGCACATGCCACTTTGTTGGTTTTGTTGTGGCGCAGCTCAAATGTATGGCCATGTTGGAAATTTCTCACAACATCCAGGTTCGTTTAAACTTAGGCAGTTATATATTGAAGAGATTTTTTTAACTGAAACAAATGTCTAGAGATTTCTTTTTGTCTTTTCACCGGATTTGATCACAAGAGGATGACCGTACAATTCGCCTCGATATCCTTCTTTTTAACAGTCTGGGGACTTATGGATTTCCATCACGCACTTTTGTGAGGATTAACCAAGCATTTTAAATGAACTGACATAATGGCTTACCATAACATAATTACTTAAATTTTTACCACCAGATGTCACTACATGTTCGAAGGATACAACGTGATGGAAAGCCATAATGTTAGTTTCTTCTTGTGTTATGGCTTACTTGTACTTGTCAACTGAGAAACTGGTGCAAAACATTGAGTAACTCATACAATCAGCATCTGTTGCGAAAAAGCAACATTGTAGAAAATTTTGATCGTAACAAAATACAAAAAAAATAGAGAAAGTAAACATGTATACTGTTCACAGAAAGTAGGGGATATTGAGTTATTTAAAATTGTATCAATTAGAAAAACTACCGAATCCATCTGCAACGACAAGTATCCATCAGACAAATATTCGAGAAGGCATTTTGCATTACAATTTGGATGGTATATCCTGTCACGTGATCTGTGTGTCATTCGTTTTAGACAGGGGGTCGATACCCAAATTTCACACGAATCTGGTGTGGAAGCAGATTGTTTTCAGATAACAAAATTTACACAGAAACACTCGTCATTCTTCATTTAACAAACTGAAAATTGGTTGTACACACTGTTTCACCAAAATAAAGAGTGCAAGCCATAAACGTCTAAATTTTTCGGTAACTCGATGCACCTGTACGAATTTTGTTTTCTGGTTTTCTTCCCAAAATGACAGTTTTGAAGAAGAAAAAAAATCTTTTAGCATACAAAACTTAAAAGTGCATAAAAAGGATAGCTTAATTGAAGAATTTGAATAAATTTTTGTTCGAATTTACCACATTTTAGTCCTGACCCCCTGTCTGAAACAAATTGTATTCAGATCACGTGACAGGATATATCGTCCAAACTTTCATGAAAAGTGTCTTAACAGATATTTATCTTATCAATACTTAACGTTCATATAGATATTACATTTGTTGTAGATGCTACAATTTTTCATACCTGAATATCCCCTACTTTTTGTGAACAGTATATTATTCTTAGAAATAAAGCAAGCCAAATACACACCGATATTTACTTAATTTTGACCATAAAATAACCAATACAGACTGTTTATACTGAGAATATATACGGGCGGCTGGTCCAAATATCCTTTTTAGCGTAGACAGCTCATACTGAACACTACCACAAGGTTAAATTACCATTTTAGTGAGTTGGACAGATAAATGTAAGGATTATGGCTGGCCATCACAAATGTGCGTGATGGAAAACCGTAAGCCCCCCCAGACTGTATAATAGCTATTTATACTTCAGATCCAGCACAGTTTAACTTTGGCGGTAAAATGTATTTAATACTCGTATTTATTTTATAGAATTGCATCTTGAAAAAGAAAGACAACTAAAAATTGTCTTTAAGACACGAACGATGCCCCTGTGCGGTGCCTGTCACAGGGCCTGTACATCGATAGCCTATTATCAACGAAAACTTTTACCATGATTGTCACCTGCATATTTTAATATGTGCGTAATTTTTATACAAATGCAACAAAATTCTATTGAATCAGTGAAAGAAGTTAAATACACAAGCACCATATTCTGAAGTGCAAAAAGGTTGTCCCAAATAACTTGCAGTGCAAATTGTCATATCTCTCTCCAAATCCATTTTATCTCCATTAAAAGCCACATGCACGTAATCATTATGTCCTCAGCATGTGTACAAAATTAAAGAAGAATCGTTGAAAACAGTGAAAGGAGTTGATAAAACAAAATCAACATCCTGTACTGCAAAAGCTGGTCAAAATGACTGCGTTAAAAGGATGTAATTATGTCAAAATTAATTGTATCCCCCTCAAAATGCCGCTTGCAAATTTTCATTATGTTCTCCACATATATACAATGTATGAACAGAATCCACTGAAAATTGTAGGAGAAGCTGATTACAAAAAGTGCAAAATAGCTAATAAAAAAGGTTGTAACTCTGTCAAAATTATTTTATCTCTACATAAAACCACATGCATATTTTCATTATGTTCTCAAGAAGAGTACAAAGTTTGAAAACGATCCACTGAAAACTGTGAGAGGACCTGATTACACAAACGCCATACACATCAGTGAACAAAACTGCCAAAAATGACTAAGTTCTAAAGGCCGTAATTCTGTCAATATTTTTAGAACTCCATCAACAAAAAACCACATGCACATCTTCATTATACCAAGCCTATACCCTAAAATGTGACGAATGGACGGGCAGATGGACGGACGGACGGGCAGGCAGTAGCAAATCCTCATTCCCACGTACTTTCGTCCCGGGGTCATAGAAACAGATACAGACGACTATGTAATTATCTATTTGAACTATCGGTGAGTTTCAAATACTGGCAATTCTAAGACGATGGTATGTATATTTGAACCAATCCAGGGATAGTGGGATCGATTCCTCGGTTTTCTGATCTTTTGGTTGACTTAAACTGAGGTACCGTCTCCGTATGACCTATGTGTTGGTTGAATGTAAAACCCGAGTTCACTCAACCACTCAGTCTCTGTTCGGTTTTGTGGCCCCTTGCAACAGGATTTTTTCACGTTATAATTCCGTGTTTTTTTTGTGTGTTTTTTTGGGGTTTTTTTCTCGCCTCCCTTTATATATAAGATCAACTCTTACAAAAAAAAGCTTGCTACCGAAAGAGCAAAACATATTCTTTCCTTGCGAGTAGACCCTTTTTTGAGCACGGGTTAGGGTAGAAAACGATACTAAGTCCTTAAGGTGTCTTCCTCTAAAAAATGGCGGAAAATGTGAACTATATCCATTCAGTGTAATATTTTGTTCGATATAGGACAATAAAGAACAAAATTGAAAAACAGAAATGTAATAATTTTATATTATTTAAAGTGAACTCTAGATATCTCGAATACTGATATCTCAAAGTACCATGTTATATAAAAGCATATAGTTTGAACATTTCCGATTTTTTATTTACACGTCAAATAATATCAAACTACTAATATCTCAAAGTAAATTTTCTGGGACCAGAAAATTTACTTTGAGATATCGGTAGTTTGTTACAAATTTCGAATTTGAGCTATCGACCGTTGACTGAACATAATATTGTAGTTAATTGCAAATACAGACAACGCTACAATTCGCCGATCGAATTTGTAAGCAACCGCTACATAACTACTCATATTTATCTTCCGTTTGTATAATTTTAATCTTAGACCACTTGTGTCTCCTTTAATTGTTCGTTATCAATATCTAACTGCTGATTACAAAATTATACAAATGAAGATGCTTAGTTAACATAAGTTATTTCACTGTATTGTACAACAACTTCGTGTTTAAGCTGAAAAAATGCTTAGATTGCTGGTTTTATTGGTTTTATTCTTAGGAACAACGGATGGACTGTTTATAGATGGATGTCCGCTCTATGGATGTCGACCAAGCGGGTCATTTTCCATGTACCTCAATGTTCCTAGAAGAAATGCATCTATAGCATGGGAAACAACGTTTGCCTACGACCCAGTTCCACGTGCTCTTGGGTGTGTTGCAAATGACGTTAACATAGTGTGCCAATCAAATGGTGTGTTTGATGAAGATAAGGGATATGTCAGTTTGAATGGGTGGAATGGGACTATTCAGTGGCGGGATAAAGTATTGCACTCCCCAACGCTTCCCCTGATGGACAACTATGGTGACGTCACAGGATCAGATGGAATAAAACTCGTGCACTATGACCAAAACGGTAAACTGTACCCCATCATTCCATGTAAAGGAATGAAGCCAATATTTAGCTTAACACTTGTAAGTACTCATTTTCTGCTGATGGTGTCTGGAAATGGAGGCTTTTCTGTGCGAGAAACAAACGCTATACCAGATGCATTTCTTTTCCTCAACGCCACAATTGAAGGGACAAAGGGTACTTTTCTTCCAGTGTCCCAGCCTGTTGTAAATGCCAGTCGATTCTATGTTCTGACGGAATTTGTTCCAGATGACTCCTCAAAGAATGTCGAGATGCAGCGCCTTTATGCAATCGATATACATCAGCGGATGGCTAAAATTATGACCATAGCATGGTATTACGACTTAACGACGGACGAGAAAAACCTTGGTACAAACAAAAGGAACTTGAAAGAAAGTGAGACGATGTCCAAGAAGGTATACGAAAAGATCACGGTCGTTAAAACGGAAAATGGCGGTCCTAGAGAATTGCCGGACAACAATTTGGTGCAACAGCAGAATCTGATGTGGGATGAAGCCAACGACAGGATATATGTTATTGTTCCTCCTGTATACCAGGGACAACGATCAGAATCTCGAACCCATTACACATTCTGGGCATTAAATGACCTCGGTGATAGTGCATCTATTGCATATGGCTACCCAGTTCTTCCAGTTACACACATGACAATGTTTGAGAAAAATACTGACATAAACGGAGAAGAAAAAGGTCAAGATGCTTCAGCTCTACCTTGGCTATCTTTGAGTGATGGCAGGATCTTTAGTGTGTTGAGGAACGGCAGTCTCCATAAAATGATAAATCTGCCGGCATTATTAGAAGCTAATGTAACTATTACGTCAAAGCTTGTGACAGCTAGAGCGGACGACACTGATTCAGACGTTCTTATCCTGGGTGCCAAACTTTCCAGTCAGTCGATGAAGGGTATGTTCATACTGAAAAAATACGGCATTGATGTAGCTGAAGGAAATGTAACTTCAGCTATAATTGCAATAGACACTTCTGCGGAATCGAACGTCAATGACGTCATTATGTGGATGGTTCGAGTGCCAGGAAATTTCGAAGTCAAAGGTCAGATTTCTGGATCGATGGGAGCGTCCACACAGAGAAAAGATCGACTCATTTTCTATGTTGAAAAGGAAGGAAAATCTGCTAAAATTCTGGCCATTCAATAGTAGTTGGCATCCTTCATATGTCGCCTCGTGAAAAATTTCATTTGAACCCTTTTTAGACTGTAATCCCCCTTTTGGAACGTATGGCAACAGTACAGACCCAGTTCAGACGCCGCAAAGCGCGGCATCTGATAAGGGTCAACGCTGTTTGCTTAGAGGAATTTCTATGCAAAATACAATTAAAGCGAAAATATTCACTAGAAATTCCTTAAACTAGAACCGGACACATTCAAATGGTAGGAATTGACAATTAAAACCTTCAAGAGTTCCTTCGAGAGTAGAGAACAAATGCAAAAGAAAGAAAATGGGCC
The DNA here is from genome assembly GCA_963989385.1 of Ctena decussata. NCBI lineage: Eukaryota > Metazoa > Mollusca > Bivalvia > Lucinida > Lucinidae > Ctena > Ctena decussata. Next base: position 82,966,622 of record OZ022498.1, on the reverse strand, counting down.
ATACTTCGAAGTTCCGCCTAACAAGCCTCATCAGTGACCCTGACAATATTTGGCAATGAAATCCAGAGAAAAGCATACTGTGATTTCTTAATTTATAATAAGGCAGTCGAATCAAAGACTGATTAGTATCAAAAAGGGTCCAAATGATTAAAAAGCGATGATCTAGAATAAGAGTCTAAAGCAATAAATTTTTGATTTCTCAGAACTTATCCTTTGATCTCAAAGGAAAAAAATAAAATATCATCTGCACTATATAGATGTACGAGGAAACGTTTCACGGCCGCCACACGGCACAACACCAGCTGCAGTGAAATTAAGTTTAAACCTTTAGGCCCACTAGTCAACAAGGGTTAAAACATATGCGAAGTGCACATGGTAACACCAGTAATTCGCCATTTTCTCAGGTAAACATAATTATTTTATATTTTTAAAAACGCTGATCAGACTACGAGTGTGCTTTGGTCGGGTATTGATATGCCTCTGTGCCATATGCATGTCATTTGGCGAAAAAACTGCAACTTGAAAAAGTGTGTAATTTAGCTTATGAGTATGAAATGGATATATGAGGGCGGGAGTTGGGAAGAGGCAAGGTCATTTTCTGTTACTTATGACTAGGCTTCATTCAAAGCCTGTGATTTGTGAAAAGGTAAAAAAACAGTCTTTGATGTGTGATATATGATGGCCGTCCTTAATTTTCTATTAACCTGTGATTTTTTACATCATTTAGGTCTATAACTTGCGACCTTTAGCATTCTCTCTGTACAGCAAAATATGATGACATCCAGGTGCGTTCGACCCAACGACCATCTCCACACATCCAGGTTTGGATATACCAGAGACAATGAGGCTTGGGATACTTAAAAGTGCATAACTTAAAATACGATTACTTTCGATAAAGTGTAACGTTATTTGTTTAAGTTGCAATATAAAATGTTACTTAGGAACGGACCATTCAGACCCTTTCAAGATCATCAGGAATGATATAATTGGCTCATAACATAATCTAGATTTTTTAATCTTTGATAATAAGAGTTTTCCATTTGAGTTGACATCAGTTGTTAGCTTAGGGGAGAGGGGGTGTGGTTACAACGCCAAATGATTAATACCCTTGTACATGGATGTTTGTTGTATCAAAGTACGTTCCTTGTTTATATTTATATGGACAGCATGACTGAAAACTTCAGATACTCATTTTAGAAAGCATTTTTGTTTACAATTAACACATATTAGTTCCATAGACATACCTTGCACGGAATTATACACAAAAGTGAGAAAACAAGTTATCGTAGTGGTTTTTTTTTTGTTTTTTGTTTTTTTTGTTTTTTGTTGTTGTTGTTGTTGTTTTTTTTAATCGAAATCAAATGATAAGTGCTGCTCCGTATTAAAACAAGTGACATAAAATAATCCATGCATTCCTGCTATGCCCAATGTAAGTACAATAATGCCGGTGCAAATAGACCAGCGAAAACTGAGAACATGATCTTTGTATGAAAACTATTGTTGTGGCTGGCAAATTTCTATGACTGTGATCTATGACACGACCTTAAGCTCTCTGACTTATGAAATTCAATTTTAAAGCATTTTTATATATAAAATTCGGTGACTTGTCACCAGTAATTTTAATTCTCTGAGACTTGTGATCAAACCACTCTCTTGCCGGATTAGCCAAGTCCCACTCCCCCATAAATTAGTTTGTACCAAAGGAATTGGAAATCCAGATTTACATTCAATGGATAAATAACTGTAACAATAACGCCCGAAATATAAAAAAAACATATCTCCTAAAACTATGGTTTTATTTTAAGATTAAGTTGAGGTCAGTATGAAGAAGAAAAATGCTTTCAAACGTTAAGGAGTCTAAGGGATCATTATGCATGAATGGTTCTAAACTACGCAAATAATTTTAATTGCACAGTGCAAAAATGAAAACGTTTCACGCAGTTGCCTTTGGTTTTTCGGCTTTAACATTACTATTGACCTACATTTTAAGTATTTCATTGGTCAATATAAATACACCCGAGATTTTGATGTAAGTAGCTTACTTTCGCTTTCTCTTTCTACTGTCAGTTTCATTTGACTTCATTTGATGGCTTCATGTCTGTATGTAGGCTTTCATTTGCTTGGACTGTTGTAACCCTTCTGTTGGTCTAAATTATTTAGTTTGGTAAAGATAGCTGAGTTGCCACCTATTTGGGAAAGAGCTGCTGACTCGGCTTATCACTTGTTATTTATTGTTTGTTGGGATGTCTTTGTCAATTTTCCCTTTGATGTTGGGGATAGGGTTTGGGATCTGATTCAGTCAGTTCCTGAAGTGTATTTACTCTTTAAATTTTCAACACCGGAGTGTACAAAAGTACACCTGCTCATAATCCTCGAGAGAGGTTGTAGCTGTATATATAGAAAGAAAGAAATAGAAAGAAAGACCCCAATCTGAATTCCACAGCATTTCCGAAATCGAAACCCCAACACCAACAACAAATATGCATATCAACATGTGCATCCGTACAATCTGATCAGCACATTCATTATCTTACATGTATCTGACGTATACATATTACAATACACACTTCTATTAAATCTTAGCCGTTCGTCTTTTTTAAAATATATTTCTTGTTTCTTCTATACAGAACCAAAAACGCTAAATTAGTTTTACATTAAAACTTATTATACAACCGAAAATATAAAAAATAAAGAAACCCGGGAAATGCTAGACTGAGAAAGCGCAACCCAGCAGGAACACAACCTTGATTCAATGCCGTTGAATCAAGGTTGATTAAAGGTTGATTGAAGGTTGCTTCAAGGTTATGTGCCCAGTGAGGAACTATCCGAAACTCCGAAACAAGAAGGGAGAACATAATTGAATCTAACCAAATATGCTGGATGTTTTATATCTGGCATAATATAACAGTATGGTGTACATTAATGTTGAAAAAAAATCCAAACAATGCGCCTACACAGATACAAATTCATTTGCTTATCTGAAGCTGCTATCCAAAATGATAAAAGAGATAGAGGATCTTACATGAGTGCTAATGTATTACTGAATTTATTAAACGAGTTGGGGAAAACGATAAGATGCGAGGCTATGCCGAGCATCTTATCGTTTTCCCCAACGAGTTTAATAAATTCAATAATACAGGAGCACGAATGCAAGATACTATTTATCATATGACACTAAAATCGCATTTTATGAGCTAATTTTGCACTAAATGTCACGATTTCGCCACTAGAAAATGCGATGTTTGCATGGACGTCAACGTTTAACGTTACGACGTAATTTGCATATTTAATCCACTAGTGGATTATCATTTTTAATGCATGGCTTTATTACACTCTCAGATTCGACGTCATATGATAAACACATTTAATACTCATTGTCGTTGCCCTGAAATCTTTAAGAAAAAAGCCTAAATTTCGAAAAGTACAAATCATCTTCCTTTGACTTAAAAATAGAGATTTTTAACTTCCGATAACCATCTCTAATTGTTTGATATAAATACAGACACTTAACCATTCATTAGTTTAAATAAAACTTAAGACAATATGCAAGGAAACCACAAATTATACTTTTCTGTGAAATTGTATTGTTAGTGTGTTTTCGAAGAATAGCAATCCGACAAACAATACTTAGTCTATGAACTTAGCATCAGTCATGTTAGGAATTTATTCCGATACACAGCAAAACATTGAATGACAAAACATCGGATTGACAGAACATCTCTAGAAAGCACACAACGTTGAATCAACGCTTATTCAATACTGATTCAACGTTGTGTGCCAAGTGGGTCGTAATGACAAAAAGCAATGCGACTCAACACCGATTTCTAAAAAATCTAACAACAAAACATTAATTGAAAGTCGTCGACCAGTAATATTACACTTAGAGCCCTCACACAGTAGTACAATTTGAATTCATACACTGTGTCAAAAAAGTTCCCATACATTAAATTCCTTGTCTTGCCATGGCAGCTGCGGAAGTTATGAACATTTGTTTTTTTATTAATTTCACAAGAGTATCTATTTGCCGATTGAACATACTATTCATTTTGGTTTCTTAAGAGTACACATGCTAAAAGGGTCGTTTGAATATGCATGGGGTAGTTTTTTTCTCTCTCTTCATTTCCACTAAAACTGCTCAAGTTCAAAGTCAATTGAAATTGGTTTGTATATTTTATTTACATCCTTTGAGATCAGAGGATAGATTCTGAGAAATCTAAAATTTGAGATCGATTTAGACTATTATTCTAGATCATCGTCTTTTATACTATTTGGATCCTTTTGAAATTAATAAGTCTTTGAATCGACTGCGCAATTAAAATTAAGAAATTACAGTATGCTTTTTTCTGATTTCGTCACCAGATATTGTCAGGGTCACTGACGAGGCTTTATTTGCCGAAACTACGTAGTCTGGCCCATGTTCCTACTTCTGTATGTATTCTCTGCTCTTGAAGGAACTTTTTTAGAGTTTAATCGTGAATAATGATTTCCCAGATTCTGTGCTCCACGCAATCAGAGCAAGCCGTAGGTAAGGCTGCATGCTAAAGAAGTTGAAATTCGTCTCCTTCTGATCCGAAAATTGGAGCCACAACTCAGGGTACTGTGATTCCTTAAAAAAAACTATTTAAAATGCAACGTTCAATGGGATTTCCATAGGAATTCGAAATCGTAACGGCTGACGGGCGCGTAACGATTCTTCCGATTTTGTCACTATGCAATGAAAACAATGACATAACAAAAATGTTATGAAGAAACTATGAAAAAAAGACTGTCAGATAAAGTTATAATGATGACTTGAAAATCACTATATTTTTAATTCAAAGGGAAATCATTCGAGAATTTGAAGAATTTAAACCTCGCATGTAAAAACTGAGACATTTGAAGTGTTTATCGAGCTTCCTGCAATATGGACTTTTCTGCACAATACAAAATTTATTCCTTCGCATGGCATTCGAATTAACTCCCATCGAATATTGCTAGATAACTCTTATGTGAAAAGAATGGGTTGACGATTTTCTGGGAATTTTGTTCCCTGGCGTCTCCCCAAACATACATGCGCCTCATTTAAGTCCAATATGCACTGGTTTCCTTGAAAATATGGTCGATAGTTGGTATCGTTATTTTTTTGACCGAGTATATGTTATACATGATATCTTCACTTTCAGCTCGTATCTTTGTTTTATCTTGAGTTATCATCGTTCGAGCTGTACCGCGAGAAAAGAAGAGAAAAGATGGCATCAGAACTTGAACGACAACCAGGACTGGTTAGACTGAGCGTCCTCATAGGCAAATTACAGAGCAAGGAATATTTAGGAATCTGTAAAGCAAAAGGCGAATACAATTCGCCTTTTGCTTTACAGATTTCTAAGTATTCAGAGACTGTCACTGCTATTTGGCTTTTATTGTACAGGTCGCACAATTTCATAAGCTCCTGATACCCTTTTGATCTGACCTTTTTCCGTCCGCATTTAGTTAGACTCATTTTCTCGTGGCGGGACTCGTATATCTATCTGTTCAGCTTTCTGTTGACCACTTTCTTCTCAGATTATCACCGTATATCGAGCCTTCTTTTAACAACCATAATGCATGTCATAATACAATTACTCGTAGTGTTTCTGTGTGCCTTTGGAATAACTCACTGCTTGTTTATCGAGGGTTGTCCACTCTTTGGATGCAGGCCAAGCGGTTCGTTTTCCATGTACCTCGACGTTTCTCGGAAAAATACTTCAGTAGCGTGGGAAACTAATTTTGTATTAGATCCGGTTCCGAATGCATTAGGATGCGTTGCTAATGACGTCAATATAATCTGCCAATCAAATGGTCCGTTTAAAGAAGATACCGGGTACATCAGTTTAAATGGACTGAATGGAAGTCATTTATGGCGAGATAAAGTGTTACATTTCCCTCCGCTGCCTATTCTAGATAACTACGGAGACTTAACAGGATCAGATGGACTAAAACTCGTACACTATGACCAGAACGGTAAATTATTTCCGATAATTCCATGTGAAGGGTTAAGACCAGTGCTAAGTTTGCAGCTTGTTGGAACCGATTTTCTTTTGTTGGTGTCAGAACACGGAGAAATAGTCGTCAGAGACACTAACGGGGTACCTGTTGGCTCTTTATTCCTGAACGCAGTCATTAAGAAAATTAACGGAACATTCATTCCTATATCACAACCCGTTGTGAACGCATATCGCTTCTACCTGCTTACTAAGTTTGTACCACAAACAGACACGGTAGATAGCTTGGAGCTTCAGCGGCTGTATGCCATAGACGTCCATCACAGCTTACTAAATCGAATAACTATTGGTTGGCATTATGATTTTGAACAGCAGGCTTATGATCTAAAGAAGAATATTGCAACGTATGCAAGGACAGATAAGTATAAGACGCTTTCTAAATCACGTACACGAAGACTAGTAAGAAACCAGGCCATTTCACTTGGACAAAATCTTTTGTGGGATAATTCAAATAAGTTGATCCATATAATTCTTCCGACCTTAACCACATATCCAGATATCGGGACTGATTCAGGAAATACATTTTTGGCACTTAGAGATAGTGGTAATCATTCTTCTATTGCGTTTCGTTTAAATGTAGATATAAAACATATGGCCAGGTTTGAAGCAAACACTGGTATAGGGAACAGGCCAGCTGAGGAGACTGTATTAAATTGGCTATGGTTAGTTTCTTCAAATGGAAGCTGTTTTGCCGTGGCAAGCAATGGTTCTGTGACAAATTTAATCAACATGACAGATATTCTTGGTACTGATATACTTATTACATCAAAAGTAGTTCTCGTTCGATCTGATGATCAGGGACCCGACATTCTCGTATTTGCTTTTCAGGGTACAAAACCGTCCACTAAGTTTCGTTCAACTTTGTTACAACATGGCATTACATCACTCAATACTTCTAACTTCATTGCTGCTATCCATACAACAGTCGACCAAAATCCAAAGGACGTTATTCTATGGATGGTTCCCATTCCAAGTAATATGACAGTGAAGGGTCAGATAACTGGTTCCAAAGGAGCGTCTACGGGACGACAGGATCAGATTGTTTTGTACGCTGAAGATATTGGAAAGTCTGCCAAAGTATTCGCAGTCCGTTAAAGTGACTGTACACTGCACAAATATTTAAAGCAGCACTGTATATATTTTCGTGAAGTCCCTCTATAGAAAACTTTTCATCATCAAAACTAAAAAATCAAGCTCTAAATAAATATTGATGCCAAGCTCTAAATAAGGGGATAACTGTATTGAAAATTGTTATTTGGGGAGGTAAATCGTCGGTTTTATGGTCGGAAATTTCGTTTACGGCGACGCGCGAGCGGAGCCGTAAAACGCAATTTGCGACCATAAAACCCGGCAATCTACCTCCCCAAATAACAATTTTCAATACAGTTATCCCCATTCTAATGCACTTTTTCACATTTTCATCTTTCAAAGTGTACTACTTTGCACCATCGCAAGTGCTTTCAGCAACGTAAAATCAGACGTCAGTCAATCAGAAGCGACGTTTTATAATGACGTCGGATTTGCGACAGTAAATCGCAGCATATACTGTCTATATTCGTCTGTCCAAGATGATAGACATTTGAGCCGCGACACAAGAAAACCAGCAAAATGGTTGTGCGTCCAGCGCAGACTCAGATCAGCCTGGACATCCACCCAGTCCGAGTAGGCTCTTCGTTAAGCCCTTAAATCGTAGCTGAGGGTCTAAGCTATCTTCATGCGGACAGCAAAGACTCTGATCAGACTGGACGTATGCCCAGGCTGATCTGAGTCTTCGCTGGGCGCACAACCACTTTGTTGGTTTTCTTGTGTCGCGGCTCAAATGTCTATCATCTTGGACAGACGAAAGTCTAACTTGTCTTCTCCAGTGCTCATTACAATAACAATACAATTTCGACGAAATGGCCTTGTTATATGCTTAACTTGTTAAGTGTTAAGATGTATGCAGAAGTATCAGACGCTTGGACTATCGTACTGATTAAATTTCTAGTGCAGTTCAGTTTGGTTATGTACTGTCTTAATATGGTGTATCCATATCTTAAAGCGAGATCATTAATGATAACAAGTAAGATAACTATGTAGCTGACGACCGTGCAAGGACAAAATGAAGTTCAAAAATGTGTATCAAGCTTATTGTATGTTGTTAATTATACAATTACTTTTGCATTCAAGGAAAATGTATCTTTTATGCGTGTCAGCATGTTCTGATTGCATTTTCATATATCAGTGATTCTTGAAAAAAGGGTACAATTGTGAAAAAACTATGTCGCTGATGTTTAACAGACACACACACGAATATGCTTTAGACTAAATAGGTGACGTATTGCTATTTTGGCAATGTATTATGTATATATAAACCCTGTGGCATTCCCAGTTGGATTTAAGACGTTAAACCTTGAACTTTTTACGATGCTTTTGTGTTGGGGTATGCTATTTTTGACTGTCGCAAGCACAGTAGCTATAATAAACACCTTATATAAACAAGGTTATTGCTTTAAACAAGTTCAAATTTCTTTACCGTTTAGAACTCCCAGGTTGACTGATGTCTCGTGTAGTTTCCTTTAGTTTCTAATCCGTTCATTTACAAAAATAACCGAAAAAATTCCCTGTCGCCAAAATGCTACTCACCTACCATAACGATTTCTAAGCCCGACCTATAAACAACAGGGAATGGTTATCGTGATGGGAAATGGGTCTATTTTCATACCGGAATATCCAGTCGAATGAAAATGGTAAGAACCAATTCATTTGTCACACTAAAATCGGAGTAAGGGGCTTTAAGTTTATCTTTTCATTTGTCACTTTTCATAGCCTCCCCTCCGTAACGGCCCTTTTCTCAAACATTAGTTCCTTTGCAAGATGCGCTTTGTTAGTTTGAGATTCTTTAACATGAATGTGGTTTATAAAAACCATTTTCATGCTTCCGTGATTCTTAACTTATTCTAAAATAACTGTTATGCCCCATGTCCCCTCCCCTCCATAACGGCTCCCCTCCGTAATGAAATCTTTGAACAAAAGCACTGTGTTAATTTGGAAGTAAGTTTCACAATCAAATGATATATTTACTTCTCCAAAGCAAGAGGAAGCAGAAAAGAAAGATTTCCGTCATCGGAGTTTTAGATTTTTTTAGGGATTTAATCGACTCCAGGTGATACATTTTTCCAGGCTATGAACTTAACGTGTGATCAACATTAATATATACATTTACTTATCGAATTTTTATGTTTTCGGGTAAATATAATCAGAAGGCAGAGATAAACCACAGAAAACGTGAACTTGCCTTTATTCAGTGCAGTGATGACAGACTCAATTGTGTCGTTACGGAGGGGAGAAAAAATCCATAAACTGACAGTGCACAAACACAGTGCATTCTAATGGCAAATGAAAGGTGGCTAGTCCAAGTGGACTCGTTCTTGTATTGAACCTACAATGCTTAAATGGATAAAACAGTTTTTGAAAAAATATGTATGGAAATTATTTTTGCTGCTCCGTTACGGAGGGGAGTGGGTAAATTTGATCGTTACAAATACAAATATGCGACAAAAATGCGACAAAAACAGGTTTTTGTAAATGATACTGGAATGAGCTGGTAGATTAAATCTGACCTCCTGTGACATAAACGTCTTAAGACAAACTATACCGATGGGACATGTACAGTTTTGAGTACAGAAATATGTTACGGATGGGAGAAAATCGTAACGGAGGGGAACCCAGGCGTTTAATACAGCGGTCACAAGAGTACAGTTGCATGGGAAGATAAAACACGCCCTGTTTGAGTGTCTTACTATGTGACTGTAATTTTATTCTTAAAAAATAAAACCACTATGTCAAAAAGCCCCTGCCAGTGTCATGGTGGAAAAGGTGCTAATTTCAATTAAAAAAAACAAAAAAAACAGCGAATTGCTTTAAAAGCAGCATATTTGTGCACCAATATTTACTTCGGGAATGTCATTTTAAGATCCATAAATTGTAGCATCACAGGTAGTTTACAAGAATGAAAATGGAGTCGATTCGTGACAAAACCAAGAACGTTGTCTGCTGCGTAAACGGCGGATGTACAACATTGAAATGGCACAGACAATCCACCTGCGGCATGACCCCCCCCCCCCCCCACACACACACACAACACACACACACACACACACACCTCCCCCATGCCCACCCAAAAATAAAAAAAGTCATATGTGCCGAGCAAAGAATCAGATTACGCATTGTCTGATCAAATATTTCCAATTTAGTATTAAGAAAGTAGACAGTAAAGTCTCATCAGACATGGCGAATGCAAATCGAAAATCACATTCGTTTGGGCCCCATTCTTAAAAAAAAGAACAAAAAATTGAATAAATAGAAAATAAATAAATAAAATAAATTAAAAAAACAGAAAACAGATATGTGTGCCCAGCGGAGCCTTAGATCAGAACATAGATCACACTGGGCAGATGCACTTAGAAATTGCTCATACAACAGAGCCCCAGCATGTGTGCCCAGGAAAGAATCAGATCAGCCTATGTATCCGCACAGTCTAGTCAGGGTTGTTGCTGACCGAATGAAGAAAGCAGACAGCAAAAAACTAACATCAGACGGCGGATGTCCAGGTTTTTTCTTAGTCTTCGCTCGACACGTGTGTGTTATTTGTATGGTTTTGCTATGTACATTGAGGCTCAGTTGTGTGTGGTGTGCAATTTTGATGAAACTCAATATCTTCGTAGACCCGTGGCTCAAAAGAAATGATTACATGAAAACTCCAATAATGTGTTTCAATAATGACTTTACAAAAGTGACTGAACTTTACTAAGTCAGGAAAGATACTGGAATTACGTGTATTGCGCCCTTAAAGAATTACTGGTAACAGATTAGGAAATGTATGACACACGTTAAACTTTCTCCCCTCCGTAACGAAAATAATTGTCGGAGAAAATGACAACAGAATGGTGCACAGAGCAGATTAAGATTAGGTACTATCTGTAGGTGTTAAAATGTGGACAACATTGACCAGTTGTGGAGTTCACTTTCATATCTTATTACGTACCTATGATGGAGGGTCATATTTCAAATTTGTTTCTCTTAATGATATATAATTTGCTTTAAATAACAGTTTCATAGTATTAACATTGACTCCGCCTCTCAACCGATCTTTATTAAGACGAAAAAAAGTTGGAATTAAGTTGATACCTCCCCTTTTGAAGATTTTTATGCAAAAAAAATATACATTTTGTTGCATATACTAAACACGCTCCCCTCCGTAACGAAAACGGTAGTTTGAGAAAATGTTCACAGTATTTTTCCAAATACCATATATCACTAAAAGTGTCATATTAAGTTACCATTGATAGGTGCATGAGCAGTTTCATTTATTGGCTGTTTTAACTTTTTTGGCTAATTAGCCATTGCAAGGAAAGGAAATAGGGTGGTTTTATTCTATAGTTCATTTTAAGAAAGCCTTCTTTTTTCGTTTTAATTAACTATTTAATATAGAATACTCAAAGTGGTCAATGTCATAAAGAAATGAGAGTTTTGTGTCAAAACTACAAAATGAGCACTTATTCCGCAAACTACATACATTTTAGGCCTGCCAAATCTACGGCTATCTGCATTGTGTGGTTATATCTCACCTCCGTAACGACGATTTTAACGCCAAATTTTTAGCTGAAACCATTTTTTTACTATTTACTTGGTGTGGGTAATTTTTTGCATACATGAACGAGGGACTATCTACTATCAAAAATTCATATCTCCGAAACGATACAAGGAAGTTCATTTTTTAGATTTTTTTCATCCACAATTGTACCCTTTTTTCAAGAATCACTGATATCTTTAATTGTTGTAGTCAATCGATAATCAAAAAGCGACTGAGTGTCATTTTCTGTTTATTGTGAAAGCTACATGGGTTACCCGTTTGGTTGACAGAGGCATGGAATTGTAATTTCATGTTGTAAGTCTGTTATTTCTTACAGCGACCATATCTTACATTAAGTGTCGACCAAGCAATGTTCTTCGTGTGGTCTTTGCTCTATATTGTCTGTACAAACAGAGTGGAAGAGAAATTCATCTGATGGTGCATGAGCTCTGGATTGGCATAATTTACGCTTTCGCTCAGCTTTCACAAATTCCTTCATCTCATAGACATTATCACCTTTTCTGATCAGACAAAGATACTTTGAACGTTATTATTTCATACATGTTATACAGCGTACAAAAACAAAAGTCCAAATGGACTTTGCTAATTTGCTCTAGCTGTCTTGTTATACACATTCCAAATGCTTGCAGTCTTGCTGAGCTTTGCATTTCTTTTTAATATCTAGAACATTTCTCACATAAGTACCCATCTTTAATTGTAATAGTATACAATGATTTGTTGCGGAGCTGAAAATTAAATGATGATGCCGTGAGAAATTATGGTTCCTTGGCACTTTTTCTACTTAAATGGAGTTCAAAACAATTATCTCAGTACAACTGATTCTATTTCTCCCACTAATATACGGTGTTCTAGAAAGAATTATTGAAAAATACAATGCTTATTCACTTGACTTACTGTCCTACTGCAAGATATGGAAGCTGCGTCAAGACAAAAAAGGCCTAAAATTAATTGCGAACAGAAGATACTAAGATCCGCCTGCGCGTCCGCGCAGATTATCGGAATCTTTCTTGCGCGTCCGCGCAGCTTATCGGAATCTTTCTCGCTCGTATGAACAATATATAGATCCTGTGGACTCTATAAAGTAAAAGGTTTAGACTAACAGAGGCTGATCTATCCTGTTCGCAAATGCCCTAGAAAAAAATCTAGGGCATTTGAGTATTTTCACCAGTGCAAGGTTCCATTAACGAAGCGCTGAAAGCGATGATTATAACCACACATGTAGAAATTGGCAGTTTTGTTAAATTGGAACTGTAGAAAAGGAAAGCTCAGCAATTTTACAGCTGAGCCCACTGGGCACACATGGTTGAATCAACATTGAATCAACCTTGATTCAACGTCACGACGTTGAATCAGTGTTAATTCAAGGTTGATTCAAGGTTCATTCAACATTGTGTGCCTGCTGGGGAGTCTACCATTGCAGCAAAATCAGATCCTGAACCTGACCGATATTTTGATCATGTTTATCATTATTTATTCAAGTTAGTTTTATTTTCTAACACGATTTTTTTTATTTATTAATTTGGAAAAGTTTACTTGCTCTATCAGTACAGGACATATAAATCTGATACTTGAAACCAGGCCATTAAGTGTTTGCTCAAACTCAAAGATGTTCAGACAAAGAACCAATGCATATAGTTTAGTTATATCCCATAAGCTCGCTTTATCACCGAGTTTGAACTATTCGTTAGAAGATTTTCTAATTCATCATAGAGACCTGATGTATTCTAAATTAGATTAAAGCAGTAGATTGTGTTCAGTTTATGCCTTTTCTAGAATCCCGTATGTCTAAATGACATAAGAAGATTGACTTTTATCGTATCTGTTGCCCTAAAGTTATCGTCAGAATATCATAAACGCCTCTACGATCTTCAGATTGTGAGAAACAAGGCAAGCCGTGTCATAAGAAATTCTTCAGGCACACACACTTCTTATATAAGTAAAATGTGTGCATTGAAGACTCTGAAAAGAGATTTGTGAATGCACAGTAATGATTGAACATGTGTTCGAGCGCATAATAATTATTGCACATCCTTGAAATATGCATAGACGTAGGAAGAGGGAGGCCAGGTCCCCGCCACCAATAATTTTGGAGGAGCCAAGCATATCCTTTGCCCCCCCCCCCCATTGTCCCGCGCCCCACCCGAACAATCTACCTACATTTTATTTCATTTTCTATGTCAGACAGTAGAAACAGATCACAAATGTGCCAAGATTCAGGATCAAATGATAAAAATATGTATCTTCTATATTATTTGAAGACATTGTTGCATGTGCATGTATTCTATTCGATGCAATTCTTGATTTTGCACCTTACAGAGAATGGTTCAGAACAGCAGTACGAGTTAGGCAAGGATGCCTTCTCTCATCCACCCTCTTCAACAATTTTCTCTAAAGGATCATGTCTGATGCTCTGGAAGAATATGATGGAAAGGTAAGCATATGTGGCAGAAATAACCAATCTGCGGTTTGCCGATGAGATTCATTCTCTTGCTGAGGAAGAGCACCAACTAGAAGCCCTAGGCGAAAGTCTTGACGAAACCTGCACAAGGTGTAAAATGGAGATAAGTGCTGAGAAGATCAAGCTAATGAGAAACAGCACCAGCGCCATCCAGAGGGAGATCAAGGTTGAAAGACAGAAGCTTTGAACGGTTACATGCTTCAAGTACCTTGGAGCAATTGTCTTAAAAGAAGGCCCAAAACCGGAGTCCTCTCAAGGCCTGCACAAACCACTGCAGCTCTGATAAAGAACGCAGGTCTTTGAGATGAAATGCTACCGAAGGTTACTGAACATTTCGTACAAGGACGATATAACCAATGATGAGGTTCGCAGAAGGATCCATCCAGTCATTGGAGATTATGACGAACTCTTGACCTTGGTCAAGAAACGAAAACTCAGGAGGTTTGGCCACGTCTCAAAGTCTTCTGATTTAGCGAAGACAATTCTGCACAGCAAAGTGAAAGGAAAGAGAGAGGTAGACAGAAGAAAAGGTGGGAAGACAATATTAAGGAATGCACAGGGATGGATTCAGTTAGCTCAGCTAGGGCAGCAGAAGACAGGACTATGTGGAAAGGTATTGTTGTAGAGTCATCTACGGTGCCCCAACGACCTCACAAGGTTATGGGATAGACTACAGTAGACTAGTGGAGAAAATATGGGACTTCATAGAAAACTGAAACGAGGTACTACTCTAGTATTAAATAATATATTCTGTGTCATGTTGGTAAAATGTCGTTGACACTTCAAAAGGTATGACGTCCGGAATGTGGGCTAAATCAACACCTTCAACCTATGTCAACAGCTAAGACGTAAGTAAGAACAATGACATTTCTGTGAAGTAAACGTGATAAGGATTACTTGTGGAACTTCTGCTAGGAGAAGCTGGCCTTTTGTTCAAACCTATAAATACAAAATAATTTAATGAAAGATACTCTCTGACAGCTACATATACACGGCTCATCCAAGAAAATTGCCAGAATATGGGCTACTGTACGTCGTTCGCCCGTTAACAAACATCTGGGCCGCGACACGAGCAAACAAACGAAGTGGTTGCTCGCCCAGCGCTGACTCAGATCAGCCTGGGCATCTGCCCAGTAAGATCAGTCTCTTCGCTAAGCGCTTAAAGGATAGCTAAGGGTCTAAGCTACCTCCATGCGGATAGCAAAGACTCTGATCAGTCTGAGCGGATGCCCGGGCTGATCTGAGTCTGCGCTGGGCGCACAAGCATTTCATTGGTTTTGTCGTGTCGCGGCTCATCTGACGTTAGCAACTGAATTGCTAAAACGATACAGGCAGTCAGCGCTTACATTGCCCAGTGAATAATGATTTTACAGTTAGTAATCTTCCACGCAAACCGAACAACTAAGTGTCTGAACCAAAGCAGCACCAAGGGCGAGGGTTGGTCGCAACCGCAAACCTGCAGTTAAGCCCCAAGCAATGTCATTACTGGCCGTCCCAAGGCGGTACTTCTGTTTTGCTTCCTACGCACTGTTTTATGTGTTGTTTGTTGCTATGTCTGTTACTGATATACTGTTTGTGATGTTAAGGCTAGCCCGGTTACCATCTACATGAGAAATGACCTTTAACATGGTTGCCGCTTATGATGTCTTTAGTAGTGACTAATTTTGTGTTGCCTTTTTCCCACATGATGTCTTGGGTGGGATGTGGGATTGAATCGAGTCAGTTCCTGAGAATTATCCTATTTACTTTTGAATCGATTGCCTTATTAAAATTAAGAAATAACAGTATGCTTTTCTCTGGCTTTTTTGCCAGATATTGCCAGAGTCACGGATGAGGCTTGAGTAACCGAAACTTCGAAGTATGACCGATGTTCCTTCTTTTGAATGTGTTCTTTGTTCTTAAAGGAACACTTTAAGATATTATTTAAGCGATAAACTAGTCAACCTACATGTATATGGTTAAACTGTCCATCAGTGATGGGTATAACTGATGGCAGCAACTATATTAGTTTTCATTTTGGTCTTAATACTTGGCCACACGTGGATGGCATACCGTTTAAAACAGTTGGTTTCCTCCATGCAAGTAATGGTTGTTTTCCGCCTTTTCAAATCTGCTGGTTGTCATATGTAACATGCGAAAAACACAACAAACGGTTATTGTTCCTGGTGCTTAACGGTTATCATATTAATAGCTAACGTCATCTATAATACTAAATAAACGAAGTAACGCATAAACTGCAAAACTGGTGGCATTTTCAAGCGTAATTTCTATACTGGTTCTTTCGCATATTGCTATCATTGATAATTTCGGTTAGCGTTTGTTTTAGTTTCACGTAGATTTAAAGAATTTGGGAATTAAATTCGGCTTTCATTTTAAATTCTCCCAAGTATTTTTCTAGAAACTTCGAGTATTGGTCGATTTTTTTTTGTCAACAATGGGTGCGTTCGAGTGAAATTATCGTGTACTCGAATACACGTTTTAAATTAATCCGGTCGTTTCGGTTCTGCGTCGTTATATCGGCGCGCTGCTTAGCAATTCCAAATTTAGCAGGTTCTAATGCAAAAATCCGACCCATGAACGTACGTCATTCCCCATTTTGTATTTTTGCTCATATGTCTAAACGGATGAAGAACTAAATGGTCATAGTCCCGACGGCCCTGGCTTGAAACGACCCATTTTCTTCCAGAACGATAGTCAATACGAGTAGCCAATCGAACTCGCCCATTGAAGAATAAAGCTCAACGCACATGGTCTTTCGAAAAGTTGGACGGACACACGGCGCCAAGTGTGTGCGGCTATGGTTACGTACCGCTGAGCCACTTGGGGAACGTCGTAAGGAGAATTCAAACTGAACTGAACTTTCGAAAAGACAAAAATTAAAATGTCTAAGGTTAACACACATGCGCCAGGTAGGAAAGGGCATTTTTTCCAGCGAAGCAGACAAATCAATTTCAATGAATCAACGAAGCTAAATAAGCCTTTAGTCTTCAGAGGGCTTAAATATTTCCCCCAAAAACGTTCCAGGAGCCAATTTTTCCAGAAAAAAACACCCAGGACAGGTCACATAACCAAGATGGCAAACATTTATTATGGTAAAAAATTTCAAAAATCTTCTCCCCCAGAACCACGCCGGGCCGCGTAGCGCAATCGGTAGGGCACCTGACTCATAAGTCAGAGGTCCTGGGTTCGAAACCCGGTCTGGCCACATACTTTCGTTTCTCCTTCCGCTGATTCAAGAAGGGCAGTTGTCAGTTACTGGCGAAAGTATGTGCACTTAGTACTGGTTAACCGCTTAGGAGGCCTAAGCCTGCCCAGGAATAGTGTGGTTAGGTTAACTGACCGTCCCGACATGACCTTAGCTGTTTACCGTGGACGTTAAGCATCAAATCAACCAATTCTCCCCCAGAACCACAAATCCTATGATCTTGAAACTTAGCATGTCGCATCAAGGACTCAAAAGCTCAACAAAATTTATATAAATGATGACCCTGGGATGACCTTGATCTGTTTTACGGCAAGGTCAACTTTTGAGTCACTTAGGTTTTTCTATAGGAAAAAGTGAAAAAGTTGATTTTTTTAGAAACAATGCAGTCTGCTACCTGAAAGTTTGTAGATGCAGACAACTAATTAGGTAAATGAAGCTTTAGTGAGTATTCATGGTAAAGGTCATATCTTCACATGGGCCTAAGGCCATTTACATTGAAAAATTAAAACTCGCTTTTTTATATAAACTTGACCATCATGAAATATTTCCGCGCTTGCGCGGGCTCTTTTCTATTGTCTTAAAAATCATGATCACACTTTGCATGCCATGATGCCGAACGTTAGAACATTACGGAAATCATATGAACGTTACAGGGGATGAAATCTCATTTAAAACCGTCATACGACAAGTAAATTCTTACACTTGTGGTGATTTTCACATGATATTTAAATGCGGAATGTTCACTTAATAAATTCCTTATGAAATGACATTAGAGAAACGCTTTCAATGAACCGTTGTGACAGCAAATATTAGAACGGAGCTGGCTGAGCTAATACTAAAGACAGATAAGATTCCTAAATGAACCGTCTGATCAGGCACCCTGGTTTGCCATTCCACCTGTATTGTTAAACAACTGAATTAGTAATTGGGCAAGGTGACCTCTATTTAGGATAATCACGGCAGTTTAATGTGTCGGCATTGCAGCCGAATAACTTTGCACTCAATTAGGAAGCTGGAATTGAACATGGACCAAAAATAATGAATTAACCAAACTTCCAGACAACGAGCCGCGAATTTGCATTCACATCATCAATAACGAATTTTAGAATTGATATTAAATTTCGAAAACGTCGGCAATAAAGAGAGAAACACACGCCAATTAGTCAGTATCATATGGGCTTCAGGCAAGCAAAGCAGACTTGGGCAGAACAAACTTTAAATTTTTATTAAAGCAGACCAGATTTTATGTCACCTTCTCACAGCAAAATAAAATACGGTACACTCTTTCTGAGAATGTATGAAATACAAATATATGTTACATGTATTATCATTGAATCAACAATTGTTCAACAGAAAATCAACGTCGATTCAATGTTGTTTAAAAGTCAGTTGCCCACTGGATGTATTACTATGACAATTAGGATTGTCCGTCATTATTAGGCCATGAGCCAGATATGGTTTACCTCCCCCCCCAGGGGGAGTTTTGTAGACCATACTTTTCTTAAAGTCCAGCATCTTAGAAGTATTTTGCAGCATGTTAGCCCTCTGGCGAGTGGGGCGTTAAGCTGTAACAGCCTGTTACAAACGTTACCCATTAAAAAAACAAACATAACATAAAAATTATCAAAAATTAAAAAAAATATAAGTCACTTTCCTATGTTTAAAATTATAATAGAGTCTAATAGAACAATCCAAGGACTAAAAGTTATGATGTGTGAAAGGTCACTTTAGCCTACATGGTGTAATATACGTGACATTTAACTTTACACCCCATTAAAATTGCTACTTCCATCCAGAATACTTTCTTTTTGTAAGTTATTCCTTTAATATTAGACCATATATTTGTTATTGTGTTAAAGACAATTTATCGGTCTTTTCAGATCCGCAAAAATTATTATCCTATCTTGTATACTTTGGGAGAAATATGGTGTTGAACACAGCAGCCCCTTATAAATGTTCTATATTACAGGTACCACTTTCCGTATAATTTAAGTGCTTGAACTACACCGTTGGAATCGAAAACAACTGTAAATGTTAAAATTGAATATGTCAGTCTATTTAAACAGCAAGGAACAGTTCCACAATATTTTGAACGCATTTTAGTCGGCCATAATGATCGATTATATACGTTACCTCGGGCTATTTTTGTTAAAATCATATAATTTGAACCTAGAACCATTTTGCTTCCTTTGGTAGCAGTTTCTTCATTAAAGAATCTTTTAATATAAGAGAAAAATGCATTTTGGTCAATTTTTTATCATTAGCTATTACTAGTAGTAACGTAAATAACATTTAGCATTTAAGATATTTCATTACAGTTCTGTTAATCAGTTTTTGTTTCACTGCCACATGTAACAATACCACATATAAGACTGGGTTTTCTTATGATATATTGTTTACCTGGACCTATCAACACTTCTTTCAATTACTACTTTTAGGGATTCGTGAGGTGTGTTTTATACGTGATTAAACACAGTATACTTTAAATTGTAATATTAAGGGCATTGACATATTCTGCATAAGTAAAACAGGTTTTGCTGTTTACTTTGTTATTATATCAAAAATCAAAGCATTTCATTATGGCATTGCCAAGTTTGTTTCTTTTACAATTTGTACATTTGTTTTAAAGACAGTGACAGACGTGAAATTTGTTACATACAGCTAAAAAAAAACCATACAACTTCAGAAAAGATAAAATAAAATGACAGCTATTAAAAGCCAGCGTCGGTTTTGCATATTGGCCTTAAACAAAATGATATCCAATCAGTTTGATAATGTTAAAACCTAAGCAATTTTGACCTGTTTAGTTTAAAACTGTAAAATTATCAGTAATCAACAATACAAAATATGGTACAACCTTGTTCATTGACAGGATTTGATTAGTTCTTACATGCACACTGATAACCTATAAAGCAGAACAGTAAGCCTAAAGTATGAAGACTTCATCCAATACAGTTCTGCATCAAAGCTAAATAGATATTTGCTGGCAGATTATACTTACTTTTGTAAGCCTATCATATATGTTACGTTACCAAGAGGAACAATATTGCTCAGTGACAGTTAAGAAACAAACATACTTTTGAAAATGTTAAAGGTAGTGTTAATGCGTTGCTTTATTCAGTTCATTTATATAACTAACAATAATGTGTCAACCAGGAGTTTGGGAGAATAGTATCAGAAACGTTTAGTACAGAAAAAGAGGCACGGGCAGTTACTAGCGATACTGTAGCAATCTATAAATGCTATGTTTAAAATGATCTATATTTCTATGCTTTTGTTTCTTGCTCTTTCAAGTCTAACTACTTTCAATCATCTCTTAAAGAATCTAACTAGTTACATTCAATCATTTCTTAAGGAATCAATTCACCAAAGGACATATAGATACGTTTAGTTGGACAAAAATGATTTTATTGTGTTTTTTTTCGAGGGACAGTGTTCCAGTAAGCTCTTCCCACATAATGGAGTGGTGTATGCAAATGGCAGAATATATTAATGTTGATCATCATTGTTCAGATATTTATGAGCAAATCTTAGTTGTTCTCCTTCAAAACGTATTCACCTACATTGTAGTTATGCTGAGAAAAAAGAAAAGAAAGACTGAACAAGTAACGTATACAACTATTCATTGAGAGTTTATAAATTCTTCATTTCCATTATCCTTAACCAGCAATACAGTACTTCTGAAGAGCAAATAATCAAGTAATAGAAATGGTACAAGCAAATAATCAAGTAATAGAAATGGTGCATACCTGTACATGAAAAGGGAGGGCTAACCTAAATAACTTTCTGCATTTGATCTCCGTGACCTTGTATTACATGTACCATATTATTTAGCAATAAATATGCTTGTAATCTGCTTATTTATGACATCTTACTGCTCATCAAATCATCCTTGTCCAAATGTTTTGATTACTGTTAGAGAATACAGCATTTTGAAAATATCCAAACACCAATTTTAGTTGCTTACATATTGAAAATTTACTGACCAAAATTTATCTTTCGTAACACCTATAGTCCTTGATAGTAACAAGAAGTGGGAATAAAACCATGGGGTTTGCAAAATTACCTGACCAGTTAATTATTTGTAACAACAAAATGAAAAATAGAACTCCTGAACAGGCTGATGACAGAATGTTGTATGCGTTATTAAGTATCTCACTTTCTTTAATCCTTGAATTTTCACAATGTTAATATTCTGTAATGAATTTGATGGGAGCTGCTCACGTAGTTTACAAATTAACTTATGATCACTGGAGCCACACATATTTGCTAACCTATGTAAAGCCGTTACTGTGCAAAGAGGCTCTTGGCTGACAGTTCGACTGACAGCATAGCAAAAAAATGGTGTTAAAGCCTATCAGCCGAGTTGATACTTCTTTTGATTGCCTCAGCTAGCAGTCACAATTTCATATTTGTATCTAGGGCAGTTGAATTGCTCAGCCAACAGCACAGGTAGCGAAAATGGTTTTATCCCCATCATGACCAAACCTAAATATTAATAAGTTGCAGAATATATCAACTTATACCTACTTCATTCCATGCATAAAATTCAGAATAGAAAAATCATTTTCATGATGTCACTTTTAAGTGAGACTGAATTAAAGGCAAGGTCGAACTGCTTCAGCTGTAACAATCTATCTGCGTCTTGCTGAGTTCTTGTGTATTTTAAAGAGCTAAATTTGTCATCTGACTACCAGTGGTAAGCTAAAACAAAATCAATGAATAATTCAAGCCGCCTGGGAACTAAAATTTAGAGAACAGATGACTTACAAATCTTATCCCCAGATATATTACAATTATGTAACGTAACGTTACTGTTATTTTCCTTTTCAAATATACACTATCCGATGTTCTTTTTCAGTTTGAAGACACATACCATTGGCGTTTTTTCATATTAACATATACAACAGTGTCTACTTAAGACATAATACAGAAAACATTGAAAGATAAAATGCAGCTGATGTTGACTTTATTAGCTTTTCTCATTATTTTGTAGGTTAAATTCTACAAAAAATAAGATATTTTCTGTCCCCATTTAATATATCCACTGCTAACAGCTACTTATCTAAGCTGGGCATGAATCGAAGAAGATTGATGGAGCACATATAAACTTCAGTCCACCAATTCAGCGATTTAGTCTGATTCTGTTTTTTTTTTTTTTTTTTTTTTTTGGTGGTTATATACGTTACATATTTATCGTAACTGCTGACGAGTTTTGTAAGCCTTCAGGTTGCTTTTACTGTTCTAGAATATTAAGATAGTCATATATTATATGACATTAATTTTTCTCTCTACACGTCAATTCTTACAATTTGCTCCTTATATTACGTGTATATGCACACTGAAGGGGGAAAACGTCAAATATAACGTAAATTACGATATACGGATTAGTCAACTTATCCTTGACACTGTCAAATACGTTGAAACAGCGATTTATGTGCTAGCAGACAAAACTTGACATTGTTTAGGGCCAATACTAAGATGTGTATAACAATGCGTATTTTCTATCATAACGTGAATATGTAAATTTGGGTAGTGTAATTGACGTTGACGTTATACGTTAACGCCCCAACGTACAGAGGGCTAACATGTGTCATTTTGTTTCTTATATAATGTAGTTTTAGAAAATTATAGTGTACAAAACTCCCCCTGGGGGGGGGGGAGGGGGGTCTATTGTCAGCTCAAGGTCTATATGTTAGCACTTCATTTTCCCTTTTGACATCTACAGGTACTCTGTCGACGTCTTCATTTTCTCTTTGACGAAGTTTAACAGAACTCCGAATAAGGGAGTATTTGGTGATAATTAGGGATGGTATTTATGAATTCTAAATAAGACATATGGTGTTACCATCACCTGAACCGCCATGACTCGACGAGACGGTTCAGATGACTCGTCTGAACCGTCTGATTCATCTGAACCGTCTCAACTCGATGATAACAACATATGTTTCAATGAGAAATAAAAATCAAGAGGACCAACGGTCCTGTAGCTCACCTGATACCTTACTATCCAGCCACAATTATTTGTTACAAATTTTAAGCCAGTGGCTTTAGAGAAGTGCCTATTTTAATTTTAAGTTCTCTGAGACCTTGAGCAAATCAAAAAGTAATCTTGACCTTTGGTGAATTTAGGTCTTCATGTATTCATTTAATTCACCATATTTTCCAATTATTATATATAGGCTTAAAAAGTTTTCGGAAATCCACTATTTAAGCATTTTCCCACATAAAAAGCATGACGTTCCAAAGATGATCTGGCCATAAATAAGGTCAGTGTCAACGCACGGTCATGATTTGTATAATATATGACTGGCTCGAGTCCCCAATGCTACATATCAAGCCAGAAGGTCATTGGGCCTTTGGTCCTGGAGAAGAATATTTTTTAACGGTTTTTACTATATGGGCGTGGTGGCCATCTTAGTCATGTGACCAAAACCATCTAAACAAACTTTGGTTCCTTTGATCCAGAATCTCAGTGACATTGAAAAAATGAAAGAATGAAATTGACCTTAAGCAACATAAAATCTTCATGTGCTCATTTAGCTTACCATATTAACCAAACATTAAATCTTAGACTTAAATAATTTCTGAGAAAGCCTGTTGTTAAGCATTTTCTCACATAAAAGCATAACATACCAAAGTTGACCTTGCCATAAACTAGGCCAAGGTCAATGCATGGTCATGAGTTGTAAAAAATATGATTGGCCTGAGTCCTCAATGCTACATACCAAGCCACACGGTTATTGGGCCTTTGGTTCTGGAGAAGAAATGTTTTGAAGGGTTTTTTTACCATGTATGGGCATGGCAGCCCCTTTGGCCATGTGACCAAGACCATTTGAAAAAAAAACAACTTTGGTTCCTTTATCCCAGTGACGCTCCTTATGAAATATGGTTTCAATTGACTCAGTGGCTTCAGAGGAGAAGACGCTTGAACATTTTGACTGCGACCCTGAACAAAGGTCAAGAATAATATTGACCTTTACCAACATAATATAATCATCGATTTTGCTTGTTTAGTTAACAATATATACCAAATATTATACCTTAGACTTAAATAATTTCTGAGAAATCCACGGTTAAAGCATTTTCCCATACAAAAGCATAACCTACCGAAGTTGAACGTGTCATGAATCAGGTCAAGGGCAACTTAGAATCATCATTTTATACAAACTATGATTGGCTTGAGTGTCCAATGCTGCATACCAAGTTTTAAGGTCATAGGGCTTTCGGTTCTGGAGAAGAAAATTTTTGAAGGGTTTTAACCATATATAGGTGTGGTGGCCATCTTTGTGATGTGACCCATACCCCGCAAACAAACTTTCGTTTCCCCATCCCACTGAGGCTTCATATGCAATTTGGCTTCAATTGGCCTCGTGGCTTCAAAGATTAAGATGTTTGAAAATGTTGACGACGGACGGACGGACGGACGGATGGATGTCTGGCTATATTTCAAGCTCACCTATGAGCCAAAGGCTCAGTTGAGCTAAAAAAAATCTCTCAGTTATTATCAAATACTCTTTCTTATCTAGAGCTATGCGGTCACTATGAAAGTTCCACTACATATATCGAAAATTAATTGAACCGTCCACAATTTGATACTGTGCTTTCGTTGCACTGTCGCTAATCAAGTCCAAAATCAGCTATTACTTAGACTATCAGTTTCATCGAACCACAGTCCTAGATGCAGTCTTCAGGTATATGAAATCGTTATCTTTTCGAAGAACGTTAAATTTTATTGTAAGAATTACATTTTCTTGCTCTTATGGTCTCATAAATGCAAACGTTCGAATAATTTGTTTGAATACTCTGATTATTTACAGATCGACATCCGTGTGAAAATATATTGACAACGCAGTGCACATTGGTTTGTCTAAAATATGGTTTTTGTCCACCGCCTTTTCGATGAGGGGACATAGTACTCGGCTTTCCGTGGTTCCGTACTTTCGTGACTCCGTGCTTCCGTCCCCACGTAACAGTAGGTATCTTGTGTGCGCAACTCCTCCTACAGTTTCTCATGACTCAGTCTGAAACTTTGCAGGCTTCTTTTTCATGGTATGTAGATGTACATGTGCCTAAGGGGTTAAGGTCAAATAAGTTTTAATACTTTTTTCTCTTTGCACACTTAGTCGTTTTTCGGCATCAGAAGACCCTTTGAGTACATACCTTTTGTGTGCAACTCCTCCTACAGTTTATCATGAATCATTCTGAAACTTTGCAGGCTTCTTTTTCATGGAATGTAAATGTGGATGTGCCAGAGGGGTTAAGGTCAAATAAGTTTTAATACTTTTTTTCGCTTTGCGAATTTTTTAGCATCATAAGACCTTTTGAGTACATTACCTTGTGTGCGCATCCTACAGTTTTGCATGAATCATTCTGAAACGATGCAGGCTTCTTTGTCATTGTCTGTAGATATGCATGTGCCTTAAGAGCTATCGTCAAAAAAATTGACCATTTTTTCGCTTTGCAAACTTAGTCATGTTTCAGCATAAGAAGAGCTTATGAGTATATACCTTGTGTGCGCAACTCCTCCTTCAGCTTTTCATGAATCATTCTGAATCTTCGCAGGCTTCTTCCTCACTCAGGGGTTATAATTATTTGGATAAAATTTTATCACAATTTTCCCTTTATGAACTTTTTGCCACATCTGAAGACCTATTGACAGTATATACCTTGTGTTGTTTTCTAAGCATTATGAAACTTTGCAGGGTTCTTCTTCATTGTCTTAAGATATGCATGTGACTTTAAAATTACAGTCTTACAGACTTATAATTTTTGTCGCTTTTTCTTGTTTCGAACTTTGGCCCAAATACAAACATAATTTATAGACAGTGCCAGGATACCTTGTGTATGCAGCTCCTCCTAGGATTTTGAAACAGTCATTATGAAACTGTGCAGGTGTGTTTAAACATGAGCTGAGATCTTGCATGTGTTTTTGTAGAATCTCAAGATGCACTGACAATGGATACCTTGTGAGTGTATGTCCTCATATTGTTTTGGACATTGTACATTTTGGGATTGTGCATCCTCCTTTCTAATTCGAAAGGCGGGGGACATAAATTCGTCGAATTTGTTTGTTGTTGTTTTTTTCAACTTTTCGGAGTCTTTCTGTGATGATCATTTGAATCTAGTGGCTGAGAATAGATTTGATCCCCTGTGAAAGGAAAATAATGTTAATTTTTCGTCAAACAATTTAGATGAGACAAACTTTAGTGGAAAGACGCTTGGTGGATAGAAACTCATTAGCTTGGGCATCAACAGTATTAGGGGGTAAGAAATAGGATTTTTTAGCTTTCCTTGATGTCCACCAACCTCATGTTGTGGCTATTCAGAAAACGAAATTCACAGCTCAGTTCGTAATTGTCCCTGAAACATTTCCATGTAATGTGTTCTGGAAGGACAGAACCCTTGATGACGCCGGAGTGATGCTTCTCGATTCATGGGGACATTACGCAAATGCCTTTGTCAGAATTGGGAAACGACTTTTCTTCCTGATAAATAAAATAAAAAAGCGCTTTTAAATCGTGATTCGGAAAATTTCTGCATATGGGGATGCGAACTCTTAAACAGTGCTAGTCTTTTTACTGTTGATTTTTTTAATAATGCGGAAAGTGTCTGTTCGCACATTTGCATTTGCAGAAATACTGAGACTTTAGCATTCATTTTATCAAAACGCTCACTGGCACCTCAAGATTAAAAAAAAAAGACAGTTCTCTCCTCTAACATTTTTATGCTGCACTTTGTGTACCTTTATTTTGATCATGTTCAGGATATATAAATAAAACAAGTAGCCCAAAGGGCAACAATTGCTCACCTGAGAGACATTGTAAACCTATAGGGATATTTAAGATGCTCAAGGGCAGCTAACTCCACAGTCAGTGGTCCAATCAGGCTGAAAATTAAACTCATCCAAAACATTATGTAAGCCCTCATTTAATATATGCAAGTTTAAAAAGTATCCGATCAAGAGCACAATAGACAGAGCTGTCAAGGGCAGCTAACTTCGTAGCGGTTGGCCTGATCTGGCGAAAATTTGAACTTGTTTAAGATATTATGCATTTCCTCATTACCTGCAAGTTTGAAAAGGAGTGGATAAGTAGAAACCAAGAAAAAGTGGCAACATTGATTTTTTGGATGCTCAGGGCAGGTACTCCATAGTCAGTGGTGGGATCTAGCCGAAGTGCTAACTAATCCAAGCTTTTATGCATATCCTCATTACCTGCAAGTATGAAGAGGATCCGATGAAAAATGAAAATGTGATGACGTTGTTTTCTCCATTATAAGACTATGGGATTTTTTTCAAACGCTCAAGGGCAGCTAACTCCGAAGTCTGTGCTTGAATCCGGCCAAATTTCGATCTCATCCAAGCTCTTATGTATGTCATAATTACCTGCAAGTATGATAAGGATCTAAACAAAAACCTTGATTGCAGCACCCTGAAAGTCAAACTTGCTCGAGATATTGTCATGCCCTACATTTGTGTGAATTTATTTCAAAATCCGTTGAGAAATGTAGGTGCTAGAGCAATGACAAAGTTTTTCTAAAAATAGCCACAGTGACCTTGACCTTGGGCACAGCATCCTGAAAGTCAAACTTGCTCGAGATATTGTCATACCCTACATTTGTGTCAAGTTATTTCAAAATCCATGGATAAATGAAGGTGCTAGGGCGATGACAAAGTTTTTTTTAAAAATAGCCACAGTGACCTTGACCTTGGGCACAGCACCCTGAAAGTCAAACTTGCTCCAGATATTGTCATGCCCTACATTTGTGTGAATTTATTTCAAAATCCGTTGAGAAATGTAGGTGCTAGAGCAATGACAAAGTTTTTCTAAAAATAGCCACAGTGACCTTGACCTTGGGCACAGCATCCAGAAAGTCAAACTTGCTCGAGATATTGTCATACCCTACATTTGTGTCAAGTTATTTCAAAATCCATGGATAAATGAAGGTGCTAGGGCGATGACAAAGTTTTTTTAAAAATAGCCACAGTGACCTTGACCTTAGGCACAGCACCCTGAAAGTCGAACTTGCTCGAGATATTGTCATGCCCTACATCTGTGTGAATTTATTTTAAAATCCATTGAAAAATGTAGGTGCTAGAGCGCTGACAAAGTTTTTCTAAAAATAGCCACAGTGACCTTGACCTTGGGCGCAGCACCCTGGAAGTTAAACTTGTTCGAGATATTGTCATGCCCTACATTTGTGTGAAGTTGATTTAAAATCCGTTGAGAAATGTAGGCGCTAGAGTGATGACCAAGTTTTTCTAAAAATAGCCACAGTGACCTTGACCTTGGGTGCAGCACCCTGAAAGTCAAACTTGCTCGAGATATTGTCATGCCCTACATTTGTGTGAAGTTATTTTAAAATCCATGGAGAAATGTAGGTGCTAGAGCGCTGACAAAGTTTTTCTAAAAATAGCCACAGTGACCTTGACCTTGGGTGCAGCACCCTGAAAGTCGAACTTGCTCGAGATATTGTCATGCCCTACATTTGTGTGAAGTTATTTTAAAATCCATGGAGAAATGTAGGTGCTAGAGCGATGACAAAGTTTTTCTAAAAATAGCCACAGTGACCTTGACCTTGGGCGCAGCATCCTGAAAGTCAAATTTGCTCGAGATATTGTCATGCCCTACATTTGTGCGAAGTCATTTCAAAATCCATTGAGAAATGTAGGTGCTAGAGCGCTGACAAAGTTTTTCTAAAAATAGCCACAGTGACCTTGACCTTGGGCGCAGCATCCTGAAAGTCGAACTTGCTCGAGATATTGTCATGCCCTACATTTGTGTGAAGTTATTTTAAAATCCGTTGAGAAATGTAGGCAATAGAGCGATGACAAAGTTTTTCTAAAAATATGTGATGACATTGTTTTCTCCATTATAACACTATAGGATTTTTTTGAAACGCTCAAGGGCAGCTTACTCCGTAGTCTGTGCTCGAATCCGGCCAAATTTCGAACTCATCCAAGCTTTTATGTATGTCATCATTACCTGCAAGTATGATAAGGATCTAAGCAAAAACAGTTGAGAAAACGTGATGACGCCGTTTTCCCCATTATAACCCTATGGGATTTTTTTCAAACGCTCAAGGGCAGCTAACTCCGTAGTCTGTGCTCGAATCCGACCAAATTTCGAACTCATCCAAGTTCTTGTGTATGTCATCATTACCTGCAAGTATGATAAGGATCTAATCAAAAACAGTCGAGAAAACGTGATGACGCCGTTTTCCCCATTATAACCCTATGAGGGCTATCTGTTGCCATGGAAACCAGAGTTCTGAGCTGATCGGCACCAAAACCTAATGCAGCCTTTCCCCCACCCAAATGATGCTTCAGATACAATTTGATTGCGATCGGCCCACTGGTCTCTGAGATATTTATGTTTGAAAGTGTTTACGCACGCACGCACCCACCCACGCACGCACGGACGGACGACGGCTCGACTCCCATCCTATAAGCTCACCTCTGAGCCTTCGGCTCAGGTGAGCTAAAAAAACTGATGCAGAGCATCAATACAACGGGAAACTTAGTCGGATTTATCTTTTACTACCTGAGTCTGTGGAAATATGAAGAAATATTGACACTAGCTATCGTCATTTTGAGCTATGTGGGATCCTCCAAACAATAAAGTCCTTGGGGCTTTCATCTTCTGTTTTTGTATACCTCTCGTAAACCACTGGGCGGATATTAAAACAATATTCATCATTATGACGCATTTCAGAGCTGCTCAGTTTGTTTTGTTGTTGTTGTTGTTGTTTTCGTGTGTTCTTTTCGCGGACTTGAAAGCCTCTTAACAAGTCATATCTTTCAAATTAAGGGAAGCTCAATTAATGGAAGATTTAAACGTACATTGTACATACAAAGGTCGAATAGCACTTTGCTATATGTCGTCGCTGTTATTCAGTGGATAACGTCGTGTCATAAAAATCGTTTGACCACACGTGTAATAACACTTTGGGGCGTGCACGTAACGTCATTGACAACGTCCATGTCTCAACAATGCATTTTCTTATTGAAGTAATGTTCATTTTAAATGCGATAAAATCCAATTTTAAAGGGTCATATGATAAACAGATTCTTACACTCGTGGTCATATCATATGCATTTATGAAACTCGCCAGGGGCTCGTTTCATGAATTTCATATGAAATGACCACTCGTGTAAGATCCTCTATACTTGCTTTTTATTTTTGAAATATACTCTCTGGTTATCATACACTTCATTATAAAACGGATATCTGAGCTTTATTGACAGTTTTGTACAAGTTACGACGCGTTTAGCACCCCGTCGGCGGTAACTGTGATACTTTAAGAGGCGTGACTTCGGACGAATAGGCGATGCAGCTATAAAAGATACATAAAACTCTTTATTCTTTTCTGAAGCCGGTCACATTACATTCATAAAGCAGAAAAATATTTTGCTGACTGTTTCGTAGACATATAAAAAATTTATTAATTTTCATTTAAATTATTACCCATTTAAAAGAAAATGTTACCTCTACCGTGTTAGTATTAAAACCAAATTAACCAAAGACTTGTTACAAAGTATATAAATCAAATTACTTTCTGCTTACACTGGGACCGGGTTCTGAATGAGTAGGGTAGAGTCGGGTAACTTCGGACATACTTTCGGACAGTGGGTAAATTCGGACATACCATTGCAAACAGTGAAAATCAGGATTTTCACTGTTTTCCAAGATATTTTTGTTATAATTCCAAACAAATAAAGGAAACAATGTCACTGTCTGAAGTTACCTGCTGTCAGAATTTACCCGACTCGACCCTAGATCAGTACGATAGATCCAAATGGGTAAAGACGGAACCAGTTGTAATCATAAAAATGTTTTAACTTTTTGGAGATACCTCAACAAAATAAGGTCTGTCTGGGTGTGGGATTTTATTGTATTATTTCTGATCATTTGTTGTCTTTTTAATCTAGGAATCGCCTTTATTTTCTTCCGCACACTTTGAGTGATATGCGAATATTTCATTAAAAATTATTAATGAGTTTCTTCAAGAGCAATGAAAATATTCATAAGAAAAAAGGTGGGTCAGACTACATAGTTTAGGCTTGTAAATCCTTTTCAATAGCCCTGTATTGGACTGGCATCGAAAGCCATAGGAAGCATTCATACATGAAACTCATTGAACGTCAAAGAGTGTCTGTAAGGGATAACATCTTTTTTACATTGGCATCATTATCGCTAATAAAATCCATCCAAAATCGAATTATCACACCCTATTATAGTCCGGAATCCAGGGGTCGCAAGTTCGATCCCCCGCTTCTCCGGTCTTTCGGATGAGACTTTAAACCGAGGTCCCGTCTCCATATGACCTCGTTGTTGGTGGGACGTTAAACCCGAGTTCACTCACTCACTCACTATTATAGTCCGGTCGCGATAAGTTGGCAATGCTATTATTTTGTGTTTATTTTGATTTGGTGTCTGATTGGCTATATAGCAGAGTTCAGCTTATCCAACTCACGGGAATGAAAGAATAAATTTGAATAATTTTGTTACTATCAGTTTTGTTATCAATGATATTCTTAAACTAGAGACAGTTCCTGTCTTAACGCTTTCAAAAAGTGTCATTTAGATAAATTAGAACTGCCAGTTAACCGTAATGTTCCATTATAACCAAAGATCAAGAAGTTACATGAACTGCACCGTAATGATAGTTCAGGTACTGTTGACATTAAAAATGTAAACAAAACATTGCCACTATAGCGCGACCGACCTATAATCAGCCCTACAAAGTGTTTCATGCTTCTCATTATGGAAGCAATACATTCTTAATATAAACCGTGCTTGGTCGATCAGGCCAAAAAATATTGTATTATTCTATTTGTAAATTTAACTATTTATTTATTCATATTTTCAACAGTTTTTTTTTCTTCCCACCTGTTGTTGGAGAAAATATGGGACTTAAAAGAAATCTGAAACTTGATACTACTCTAGTGTTAAATATAAGATTCTGTGTCAAGCTGGTAAAATGTCCAGGACACCTCAAAAGCTATGACGTCCGGCATGTATACGCGATAATTTTCGAGGTGTTCTATTTTTCGCGGTATTTCGCGGTAGCTTAGCAGCCGCGAATATTGAAATCGCAATAATTTCATGTTTCTTACAAAATATCTTCAGTTGACGCAGTGTCTATGTATTTTGTTTCTATTTGCTTCGGTAAATTCTGTACTTTTCACTTGAGCCAGTTCTTCCATTAGCCTGCGGCTTGGCCGCAGGTTAATGGAAGAACTGGCTCAAGTGAGATTGAAGCAGTTTTACTTTTTGCGCATTTTGATACATAGAACCACAAAAATTGAAAATCGCGAAAGTTAATGTTTATATTTTTTAACTTCAACCGCGAAAATTTGAACCAGCGAAAATTACCGCGTACACGGTAATAGATTCTGTGCCAAGTTGGTAAAATGTCGTTGACACTTCAAAAGCTATGACGTCCGGAATGTGGGAAAAATTAATACCTTCAACTTATGTCAACAGCTAAGACGTAAGTAAGAAAAATAAAATTTCTGTGAAGTATACGTGATAAGGACTACTTGTGGAACTTCTGCTAGGAGAAGCTGGCATTTTGTTTAAACCTTAAAATACAAAATTGAGCCGCGACACGACAACACCAACAATGTGAATGTGCGCCCAGCAGAAAAAAAAAAAAAAAAAGAAAGCCGACCTACCTACCCTAAGAAATCATCCTTGGTCGACAACTGCAAAAAATACTTTTATGCTTGGCCTTAGATAGACAGGATTGGCAGCCAGCTGGTTGAGCTGTCATAATTGTTTGCACGGGCATGTTTTCATGCACGACTGTTTTAGCAGTTAGCTCTAACTGACAGATCATGAAACCTCAGAATGATGTTCTCCGTGCTAAAAAGATGGGAGTGGTTCTGGTGCTGACTTTTTCCACAGCCGGGCATACTTTGTGAAAAAGTATGACAGTCACATTCCTCTTCTTGGTATTGTGTTGTGAATCCCAATATGACAATTGAGAGGAACCCGCGTGACTTGGCTTAAAACAAGAATAAATTCGCTCGATTGCGTTATGATTTTCCATTGTAACTTCGTAAATGGTCATACACAGAGCAGGCTAGACTATGCCCTCATTTCCTCTACTCAGAGTAGTTGACTTAATCGTGGCTTTTCGTTTCTAATTATGGCATTTACTTAATCTAACCAGTTATTTTATAATATGTCGGAAATCTTTGACGTAATTTACGGATTTTATTAAACAATATTATTTGTGTTTTTGCCTTTATTAGAAAAGATACAGGATTGTCAAAAAGGCCACAGGAAAGAGTGGATTTTTTATTCTCCTTAGTCCTTTATTTGAGTATAATCCGCTCTATATTGATACAGTTAAAATGGGAGTGGTTCTGGTGCTGACAGACACATTCCTCTTCTTGTTATTGTGTTGTGAATCCGAATAAGTAAAGTGAGAGGAACCCGCGTGACTTCGCTTAAAACAGGAACAAACTCGCTCGTTTGAGTCATGATTTTCCATTGTTACTTCATTAACGGCCATACGTAGAGACGGTGCCCTCATTTCCTCTAGTTGACTTAAATATGGCTTTTCGTTTCTAATTCTGGTTTCGTCACCAGATATTGTCAGGGTCACTGACGAGGCTTTATTAGCCGAAACTACGTAGTCTGGCCCATGTTAATACTTTTTTCTTGAAGGAACTTTTTAAGATTTCAATTTTACCTCACTGCAGCTGGTGTTGTGCCGTGTGGCGGCCGTAAAACGTTCCCCCGTATATCATCCATAGTGCAGATTATATTTCATTTACATCCTTTGAGATCGGAGGATAGATTCTGAGAAATCTAAAATTTGAGATCGATTTAGACTATTATATCGATCATCGTCTTTTATATTATTTGGATCCTTTTGAAACTTATCAGTCTTGGAATCGCCTGCCCAATTAAATTAAGAAATGACAGTATGCTTTTTCCTGGTTTCGTCAGCAGATATTGTCAGGGTCACTGACGAGGCTTTATTAGCCGAAACTACGTAGTCTGGCCCATGTTCCTACTTTTGTATGTATTCTCTGTTCTTGAAGGAACTTTTTAAGATTTAAATTTTACTTAATCTAACCAAGTTATTTGCTGTTGTTGTTATTTATATGTTGTCGGAAATCTTCGACGCAATTTACCGATTTCATGAAACAATATCATTTATGTTTTTGCCTTTAATATAAAAGATACAGGATTGCCAAAAAAGGCTAAAATGAGTGCATTTTTATTTTATCTTCCATGGTCCTTTATTTGAGTATAATCCGCTCAATATTGATACAGTTAGACGGATGAATGGATGACTTGCGATTTTACGTCTTTTCAACAGTATTTCAGTCACATCAGAACAATGAAAGGGTGATAATGGAAGGCTGTGCTGTTTGCAATGGAATTCTGTTTACAATTGGAATGAGCCACGACACGAGAAAACCAACAAAGTGGTTGTGCCCCCAGCGCAGACTCAGATCAGCCTGGGCATCTGCCCAGTCTGATCAGAGTCTTCGCTGTCCGCATGGTGGTAGCTTAGACCCTTAGCTACCCTTTAAGCGCTGAGCAAAGAGTCTGATCAGACTGGATGGATGCACATGCTGATCTGAGTCTGCGCTGGGCGCACAACCACATCGTTGGTTTCTCGTGTCGCGGCTCAAATGATTTCTGCCTCCAGCGGGAACAGAATCCTGGTCCGCTGAGTCAACAGGTCAGCGCTTAACTCACTGAGCTTCTGGGGCTCTTAAGTTAGATGGGAAAACTTTGATTGCCTAAGTCTTACATATTTTTTTTTCATTTTAGGACTAATTTGTCATGTGTTTCCGTTTGTAAAAGGCGCTTGACTTTGTTACAGTAAAACCTGTTTATTTTCTGTATAGCTGGTGACAATATATTAACAGAGACGCTCGAAGCTCCGATCTATCATAATGCAAAGGAAAGTCGGAAATACCCAGCCTTTATCTAATTTGAACTCACATTAGGCGTCACCATGATTACATCGACTCATAAAACTCATTCCTTATGTTCGATACTACTAGTAACACGCCTGGTAAACTATCACAGGTACCTCCGGCGGAGGTACCGATAAAAAGTTGTGACTGGCACCTGGAGCTGCCTGTGACTGTCCAAACAATGACAACAAACGGTAGGTTTTCCTCTTTTTTGACAAAATATAAAATAACCAGGGAGTTTATTAAAAATCAAAAAGTGCTATTCGACCCTTATAGACATAAAGTTTTGTCACACATTATATCCCCCTGAACTTTCCATATTAACCAAAGATACGACTTTTGAAGTGGCTTTGATGTCAGCCCACAGTACTCAAAACATAAAGAATTCGGCCGTTTTTTTGTCTTAAATGCAGTGATCTTGCATACGAATCTATTTTTCTCTGCACACTGGTGTTAAGGTAACCTTCTTGCTCAAATGTAAATGTCGATTGACTATAAATAAGGCTTGATGTTTTCAAAACAACAGCTTGAGGTGCCTGCAATGGTGTGGAGGTGCCTGTGATGTAAGCAAATATAGTGAAAATCTGAATAGTTATTGCAGCTGGAAATATTGACATCTTCTCTAAACCACTGCCTGGAAAGAATCATTCATTCAACGTCCCATTAAGCTATCATAATGCGTATATCATGAAATTCCATGTTAAAATTTCTAAAACACCATCTCAATGAGTTATAGCCCAATTTGTTTCCGCTTCTGTTAGTCAAACATGGTCTGGCCCATGTTCCTACTTCTGTATGTATTCTCTTCTCTTGAAGGACCTTTTTAAGATTTTAATGGACGAATTTCACATAGTTGCTGAAAATTATCTGCCTAATTCAGTGTTAGAATCGTTATGAAATGTGCGCTTAAATAAGAGTCAACATTTTGTGACTGGTGATGACTGTGATCGGGATGTGCTGGCTATGAGTCGTTCCAACTTGTCAGAAATTGTCGAGGTCACACGTCATGCCAGCTACACGTATGGTGTGTCAAATTGTCAAAATTGCCGATATCCGTCAACAGGCATACACGTACAGGTATCTATAGTGTTGATCCTTTTGATACCTCACACGTGTCGCTCGCATGTGTCGTATGACGCTCCCTGTATGTGTTAACTTTGTGGTAACTGGAGTGATAGGTGCTACAAGTGATTCAGTCTGGGTAGTTTTGAATTGTTGGCGCTAGAATCCAAATACATCCGTAAGGCCTACAGATTACATTATCGGCAGGTGACATGTTTTCAATAATATTGAAGTGATCGGAATCTTACTGTAAATAACGTGTAATTCAAAGTCTCCGAACAGCCACTGTATCAAATTTGGTAACAAAAGAGCACTTTTACTATATAAAAGTCATCTTCTGAAACGTTGTTTTTGCAAACGTTTCGAGTAGCTAGCATGGCGTGTGACCTCAACAATTTCTAACGATTTGGAATGACAAACAGGCAGTCATCACCATTCACAAAAACGCTGCCTCTTATTTAAGCGCATTTTAGTTTAAACAATATTTTATTCAATAAATAACTACAAATGTAATAACATAATAAACATACAGCGGGATTAGATAACAAGCTTTGCAACTTATGGACATCTTCTCCCGAGTACAAAACATTTACATGAAAAATTGAGTGTACATAGGACAACATTTAGAAAATACTGTTCAAAGTACAAACAGATGTAGAACTAAGTGTATAAAGTACCGTTTACATGACATCTGTTTGAAAGAAAAATCTAGCGATTAGTTGAAAATAATTCTAAAACAGAAAATATATCAAAATAAAGATAAATAGATTATATAGATATACATAAAATCCTCTGTCCCGAACTGTCCCCCACCATGCCCCCCGCTCTCAAAATTTACAGGTATATACACACAGCGGACAATGACAGCTCGGGTTAAACATCCCATCAACACAGGCTGCATTGAGAAGCGACCTCGGTAAGTCACTTCCGAAAAATTGGAGAAGCGGGGAGCCAGACATGTGATTCCTGGATTGATACACTACACAACCGCCACTCCTACCAAACGCTGGAAGAGGGACGATATGCTGACAAATATACAGCTGAAGTTATGGTAATACGTGAAGTTAGGTTGGAGCAGCAAGTCGATTGGAAAGAATTATAAAATCTTGAACCGATCTAAAAATACTTTCATTCTGGTCAAAAGAAAAACTTGCATCTCCACAGAGTAAAGTTTTAACAGGAAAGTGCAAAACCTCAGCCATTGTTTGGTTACGTATTTGATGATAGTTAGGACAATCAGTTAAGTAATGC
The DNA here is from genome assembly GCA_963989385.1 of Ctena decussata. Lineage (NCBI taxonomy): Eukaryota > Metazoa > Mollusca > Bivalvia > Lucinida > Lucinidae > Ctena > Ctena decussata. The sequence continues at coordinate 82,929,038 of OZ022498.1, read as the reverse complement.
TTAGTAGTCTCAACTTCACCACAAGAACATGATGGACTATCAACCAAATTCTTGTGATAAAGGTGAGATCCTAAAGAGCTGCACTCTAGTCTTAATCTGGTATGATATATTTGAGCACGTCTATCACCAAAGTAATAATATTCAGGTGGTTTAATGCGTCGCCCCGAAATGTTTTTCTTAAAATCATTCAGTGATGTACTATTCCGTAATAATAAAGGGAGATTATTCCATAATCTTATCGTGGAGGGAATAAATGAATTATAATATAAGTTAGAGTTAGAATGGATAGTGTTAAGGTTGTTTGAGTTACGAAGCGAGTATCGTGAAGTATCTTGGACCAGTGGTGGTACAAGACGATTAAGGTATTCAGGGGCTAGACCGTTCATCATTTTGTAAAATATGGTTAGTTTTTGAAGCTCACGGCGCTTAGCTAATGTAATGAAACCAGTTTCTTCATAAAGTTTAGAGATGCTGCATAATTTTGTAGCGCCAGTTATAATTCTCATAGCCTCAATTTGTACAGCTTCAAGTAATTTTTGGTCTTCGTTACTGCAATTGTCCCAAACTGCCCAACTATACTCCAAAATTGGTCTAATAAATGAAATAAACATTCGTTCCAAAGACCTCCGATCAATTTTGAATTTAAAAGCTCTTAATATATTGATACGTTGCCAAGCTACAGTTGTAATTTTAACAATATGAGCATTCCAACTACAATCATTAGAAAAAGTTATTCCTAAGTGGGGGTGATTAGTTACTTCAGTAATGGGAATATAATTCATTGCCAGTTGAGAATGAATTGGTTTAGTACGTTTTCTTGAGAATATCATAGACTCGGTTTTAGATGGGTTAAAGTTCACTAACCATTGCTCAGACCATGCATGCATACTATTAAGATTAGAAGTGAGAATATTGGCAGCTGTAATTGGGTTCTCAACAATAATATATATAAACTGGTATCATCTGCAAATAGTCTTACATTGCAGTTTAGAGATTCAACAATGTCATTAATATATATTAAGAACAAAAAGGGACCTAAAATGGAGCCTTGAGGCACTCCTGCTGATATACTTTTAAATTCGGATGCAGTTCCATTTAATACAACTCTCTGTCGCCGGTTAGAGAGATAGTCAGAGAACCATTCCAGTATTTTACCTGAAAAGCCTGTATTTTTCAGTTTATGAATGAGACCTTTGTGCCATACTCTGTCAAATGCTTTAGTAATATCACAGAATACGGCGCGAACTTCTTTCCCCGAGTCGACAGCTTCACAAAAAGTATTATATAAATCTAAAAGTTGATACGTTGTGGAATCTCCTTGAATAAATCCAGACTGAAAAGTTGTAAAAATATCATGATCTAAACAATAGTTGTATGCGTGTTTATGAATCACGCGTTCCATAACTTTTCCTATACAACTGATAAGAGAAATAGGTCGAAAATTATTCGGTAGATGACGATCACCTTTCTTAAAAACTGGTGTCAAATTTGCTTCTTTCCACGACTGTGGAAATTTCCCTACAGAAAGAAGGTGATTGAAAAATTTACTAAGGGGCGCACTTAAATGAAGAGCGCCTTCCTTTAACAACCGTGGATTTACTAAATCAGGGCCAGAAGCTTTCGAAATGTCAAGTCCGTTTAGAATATCAAAAACTTCTTGAGAAGTTATATGGAAAAAATCAAACAAATCGTACTGGGGATGTTTAGGCTCAGGTAATGTAGTTGAAATATCATTAAGTTGGGACTGTGAAATGAAAAATAGCCATCAGAGGAGATGGCAAATCCCCCGACCAAAGACCCCCATGGGCCTTGGTAAAAAGGGTGCACTTCAAAACACATAAAAGTAATATACTGTCATTCTTTTATGCTTCTGATTGACATTATCTGTTTAACAGATGCATTATCTAACACTCAGACTAAAATAGTATGCTTGACCGCTAAAAAGAAGTAATATCTCAAACAGCCGCCATATACATAAACATATAGCACATGATACATTAAACTTTCAAAAAATGTGAATAACTTCTAAACTACAAGCCCTACAAGCCTAATTTTGAGCTCTCTAGTAAGTGAATTTGGACAAAGAATCCAAATCTGGAGAAAAAAAATTTTTTTTTTGGTGGTGTGGGGTGGGGGGGGGGGGGATGTGGAGGGGTCAGACAGAGTTAGGAACACTGATAAGATATCACAGTCACAGCATGTTCATCAATATTTTAAAAGGTATAAGGTTATTAAAATTGTGAAGCAGGCCAGGGTTATACAGATATGGAGCAGAGACTCAAACAGCAGCTCAAACTACCAAAGGAAAATAACTCACAAAGTATGAATGCAAGAGTTGTCATTCATGTATGAGACAAATCGTCATGACCTGTTCTTCATAACTGTGAAGTATCATGAAAATATTTGAAACGGTATTCAAGTTATAGAGCGGACACCTAAAATCATCAAAGGGAAATAACTCAAAAAGTAAGAAAGCAAGAGTTGTCATTCTTGTTCGCGACACATCGTCATGACCTGTTCTACGTATTTGTGAAGTATCATGAAAAAATTTCAAAAGGTATTCAAGTTATAGAGCGGACACGAAATCATATCTAAAACCATCAAGGGGAAATAACTCAAAAAGTAAGAAAGCAAGAGTTGTCATTCTTGTTCGCGACACATCGTCATGACCTGTTCTACATATTTGTGAAGTATCATGAAAATATTTCAAAAGGAATTCAAGTTATAGAACGGACACGAAATCATACCTTAATCCATCAAGGGGGAATAACTCAAAAAGTAAGAAAGCGAAAGTTGTCACTCTTGTTCGCGACACATCGTCATGGCCTGTTCTACATATCTGTGAAGTATTATGAAAATATTCTGAAAGGTATTCAAGTAATAGAGCGGACACGAATCTGCCAAAAAATCACACCTAAAACCATCAAGGGGAAATAACTCAAAAAGTAAGAAAGCAAGAGTTGTCATTCTTGTTCGCGACACATCGACATGACCTGTTCTACATATCTGTGAAGTATCATGAAAATATTCCAAAGGGTATTCAAGTTACAGAGCGGACACGAATCTGCCAAAAAACTCACCAAAGGGGAAATAACTCAAAAAGTACAATAGCAAGAGTTACCATTCTTGTACGCGACACATCGCCCTGACCTGATCTATTTAACTGTGAAGTATCATGAAAATATTCCAAAGGGTATTCAAGATATAGAGCGGACAAGAAAATGTTTACGGACGGACGGACGGACGGACGGCGGACGGACGGACGGACGGACGGACGGACGGACAGACGGACGGACGCCAGGCTCATCGCTATATCCCCCGAACCTTTCGGTCGGGGGATAAAAAGGAATTAAAAGTTTCAGCCTTGTCAATGTCGCTTTCAGCTTCTTTATTGTTATATATTAAAGTTGGTATAGTTTCAGAAGACTTATCCATATTTAAAATTTGTTTTGACAATTTCCACCAAGTTTTAACATTGTTAGTTTTATTTTTAAGAATATTTGCAATGTGTTTTTCATAATAAGTTTTAGCAATTTTTATCTCCTTAACAACTTTGTTTCTTAATTTACGAAATTTATGCCAAAGATGTGTAGAATCAGATCGTTTAGCCTTACGATGTAACCTTTTTCTCTGACGTATTAATTTTCTAATCTCATTATGCATCCATGGCGGGTCTTCTGGTCGAATGGTGACTAATTTGTTAGGTATAGAATTAGCAGCTGCTTTAAGAATTGTGGATGTAATATTTTCTGTCATAGAATCAACGTCTCCTGATAATATGTGTTCCCAGTCAGCTTCGGACAGTATTTGTCGATAATTAGTATAATCACCTTGGTCATACTTCCATATCGTCCTTCTAAAATGCTTTAATTTCGGCTTTTGAAATTTTAAAAGTACTGCTATCGGACAGTGATACCTAATAACATTAGGAATGAATGGATCACATACTTCACTTGCTAAAACATTATTACTGTTGGTTACAAGTGCGACGTCAATTAAAGAAGAAGAAGATTCTGTAAAATGAGTGGGTTCCGTTATTATTTGTGATAAGTTAAAGTTCATCATAATATCTCTGAGATGTTTGGACTTATGACTTAAAAGGAAATCATTATTCAAATCACCTAGAATTAGTATATCTTGGATATTAGTATTCTTTGCCCTATCTATAGATTCATTAACTAAATTCCAGTAAGAGAAGTGTGAATTAGGGGGTCTGTACATACCGCAAATCAATATTTTCCTACCATGTGTGCTTATTTGGACCCACACACTTTCGAGATCTTTAACTTCCAGGTCACACCTCCTGGTACATTCTACTGAATCCTTTACATATATTGCTACTCCCCCCGATCGTGTATCTCTATCGCACCTGAAGGGTTCTTTAAAATTTACAATTTTAAGATCACTGGATTTTATTGTACTGTTTATCCATGTTTCAGTAAAGATGAAGATATCAAACATTTGCATTTCATATTGAAGAATATCTAGCTTCGGAACAATACTTTGAATATTTAAATGACATATGCCTAAGTGACTATCATAAGGGGGAAGGGATGTGCTTGATGTACTTGATATACTTGAAACCGAACTTGATGATGGGCTTGACAGGGGTCCAGGTAACGGATGTATATCACCGCAGCGCATCAGTAAAAGAACTAACCAAAGAACGGTGGCTGACGAGAGAAAGATGCTCAAACAATGCCTTATAAACTGAACGTTTTCTGAAGTTACAATTAAGGATGGTATGACATGTCGATAAGGGTATTTAATGAGTGTAGCCAGGGTCGTGTTCAATTTTAAAGATGTTATGATACAATACAGACTGACATTGGTTTCTTCCACTGCGCCCATCTGGCAACTTATCATAAAATTACAAACCATTATGGTTATTATTGTTATCCAAAGTCTTCGTCCGCTGTTCTGTATACAGCTACGAATTTTTGCCACCCCAGGTGCCCTTTGCCTCAAGTTATAACTACCTTTGAATCCGATTTAACCATATGAAGGAAAAGACACAAGGGGTGACAGGGTATCTTTAAAAATCCAAATTTTTGCAGAGACGAGGGAGCACAAAGGCAGACAGTATGGGACAAAGGAAGTACAATAGTAAATATATAAAATAAGATAAGTAAATAGTTGTAGAAAGCAATTTTGTTTTCAGAAATGGCCATTATGGCATGCTAAGTTGCTTGATTACTGTAAGAAAAAATCTTTCCATATGACTGGCCCAAGAGGCGCATAGCTTTGAAACGAAATCAACTTGATGTCGAAATCGACGACGCTGGATCGACACTGAAACTACCCAGCGGGCACAGGACGTCTAAATGACGTCATTCTGACGTCGATGCGACGTCATTACGTCGCATCGACGTCAGTACGACGTCATTTCAGCGTCATGTGCCCGCTGGGTATGGAACGCGCTTGGAACCTGTTGCTACACAGAGAGACATGTAGATGCTAATCTTGCAGTAAATATTACAAGAGCCCATTCTTTCCTTATGAACTCATTGGACATAAAGACCATAAATCGCATCAATGTGGGTGCAACGTCATCGACGTTACTTCAACATTGATACGACAATATGCCAACATTCAGAATATACTCATTGGTTATCGCTGGAGAGGTTTGAGCTCAGGTAATAACATAATTATGTCACGTCAGAACATCCACCCTATGGCTTGTTCTTGTTATGAATCAAAACATGCCCATTATAACAGCAAAAGTGTGATTCAAAGAATTATAAGCCTAAACATAGATTACATGCATGATTCCATGGTGTTCAAACTTGTCCATAAAACCAATCATTATTATAATTAAATATGCAAGAAAACAAGTAAGTTCAAGGCACTATATCAGGAAGCAATATCTCAATTCAGAACTTCAGATATATACTAGTGCCATGACAAAAATATCGTTGTATATTAACTACCTTAATAGACCTAAATAGTATCAGACTCAGCATGACGTCATCGACATCACCTCGGCGTTGGTACCAGCGGCTGACAGCTTCTCCAGCCTGATCGGTATTGATGGCAGTATAACAATATACAAATAACAAGCAGGTTCGGGGCAAAATGTGAGAAAGCAGTTTCTCAATTCAGAGTGCCATAACAGAGAAAAGAAATAAAAAAAGTCGTTGTATATGAATAACCTCAATAGACCAAATAGTATCAACATCGTTGTGATGTCGTTGTCCCACCTCGGCGTTGATAGTAACAGTTGTCAGCATCCCCAGGCTGACCAGTATTAATAGCAATAGTAAAAAGCAAATACAAGGCAATATATAAAAAGAGTATCTCAATTCCGAACTTCTAATATACTGTGTCTTGATCGATAAAAAAAAAATATCGTTGCATATGAATTACTTCAATCGATCTGAATGGTATCAACGTCAATATGACGTCACCGACGCCACCTCGGCGCTGATACCAATGAATCCAAGCATCCCTAGCCTGACCGGTATTGGTGGCAGTACAAACATATGCAAGTAAACGAGTAAGATTGAGTCAATATATAAGGATGTAGTTCCTCAGTTCAGAACGTCATGACAGAAGAAACTCGTTGTATAAGAATTACCTAATTCGATCAAATATTATCAACGTCGATGTGACGTCATCGATGCCACCTCGGCATTCAAACCTACAGCTGACAACATCCCAAGCCCAACCACTATTAATGACAGTACAACAGCAGGAAGGTTACTTCAATTAAATTTCTTAACAGAATATGTAGAAGGTAATATAGGTCGAGCTGACTTATTTTCGTGGAACACTACAGAATATACATAACAACTTCTCTACATCGTATTGAATAAATAACAATTAACTCTTGTTGTGGACTCTGCAGCTATATTCCTAGAGGCAGATAAGGTCGAATCAACATAGAATCAACGCCAGCTCAATGTCTCGACGTTGATTCAACGTCGATTCAACGTCAAGTTAACGTTGCATATCCCAATCATTCTAGGTACTGTACCCCTGTACGTAAAAATAAGGGAGACTAATCTTACAAGCTTACTACAGTTCTGTATTAAACCATTAACCGATGATTTTTACCATCATTACCGTCATAATGTAATCTCGTACACCTATTTACAACAAAATCAAATGCCATAGTAGCGCTCCTGTCGGAACTATTCCTTCGAGGGCCATCTTTAAAATAGGAAGTCATTCATAATGTAAGTATATAGTAAACAGCATTGTGATAGGACGGCCGCCGACAGAACAGTCATGACACGAGGGCTGCAAGGTAATTTATCATCCTTGAGAATGCAATAGGACATATACTGCCCATAATGACCTAATACAGTTGACTCTCACCATCTCAAACCCTTATAGGTCAAAGTACTCTCATCATGCAAAAAATATAGTTCGGACTCGTAAGTCTCCAATTTTCCTTTACCTTACAAATCCTGTTATGTCAACCTGCTGGCATCCCAGAGCAAACTTCCTGACGCCAGAAATTTGTCTTTGAGTTGTCAGTAAGTTGAATTCCGACTCCGAGATGACGAGTGTTGACTTTATGATGTGAATCACAAAGATCACAGATCAATAACCCCACAAGGCCTGGTACAGCTCTACATAGCATTACTCCACATCCGAACAGTCCTATATACGAGTCATGCCAGTCGACTTATCAGACTGACAATGAACACACAAAGCCGACCACATTCGAACGGCAGAACAAATATCGGGACTAATGTACCATACCAATAACCAAATACTTAGTGTAGCGCACACACTGTCAGAAACCTGGCATAGAATCATATTTCTCCTCAATCATTATATGTACCCAGCAGCACCCATCACCAAATCGACGTTGAATCAACCTTGACTCATCGACATGACGATGATTTGAAGCGTCGATTCAACGTTGTTGAACACCAAGCTTACAAGAAGATGTTATGCGCGATCATTCACTGAATAGTCACTAGCCTCAAACCGGTGTTCCAAAGAACTGCGAACGCTAAATTCGTAAGGTTAAAAAAAAAAAAAAAAAAAAAAAAAAAAAATGTGTGTCTCAAAGAACCGCGTTTGCTACATTCTTAATGTATTCAGTGAAATGGCACAATGGATGTCAGCCATTTGGGTTGGGTATGGTTCATGGCTCGTGTGACCCTCATAGAAACATCGCGGACCCAAGAAGATGATGAGTGCATGTGCATACTTTGGCTGCCAAATTTAGTCTTTACACTGACCTACCTACATCCATGCCCTAGAGAAAAAGACAGATGCGAGCCAGATCGCTTACTGGAGCAGCCCGATTAAGACTCTGCAACGTCAGTCAGCTCCCCCAGTAAATGCTCACTACAATAATCAGCATTGTAAGAATACAGTCAGTGACCAATAGTCAGGGCATTTATGGTACAGACACAAATGCGGAGCCCAAGTCAGACTGCGCTCACTGAAGCCACGCACCGTCTCGTCTGCCCTCCGACCCGAGATCTTTCTCAAATATGACCCTGAGAGTGTTCAATTATTAAAGGCAATTACGGTACGGTAGCAATATTAAGGTATTATGTATTGATGCCGCTTTATTAAATTATAGTCCGGTCGCGATAAGTTGGCAATGCTATTATTTTGTGTTTATTTTGATTTGGTGACTGATTGGCTATATAGCAGAGTTCAGCTTATCCAACTCACGGGAATGAAAGAATAAATTTGAATAATTTTGTTACTATCAGTTTTGTTATCAATGATATTCTTAAACTAGAGACAGTTCCTGTCTTAACGCTTTCAAAAAGTGTCATTTAGATAAATTAGAACTGCCAGTTAACCGTAATGTTCCATTATAACCAAAGATCAAGAAGTTACATGAGCTGCACCGTAATGATAGTTCAGGTACTGTTGACATTAAAAATGTAAACAAAACATTGCCACTATAGCGCGACCGACCTATAGTATTGTCCTTTGCATGACTTAGGGAGCAAGAGAAAATGAGAGAAAAGGAATAGTGTTCACGGCTATTGTACGTCAAGTCATGTGAATATTTGGTTCATTGTCCACTATTATATGAAAGTCACATGATACAAATACAGGTATAAACCCATATACAGTCAACGCCAAAAATTATACTTTCATCTGGCTCAGATCACGGCTAACGCGACCGGGGCGTTTTACTGGCTCATGACTGGCGAGTCTCTCAATTTCTTCCACAGACTTACTTCATGCTTCTCATTTTTAGTATCTCGCACATATATATTGCCACCAAAGCACCAAGCCCCAAATAACCGTTCAGCTTTGAACAATTTCCGTGCTTTAAAAAGCAATTCACTGCGCACCTTCGTTAGATCTTCATTGAAATACAATCCTGCTTTCAAATCTTTCTTTTTCATCATAAATTGACGTTTGGCTCTGTAGGAAGAGAACTTCACAAGAATCGCTCTGCTACTATTATCGCTCACCCTGCCGACTCGGTGAGATCTGTCTAAATCCTGAGAAGTGATGCCAATACTATACTCCGATGCAATACCCATAACTATCTCATCAGTTGGCCGTTGATCAGATTCACTTATGCCCGAGATCCTAAGGGAGTTCCTGCGGCTATACTGTTCAAGTTCGTCATCTCGTGACTTGAGCTTATATACCTCATTCTTCATCATATGAAGATCACTTCTGAGTTCATTATTTTCATCTCTTAATTCATCTAAACTCTTTTTCATATCCACAATTTTAGAGTCATACTCTTTTTGCAAGTCTCGAATGCCTGCATCAATCATAGATTTCATTTCAGGAATCATTATGGCCCTAATTCTTAGAGCAATTCGGTCAATGTCATCATCACACAACCTCGAAACATTAGAAGAAACTTAGGAAGCCATATCGGGCGATTGGAGTTCTGGTTCAGCAGCACGCTCAGAGTCAGAGAGATCTGATATGTCAGTATCCGTGTCAGTTTGAGATTCACTAATACTAATTAGAGAACTATTACAGTCACCTTGCTGCTTGTACTTCTTATATGTATCAACTGAATCCTGTAATGGCGATGATGCATCCCTTTTCTTAGATAATGGAGTCTCCCGTTCTGATGTTGAAACTGTTATATCATTGCTCATAATAATTGTACAATAAATTGTATAGAGCAGTATTACAAGAGATACGTAAGGCACACAACTATCTTGCATTTATATTCCTATATATTCCTATATATTCCTATGGCTCAATTTTTGACCAACAGTATATGTGCACTATCATCGAGCGTGGGGCCCCACAAAATATATCCGATTTCTAGTACATTATATAGAGGTCCACCAAGGGGCGTACTAATTAGCGTGGTTCAAATCGAACAAAATCAGCCTCTAGGACAGCATAAAGATTTATAAAGTTAATTCCACACAAAGAAGTTCATAAAGAAAGACTAAGTCTAAAGTAACATGCCTTGCCTGGCCAAAGAAAATCCGTTTATATCACATAATTTGATATTTTTCAACCACCACTAGAAAAAGCGTCCGCACAACACTCATCACGTGTCTTTTATGAACTGTTATCAACGTATACTTACTTCCATCTTGGTTTTGAGAGCAGGATGTAGAATCTGATTGTATAAGTTCATGATCATTGTCTGTCATTTTAACAAAACTATGCTTGATATTCGCATTATGATAGATTAAATTGCGACGTTGAATGAACGATTCTTTCAAGGCAGTGGTCTAGAGATGAAGAATATCAATATTTGCAACCGCTATAAATCTTCAGATTTTCGCTATATTTTCTTACATCACAGGCACCTCCATTTCGTCACAGGCACCTCCAGTTGTTCTTTTACCGATCCAGCCTTATTTGGAGTTTATCGGCATTTATATTTAAGCAAGGAGGTTTACTTTACGTCAGTGTATCCAGATCAATAGATTCTTATGCAAGAAAAGTAAATTTAGGACCTAAAACAACCGATTTGTTCTTGTTTTGAGTACTTTCGCCTGACCCTAAAGCCACTTCAAAAGTCATATCTTCTGTATATATGTAAAGTTCCCGTGGATATACTGTGTGACAAATTTTAATGTATATAAGGGTCGAATAGCATTCTTTGATTTTCAATAAACCCCCTGGTTATAATGTATTTTATCAAAAAAGACGAATACCTACCTTTTTTTTGCTTATTTTTGGTCCGTCACAGGTAGCTCCGGATGCCTGTCACAACATTTTATCGGTACCTCTGCGGAGGTACCTGTGATAGTTTACCAGGCGTGTAGTAAGTACATGCCATGCAAAAAAGAGAGTTACATAGATATTTCGTTATCACCAAATTTATCAGGCCTGGACCAAAATCGGACAAGTCCTCAGTCCGATATTACATGTATAATATCGAGCTGATAAATCGGATGGTATCGTAAACACGTGTTCTGATCTGTTGAACATATATATTCCTGTTCTCAGCAGCAATTGTAACACGTGAGCTTATCATTTGTACTTTAAAGTATCGTAAATCCGCTTGTGGGAGTGCGCGGTCATAATTTCTTGTTAATTACATGGAAACAATAGTGGAAAAATAAAGGGTAGCGGGCAAGAGTTTTTCACACCCAAGTAATTATCTGTCCGGAAAAAATGGTACCATCAGGAACCAAAACAGAAATGATAAAGCTGAGAGACTTGAAAATATCAACAAATCAAACGATCAAACGTTTGTTAATTTATTCTTTTTTAAGTTATATATGTGCAAATACACAATAACTGCTACAATCAAATTCTTCTTCCCACACATGACAACAAATTGGAAACGAGTAGAAACTTCCTGTAACAGCAGATAAGTCGCGACACGAGAAAACCAACCATGTGGTTATGCGCCCAGCGCAGACTCAGATAAGCCTGGGTATCTTCCTTGTCAGAACAGACGCTTTGCTAAGCACTTAAAGGGTAGCTAAGGGACTAAGGTACCTTCAGGCGGACATCGAAGACTCTGATCAGACTGGGCGGATGCCCAGGCTGATCTGAGTCTGCGCTGGGCGCACAACCACTTTGTTGGTTTTCTCGTGTCGCGGCTCAGATATTCTCGCGGAGGGATAGGCTTTAACACCGGAGATTTTCAAATGTTTACTATCGGTTGTCATGGACGCCAGTGAAAGAGGACTCCGGTAGACAGAAGAACAGCTGTAGACTCTGTTTGTCGGATCAAGGGTATTATTAAGCTCAGATGCATGGTTAGGAAGAAGAATGCCTACCAAGACTACTTGGTAGGAAACTTGGGCATTGTTAAAGTACCACACAATCTCTAGAAACGAATTTGGCCATGTCCGTATCTTTACATTAGTAGCATTGTAGTGGATAACGCACTAGACTAGCAACCCAGGGGTCGCATGATCGAACCGACGCTTCTCATGTCTTTTGGATGAGAATTTAAACCGAGGTCCTGTCTCCGTATGACCTAGTTGTTGGTGGTACGTTAAACCCGTGTTCACTCACTCACTCTCTTACGTATGACGGTCTTCAGCTGCAGCTTCCACTTATCGCTATGTCTCTCATCTGCATCCTTACCAAACTAGTCAATATATAGTCACTCGAAAACTTCCAAGAGAAACTCACGTGTTTCAGCCTGTCTCTTGGCAAGAATATCCGTTGTAAGATAGATGTTTCTTGGATCTACAATCAATGTTGTTGGTGCAAAGCTGCTTCCACTGTCTTCGCTTCTTTGTTCCAGGCTTGATCAAGTGCATGTATAACTGCATCGGCTTTCTCTACATTGTACATGTATCTTAATTGAATACATAATATTACCCTGCCTGCTGTTTATTTTGCCCATTGCCAGTTTCCCTTTGAAATTCTTTAAAAACCTGGCCTTGTATTTGACTGCAACTGCATCCGTGCGAGGCTAAATATGCTATGTACATTTTATGGAAAGATGTCTAAAGCTCCACGTCCTTTTTAGCTGATACTGTTTTGGGTATACTCTGACACAGAATGATCTATCACCGATTGGAGCTTATGATATTCTGAACCTCTCTTTTGAGCTTCAACTTCATTCTCTTAGCTCATTTTAGGCATTTCTTCCTGCAGCTATGGTAATACTTCACTTCTTTTGGCCATAAATTCAATGTTCCCTATTTCGTCATCATTTCATGGTCTTCCGGGATGGCTTCTTATATATTTTCCTCTTATTGTCTGGGCTGGGCATTTCAGCTGCCTAATCTGATCCTTGGGCTTTGATTTCTGTTCACAGAAATTGCTAATTGTATCACGTTCACCAGATCCTATCTCGATAAATTTCTACATCTGATCTGAATACCTTAGCTTTACTCTCACTATTCTCATGATAATTGAGCCGCGACAAGACAAAACCAACAGTGTGGTTGTGCACCAAGCGCAGACTCAGATCAGCCTGGACATCCGCCCTGTCTGATCAGAGTCTTCGCTGTCCGCATGGAGTTAGCTTAGACCCTTAGCTACCTTTTGAGCATTTAACGAAGAGTCTGGTCGAACTATGCAGATGCCCAGGACGATCTGAGTCTTCGCTGGGCGCTAACCACATTGTTGGTTTTGTCGTGTCGCGGCTCAGTTATATTTTCTGGTGTGTCTGCAGCTTTGTTACAGTAGTTAAATTGTTGGTACATGCCTGGTGGTAGACATGTCTGATTCGGATGAAGATTCCTGCAAACGAATTCATGCTTAGATTATTTCAGTCAGACAGATCATGCTGTGGTGGCACTTGGACTTCAGCCAGTATGCTGAATACTATATGTTGTTATGTCCGCTTGCTTATGGTCTTTAGCAATAAGGTAATCTAAATAGCTGACCATTCTGCTTTATACTTTGTTTAACTTTGTTTCATTTTGTGGTTTAAAATAGAAAATAGGTAACAATAGATGTCGTTGCTGTCCATTAGGGTAGCTGAATGACCACTTGCCTGGATGAGAGCTTTTTATTCGGTTTACCATGCTTGTCTTTCGTGAACTTTAGTCAATTTGTGTGTGTGCTTCTTTCCCCTTTAGGTCGGGATGTGGGATTTGATTGTATGTATTCCTGATCATTGTCTATCTTTCTATTTTCAGACAATGGGACTCTCTTCTGTTTAAAACTTCTGATGGAATCAGTGTGGATATACTCAGGCTTTAAGGAACTGTTGTTTTATCTGACTCAAGCTTATAATACATGAAAAGAGAAAGATTATCTCTGATATTGGCATATGACTAGGGAACACAGCTACATGTGCACTGTCATTGAATATTTAGCATGTAAAGAAACAGCGTTAAGTTAGTTCCCCAATCCTGGTTCCTAAGGGCTATGATCGGGACCTGATAAAATTAAATTCCAGCCCCACCCACAACACCGGTCGAAAAAAAAGTTACACGAACCAACGAACACGAGCGGATGGCAAAATAAACAACAGTTTTCGAGGTAAGTGGTCAGTAAGCAAGCCTAAAATAGAAAATGTGTTTTTGAAAAAATATGCCCCCAATTATATGCCTGAACATAAAAAGGAATGGTCTTACTAAAACATTTGACGGAAATCATTCAAAAGTTAATCAGTCTATCTGCTTATCATCTCAAATCAGCTGATTAAGTTTCAAGTCCTTAGCTTGAATACTTTTCATTTTTTGAAGAGCCATAACTCCTTAATAATGGAATTGGCTCTTAAGATAATCACTCAATTTACCTATCATGTCCAATTAGCTGACTAAGTTTCAAAGCCATAGCTTAAATACTTTTCGAGATATCTTCGTGGCAAGTTGAAAATTCCAAAAATTTTAAAAGACCATAACTCCGAAAAAATGATGGAATTCGTTCAAAAGTTAAGCACTTAATCTATTTATAATCTCTAATCAGCTTACTAAGTTTCAAAGTAAAAAGATCGGCAATGATCAGGAATTAATACAATCAAATCCCATATTCCGCTCTCAAAATCAATAGGAAAAGAAGCACATACACATATAAATTGACACAAGTTTACGAAAGACACGCACAGTAAACCGAATGAGCAGCTCTTTTTCAAACAGATGGTCATTCAGCTGCCCCAATAACAGCATGAACATCTATTTTTACTTACTTTTTATTTTAATTACAAAACAAAACAAAACAGAAGGCAGATTGGGCAGAATACAAGTCCGTAGTTTAAAAGTTTCTGTTTCTCGATACATCTTTGTGAAAAAAATATTTCAATTACAAAACAAAATAAAACAGAAGGCAGATTGGGCAGAATACAAGTCCGTAGCTTAAAAGTTTCTCGATATATCTTTGTGAAAAAATTAAGATGCCAAAACTTTCAAAGGGCCATAGCACCAGAAAAAAATGACGATTTGTTTTCAAAAGCAAATCAGTTCTTTTACTCATTATTTTGAAATAAGCTGGCAAAGTTTCAAGTCTTTAGCTTGAACACTTTTTGAGATACAACTATATCCTGCTGATAGAATTTCAATACGATCTTTCTAAAGGGACATAATTAAAAAAAGGAAACAACTAGGATAATAAAAAATATGGGTTTACTATTTTAATGATGAATTCATAATGTGAAATTTCAAACCCTAGCATGTACGGATGATATGGATTAAAACATGACGAACGGACGCATTTTCGTATGGACGGACAACCAGGAATATGACACCACTGAACATCTTCAAAGTTTGGGCGAAAATAGAGTTCGCCCTAAGCCGGTGGCAGTGGGGAGGGGGGGGGGGACATGGTCGGTGTTGCACATGTCATTAAGCCCCGGTCCCACAGAGCTTGCGACCGCGCCGCGACCTCTCCGCGACTTAAAAAAACTGACAGTCGCAGAGAGGTTGCAGAGGCCGCAGAGAGGTTTTATAATGGTCGCAACAAGGTCGCCGAGCAATCGACGATCGAAAGTAGTCGCAGTCAGTCTTTTGAGGATGCAAAACAGACTAGCCGCGACTGATTTTGATCGCCGACTGGTTGCAATGGTTTTCTGGAGGTCGCCGATCGTATTATTTTAATCGCCGACCAGTAGCCGATCGGTCGCCAATCGGTTTCATCAACACTTTGGCTCTGAAATGTTGCAACCTTGCTGCGACCTATCGGTGATCTGTCGGCTTGCGCCGATCGATCGCCGATCGATCGGCGACTGGTCGCCGAACGATCGGCGACTTGTCGCCGACAGGTTGCAGCGTGCGCCGAAGTTGCAGTGCCAGCTTTAAAACGAAAAGATGTCTTCGCATCTTTGCATCATTTCTACCGGTGTTCAAAGTGTTCGCACCATGGTACTTAGAGGAATCCGAAAAAAAAAACAGAAGAAAAAAACAGCGATGCCAAAACAGACAGCAGAAATGACTCCCGAAGTTCGGACGCCTGCTTCAGATGAGGAATCTCAACAGTAATAGGAGGAATCTCAACAAACTGTGACCTCCTTGAATTCCAAGGTCTTATCCAGTACTGTGTTCGTCCCTCCGTCTTAATTGCCTGAACACTATCAAAGACATTGCATGTGCATTCCGGTTGTTTCGTTGCAAGCGAAGCAACTGAAATTGTAGTTGTGTTATTTTGACAACTTTTACCGAAATTAAAATTATTTCATTCTTGTCAACACATTTCCGTTGCTTTTTTTTTATCGCAGAAAAGTCGCCAATCAGTCTCCGACCAGTCGCCGTTCAACTGCAACCAGTCGCCGAAAAGTCGCCTATTGATCGCTGACTGGTCACCGATCATCCTAAACTATAGTTGCAATCCTGTCGCCGATCCTACGGCGACCAGTTTCATTAAGGTCGCCGATCGATCGCCGACTGCATGCGAAAGCTGTCGCTGACTGTACGGCGACTGATCGGCGATCACATTTGAAGAGGAAAAGTAGTTGCAATGGTCGCATAGGTCGCAGGTCAGTCGCAGACGAAATCAGTCACAAAGCGGTAGCATCGCAGTCGCAAGCTCTGTGGGACCGAGGCTTTACTGGAAATAAACAAAACACAGGTAAGCCGAGACTGCTATTTTCGTTTATGTGGTGTATTTCTTGCTTTCAAAGTATACATTTATTCAGGACTTATCAGTCTTATGTGTTCAATTTGTAATGAAAACACGCGGGGATACACCTATAAAGCTTTGGAGAACTAAAATGAGTATGTAAAGGGCGCGTACATATTACAGTACGCTAAGCCATAACGGTTCAGTGCGCCGTCCATTCACTTTTTAAATGGATTTCGCTATTTATAGTACAATGTAGGCCTATTCAGCCTTTCAAGACCCTTTGTTCTCAGCAACGCACCTTCATTATAATCGGTTTATTCTTGGTAGCTTCATTACTATTTGTATTTATCATCTATCAGTCAAGTCTGAAAGTATCAAACGATTGATATTAGTAGCTCTAATCTGAGACCTTTATGGATTAGAAATTTTAATCAAAGTACTATATTTCCATTTCCAATTAACTTCAAGAATCATTCTCTACATGTATGAAGTAAAAAGATAGGGGATAATTATGGCCTTAAACTAGCACATACATATTCGCCTAAACAACTAATGCTTGAAGGACCAGAAAATATGCAACTCGATACTTGCCTTTTTTTTTTTTTTTTTTTTTTTTTTTTTCTTCGTTTGTCGAGAAACGACTTCAAACCTTCCAAATCACTCTTTTAATAACAAACCTTTCAAAACAAGAGGCGTTGCATGAATTATGAGCCACTTTAGAAAGGGGGCAGTCATTCGTTGTCTTCGAAATGGAATAGTCAGGACTTAAAAGAAAACACACAATCTAGGCCATTCCACAGGCTTTACGGTGTGAAAGTGACCACGGATATTTAACAGGCGTATTATCGGATTCGTTTAGCTTGTTCAGCAGTTAGGAGCGCTTGGCCATGGCCCAGAAGGTAGCGGATTCGAATTATTACGAGTCAACTGAAAAGTAAAACGATAGGCAATGATCAGGAATTCAAACAATCAAATCCCACATTACCGCCGTCAAAACCAAAAGACATAGAAGCACAAACACACAAACTGACAAAAGTTCGTGAAAGACATCCGCGGTAAACCGAATAAAGCAGGTTGTTATTCAGCTACCCTAACTGTAAATAGCAGCATCATCTATATTTTACCATTTCAAGTTAAAACACACAACAACGCAAACAGCAGTATGAGCAGCTGTTCATGTTACCATATTGCTGAAATCCATAGACAAGCCGACATAACAACATGTAACACTGAAAAACCAAAGAAGAAGTACCGCCTTGGAACGGTCAGTAATATATTATGTGAAGGGGTGGGGTTGGGGTTGGGGGTAGGGGGCTTAAACAAGGTTTACTGGATCCAGTAGCTCCCGTAATAGTTTAACCAATCAAAACAATTACCACTTACACAACAGACCAAAACAAACTAATTTGGACAACAAAACAAAATATACAAAAGGCAGTTAACATCTATTTTTACCTATTTTTCTAGTGTTTATTACAAGACATAACAGGAAGCAAAGTGGGCAGCTATACAGGTGGTCACATTTCTAGCAGACCACAGACATACAGAACAATATCAACAGTGAAGAACCACGACAGAAGTACCGCCTTGGGTCAGCCAGTTAAATTACTGGGGAGCTTAAACTATTTTTACTGGATCTAAACCCTCGCCCTTTGCTTTTGCAGTGGTTCGAAACATTTAGTTAGCTGTTAAATGTTTCTTTCAACCCAACAGAACATTGGTAGCTGTTTCAAATCAGGGAAGGTTAAAGACAGCGAAAGGAGAGGGATAGGCTCCGTCTTTAATAATTGAGCCGCAACACGACAAAACCAACAAAGTGGCATGTGCGCCCAGCGAACACTTAGATCAGCCTGGGCATACGCCCAGTCTGACCAGAGTCTTCGCTGTCCTTATGAAGCTAGCGTAGACCCTTAGCGACCTTTTAAGCGCACAGCGAAGAGTCTGATCAGACTGGGCGGCTGCCCAGGCTGATCTGATACTGCGTTGGGCGCAAATGCCACTTTATTGGTTTTGTCGTGTCGCGGGTCAATTTGTTGTGTCCAAGCTATGGCGGATTACGTACGTCTACTGCCCCTACAACCACAAAACTACCGAAAATCTGTAGAAAGCGATTACTAAACGTGAGGCATAATATTGATTGTAGCAGCCGCCAGTTCCTGCTAAACAAGAGACCTTATGAGGAATACGGTTATGGCAATCGCTTTTGTATAGACAGTTTGTTTAATACTTTTGAGTGGAGCAATCTTTGCACGAATCATAGACATGTATGCAATAAATTTGACCACGCAGAACAAAGACTGATTCCCTCAAATAGCTTTCTTTTCAGTAATCACAGAGGTCGTTTCCGTATTAAAAAGACAGCACTGAATGCTGACTAACAGAAAACAAAGTTGGTTTTGAACTCGGATTCTTTTGACTGGCATGATTACTGAAGAATTCTAATAATATAAAATCGGATACACTTTATTGAGCCACTTCATGTGAGTTCCAACTATGTGGCAATTTTGTCATGTGATATTCAGATAATTTTTTTTATTTGTACAGGTTAATCAGACACCTCATGGCTTTGGAAACTGATATGACTAACGCAGGTGCAGTCTGAACAAAGCCATCCCTTGCCACCAATGCCACATTGTTGGCACATGATCAGAGCACATGATGTGGCTCAGTAAGTTATTGAAAACGGACCTGTCTTTGATGTTGGTTTAAGAATCCACTTAATTTTTGTGGTTTCAGTCAAGTGTTCAAAAATGCATACGGCAGAGTTCAAAGGTACATTCAGCTAGGGTACAAATATTTTATTAAAATATAATGAGCCGCGACACGATAAAACCAACGATGTGGTTGTGCGCCCAGCGCAGACTCAAATCAGCCTGGGCGTCCGCGAGTGTTTGCAGTGCGTTTAAAGGGTAACTAAGGTTCTAAACTACCTCCATGCGGACAGCGAAGACTCTGATCAGACTGGGCAGATGCCCAGGCTAATCTGAGTCTGCGCTGGGCGCACAACCACTTTGTTGGTTTTCTCGCGTCGCGGCTCAAATATTTTATTAAAATATATGTCGGTCAAAATGCCACAAAAGCTGACGTTAGTTAAATACCTTTACAAACGGAAAAGTTAACAGGTTAAGAAAAGTTAAGCATAGTTTATTTTATGTTGGTTTCCTGACTCTTATTCATACGCTCTTACAAAAAGTATCTATATACATGGAGAAACAGACATTCAAAAGAGATATCGCTATACTTGCATCGACAGACAGACAGAAAGGCAGAAGATGATTTATTAAAAGACTCATTTTTGTACACATAAGATACATATACACATTAATACATTCACCTGGGATGTACAAAACCTGTCAATTTCAGTTAAGGGAGACTATGATTAAGAAGATAAAAGATTGTACAAGTACACTAAGATATTAGCATTAAAACATTATATATACGTGTTTAATGGTAGAGAATGTTTCTTCTTTCTAGAGAATATCATCGCAGCGTTAAGCACAGTACTTCACAATATCACTATGAGGCATCAGATATTTAAACTTTGCCGTATCATTGATGGAAGTTCTGATTTAAACTTACTGCTTTTTCAAACAAGACAGACCTTATATGAGAAAACCAACAATGTGGTTGTGCGCCCAGCGCAGACTAAGATTTGCCCAGTCTGATCAGACTCTTTGGTAAGCACTTAAAGGGTAGCTAAGGGTCTATGCTACCTCCATGCGGACAGCGAAGACTGATCAGACTGGGCGGATGCCCAGGCTGATCTGATTCTGCGCTGGGCGCACAACTACTTTGCTGGTTTTGTCGTGCCGCGGCTCATATTTTGATAAACTGGGCATAAGTTGAGGATATGGATTTCATCTATTGCATCTTTAACATGTCGACATAGGACTGTACTTTACTCCGTTACACCGGCTTTTACGAGCACCTCATAAAGATGTAGAAATTTATTAATGTTATTCTTAATAATTTACATCCGACACTAAATCTGAACCATGCCATTACAAGATGTGTGCGAACCATACGTTCTGAACAGTCTCTGAAGCTCGTGAATTAGAATTCTAGGTTTGAACAATATTTTATTCCGTGGTAATTGCATAGGCCTACATATAAACATCTACAGATTAGTAGATATAGAATCTAACGGTAAGCGTGATGCTTATATGATTGTCATCCTCTGTAGGGAAATGTTTTGAATGGCGGCTTTTTAGGGGTTTAGCGGCCCTTTTGGACAATCGAGCCATCTCCCAGAGAGAGGATGAGATAAGAGGAGAAAAGGCATAGACAAAAATAATAAAAGACCCAAAACATCCCATCGGCACAGCTAGCTATTGTCCTTTCTTAAAGTTCTATCAGTAGTAAACGGATCTAAGAACAAATCCACGTTTTGCTAAAAAAATGTGGGTTAATGTGCATATATTAAGCTTTATAACTGGCAAAAGGTGCGGTTAGCATTGTTTTGTTGTTGTTGTTTTTTTGGAAAAAAAGACGAATCGTTCCACAAAACAGCATTTCCTTTTTTATTCCCAGTAAGCAATGCAATACAAACATAGGCAGGACAACGAATAAGGCCCCAAGCCTGTAGTTTGTATTCTTACTATCTTATTCAGGTTATTGTCATTTTAACTGGCGACCAATATTACCCAAATCGTCGTTCAACGCTGTTTTATGTGGAACTTAATAATGTTTATTTGTTTTAAGTTGGCTAGTCACGGTCATTTATACTGACGAAACTACCATAAAATATTTTCATTGATAGAGCAATGGGGCCTCTAAGCTAATATCAGCGCCCAAAGGTTTCAAATCCTCGCTCCACCATTCGATAATAACCAGATACCAAGACCAAACAAATGTTGTCTCTGACAATGAAATATTTTTGTGAGAAGACTGCAACAAAGCAAAACT
Organism: Ctena decussata; assembly: GCA_963989385.1. Taxonomy (NCBI): domain Eukaryota; kingdom Metazoa; phylum Mollusca; class Bivalvia; order Lucinida; family Lucinidae; genus Ctena; species Ctena decussata. The sequence continues at coordinate 82,907,294 of OZ022498.1, read as the reverse complement.
AACCGGCTTCCTTCATTGTTTCCAGCCTTATTGTAGTTTGCACCACTCAGCTTTAGTCCATTGGTATATTAATAGCCATTTCATGTCTAAAATTCCATTAGCACTTTTATTGGTAAATATTTGTTTCCCATCCTTTAAAAAGGTACCTTACGGCATGTGTGAACATAACTCATATTGGCTTGTGCATCCGCGAAGCCTAAGCGTATTTTTTTACATGTATGTATACACAGTTGCTGTGTCATTTCTGAGGAACCCACAGAGTGATAAGTAATTCTGATTCGTATTCGCAAATACGCAAACTGATGTGTTATTTACTGGCCGTATGTTTATATTTCACGCTAAGTCGCTCATTTCAACTTTTTATTGATGATCTGCTCTTATCAAAAGCTGCTCCACAAACAATGAATAATTATTTCCTGAGCAGTATCCTGTCCAGTGTTCTTAATCGACTTCAGTGAGTACATGCCGTGATGAAGTCATGCAATAAGTTTGAAGGGTCGAAAATTATCACGTTCGTGCTTAATGTTTGCCAACTCTACGGGAATGTTTGCACGTCATACGAACCGCGTGGTGACAAGCCTTGCCGGACCCTTTTTTCCTCTGAAAACGCGCCTTTTGGTCGAAAAGTGTTAAGAAAGTGCCCATAAACGTGTGAAAAATGTAGTTTGTGAAAAATAAGTTCCATCAACTCGTGCAATATATTATGCATCCTCGAACTAGTCCGTATCTATTTAATTTTTTTTTTGCCGCTTTTGCCAGTCAGTAGCACTCCCGGTATGACAGCACTCCCGTACAACTGACAAAGAGATGCGTACAACTGAAATGGAACTCAGATGCGGTAGTACATGTCATATTCCATACGATGCCGAAATAGTGCGGTTTCTATATTCTTTCTTTCATTTTCTTCCGTTTCTTTCTGGTTCTTGACAGAGGTCGTAGGAGCCAGCACCAAATGAATAGCTGCTAGTGGGATAGGCCTGGCCTTGATGAACCATAACAACTGTTGATAAGACTAAATTGACATTTTTATCCGATTGTGTATATATCCACGTGGAAATGAAAGCACGATAAAGACGATCTTTAGAGGCCAATAACGTACGGAAATAAACGGTGCTTACATAAATCGCATGTTTATTAGACATAAAATGCAGCAACAAGTACTTTTATGCCGAATTCATCTATCAAATCAATAGAGCTGGCTTGTCCAAACAAACCAAGTGCCAAATATAGAAAAAAGGAAAAGGTTCTGTTACAAATAAAGGTGGTATTTGTAAATAATTTAGTAACTGTTGATAAAGCAAAGTGCTAAAAACTAATGAGCAACTGACGATTTTTATATTGACGATTCACATTAAGTAATGACGGTTTATCGGTACAGACTGTACGTCGGTTCTTGTCTTGAGTTATTATGCATGTTCGTCTAAATGTCAAAATACCCGTTCAATGGAGAATCTGTTGACATTGTTTCCGTTTAAATTATGGCCAGACAATTTAATCAGGAAAAAGTAAAATAAATAGAAAGTGACTGGGTACATGTACATCAGCTACATAAAATGCACGTTGCACGCGTCGCTTCGCGGTATACGCAAAATTGAGAACGAATTTTCATTGGCTACTAAAATATTCACGTCCATAATTACCGCGTATTCTGCGCGCATCAACTGCGTCCCGACGCGTTTTGAATGTGTACAAATATGTAAGCGCCAGTGTACTCTTCTGCCATTTTTTTCTGACAAAGTGTACCAATTTTTGGGACTTCCTATTTGCTTCTACGGAGAATAAAGCCACTGTAGAAAGGAGATTACTCGTACGTTTCTAGAGTAAAGTCGGACAGCGGGTAAATTCGGACAGTGACATTGTTGCCTTTATGTGTCAGTTGCTTGGAATTATAACAAAATTAACTGGGCAAACCGTGAAAATCCTGATGAGACGGATTTTCACCGTTTGCAATGGTATATCCGAATTTTCCCGCCGTCCGAAGTTAACCGACTTTACCCTACATAAAAATATCAAATTAAATACTTTCAGGACTGTGTGAAGAGAAAATCCGTTTAAGCTTTATGCAGGCTGCATATGCTCAGACCAATCTCGGAATGAATTCAGCTTTCTGAAATTTTGGGTTACGAAACCAAGTATGCCCTAAATATGCACTGAGTGGTTCTAACTTACGGTACGCGGTTCCGTATATGAGAGGAATGGGGAATTTGACACTCTGGGGTTAAAGTGCCGTCCAATACTACGCCTTTGCCTTAAAAAACACGTTTCTACCCATGTGCTCGGGTATATCGGTTAAGCTGTCTGATTTGCACAGAAACACAGCTGGCCTTGAAAGCGTCTTTCGAGGACAAAGACCGGCCAACAGGACAACGGATTCCAATTTAGTCGTCCACCCAATTTATACGTCCGCTTTATAGATCAGTAAGAAAGCTTAGAAACGTTTGATCTGAACACAAACAACAGGTAATGATATTAAAACTAACTAAATAGCTAAAATGGAACTCCATTGTGTGTTGCCAGTTTAATTACATATTAATCTCGAAATAATCCGAGAACGGGTGGTCAGGCCAAAATAATATCCTTTTACTAGCCCAGAGGGTAACACTAATAATACTTCTGATGACTTTTTGGGTAAACAGGTTTCATTGTTTGATATTTCTATTGCCTTCAGTTTCAGGTCATCTGAGCAGTAAATGCTTATTGTGAGACACTCTGATACGTTCTGGCCGTCATTCGCCCGCCAACCGTTCCCTTCACTATCTCCTCTGAAGCCCTGTATCTCAGAGCCCTCTATCAATGTTGACAAATTTTACAGTGATGATCCTAAAACGGTTTAAGGTGAATGTGTGCACTTTCAGGGGAAGCAACTCCGCCATTTTCATTTTCACCTCCGTTCTAATTAAGGGTCAATTATTAAAAAAAATGCACCACTTGGAGCTAATTCTCTCCTGTAGGAGTAGACCCAAATTCGGAAGGGAAAATCCATGCAAGATACTTCACTATGCAAAAATGGAGGAAAAAAAGACGAGCACCTTACAACTGTTCAGATAAATGAGACGCGGCATGACAAAACTATGCGCCCAGCGAAGGCGCAGATCAGCTTGGGCATGGTGGCCTGATTGGGGAGGAGTTGGCGGGCTTAGAATCACTTATTTCAGACCCTAAACCTCAAAAACCCACTTGTCTTATTCCAAATAATTTGACATGAGCTGACCTCAACAGTCGTGGGTTACTTTCTATTCTTATGAGTATTTTTCAAGTAGTATGATTGCGTGAAAAAATGAGGCCACCTGGGTTGAGGCTTAGCCTTTTTTATTGCGTGTAATGAAAACTCTTAATATCTTGTCCTCAGAAACAGGCGGCTTAACTTCAAATTATTTCATGGGTGAACCAGCACCAAGGCTGTTTCAACAAAACTATCATGGTCACCAGGACTCGGGCCTTGTTTTCCAGATATTTCTAAAGTAAGTCCATGGACGTCTCCTCCAAAGGAGCCACTGGCAGGACCACATTATTAGGGTCGAGTCTGGTAACTTCGGACAGCGGGTAAACTCGGACATACCATTACAAACATTGAAAATCCAGCGGCCGTCTCATCAGGATTTTTACTGTTTGCCCAGTTATTTTTGTTTTAATTCCAAACAACTGACATATAACGGAAACAATGTCACTGTCCGAATTTATCTGCTGCCTGAATTTAGCTGACTTGACCCTACAATAACAGGAGCTACCCTTGGGTGACAATCATCAAGTTTTAATAAATCTTATGATTTCTTTGAAGAATACGGCTGCCATGAGAAAGGCCTCGTTTTCCTTACCATGAGGAGGGCCTGGTTTGAATACCTGCTCACGGTGCAAACTTCAACGCCTAACCTGCAAGTCTGCGTGTTAAATAATCTGACAAAAAGGTGCTTGGGTATCCCTCTATCAAGATTATCTAAACATATAATTTCAGGAAAACCTGGCCGCCTTGTATCCTTTCTATTAAAGTTTTCTCAATACTTATTTCTAAATTTTGAAATAAGCTGATCAGAGAATTCCAGTAATGGCTTTTTATCATGATTGTTCACGCTGGTTACCTTTCCAAACAAGGTATCAAGAGAGAACATCTAAGGCAACTGTAAATAAGCCGCGACACAATAAAACCAACAATGTGGTTGTGCGCCCAGCGCAGACTCAGATCAGCCTGGGCATCTGCCCAGTCTGATCAGAGTCTTCGCTATCCGCATGGAGGTAGCTTAGACCCTTAGCTACCCTTTAAGCGCAAAGCAAAGACTCAGGCTGATCTGAGTCCTCGCTGGGCGCAGAACCACTTTGTTGGTTTTCTCGTGTCGCGGTTCAAATATCGTTTGCAAATATCGTTTAAATGTGTACCGGACTGTATCATCATAAGAGACAGGATAAGAAATCTCGTACATTATAGCCTTCCATTGTTCCTTTTGGTTCTGTGAAGGATTGCTCAAACTACTGCAGAACAAAGAAAGAACATACACATATGAGATGAGGTGCTATGGAAGGTTACTGAATATATCGAACAACGTTTGCAAAAAAATCTATAAAGGTATTTGCATTCGAAAATGATGGTCAAGAAACGGAAACTAAGGTACACTCTGTTTGACAGTGTACTTATAATTAGCCAGTTTGTAACTCCAGTTATATTAAATATTTTATGTCTGTGTTTGTTATGAACCATACGACACTGTATAAATTGTTCCCATTTAGTTCTTGCATTACGTTTCAGTGTATAGAATTTTGTATATGTTTTGGTAGCCTCGATTTCCTCATCTGCACTCTTAAATTGCGGACAACGAGAGTAATATGCCAAAAAGATCAAAAAGGTTATGCATAAACTGTGCCAAACTGGGATTATGATTAAACATTATGTTAAACATGTTAATCATGGTCTTATTTTTCAAAGGAAGGCTATATACGGTCTTATTTATAATGAATTAAATGCATATTAAGAAATGGACAAAAACAATGCCGGCCTTGAAATTTTTAAGCACGGCATAGTCCGATCAAATTTTTTTAAGACCTATTCCTATCGTGGCCTAAATTATTTGGGCTGTATCTAAAAGTTTTTGCCGAAGTTTAAAAAAATCTATCCCTTTAAGATTTGACATTGAATCAAGCATCCATGTATTACAGTATTAATCAGCGAGCACTGATAAAGGGACCACAGATGTTTCTTCGTGCATTAACATTTGCCGGGCCCCCGAGGAAGTTGTTTGAACACAAGGGTTTACGTCGAGTGTTCAGTTGTTTCCGTGGTGAAGTATATAAGATGGAATATGTTTTTGCGTGTCAAAGAGGTGTCCACTGGAAACATGACCTAACTGTGACAATAACAGCATTTCCGTCCTAGCTGGGAATAAAATCCACAGGTTGTCATCAAGTTTAGAGGTTGTCATTTTGAGAGTAGCAAATGTCCAGCCGTCCAATAATAGTTTCATTGTTCATTCACATTATAAGGACAGGAGGGTCCTGATCAGATAACAGGCTGCAGTGAGGCTAGTCTTGGCTGTTTGCAGTCGGATATGCAAGTTTATGCGTCTTCCAAAGGGGAAAGAGATTGATTAAGCACGATTCTGTCACACAGAATAAGATCATGCAAACTTTTCTAGCGATATACGGGAGGCAAAATCCGAATATGTTTTAGTCTGGCCTCAATATGCATAAGTGCAACATAGAATCACCTTATACGTTCCAACATAGAATCACCTTATACCCCAGCAGGCACACAACATTGAATCAAGGTAGAATTAAGGTTGTATGCCCAGTGGGACGTTTCTTCTTCTTTTATGTTTGCATCAACGCCAAAGATTCCAAACCAAGTCAGAAATGTAAACGAAACGGACAAGCCAAAAACAACAAAAACTTTAACCTTTTTTCAAACCACTAAATTCGGTACAGTTTCGTTTATACCGTCGCAAAACAAGGGAGTACGCGACAAGGGTAAAAGCATAGCAGCTGGGTAAAATAAATTGTCCCGTGTCAATTCGGCCAATAAACAGTTGGAAAACGTACCATTGTGCTAACTCTAAGCGGGAAAAAATACATTTTGGGGAAAATAGTTTTATGTGGCCATGTAAAATGTGTGTAGTATGCAAAGTGCGTCTCGCTTTACCCACTATGCTACTGCGGACATTAGTTGGTAGGTTGGTTGTTTTGGGTTAAACGGCACTATTTCAGTCTGTATTGAGCCGTCTCCAAGAGAGAGGGAGAAAGGAAACAGATATGATAGCGAAAGAAAAAAAAAGTCCAAACAACCCCAACTCGCACCCACTGCAAGCACAGTACAGTTGGCCCTTGTCCTACTATTATCGAAATTAGTAGGACCAGGCACTGTATTTTTTTTCCCAGCACCATCGCCTGACCGTAACTATTCCTGCCACGGAGGACAGTGCTATTGCTGGTACAATCACTTTGAAATTGCAGTATGCTGACGGCCGCCTATGACGAACGCTATCGGGATATTACGGAAAAGGGTGAACGGTTGTTTTGCCAAAGGTAAAATCACGACTACCCAAGCTCGAGGTTAAACTGGCTTCGGCAGGCTAGAAATTTTATCTAAAGATCGTGGCATAGACGGCCGACAGAATGGCTGATTACGTGTGTAAATGTAATAATCGGCCATATAATGATATATATGACCCGCGACACGAGAAAACCGACAATGTGGTTGTGCGCCCCAGCGCAGACTCAGATCAGCCTGGGCATCCGCCCAGTCTGATCAGAGTCTTCGCTGTCCGCATGGAGGCAGCTTAGACAGTTAGCTACCCTATGAGTACTTAACAAAGAGTCTGATCATACTGGGCGACTGCCCAGGCTGATCTGAGTCTTCGCTGGGTGCACAAATACATTGTTGGTTTTCTCGTGTCGCGGTTCATATGCTCGTGATGAACGCCAGTTTCGAAGTTTTAATTTTGTTTGTGGCTTGCCGTACACATACAGAGAGCAACTGAAAGAAATACTAAATGCCTAGGGACAAATAAAATCCAAGGCTAAAACAGATATTTTCTTAATTTGCGATTGTTTTCGGCAACACTGCAGCAGTACGCACGTTTCTATTAATTTGATAGATTTTCGTTGCTATTCAGTTGCATATTATCACGATAAATAACCATTATCTTTTCAACTATTATCTCGATAAATCTTCACATTCATTATTATTTTCCTGGACGAAGCATTTATAGTTATTGCGGTTTAAATACGAACGAACGAAAAATGTCAAGAAATGTGCTAAGGTGGAGCTAAGGCGAAGGCGATACGAGCTGCACGTGAACTAAAAGGCCCTATTGCTCTATAAACAAGAAAACATTTATCATGAGGTATCGCTGCAAGCTTCTCACCATAATTTCGTCATTATAAATGACCGCGATCAGCTAACTTTAAACTAATAAAAGGTCCCTGAGTTTCACATAAAAAGGGTTTGAAAATGATTTAGGTCATTTTAGTTGGCAACAAAATTTAGAGAAATGACCTACTTTCGATTTAACATCCTTTAATAAAATGGTAAAATACAATGTATGACTGCGGGGCCCCATTCGTTGTTGCGCTTTTGTTTATGTTGCATCACTCAATCGGAAACCAGAAATGGAAAATATTTTGTTGAGCGATTTGTAGGTTTTCAAAAAGCTGTTTCCATATTTTTTGCCATTTATATTGATCGATTTATGCACATAACCTACATTTATCATGAAACGTGAAGGTTGAAACGCTTTTCATAATGCTCTCTGAGTCTTTGCTGGGCGCACATCCACTTTGTTGTGTTTTTGTCATGTCGCGGCTCAAGTTTTATTTCAATTTACTGAAGTCGACCCGCCGTGTTTGGTCGTTTTTGATGACGAAACATGCAATATGTGAAGTTTATCACCATTTAGAAAATAACGGATTCCTTCAAAACAGTAAACACATTCGAAAGTACATGTCCTATACTTCGAGTGAGTGAGTGAACTCGGGTTTAACGTCCCACCAACAACTTTGTTATACGGAGACGGGGCCTTGGTTTTAAAGTTTCATCCAAAAGACCGGGGGTCGTATTCATAAAGCCACTTAAGTCGTTGCTATGCGGTTGCTAAGGCTAAATATCTATAAAGGAGATTCCCTACAACTATGAACTTTGGTCTGGAGGAATAGTCTTACAAAGACTGTTCCTCCAATGCAAATTTCATAGTTGTAGGGACTCTCCTTCAAAGAAATTTAGCCTTAGCAACAGCATAGCAACCACTTAAGTCGTTTTATGAATACGGCCCCGGAGCAGCAGGGAATTGATGTTTGGACCCATGGATTGGTAGTATAGCGTGTTATCCACTACCGCCGTCCCTGCCATACTTCGACGTTTCGGCTACTCAAGCCTCATCAGTGACCTTGACAAGAGCTGGTGACGAAAGCTAGAAAATCTTCATTTTAACACAGTCGTCGATATAGACGAATAAGTATCAAAGCGGGGTCCAAATGAATAAAGAGCGATGATGTAGAATATGAGCCTGAATTAAGAAAAAAAAATTGATTTCTCAGAAAAAGGTGACTGAAAAATGCCATTTCTCTCTGTGTGTGTGTGTGTGTGTGTGTGTGTGTGTGTGTGTGTGTGTGTGTGTGTTTCATGAATATATTTGTATTTCACCAGAAATAGAAATCACTAGAAAAGCACTACATATCGCTAATAGCCATTTGTATCAACTATTCTTTTAGTTTTCTATAACTTTGCTCTACCGGAAACTGCTCAACAATCAGAGATAATTGCTTCCTGGACAACTTCCGGCAAAGTACAGCTTAATCGACATATGTCATTCTGCAGCGTAAAAAAATGGCACGCGATGTAGACTTCCATTGATTTGTAAACAATTTGAGATCGCACATCATTCAGTCAATTTTACTATCATGTTATTTCTAGTAATTAGACATCGTGACCGGAATATAACGACCATAGTACTGAGACTGAAGTATTTTATGGAGTCTGCTGCCAAACCACTTCATATTCAGCGACAGCAGATTAGACGGGACTGAACAATCAGAGATTCATAGAATCTATGATAGAGTTGAGACCGAGACTAATAGAATCTATGATTTGGTTGAGGCCGAGACAAGGAAATCTCAGGCTAGTTTTCAGATTATTTAGTCTTATGCGAGGCTTGCCGAACATAGGACTTAAATAATCTGAAAATGAGCCTGAGCTTTCCTTGTCAAGGACTCAACCCCATCATTTATTATTTTTCTCACCCATTATATTTTATAAAACAGAGCAGTCATTGAAAACTTTACTTCTTGTTATACCCCCCCCCCCCCCCGCAAACTTTCTTTGAGGGGGATATACTGTTTTCACGTTGTCCTTCCGTCCGTTTGTCCGTCCTTCCGTCCGTCTTTCCGTCCGTCCGCAACACATAAAAATAGCCATCAGAGGAGATGGCAAATCCCCCGACCAAAGACCCCCATGGGCCTTGGTAAAAAGGATGCACTTCAAAACACATATAAGTAATATATTGTCATTCTTATATGCTTCTGATTGACATTATCTGTTTAACAGATGCATGATTATCTAACACTCAGACTAAAATAGTATGCTTGACTGCTAAAAAGAAGTAATATCTCAAACAGCCGCCATATACATAAATATATAGTATATGATACATTAAACTTTCAAAATGTGTGAATAACTTCTAAACTACAAGCCCTACAAACCTAATTTTGAGCTCTCTAGTAAGTGAATTTGGACAAAGAATCCAAATCTGGAGAGAAAAAAAATTTTTGTGGGGTGGGGTGGGGGGGATGTGGAGGGGTCAGAGAGAGTTAGGAACACTGATAAGATATCACAGCATGTTCATCAATATTCTAAAAGGTATCAGATTATTAAAATTGTGGAGCAGGCCAGGATTATACAGATATGGAGCAGAGACTAAAACAGCAGCTCAAAATACCAAAAGGAAATAACTCACAAAGTATGAATGCAAGAGTTGTCATTCAAGTATGATACAAATCATCATGACCTGTTCTTCATATGTGTGAAGTATCATGAAAATATTTCAAAAGGTATTCAAGCTATGGAGCGGACACCTAAAATCATCAAAGGGAAATAACTCTAAAAGTAAGAAAGCAAGAGTTGTCATTCTTGCTTGTGACACATCGTCATGATATTTATGATGTATCATATAAAAATTTCAAAAGGTATTCAAGTTATAGAGCGGACACGAAACCACACCTAAAACCTTCAAGGGGAAATAACTGAAAAAGTAAGTAAGCAAGAGTTGTCATTCTTGTTCGCAACACATCATCATGACCTGTTCTACATATCTGTGAAGTATCATGAAAATATTTCAAAAGGTATTCAAGTTATTGAGCGGACACGAAATCATACCTAAAACCATCAAGGGGAAATAACTGAAAAAGTAAGTAAGCAAGAGTTGTCATTCTTGTTCGCAACACATCATCATGACCTGTTCTACATATCTGTGAAGTATCATGAAAATATTTCAAAAGGTATATGAGTTATAGAGCGGACACGAAACCACACCTAAAATGATTAAGGGGAAATAGTTCAAAAAGTAAGAAAGCAAGAGTTGTCACTCTTGTTCGCGACACATCGTCATGGTCTGTTCTACATATCTGTGAAGTATCATGAAAATATTCTAAAAGGTATTCAAGTTATAGAGCGGACACGAAATCACACCTAAAACAATCAAGGGGAAATAACTCAAAAAGTAAGAAAGCAAGAGTTGTCACTCTTGTTCGCGACACATCGCCATGGCCTGTTCTACATACCTGTGAAGTATCATGAAATTATTCTAAAATGTATTCAAGTTATAGAGCGGACACGAATCTGCCAAAAAAACACATCAAACCATCAAGGGCAAATAACTCAAAAAGTAAGAAAGCAAGAGTTGTCATTCTTCTTCGCGACACATTGTCATGACCTGTTCTACATATCTGTCAATTATCATGAAAATATTCCAAAGGCTATTCAAGTTACAGAGCGGACACGAATCTGCCAAAAAACTCTCCAAAGGGGAAATAACTCAAAAAGTACAATAGCAAGAGTTACCATTCTTGTACGCGACACATCGTCATGAACTGTTCTACATAAATTTGAAGTATCATGAAAATATTCCAAAGGGTATTCAAGATATAGAGCGGACAAGAAAATGTTAAAGGACGGACGGACGGACGGACGGCGGACGGACGGACGGACGGATGCAAGGCTCATCGCTATATCCCCCGAACCTTTCGGTCGGAGGATAAAAATTGCTCCGATTTATTTCAAACTTTGTCCATAGATGCAATATATGAAAAAAGTTGATACGTATTTTTCAGTTTTGCGCGGATGGGTTTTAATGCTGAGTTATGCCCCTTTACAATTTTCGTAAAAAAAGTTTGTTATCGAAACTCCTCCTAGACCGCTAGACCGATTTTCTTGAAATTAAGTTTGTGAACACATATTGGTATGAAGAAGTGCACTAAGGTCCATTTTTGAATCTGACCCCTCGTTCCTGAGTTATGACCCTTTTTTATATTTTTGGCCCTTATTTAGGGGTTTTTAGTCGTTTTTGCTTTGCTTTTATTCAAATTTGGTTCATAGATGTATCCTAAGAAAATAGTTGAACGTGTCTTCCAGTTTTTCCGGGAAGTGTGTTCCTGCTGAGTTATGCCCCTTTATATTTTTTGTAAAAAAGTTTGTTATCGCTACTCCTCCTAGACCGTTCGACCGATTTTCTTGAAATTAAGTATGTGAACACATATTGGTATGAAAATGTGCATTAAGGTTTTCGTTTTTGAATCTGAGCCCTCTTTCCTGAGTTATGCCCCTTTTTGATATTTTTGGCCCTAGTTTAGTTTTCTTAGTAGTTTTTGCTTTGATTTTATTCTAATTTGGTTCATAGATGTATCATAAGAAAATAGTTGAACGTGTTTTCCAGTTTTTCCGGGAAGTGTGTTCCTGCTGAGTTATGCCCCTTTATATTTTTCGTAAAAAAGTTTGTTATCGCAACTCCTCCTAGACAGCTTGACCGATTTTCTTGAAATTAAGTATGTGAATACGAACTGGTATGAAAATGTGCATTAAGGTTTTCGTTTTTGAATTGACCCCTCTTTCCTGAGTTATGCCCCTTTTTTCCTTTTTTGTCCTAATTTTTTAGGAGTTTTTAGTCATTTTTGCTTTGATTCTATTCAAATTTGGTTCGTAGATGCATCATAAGAAAATAGTTGACACGTGTTTTCCATTTTTTCTTGGAAGTGTTTGCCTGCTGAGTTATTTCCCTTAGTAATTTTTATAATAAAAGTTTGTTATCGTTACTTCTCCAAAACTATTTGACAGATTTTCTTCAAATGTGAACACATACTGATATGAAGATGTGCTTTATGGTTATAATCTTAATTATCAACCCTTTTTACATGAGTTATGCCCCTTTTTGATATTGTATGCTCTGTTTATATAGGATATTTTGTCATGTTGCTTCGATTTTATTCCTATTTTGGCGCATAGATACAGATGACAACAGATGACAACTATTTTTCAGCTTCTTCCAGAAGAGTTTTCCAGCTTTGTTATGCCTCTTTGTGGTTTTTGAAAACAGAGTTTGTTTGCTGCTTTTTCTCCTAAACTGTTTCCCTGATATTTTTCAAATTACGTGTGTAAACATATACTGGTATATAGATGTGTATTGGGTTATGGGTTTGAAACTTCAGCATTTTTTTCTGAGTTATTCAGTTGTTGTTTTGCTCTGATTTTATAATTTTTTTATTTTGTCATTTTTGCTCTGATTTCTTTAAGATTTGGTCCAGGGAGCCAGCCTAAGAAAAGGGTATACATGAATATTGTCAGTTTTGCCTACTAGAACTTAGGGATCAGCTGTATCTGTGTCTTTTGTTGTTTTTTTTAAACATATAACTTGAATGCTGTGTATATGAAAAAGTTGGATGACAAAAGCAAACTAATTGCTAGATGCGGGGGGTATTTAGTAAGCCATGCTTACTGCCACCTCTAGTTGAGGCTATTCCTATAAACTTCAAGCTCATTTTCTATTTATAGTTCTGAAATGTATGTTAATTTCACCTCGTGCATGCATTTTCATGACTGGAAGCGTATAAGAAATCTGCAGTGACACTTTATGCACATCATAAGCTGTCAATTTAATTCTGCATGCAATTCACGTTACAGGTACATGTAGCAGCAACTGGATTTGTTGAACCTAAGTGTGTATTTAATTGGGCTGTATTATTTAGCAATGATTGACATTTTGAGACCTAGGCTGAGACAGCAGGCGGAGATACAAAAAATCTCAGACAAATCTAGAAAGGGATATTTTTGTCAAATGGGTGAGAAAAGGAATCGGCTAGTTTCAGATTATTTGGTCTTACGCGAGGCTTGGGATTGAAGCCGAGACAAGGAAATTTCAGGCTAGTTTTCAGATTATTAGGCGCGGCTTGCCAAGCGTTTATTTAGTCTTATGCTAGGCTTGCCGAGCGTAAGATTTAAATAGTCTGAAAACGAGCCTGAGATTTCGTTGTCAAGGTCTCATACCCGTCATTGATAATTTTTCTCACCCGCTATATTTTTATAGAGCAGGATATTCATTGAATACTTGAACTTCTAGTTAAAGCCATTCTTACAAACGTCAAGCTAGTTTTCTATTTATACTTTTGACATGTGTGTTACTTTCACCTTGTGCATGCATTTTTCATGACTGGAAACTAATCAGACTCCTACAGTGACACTTTATGTATATCATTGGCTGTGAATTTCATTCTGCATCGAATTGACATGATGGGTAGCAACCAGCTGATTTGTTGAATTTAGGTGTGTAATTTGGGCTGTACTATATAACAACAATGATTGACATTTTGAGCTCTCTGACCCTAGGCTAAGATAGCAGGCCGAGACAGAAACATCTCACACAGCTCTAGAAAAGGCTTTTCTTGTCCAATGGGTGAGAAAAGGATTTCTAATTATGATCCTGATAGTTCAGAGTTGTTTCTAAATGTTCTGTTAAAATACTCATGAATATAAGGTATATTCACTGAAAACATGTGATGATTACATTTTGTGGTAAGCTGTTGGACTAATATTCATTATTTTTTCAAACGTCATCATATCAAGTTAAATCAGTTATTCTTAAACCTGTTTATAGTGAAGAATGCAACTTATGTTTATTGCTTCACAAATGTCTGGGGCCGTATTCATAAAACGACTTAAGTTGTTGCTATGCGGTTGCTAAGGCTGAATATCTATAAAGGAGATTCCCTACAACAATGAAATTTGCTCTGGAGGAACAGTCTTTGTAAGACTGTTCCTCCAGAGCAAATTTCATAGCTGTAGGGAATCTCCTTCAAAGAAATTTAGCCTTAGCAACAGCATAGCAACCACTTAAGTCGTTTTATGAATACGGCCCCAGCACTTTTCCATAAGGCTTTTCAACGAGCCTCAGTAGCCAATTGGTTAATGCGTTTATCTATAAATTCGTACTCTTCTAATAAAATTCTCAATATATATGATAACTTTGTTTCAGTAAGATTTTTTCCTTATGCCTTTTTTCTGTTAGGAAGAATAATTAAAACTACATATTTAAAATATAATCATGCTGTTTATGCGTAACTTATTGATAGGCTATATATATACCAAACAAAAAAAAGAAACGCACATAGTAAGATTTTCCCATATAATTTATCTTTTATAGCATGATAAGAAAATGTCTAAAAATCCGTATTTCTGATCAAATCTTGCTCAGACTTCATCATGGCGTAGATGAGTATCTGTACCTTCCATATGCATAAAAATACGCATCTATGAAATCGCTGACAATGGCCTCTTATTGAAGACTGTGACATTGAAAACTGACCCCTGCCTTGTTCAGAGACGCGTCACAAAGTACTGAATTGACACAATTAAATGAAATTTTCGGGTTGGACTGTCCGATTGTCTACCTATAACACTATATGAATTATTAATTTAAATTATTTGTTATTTTCAAGAAAATACCAAAATATTACTGTGTGCGTTTCTTTTTTTGTCTGGTATATATATATAAAAAAAGAATTGAATAACATTAATCAGAAACTGCTTGAACGTCAAAGTACCAAAATCATAAGTCCAAACTCACAATCAAATAAACATCGACAAGCTTTTAGATACACAGATGAATATTTTGTGATTGAAGACTGACATGTCAAACATAGGGACGGAAAGGCTACACTTTTGCATGATTATGCATGCATTTGGTGATATGACACCAAGCAATAAAATATTTTGACATGACGAAATACTTGCACTGTAATACTGTCACATGAAACATTGCAATACGAAATAGGAAAACTGAGTAATTTAACAGCCTGCAAACGGGCAAAAGTAAGAAGATATATTCTCAGGAACTGACACAATTCTATCCCATATCCCATTCAAGAGACTTTGTGGAAAAAGACAACACAAAATTAGACACCACCAAAGACATAAGTAAGAAGGTAAGTAAAGTCTATATTTTACGAGGGTAACAAATTTATCAATGTAGCTAATCTTCCATGAGGCCCTCAAACAATTTACACAATTTACATATATGCAAATATATACAACAAATTGTAAAAAAAACATATATTAAAGCAAAAAAAATAAAAATAAAAAATAAAAAAGGAAAATAAAAAATAAAAAACACATATAAAAGATCTATTACAAGTCCTAAATAAAAGGGAACCTCACTTCATCTGCACATTTCAGATGCTCAAATCAGTATGGGTATCTTCTTTGACTGACTGGACTCCTCAATAGCAAATATTTATACTCCTTGGTTTCACGATTGCACAGATGCACAGGCCGATCTGAGCCTGCCATGCAAATGGCATAAAGTACCTTTTCATGTGATGCCAATCAGTAATGAAACTTTATTGTCAGTACATCCCGGCAGGCACACAATGCTGAATTAACACAGAGCCCACATTGATTCAACATCACCAGCGACAGCTACGTGAACAGCCATTTCCCATGTACTTGGTCAACGGGCTAGCCTTAAAGTCTCCATAGTCCTATAACTGGTAAAAACGTCTAAACGCAAATCATTATGAAAAGCGCTTTATCTTCACGTTTGGTGATAATATATGGGTTGATGTGCATAAACTGATCCATTTACCTGGCAAAAGGCATCGGGAACGCGTTTTCGAAAGACGACAAATCGATCTACAAAAACCGGTTTTCCTTTTCTGGTTCCCCGCTGAGCGATGCAATAAAAACAAAGGCGGTACAGTGAATGGGACTCCACAGCTGTACATTGTATTTTTCCCATTTTTTCATTGTTTATGAAATCGAAAGTAGGTCATTTTGGTTGGCAACTAAAATGACCCAAATCAATTTTCGAACCTCTTTTATGTGAAACTCAATGAAGTTTTACTGGTTTAAAGTTGGCTAATCGCGGTCATTTACAATGACGAAACCATGGCAAGAAGCTTGCAACGATACGCCACGATAAAAATTTTCCATGCTGATAGAGCAATGGGGCCTTTAACACCACAAACAATATATCAGTAACAGATATAGCAACAAACAACACATAAACAACAAAGAAGAACAAAACAATAGCAGTTACCACCCACACAAAAGACCATTGATCGCATCAATTCTGACAACAAAAACAAACTATACAAAAAACTTCAAACAAATATTTTTGACCTATTTTTATGCCCCCGCCATGAAATGGCGTTAGGGCATAAAGATTTTACCCTGTCCGTATGTATGTATGTATGTATGTGTGTGTGTTTGTGTGTAACCAGAATCGTGTCCGGCCCATAACTTCGCCCTGAATGGTAGGATTTAAAAACTTTTTGGAACAAATGATCATAATGGCAAGACGATGTGTTGCATACAAAAACCATGTCGCTCGCTTGAAGGTCAAGGTCTCATTCGGCACGTAAACTTTGTGCATAGGCTATAGTGAAACATGTTCATGTCCGGCCAATAACTTTGTCCTGCAGAGTGGGATTTCAAAATTATTTGGCATAAATAATTATCATGACAAGACAGTGTGTTGCATGCAAAAAGCATGCCGCTAGCTCAAAGGTCAAGGTCACAGTCTGCACTTTAACTATGTGCATTGGCTACAGTGAAACATTTTGTGTCCGGGCCATAACCTTGTCCTGCACGGTGGGAATTCAAAATTGTTTGGCCTAATTGCAAAGCATGAGAAGACAATGTGTCGCTTGTAAGAACAATATTGCTTGCTTGAGGGTCAAGGTGTCACTACACACGTATACTTTGTGTATAGGCTTAGTGAAAACATTTTCGTGTCTCACCCAAAACTTTGCCCTGCATGGTGGGATTTCAAAATTGTTTGGCATAAATAATTCTCATGACAAGCTGATGTGTCGTGTGCAAGAACCATGTCCCTTACTCAATGGTCACGGTCACAGTTTGCATTTGAACTTTATGGATAGGCAGCAATGAGAACCTGTTCATATTCAACCCATAGTTTTGTCCTGCAAAGTGGGATTTCAAATTTATTTGGCAAGGCGACTTGGCTAGGACTATGTCTCTAGCTTAAAGGTCATGGTCACAGCGCGCATTTAACTTATGTGAATAGGTTATAATATAATGAAAACATGTTCGTGTCATATCTTGTCTAAGGTTTGACTACAAAGTAAATGCAAGTCCTTTTGACCGATATTTCTTGGCCCTTGATTTTTCCCTTTATATTATACAATCTGCCTCTATAAAGGTAGTCATCCTACAAGTGCCATTACCTTAATCAAGGCGCTGTCTTACTGAAGGCACTAGGCGGGGGCATCCGTGTCATATGGACACATTTTTTTGGACTAGCCTCAATATCACAGACAATATATATCACAGTCTGTCACGTAAACAGTTTAAAACCATACTTGTTAGGTTGTATGGCCGTCAGCTGAACGTTTATGACCGTTAAATGCATCATTGTTTTTGCTACAAGTAAAATAAAACTCTAAAATAAGTGCCGCACTGTTTTTAAATAAAAAAAAAAGAAGGTATAAAGACGGCATATAGAAATATTATTGGGGCATTCAATTTATTTGTAATGTTGGAGATAAATCCCTGAAAGGTTAGTTCGTAATGTTTAAGGTATTCAGATTCGGAATAACTCTGTTTTTTATTTGTTAAAACAAACGAGAGTTAATGTTCATGTTGAAATCGATCAAATGTGGAGTATATACACATACTACAATGTCTACCGTAAAGATCCTAAGTTTTCGGGCAGATAGGTCTGTACAAACAGTGGAAACCGAGATCAGACTGTTCTTTAGGAAAAAGAATAATCAAGGTATTCACAGTTTCCATTCCATCTGCGCATTTATGTAGGCATTACTCTGTGGTAGAATCGAAATAACAGGAAAATAATAGAGAAAGGACCGGTTGTGCTTGCAGCAGGTGCAGAATTTGGGCAGTCTGTTTGGGAGATATTTTACGTTAACTAAAACATTGTTTTTCTAGGAAACGAAACGCAGATATGTTTGTTGTTTGTTTTATTCTGTATCATACAACGTAAGTTTTACTAAAATGATATGCATAAGCATGTCCCATCGACTGAATATATTTTTTCATGACGTTTTTCATGAAAGTCAATTTTCTTGCATTTTTAAAAAAAAATGTAAAAATATACTTAGTATCACGATAACTGCACTTTTTTTTACCAGTTTGTTTCAAATATCCTATATTATAGATTATATGATTTGCAGAAATGAAAGTGCATTCATGTGCTAGAGACATGATTTAAATGGAAATGTGTAAAAATGTATGTAGAAATACAAAATTTTCATTTTTAGGACAACAAAACGGTGAAAAAAAATCTTATTAAATGTTTTATAGCCCTGTGGGTTATTCAGCTGGTATAATGAAATGAATGCCCCACCAATATGTTTATTAAGTACCCATCAACCTTAAGTTTATTCCCCCGAAAGGTATGACGGCTCTTTGGGACAGTATTTCAGTCTATCTCGAGCGGTTTCCCAGAAACAGAGAATGAAAAAGAAAGAAATCATAACAACACCCATCCCGTACCTGCATCAAGCAAAGCCGGCCTTTGCCTTAATATTATACCCCTAGAATAGAGTTATGCCTACAAAAAAGGGCAGATGGAATGGCAACTACGTAGACCCTGCTCAAACTCTTAGGAGCAGTCTGACTGCGGTTAGCACTGTTTTATCCAGACCTATCTGCCCGAAAACTTAGGCTTAGGATTTTTACTGTAGTCATTGTAGGCAAGTTACTCCCAGAAGGTGCGATAAAGTATACATTTTTGAAGGATTTTACCACAAACAATGTCTCTCTTTTTTTTTTTTTGGTTCCCAAATAAAAATATATGAGTTATTTATAATCTTAATACGTTAACAATGCAACTGAAAGCGGATAACACCATAAATGAGAACAGAAAAGATACTACGAGAAGTGACGAAATTGTCTTCACCTGGGCTTTTCGTATTTTGATTCAGAGTAGTAATTCACATATTTTTAACTTGCACCGATTCTCTATGTTGCTATCATAGCACTAGCCGGTTTGCAAAATGCAAGTTACAGTAATGGTTCTCGAGAGATACTGCACGAATGTGGAGCAAAAGCTGAACAAGACTTTTTTCAGCTCACCTGAGCCGGAGGCTTCGGAAGAGCTTGTAGTATAGGCAGGCTCCGTCGTCCGTTCACATTTGGAAACGATTTCTCCTTCAAACAACTAGTATGATTGTAACCAAATTTTATATATAGCCTCCTGGGTTTGTGGGAATGAATTTTGTTTAAATGGTACTGGTCACATGACCAACATAACCGCCACGCCCATATATGGTAAAAACCTTCAAATGTCTTTCTCTCCAAAACCAATAGACAACTGGCCTTGAAACTTGGTATGTAGCATTGAGTACTAGAGTACTACCAAGATTGTTCAAATGATTACTTTAAGCAGACTTTGATTTTTGTACGGCAAAGTCAAGTATGTCTTCTTTTATTAGAAAATGCTAGAACATGTGATTTCATGGAAATTGATATAGATTTTCGCTTAAAATTGGATATACAGTCATCTTAAGGAGCACATGAAGATTTGTCGGTATAAGAGGTAAAGGTCATTCTCTGACCTTTGACCCATGTCTCTCATATTTAGACAATTTCAAAAATCACTAGGCCATTTGTTACCATGATTTTATATACAGCATTCAGATACAGCATTTGAACTGTGTTCAAACGGTCCAGGTCACATGACCAAAAATCTTATTCTCAAGAACCAATTGACCGATGGATTTAAAAATTGGTATGTAGCATCAAATACTCTAGTACTACCAAGATGGTTCAAATGAGGAACTGGCGTTGACCTTGACGTTTATTATACGGCAAGTTCAAATTCGCTTTCTTGTGCTTTTGTATAGGAAAATGCTATAACATAAGATTGCATTGAAATTGTTGGAGATTTTGACCTAAATTTTGTATATACAGTCATCTGGATGAGTACATGAAGATTTGTAGGTACAATACGTCAAGGTTATACTATTGACCTATATCCAGGTGTCTCATATTTCGTAAATTTCGACCATCTTTTCTAAAGCCACTGAGCCAATTGTTACCAAATTTCATATAGAGCATTCAGGGGTTGGGGTAACAAAATTTGTTTAAACGGTCCAAGTCACATGAATAACATGGCCGCCACGCCTATATTATGGTAAAAACCTTATAACATTCTGATTCTCCAGAACCAGTCGCTGAATGCCCTTGAACTTTGGTAGTAGCATCGAAGAACCAAGTATTACCAACACTGTTCAATTGATGACCTTAGGTTGACCGTGACTTTTTCACGGCAAGGTCAACTTTGCTTTCTGGTGCTTGAGAGAAAGTAGTCTTAGAACTTGTACAAGAGCTTGGTGCACCAGTTGATAAATACAGTCAGCTTAATCAGTACTTGATTTTTTTAGCAATAGAGGTCAAGTCATTCCTTGACTCTGACAGTTTCAGACTATCAGATTTGTTCGAATGATGACCCGAAGTTGACTTTTAGCATTTTCCTCAGGTGAGCGATTCAGGGCCTCAGTGACAAATAATAATTTATTAAAACTCTGGGTAATAGAGATACATTTAAACCAGTAATGCACACAGTCCTACCGCAAACTAAAAATAAACCAGAACAGGCACACAGGTTGTATAGGGCTTTAGAGGTGTATACAGCTTTCACACTAGTTTTCTTGAAATAGAAAAAGCCGAACTTTGCAAAGACAAAATACATTGTCCACCACATATCTACATAGGTGACAATTCGGCAAAACTATACTTGATAATACAGATCATATGTTTTTCCTGTCTCGCATAACATGTGATTACGATTTAGAGTGGTAAGTTGATTCTCTCTCCAAATGTTAATAGCTCTTTTGTCTCTCAATATTGAAACGCTTTAGTTTATTTTAGTCAAACGTTTTAAATAACTTTATATTTCATGCAAGATGCTCTGCCAGTTATAATACAATTCACTATGTTATTTCTTTAGCTACGATGCATAAAATGTTCTTGTATGTTGATGGAACATATGAAGTAAAATTGAGCCACACCATGTGATTTCCAACAATGTGGCGTTGGTGACAAGCAGAGGCTCTGATCAGACTTCACATCAGCCATCTATGGAAGCGATCCAAGCCATGGAACCATCAGTGAGGTCTCTGATTACCCTGTATAAATGAGAAGGCTGATTTGAAAATTGCCACATTGTTGGAAGTCACATGACGTGGCTCAATTATGTTTTGATCAAACTAGATGCACACACTGTTTTTTTTTTTTTTTTTTTTTTCTTTTTTTTTTTCTTACGCTAATGTGCTGAGTTGCTTATACAAAATAAGGGTGGTATTAAACGTGTATCTCCAGTAGTTTTAGTACTGACCATTACAAGGCGTTTCATTTGTTGCTGTTCCTTTTGTCATGGTGAATGTGTACATCACCATAATTTCTGCCGAAATTTAAACAAACGGGAATAACTTTTGTGACTCCATGTTTATTCTCTCTGGAAGGCGACCGAAGCCCATCAAAAATAAGAAAAAGAAAAAAAAATCTTTCTGTAAGGACTGACCTCCCTGATAAGGGAAGCAAAAATATAAATATCAGTCGCTTCTCTTGAAATTCAAATCATCTGTTATCGCAAATACTATTGATATCTTCTATTGGCTTTCCTTTTTGATAATTTTCCGGGCAACTTAATGTATTTCATGCGCAGTTTGTACACCCACCTAGTAAGCATCAATTTACGAAAGACAGAATGGACATTTATTTTTCCCGACATAAACATCATGTTTGCCTGCACCGTTTGGCATGCGTGTATGTGTTTTCTCTCTTGCACGCAAACGTATTGTCTGTGATGGGACAAACCATAATGAATAACACACTACTTAATTTGTTTGAAATCAAACAGCCACGAAAGGGCGGCTTCTCCTTTTGTTTATTTGTTTACAGACTTTTACTAAGATGAAGGCGGTGTAAGTAGAAGAGAACCTGAGAATTCAGTTCAGCGTCTCCTATAAATTTATTCAATAAAGTAAGAGAAAAATAAATACAATCAGATGCCCTTCGTGACAACTTTTGTCTTATAACAAGTGGTTAGCTCCTACTACCCCAGCGTCCTATACCTCATGTTTTATTATACCCCCGACATACGAAGTATGTCGAGGGGTATATAGTTTTCGTCTTTCCGTCCGTTCGTCCGTTATTCCGCCTGTCCGTCCGTCCGTTCGTCCGTCCGTGCGTCCGTTCGTTAACATTTGCGTGAAAGTTTTGCGTTAAGTTTTTAATTTTGCTTATGTTTCCATTATTCTTTGATGAAGCCTGTTGATATGTGCCTAGATTTACTTACAGGTTCAAGCAGAATACTTATCATCATCTGGATGCTGCTGCTGACCTAAGGTCAAGGCCACAGACTTAAACATTTGCGTTAAATTTTTGTGTTAAGTTTTTAATTTTGCTTATGTCTCCAACATCCTTTGATGAAGCATGTTGGTATGTGCTTAGATTTACTTACAGGTTCAAGCAGAATACTTATCATCATCTGGATGCTGCTGCTGACCTAAGGTCAAGGTCACAGACTTAAACATTTGCGTTAAAGTTTTGCATTAAGTTTATATTCTTTCATATTTCTTATATCCTTTGATGGAACCCTTTGATATTTGACTAGGGTTACTTTTAGGTTCATACAGAGTAGTTTACATCATCTGGATGCTGCTGCTTACCAAAGGTCAAGGTCACAGACTTGTGTATTTGCATTAAAGTTTTGTGTTAAGTTTATATTCTTTGCTTATATTTCCAACATCCTTCAATGAAACCTTTTGATATATGACTAGGTTTACTTAAATGTTCATGCATAATACTTGACATCCTTTGGATGCTGCTGTTAAGTTTATATTCTTCTTTTGTATTTCCAATATCCTTTTATGGAACCTTTTGATATTTGATTAGGTTTACTTTTAGGTTCATAGCTGCTTACCAAAGGTCACAGACTTGTATATTTGCATTTAAGTTTTGCGTTAAGTTTATAGTCTTTGTTTACATTTCCAACATCCTTTGATGAAACCTTTTTGATATACGACTAAGTTTACGTCACTGTTCATGCAGATTAGTTGACATCATCTGGATGCAGCTGTGACCAAGGTCATGGGCACAGACTTATATGTTTACATTAAAGTTTTGTGTTAAGTTAGTACTGTTTGCTGATATTTATAATATACTTTGATGGAACCATTTGATAGGTGACTAAGTTTACTTCTAGGCTCAAACCATGTATACGATTGGTTTCATTAGGCAGTAGTTTCATAAGGCGGCGGTTTCATTAGGCGGTGGCGCTGGTCGGGGGTATACGTGAGCGCCTGCTCACTTGCTCTAGTTTTTTCTGAAACTTTTGTATGGGGGAATTTGCGTCTAGAGGAGAAAAATATTCGTTTAAGAATTGACCCTCATCGAAAATCGAGGCAAAAATGAGAATGGTACAGTTCCCTTGAATACCTCCTACTCCTTGACCTTAACAGTCTATCAGCAAATAACTCAGCAGTCATTTATGTGGGAGTATGTTTTATATTACTCTCATAAGAGCACCTGTAATAGGCCAGCTGCGATTTATTTCTGATTATGTCAATAAAATTTGGCTGACCTTATCAAACTTTCCTCCATATCGATTCAAATGTTGTGTAAAATACAGTCTTGGTAATAACATGTCCCTAGAGTCCAGTTGTATCGTTTGCTTTTTTGAAAAACAGTGATAATGTAGCAATGCCGTTCTTGACACGTTAGTTTATTGCTGATAGACAGCGATTAAACATTCCTTAGTGTGCGTGTACACAGTCCAGGGCTCAGTCGTCATGGTATTTGGTAACTGTCAGTGCCCGGGCGGCCAACTAATTTGAATAAAAGTAATACAAGGGCCTACTGTGCTTGAAGTAGGTGCGGGTAGGGTTGTTTGGGCTGTTTTCCTCTCTCCTATTATGTGTCTTTCGGTTTCCTTCTCTCTGGTAGGTTCTTTATTCCACTGGCGCATTAATAAACGTGCAAAGCTTTATGACTGTATCTTGCGTATTTAAGTTTACCTATTTTCAAGAGGGTGGTCGTGGACGGGCGATGGTGCTTGGTAACGGTGGCCTTCTAATTTGGAAAATAGTACGGCAATGGCCTACTGTGATTGCAGTAGGTGCTTGTGGGGTTTGTTTCGATCTTTTTTCTCTCCCCTTCCTTCCCGTCTCTGGAAGGCTCTGTGTAGTCTGACATTATACTATCTAAAACCTGTTCAACCAACCAAATTACCTTTTATCAAAGCGCGTTTTCTTCCGAACAGCGGGCGTGGTACTGCCTTATACCGTCCTAGGAAACATAAATGGCGTCGATAAGGAGTAACAACTTGGGGTCACCATCAGCATTGAATCAATCAAAATTATGAAATGAATGGATTTATTGGATAGAATTGCCGGGTCTTCTTTCATCGAGAGAAACGGCTATTGTTATACAGTAATAATGGGAATGAGTATCTAATGAAACCATAATGGTTCCTAAGGCTTAGCGTAAGAAAGGGTGCACCACTGCAGGGCAAATTGTGAACATTTAGTTTTTTTCAACTGCGCAAATAGAATTTTATGGACTGGCTGAGCGTTTGCTTTTGGTTTGTCAGACCATAAAGACAGTATCTCAACCTGTATTGAACACAGGGGC
This sequence comes from Ctena decussata, assembly GCA_963989385.1. NCBI lineage: Eukaryota > Metazoa > Mollusca > Bivalvia > Lucinida > Lucinidae > Ctena > Ctena decussata. The sequence continues at coordinate 82,882,156 of OZ022498.1, read as the reverse complement.
AAAGAAAAGGATTTTGTTGTTGTTGTTGTATTGCTGCTCCACGTCCACGATAAACAGCTATGGTCATATCTGGACAATCCTAATACACTATAACCACTCTCTTCCTGGGCCGGTTTAGACCTTCTAAGCGGTTAACCGGTACTAAGTGCAAATACTTTCGCCAGTAACTGACGAATGCCTTTCTTGAATCAGCGAAAGAGGAAGAATCAATATCCACGAAAGTATGTGGTCGGATCGGGTAACGAGTCAGGGACCTCTGGCTCTTGAGCCAGATGCGCTACCGACTGTGCTACGCGGCCCGGCAGAAAGACAAGGAGGAACCGATAAACGAGAGTAAAAATATAAACGAAGATTCATAGGAAACGCAACAGTCACAAAACGCCACCAAAGAAGGGAAAAACGCAAACGACTAAACGAGCAACACATCTATAATAACAGACAACCCAGCAGGCCTATGACGTCTAAATGATGTCAGACTGACTTCAATACGACATGGTGACGTCACGTTGTCATCATGTCGTTATGATGTCGGAGCGACGTCACGTGCGCCAGGTGCCGTCGCATCGTCGTCATTGTGACAATTTTGACGTCATGTGCCTACTGGGAAAGCAGTCCAATACAGAGGAATTGTTAAAAAATAGAACATCAAAAGCCGAACAAACTACTTTAAGTCAGGCGGTTTAATTATGGATCTGGGAGGTGTTGGATATAGAGGATATTTACTTTTTTATGTAAATACCAAACAAAAATCAGAATGTGATGAAAATATCAGCACTTTCACAAGACGCAGCACGAGAGAAATTTCAGATATTTTCAACGCATGAGATGAAATAATTTTGGTAGTCACTTCAAAAAAAGTGAATTTACATTTTATTTTTCTCTGTTTACGAGGATAATGGAAAACAGACCGTTCCAAAAATAACATTTTTTCCTAATCATTTCTTGCTAATTTTGCTTGGCTCAGCGCGTTTAGTGGGTACATGTATAATATTCGGTGTCTACACAGTTTGCACCTAGAAAATGGATAAAGAATGAAGATACCGGCGATTGGAAAAAGCCGCTTGCAGCTGCCATCGAATTGACGTCGCTTGCAAATTAGCGATATGCCAGCCCATAGTGACGTCGGAGTATGACGCCAGTTGCTTGATTTGACGCGCTAACGTTCGTAGCATAATGTCAGACAAGAACGCTACATTGAAGGAGGTTAAACCCAAAATTATCAAAACAGACACGGTTTGCTACAGTGAGAAAATATAAATCGTATCAGTCAGTAGTGAATTCATACGACATTTTTTCACTGTAGACAATATGCACTGAATTCACAGCTAAGTATAAAATAAATGGGATTCTTGCCTTTCAGCCTCCTGTGTAACACTGTTATGACAAATGGAAGGACAGTTTATTAAATGTATACCTATTTGAAATATTTTATATTTTAAGACATAAAACTAAATAAAAGGCTAATCAAACGGTGCAAACCCAGACCAGATTACCTCAGACGTAGTTCCATTTTTAGGACAATTATCGTAATTATTTTAAGTGTCCCACTTTTTTTTCTGAAATTCGGTGAAACAAATGCGGTTAAATAATTTATATACGCTGTTTGGCGCAAAATTTGTATTGAAATATCGTAACTGCTAAAGTGTGCATTTGACGCTGTTTGACATTCAGTGTCATACCCGCTTGACTGTAATATCAATTCAGAATTTAAAACTACCACGTCTTATTGTTTTCTTGAAATCCATTGCATCAATCCTAATTCTTGGAGGATAGACTATTTGAAACACCTTTCCATGGTTTAATCCGTCAAGTATTGTGGCTGAAAGGCAATATAAGCCAAAACGTCGAGCTGGATTGATGAACCTTTGAATACAGTCTGCGTTACATTAATATACCGAAATATTTCTAGAACACTGTTGTTAGGTTATGACGTATTGCCGAGGTTCATAAGCAGCAAAATGTTGTTTCACGACGAAGCACAAATAATGATAATTATCGTGATGTTAGTTCATATTAATCTTTATGCTGAAAATATAGATGGCAAACTAATATATATACGTACCGAGCATAATTTCTCGTAAATACAAAACCAATTTTTGTCTCTTTTTATCTGTGATGTATTCAAAACTGCAAGAAATCTGATCACTTTAGTATAACTGAGGATAAAAAGATTTCCGCTGAAGTCGGTGCTAGAGACCACGGATAGCATCAACTCTTCAGTGTTGATTCCGGTTCTTAAGCATTGGAGTCACTTCTTAAATTAAAATCATTGAAAGTTCCTTCACGAGTAGAGAACACATTCAAAAACAAGGAACATGGACCATACTTCGAAGTGTCGGCTATTCAAGCATCATCAGTGACCATTATATGATCCGGCGACGAAAGCCAGAGTAAAAACATACTGTAAATTCTGAATTTTGATAGGGCAGTCGATTCAAACACTGATGAGTATCAAGATTGGCATAAAGTTGTTTTTTTTTTTACAATGATCTCTAAGTTTGTTGTACTTTTTATTATCCTTGACCTATATTTTGTGCTTTGCTGACTTTCTAATATGTGATATTCTAAATAACGTAAAACCTGGCGTTACTGTCAATTTTTCTCTAACTATGATACCTACACTCATCAAATCTGGCATAAAGTTTCTTCATAGAATGATATCAAGGGGAATTGTGCTTTATTTACCCCTGATCAATAGATCACGCTCTTCTGACTTCATAGATTTTAATAAACGTCTAAAATTAAATGAGCCAAGCTTTATGTCCATTTCTGACTACCATGCCTATAAACCTCGGACCTAGTATGACTCCAGTTCTCTCAAGTTTAAACACAAATTCAGCAAGTATTGGCCTTGCATACAATGTCTTTTCGACTTCTGTGGAAGCGCAAACCGGTACCATATAGCATTCAACGGAATTGTGGTAATGGGACACTAGGCATTAATGGGAGAAATTCAACGCAATAATTCCAAGGCTTGTATCAATTCATACCCATTTATGTCATTTTCCTAGTGCCCATAATACATTTATTACTGATTAAAGACGCTTTATGGTATATTTCTTGCCTGGCAGTTGCCGTTTTATGCTGATTAGTTAGGTTCGAACAAAATTTATTACCAATTATCAGAGCATCTACAATAAATGATACATAGATATGCATGGAAGCATACTTGTTAAAGCAGGGGAACAGTTTAACAGTGAGTTTGTCGCTATCAGAAAGATAATTGAGTTTGCTTTACGATAAATGAAATAACTCCTATTCAAAAATCAACTGATTGGTTGTGCTGTTGAATGAATCAAGGCGGAGTTGTAAATCTGAAAATACCTTAACTTCAGTATGAATTCTGTCTGACTGTAATGAAGGAGTGGCTGGGTGGGCACTCAGGGAACACATATCATAAGGCTACAACATTTTCTACTCGTATTTATTTTCTGTTAAACTGGCAGCCTTTGAAACAAATTAAAATCTAAAAGAGTTCCTTCAAGAGCAGATAAATTCGAAAGAAGGAACAAAGGTTCTTGAGAATTGTCATTTTCACGTTTTTACTATTTTTAGTAACAGCAGCCGACGGCCATCCTGGATAGCCCAGTCACATAAATTTGAAAGATGGTTGGTTGGTTGGTTGATTTGATGCTTAACGTCCACGGTAAACAACTAAGGTCATGTCGGGACGGTCAGTTAACCTAACCACACTATTCCTGGGCAGGCTTAGACCTCCTAAGCGGTTAACCAGTACTAAGTGCACATACTTTCGCCAGTAACTGACAACTGCCCTTCTTGAATCAGCGGAAGGAGAAACGAAAGTATGTGGCCAGACCCAACTGGAGCTTATGTCTTCAATTTGCGCTAAGCAGTGTTATCGGTTACCTGTTACCTGGAGCGAGTATTAATGTAAATGCAGTTATTTCCCTTAGACCCGGGGAGCGATAGGCATTAATCGATATTAGGAATGTGATATAGATGTCCATATCCCAGGATCTGTACAGGTGTTGAACTTCTCTGAAGCCGAATTTGTCGTCACTGTGTTTAATATTTATCAGCATAATAACAATACGAAGGAGCTGGATGGAAAGATTTTTAGTTTGTAACAATGTGGATTTTCATTTTCTTTTCCTCAGATCAAATCAATTTACTTTTTAGTTGCTCCTATTCGTTGTAATAAGCCTCTTTTTCCCCTCTCTCTGATATTTCGGTCAAATTTCGTAAGAATTGGCGAGAAAATAAATCTGACTATTGGTCAGTTGTGACAGCGGTTTGTTTTAAAACATAAAACAATAATACTTATAATAATGAAATTATGATATATCGATCCCTTTGACGGCCTCATCTTTATTGAAAGATTAAGCCTGATACAGATACCCATCCACCCACATAGTTTTTCTCGTGTTTTTTTTTTCTTTTCTCTTCTTTTGCCACGCCCATCGGGCTCGCGAAAATAGATTGGCTGCCTGTTGCTTCTGCGGCAGAGCTGCTAGACCTGGGTGTCATTTATCGCAGGCCGAGCAATACTTGTAGTCCTACAAATTCAGAGGCAACATCTCGACATGACTGAAATCTTGTTTACTGTGATGTTAAACAACTTCTCAACAGCAACGATAACCTTTTTCTCTTTATTCTCTGTTTTGACAAAACTGTTTAAAACTTTTTATATAAATTGTGTCTCTCGGCATGTAACTAAGCTGCGCTATTTAAAACATTAAAGATAAAAAATTTAAGATTAGTCGGACTTTCTATGTTTTTCTGCGAACAAAAATAAATAAACAAATGAGCCGTACCACGACAAAAACAAACAATTTGGCATGTGCGCCCTGTGAACACTGAGAATAGCGTGTGCATGCGCCCATCTGATCTGGGTCTTCGCTGTCCGCATAAAGGTAGCTTAGACCATTGCCTGTTCTGTAAGCGCAGAGCAAAGATTCTAACTAGTATTGGCGGCTGCCAAGGCTGATCTGAGTCTTGGCAGGGCGCTATGGCACTGCGTTGATGTTGTTGCGACACGGCTCAAATTACTGTTTTATACAAAAATAATCAGAAGAATGACATTCGGATTAAATATCCATTTCTGACCTTCATTGCCGTTAGCAGGTGTTAATTTTGAAGTTGCATTGTTTTGACAAGACGTGTGAGCGAATGTGTTTTTCACACCTTTCGACTGGCATCGACTACTCAGTTGATGACTTTAGCAAACAATTAAATGAGCCGCGACAAAGGTGCACGTACGCCAAGCAAAGTCTCAGATCAGCCTGGGCATCCGCCTGATCTGATCAGAGGCTTTGCTATCGGCATGGAGGTAGCTTAGAGTCTTAGCTACCCTTTAAACGCATAGCACAGACTCTGCTCAGACCGGATGGCTGTCCAGGCTGATCTGCCTCTCCGTTGAGCGCACATACCACTTTTGTCGTTTTATCGTATCGCGGCTCATATGAGGAAAATTATGAACATTGACCGGAAAAGAAAGTGACCAGGGCCCAGTTTCACAATCATTCCTTAAACTTAAGGACGACCTTAAAGTTAAGATGTAAAATTTAATGTGTAAATAGAAGCTTACAAAAACTTAATGTATTTGATTTATCTTTCGTATTAGGAGCCCCGGTAGCTCACTGGGCTAAGCGCTGGCCTACTGATCTAGCGGACCGGGTTCGAGTCCCGCTTGAGGCGAGATTCATTCCCACCGTAAACGGGGTTCCATTGCACACAGCCTTTCATTACCACCGTCCCATCGTCCTGATATAACTGCAATACTGTTGAAAAGGACGTAAAATTGCAAGTCATCCATCCATCCATATCTTTCGTATTACATTTCTATGACAATTGTCGGTAGATTCACGCAGCAACTGCAGTTTTTAATATGGTTTAAATATGGATTTTCTGAGGGCGAAATTTTTTACCTTAACTTTAAGGTGATCCTTAACTTTAAGAATGATTGTGAACCTGGGCCCTGGCCTTTGCCGGACCGCTGACGACTGCGTTGAAGCTTTCAATTGTTCTTTCTGTATTTCTTACTGTTTTTAATTCTATCTCAATTTAATTACCACATGGTTTTAAATGGTTTTCGCACAGTCACAGCCTGATTTGATAACACATGTTCAAAATATTTTAATCAGAAGTTCGGATCAGTTTGGTTTGTGCAGAAATAAGGGTTAGGTTATGTACAGACTCAAATAAACTAAAACTGACAAATTATAAACTGACCAGTGTTTCGCAAATGCATAAGCTGGTCTGAGTCAGTTTGCATTCATAACTAATTCCATAAATTGAATATTGGAGCTTTATATTTTTGCATTTATTTTTGTTCATATCAAGATGACTTCATAACAAACTTTTGACAATTACAAAAACAGTTAAGAGGTAATATCGGATTTTATGATCGAGTATCGATTAATCATCGTGTAATAAGCATGTTAATTGTACTGTATATTGTCATCAAATTCCGATCATCTTGCGCAAACTGATCAGACACTGTTCAGTCTTATCAGTTTGCACATGTCAGAGGCTCATAAGTATGCGCAGATGCACAGGTTTATTATCGTAAGTACTCATATTAGAAGAAATACAGAAAATAGCACAAAATATCTTTCAATATTCCTTTCTAGCATCACTTAAACAGTCATAAATTAAAGTGATAAACTTTTATTATATTAAATATTACAAATAAGTTAAGGGGGAAAAATAATAGCCTTGCAAGAAAAATGTTTCATAGCAATATTAATCCTTACACTACCACGGTTACGAGAAAATCTTCACCATGATTTAGTTTCTTACAATAAACATTTTTTTTCTCGACACTAATATCTTATGGGAGCAATACGGTGTATGTATCTTCGTGTCTCCTCATTATGAATGAGCAAATCTGTCAGTCAATAATATAATTCTGCGGATTCTAAGATTCTACCCTGGGATACACAAAACATATTTTGGTCTCTTTGATATATACGCCCCATCACACTCAAATAAATTTCAATCAAAAATGTTAGCACAAACATTAGCAACTAGGATAATAATTAATAGATTGATCGACCATTACCAAAAATATGTAATTATTGTTTTTTTAGCTTATAAAGGGATTGTTTAAAACAACAATTAGTCGATTAACTGTCTGTTCATTTCTGATGGTCCCGTGTAAGAGTTACGTGACTTCTTTCTCTTTTTTTCCTTTCTTGTGTTCATTCGTTCTTTCTTTCCTTCTTTCTTTCTTAATAAGACAATATAAATATTTTTCCTTTCATAGTTAGATAATAAAAGCACATATATAAATACATAAACAAAACACGACTACCAAGAAATGAAGTGGTGTAAGTCATTGGGCAATATAGGCGGATTTGGACTTAAACTATTTGAAGCTATTATGAGAGAGGTTGTTTCAGAACGCGACTTTCTGTATGTTTAGAGATCGATGGAAGAAACTTATAATATACTTATTTTATAATGAATTACATCAATGTAAACCTTGTAAAAATCTCTCAGTGGTGATAACTTATAAAAGTTTTATAGAAAATCCGATCATTTTCAAATTTTAGGCTGAACATAGCTTCTTAGGCATTTTCAACATTATTCTTATATAATTCCATGTGATTGAAGCTGAAAACTTCAAAAGCCGATGGAAGAATCAAAACATGAAGTTATTTTTTAGATTTTTATACCATATTAACGGACAAAGACTGAAGTTTATGATCATAACTTATAAAAAATTGTCGTAATATCATATATGTATTTAAATTTCACATTTTACATTATATTCCTATGTAATTGCATATAACACTCGACATTATTTGAACAGGGGATTGGAACCCAGGACCTCTGACTTACGAGTCAGGTGCCCTACCGATTGCGCTACCCGGCCCGGCTAAATTTGAAAGAACTCCATTTGCCGATCATTCTGAATTTGAAAGAACTCCATTTGCCGACCATTCTGACTGAATTTGACTGAAATCTGTTCATCGCTTCTTGAGATATTGCCATTTTAGCAAAACTGGACTCGTAAACAGAAAGTAGGTCACTGTGGCCTAATTCCGCTACTATTTTTTTTATTTTAATAACTCTGACAACTAAGGCTCATTAAAGTCCATGCAAAATTTCAGCCAAATATGCCGAGTGTTCTGCAGAAAAAAAATGAATTTATTCGTTTTGCTATCTTTAGTAACAGTGGCCATCTTGGATTTTTGCCGCCGCTGAATTCTATCTTTCTGAAGCCCTGCAGTCTGATCAGGCTGCACGTGAAGTTTGAGAGCCATAGGTGCAGTGGTTTTAGAAAATAAATCATTTGAATGGACCTAAATGCTCGGGTCGACGTAAGGTCTCTGTGACGTAATTCCGCAGACTCTCTTCATTTTCATAATTCTGAAAACCAAAGTGCCACTAATGCTTCATGCAAAATTACAACTAAATATACCAAGTAGTTCTAAAGAAAAAGTTGATTTTATTCGTTTTGCTATTTTTTGGATTCTCGACCCGCTGAATTTTATATTTTTGAAGCAGTCTGACCATGCTGCAAGTGAAATTTGAGAACCATAGGTGCAGTGGTTTTAGAGAATAAGACTTCAATAAGTCATTTGAATGGACTTAAATGCTAGGTTCGACGTAAATTATGCTAGGGTCGACGTAAGGTCACTATGACCTAATTCCGCTACAGATTTTTTTCATTTTGGAAATTCTGATAACCAAGATCTCACTAATGCTTTATGCAAAATTACAGCCAAGTATTTCAAGTGATTCTAGAGAAAAAGTTGACTTTATTGGTTCTGCTATTCTTAATAACGACGGCCATCTTGGATTCTCGACCCGGCTTAATTTCACCATGCTGAAGCCCTGCAGTCTAGTCATGCTGCGTCTGAAATCTGGGAACAATGGACGCAGTGGTTTCAGAGAAAATGTCTTGTGAATGGACTTAAATGCTAGGGTCGACGTAAATTGCGAACGGACGGACTGACGGAAAACCAGACGCCTACATCACACCTTGCTAAAGCAGGTGCGACAAAAAGCGATGATCTTCAATTTTTAGTCTAACCGATAAAAATAGAGTTCTCAGAATACATCCTCAGATCTCAAAGCTGCAATGAAAATCAATACCCTACGGGAAGAAAAGTGTCTATACCTGTAAATGGGCCATGTAACTGATTTGGTATAACGCCTGGGTACAAAAACTATAGTTTTGCAGTACACTTTTATCTTCTTTTACGCATCTGATTTTCATGATTGTAACTGCATCAATCTTTGATCTCCATTGAATCTGACAAAGGCTTGAAATTGGATCTTATGATCTCTAAAGTCAGAAATACCGCGTCATTTTTAGGCATATTTACATAACAAAACAAATTGTTTTGTTATGTAAATATGTCTTAAAATGACGTGATATTTCTGATATAACAGATTTGTTACATATTGCATGGCAACTGTCACATGATTGTATAATGCGTTTGAAAAAGTGCGTAGAGCTGGGCAAGATTATATTTATCATGGATACGTGGCACCATTAGTATACCAGTTTTGTGTCTTCAATTAACGACTAACTTTAATTTTGAATACCCCCTTTTTTAAAGCAAAGCCATTGCCGTATGTTTATTTGAGATTGCCTATGTGTTGTCAATTAAAACTGTTACCGCTGCATGTATAAATAAAAGAATCTTCATGTTATTCCTCGATTTCCTTTCGTTGACTGGGTGGTGCTTATTTATGACCTTACCTTCGACGAGTATATTTTCTAAAAAGGTATATTGCGGTAATGATTTTTATGCTCACTCGCGCAGAACAAAGCTCACCTTTACAAAAGGCACGGAATGATCGGAGATCGCACAACAATATTCTTTTTTCTTTCTTTGGTTTAAACTTTATTTCTTTCGTATAACAAACACACAGTCAATGGACATTATGAAATAAATACATATATTATACAAAAGGGATCCAGAAGGAAGTCAAGAGACGTATTTGAATCTGTATCTCTCAATAATACAATAACACAGAATATATACTATCTATCGTGTTTGTCGACTGAATCTACTTGTCTATTTTAACATATATATTGTCTCGGTATCTATGTTTATATGTACATACCCACATGCGGGGGCACCACAAAGTGTATTGATGCTCCCGCATGTGGATACACACATTTTGGTTTTTGCTATGATAGATGAAAAAGAAAGAAAGAATGTTACCAGTGTTTTACAATGAGTCCAAGTAGAGCTCCACGGGGAATGGAGTTCAGTATATCTCGTTGGTTATGTACGGACTAAGGAGTTTTAAGAATTCAAGTTATTGGGTATTTAAGTATTCAAGTTGCCTTCTATAAATATGTAGATGAGTCATGGTCACTGTTGCTTACATTAACCTCAGGCGGGTCTTCTAACTAAATCATATGCAAATTTATATCAGAAATGATGTTTTAGATATTTAACTCAAAATCTTTTAGATTTAATTATGAAGTCATGCACCGCTAAGAATATGTTCTTATTATCAGAGTCTGTTAATTCGGAACTACATGTACCATGAAGAAGGATATTTAGTGTTGGGGGACAAATCAATGAGATAGTGTTGATAAGTTCAGCTCGCAGGTTCCAATATCGGTGGCAGTCCAGAAGAAAATGTTTATTATCTTAGACAGCTCCACATTCTCATAGAGGATTGTCTACAATATTTTTTTAGAAAAGATGCTGCCTTAATGAACTGCAATTCAATCTCAGTCGTGCGTGAGTTATCTGTCCTGTTCTTATGCCATCAAAGAAAAAGGATGGCGGGGGTCTGACATTGGATGAAGTTCATTTTTGAAAGCTGCTACTGAAGTTGCATTTCTTGTATCTTCAGACAGTTCATTCCAGCTACGCGTAACTGACGGTAGAAAAGACTTGTAATATAACTGTGAGCTGGCATGAATTGTCTGTAGGTTCGAGAAATTACGCAAGTTATATGTTGTTGTACTTCCAACAGTAGGTGGAACAAGGGAAGACAAAAAGTCTGGCGTCAGGTCGTTTTGCATCTTATAATACAGTATTAGCTTGTGCTTATCTCTTCGGGATGCTAGAGATTCCCAACCAGTTTCCGAAAAAAGGGAATGGATAGAGACTAATTTGGTTGCTCCTGTGACAAGGCGCGCTGCCTCATTTTGGATTTTTTCTAACTCGTTTGCTTCATATTGGGTACAATTGTCCCAGACAACATCGGCATACTCTAGAAGTGGCCTAATAAATGAAATGTAAATTGTTTGAAGAGATTTTCTGTCTAGTGTGAACTTAAGTTTGCGCATAATATTAATCCGAAGCCATGCTTTGTTTTTAATGTAATCTAGGTGTTCATGCCAGGTGCAATCATTTCTTTCTTTCAACCCAGCATACAGACAGCGTCTAAACAGCATTGTGACGACGTCGATGCAACGTTATGACATCAAAACAACCTTGTATACACGTCGAAAAAGCGTCATAACGTTGCATCGACGTTCCTCCGACTTCGTTTCGACATAGTGTACCTGTATGGAAACTGCTTATCATTTGCGATGACCGATAGCGTTTACCGGGCATTTAAATTTTTTAATCTTTCAATTATGCGTAACAACACATGAGCATGCTACTTTACCGATTTTTCATGTGGACTGCTCGATTTTGACATTGAATGGCAAGCCTCTAACAGCACCGCCCAGTCAACGAAAGGAAATCGAGGAATACTACTGTTTAAAATTTTACGGCATCTGTGTGACACAAATGTGTGTGAATTCTCTTTGGTAGTGCGTTTATCTTTTTTCGGTTTTTATGCGCTCCATCTTTGAATAACACATGCAGTGTTAGCATGGTCGTACATGCCTTTGGCTATAATTAAATCCGTTTATTCCTCTGGCTTAATGTTCCAGCCGGAAATTACGCTGTGGTTACAGTGTTATAGCTGGAGCAAGTTTTCACTAACAATAATTAGCTCTATCATGTCTGAAGCGTTTTTCGTATCTTGCTTAAAGATGTTCACTAAAACTTAAGAAAACTGTTCAGCAACAGAAAAGGACACACGAAAACCAAGCCTTTGCACAATACGTCTCTGTTAAAGTCTTCATCGGAATGCAAACCCTGTCCAGGCTTATCGGCGCATGCGAAATTACTGTATGCCTAATATAATGTGTTTTCGAGGTGCGTTAAAATGTAACAAACTGGGATTATAAGATATGTCATAAATGTAGCTTTAGCTTTATAAAATCTACTTTTCTTTCAGAATGAATCATTATCGTCACACTTCCAGTTCCGGGGCGTCCTACTGATTTGGAACTTGTAGGGCAAGGGCCTACTGTGCTTGCAGTAGGTGCGGGTGGGGTTGTTTAGACATTTTTTGTCTCGTCTATCATTTCTCTCTTCTTTCTCCCTCTCTCTGGGACGGTCCGATATAGACTGAAATACTGTCTCAAAGGGCCGTTAAGCCCAAACAATCAATCAATCATTTATCTTAACTGCAGCTGACGCAGTGCCGTGTTGCGGCCGTGTAGCGTCTCTCCGTAAATCGTCATTGTGCAGATTATACACTGCTAAAAACATTTAAAGGAACGCCAAATATTTTTCCATAGACGACAGTGCAACGCCGTCCCATTTTGAGGGACATTTACTTTCACTCGACAAAGACACGGAATTTCGAATTTTTGCCATTTTTTTAAAGAGAGTCGAGGTTACTGACAGCACAAGTTTTGATCCAATAATTGCCCTGCCCATGTCCATGGACTGTCTTTTGTACAAATGAAATTTTGGTAAAAAAAAATGCATTTTTCAGAACAGGTGAACAGCATGAAAATTACAACCAAATTCAACGCAATCAGTTTGCCTATGAAGCTGAACGTCGTACAAGTTGACCCGTTTGAAAGGATCACTTTGAACTCAAGCTTATGAGATTTTACAGACTTCCAGAAAAATGCCTCATTTTCAGAAAAATCGAAAAATGCAAAATTTGTTCCATGGAAATGATCTGGGTATCAGTTGTATTGAAATTCTTGTTGTCTAAAACTTTGATTGTTCTTGCAACCGCTGCAAAGGAATAAGGAATTCTTGGCCTTTAGCGATCGAATTTATGGGCCGTGGAACTGCGTATATGTTGTAGTAGTGTCTATGGGAAAATATCAGCTGCTCCTTTAAATATTTTGAGCAGTGTATATTTTCTGGACCTTTGGGCCTTTTAGTTTTATTCTGCATACGTTCGAAAGTAGTTTCGCTGAAGCCGGTGCTAGGGGAAGTGGACAGCGATGCATCATTTCATACTACGCACGAATACTCAATTAAACCATAGCATTCTGGGTATTTTCTGTCGTCTGCTGAAATTGTCGTCTGCATAAAAAATCAAGAATATTTTGACAATATTGGTCTTACTTACTCTTGTAGAAATGATGTCTAGGCAGCAAACAGTTTGGATCTCAGATCAGGCCCCACGTTTGTGGGATCTGAACTGGATCCAAACTGTTTGCCCAGATACCCTAAAGGGGTATCCCGAATAGAATGGGTTAAACCAAGTCACAACTCTATCGCTAATAGTATACAAGTTTTCAACAATAAAACATAGGAATGCTGTTTCTTTGGACAAATGTAATGGGATGCGGGTCGATGATGTTCTTCTAAAAAAGAAAAAAACTCTGGCCAATTAACATGCAGTTATTAATTTAGTGTCCGTTTCAAATTAGACGGCATGTTTCCAAGACAAAGCAGACCCATGAGCACTTTCATCGGTATTTGTTCGATCATATATACATCTTGTTCCATAGAGTCCAACGCGTGTCCGACCACTAGCACTTAGTGAAAGAACTCCATTCAAAGAATAGTCTCCCTTGTAGTCGTATTACAATTAGTATGCTCGTGGGTATGAAGCCATTCTTAAAAATCTTTACATGTAAGTACATGTATAGTAATACAGGGCCTTATTCCGCAATTTAACTGCAAAATTACCATGAACAATTTTTGTGGCACTCTTTAAATTGTTTTGCAGGTCATCTGTTCCACATTCGGTTGCTTTATTGGTAGTATAAAGGACTATAATATTTTTATAAATGACTTATGAGTCGCCATGAAAGTCCCCGGCAAAGCGTTCCTACAAAAACAAAATGAAAAAAAGATGCATTTAATGTGCGCACAATAAGATACCCACTTTTACCAAGATACCATTAAGTCCACAATAGAACTTCAGATCAGAAGTTGAACAGCGGGGTCAGAGTGTTTAAACAGATTTAATAAAGATTAACAATCTAATTCCTAGGCTTCTATGCAAGGGTAAAAGGTTAAAGATCGAAATTTTGTTGTAGAGGGCTTGGAATATGAAGCACACTGTACTGTAACCACTGTAGCGTGGATTGCTTTTACAACCGCCAAATAATGCACTAATAAGCTTTACATATATACTGTAATGAAAATGCTTTGCATTCGCAGACTATTTTCTTGACTGAAAGAAATATGCCTGAATTTTAATATCCTTCAGCTGCCAGTGAGTATAGTATAAACTGCATTACAAATATCTGCAAGAGGAATAAGACATATAAATAAGACATTCTTATCATAAAGAATAGACAGATAACTCTTGCTTTATTTCTGCAAACTTATTTCTGGCACTTGAGCTATTACTCCAATTACACCTTAGAACGACTTGAATCAAACACATAGCATCTTCATAAATCAGCTACACCACGATATGCAATTTAAATACAAGTTTATAATTTCAATTTCTATAAGTCAATCTAAATGGCATGATTTGACCTTTTATATTGATTTCTCCTTTCCTAAATGGAATGATTTCTCCTTTTCACGATGGCATACAATGGTAATAAGCAGAATCAGCAAATGATAATTCTCTCCATGATCATAATTTTGTGGTATATCTAACCGAAATAGCCCTGCAAATATACTGAACAAAAATGAAAACTTGGCGGTTTTTATTTCTTGATTCCGACCAGGATAGCAAATTTGTAATGTGTATATGGATTTTTTTCGAGTTGGACAGACGTCTGATTACTTAAGTCATGATAAATTATTTGTAAATTTTTGTCCTGTCCGGAGTTATCTAACTAAATTCTAATTCAACAATTTAGAACACAACTTTAATTTGCGCATGCGCAGAAGGAGGTTATCTTGTACGCAATAAACAGTAATTCCAGTATGTACAGAAAACACTTTAAACGCTTATGTTCATTATAATCACAACCTGAAAATAAAGTTTAAAGTTTCAAAACTTTCAGATTATCTCCCTTTGAGATTTTTTAGATGCCATATCTTCCATACCAATGCGTCTTTCTTGTTATTTTCTATGAGATTTGTTTGACTGTCTTGCAAACTTAATGTCTTTTTTTTTTACTGAGTTTTCTTAAACTGCCAGAAAGACTTTAATATGTAAGGAGAATTCCATTTAAATTGAATTTCTGAAATCATAATGGTTTGGACTGAGTTTTTTCGTATGGTCCTCATGGCCTCCTACTCGACCGTGCATCGGCATAATTTTAGCTTATGAGTCCATACTGATTGGCTTTAATGTTGGAAAGGCATTGCCAACAGAATTGTTATCAGTGAAGCAGACTTTAACAATTCTAAATTCGGTAATGGTTTGGTTTTGAGCATAGAAAACAGAAAAGTACCCCCATGACGTTTACATTAGCCTCAATTTTGCTGTATCTAAAGAATCTTGAATTTTGTGTGATATTACAAAATAATTACTTTTTCTTAGATTAAAAGAATTTCCATGTTTTACTTTTTCACGACTACCGTAGGATACAAAATAGCTACTGTCAAGTGTTTATTTTTCCTTAGTATATATATGTTTACACTATGAATCCACATTGACAAACGCTGTGCGTCCATCGGGAGATAAAGTTATTGCATCGAGTGAACTGGGCATTTTTTTGCATTGTTCGATAAAACGAGTGCTTTACATTAGTCATGTTTCGCATCCGTAATAATTCGACTGTAAGACGGATTTTTGTCTTTCAAAAAGTATCCTAAATATACTTAGTAAAACAATTGAAGGATATCAAAATTCTATGATTATTTTTACTTAAAACAAAATTTTCATCTAAAACAAAATCTTATCCATTCATTAGTATCGGGTATCTACAATTAAAAGCCTGTCCAATAAAAGTCACGCTTAAGTGGTTACAGTACAGTACCGCTCCAAATGGAATAACCCCTACAGCATGAATTCACAAACATGCATACTTATCGCCATATTGTTGTTAATACCGGTTTTAAAGAGTTGAATGGTTTACCATACGGAGACCATCATTCCCATAAAACGTTAGTTACACGATAAAAGCATTTGACACATGTGCAAATCTGAAGGATCAAGACTATTTCTACTCACTGCCCTGGATATTCTTTAATTCAACCTTGATCAGCAGCAGAATAGTCGGCATCAGAATATTGTAAGAGGAGCTTAAATGATCAGGCAAGCTGCCTATGTGAATTATTTGCAAAACAGCAGGTTTAAACTAAAATTTAATTGTTTGTGATTTTTTGCAGTAGGGGGTCATTACATTTGGAATGCTACCTTACAGTAACCTCTGTAGCGTGACGTTAACAACTCCTGCGCATCAATTGCATACGCCCAGTACAAGTACATGCATGCACATTTTATTTGGTATATATTCCAGTAAAAGTCACAACTAGGTTTAAAATTTAATATCCTTCAATTGTTTTACTAAGTATATGTAAATGAGCTATGTGTAATTCGGTAATAAGATAGATTAATCTCTTCCAAAAAATCCCGAAAAACTAGATCCGTCCAAGTTTAGGCTAGAGGCTATGAACAGAAATCTTCGCAACTAAGAACCTGAAGCGAGCGTAGCAAGCGGAGGGTTCTTCACTCTTCGTAGCCTCTAACCGGCTTAGTTTTTGTCGCTGATCAGGGGCGTAACTAGAGGTAATTTCATTATACGCACAACCATGTTTTATTCTCTACTTCCTGAAGAGAAATCTAGTATTTCAGCCACTTTGGTAATTGGTATTGAAATTTTGTCTAATTTATAAATTTTCAGCATGCAAATACGCAGGTGCGTTTTGAAATTTTGTCAATTTTGACAAAATTTCAATACGCACTTGCGTATTTGCCGTATACGTAGCTACGCCCTTGCTGGTATTAAGCTGAACCTTGTGATTTCAGGTCTTCAGTAGATTTAATAATGAAGACGGTATTCTTGAATAAGTGATCAGTCTACAACACAGGGTATAATCGATTCCGCTAATTTTCGCTTCCTGCAGACACTGTACATCATATTTGGCTTCCGCCGAGACTGTCCGCGAACTCTTGCTTCCTGCCGAGACTTCTGTACATAATAAATGGCTTCCTGCAGAGACTGTCCGCGTGATTCTGCTTCCTGCCGAGGCTCTCGGCAGGAAGCAGAATCACGCGGACAGTCTCGGCAGGAAGCCATTTTACGAGGACAGTAGTCTCTGCAGGAAGCAAGAGTTCGCGGACAGTCTCGGCGGAAGCCAAATATGATGTACAGTCTCTGCAGGAAGCGAAAATTAGCGGAATCGATTATACCCTGTGTACAATACATCTACTAAATATTTGAATTTTTCCAATGATCGGATTGGATTTATATCTGGGGCAATCACTAAATGCCGTATACTATAAACAGCTATATATGGCAAATAACATGACGTTTTGGCTGCTGAAGATAGAACCAATTGAGCCGCGACACGAGAAAACCAACAATGTGGTTGTGCGCCCAGCGCAGACTCAGCTCAGCCTGGGCATCCGCCCAGCTCGATCTGACTCTTCGCTAAGCGTTTAAAGGGTAGCTAAGGGTCTACGCTACCTCCATGCGGACAGCGAAGACTCTGATTAGACTGGGCGGATGCCCAGGCTGATCTGAGTCTGTGCTGGGCGCACAACCACATTGTTGGTTTTGTCGTGTCGCGGCTCAATTTAATCAAAGACTTCCTCTTTCACTTAACATGTCGACAAATAGAGATGAGCTATCTTCTGTGCAACTTCCTGTCTAGTACGACTTAATCGACTTCATTCATACTGCAACTACAGAAAATGTCTATCGCTTTGTGCTTTGATATTGGGACAGCAATCGCTGAGCAAACAGTGCAGACCCTGATCAGACTGCTCCTAAAAAGGAGCATTCTGATCAGGGTCTGCACTGTTTGCCACTCCGCCAGCAATTAAGATTTTTTTTTTGCGGAAAGTCAAATAAGGTATTTCACCGAATTAAATGAGATTCTTTATATTTAAGGTTATTACGACAGCTTATACCGTAAGAGGTTGATAATAGCTGGCCTGTATGCAGCAGAGTGCGTCTAATTTGAGAAAATCTGGTTATCTATTGTATTGGTTTTATGACAATTTGTCGGCAACAATGGAAACACATAGAATTTATTTTACGATTTTGATTCATTTATGATGTCCAGGGAGACAAAGTATGAGAAATTGTTCCGGCTTTACTGACAACTGAACGACTGACCGAATTTCTTAGAATAAGATGATTCCACAGCAAGTGGTACAAAACCAAGGCCTCGTTCTAATTTTAGCGTTCAACATATACTGCACATCTTTACGCTTCAATATACATGTAAAATGGCACACGCAAAGGGACTGCATTAGCGGGATTTCTTAGAATAAGATTTCCTTACGAAGGCCACTTTTCCAACTTTTTTCTATTTCTATTTATTTATTTTATTTTATTTTTTGTTTTGGACGAAGAAACCTCCTTAAACGATTTAGTCGAAGAAAAGAATTACACCAGGGATCTAGACTTGACCCCATTGAGAAAGAAGGAAAAAAGGAAATTGCTGTATATGCTTCCCTTTAACTGAAAGCAAACCCATTTTGTTTGTGCTTCCCTTGAATTGAAAGCGAACCCATTTTACCTTTATTGTACTTGTTAAGATGGCCCTCTAATGGATATCAATGTCACCTAGGAGCAGAGAGTTTGTTATTTGTAGGGGTCAGTTCGCTCTTTATAAGAGCACATTCTTTCCTGTAGAGTACCCATCTATTTTATACTCAAACCTTAAGTTTTTTTTTCTATTATTAACTGGTACGTTACTCAGGTGCTTCAATAGGAAGAGAGACAAATACTTAATCTCACGTAACTTTCCTTAATCTGCAATATGTTTCTGACTTGCACCTCGGCTGGGTTGGTATATTAAGGATTATTTTGTTTGGGGATGAATGTCAAAACACACTGAAGAAGTAAAGGCATTCTTCATTTTCTTAAAAGGAAGCACGTGCACGTGATTACAATGTACATTATCTTCGATTGATTTTAATTGCATTGCGGTATTATTACGAACATGATCAAATTTCAAAACCTCATTACAGCAAATAAATGAAACTACAATTGCAAATTTTCTAATAATCTCATATTCGGATTGCCTTGAATCGTAAATCTACAGCGTCGAAGTAACTCTGAAAGTACTCCTTAGCTACCACAGAAACCCTCCTTGGAATTCGTTTACCCATCTACATATAAGTTGTTCAATGATACGCCCAGTGGTTCATCTCCTGAGAATGTACTCTCTGACAGGAGTCATAATTTTGACAGATATCGTTTTTATTCGGGAATAAAACGGAATTTTCCTCTCTTTGGAATGGCACCAAATATTTAAACCAGTCATGAAATTCTACTATGGGTTGTTTTTTTCCCTTCCAAAACAATCCAAAAATATCAAGATTCGTCTTGTAAGACGGGTCTACATTTTTAGGATTGTGTTGGAAGGGAAAAATGCAGTGTTACAAGCGAAGAAATACGTTTTTCGATCCACTGCCGCTACCCACCAGTTCAGTATTAAGATTCCGTCAAATCTATCAGACAAGCTGCGACGATCCTGCAGCGTGCAACATTGTTTTAGAAATCTGATCGGGCATTCGTCCGTCCATTCGTCACTATTTTTGATATGATCGTAATCAAACGCTGTATGCTGGGGTCCTGAAATTAAATAAAGAAGTTGCTTATGAAAATTAGCCGACTCGTGTCTTTTTTCTGACAGACTTGAGACTTGGATATACCTTCAAGAGCAAGGTATATTAAAAGTATTTGAGCTTGGTTTCTGTTAAGAAGTAAAGTGTAAGTGATCTGCTTAAGTTTCGATTAAATTCTCTCTCTCTCTCTCTCTCTCTCTCTCTCTCTCTCTCTCTCTCTCTCTCTCTCTCTCTCTCTCAGCTCCCATTTAGATATCAGAAAAAAATGTTGGGGTTTCGATATTCGGCAAACTGTTAAGGTAAGTGATCCGATTTTGCATAAAATCTCATGGGTTTAGATGTTTTCTCTCGCTCTAATTAAGTCATTGATTTTTAACAGTTCAAACATAACCGTCTGTAAAAATTGTGCAGCGGTTTTGGCATTTGGCAGTCTTAACATAACCGTCTGTAAAAATTGTGCAGCGGTTTTGGCATTTGGCAGTCTTTTAACCCTTAATGCGCCCAAAAAACAGACGACAAAATTTACGTCTGCAAAATTTTAAGAACTGTTTCGTCTAAGCGATATCATATTGAGAATTCGAACACTAATGGACAAACAGTGTAGATTCAGATGAGGTGGCTCATAATGAGCCACCTCATCTGGATCTACACTGTTTGCCAATTCAACAGTTTTAGTTTTTTGGCGCTTTAAGGGTTAAGAGCTGACTGACATATAGGTTATCAAATGAAATTTGATAAAATTTGATGGATCAGCTGGGGTTTGGGCATTTTGCATCCGTTTCGTTTAGGTAAGAGGCGTACGTAGATAATCTGATTAAATTTTTAGTGGAAAAACTTGATACTCGTTGGCGGAACAATCCTTTTGCGCCTTCGGTAATTCTCCTCAGAAAAGCTAGAGGTCGATAATTGGATGAAATTTCACTATATCTGTGTACTATAATGAGAATTTTCAGATGATCTGTTTGTACACGCGCTGCAGCGTTTCAGGAGTAGGTAACGCACATGGAGTAAAGGAAATACGTTGTAAAGATAAACACATAGGCTTGGAAGGACACTGTCGCCTAGTTAAGATTATGCATTTACTCCCACCCACCACGCCTTCCCCGTGCCCTATCATGCCTTCTGGCCATGAACATGCGTATTATCATAAATTGTATAAAAGGCATGCTAAAGCACGG
Source organism: Ctena decussata (assembly GCA_963989385.1). Classification (NCBI taxonomy): domain Eukaryota; kingdom Metazoa; phylum Mollusca; class Bivalvia; order Lucinida; family Lucinidae; genus Ctena; species Ctena decussata. The sequence goes on along the minus strand of OZ022498.1, from coordinate 82,861,124 downwards.
TGGAAAAGATCCGCTACAGTTGTGAAACTGGAAAAGTGGCTGGGGGGTTTACACCCTTTATATCTAACTAGAAGGTTGTCCAGGGACAACTGGTCGAGCCCGCTGTTCGCTTTAGTGACCTATAAGTATGTCAAGACTAAGTAACTGCTTCACTCTAGAAAGAAGCCAAAAAACATCATGCTTAGCCAGCATTTTCTTCTTTTTTTTTTCAAATTTTCACAAAGGAAAATAAGTAGAAGTGATGACCCAGACAAGCTCAATTTATGACAGTTACAATATCTGACCTTCAAGTGTGACCTTGACCTTGGACCTACCCAAACACATATGTCACTTGACACTTCCACTCATCAAGAAGAACAATTGAGCCAAATTATTTTGAAATCCATCCGTAAATGTAGAAGTAATGGCTCAGACAAGCTCAATTTATGACCATTTTATCATTTGACCTTCAAGTATGACCTTGACTTTGGACCTACTTGAACAAATTTTCCAAATGGCACTTCTACTCATCAAGGAGAACAATTGTGTTAAATTATTTTGAAATCCATTTGTAAATGTTGAAGTTATGGCTCAGACAAGCTCAAATTATGGCCATTTTATCATTTGACCTTCAAGTGTGACCTTGACCTTGGACCGATCTAAATAAATTTTCCAAATGGCACTTTTAAACATCAAGGGGAACAATTGTGCAAAATGATTTTGAAATCCATCCATAAATGTAGAAGTAATGGCTCTGACAAGCTCAATTTATTGCCATTTTATAATTTGACCTTAAAATGTGACCTTGACCTTGGACCTACTTGAACAAATGTTTCAAAAGGCACTTTTATTCATCAAGGAGAACAATTGTGCCAAATTATTTTGAAATCCATTCGTAAATGTAGAAGTTATGGCTCGGACAAGCTCAATTTATGGCCATTTTATCATTTGACTTTCAAGTGTGACCTTGACCTTGGACCTACCTGAACAAATGTTTCAAATGGCACTTCTACTCATCAAGGAGAACAATTGTGCCAAATTATTTTGAAATCCATCCATAAATGTAGAAGTAATGGCCCGGACAAATCCGGACGGACGCACGCACGCACTAACGCACGGACATACACCGAACTGACATTGTAACAACTATGTCTCGCTCACCGCAAGCGGGCTCGACAAAAATAGCAATCTAAGCATATTTATCAAACAAAATTTCAATATATTAGAAAAAAAATGGCCTTATTTTCAGAGACCAACAAACTCAACCACCCCTCTTGACAATATCGGTTTGCTTTGCTCATTTATCAAAACCAGCCTTAAAATGACCTTATTTTGCACAATTTACATTTAAATTAAAAATATTTCATCCTTCGCTTCCCGAGGAAACTGCAATAGTTTGTTGAAAGAGGGCAAATTTTCATTGATACATTCAGAGGTCCTTTCAATTCTTCCCCAGAACTTTTTACTGAAAGGTATCTTTGGTTTATATGGAGGGAAGAAAAATCAGCCGTTGGAATAGAAAGTCTAGACCATTGTCTCTTACTCTTTTACACGATGTACTCAGCCATGGTGCTACCTTATACGGTACGTGAGAAATCTGATCATTGAGTAGTATACCATAGAGATCTGGCCCAGAGGTTATAAAACTTGAGTACATTCTCAAACTCAAAATAAAGCACACTGATTGGCTGCTTCCGAGTATGTGCTCGGAAGCAGCCAATCAGTGTGCTTTATTTTGAGTTTGAGCTTATTCTCAAGTTTTATAACCTCGAACCCTGATCGCACAGATCTTATACACAGAAAGGTCAACAAATGGTTTCAACAAGTATCATTACATATGCAACTAAAGCAAGAGTAGACAGATGTCTGTAAAATATGTCAGAAGTTTTTTGTTGATTTGTTGACTCTCTGAAGTCATGACAAAGTTTGTATTTTTAACTTTTAGGCAAATCAGTTTCCCTAAAGCTAAGATCGTAGTCGTGTTCTTATTAACAGCAGGTGCATGTCTTTCTTTAAGCCTGCAGCACACTATGAAATTCAAGTGAGCCATGATTTGGGAAAAAAATATTTTATTTTAAGGATTTAACTAGCTTTAATAATAGAGACGATTCGGATGACTGTGCGCGGATGACATGCCTTCTTGCGTCCAGAAACCACGAACATGTAGTGAGTTTTGCAACTTCGTACATGTTCTGTAGGGAAACAAAGTAATAAACATGCCGGCGCATTACTCCCAAACGTAGCATAAAGCTGTTACTTAGAGAGCGATTTGCCGGCGTTTACGTATCGATAACTCCACAAAAATAAACTTCTTTACTTATAATTCAAACTTGTTCATCTACCTTTATATCCTAAAATACGTCGACTATACGGGGTATCTTAAAAAAAGCTGCAAAGTTCGAATATTTAGGTTCGGGTGTTTCATCGATGTATAAAAGCTGGGTTTGTTCTCTCGCGACCAATCAAATTGCACCAAATGAGCTGTAGACTGTGAAGTTAGTGTAGCATCATTTCTCACGGAGCGGCTCAACAGCTGATATTAGTTTGACTCCACAGACATCACATTTCTATCTCTACTGCTTTAATGTTGATATTTATTTTGGTATAACTAATAAGAGGATAAAACATTCTTTTCCTCTTTTTCTCTTTAAACGTTTGCCAAGCCCGAGTGTATTAACTTGTTGCAGCCCGAACCGCGCAGCGGTGAGGGCTGCAACATGTTAATACACGAGGGCTTGGGCAAGCGTTAAAACACAGGAAAAGAATGTTTTATTGTCATTGTTATATACGTTCTTACGGACGCCATCTTGATTCCAGAGCTCTGCAGACGACACGAAAGCGGGCTTTAATGGTTTTTAAGCCCTGGCGCACCCGTGTTTTAACAGTGTTGAAACCCTGTGCCAGCGATTCTGTCGCATTGCGACAATTAAAAATAGTAGGAAACCAACGTAAAATGCTGCCGATTACAACACCGCTGTTTTCTATAGTTAAGTCTCATTAGGTATATAACAATGGGAGTTAAAGAGCAAAATGCCAATAGCTTCGCGCCTTCAACAGTTTTCCAAACGCAAGTTAAAACCATACACTGGAAAAAGTAAACGCACAGCTGGTTTAACAATGCTCTAAATCTAACGTGCCCTAGTTGCGTTTGTTAGAAAGTTTAACTCAAACATGGCATTTTGGTATACGTAGCGTGTACACGGTGGGTAATCTCGATGAACGGAGCCACTGGCTCCGCACCTTAAATCTTATGAAGAACTTCCGCGTCTGTTGCGGCTCTGAAGTTGTAGCTGGGAAAAGTGTGACAGCAAGAGGTAGGTCTGGCGTTTCTCGATTTTTATTTTTTTTTGTTTCAGGGATTCAATCAAAAAAGCAGAATGCTATTAGATGGCCATGTTATTTAACTGACGCAACGTGCAGAGAAGAATGTGTGAATTTCACTTGGCTTTTCTGGAAAATATTTGTTCCGAGGCTAGTTTAATCATTCAGTGACATGGAGTGCGACAAAAGTCACTACATTTTCCCATTAACGGATGAGCGATATGGACTTGAAAGGTGACTTTCACGTGATTAATCGGTTAATGTATTTCCCAAATTACCCCTGTCAGTTTTCTGAATATAACTGCACAAAATCTGCACCAAAAGGGTATGGCTCCGTTCATGTAGTGTGGCTCCGCTTATGGAATGTGGCTCTGAAGCTGAGGACCAAGTTTCATCTAGACCACAATGGCCACAAGTATTAATATGCTCTCTCTCTCTCTCTCTCTCTCTCTCTCTCTCTCTCTCTTGACAGAAATACTATCCCGCGGAGCCGTTAACCCAAAAACAGCAAATCACAGATAAGTAGACATACAAATCAGAACTGCAAGGCCGCGCAGCGCAGTCGGTAGCGCGTCTGTCTAAAACGCCAGAGGTCTCGGGTTCGATACTCATTCTGAACACTTTTTTCGTTGAGATTGAGACTTCCCCGATTGCTGATTCAAGTTAGGGAAAGTAAAAAGATAGGCAATGGTCAGGAATTAATACAGTCAAATCCCACATCCCGCTCTCAAAACCAATAGGGAAAGAAGCACAGACAGACAGAAAAATTGACACAAGTTCACGAAAGACACGCACGGTAAACTAAATGAGCAGCTCTTTCCCAAACAGGTGGTCATTCAGCTACCCTAATCAAGATCAACATCTAGTTTTATCTATTTCATTTTTAACTTACAAAACAAAACAAAAGATAAGGCAGATTGGGAGTTGTCAGTTACTGACGGAAGTATGTATACTTAGTAATTGTTAACCGCTTAGGAGGTCTTGGCCTGCTGAAAAGTGTGGTTAGGTCCCAACGTGACCACATCTGTTTACCGTGGACGTATAACTTGTGTTGTGTTATTGTTTAACGTCCACGGTAAACAGCTATGGTCATGTCGGGACGGTCAGTTAACCTAACCACACTATTCCTGGGGAGGCTTATACCTCCTAAGCGGTTAACCAGTACTAAGTGCACTTACTTTCACCAGTAACTGACAACTGCCCTTCCTTAATCAGCGGAAGGGGAATGCAAGTAAATGGCCGGACCGGGTATCGAACCCAGGACCTCTGCTTACAAGTCAGGCGCCCTACCGAATGCGATACTCGGCCCGACGTAAAGCAACAATATAGCAACAACAACATACAAATCAGGGGAAAACAAAACCAGTGTCCGTCCCGCACCTGCTGCAATCGCATAATGATATGCCCAACCAATGGGACACTCAGTTGCCCTCGGCTTCATGGCAGCTTCGCGCCCTACTATGACATGCCTGCTATATTTAAAGATATTACCATTTAGTATGTTGATGATTTGCTTCCGGAAGCTACTTCACCATTAGGGATAATCCGTTACTAAACTTCTTCCGGCAAAGTACAGCTTAATCGACATCTGTCATTCAGCAATGTAACAAAACGTCATGCGAGATAGAAATTCATTCATTTATATATTAGTTGTGATAGTATTGAATCCATGTTACCAGCTAACTAGCAATATTTTAGTCTAATTAGTCTTCTTGACCGCAGGAAAGGAAAATAGACACACTTGTAGAGGATGCAACCTGCCATTTAGGCCGCGACATGACTAAACCAACCAGTGGTCATGAGCCCAGCAAAGACTAGGATCAACCTGGGCAGCCGCTAAGTCTGATGAGAGTCTTCGCTGTGTGCTTAAAGGGTAGCTAAGGGTACGTACATTTATTTTTTTCCAGTAACTGACAACTGCCCTTCTTAAATCAGCGGAAGGGGAAACGAAAGTAAGTGGCCGGACTGAGTATCGAACCCAGTACCTCTGGCTATCATCTAAGTATTAATGGTTGAACTATCAACAGATGGAGCCCATGATCAGGAATTTTGGATGGTGGGATTAAGCTGGCCGTAAAAGATTAAAAGGATGGCTCCAACTACCAAAAATACAAGTCTTGAGGTTATCTCTACGTATTATAGTCGTTCGTAAACTCAAGGCTCTAAACAACAACTAAACCGATTGTCGATGACATGCCGACACTAATAAAACAAGAGGGCCCGCTCATCTGAGTAAAAAAAACTCAAAGGTCAAACTAGGATCATCATTTGAACAAACCTGATAGTTTAAACTGCAAAAATATGACAGACATTGGTTAAAGCTAAAAAAATGACCTTGACCTCTATTCCAAAAAAAAAAAAATCTAGTACTCATTTATTAGACTGTATTTTATTTACTGCTGTACCAAAATTTCTTCAAGTTCCATGAACTCTAATATTTATCTCTTTCCCCCAAACAAACACCAGAAAGCAAATTAGACCTTGCCAAAAAATTATTTGAACTATCTTGGGCCAAAGTCTTCAAAACTTTCCATGAAATCTTGTGTTCTAGCAGTTTCTCACATTTGACCACGCTGTAAATAGGTCAAGGTCAATCCAAGGTCATTCATTTGAATAATCTTGGTATTACTGGAGTACCCAATGCTACATACCAATTTTCAAGGCCACCATTTTACCATAATCGGGCATAGCCGCCATGTTGCTCATGTGACCTGGACCAGTTGAAAAAAATCGTTTCTCAGCCTCTTGAGGCTCTTAATGATATCTGGTTAAAACTGGACAATGGTTTTAGAAAACTATGTCAAAATATGAGAGTTCAGGGTCAAGGTGAAAATGACCTTGACCTCTTGTACTAATAAATCTTCATCCACTCATTATGATGAATGTATATACCAATTTTTAGGCCTTAATCTTCTAAACTTTCCATGATGTCTTATGTTCCAGCATTTTCCTATAATTGACTTTGCCGTAAAAAGGGTCAAGGTTAACCCAAGGTCATAATTTGAACAATCTTGATAGTATTCAATGCTTCATACCATGTTTCAAGGCCATCGGTCAATTGGTTCTGGAGAAGAAATTTTTTAGAGGTTTTTACCATATACAGGCGTGGCGGACATGTTGGTCATGTGACCTGGACCAGTTGAACTAATTGTCATTCCCTCAGCCCCTGGAGGCTCTATATGAAATTTAGTTACAATTGGCCCAGTGGCATGGCTTGTGAGGAGATAAAATGGATATACCAATTTTTAGGCCTTCATCTTCGAAGCTTTCCTTGAAATCTTAGGTACAGCACTTTCCCTATTTGGCCTTGCCATAAAATGGTCATCATTATTAACAATCTTGATAGTACTCGAGTACCCGATGCTACATACCAAGCTTCAATGCCGTCGGTCAGTTGGTTCCGGAGAAGATTTTAAATGGTTTTTACCATATATGGGCGTGGGGGCGATGTTGGTCATGTGACCTGAACAGTTTAAACAAACTTTCAATCCCTCAGCCACTGGAGGCTCTATATGAAATTAGTTAACAATTGGCCTAGTGGTTTTTGAGGAGATTGTTTGAAATTGTCAAAATATGAGAGTTCTGGGTCAAAAGTCAAAGCATGACCTTGACCTCTTGGACTCACATATCTTTATGTTCTTATTGAGATGACTGCATAAACAAATTTGTAGGCCTTAATCTTCAAAATTTTCCATGAAATCTTATGTTCTAGCATTTTCCCATATTTGACCGTGCAGTTGAAAGGTCGACAAAAGGCCATAATTTGAATAATCTTGATAGTCCTCGAGTTCCCAATGCTACATACAAAGTTTCAAGGCCATCGGTCAATTGATTCTGTAGGAACAAAATTTTAAAGTTTTTTACCATATATGGGCGTGGCGGCCATGATGGTTATGTGAACAAGACCGTTTGAACAATTTTTTGTTCCCACTTCCTCTGGAGACTATATGTGAAATTAAGTTACAATTGGCCTAGTGGTTTCAGAGGAGAAGTCGTTTGAAAATGTGGACGGACGTCGATGGACGACGGGGCATGCCTATCCTATAAGCTTCCCCGAAGCCTCCGGCACAGGTGTGCTAAAGATAGTGAAATGGTACATTTATAGGCGCTTTCATAATCAATCGAATCAGAATCTGTACTTCGCCAGCAAAGAAAATGGGGCTGTACATAGAATCTGCTCGGTGGGGGTCAACACTTAAAGAAAAAAAATTGCTCCTCTATGAGCAAATTCTTTCCTTTAAAATAGACCCCATTTCAAAGAGCTTTTTTATTCAGAAAAACAAAAAGGGCTTCATGCAAGTTAATTAACATTATGTTTGGAAAAGAGACATGGGCGTTTATTAGAGCAGGGGCGTTTATAAAGATTAACACGGTAAAATTCTGTTGTTAAGGAGACGGTAAAGGCTCTGTACAAAACCCATATGAAATATTAAACTTGTCCCCGAGCAGAAAATTTTCTAAAAACCACAAAACCCGTCGCCCTATACCAGAAACCTTTCCTAGCAGTAGATGGCAAGAGGATTTAAAGAAAATGCCACCGCGCAGAGGGTATTTTTATACAATTTTATATATAATACTGTTATAAGCAGCGGTGCATGTAACCTCTATTAATTATGCCTAAATTCACTTCGCGTTCATTGCGTTGCTGACCAACGATTCTCCATTCTGCAATAAGTATGTCCATTTTAAAAATCATTTTGACATATAAATACAACCTGTCGCATGGTCAGGAAAAATATGGACGGACGCTCGGCGCCCCGTTACTGCGGCTATGGATTCGTTCCGCTGAGGTGCGGGGGTAACGTCGATATGAGAATTGAAATATGATGATGTCAGGAAAAATAACTGAATCTGCATTCTTTATACCCGTCAGAATTTTACTTTAAGCGTTCAATCATCCTTTCGACGAAAACAAAAACGATTTTATCTAACCCGTTTTCTGAAAAATTGTTTGAGATATAGAAAGTTGTTGTTTCAAATCCATTAACTTTTGGTCATACTCTATAAAAAAGCCTCCTTCTCGGTACTTTCCCCAGCTTCTAAACTGCGTCACATAGGAAGATAATTTTGGTTTACTAATTGTATTTAGTATGAAAATATTAAGGCAAATGTGAGGATATTTTGACATTGTTGATTTAAGAGCTAATTGCTCCTGTTTTTATTATTATTGTATTACTTGTGAACTTACGATGCGCATGAACGACCTGGCCTAGGGTTTTGAACTTTCATATATGGAATAACCTGGCTGAGGGAGAAAAATGGACCTTTTTATTGCTATTAAAGTGAAACGTGTGCATAGTATCCCGCTTGGGGTATAATGATATCATATGGTAATTTTAATTTATATTCGTATATAGTATAACGAGAGGGCCATAAGGCCCTGAATCGCTCACCTGAGTAAAAAGATCAATGGTCAAACTAGGATCATCACTTCTATTGCTAAAATGGTTAAGTACTCATATATTTGACTGTATTTATTAACTTCTGCACCAAATTTTTCTACAAGCTTCATGAACTCTTATAGTCAACCATTTTTCCATATAATAGCACCAGAAAGCAAATTTGACCTAGCCAAAAAATTATCAAAGTCCCCCAGCCCCTGGAGGCTCTCCATGAAATTTGGTTACAATTTGCCTAGTGGCTTTTAAGGAGATGTTTGAAATTGTCAAAATATAAGGTCAAAGAATAACCTTGACCTCTTGTACTCACTAATCCTTATTTACTCATTCAGATGACGGTATATACCAGATTTTAGGCCTAAATCTTTGAAATTTTCCAAGGAAACTTGTGTTCTAGTATTTTACCATATTTGACTATGCCGTTGAAAAACCCAAGGACATCATTTGAACAATCTTGATAGAACTCGAGTACTCGATGCTACATACCAAATTTCAAGGCCATCAGTAAATTGGTTTCGGAGAAGAAGATTTTTAAAGTTTTTTACCATATATGGGCGTGGCGGCCAAGTTGATCATGTGACCCAGACCATTTGAAGAAATTTTTGTTCCTTCAACCCCTGGAGGCTCTATATGATTTGGTTACAACTGGGACAGTGGCTTTTAAGAAGAAGTTTGAAATTACTAAAATATGAGAATTCGGGGTCAAAGGTCAAAGAACGACCTTGACCTTTTGTACTCACGACATGTACTCATTAAGATGACTTTTTACAAATTTTTAGGTCTAAATCTTCAAAACTTTCCATGCAATCTTACGAAGTGCGTTCGAAAAGTTTTGCAAATGGCCTCATAACATTGTTTAAGGGCAAGCCGGGTACAAATGCTTTGTATATGCTGAAAACACTACATTTTGTCTTTACAATGATACCAAACACTATACTAAGACACTTTTCCTTATTTACTTACAACGCATTTTATTAGGCCCCAGTCATACCACTGGGCTAATTTTAGATGTTAAATCTCTTCAGTGTTAGGCGTTCAAGTCAAATGTCGCTGTAAATACAAAATTAATCTTTGTCAATTGCTTTTCCATCGGTGCCTACAATATTCATACAAAAATTATCAGGGTGGCAACTGTTATCGATTTATTCCTTGCAAAACAATGCTTAATTTTTATGACGTTATTGAAATATACGTTAACGTCATTTTTGAAAGCTTGTAGAGGCTAATTTGAATTTATTGACAGGTTTTAGTTAACCCATGTAAATGCTCTTGCTGACAAGATTTTGAATGCTAATACACTCGTTTTCATTACAAAACCACTTAATTTTAGTAGAAATGGGAAATTTGCTTCTACATAAAGTACGGATAACCCATATTCCCGGGCCAGTATGGAACCTAGATTAAAAATAATTTCCGCGATATTTACAGGACAACACTGCCCGGGCATTGTCTTTCGGTAGCTAAGATAAAAAAAATCTAAGACTCCTGATATCTAAATTACGGCCTACTAAAGTAAAATTCTGCAGTGTCTTTAGGGTATACCTCTTTCAAAGAAGTTAAAAATCCGCCCTTTTTTAAAAAAATACACCGTGTTTGCAGCCTTTCCTACGCATATCATAGCTTTATGTGTTTTCGCAATCAGAAATTCTGTTTTTATGTTGGTTACCGAGAAATAACGTCATTTGCATTACTTTTCGAACGCCCCTCGTATTTTATAGCATTTTCCCATATTTGACCTTGCTGTGAAAAGGTCAAGGTCAACCGAAGGTCATTATTCGAACACTCTTGATAGTAATAAAGTGCCTGATGCTACATACCAAGTTTCAAGGCAATTGGTCAATTGGTTCTGGAGAAGAAGATATTTTTAAGTTGTTTACCATATATGGGCATGGCAGCCATATTGGTCAGGTGGCCCAGACTATTTCAACAAATTTTCATTCCCTCAACCCATGACAGTTCTGTATGAAATTTGGTTACAACTGACCCCGTGGCTTTTGAGGAGATTGTTTGAAACTGCAAAATATGAGAGACCTGGGTCAAAGGTCAAAGAATGATCTTGACCTCTCGTACTCACAAATCTTCAGTTACCCATTAAGATGACAGTTTTTACCAATTTTAGGCCAAACTTTTCAACAGTTTCCAAGAAATAGTATAAGCCAGCTTTTTAACATATTTGACCTTGCCGTAAGAAGGGTCAAGGTCAACGCAAGGTTATCATTTGAACAAACTTGATAGAACTTAAGTACTCAATGCTACATACCAAGTTTCAAGTCCATCGTTTAACTGGTTCTGGAGAAGAAGATTTTTTTATTTTATTTACCATATATGAGCATGGCAGCCATATTGGTCATGTGACCCAGACCATTTTAACAAATTTTCATCCGCTCTATCCCTGAAACTTCTATATGAAATTTAATCACAATCGACTCAGTGGCTTTTCAGGAGATTGTCTGAAATTGTCGAAATATGAGAGACCTAGGTCAAAGGTCAAAGAATGCCTTGACTCACAAATCTTCATGTACTTATTAAGATGACTGTATTTACCAATTTTTAGCCCAAAATCTTCATCAGTTTCCAGAAAATCTTATGTTCTAGCATTTTCCCATATAAAATCACCTAACACCAAATTTTAACCTACCGTAAAATAAATCAGGGTCAACCCAAGGTCATAATTTGAACATTCTTTGTAGTACTTACATACCCGATGCTACATACCAAGTTTCAAGGCCATCGGCCTCTTGGTTCTGGAGAAGAAGATTTTTAAGGTTTTTACCATATATGGGCATGGTGGCCATGTTGGTCATGTGACCAGGATCGTTTGAACATCTTTTCATTCCTAGGACCCCAAAAAGCTACATATGAGATTTAGTTACAATTGGCCCAGTGGTTTCAGAGGAGAAGACGTTTGAAATTGTGGACGGACTATGGATGGATTGACGGACGGAAAACGACGGACGACGGAGCCTTTCCATCCTTTAAGATCCCCCGGAACCGCTGGCTCTGCTGAGCTAAAAGCCAATAAAAATCTTTAGCTATACCCTGTGAACCATCATAACTTGATGGAATGGCGTGCCATGCAAAGGTTAATACGAGGGTTGTTCAGAAAGTTCTGATCGTGACATCATATTTCGGTGAGCACCATAAAGATAGAACTTCTGATAGCGAAAAAATATAAAGCTGTGATATGTCTGGACAACTCCTCAACGCAACTTATTTTTTCTAAAGGACGCATGTTTGAACGTGTTTTAAAGAGGTATGCCCTACAGCCACTGTAATTTTTTTACTTTAGAAGATCATAATTCATATATGATAGGTCTTTAATCTTTTTCATCATTGCTTCTTAAAGACAGTGCCCAGGAAACTGTGTCATGTAAGTATCGCGGAATTTTTTTTTCTCTAGGTTCCATACAGTTCCGTGAATTTGAATTATTTGCATTTTATATACTTGCAAATTCCCCCTCTCTACTCAAGTTATCATATATTGTAATGAAAACAAATGTCTGAGCATGCAAAATTCTGTCAGGAAAAGTTTTTGCATGGTCCAATTCGAAATTGTCGAAAAATAAAATAAATATAAAAAAACAAAGTTGCTACAAGCTTCAAAAATGACGGTGGCGTCGATTTCAGTAACGTCATAAGAACTGCGTCTGGCTTTGCGAGCCATGAATCAGTAACATGTGCTATCCTCGAATCAGTAACATGTGCTGTCCTCCTAACTTTAAAATCGACATTGAAGGCAGCGATTGACAAAAGCTGACAAAAATTATTTTGTATTTACGATGATTCTTTACTTGAATGACACACTGAAAATAAATTAACATATTAATTTAACCCAGTGGTACGACTGGGGCCTAATAGAATGTGTTGTAACTCAATAAGAAAATGTATCTTCGCATATCGCCGCTTAGTTTCACTGTAAAGGTAAAATGTAGAACTTTTAATATATGCAAATAATTTGTCCCCAGCATGCCGCTAAACAAAGTTATGCGGCGAGAATCAGAACTATTTGAACAACCCTCGTAAGTATTTCGAAGGTAATAGTAACGTCAGGAAAACGCCCCACGTCGACGTTCACCTGGCTTTGTCCAGTTTTGCAGTATATTTCGGTGTATATAGGACTGGTGATTCACCTGAGTAAAGGAATCACGAATTCAAAGCTTTAACCGCTTAAATTGAAGTTCTCGCTCAGAAATGGTATTTCATCCCATATTCCAACCTAACGCATACGGACAAAGTGAAGAATCTAAAGACTTCAAGTTGTCCAGTGTTTTAACCTTCGCAAAAGCAAAGAAACACAACAACAAAAAAACAAAAACAAAACAAAACAAGAATTCCGCGGTATTAGGTGTTTCGCCTGCTGGCACTTCGTCACAAAACAGAGCGAAATCAGCAAAGATGTATGCATGAACCAAGTCTCTTGGCTCTAGCCCTGCTAGTTTCTGAGAAACAGACCTAAATGCAAAAACTTGACAAAAAATTGCAAAAGTCAGTCAACCGTAAACTGTTGGTCAACACTCAATATTGATGACGACTTTAAGCTCTTCTCTTCCAGATGTATGCATGAACCAAGTTTTATGGGTCTAGTCTTTATAGTTGCTGAGAAACCAACCGAAATGCGAAAACTCAACAAAAAATTGCAAGGTCAGTCAACCGTAAAATGAAGGTCAAGACTCAATATTGATGATGGCATTGAGATTTACTCTTCCAGATGTATGCATGAACCAAGTTTCATGGCTGTAGCCCTGATAGTTTCTGAGAAAATGACATAAAGGCAAAAATCTGACAAAAATTGCAAAGTCAGTCAACCGTAAAATGTAGGTCAAGACTTAATATTGATGATGGCTTTGAGATCTACTCTTCTAGAAGTACGCATCAACCAAGTTTCATGGCTCTAGCCCTTATAGTTCTTAGAAAATGACCTAAACAAGAAAACGACAAAAATTGCATAGTCAGTCAACCGTTAAATGTAGGACTAGACTCAATAGTGATGATGACTTTGAGATCTTCTCTTCCAGATGTACCCATGAACCAAGTTTCATGGCTCTAGCCCTTATAGTTTCTGAGAAAATTACCTAAACGCGAAAACTCGACAAAAAATTGCAAAGTCAGTCAACCGTAAAATGTAGGTCAAGACTCAATATTGATGATGGCTTTGAGATCTACTCTTCTCAGATGTATGCATGAACCAAGTTTCATGGCACTAGCCCTTATAGCCTCTGAGAAAATGACCTAAACGCGAAAACTCGACAAAAAATTGCAAAGTCAGTCAACCGTAAAATGTAGGTCAAGACTCAATAGTGATGATGGCTTTGAGATCTACTCTCTCAGATGTATGCATGAACCAAGTTTCATGGCACTAGCCCTTATAGCCTCTGAGAAAATGACCTAAACGCGAAAACTCGGCAAAAAATTGCAAAGTCAGTCAACCGTAAAATGTAGGTCAAGACTCAATATTGATGATGGCTTTGAGATCTACTCTCTCAGATGTATGCACGAACCAAGTTTCATGGCACTAGCCCTTATAGCTTCTGAGAAAATGACCTAAACGCAAAAACTCGACAAACGTTTACGCCGCTAACGACGACGACGACGACGACACCGGAAAAGCAATACATATAGTCTCGCCTCTGCTTTGCAGGCGAGACAAAAACTTTCTCTGCATCGGCCTTACTCCGGTTGCAAAAGCGCGCCTTTGCTTTGAAAAACTCTATGCAAATTACCAAATAACAAGTGTCCAACTTTGCAAAAGTAAGCATTTGCACACGTTCCCGATTAAAGGCCCCATTGCTCTATCAGCATGAAAAATATTATCATGAGGTATCGCTGCAAGCTTCACACTATAGCTTCGTGATTGTAAATGACCGTGATAAGCCAGCTTTAAAAAATAAAACGGCTTTAGTTTCATATAAAAATGGTTTGAAAATTTATTTGGGTCATTTTAGTTGGCAACTAAAATGACCTACTTTCGATTTCATAAAGTGGTAAAAATACAATGTACAGGCGTGAAGTCCCAATCATTATCCCGCCTATGTTTATATAGCATTGCTAGACGGGAAACCAGTACAGGAAATTGCATTTTGTGGAGCGATTTGTTATTTTTCAAAAAATTGTTTTCTCTACTTTTTGCCAGTTATATGACCCAATTTATGCACGCCAACCCACATTTTATTACCAAACGTGTAGGCTGAACCGCTTTTTACAATGATTTGAGTTTCTGCATTTTTACCGCTGATAGGACTATGGAGACTTTAAAAGGACATGCAATGTAAAATGAAAAACAAATGATATATTTTCATAGAAGATAGTCTTCGTAGAAGCCAAATTCTATACTCCTGCTCAAAGTTTCAAGGGAAATGTCAAGACGGAAGCTCAAGGGAAGCGTCAAGGCGGACGAACTTCACCTCAGCATCAGCCAATGAGGCTGCTTGCTTACTGACGTAAGCGTCACTTGGAAAAAAAAGAAAAAAACGTGGCATGCCGTAAGGTGCTCCGTTTAGCCTTCTGGCTGCTCTGAGCGCAACAACAGGAAATCTTTAACCCCGACTTGACTTGTTTTAATGAATGGGATGTGACTTCATACTTTGCCTTGGCCCATTATGGTTTAACAAATGGCTTCCTTTCAACTCGTGAGTACTTTTCTTTCTTTTTTATGATCAATTTGATTTTAGTGTCGTCGCTATAGTGCACTGATTGACGTTGGGAGCCATTACGCGAACTAAATCTTTATGTATTTTTGTATTATGGATTTCATCGGGACCAAGGATGATTTTGGTTGGTTGTTTTGGGTTTAACGCCCTTTGAGACAGTAAGTATTTCAGTCCATATCGGGCCGTCTCCCAAAGAGAGGGAGAAAGAAGAGAGAAATGATGGAGAAAAATGTCCAAACAACCTCCTCCCCCCCCCCCCCCCCCCCCGCGCAGCAACTGCAAGCACAGTAGGTCCTTGTCCTACTGATATCCAATTCAGTAGGACGCCCTGGCACTGGAAGTTATATGCAGCACCACACGACCACGCCCGGGACCAAGGATGAAGTTTGTTGATAGTGAAAAACGTTTTTAAATCACCACGTCAGTCTATGCTGCTTGTCGTTCGAGGGCGGCAGTCCCGATGTTGTTAACTGATCACCTCACCTTGCTTGAAGAAGAGGGGGCTGTTTTTTGTGCTTTCGTGCATTTGATTTGTTTTGCGCGTATGTGTATGTCCTTGGTATCGTGGACAGACTGCGGATTGTGGTTGTGGTAAACCCTAGCTGGACCTTTCAATCATTTTTTTTTTTTTGCAAATGTAGAATGAAAAAAAAAGGAAGTAGACCGAAGTAAAATGCTCCTTTTCATGTTTGCTTTCGAAAAGCCATGAAAACTATTTGTTAAGTCCTACGTGCATTACACTTCTGTCAGAAAGATATAACGTGAGTTAGTTGTGAAATGTCAGCAGTTAGAAGTCCATTTTAAATGCCTAAGTTAATGGTACTTTTACTCGTATATTAATAATTACACGAGACATCTAATAGTGAATTATTCATTTATGCCGTCTGTTATCCCAGATCGTTAGTTTTAGCACACAAAAATGTCTCATGCAATTATCATTCAGTCAAAATATTACCAGTTGCACTGTATACACTGATGGTAATGAGATAAATATCGTATAACATTAGACATGTCTCGTTGACTTGTTTAATTTAAGACATGTCTGGTTGATGATGATCCTAACCAAATTAGGCAACAATTGTAAGTTGAAATATACAGTACACAAACTGATATTCTATGGATGCTACTGTGTAAGGATCTATCCTAAATGATATAAATAACATCGAACTAGAAAATAATGTTAGTAAAACACTATGCCCCCAACCATATGCTTGGTCCTAAAACAGCATAGTCAATACTAGAAAAAAAATGAGGTAAATCATTCAAAAGTCAATCAGTCAATCTACTTATCATCTCCAATCAGCTGACCAAGTTTCAAGACCCTAGCTCGTAAATACTTTTTGAGAGTCTAAAATGTCAAAATTTTCAAAGGGACATAACTCCGAAGAAAATAATGAAATTCATTCGTAAATTAACCAGTTAATTTACTTATCACCTCCAATCAGCATACCAAGTTTCAAGTTCCTAGCTCTTATATTTTTTAGATATCTTGCTGAAAAGTTAAAATGCCAAAATTTTCAAAGGGCCTTAACTCCGAAAATAATTAATGGTTTTCTTTTAAAAGTTAATTCATCTACACATCATTCCTAATAAGCTGGCAAAAGTTCAAGCCCCTAGCTCAAATACTTTATGATATCCTGCTGACAAGCTGAAATGCCGAAAATTTCAAAGGGCCATAACTCCTACAAAAATTGATGGATTTATTTCAAAAGTTAATCACTTCATCTACTAATCATCTCCAATAAGCTGGTACAGTTTCAAGTTCGTTGCAAAAATACTTTTTGAGATATCCTGCTGACAAAAGTGAAATGTCGAAATTTTCAAAGGGCCATAACTCCTACAAAAATTTATGGATTTCGTTCAAAATTTAATCAGTTCATTTACACACCACTTTACCTTATCTCGGGCATAAAGATAAGTAATAGGATGTTTTCTAGTTGTAACATGTACATAGTAGAAAAAAATGTTAGTCCTTTACGTTGCCTGGTGTAAAGTAAATTTTGTCAAGATGTTGGTCCACAAATTTGTTGCCCAGTGTTAAGCACTAGATAGAAGAAATGCTTAACCCTGTTAGTTGACCATTTCTAAGCCAATGTATTATAGTCGTTTAAGTTGCCCAGATAGTCAAAATGTTAGTTCTTTAGGTTGCCCAGTGTAAAGCATTACAGATAAACAGGGCTGTGGCTTTAAACCTAATTTGAAAGACAATGATAGTTGCAGAAGCAAGGTTCAGACTTCCAACTATTATTGTAGGCTTTCTGGATAACCTCGAACAACGTCGAAAATTCCAGAGGCGGAGACCCGAAGTACGTACCCCACGCGCACAATAGCCCTATGGCCAAAACTTTGACCGCCATTTTGACCCCTCCAAACCCATTGCCACGGGGGTGCACCTAGTAGGCAGTGTACACCTCTGGCGCATTTACGTGGCCACAACCTCGTTTACCTCCAACAACGTCGAAAATTCCAGAGGCGGAGCCCCGAAGTTGGGGTCGGGAGCACTCACTATGACGATATGGACCTAACTTTGAACCACATTTTCACCCCTCCAAATCGATTGCCACCGGGGTGTACCTAGTGGGCCATGCACTCCAATAAGCTGGTAAAGTTTCAAGTCCCTAGATTAAGCACTTTTTGAGATATCCTGCTGACAACGCTGAAATGCCGCATTTTTCAAAGGGCCATAACTCCTACAATAATTGATGGATTTTGTTCAAAAGTTAATCAGTTATCTACTCATCATCTCCAATAAGCTGGTAAAGTTACAAGTCCTTAGCTAAATTACTTTTTGAGATACCTTGCTGACAAGGTTTCCTTATGAATTTTTCTCAAAAAGGGAGACAACTCGTACAAAAAATACGTATCAGCTATTTTTTTATTACGAATCCATACGTAAAGTTTCAAAACTCTAGCATACACGGTTCCTAAGATATGGTATGCGTGACGAACGGACGGACGCACAGACAACCCAGAAGTAATATGCCCCCTCAACTTCTTCGAAGTTGGGGGCATAATAAAGATTGTCTATATTTCACGGAGCTGTAAATCATATGGAATTGTCTTTGGTATGTCATTCTCTCGCCTGGAGACCTCCAAAACACTGGCAATCCTGTAAATAAGGCAGAGATATTATTACAGAGAGGGTTTAACGAAATCATGGCGTCTTGCTTTGACATTGCTTTCTAACATATCTTAAGGCCCTGTCACACTACAACGTTTCAGACAACGTATGCCAACGTATGAAAAATTTATCCAATACGCTGGCATACGCTGGAGATAAATTAAAACATCAAACAGCAGCCGGTTTTGGAACGCACACATAGCGTACTGAAACGTATAAATAACTTATTCACAACTTATCCCTAGCGTATACATAACTTATACAAGCGTATAACAGCGTGTTCCCAGCGTATCTGTAGCGTTCTTGTCTTATGCCGAACGCATGCACAACGTTAGTCTAACTTACGCCGACCTTATGTATAGCGTGTTGGAGCGTGCTTCGACGATCAGATGTAAAGCGACGGCTCTCTACAACGTTTTTAATTGTAGTGGACGTTGATCGATGGACATGCCTAAAGAACGAAAATTAGAGAACTTTGCAGGTAGTAGCTGACCACCTGCATGCCTACCGTCGTCCCAATCATCACCCGACTGCCGTGTCTACGATGGTAGCCAACCTCTCTCTCGCGCAGACTCCAATGCCTCTTTAGTGGTATCCGTGGCGGCATCTGCAGCAGCTGTGGTGGCATCTGAAGTATTAACCCCCGCTCAAGCCCCAAAACGACAAGCAGAAGCGGTCCAAGAAGATTCCTTATTTAAAAGTGATGAATTGCTGATCTGTATCCAATATATATAGCTGAAGCCCAGGTCGCTGGCGGATATGTTACCTAAATACGCTCAGTGCGTTCGTGATACGTTGAATAAGTTCTAAGGTCGTCAGGCATAGGTTGGATACGTTCTGGATACGTTCGGTATACGTTACAGGTAAGTTACCTATAAGTTAGAAATAAGTTACGCGTACGCTCCACAATGGACCTGCTGGCTGCCGACGTATGTCAACGTATGATTAACTTACAAGTTACGTGCATGAACGTACGCATAACTTACCTGTTGCGTACACCAAACTTATGACTAACTTATAAACAATACGTCGGCGTACGCTGAAAATTTTATGCATGCACAAAATTTTGGGCCGCATTCGACGTACAACAACTTACACCAACGTATTTGAGCGTACTCGTAGCTTGTTCATAAGTACCCCTAACTTATTCAACGTACACCAGCGTGTTTACTAAATTTCTCATACGTCGGCATACGCTGATGCTATACGTCACTGTGTGACAGCCCCATTATATACACTACACAATTTACAGTGGTTCTTGGAATTCTTTATTGACACTGTAAGTTCACCATCAGAACTTTATAAAAAAATTCTATTCCAGCTCTAATGAATACTCCTATCCTTGCTAAGCTGAAGCTTGTTGTAATTTACCCATACCAAATTGAGTGAAACGGATTTGCATTTCCGTATTTAACTTCGTCGTGGTCGCTAAAACGCAGAGGTTGAAAACAGTAGTCTCAGCAGACAATGTTGCATCTCTCTAAAATTACACACTAACCAACTTACTCTGCGAGACATACAAGCCGCAGCTATCACAAAAAGGATGTTTGCGATCAAGAATCATATAGCCGTGGCCCGCGAAAGACGACAGCCAGACACGGGTGACTGGTGCTGCGCGAGCTGTAATAAGTCAAATTAATGCGCAAAGTATGTGGCCAACTCCTCTGTATATGTTGTGGTATTTACTATATAACTGTGCTTGTCACATGTCCTAGATTTCTTATATGGAGTTGAAAATATCCTTGTAAAGACCCGCATACAAATCACGATCCACCAAGGACATAGAATACATAGAATTGGAATGTATAGTTTATACAGTCATGCTTTTACAATTGCAGTATTGCAGTGCAGTGATTTACCCAGTTCCAAATGATACCCAGTTTCGTCTAGGACAAGTTTTCCTGGTACTGAGACAGACACGTGGCACAAAACTAACCATGAGTCATAATCCAGATTTGTTTCTCTTTTATATCTAGTAAACAACTTCTGCATCGAATGACCAATTGGTTGTCACCTTTGTTATTATCCG
Organism: Ctena decussata; assembly: GCA_963989385.1. NCBI lineage: Eukaryota > Metazoa > Mollusca > Bivalvia > Lucinida > Lucinidae > Ctena > Ctena decussata. The sequence continues at coordinate 82,840,628 of OZ022498.1, read as the reverse complement.
AAATCTTAATTTCGGCACGTGTTAATGTGTTAACGAACAAATAAAACATAAAATGCAGCTGACATGATTTACACTAAAGAAACACAAGGGTCTGCATTTTTTCTTTCTTTTGGCACTGAGCAAAAAGCCCTACTTATTGCCCATCGTTAGGATGACTTCAGTATCGGGAAAGGTTTGTATTAAATTACTCCTTAAAGACATAATTTCTGTTTATTGGGTGTCATAATCCTGTTATGCAACAATCCAGTGACACTGCTATTTCGTCAATGAAAATACTACATCTCACATAGGTAATGACATAACAGAGTCATAAAACCATTGTAGACTGTTACCACTTTTTGGCTTACTTTACGTTTCCCTTTAAACGAACACTAAATGTGCTCCTGCTGTAGCTGTTTTGCTTTTCTATGGCAAAGATTTCATGCTGTCTTTTTCTGAGAATAAACATGCTGAAGTTACACAATCATTTAGTTTAATTTCAAAATATTTGGATTACCAGCTAAATATTGGCACTAGTTCTGTTGCAAGTGATAGTAGGGCAAGGGCCTACTGTGCTTGCAGTAGGTGTGGGTGGGGTTGTATGGACATTTTTTTCTCTCGTCTATCATTTCTCTCTTCTTTCTCCCTCTCTTTGGGAGACGGCCCGATAAAGACTGAAATACTGTCTCAAAGGGCCGTTAAACCCAAAACAACCAACTAAATCTTTGGCAAGTAATGTCAGTCGCATTTATCACCAGAACTTCACCTACATCAGGCTAATAACTCCTGTCATAGAAGCGTCTTTATTTTCTACATTTATCTTCTCCGGATGATTTAGTTTCATCTCAAATTTATTACAAGCGCGATGATTTTGATTTTGGTATTTTTCATTTTCCGAATTTGGATATAAACATTACTCAGGTTTCTTCTCTCCTCTTACTCATTTAGCCAGATTCTCTAGTCAAATGTTTTACATGAACTCTCTTCCCCCCCCCCCCCCCACACACACACACACACACACACACTCGAGGCCATCAGCTTCATCGGCTTCGTGCAACATTTTTCCTCAAAATATTATTTAGATCTACGTCGACTTAAACACACACTTCTGCTTCAAGGCCTTTCGGAACCTGCCATTATAGTGACTTGATTTTCAAGACCCGGGGTCGTATTCATAAAACGACTTAAGTGGTTGCTATGCTGTTGCTAAGGCTAAATTTCTTTGAAGGAGATTCCCTACAACTATGAAATTTGCTCTGGGAACAGTCTTTGTAAGACTGTTCCTCCAGACCAAATTTCATAGTTGTAGGGAATCTCCTTTATAGATATTTAGCCTTAGCAACCGCATAGCAACGACTTAAGTGGCTTTATGAATACGAACCCCGAACTCTTTGGTAGCAATGTATCTTTTTTTTTTTTCTTTTTTTATTTTTTTTTTTTGTTCTGATCCGTGATAAAATGAACAAACAAGTGCATTAAAGTCCGCAGTGTTTGATTCTATGCACCTTTTCGGCTAACCGCTTGTGAAATGAAGCATGTTAACCAGTTATACGAGGATTCTTTAAGGGGCCCTCGGTTGAAAATAGATGTAGGTCATTCCGTATCTGTTAGTTTTTACCACTGCCTAAACAATTAGACTGATACGGGTGATAAAAAGATTATTGTGCTATCGCTGAAGATATTATTAAAACTAATTCAAGAAAAACTTGACAACACGTTAACAACTGATCTCCAAATCCATATTTTAGACTATTACGAGCTAACGCAATAATGACAGACAGACAGCGTCCAAGCTGTGTGAATGACTTTCGTTCAGTCAGTATTCAAATGAATATGCACAAAACAGCTAAAGGGCATACGCTCGAACAAGCTGAAATTGATTAAGGACTATACTCCAGAGAAGGCTATCTTTAGCAGTCAACCATTTAAAACATCGACACATGTCATTTTCAATATTTGTTTGATCAGAGTAATCCCGGTATTTCTAGTCCCATTGGAAAGAGATTTACATGACACTTACTACGATGCTTACATAAAACATTTTCCCCATCATATGAGCCGCGACACGAGAAAACCAACAAAGTGGTTGTCCGCCCAGGGCAGACTCAGATCAGCCTGGGCATCCGCCCAGTCTGATCAGAATCTTCGCTGTCCGCAAGAAGGTAGCTGAGACCCTTAGCTACCCTTGAGCGCCAAGCGGAGAGTCTGATCAGACTTGGCGGATGCCAAGGCTGATCTGAGTCTGCGCTGGGCGCACAACCACATTGTTGGTTTTCTCGTGTCGCGGCTCAATCTCTTAGACGGATAAATGGGAGCTACATCATGAAATGAGGTGTATATCATGTGCAATTATAGACGAACTTCTACTGAATAGATGTGACAATGAAAATGTCCATTTTCATACTAGGCTTCTCCAGCGCCACTAATCCCCAGAAGATTGGAAAAAGTCATGGACGAATCTTGGCAGGCCCTAAACATACCAGAGACAGCCCGCAAGAAAGAGTAGTCACATACATTAGGTAAGAGGCGCCTACGTGTAATGCGTCCAGCACTAAGCCGCTGCAACGCAATGGCACAAGAAAGATAGCAGCCACGGATTGCAGTAAGGATTGCAAGCAACAAATACTGAGATCTGCGTGTGCGCAGTCTGACCAGTCGAGTTGCGGCCACAAAAACGTCTGACTGTACTATAATATATTCTACTCCTATATGATAATCGCACTCATTCCGGTGAATTTAAACTTACGCTAGAAGGCTTGGGCCGCCCTACACATTGCATTGCTTAGCCTTCTGTTTTTTTTTTTTTCTTGGCTCCTTGATTCCACAAGATAACCCTTTGCAGCTTATTACAGCGTCGCTATGAAAAAGTAGAGCAATATTGGATATTCTGCAAGAAATTTGTTTCACAGTTTTCTCAGGAGCTTACTAATGAAACTAGAACCTTAAAGCATGGTATACATATGGAACATGAGTTGTTGTTTCGTTGGATAGGGAAATAGGGCTCATTGGTCTTATTTTTTTCTTTATTTGTCCATTTTTATCCCCCGACCGAAAGGTTCGGGGGATATGCCTGGCGTCCGTCCGTCCGTCCGCCGTCCGTCCGTAAACATTTTCTTGTCCGCTCTATATCTTGAATACCCTTTGGAATATTTTTATGATACTTCACAGTTATGTAGAACAGGTCATGACGATGTGTCCCGTACAAGAATGGTAACTCTTGCTATTGTACTTTTTGAATTATCTCCCCTTTGGTGATGTTTGGCAGATGCGTGTGCGCTCTGTAACTTGAATACCCTTTGGAATATTTTCATGATACTTCACAGAAATGTACAACAGATCATGACGATGTGTCGCGAACAAGAATGACAACTCTTGCTTTCTTACTTTTTGAGTTATTTTCCCTTGATAGTTTTAGGTGTGGTTTTTTGGCAGATTCATGTCCGCTCCATAACTTGAATACCCTTTGGAATATTCTCATGATACTTCACAGATATGTAGAACAGGACATGATGGTGTGTCGCAAACAAGAATGACAACTCTTGCTTTCTTACTTTTTGAGTTATTTCCCCTCGATCATTTTAGGTATGATTTCGTGTCCACTCTATAACTTGAATACCTTTTGGAATATTTTCATGATACTTCACAGTTATGTAGAACAGGTCATGACAATGTGTCTCGAACAAAAATGACAACTCCTGCTATCTTACTTTTGAGTTATTTCCCCTTGATTGTTTTAGGTGAGATTTCGTGTCGGCTCTATAACTTGAATACCTTTTGGAATATTTTCATGATACTTCACAGGTATGTAGAACAGGTCATGACAATGTGTCGCGAACAAGAATGACAACTCCTGCTTTCTTACTTTTTGAGTTATTTCCCCTTGATTGTTTAGGTGTGATTTCGTGTCTGCTCTATAACTTGAATACCTTTTGGAATATTTTCATGATACTTCATAGATATGTAAAACAGGTCATGACAATGTGTCGCCAACAAGAATGACAACTCTTGCTTTCTTACTTTCGGAGTTATTTCCCCTTTGATGATTTTAGGTGTCCGCTCCATAGCTTGAATACCTTTTGAAACATTTTCATGATACTTCACAGGTATGCAGAACAGGTCATGACAATTTGTCTCATACATGAATGATAACTGTTGCTTTTATACTTTGTGAGTTATTTCCCTTCGGTAGTTTGAGCTGCTGTTTGAGTCTCTGCTCCATATCTGTATAACCCTGGCCAGCTCCAGAATTTGAATAACTGTGTACCTTTTAGAATATTTATGATCATGCTGTGATATCTTATCAGTGTTCCTAAATCTCTCTGACCCCTCCACATTCCCGTGCCCCCCTCCCCCCTCCCCCCCCCCCCCCCCCCCCACCACAATTTTTTTTTCCAGATTTGGATTCTTTGTCCAAATTCACTTACTAGAGAGCTCAAAATAAGGTTTGTAAGGCTTGTACTTTAGAAGTTATTCACACATTTTGTAGGCTGAATGTATCGTATGCTATACATTTGTGTATATGGTGGCTGTTTGAGATATTACCTCTTTTTAGCAGTCAAGCATACTGTTTTAGTCTGAGTGTTAGATAATCATGCATCTGTTAACAGTTAATGTCAATCAGAAGCATAAAAGAACGACAATATATTACTAATATGTGTTTTGAAGTGCACCCTTTTTACCAAGGCCCATGGGGTCTTTGGTTGGGGGATTTGCCATCTCCTCTGATGGCTATTTTTCTGCCTTTTCAAAGTAAAGGAGCGGTATCAGTGAGGTGGGTTTTCTGCGTCCTACCAGTTTTCTTTTTTAAATGGTATATGGTATGGTAGGGGTGGAGCGAAGGAAAACATTTTCAAGCGGTCCAGGTCACATGACCAACATGGCGGCCACAACCATATATGGTAAAAAGCCTTTAAAAATCCTCTTCTCCAGAACCAAATGATCGATTGCCTTGAAACTTAGCATTTAGCATTGAGTACTGGAGTTCTACAAAGATCGTTTTATGATGACAATGGGTTAACCCTGATTTTTACGGCAAGGTCAAGTTTGCTTTCTGGTGTGTCTATTAGGGAAAATGCTTAAACATAAGAGTTAATGGAAATTATAGAAGATTTTGGTGCAAATTATGATAAATGCAGTCTGACAACTGAATGACTACCTGGATCATTCTTTGACCTTTAACCAATGTCTCTCATATTTTGACAGTTTCAAACTACATGTATCAGGTTTGTTCAATGATGACCCTAGTTTGATGTTTATCATTTTTGCTCAGGTGAGCGATTCAGGGCATCTTGGCCCTCTTGTTTACTTTTACAACGCTCTAATATTGCCAAAGAGATTTACGCCCTAAAAGTACCTAGATTGTGTCATCTTAATGATCGCAAACTTTGCATATTTCTTGTTTTTGCACAAAACCGAAACTTTGGTCTGTGTTGGTAGTAAGTAAAATACACCTCATAAAAGAAACCGTTCTCCAACTTGAATACAACCTTCACCACCATTTTATTCGAAATTATTTTTGTTCGAGATCCCAATTTACTCTATTCGAGAAACTCTGCCAAACGTACTGTATAACAAAAGGTATTTTATTGAACGGTTGAACTAGACTAGTTCATGATAGTGTATTGTATTTTAAGCTATAGAAGTAAAATAAAAAATGCTTCAGTTTTCTTGTCTTGCATTGATATGGCACTAGGAAAAGTAAAATAACTTTGTGTCCATTTAACACGTGTGAAAGTGGAGTGGAATTTATAGACTGCATCTATAATTGAAGTAAACAGTCGTTTAATCATGAAAAGGACAAATCTGTAGAAGCTGGTGGGTGTCTTATATTAGATTATTCCCAATATGGACGTTAATTTTGTCCTCACCACAGTGAAACAAGTTCATTTTACATGGCATACATGCACAACATTATGGGTCATTAAAGTCTTTGTTGGCTTCATGCTGCTCGAGAAATTGAATGAGACAAAAAAAGTACATCTGACACTGAAGTTCTAAATGAAGGGCTGTGAAGGCAAGTTAATAAAGATGACACTTACTAGATTTTTCTCATTAGAATTGAATGTCTGTACATGTCAACGAAAGTGATCAGTTATTTGCGCCCTTATCATCTACGTTGCCTTCTATTAATATTAATTTCCGTTAATTTAATCATTTCATCGTGTGTGTTTTTTTTATTCCCCCCGGTATACGAAGTATGCGGGGGTATATAGATTTTGTCTTTTCCGTTTATATGTTTGTGTGTGTGTTTGTGTTTAAACTTTTTTTATCTGTCACAGATTTTTCAACAACCGCTATAGCTAGGATTTTGAAATTTGGTACAAACGTTGGGTATGACTAGTGGTATCGTGTAAGAGAGTATCAACCTCCTCCTCCTTATTATTCCCTTTGTTTGTCCATTTGTTCTTTCTCTCCAATTAAATTTCTGTCACAGATTTCTCACGAACCACTATAGTTTGATACAAGCTTTGGTATGACAAGTTGTACCGTGTAAGAGAGTATCAACCTCCTCCTGCTTATCATTCCCTTTGTTTGTCCATTTGTTCTTTCTCTCCAATTAAATTTCTGTCACAGATTCTCAAGAACCACTATAGCTAGGATTTTGAAATTTGGTATAAACTTTTGGTATGACTAGTTCTACCGTGTAAATTAGTATTAAGCTCCTTCTGCTTATCATTCCCTTTGTTTGTCCATTCTTTTTTTCTCCAATTAAATTTCTGTCACAGATTTCTCAAGAACCACAACAGCTAGGGTTTTGAAATTTGGTACAAACTTTGGGTATGACTAGTTGTACCGTGTAAGAGAGTATCAATCTTCTCCTGCTTACCGTTCCCTTTGTTTGTCCATTAGTTCTTTCTCTCCAGTTAGGTTTCTGTCTCAGATTTCTCAGGAACCGCTATAGCTAAGATTTTGAACTTTGGTATTGGGTATGACTAGTTGTACCATGTAAGAGAGTATCAACCTCCTCCTGCTTATCGTTTTCCTTTGTTTGTCCATTTGTTCGTTCTCTCCAATAAAATTTCTGTCATAGATTTCTCAAGAACCGCTATAGCTAGGATTTTGAAATTTGGTACAAACTTTGGGTATGACTAGTTGTACCATGTAAGAGAGTATCAACCTCTTCCTGCTTACCATTCCCTTTGTTTGTCCATTTGTTCGTTTTCTCCAATTAAATTTCTGTCATAGATTTCTCAAGAACCGCTATAGCTAGGATTTTGAAATTTGGTACAAACTTTGGGTATGGCTAGTTGTAGTGCGTAAGAGAGTATCAACCTCCTCCTGCTTATCATTCCCTTTGTTTGTCCATTTGTTCGTTCTCTCCAATTAAATTTCTGTCACAGATATCTCGAGAACCGCTACAGACAGGATTTTGATTTGGGTATGACTAGTTGTACCGTTTAAGAGAGCTCGGCCTGCTCCAGCCTATCATTTCCTTTGTTTATCCAGTTTTTCTTTCTCTCAAATATCCTTTAATTTCTGTCAAAGATATATCTCAGCAACCACTAAAGCAAGGGTTTTGAAATTTCATACAAATGTTGGGTATGACTAATTGTAGAGTGCAAGCCGGAATCAGCCTGCTGCAGATTATCATTCTTTTTGTTTGTCCAGTTTATCTTTCTCTCCAATTTCTTTCCAATTAAATTTTTGTCAAAGATTTCTTAGCAACCACTAAAGCTAGGATTTTGAAATTTGGTACACACTTTGGGTACGACTTGTAGGGGAGACCGGGGATAGTTGATGCATGGGGCAAGTCGATGCAGTGGGAATAAAAAGACAATGACGTCACTTTGGACGTCAGAAATGACGAATTAAAGTAGTCATTGACAGCCACCATCTTTTCCTGAAGTTTTGCGGAATTTGGACAACAAATGAGAATTTGGTAAAGAAAAGTTCATTTTTGATACATCTAAGTAAATTTATGGTATTTTGCAGTTTTTCGTTTAGCGTGCATTTGTTTCTTGTTGTTCACTATTCTTTTATGCACACAGGTAGAAAAAAATTCATCTTCAAAATCATACGCTCTTCTTAAGGAAAACATTGTGTATTAGTTGTCTACCTTGCTTAATGTCACGTGGGGCATGGTTGGGGCAAGTTGATGCAATGAGCATAAGGCATATTGATACACCATAGAATCCTACTGTACTGCATGAGCTGTTCACAATATTTGGATGGACTTGATTTCTAACTGATGTAGAACTATGTACAATAGTTTACGCATTTCGGATCTGTGATCATTTGTTGCATTTTAGAATACAATTTATTTATATCATATTCAAACAAATATACAATGGCATTCGAGCCATGTCGCAGCGATTTCTACAATTTACATGTGCGCCCAGCGAAGACTCAATACAGCCTGCGCATCTGCGCGGTCTGATCAGTCTTTGTTGTGTGCTCTATTTATAGCTAAGGACCCATACCTTTTCGCGTGGCCAGTGAAGACTCTGACCCGACTGTGCTGATGCACAGGCTGGTCTGAGTCTTCGCTGGACGCACATGTAAATTGTACGAATTGCCGGGCCCCGGCTTATTCAATATAGCATCTATATGACAATGAAATGATATTTTCCCGTTTAAAATGTTCTAAAGTTTCAGAAATGAAAGTATAGAATGTTGTACAATTATTCATTTACAAACATCCCTTTTCGAGATCTTTTGCTGGAGACAACTTTTGCTGGAGATAACTTTTGATACCTGCATCTAATTAGAAATCAAGGAAACCCTCATTTGTCCATAGAAACGGTCAATTTACTGCAGTATTTGTTGCATGGACTTCTAAAGGCAAGAAAAGAAATCTGTATCATCTTGCCCCAAGCGTTTCATCAACATATCGTTGCATCAACATGCCCCACTACTGAGGCAAGTTGATGCATTCGACTTGCCAAAGAAATCTCCTTAAACGGAAGGAAAATATATCAAAATTCAAGGATTACTAATTGATTTTAAATGCAGAAAAGACAGAGCTTTTAGTATATACAAAGATGATCGATATTGGGCAGTCCGGTCACGAGATATACGAAAAAGTCTAAAAAGTGCATCAACTATCCCCGGTCTCCCCTACCGTACAAGAGAATCTGCCTTCTGCTGCTTATCATTCCTATTGTTTGTCCAGTTTTTCTTTCTCTCCAATTAAATTCTCAGGAACCGCTACAGCTAGGATTTGAAATTTAGTATAAACATTGGTTATGTCTAGTTGTATTGTGTAAGAGAGAATCAACCGCCTTGTGCTTATTATTCCCTTTGTTTGTCCAGTTTTTCTTTCTCTCCAGTTAAAATTTTTTTGTCACAGATTTCTCGGCCTCTGTCAAGAAGTGTGTACAAATCTGGAAAATGGACAAGTATATTGCAGGAAAGAAAAGCAAGATGATGAAATTTATTTTGGCTCCTTTTTCCATCTTTCCTTTTTTCCATCTCTCACTCCAATGTAATAAATGGGAAAATTTATGTTAAAAAATTCCCAGGTTGCTTTGTTACTAGGTTCAAGTAAAGGTTGAAACTGATTAGTTAACACCATCTGGGTGCTGCTGCTGACTTTAAGACAGAGTCACAAACATAGAACAGTTTATGTAAATTTAGTGGAAATTTTGTATATTATTTGCTTATTGCAAATTTTTAATAGAATCTTTTGGTATTAGTGGGCCTTTCACAGGGTTTGTCATAGATTGTCCATTTGTCTGATATTTGACATTTGCTTTAAAATTTTGTATGAAGTGTGTTTTTATTAGGCGGTGTCGCTGGCCGGGGGTATACGTGAGCCACTGCTCACATGCTCTTGTTACCTTTATAATGACAAATGCCGTGAAAAAAAACAAATGGGTTGTCAGTGTCATTTTGAAAAAAAAATAACAAATTCAGAAGGAAATTCTCTGGAAGCAAAGAACGCATCAGAGTATTAAAGCATACTCTGTTGAATTTAGTCTGTTCATTTGCAGTAATATAATGTTGCAACACTACCCACGCCCCCAACCCCCATTAGCATCGGCGTAAGCAAAACTCATTTCCAAACTGACTCCAAATAAGCCGGGGTGGTGGTAGGGCGATGGTGGTAGGGCGATGGTGCTGGTTATAGCTCCCGGTGAAGAGGCGTCCTTATTATTTGGTTAAAAGCAGGACAAGGGCCTACTGTGCTTGCACTAGGTGCGGGTGAGTTTGTTTGGAATGTTTTTCTTTCGTCTATCGGCCCTCTCTTTGTCACCCGACGTAGGCGGAGGTGGGCTATAGAAATTGCCCTCGTCCGTCCGTGTGTGCGTTCGTCCGTCCGTCCTTCCGTCCGTCCGAAATCTTGTCCCCGCAACTCCTCCTACGTCTTTCATCAGATTGATTTGAAATTTCACACATTGTATTCTTATTATATGAAGATGTGCATATGGTTTTTTATTTTTGTTTCGGCTATTTTTAAAGGAGTTACAGCCCTTGCTGACTCCAACCTTGTCCCCGCAACTCCTGCCACATCTTGTATCAGACTGACTTGAAATTGTGCAGAATGTTTCATCATGATCTGAAGATGTGCATGTGATTTTGAAATTTCGGTTGTCCTATTTTTTTACACTTTGTTGCTTTTGTCATTTTTCCAACTTTTGAACCGTTTGGCCTAGAGAGCTGAAATTTAGTATGCTATAAGTATTTGGTAAATTAATTATTCTGATTATTGTTAGGATGTGCTAAATTGATTAGTAACAGAGTTATTCCCCTCTCATAGATAATAGACATTCGCTTGAAGGTTAAAGGTAGGTTCCTGCACTTTGTAATGCATCATAATTTTGATGATTTTTATCCAAATTGTTGGAAAGCATTTATAACAAGGGAATGAATAAGTTTTACTAAAAAGTGTAAATAAAAAAAATATTAGAAAAGCTGTTTTGCAAGGGGTTTCCTAACTCTGTTTCGCACATCAGTTAGCGCTATTTTTAGTTCGCGCCAAAAATAGATAACCCAGCTGACGTCATGCTGCATTGCATTCTGGGATAGTTTCAACCCATCCGCCATGCAAGGACCTCTAGGAGAGCTCACGACAAGAGAAAACTGACCTTTGGAGAATGATATCAGAAATTGTCCAGTTATAGACATATAACATAATTATTTTTAGAACTGGAATTCCAACGTAAGAAAATAATCCAAAGGGAAAACGACTATTTTCTCCAACATCTGACGATTTTCTCAGTAGCAACAGATTCAGAAAAATAAGAGAATTCAACACTTCCCAGAAAAAGACAAAATTATTTTGTGAACATAATTGTTATTGCTAGCCCAGGAACCTACCTTTAAAGGAATAACATCATAAATATTCATATCAATGGGTTGAATTTTCGTAAATGCATTGTTCATTTTTCATCAGATTCATATTAGCAGGATTATGGCCCTTGTTATTTTGTTTATTGGGTAAACAGTCTTGATGCTTTGGGCATTCTGTAAGGGCCCAAAGTTTCAGTAACCTAATTATACACATATATGCCCCTTTCTAAACTCCAGTATTTTATAACTTCATAGAGGCCCAGTAATGTGGTATTTGCCTTTGCTTATGCTTCAGTTATTATTTGCTAACCAGGTTCTGTAATCATGGTAATACACTCTGTTTTTAGCCATACACTTAGTCTGAAACTGAATAAAGGGCTGCAGTTTGTGTCACATTTCAAACGTCGGGTGACACTTGGCCAATGGCCTTTTATCTTTCTCCGTCTCTCTTGGAGACTGAAATACTGTCTCAAATGGCCGTTAAACCCAAAACAACCAGCCGAATAAGCCCAATGATCTCAAGGGGCGAAAAAGTATTTGAGCCACGACACGAGAAAACCAACAAAGTGGTTGTGCGCCCAGCGCAGACTCAGCTCAGCCTGGGCATCCGCCCAGTCTGATCAGAGTCTTCGCTGTCCGCATGGGAATAGCTTAGATACTTAGCTACCCTTTGAGCCTTTATCGAAGAGTCTTGTCAAACTGGGCAGATGCCCAGGCTGATCTGAGTCTGTGCTGGGCGCACAACCACATTGTTGGTTTTCTCGTGTCGCGGCTCAATTATAATCTGCATATTGATAAAGTATTTGGAGAGTTTGTGGCCGCCACACGACACTTAACACCAGCTGTAGTGAAGATGAATTCCGAAGAAATGGTCTCTGGAAGTAAGAAACGCACCAGAGTTCCACTGAAGCCGATCACTGGTGCGCATTACATTCCGATTTCCACATGCAGCTTTCACAAACGAAGGCAGTATATTTTTTCACTGGACCATCATTTGCTAAATGGATAAGGCGATGAACACTGTAATTAATTCGATCCTTACTACAAAGTCTGCAAACGTTGAAACATTGTGAGTCACTCATTTGTATACAGCATTATGTAAACTGCACTTTTACGCAACACATGTATAACCACAAGCGCTTAAAATTCTTAAACATTGAACTTGAAAACCCTTAGGTCGGTCCTCTTTCTTAGCTTCCATAAACCTGGAGTAGTTTAAATGTCATGTCTGCGCGCACCAGACTGCCCGAGAGTACTTCCGACTACACTTAGTCTCACTGACCTACCTTAAGTCAGTAAACATTATCACCTTTCTCTCTAATTTCAATGTCAGACATTTGATTCAGCCTATATTAATCTGAATTTCTTCGATATCTGTGTAAGCCTAGGCTCTTTCATTCTTCATCAGTGGTTGCAAAAAAGAATCACTTCAAGCCACCCCTCGCAAAAGTAGGCCAAATTGATCTAAGACTACCTGGCATAAAACATGGTCACACTGACCTGGTGTCATGAAAATCGACACCATGTTTAATGTTCAAGGTCGGCGCTGTATCTGAGCTACCATTATGAGCTCAGAAGAGCAACTTAAATTCTTGTTTTCATTTGACTATAGGGATGTCTTGGGTTAGGCTGCCTATGCAATGGACTTAAAATGTAGCGCCTGACAGAGTTGTTCATAAATACCTCAAGCACGTGTTCGTATAAAAAATGGCAAACGTCCACGACTGAGACATGGTGGTGTCGTAGAAATGCACGGTCATCTCAACATTACACTGACGGCGGCTAAGTAACCGACATTTTAGTGCTGGGGCCATATTTATAAAACAACTTAAGTCGTTGCTATGCTGTTGCTAAGGCTAAAATTCTATGTTGGAGATTCCCTACAACTATGAAATTTGCTCAGGAGGAACAGTGTTTTTCAGACTGTTCCTCCACAGCAAATTTCATAGTTTTAGAGAATCTCCTTCATAGAAACTCTGCCTTAGCAACAGCATAGCAACCACTTAAGTCGTTTTATAAATATGGCCCCTGGTCTTGAACTGACTGAAATAGCTTGAGAAAGGTAATGATGCATTATTCAGTACCGCCGTTGTCGATATTCCATGCCATTCATTTAAGCACACAAAATGTCACATGCAATTATCATTTATAGTCAAAACATTGCCAACTGCGCTACAGTTATAGAGGTTAATAATGCAAATTACACCATATAACTTTTTGATATCAAACATGTCTGTCTGACATTGATACAGCTCCCTTGGTATTAAGGTATAGGGTTACACCACTATTGCTTTTTACCATTTTTGCAAATCGGGGCAACATGTGTGACTTCTTGTTTGCTTCCTTGACCACCGATGCCCATCCAAAATGGGATCTATTCTTAAGGGCCCTTTTGCTCTTCCTTTTTTTTCTAAACATAAGGCAATATAAAAAGCAGCTCTGCCATCACGTTAGATGACAATACGTCGGTAACACGAATTGGGGAATAGGTTATTGAAACACGACAACTTATCTCTCCATGAAATACGATAAGCAAAGGCGAGACCTAAATGAAACCATTTGCATGGACATGTCGTATTTACCACTTATTAACGTTTTATGGTATCGATAACGTTAAATGGTATCGAAAGGAGGTTATTTTGGTTGACAACTAAAATGAGCCAAATATTTTTTCGACAGAATTTTTTGACAAAATCAATGGTGTTTGTTCGTTTAATGCTGGCCAATCATGGTAATTTAAAATGACGAAAGTGAGAAACTGAAGTGAAAAGCTTGCAACGATATATTACATGAATCTATGCCACGACCTGTAAAGGAAGGACCTTCCTCCTAGAGAAGCAAATCCTTTCCTTTTCTTTAAGAGTTGACCCCCATTGAGAAGGGAAGTAAACTTTGTAGAGTTGTTTCCTGTAACAGAGTTCTATAAATCATTTACACTAATGCAATTGTATTTGAAACCTTTTCAGGCTTTTTTTTGCTAAAGGTACACCTCATTTTAGAAGTACTACATCATGAAGGGTATCAAAAAAGGAAGTCACTAAAGATATTTCCTTGGGGTGGTTGCAGTCGGTCAATGGGCCTGGGTAACTTCAATGCCAGGGCATCCTACTAATTTGCATTATAGTAGGACAGAGACCTACCGTGTGCTTGCAGCGTGCAGGTGCAGGTGTGGGTTGTTTTGACACATTTTCCTCGCCTATCAGATCTCTTTTCGTTTTCCTTCTCTGAAATACGGTCTCAAAGAGCCGTTTCAGCCAAAACAACCAATTTTTGTAGAAATAGTGGAAAAAATGACCGTATTCCTTAGTTTCAGCTCTGGAAATTACCGTTCTTCCGAGTCACTTATTTTTGAAAGCTTATAGTATAGGCAAAGTCTAGAAGCAAGTTTGACATTCTTCATTTGATCCAGGTAAAGTTTTTGTCGAAGGAATCCTCCATAAAACCCCAGCTACACACCGATGTTCTCAAAAATAGAAATGGAAGTTCAAGAAAAGGCAATAATCAAAACCAAACAGGTCTCAAAAAGTACGAAAGTGGAGCCAGAGATACGAATTGCTCAAGAATGGTTGTCATTCACATGGCAATAAAAGCAATGTCCGCCTATATACTCAATATAAAACATTTTACCTGCCGGTGTTCTTGAGAAATATCACCCTTGAAAGAATGTTAATAAGTGCAATGAAGAATATAAGAAAGAACACTGGTTCCCAGTCCCATGATACAGTAATCAATGTGAATATTAATAGAAAGCGTAAGAATTCTGTTAATGTCATTATTTGGAACATGCAGAAGATAAAGGAACCAAGAGCAAATTATGCAGAACAACAGATCATTATCAACCTGTATACCAAATTTTAAACAGTGGCGGAGATACATTCGCTGGTAACGAACGGAACTACGGACAGTGGTAAAGCGGTATAGATGTATTAACCTATAAGACGGGGTCGTCTCTCTCCATAAGTGCCCCAAATATGTAAATCAATCGTGTATAGTTTTGCTATTAGACAGGTCTTTCTCTTCCAAAACAATCCCTAATATCTAGATCTGTCTTTTAGACGGATCTAGATATTTGGGATTGTTTTGGAAGGATATAACCATCTTATAACCGAATATAGCCTTTATTCTGAAAGCAATGATCTAGTATTTTTTCTCTCTTCTTTTTAAACCCTTGTAAATATAGACATACAGAGAAAGCTTTACACTTTCCTTATAGAGTGGTTCATAAACTAAGGGCAGCTACTCTAAAAGGAAAGAATTTGCTTGATGGAGAAAGCAGTTTTCCTTGAAAGAAGTTCCCTATGATATGGGTGGCTAATAGTTTCATGTGGGAAGCCTGCTGTAAACTTTAATACTGCTGCTTTACTCCAGACAGTCTTTATATCTTCTATAAATTCCATTGTAGTCATAAAGATATGCAAGAGAGCACTGTTTGCTGCATATGGATGTATTATTTGAGCCGCAATACGACAAAGCCAACAGTCGCATCTGCGCCAAGCAAAGAAACAGATCAGCCTGGGCATCCGCCCAGTCTGATCAGAGCATGCAACTAGCTTAGCCTCTTAGCTACCCTTTAAGTGCACAGAGAAGAGTCTCATCAGACTGGGTGGATGCCCAGACCGATCTGAATCATCGCTGGGCGCAAATGCCACTTTGTTGGTTTTGTCGTGCTGTGGCTCATCTTTTATAGTTAGCCTGATAAACTTTCAAAGATCGCCGTTTTTTCCTGTACTATACCTAGCTGCGTGGTGTCCGCGCGCTGTATCAGAGCTGTCGTGTTCTTCAAATGGTTTGTGACTGAATGATTGAGAAATCGGGTAGGCTATAATTATAAGTGACTTTTTTTTTATGGAACCGTTTGCTATTAATTGCTCCTTTATTCACAGATAGCCAGGCAACTTTCAAAGAGTGTCTTTTTTCTAGGGCGTCTAGTTGCATGATGTCATCCTGTCGTGTTGTACTTAGAGAACTGGTTCTTCAAATTGTTGGCGAATGAATGATTATCAATGTTTGCACGATTTTCCTTTCATAAAAAGTGTTAAAGTTTATGGGTATATCTACATGTCTGCCATTTTTATACGCCCGTTTGAAAAACGGGACGTATATTGTTATGGCGCTGGCGTCCGTCTGTCCGTCCGACTAGTCAGACTATATTTGTACACCTCATATCTTACTAACCCTTTGGACTATTGTGAGGAAACTTGATAGTGATGTATATTAGGTTGACACAATGTGTCACATATAAGAACGATTGCCTCCCCTTGCTTATTTTTGGAGTAACCTCCCTTTGAATATTTTCTAAGGTTATTCTTATGTAAGCGATAAGTAGGCAACAGTATGGAATATCTTGATGAAATTTTATAGCAATGTGTATTCGGTTGCGGCTGTGTGTCTTATATAAGAATAATTGCTCCCCCTTCCTTATTTATGGAGTTACATCCCTTTGATTAATTTCTACGGCTATTCTTGGGCAAGTCATTACTAGGTAACCGTATGGAATATCTTGACGAAACTTTATAGCAATGTGTATTAGGTTGAGACAGTATGTCTAATAAAAGAATAATTGCTTCGCCTTCCTTATTTTTTTTAGTTACATCCCTTTGATTACTTTTTTAAGGCTTTTCTTTTGAGAACCTTAGTATTTGGAATGTCTTGATAAACTTGATAGCAATGTAGACAAGGATGAAACGGTGCAAAAAAAAAAAAAAAACTTTCAGAAACGGGCGTATATTGGCCCGCTTGCAGAGCTCTTGTTACAAAGGGGATTGAAATTTGTGACTTCATATTTGCTTTTTTGTAGAAAACAAAAATGGATATACTCTGAAATGAAAATTGCCCCAGTGGAGAAAATTCATTTGCTTTAAAGAGCTGAACCCCATTGAGAAGAGCTGCAAAAATGAAAATGGTATAGTTCCTTTCTCTGAAAAGGTACTCATTTACCTTAGACATTGTTTGCTATACACTGTTTAATCGATGGCTGCCAAGAGTATCTCTTCTATGTGACCTAGCTGCCTGACATCATCCCCGAGAACTCACTTCTTCAAGTGACTGAGTGATTGATTGGGGGTGGTTGGGTCGGTCGATGGTGCTGGGTAAATTTCAATACCGGAGCGTCCTACCAATTTTAATGCATGTAATAGAAGGACACGGGCTTACTGTACTTGAATTAGCAGAACTGTACTTGAAGCTGCGGGTGCGGGCTGTTTGGATATTTTTCCTCTCAACAAACATTTTTTTCTTTCTCCTTGTCTCTGGGAGACGGCTCGATATAGACTGAAATACTCAAAGAGCCGTTAAACCCAAACGCAGCCAACCCAACTGAATGATCTTTCACTGTTTGCCCCGTTAATTTTGTTTAAATTCCAAACAACTGACATATAAAGGAAACAATGTCGCTGTCCGAATTTACCCGCTGTCCGAATTTACCCGACTTCCCTATACCTCCTTGTTTTTCTGCCATTTTTTACAAAAGGAAAACTTTCGTGACTTCTTATTTGCTTCCCTTGAAGAAATTCCCTTCCAAAAGGCAGTCAACTCTTAAAGGAATTTACTGTAAAGTGTGACAAACTAGCAGACAGACAGACGAACAACCAAACAGAAGCAAAGCTTAATGTGCCCTTGGCTATCAACACGGGGGCATAAAATGACCTAGGCTTCCTCTGAAAGTGATTCCGTTCACTTCAAGCACCGTTTGCTATAAACCTATGGATAACCGTACTTAAAATTGTCATTTGGGGAGGTAAATCGTCGGTTTTATGGTCGGAAATTTCGCTTTACGGCGACGCGCCAGCGCAGCCGTAAAACGCTATTTGCGACCATAAAACCGACGATTTACCTCCCCAAATGACAATTTTAGATACAATTGTCCCCATTCTAATGCACTTTTCACATTTTCACCTTTGAAAGTGTGCTACTTTGCACTCATAGCAAACGCTTTCAGCGACGTAAAACCGGACGTCAGCCAATGTCATCCTAAGAAGAAGCGACGTTACGTAATGACGTCGGATTTCCGACAGTAAATCGCAGGATATTCTGTTGCAATTTTTTGACGTTATCCAATCGGACGTCGCGTTACATACGTAAGTGCATTAGAATGATGTTTTATTTCTGTGTAGCCTGAAAACTTTCAAAGACGGTGTTGCTTTTTCTATTGTACCTAGCTACACGAGGTCATTCCGCTGTATTGTACTCGGCGAACTTGCTGCTTCAAACGTTTGGTGACTGAATGATGGAGAAATCGCCTAGGATACCGCTCATTCAAGTATAAATAGTGAATACAATTGTACACAAATGCTCCAATTATAAGGACAATTTAAGGTGTGTCTGTAATGTGCCATGTTTTTTTCACCCATTTTTCAAAGGGACACAGTTTTTGACTTCATGTTTACTTCCCTGTTATGAAATATGCCTGCTCTTAAAAGAAATAATTTGCTCCAGGACGGTACGAGAAATTCTTTCCTTTAATACAATCCCTTTTCCGAAAGGCTACAAAAATGAAAGCGCTAGAGTAGCTTCCCCTGAGAATGTATCCATCCATTTCAACCAATTACTATATTCATTATTAATCATCAAGATAAATATTTTATAACCAAGCGAGTGATCAAAATCCTTATGACAGACTTGGAAACAGTGCATACCCTGACCAGTCTCTTCCCAGTGGGCCTTTGACGTCAAAATAACGTCGTACTGATGTCGATGCGACGTGATGACGTCGCATCGATGCCTGTGCGACGTCCTTCATATACATGACGTTCTAACGTCGATATGACGTCATCACGTCGCATAGACGTTAGTGCGACGTCATTTCGAGGTCATGTGACTGTTCGATTACGGAAGATAGATTTATGAGACTCTACAGGATTTGCTGAGTATACCAGTCCCAACTTTAAGCTATTAACGGTATATGCTGCTAAACCTCTTTAGGGAAATATCAGGATTGGTTTTAAAAATGAGTTAATTGAAGCCTCTGGCAATTCAAATCTGGCTCAACTGCACGTGGTCTCTCAGAACTTGGGTTAGCATGGAGTTAGAATTATACCTTTATACACCAGCAGAGGCTAAAATAAACTTTGGACTTTCGTTGAAAACTAGCAGTCTGCAATAATCAAAGCCATAAAAACTAATCAAACAGGCATAAAAATAAAATTACCTCAGCATAACATATGCTTTCTGTGAAATTAACTTACAACGACTAGTTTCACAAATGGGAAATTTTGCGACTGCTTGTTTACTCCATTTAGCCGTACGGTATTCATTTCAGCATTATCGAAACAATGGACAAGCACACGTTGAGTATTTGCAATAACAGGTGTGTGTTGTGTTGCAGTGCCATGGACTTTCAGTGGCCTGGTCTTTCCATATCGTTTATTAAGATACTAGTATTCAATAGCTTGAACTTGCAAAACTTCTCGTAAACTCTTCTTTCTATTCCATTGTCTCTACAGGTCTTATATGCCAGAGCTGGAACCAAAATGTTGCCAAAGGACACCAATGAGCTGCTTCTGATAGATTCACACCTGGTTAACTATTTATATACAAGGGCTGTTACGAAACGAAAACAAAAGTTGTTACGAAGCGAAAAAGTCATAGTTACCAAACGACCTGATAACAAGGTCGTTTGGTAACAATGACTTTTTCGTTTCGTAACAGTTCTGTTTCGTTCCGTAACATCCTTGAAAACATAGTTAACCAGGTGCGATATTAGAGATCCTCAAGTAACCCAGTCATGGTAAAATATTTAAAATTGCATGTCATTGAGCTGCTATAGTTCTAACCGAAGAGACCTTGCAGTAACTTGAGCTGCCGCCGCATTCTCTTGCATTCTATCACCACTTTGCAGCCCCGGATTCATGGGTGGGCTTTGGGGCTTAAGCCCAGCCACCTGGGACTCTGTGTCCAATATAATACAGGAGTATGGGTCATTAAGAGCACCTGATGACAATTTGAGATGAAATTCCATACGGTTAGATTGAAATAAATGTTACGACATCAGTTTGAAATCGCCTCATCGAGGCGATTCCAATGAGATGTTGTAACATATATTTAAAGGTAAGCATGATATTATCTTATTTTTTCATTATTTCCTCTATTTTATCCGGAACCCTGATTATGGCCTCTTTATTTGGGCTCGAAACCCAACCAGTTGTCCTGAGAGAGCCCCGCCAGCTGTTTTTGTCTAGATCCGGGCCTGCTTCAGTTGATATTACAACATCTTTAGCACTATTATCACGGTATGTAGGCAAATTTACGGACACGAAAGTATTACGTACGAGACATTGCGGGAAACTGCGCGTGCCAGATAAACAACTTTTTTTCTGACAGTTTTTCTTAAATATCTCTGCACTGACAAAATGTTTTACAGATCTGTTTTTACTATTATATTTGGCATATTTCCTTCTATCTAGAACCGTTGAGACGCTGAATATGCACTCATCGAGTTAAGCCTGTTTTTTAGAAAACCGTGTAGATTCTTGTACTTCGTCACAAAGCAGCATGTGCCGTCTTTGTTCCTTTATCATTTGCAAACCTGAACCCATCAGCGAGTGGCCTACTAAGTGCTCCTTACAACCACGGTTAATTCATAGATCAGCTTCATACGTTACAAGAATAAACAGCCATCTTTCACAGGAGGGGTCTGGCTTTTCGCATTTACGACCATCTCAGCATTCCTTTTAAACATTTACGACCATCTGCGCAACAAAACACAAATCTTGACACGACCATCGACAAAAACCGTCAGCTGTTGGCTATAAGCTTTTGCCTAATCCATATAGGTCATATTTTCTGTGTCATTCTACTGCTTTGAGGGTATGCCGTATGTTGTCTAATATATGAGTCAGGCCTGTTTTAGTCGCTTAACCGAATTTTCGACTGCGCAAATGATAGTATATATACTACACTGGCAATGAGACAAGTAGCCCTTATCTTGGCTATTTTATCTTTTATTTCTGTCTCTCTAGTTTTGCAAGTCTGACGGCAAGGTTGCCTGGGTTGCTCCTTGCATAGCACAGTGTCTGCAGTTGCATTTATAGCCAGCGTATTAAACGAGGAAGAACTATCTTGTTTTGATCATTGTAGTCTTCTATGGCATGACTTACATATCCATACTAAAAGCCTTCCACTTTACACACTGGTAAGAAGCTTCTAAACCAATTCGTTTGAGAGCGAGAGAGAGAGAGAGAGAGAGAGAGAGAGAGAGAGAGAGAGAGAGAGAGAGAGTAATGAGATATACAAACGGCTACTTCTGCAAATGGCGGATCATCAAAATTCTGCTTCCCTTCTCAGTAGGGATCAAATCAAAAAAGAATTCGCTCCTTAAAAGGAGTAAATTCGTTCCTTTTAGAATTGACCCTTTTTGAAAGGGGTCCGTTGTACATGGGAACAATATCATGGTCGCACCTGCACTGCACTTCCACAGTAAAAGATGTCATGGTGAAACATTTTGATAAATTTATGCATAAAAAATTGAGAGAACTGAATTATACGATTCTGGACGCAAATTATTCTGACAAAACTTTTGTCAAAATCAATATTGAGTTTCGTATTTTTCGCTATCTCTTATGGCTGGTCAGTTAGCAACAAATGAAAATTGCTTTATGCAAAGTTCGTTCTAACATAAAGTTGGTCCAAATCCATTCAGGTGTTCCTGAGATACTGCAATTGCCATGTGTTTGCTATGTTTAGTAATGGCAGACTGCCATCTTGGATGGTCCATTCTTTTTTTCTTTGTAAAAAAATATATTTTGTTCAAGGATCATTCGGCTTAAATTTGATCAAAATCTGTTCAGTAATTCTTTAGATATTGGCGTCTGAGCATTAGTGGGACTCGTAAAGAGAAACAGATTTTTTATTGGACAGTTTTGAAACCCAAGGCAGGACTGATGTTCCGTGCAAAATTTGACCGTATAGCAGTTGGTTCTGGAAGAATCGTTGAGTTTGTAGCTTTTACAATTTTTAGCAACGATGACCATCTTGGATTCTAGATCTGGCTGAATTCACCATTTCGAAGCCCTGCAGTCTGATTATGCTCCATATGAAATTTGGGAACCATGGATGCTGTGGTCCTGGAGAAATTAATTGAAAAATCTTTAACGCCAGGGTTGACGCAAATTTTTAACAGTAGGATTGACAACTCGACACAAATGTGAACGGACTGACGGACGTGCGGAAAACCGGACGCGTATATCGCGCCTTGCTAAGCGGGTGCGACAGTAACGGAGAAACATGGATGTGTACCCATACGCCTTAAACAAGTGTTCAAGTGTTTTTATACAATTCAGTTGGCAGAGCATAGGAATGGTAGCTCGATATCTTGCGTGGCCCTCAATTGTAATGCTGCACGTTCATTCATATTTTCATGTTGGTATCTCTCTCTCTCTCTCTCTCTCTCTCTCTCTCTCTGTGTTACTTAGAACCCAGAGGCCGTGTTCTCTGATCATTTTAATGCCTTATTTTTTGCTACTTCATCCTTCTCTCCAACTTCTTGAGGGATGAATTCGCACTGTACAACCTCTCACACTATAAAAGACGTGATAAGATGTGTTCCACGATACAACTTGGACACACTACACGCTAGCATTCAAAACAGACAACGACTGCAACGTTTATCCCAGTGAAAATGTTGGACTATATAACTCGGTCGTTTTTTTTAATCATTCCTCCCGGGGTGGGGGGGGGGGACACAAGACGTTAGAATGACGTCTTATTGATATCGGTACGACGTCACTATGACGTCGCAACAACGTCAGTAAGAAGTCATTATGACAAAAACTTAAAAAGGTTATAGTTTTTACAGACCTGAAAGCTTTGTTAGAATTCTAAGCCAGACCAGTTTTTCGAATGAAAATCATGTGGTAAACCCATCGTCCTACAGTGGCTTTTGAAATGCTGCTGAAAAGGACATGATATGGTATGACACCTCTTTGTAAGATTAGAATGCATTTTGGAAGGGCCTCGTGGTCCAGATAAGCAAACAGGAACTAAACAAAGTTACTCTCCCTTGTAAAACGGTTGAAATACAGCGATGTTCCGGTAAACCTAAATTCTGAGTAGCTGCCCATTTGCACTGATCATGACTCATAGTTTATGCGAAGAGATCATATCAGACTGCACGGTAGCGCAAGCTGGTCTGAGTTCACTGTTCGTTCATGTCGTAGCATACTCTTTCGCTTTTACCAATTGGATATCTTCATACAATATACCGAGTTTGTGTTATAGGCAGTAATTTATGCCTTGAAGGAAAAAAAGCTTGTGCCACTGTTTTTCTTGGTTATGGTGGTTATCACTACTTATGGCATTTAGGGTGTTCGGGTGCACCTATATATTCGTATGCCACTTTTACAAAGGGGAAACACTTAGGTGGCTTCCCGTATGTTTCCCTTTAGTAGAACCCCTCCAGCTAGGATGTTCTCTTGAGGGGAAGTTTGCTCATAAGGAAGCAAATTCTTCCATTCAGGAGTTTTGTCTGCTCCCAAAAGGTGACTAAGAAGAAAACAAAAAAATGGCAGGGTGTTTCCCATGAAGTTGGACCCATTCATCTTGAAAGGTTTACCAGGTTTAACTTACACATATAACTGTCATACATGTACTTATGGATAGGAATTGATGTGGTTTTATAAGCAGATGATCAATGAACATATCGCTTGTATCTTTACATGAAAATAGGGAGGTCTGTCGTTGCTCATGGCATGTAAGGTGGAAGGGTGCGCGTCAATATATTTTTTCTGCCTTTTTCTTTAAAGAGGCTTATTGTGACGTCGCGCACGGTATTGGGGAACAAAACGTAACGTCAAACTGTCAAGCGGCTACTTTTTCCGCCTTATGAGAATGATAACCGCGGGGTTTGAATGTAGTGAAACAAAACCAAACACGCCACGGAAACAAAAGAAACCCGGTCCGATCCTTTAAACATGCTGTAAGGACGACTTCAGTGAAAATTTATTTACAGTTTTGCTTATTCATTTGCTTTTTCAGTATAGGACGGATCTATTTGCATTTATGAACACGATATGAATTGAGTTTGTTGTACAAATTCTATCGGAAGCTGCAAATATAAACCACACTATATCCCTGCACGGTAGCTTTTAGCCGTTTCACGATAATTTATTTCGTTATACTATACTATTCTTTGTTTTCGTGTCGAACGAATTATATCTCTTGCTTTACCTTTCCCGTTTCTTTTCTTCTACTAGTCATCTTGCCAGGAGAAAGATTTTTTTTTTTTGCTGGTGAAATATCATATACATGTATTTATAGATTTATTGGCTTCAAACTTTGAGAAATTTTTTCTCCGATTGCAAGAGAAAATATTGGTGTAAAGTCAAGCCTGCCTTATTAAGCAAGTAACCAAGGGAGGTGCAAAAACCGCTTGTTCGAGACAGGTGGTTCTTAATACAGGTCAATTTGTAAAGAAAATGGTACTTTTGGAAATGAAATTTTTGCCTTCTAATACAGTTATTTGCTTCACAGAGCTGACCTTTAAGACGTGTTAGACTATAATGACGCAGACCTGAAAATTGCTAGACAGCCACTTATAACTATAAGGTTTCATATGCATGTAACGTCTGAATTTCTTTATTTGACGCGCGTTACAAAATTTAAGACCGATGTAAATGCACATAACAATTTTATTGTTCAAGAGCATTTAATCCCACTTTAACAGATAATACAAACAGACAATGTACATTTTGGAAATTTGCTTTTTGCACAAATTGCTGTAAATATTTTGTCCAAAACAGCTTAATAACATAGATAGGTGTAAGAGTTTGGTGTAAAATTTGAAATTTGTTACAAAAATTAAGACCGCGGATTTTTTAATTTCTTTCCGTGTCCGTAGAGAAAAAGTAATTATTCTTACATAGCTCATAAGTGATGCATAAGTACATTTGAATTATATACAAATATTTTCAAAATTTGTTTATTCTGATACAATAAATACTCTCCGAAGTAACTAGCCCTGCGATTTTGACGTTAATTTGAGCGTAAGTTACACTTTTTTTTACTTTTAACAATAAATACTTAAGATGACGATTGTTGAAGAATAAACAATAAAATGAATATGGAGTTAATCTAGAAAATTTCCTCTTTTCGTAAGCAAATTTCCACAAAAAATCACTTCGACATTTCTGTGTAGCATTCCTTCGAGTATGCCCACCATGCCGACTTTGTTACAAAGTTACACGCGTTTTAGCACAAAAACCAACCGTTTTGTGCCCGCATTAGGATTTACATCGTCTCAAAACCTACTATTATTGACCCGAAAATAAATTAAATACCAATTAACGATTTCAAAACAGTTTATGGCATAAAATCCGAAAAAGCATTTCTTCCGTAGGGCCCATTTCATATCTGTCCGTGAATGTGCCCCAATACCGTGCGCGACGTCTGTGACTTCCTGACTGCTTCCGTAACTGTCGCAGCCCTTCCCAGGTGTGTGAGTGGTGGTTGTGGTGGTGGTGGTGGGGTGGGGGGGGGGGGGAGGGTGGTCTGCTCTCGGTGGAGGAGTTTGTTCCAAGGGGAACAAATTCTTCCCGTATGAGAGGATATGCTTTGGGATTAGGCAGCTGTCTAAATGACAAAGATTGTCCCCCTGAAAGTGTGTCCTTTCACCTTAAACTGTAGTTGTATTTCATAAGTGTGCATGTCCGTCTTTTTGTTCCTGATATGATCTGTCATTTGAATTTCTTGCCTTGATTATATTTAGTTACTCTACTATCTATTACCTTCTGTAGGTACTCCCATGTGGGCCGAAAATTCGTAATAAACTTCTTGCATATTGTTGCATCTTGTTTTCGGCGGGTTCGAGAACAGCAAGCACATTTTGAAAAATGACAATATGCATTTGTAATACACAGCAATAAGCATGAGCATGTAAAATATGTCGCAAATGCGCACATGATCTTGCGTAAAGTACTCAGAGTCTCTCATTTGTCACTCATGTTCATATACCCAGTGTTCATTGACTGTTTATGCTAGAAAGAATGTTGGTTGGTTGGTTGATTTGATGCTTAACGTCCACGGTAAACAACTAAGGTCATGTCGGGACGGTCAGGTAACCAACTACACTATTCCTGGGCAGGCTTAGACCTCCTAAGCGGTTAACCAGTACTAAGTGCACATACTTTCGCCAGTAACTGACAACTGCCCTTCTTGAATCAGCGGAAGGAGAAACGAAAGTATGTGGCCAGACCGGGATTCGAACCCAGTACCTCTGACTTACGAGTCAGGTGCCGCTAGAAAGAATGCATTGCACACATGCAGCATTAGGTCTGAATGTTTCCTGCTGGGACAAGCCTTTTCACGCAACCCCTCACATACTGATATGCAAATTTGTAATGCCGAGTGACAAAGGGTTCACAAAGCTTATAGAGGGCTTGAAAATATTGCGGTTCTGCAGTTTCAAACAGCCGCCTTGCCACTGCCGGGCTGGGGTCAGGTCGAACATTGTAGTTGTGACGCAAGTTAAGGGGCGACGACTAAGGGCGGGTAAACTTCAAAACGTCAGTCTGGACGTGTCTGTTGAGGCTGAGTACCTGATACTTAGCTGGCTATCCCCATCCTTCCGTTTTATCAATAAAATCTCATTCGAAAGCTAGTCGACCATCTTACAACTATTATCACTGGACTGAAAATCTAGATTGAGGAGAAGACACGATTAAGTGCAAAAAATCCGAATATGAAGGATTTCGTACATGATTTTTGTCGATAGTCGTGTCATGATTTGTGTTTTGTTGTGCAGATGGTCGTAAATGTTTAAAAGGAATGCTGAGATGGTCGTAAATGCGAAAAGCTAGACCCCTCCTGTGAAAGATGGCTGTTTATTCTTGTAACGTATGAAGCTGAAATCTGATTTAACTGTGGTTGTAAAGAGCACTAACTAGGCCACTCGCTGATGGGTTCAGGTTTGCAAATGATAAAGGAACAAAGGCGATACAAGCTGCTTTGTGACAAAGTACAAGAATCTAAACGGTTTTCTAAAAAACAGGCTGAACTCGGTGAGTGCATCTTTAGCGTCTCAACGGTTCTAGACAAAAAGAAATATGCCAAATATAATGGTAAAAACAGATCTGTAAAATATTTTGTTAGTGCAGAGATATTTAAGAAAAACTGTCAGAAAAAAAGTTGTTTACCTGGCACGCGCAGTTTCCCGCAATGTCTCGTGCGTAATACTTTCGTGTCCGTAAATTTGCCTACATACCGTAATTGTGGTAGCTCTTAACTGGAGTTAAAAGAGTGCCTGTAGTGTTTCAGTTTGCATGACATTGTCCATACAGGTTTGTAGATGCGTATGCTTATATGAGCAGTCTTGTTTAGATATCTCTGTCCAAAGAGTGGATGGTTTGCAGTCCTTTTTATATATTTATTGTCCATGTTTGTCATTCCATCTGAATAACTCATTGCCATTTGTAACGATTTGAAGACTGTAGATCTCAGATATGTAATGAAAATTATTGTAACGATTATGCTACAAATGTGCGTTAAATCAGTTATAAGAAAGTTTACAAGATTCATGTGTGTTTTATCCGAATAATTAGTAAAAGTGTCATCACCGGAGGAAAAAGAACACACAAAATTTAAAATTGCTGGTTCAGATGACTACGTTTGATAATGATTATATATACGAAAAAAAGAAAAGTAATTCGCAGCATGCTCACAAGTTTTATATCCCTGAAACTAATTTAAAAGTGTATGAGCACTAGAGGAAGAGAAATGTATAGGCACAAACAATCCATGGATAACAAGTTCTGCTAATTCATTTGTATATGAGCCGCGACACGACAAAACCAACAATGTGGTTGTGCGCCCAGCGCAGACTCAGATCAGCCTGGGCATCCGCCCAGTCTGATCAGAGTCTTCGCTGTCCGCATGAAGGTAGCTTAGTCCCTTCACTTAGCGAAGAGTCTGGCCAGAGTTGGCGGATGCCCAGGCTGATCTGAGTCTGGGCTGAGCGCACAACCACATTGTTGGTTTTCTCGTGTCGCGGCTCATATATAAAATATTATAACTCTGGGCAAGCACGAACTTTTGTAACATAGGCATTTAAATGATAGGAATTCTGTATCATACATTTTATTACTCATGCTAAGGAAACCTTGACAAATCATTTTATATCAGTATGGTGATATCTAAATCCTTAAAACAATTTAAACAAAGCTGTATCGTAAAATACACAGGATACAATTTTGTTAGGTAGGCGGTGCTTGAAAAACTATGAAAACAGAGTTATAATGATCAGTTCACTAATTTTAACTTTATCATGCATACGTAATTATCGTAATTGCGTGTGGCATAAGAATTGTTTTCATGCTAACACAGATAATGTAGATATACGTTGTGTTCTAATGAACGTAGACTGCATCAGTCTGATCCATTTGCAGTTGCTTTGTTTATCATGCTAAAGAATCCCTAGAATACCCTTATGTAAACACCTTACAATCATTATTTATCCCAGTTTAATGCATTGACCTGTGTCCTCTATGCTGCCAGTTTTGTATTTATTTACTTAGTTATGCGGTAATAAATGATGACGTTATAGAACCCTAAAACAGACAGAAAATTTTGAATTGGCTCTGCTTTATGAATGCATCAGGCCAGCTTGATGTTAACCAGATGTGCACCAGATGTGCACACGGGACCTGCAATGCGCATGTACTGAATCACGGATCCGCGGGGCTACGGTCATTCCTTCCCTTATATTTTGCCCATCTGAATTCAATCTGGTGACCTGGAAAGGGATACAGCGGCGCTGTGTGCCTTCACATCTTTCTGGTATGACATATGTCTGTCTATAAAGAACACGTACGCTATTCTACTAATATTCATACATGTACCTGAAAGGCATTTTTGCATTTTCTAATGATATAAAAATGTCTGATTATATGACTTATATGTGAAGTTGGTGCGGCGTTATAAAACAAGTAATCATTTTTGACACAGAAGAAAACCTTTGATTTAACAGAAAGAAATGGGATATCAATGGCTGGTGTTTTGTATTTGAGCCGCGACACGAGAAAACCAACAATGTAGTTGTGCGCCCAGCGCAGACTCAGATCAGCCTGGACATACGCCCAGTCTGATCAGACTCTTCACTGAGCGCTTAAAGGGTAGCTAAGGGTCCAAGCTACCTTCATGCGGACAGCGAAGACTCTGATCAGACTGGGCGGATGCCCAGGCTGATCTGAGTTTGCGCTGGGCGCACAACCACATTGTTGGTTTTCTCGTGTCGCGGCACAATTTTGAATTACCTACTTCTAAAGGATACTTTCCAGACAGTATTGTCAGAACTGTTGTCTATGGTAAATAAACAGAAAAAGACAATAATGCCTTTTGGTCATTTTGAAACCCATTGTTCAGTCTGACGAATATAGATCAAAGCGATCTCTCAATTCTTAACAAGAATTAAATGAGCCGGGATACGTGAAAACCAACAAAGTGGCATGTTCGCCCAGGGAAGGCTCAGATCAGACCGAGCAACCGTCCAGTCTGATCAGAGTCTTCGCTGTTCGCTTAATGAGTAGCTAAGGATCTAAGCTAGCTCCATGCGGACAACGAAGACTGATCAGACTTGGCGGATGCCAAGGCTGGTCGGAGTCTTCGCTGGGCGCACATGCCACTTGGTTGGTTTTGTCATATCGCGGCTCAGATCAAAGCGAACTCTCCGTTCTTAACAAGGAGATGGACATTCTTAGAAAAATCCACGTGTTTGGTTCTAATTTTCTTAGAGTCACGTGCGTCCGTTTATTGAACCCTGCGAAAGCAGACAGTAAAAGTCTTTTCTACAATTCAATATATGCTCTCAACTTTGATACCATAAAATAAATTGTACATTTACGAATTCAATCCGAAAAATGAATTCAAAGTACACGTATATTCCAAGAAAGCAAACTTCCTGCGCATACAATTGTCAAATTGTATGCACAGGAAGTTTGCTTTCTTGGACTATTCCTCAGATTTTTCCGAACAAAGAGTTATTCAGAGGCCACAGATACCCCTTAATAGCAAGTGTTTAAAACTTATTTACTTATTTTTATTTTTTCATTATTTTTTGGTTTGTTTTTCTTGTTTTTTATTTATATTCAGTGCTGTCGGCCTATTCGGCGCATTTAAGCAAAGAATCGTTAACCGTGTAAATAAGAACAATAAAAAATAAACAACAGATATTGTGTTTATAAAGTACAATAATCAGCCTTTATTTCCTCTCAAAAATATCCATCATCTGGTATTGATCACACTATGAAAAAGACTATATTCTCATGAACCATTGTGCAGGAGGGACCCCGTTTTTGTCTGCCAATTCGACGCAGCTTCTGAAAATGTCTTATTCCTGACATAAATAATGGGCTAAATTTGTGAAACAGACTATAATCATGACATCACTCCGCGGGCTGCAGAATGGCTGCAGAAGGAGCTTGTGGAAAGTTACAACAATTATTTGCTTTATGATCCTTTGGACTTTACAGAGTGAGTTATTTCATAAATCACTTCTTTACTTTGTGCAATTATGCAAGGTATGCAAAGAGTGATAAATATTATTTACAAATGCTGCTGAAGTGAGTTGACCTACATTCATGATGTGTACTCAGGGCCACTGTGTTTGTAAACAAAGATTGCGAAATACGGTGTGTATTCAACTTCATATGCCGAGCTGCAAATAACATTCGCTGCATGACAACTGCAAAGTGCAACTAACCCCTCTGGCCAGAAATGATCTTCTTTACCGCATATAAAGATCTCCGCTTGAAGGACTGCTTGGAAAACAGCCGACAAAAAATATCAACACGTGTTTAATGGTAAATGACGTTACGTAACGCGCGCCGAAAAAGCCGATGCGCCGAATAGGCCGACACGACAGTACTTATTATAATATTTTAAGTTGTCCTTATCTATTCGTTTGAACAACATGTAGAAAAAGTAGGTCAAACTGATAAATCAAGCTCATATGCACAAACAATATTAAGGGATGCATTGATTGGATGTTTTGCTAGAAGTATTTTCTGTGGGTATGTTGCCTTCCGTTCGTCCGTCAGTCAGTCTTTGGGCAGCACAATGCAAGGGGAGATAGCATTTTTGAATCAAGGCTGAGGGTTATACTAGTATGCTTAAAAACTAACGATGGATGTTGTTAACTAATGAAACAATGTTATAAAGTCTATGCCTAGACTGTCAACTGTTACTGGTTAAAATTTACTCTGCAAAAAAATTCTCAATTTTTTTTTTTGGAATACTATAAACAGGGTAGACGTAGATGGGTCGACGTAAATGTGAACGGACGGACGCACGGTAAGACAGACGGAAAACTGTACGCCTATATAGCGCCTTGCTAAAGCAGGTGCGACAAAAAGCCATCACATCAACAAAATGTAGCCGACACCCAGCCCTGTTCGTTGATGACAGTATATGGGAAATTAACATAACGTCTGTAGTACATACGTGTTTTAAACGGGGTAAAGCTACCATGACCACCAAAAAGGAATTTAGATTGTCTTCAATAAAATCTCCGTCGAGTGGAACAAGAGATCGGACGCGGACGCTGACGCCGACACCAGTGTTACAACAATAACTCTTCACTAACTTTCGTTTAGATGAGCTAAAATGGAAATAGAGTTGTTTTCCATAAAAGTGCATCTGTTTAGTAGAAGATTGACAAGTACACTGGTTAGATCGTCAGAATTACACAGTCATATGTATTTTGTGGACGAGTAAGTATTGTATTTTGTAGACGAGAAAAGGTCGTTATTTTCAGGTTGTATAGTTGTTTCCATATTCAAAAATAAATAAATAAAATATAAGGAGAGCCTGGAGAGGCCTCAGTCACAAAGGACACCGAAAGAACGGTTGTAAATATGCGGTAACAGACACGCCACATTTTCTACCGTACTTCACGTAGTTTAACCCGTTTATGTGTATCGTTCTATTCTATTCTTATCACTTTGTCAGTTTAGGGATGTCTTCTTAAGTATATGTGTATCCTAATTATTTTACTTTAAGGAGAAATACCCATTTGTCTTATGCAAATAGTGTAGAATCTGATCTGGGTCAGCAATGTTTGCCTATTTAGGGGGCGCTAGGCACTAATTGGTTATGGTATATGGGTACACTTTTTGCCACTTTGGACCGTAAGGACTTTCAGTTTGCTTCAAATGATAGTAATGGTGTTGCATTCTCTAAGTGTTTATGTGTGTTCTATGTACATAAATGATTTTGAGCCATGTCCTGAGAGAACCTGTTCATGACACGTTAACGGGGGCTGCGCTGGTTAGCCTGCACCACGGTGCAGTCTGATCTGCGCAGCCTTTTGTTTACTTTTGTTTACTGTTTCCTTTGTTTATGTTTTCTTGCATATGTGGTATAATAGGCCTCCTAAATCCAGGGTCTTATCACTCTAGCTGGCGAGACAGCAGGTTGGTTTGGGTCCCACGGGACCAGGCCCTGTGGTTTGGGTCTTATAAGACCAAACCCTGGGGTTTGGGTTTTGCGGGACCAAACCCTGAATATGGGTTCTCTCGGGACAGGGCTCCAAATGTGGTTTTAAACTGCAGTTTTATTGTATTTTAAAAATGCAGTTTTATTGTCTCTCACAATTCTTTTTAGAATGGCAGTTGTATAGGTACCTGTGTGGTTTTTTATATGTATGATATGTTTTTATTGTATACACTGGTGAGACATAAATAAACGATACTACTACTACTGCTTCCCTGGGCTACTGAGCCCGTCCATGGGTTATACTCTTAGACGAGCGATAACAAGTTAATTCTAATAAGATTTTACCCCATTGAGACATTAGGCAGAAATGAAAATAGCAAAGCTGCTTCCCCTGAAAGTGTACCATTTCACTCGAAAATTAGTTACAAGAATGATGCTATATTTACCAAAATATATCCTGGCTGAATCACAGGATTTTCCTCATGAAAATATTATAATTACAAACTTAATGTCTTGCAATGAGAAGCGCGTAAGAAGGAACAACTACTACAACCCACTCCCTGCCCCTAACACAGAAGTAAAAGGGGAACATACTTTACCATTGTATGCATTGCTGTTTACGAATAAAACGGTGAATGAAATTAATGATTTCCCAAGTCCAAAGCTTCATATTTTCTGATTTAATCAAGTTCCAATGGAACTTTAAGTTACTGCTACAGGAAATAGCTCCACAGCCAATTCTAAATGAGCTTTGCTAAAAGCAGAAAGATTGCGCTTACCGAGCGTACTGAGAATACTTAAGGTCATTAATTTGAGCCGCGACGTGACAAAACCAACAATGTGGTCGTGCGCCCAGCGCAGACTCAGATCAGCCTGGGCACTTGCCCAGTCTGATCAGACTCTTTGCTAAGCACTTAAAGGGTAGGCAAGGGACTAAGCTACCTTCATGCGGACAGCGAAGACTCTGATCAGACTGGGCGGATGCCCAGGCTGATCTGAGTCTGCGCTGGACGCACGACCACATTGTTGATTTTCTCGTGTCGCGGCTCATTTGGCCTCCAAAGACAACGCCAATCCTTTCTACTACTATAATGAAAATTGAATTTGCACTTATTAACGTCCTCCCTCACATGTTTCAAGGCAACGCTTTGATCAGTAGATTTATTGGATTGTTTACTAGATGAGTCGACATTCTTGAGCTTAAGCTAAAGCGTCTCACGATTGCTTTATTAACATTGTTTGCACCTTCTTTTTTTTATCATACGTCCACTGATAAGCAATATTTGTGTCATAAAACAAATTATTAATATATCATACCCACTCTCATAGTTGGCTGAAGGCAAACGACATTGAATCAAAATGAACGAACTTTTCAATGTTATAACGTTGTGTGCCCGACAGTTCCACTCTTTTTCTCTCTCTAACTCCGTCTGACAGCTAGTTCTTCATCAATTCAATTTAAAAGTAAAATTTTGTTATTTTGCTGTCGCCGATTTTACATAGACTAAGTTGTATTCACCTACGTTGTTGTTGTTGTTAAGTTGTTTTAATGTCCCAGGTAACAATATTACAGTCATGTCGAGACGTTGCCTCCGAATTTGTAGGACTTTCACTCACCAGAGATATATGACACTCAGGTCCTGCTACAATTACTAGTAGCTCTGTCGCAGAGGCACCATGCAGCCCATCTAATTCGCGAGCCCCGATGGGCGAGGTCCATATCACCTATGTTACTATCAATAACAGACCTATTTTAGAATCTTTAAACTGGCAAAAAGCGGGAAACAAAGATTTACAGAAAATGACAAAAATTCCACAAAACAAGTTTTCAGGTTGCCGTTGAGCACGGTAATATAAAGAAAAGCAAGACAATGAAGGAAACGCTACATTATGTACATTTTGCTTTTACCATATAGCAGACTGACTGACAGCTCAGTTATATCTAAAACTGTCGTTCCTTTACCCTCTTTAGACTGAAGGCCCTTTTAGGGACGTATGCAAGCAGTGCAGGGCGGCGTCTGAACAAGGTATACACTGTCTGTTTATAGGAATTTCTATGCAAAATACAATAAAAATGAAAGCATTTACTTCTAACACTAGAAATGGAGTCATCCAAATTATAAGGATAGACAAGTCCACTGGTAAAAAGGGGTTAAGTAAGTGATTTCAATGCCAAGCTATTTGAAACTTATTTTCTCATGCCCTATGCACTCATAATTTAGCCGCGACACGAGAAAACCAACAAAGTGGTTATGCGCCCAGCGCAGACTCAGATCAGCCTGGGCATCCGCCCAGTCAGATCAGAGTCTTCTCTGTCCGCATGGAGGTAGCTCAGACCCTCAGCTACCCTTTAAGGGCAAAGGAGAGACTCAGATCAGACAGGGCAGATGCCTAGGCTGATCTTAGTCTGCGCTAGGCGCACAATCATATTGTTGGTTTTGTCGTGTCGCGGCTCATATATAGTTCGATTCCCTTGGCAACTGTAAACTGAGAATTCAGAAAATGGCTTTATGACACTTTTTGACTGAACTCTCTGCCTTTAATATAGTACATGGTATTTCAGGTTTAATTTTTGTAATCTTTGTAAACAATTACACTCATTGACACGCTTTTTGCTATTCCTGGAAAAGCTGGGCGGAAATCGTCCTAAAATGGGATACTGTGCATAATCAATAAGACCGACTTCTAGTATAAGTTAATTTGCTATATCCGACAACATGTCAAAACTGCTAGCGAAATGCCAAACAGTGCCGATGCTGCATAGACTCACTGTAACATATTTGATGTGGTTCAGGAGCCTGCTTAGCTAGCGTTCTGTGTTCGATTCCAGCTGGAGATCGTTGTGTTTTTTTTGTGTTTTTTTTTTATTTTTTTTTATTATTATTATTTTATCCGTACACGAGGTTCCGCTGCGCAGCCTTTCATTATCACCTCTAACTGAATTACTTTTGAAAGGGCTGTCAAACCCATGCCGTCCATCCATCCCTTTTACGAAGATTTTAAGAATGGGTTAATGAAAATGGTGATAATAACATTAATGATAATAATATTCGACTTTATTTTGAGAGGGTAACACATTTACTTACAAACTTATCTTCCATGAGGCCCTCTATTATATACATGAATATGAGTGTAAAAGTAATGGTCAAACACAAAATGATTAATAAGTATATAGCATACTAGAGATATTCTGACTGAGGCATCTTAATAATAAAACCCTGGGATGGTTAACTTTACACTTTAAATGACCAGCTGCCTCTTTTATCCTGTCTCCCCAAGCCTCTATCAGAATGACACAGGCAGAACAAATGCAGAATTACCATTCTACTGTAGATAACAATTCTTTCTATGTTCCAATGCAGAATTACCATTCTACTTTAGATAATTATTTTTTGACTGTTCCATTACATCATCAAGTATGTAAGTATAAACTGACAGCATAGCGATAGTTTCAGTCGTCACACATGCACATGTATAAATCATGCATTGCCAGAATTCAATTTACATATTGAGCATAACACTACAGAAGGATACAGGAATTCGTCTTGTGTTCAAACAATAATAATGTCATTATGTAATGAGAATGTAATTGAGAAACAATAAATATGTTTAAACCAATAATGTCAGGTCTTAAATACTTGTATGTTTTACCTACAGATTTATACATTATACAGTGTTTCAAGACCATGCTAACTTCAAAATTATGACCTAACTCGAACTAGAGATATTAATTCAGAGCTGTGTGCTAGGAAAGGGATGAAATATTTTGTGAGAATTCTTGCTGGATTTTAGAGGACTGGCATTAAGTTAAGAACTATTTAAGATCATTTTGCTAATTTTTCGAAAATATTTTAAGATATAGCAGGTGTTGTATCTGGATATTTTATATACTATTTGATAGAGCTGTTCAAATTTTACGTTTGTTGGTTTCAGTATAGTTGACTTTCACAAGCGTAACACTATACATTCCAGTACAATATATGACATTTCAGTTTGTTGTCCTGTATTTTGTTAAACAGGACGTATCCAATGATTACAGTGGACAGCCTATCTGAAATTACTGTGAAGACAAGTTCGGAAAATCAGATATCTGACACGTTGTTTTAAACAAGGTGGCAATTGTCTTATTTTCTGTTGTGAAAGCATGAATATATCGTTAAATTGTTATCAGATTTGGTGTTTGGTTCAGTCTGACGTGTCTGTGCTGCTCGGCCATGTACAATTATTTGTTTTTCAATCAGCATTGATCCCAACTATCGGAACAGAAGTACTAGAGCAAACAGTGCCGTCTCAGCAGTCTGATCAGTGTCCGCATCATTTGTCGTTCGTCTTGTGTTCAAACAATAATAATGTCATTATGTAATGAGAATGTAATTGAGAAACAATAAATATGTTTAAACCAATAATGTCAGGTCTTAAATACTTGTATGTTTTACCTACAGATTTATACATTATACAGTGTTTCAAGACCATGCTAACTTCAAAATTATGACCTAACTCGAACTAGAGATATTAATTCAGAGCTGTCTAGCAAGATTCTGACACAACGCCAGATATCAAAATGGACTTTTCTAATTTTACTATCATTACAAAATGAGATTTGATGGTACCAAAAATAGGAGTTCAACGGTTCTTTACAAATTTTTGATATCATGTACAGTGTTAAAACGTAATTTCCTCCAATTATTGACTGATGACTGAACTCAGGTTTAGCCTTCCGTCAAAATGAAATTCGTGCAGAAATGGAGGCCTCTGTTTAAAAGTGCGAATATGTTAACTATGCTTTTACACATTATATATTTTGCGTATACCACAGAAAGTTTCGAGGTATGCGTATGCTTTTAACTTTGAAAGCGTCGGATGGAAAGTGGCATATGGGGCCGTATTCATAAAACGACTTAAGTCGTTGCTATGCTGTTGCTAAGGCTAAATTTCTTTGAAGGAGATTCCCTACAACTTTGACATTTGTTCTGGAGGAACAGTCTTACAAAGACTGTTCCTCCAGACCAAATTTCATAGTTGTAGGGAATCTCCTTTATAGATATTCAGCCTTAGCAACAGCATAGCAACGACTTAAGTGGCTTTATGAATACGGCCCCAGAGCCTTATTACCCATTTATGATGATACCTATTGTGCACCGGTCCAAAAGCAGAATTATAAAATTTGAGACACACTATAGCAATGCTACAACAAAATGCCTTTTACAGATCTTTGCTACAGTAAGAGGCCGTGAACAGATTTCTTGTTTAACAGGAGCAGTTCAAAGATTGTATTGTTATACTAAGTGGTCGTTGAAAATTTTCTTGCTATACCAACTGGCGGTTTAAAGATTTATTGCTATACCAACAGGCCATTAAAAAATCTATTGTCATGCCAAGAGGCTGTTTGCAGATTTTTTGCTATACCAAGAGGCCGTTTACAGACTCCTTGTTATACCAAGAGGCCATTTACAGACTCCTTGTTATACCAAGAGGCCGTTTACAGACTCCTTGTTATACCAAGAGGCCATTTACAGACTCCTTGTTATACGAAGAGGCCATTTACAGACTCCTTGTTATACCAAGAGGCCATTTACAGACTACTTGTTATACGAAGAGGCCATTTACAGACTCCTTGTTATACCAAGAGGCCGTTTACAGACTCTTTGTTATACGAAGAGGCCGTTTACAGACTCCTTGATATACCAAGAGGCCATTTACAGACTCCTTGTTATACCAAGAGGCCATTTACAGACTCCTTGATATACCAAGAGGCCGTTTACAGACTCTTTGTTATACCCAGAGGCCGTTTACAGACTCTTTGTTATACCAAGAGGCCATTTACAGACTCCTTGTTATACCAAGAGGCCATTTACAGACACCTTGTTATACCAAGAGGCCGTTTACAGACTCCTTGTTATACCAAGAGGCCGTTTACAGACTCCTTGATATACCAAGAGGCCATTTACAGACTCCTTGATATACCAAGAGGCCGTTTACAGACTCCTTGTTATACCAAGAGGCCCTTTACAGACTCCTTGTTATACAAAGATGCCGATTAACAGACCTTTCATTATAACAAAAAGCCATCTTCTTGTTATCTGTCCATTTGATCAAAATTTATCTTATACCTTAATCAATTACTGCGAAAAGAGTGACCAAGGATCCTAATGTAAATGGAAATCCATTTGAACGCGTCGTTTAAATAGCATCCGAAGTGGGAAACGGTTTGATGGACTGAAAATCGCCTACAATTTGGAATAGGACTGCCAGCAAAGAGCAGAGTTAGAAAGGTTTAAAAAGTTTCATGTTATAATAGTCTTTTTGCATACTATGTCCTACACTTTCTTCAATGTGGAAATAACTATGGGAACCGTGGTCTGTCAGGGTGTGTCCATGGGCAGAAAACTGTAGTGACAGACCCAAGAAGTGGCCGATCCCATGGGTGAAGCAAGATAGGCTAGATACATTTCCCATGTTCGCATTAGAAGTTCACAGCTTAGAGTTGAGAATGTTGAGAACAACCCTTGTTAGGTCTTGCCAAAGTCTGAGACAATGTAGCTGGGTATTTATATTAAGTAATGGCTTTTTCACACGGAGCCATTGTGAAACTGGTGTTATATAGTTGATCTTTTGTCATTTGGTAAAGGCTACCAACATGTGTCTTATCCAATACTGGCCACTGATTAATGGGAACACTACACCGTTCATTAGAGTGTTTGGGGATTTTCTTGAATCGGCACCTGTAGTATAATTGTGTATTTAACCGTGGTGAAGTGGTTAGAAGAGCTCGGCTCCTGGGTTCAAATCCCAAAACGTTTAAACTCTCGCTGCCAGTCCAGCAGTTAATGGCATGTTCCGAATAAGACAAGATTTAAGGCAGCGATTGGAGAACAATGGTGTCCGTCTTTCATATGCCTTGCCTAAGATACGATAGGCCTCTAACTATTTCTTACGGCCAAAGACTACGGGAACTGGTCACTCATCTTCTACCTATTTTGCAAACTTGGTAGAACTTCATGCAAGAATGTATCAGACCCATGTCAGATTAGATGTCAGATTAGAATCAAGTGTGTAAACTCTTTTGAATGAAAAAGTTGAACGAGTGGGAAAGAACAAAAGTACTCAATAACAATATTTACTTATTCGAATTCCAATTTCTTCTTCCTGGTGCATTCAAAATTTACGATTAGCTCGATTACTTTGATTTTGATTTAGAAAAGTTTCTTTCAGATGGCGTCGTTCTCTCTTTCTACTGCTTACGAAATCGACACTTCTCAGCTTATTCGGTATGCTAGCGTATCTAGTCATGTGACTGACTTTAGCATAGGTGATAATGTTTAAAACTGACCTCGCCGAGGTGTGTTGAAAAACAATTTGATATTTTCCGGTAGTCAATTTGAGGACTTCGGATTTATGGATGGGTATCAGGAAGGTTTTCCTCGCTAAAAAAAGGTACTCCAAAAGTTGGAGAATGTCACGCAGCAAATATTAGATATTTTGACAGTTTCACGTTGAGACAAATGATACAGAACGTTTTTAAACGATATTTTTTTATATTATATCTGTCATCCTCCACGTTCAGTTCCGAAATCGAAAGTATGAAAGAATCCTGCACCAGTAATTCGGATCTGTGAGTGTATTTGCAGTAATTCTGTTAACATCACATAAATATTTAAACATTGTGGTCCTCATGTTATCATCGTTGGGATCATCGAGGGTCGTCTGAAAGCAAAACAAGAAATGTTACAGTATGTAACAAATACCCCCGAAGGCCCCTTAAACTGACCTTTGACCCCGATTGTGACCTTGACCTTGGGCAAGGAATCCCAAATCTTGCAAGTGAGACGCCTTTTTATCATGCTTTACCTTTCTGTGAAGTTTGATTAAATTCTCTTCAGCAGTCTCAAGTCAGTTTGGAGATATAATGTGACCTATGAGCCCTGATTGTGACCCTGACCTTGGGAATGGGAACCTAAATTTTGTTTGGGACATACCATCTCATTATGTTTTACCATTTCAGGAAGTTTAATACAGTTTGCTTAAGAAGTCTTTTTAGTAATTGGGGAGAAACAACTTGACCTTCGACCTCAGACTGTGACCTTGCACTTGGGTGTGAAAGCCTATATCTTGTGTGTGGCTTACCTTCTCATTAAGCATTATCTTTCTGTGAAGTTTAAGGAAATTTGTTTTGGTACATTTTTGAGCAATTGTTGAGACATGATTTGACATCTGACCCCAGATTGTGACCTTGACCTTGGGTTTGGGAATATAAAATATAATATGTAACAAATCTTCTCATTATGCTTTGTATTTCTGTGAAATTTCATGAAATTCAGTAATGTAGTTTTAAAGTAATCGCAGAGACACTATTTGACCTCTAACCCCCGACAGTGACCTTGACCTTGGGTTAGGGAATATAAATATTATATGTGACAAATCTTCTCATGACTTTTTACATTTCTGTGAAATTTGATGAAATTCAGTTAAGTAGTTTTTAAATAATCGCAGAGACACTATTTGACCTATAACCCCCGACCATGACCTTGACCTTTGACATGGGAACCTAAATATTGTATGCGACACACCTTCTGATTA
Source organism: Ctena decussata (assembly GCA_963989385.1). Classification (NCBI taxonomy): domain Eukaryota; kingdom Metazoa; phylum Mollusca; class Bivalvia; order Lucinida; family Lucinidae; genus Ctena; species Ctena decussata. Next base: position 82,799,423 of record OZ022498.1, on the reverse strand, counting down.
TGCTTTATTCTTATGTGAAGTTTCATCAAATTTGCGTCAGTAGTTTATAAGTTATAGCTGAGACACGATTTCAGACATGATTTGACCTTTGACCCAATTGTGACCTTGACCTTGTGTGTGGGAACCAAAATCCTGTGCGCGACACACCTTCTCACTTTGCTCTATCTTTCTGTGAAGTTTCATCAGATTTGCTTCAGCAGTTTTTAAGTTATCGCTGAGACCCGATTTGTTACGGACGGTGCGATTTTAATATGCCACCCGAAGTCCCTTCGGGGGCATAAAAAGATATTTAGTAATTTAGAAATATTTTTTAATATTGCGTGATATGTCAGAGACCATTACAAGGAATCAGATTTGAAAAGGAAGAGAAATCATATGTCCCAGGAATAATTGGCCAGTTAAAAAGAAAGTTACCAATCAGATCACAACATGGTTACAAATTTAAGGAAGCTAGAACACTGTCGTCAAAACTGCTAACTATATAAGAGCAAGTCCGTCGACAGATTTGAAATAAACTTACAGTGGCATATGATTAAGGCCCATATGAGACATTCCTTGACAAAACCACACTCAGAGACAGAAAGGATACCCGGAATTAATTCAGAACTTTAGCAAACACTGTAAACATAAATATCTTATGAAAATGTACAGCAGGCTCATTACGCGCATAGCTGGGATCGCTCTTTTATAACCACTGAAACATGCTGAAGTTTGTAATCTGGTGCGCCCGGGTATTTTCAAGTGTTTTATGTCCCAAACTTCGAAAAAGCTGCAGAGGCATATAATCCTCCATCCTTCGAAAAAGTAAACGGGCATATTGCTCCTGGGTTGTCCATGCAAAGAGAAGGTTAAAGGCAACAAAAGGGGAAAAATTGTGTTCTCCTTTCGCATGCTATGCCCAAGATACGGTGGGCCTTTAATACCAGTTCCCTAACGACCAAGAGGCTACGGGAATTATTTACTTCTTTTCACCCATTTGCAGACTTCGTAGAGCTTCATGCAAGAATGTCTCAGACCCCTTTCTGATTAGAATCAAGTGTCTGAGCTGGTTTGAATGAAACAGTCAATAGACTAGGAAAGAACAAAAGTACACAATAACAACTATCACTGATCTTATTTATTCCAATGCACGCTGTTAATTTCCAATTTTCTCATGCCTGATGCATCCGTTCCGGCATTAAAATTTCAAACCTACAACAGCTTTAACTGACGGCTAATCAAAACAGCTGCGAAGAAACTGCAATAACTTTTAAGTGTTTCTGATACCACGCTGTAAACGGTTTCTTCATTCATTTACCATTACCAAGATATTTAACCAAAGAAACAGTTTACATATCCGTGCATTTGTCTCTCCCATCTGATTTGTTTTATGGTCCGCGCGAGATTATATACAAAATTCGATAGTTTGAGACACCTCTGAATCTTGAAAAATAGTTCTAGTTACAGATACTTCTTGCTAAAAAGATAGTAATCTGATTCAATTAACCCAAACAATTCGAAAAGTACAAGTTGACCATTGTAAAATGCCATATTAACGTTCCGGGCAACCACTTCTCCGGTCTTTCAGGTGAGACTTTAAACCGAGGTCCCGTCTCCGTATGACCTAGTTTTTGGTGGGACGTTAAACCTGAGTTCACTCACTCACTGAAATTGAAATTGAAGTCCCATGTTTCGATTTACATTGAAAAATTTAGCAGAGGAGCTCCCGGTATCGCACTACGTTGTTTCTGTCGAATCTTCATCTATAATTAATCACAGTTTTCATCCGTGCTAATTTTAATTCACGTAACGTAAAAGTAATCTAAGCCCCGAATGATTTTACCGATGCTCCAAGTTGTGGTTCCTTGCTGAAACTTTTTTCTTTCTTTTTGTCCATGTCAGTGCTTCAGTCATCTAGGGTCAAGTCGTGTAACTTCGGACAACGGGTAAATTCGGACAGTGACATTGTTTCCTTTATATGTCAGTTGTTTGGACTTAAAACAAAAGTAACTGGCCAAAGAGTGAAAATCCTTATGAGCCGTCTTATCTGGATTTTCACTGTTTGCAATGGTATGTCCGAATTTACCCCCCTGTCCGAAGTTACCCGACTCTACCCTAATGTGTGAGCGCTTTAGCTGACAACCTGCCTGAAAAAAGAGCTGTTCAGTCGGCTTTGTGAACTGTTGTCAGTTTTTGTATATACTTCTTTCCCTTGTAATTTTAAGGGCGCGATATTAGGCCCGATAGTATGACTTCTATTATCTACCGTTTTACTTTCTGTCAATACCAGTGTTAAATTATGTAGAGAATCAAAGCCATAAGTCCAATCTATGGGATATTAAGGGTCGGTCTCTCACTTTTGTCACAAAGCTGAGATGAGGAACTCAGGCAGCATGGGCAAGAGCACTTTCTAGAGCTTATAAAATTATAAAAGTTGTTACAAGGGAATAATTTCAATACCTGTCTTACTTTTAAACTACAGAAGTGGCCCTTACGTACTCAGTGTCTGTATTTATACTAAAATAAAACATTTATGCCAGGTTGGCAGCCAGTGCAGAGTTTATATCAACACCGCTCAGGTGATTCTGTTACATCAATACGGATATTATCACATGGAAGTGAACATCAAATTATTCATAAATGCCATGTCAGCTTCCCGATGATATATTGGTTAGAATTCAAAACTGTCTTGTTTAGTTTTTGAAAGTGTATCGTGTGCATTCTTGCGACTGAGTTTGAATTATGCAGTGTTGTTATTGTCTTACAAATATATACTTACTTTCGCACTTGTCTACCTCACTCATCAAAATACAAAGGACTTCTATGCTTAAGGCGTGAATTTTCCCCATGATTAAAAAGTTATACGGGTCAATGACTTTTGCCTTGCATTTATGACTATGACATGTAACTTGCCTGACAAATGAATTTTCAAGTGTTTGTGTCTATGTAAAGTACGTTAAACATACGTTGACGTTGACGTCATTGGTGAGATAAATTGTTAATTATCCTCTAACTGATCGTTGAAATAATAATTTATTGTATACATTTCACCCTTTTTTGACTCACATTACTAAGATAACAGACAACACTGGATAGTTTTGACTATATATATGTGACCTTGACCTCATTTCAAGGTGTACACAATATGATCCTTGAAGATCACAGTGCTACTGTTGACCATTCTTCTTCTTTGGCTTACTTCAAGTATCGTTCCCCCCCCTCCCCCCCCCCCCGCTACCCAGCTTCCCACTCATATATATTGCGTATTTGCATCACACAAGTCTGCTGCATGAAGGAAATGCTGGGTCACCGGGGGGGGGGGGGGGGGGGAGAAGTACTTGTATTTTAGTTATAGTGAAGAGTCTCTTTTTAGTCCAGTCAAATTGTGGGGGAACCTAAAACAAATTGCAACAAAAGGTTTCTTTGCGGTAATAAGCGCCTAAGACCTACATTTTTAACATACTAAAAGTAGGACAAAATCGGAGAATGCGAAACTTGATTTTTTTCATATGTCTTGTTTTCGAAGGGTTTAAACCACTGCATAGCTACTTTTTGGTCGGAAAGCCACGTCTAAATATCATTTCTAAACACGTTATATCCATAGAAGTCGTTTATAAAACAGTTATATACTGTTCTTTAGCTTTTGTCTACCATTAAATTTGCTGATTATGCATAACCGGTCGATCATATAGCATATTACTATTGGTTTACCCCACCCACCAGTGCAAATTTTGCTTTTACCATAACCTCTATTCAGGTGGACCATATGGATGGTAATGAAGATAGTAAACAGAATCAATGTTTTTAAATGAAGACTGTGACAGAACAATAAAAAAACAGCTTGATGTAACTCCTATTTATCAAATGACGGGACATCTGAGAGTGTTGTTTTGTTGCTTCATGTCCACGGTAAACAGCCATGGTCATGTCGGGACGGTCAATTTACCTTTGGCCAGCTTAGACCTCCTATGCAGTTAAGCAGTACTAACTGCACATACTTTCGCCAGTAACTGTCCTTCCTGAATCAGCGGAAGGAGAAACGGAAGTAACTAGCCGGACAGGGTATCGAACACTGGACCTCTGGCTCTTGAGTCAGACACGCTACCGACTGCACAGTGTGGCCCGGATAAATACTTCATGTGTTGAAAGGATAATCCACTAGAGGGTTAAATATGCAGATAACTTGGACATGCTTTTGGATATTAGGTGATGACTCCCATGACATTTTTGCATTCACAAATGGTAAAATGTTTACTTTGTTGCTTCAAGATTTACAAATTATATACTCAACAGCAAAAGAACCCCATATTTTATAGTGTCTTGTTTTGCCTCCTTAAATGTAATGATATTTTACTTTTAACTTAATACTGGGATTTGCATAAACCTGGCCATAAGTTCTGCAGCATTTCTTGTCACAGTGCAATTCTTCGAAAAAAATATGAAGATTTTTGTCAAAAAGGCAAAAATCACAAAATTCTGGCTCACAGTGGCAAAAAATAAATTATCAATACGAATTTTGCTGCACGTGAGGTCAGCATGATGTAACCAATTGGAAAACGATATAAAACTTTTAAAAAATTGATTCTTATACAGTTAAATTGCACCTGCAAAACTCTGCATGTTTCCAAAGTTTTTCGAAGTTTTTGAAAATCGTCAGAATCAGCAAATAAATAGAAAAATCTGGTAATTTGGGATTCAAAATGAGTAAGGCTATGGGTAAAGAACCCATTTAAAACAAATTTTGGTTTGAAATGAGCACGTATTTTGCTCACTTCCGGTTTGAGTTACGAAATTTAAAAGCCTATAAAAATGTTGTTCTGAAAAAAATCTTGTCTTCCGATTCGCTTACCATAGACTGCCCTTTATGATAAACATGCTATATGATTTTCATTCAATTTTGCCCAGTGATATCAAGGATCCAGCGCCCAAAAGTTCAATCTATGGTTGCATAATTTGGAAGGCGTACAGAGTTACTTCCCTTTGTTACATACTCCATTTGATTGTGACCACTTACCCTTTTATTTAACTGGAATTGGAAACGGATTCCAATTCGGTTTGCTGAAAAATCCACAAAATTTTTTTTTGCTATCGCAAAACTTGCCTATTTTACGGGTTTTGCAAAAAGGGGCATAACTTTGTTTGTAACAAGTAACCAATGCTGAAAATTCTTTATGATGTTTCTGATACATTGAAGCATCCTAGATAAAGAGGGCATCAGTTTGGGAGCCAGGCACAACTCAGTTCAGGACACTGATTTAATTTATCAGTATTTGTGAATTTTGAGATTGACCCCTGTTTGTTTACGCCTTTGTTACGCACGAATAAACAAATAAAATTTTAATAAGTTTGCGACGAAGTGTACTCCATGCATTGATAATGTGTTCTCTGTTTTGCCAATTTCAGCAGATTTTTATTTTGATATAAAAATACAAAAAGAAAAATATGGGTTATTTTTGCTTTTGAGTATACCTCCTTCCCGCCTTACAGCCACCTCCCCACCCCACCCACTCCTCTGGAAAGAAGCCATTGTTTTAGCTCGCCTGAACGACCTTCAGGAAGAGCTATTGTTGTCACCCCGGTATCGGCCTTCGTGTTTGCACCCGCGTCCATGTCCATCTTTTTGGGTGTTATAGGTTATTTAAACACCCATATCTCTTTAACCCATTGATACCCTAAGTTGATACTTTCACTTATCTGAGATCATAATGGTCTTTCGTTTTACACCCTTGCCCCTCAGTGACCTTGAGGTCTAGGTCATGGAATTGGAAATTTAAATTGTTGAAATATGGGATGTTCTTTAAGGTTGGTTGGTTGGTTGTTTTGGGTTTAACGGCCCTTTGAGACAGTATTTCAGTCTATATCAGGCCGTCTCCCAAAGAGCGGGAGAAAGAAGAGAGAAATCATATACGTGAGAAAAAAATGTCCAAACAACCCCACCCGCACCTACTGCAAGCACAGTAGGCCCTTGCCCTACTAGTATCCAAATCAGTAGGACGCGCCGTCACTGGAAGTTATACCCAGCACCATCGTACCACCCTACCACCCCCTGTTCTTTAAGGTTTTAGCTAACCTGTCAAGGTGAGCTTATAGTACAGCCTTGGTCCGTAGTCCGTCGTCGTCTTCCACACTTAAAAACATACCTCCTAAACCATCTGCACAATCTTGATCAAATTTTATGTGTAGCTTTGTTGGGGTGGGGGATTGACTGCATAAGGTTATAGGGCAGATCAACACAAAGCTCCCATAAACTTACAATGAGAAAAACTTAAAAAATCTTCTTCTCTGAAACCATCAGGCCCAGAGCTTATATATTTAGCATGTAGCAATGTTTAGGTCCCCTACACCACTTCTGCCAATCCATCCCCAGGGGTGCAAACCGGCCCCACCATAGGGGCCCATTGGTTTATAAAGGGCTATATAGCTAAAGAACCTTCAAAAATTTTCCACTCTGAAACCATGAGGTCCAGAGATTACATATTTAGTATGTAGCAATGGTTAGTGGTCACGTACATAAATCCTGCCAACCATGCCTCTGGGGTCCAAATTGGCCACCCCCTGGGGTCATTAGCTCCCACAGACTAATAATGATAAAAACTTTAAAAATATTCTGCTCTGAAACCATGAGGCCCAGAGCTGATATATATACACAAACCCTGCCAACCATGCCCCTAGGGTCCAAACTGGCCCCATCCCAGGGGGTCAGTTGTGTATATAGGGCTATATAGCTAAAGAACCTTCAAAAATTTTCCTCTCTGAAATCATGAGGCCCAGAGCTTACATATTTAGTATGTAGCAATGCTTAGTGGTCACGTACATAAATCCTGCCAACCATGCCCCTAGGGTCCAAATTGGCCACGCCCCAGGGGCATTAGCTCCCATTGTCTTATGAAGTGAAAAACTTATAAAAATATCTTCTCTGAAACCATGAGGCCGAGAGCTCATACATTTAGTATGTAGCAATGTTTAGTGGTCCCCTACATAAGTCCTGCCAACCATGCCCATGGGGTCCAAACTGGCCCCACCCCAGGGGTCATTTGTTAATATAGGGCTATATAGCTGAAAACCTTCAAAAATCTTTTCTCTGAAACCATGAGGCTCAGAGCTTGCATATTAAGTATATAGCAATGGTTAGCAATAGTTAGTGGCCACGTACATAAATCCTGCCAACCATGCCCCTGGGATCCAAATTCCCTCTGCCAACCATGCCCCTGGGATCCAAATCCGGCCCTCCTCTCCGGATCTTTCATTGGCTGTTATAGACTTATAATGGAAAAACTTAAAAAATCTTCTCCTCTGAAACCATGAGGCCCAGAGCTTATATATTTATTTAGTATGTAGCAATTTTAAGTGGTCCCCTACATAACTCCTGCCAATCAAGCCCCTGGGGTCCAAACTGGCCCCTCCCCAGGGGGTCATTCGTTTATATAGAGCTATATCCCCAAAGAACGTTCAAATATCTTCTTCTCTGATACCATGAGGTCCAGAGCTTACATATTTAGTATTTAACAATGTTTAGTTGTCACATATAAAAATTCTGCCAACCATGCCCCTGGTGCCCAAATTGGCTACGCCCCAGGGGTCATTAGCTCCCATAGACTTATAATCTTTAAAAAAAATCATCTTCCCTGAAACCATGAGGCCCAGAGCTTACATATTTAGTACTTAGCAATGTTTAGTGGTCCCGTTCATAAATCCTGCCGGGGAGAATTACAAAGACTATTCATAAGTATGTTGCACTTTTAGTGTTATTATGCATGTAGTATTCTGCTCTTTGTGCCTTTGTTTCGGGATTCTCATGCCTTCAGAGATCAGTATTCTAAACTGAAGCATGTTTATGCTAAGCAAAGTCATCAGTATGATATATTTCTTGTTGCAGTTCAGTTACTGACCTTCAAAAATTCACTTCAGATTTTAAGGCAGAATAAAGTGGGTGGGGTAATTTATACCATTTTTAGACCTAGATAGCTTTACATTCAACAAGAAAATGTGCCAAATTCAATCTTAAGCTTCTAGATTCAATTCTGGCATAGGCAGAATAGGTTTTTAGAAATAAAACTCACAGCAATAATGTTATGTCATATAAAACATTACAAATTATTGATATATTTAAGACGCAAAAAAGCGCTTGTAAAAATGCAGAAAAAAAATATTTTGCATTATCCGATTTTATCCTACTTTTGATATGTCATATGTGAATGTTAGTTCTCAACAAAAATGCAAAAAAAGCTTTTGTTGCAATTTGTTTTGGGTTTAGGGAAAAAATCGCCAGTTTGCCTGGACTATTTGGCCGCTTTGACCGGAAGTGCAACTATGGTTTTGCACGTTTAAATGCCAATCAAGCGTAACAAGAACAAAATCATTGCTTTGTGTTGTTATATGCGTGTATTTAGCATGCATTTATGACAACAATTTATGGAATGAATGACTGATTTCAATAAATTTATTACCTCAAAAAATGAGGTATGCAAAAACATTGAATTTAGGGTAGGTAGGATCAGACTGGATTATCTCCCCATGTCTTTGGGTCTGAATCACAAATGATCTGATTTCATACGGTTTACATATTTGCGGAAGCTCTGCTAAGAAACATTTGCCCTCTTTATACTTTTGAAAATTCGGACCTGTCTCGCCGGTCTAATGGGGAAAATCCTCGCCTTAATCATAGAAGTTCTTTACCTTATAACTTTTACTGCGAACAGCGCACTGTGATCGAAACCGACGACATTGTCCGATTTATCACGATACTCAAAGGTATTCAGCTTCTGAAAAAAATATTTGACGTTTTCCAGGTCTAAAATCCTGCCTGCTTCATGCTTGATCGTAAATATGACATAAAAAGCCATGAACTCTCATGTATGTCTTTCTGATTTCCAAGAACATCCATTACAGTATTTATTCGATTGTGAGACCAGGCGCAGAGGTTAAAAAACGTGAGTACATTATCAAACTCAAAATAAAGCATACTGATTGACTGGTTCCGACATGCTCGGAAGCAGCCAATCAGTGTGCTTTATTTTGAGTTTGAGATTTTTCTCACGTTTTATAACCTCGACCCCAGGTTCTGTCTTCTAAAATAGATCCTTCTTTAAAGACACAAGGAAAAAATACGAATAAATATTTCATTCCATCTTCGAGATAGAGCAGTTCGAACACTTTTAGAATTCATTTTTCTCGGACCGAGAAAAATGAATCATTGAAGTGTTCGAACTGTTCTATCTCGATTATGCTTCTTTCAAGTTATGTGACATCGCAGAATAAGGGTTTGATTAATGAGACGTCACTTTTCGCAGAAGAACCATCATGGAAAAATTGAAACCTTGATGGAACATTAAAATAACATTTATTCAGTGTTTTCGTTTTGTATGCAGTTAGATTCTCTAGAATAGATCAAAATGTTTTACTTGAATTATATACATAAAGCAATAAATTGAAAAAAAAAGTAATGTACACGTCTTTGTTGGTTAATTCTCTCTCATACGAGGGCTATAGTCTATGATTGAGGCACTTCATGGATTTTTGATTGAACTTGGCTTTTAAAACATAGTCATTCCGCAACTATCACGATTGTTTAATCAACAACTTCTATAGTTTTGTATATATTTTTGCTGAAGTAGGGCGTGTCTGAAAAAGAACCCCATACCTGCCTCCTTCTTTTCAAAGTTCTTTTTGAAACTCATCCAGCAGGCACACAACGTTGAATCAACATCGAATCAACGTTGATTGAACGTCATGAATTTGAATCAACGTTGATTCAATGTTGATCCAACGTTGTGTGCCCAGTGGGGATCATGTATAATCTAAGTTTTTGCGGGGTTATGTTGTGCTTTGATATAAACGTATTACAAACTGCATATCTACATACGGAAATGAGTTAGGATAGAAATGTGATACATCAGAAAGGCTATAAGATCCTATGCATGCACAGATAGCTAGTATATAATTTAGTCGAACGATATTAATATATCAACTGCTACATCATGCAACTGACGGGCAACAGGGGTTTGATGAACTCCGACGTCATCTGGTCAGTGCGACAATGCGCTTGCACTAATGTTAACATGCTATGCATTATGTTGTCTAATTCGCTAGACATTGAACTTTTAAATGCTGTCAACATTCGAATCACTCCACAGACTACGCATCATGAACTTCAAACAAAATTTCTTTATTCTAATGTCTAAATCAACTAGCTGAAATGATACATGCTAGATAGAAACGCACGTTAGTTTCCTTTCATATCGTGTTTCCTCAGGCTTGACCAAAAACGCAGACTGGCTCAGAGATTCGCCATTCCAATGCGCTTTCTGCTGTTCTCACCTGATAAGAAAATTAACATGTTAATCTCTGTTACCTTCCCTTAACTAGCCTCCATTATTTGTGGTTGGCTAAATGTTTTCCCCAGTAAAGTTTCTAATATTGGACAGAATATTTTCCGCTGTGAAACAAACAAAAAATTGATTAAATTTTGCAGTCATTGAATTTTGATCCTATCTGCGTTAAAAATGAAAAAGGCGAAAAAATATAAAAAATAATTAAATCACTTATTAAAAACAGTAATTTTCCGATCAAACAAGCCTTAATTCCACTTCTTGGTATTTTTTCTAGAAGCATCTTTCTTTCCGAGCAGACGTAGGATGCGGAGCCAAGTACCTAGTGTATAAACATGCATTTGAGTAATTTGGGAGCGATTGTAAGTTGTTCTTGGATGGTTCAGTTTCGTATTGCTATCTAATTCATTTACTTTACACTTTATTCTACCGTAAAATCTACGGATTTTTTTTACAGTGTATATGCCGATATGGGAGTGTAAGCTTGTATAATGCCTCAGCAGGAAACTAAATAACACATGAGTCGCGACATGAGTAAACCAACAAAGTGATTGTGCGCCCAGTGTAGACTCAGTTCAGCCTGGGCATCCGCCCAATCTGATCAGATTCTTTGCAAGCGCTTAAAGGGTAGCTAAGGGTCTAAGCTTCCTCCATGCAGACAGCGAAGACTCTGATCAGACTTGGCGGATGCCTAGGCTGATCTGAGTCTGCGCTGGGCGCACAACCACTTTGTTGGTTTTTCATGTGTCGCGGCTCATTTATTTTAGACAGGTTTCTCACTCTCTGAAACTCTGGATCCAATCAAACTGCTTCTTGGGATCGGTCTGTAAATGTAAAAAAGTAAATCTCAACTAATTTATTAATGATGAAGATGTGTTAGCGACACATTTATGATTGAAGTTTTACGGAGCTGTTTTATTCATAATTATACATGGGAAGAGGAAAGCCTTTCTGGAACATAAAAACACACCGAAAACCGGGATCCTTTACCTATTTCTAATGTCGAAATGTTCATCTCACTGAAAATAACATCAACCACAGCATTTGAGTCAAAATTAATAGCACTGCCTATTCTCAACTTTTACCAGTACATGTACCCTATTGTTGGGCCAGTTTAGCAGCTGGTTTTTCATAGCTTTTGGTCAAAAGATATTAATAGTAAAACGATAGGCAATAATCAGGAACAAATACAGTCGGATCCCACATCCCGCTCTCAAAACTAAAACAGAAAGAAGAATATACCGACCTGCAACTTCAGCTTACCTCATTCACTTTGCTACCATTACTCCTAGTCAGATTTGTCCAGGCAAGCAGTTTTAAATTCACCGTGAGCGCTTAATCATGGAATTAATCTATTGCAATTCAAATTTTTCATTCAAAATAGCGACCTCAAGCTGTTGACAAACTGTACACAGTACTAGCCAGTATGGTTGTAGGGTTGGTATGTTTCAAGCATATTCTAAAAAAATACCTTTCTAAGTACATTTAACCTGATATCATTTCAGAGTAATTGGCTATGGTATTTCATTGGAACTTACTTACTGGAAGATAAAAAGATGGATTAACATTTTTAGAGCGTCTAGTACATTTTATGGTCAAATGTATGTATAAACTTGCTATAATAACATATAGTATTCATATAAAAAGCACAGTTGAACATAAACTAGCCAAAATCAACAAAAAACAAAACAAGTATAAGTTCAGCCAGTATCCTGAGGGCCAAGAAAAGAGTGGAAGTAAGGACGCCGACAGTGCCAATCATACTACTAACTTAATCTATTAAGATGCACGCGAAATAAGGTGCATTCAGTTCACACGTCAACCCGTACGAGTCACGCTAGTTGCAAAGTGCTATTCTCAAACTTAAAATAAAGCACACTGATTGGCTGCTTCCGAGCACATGCTCGGAAGCAGCCAATCAGAGTGCTTTATTTTGAGATTGAGATTATACTCAATTTTTATAACCCCGAACCCAGTTTATGCCTAGCGTGCCGTAAAAAGGACATACCCAGCTGGCACTTAACGTCGAAATGACGTCTTACTCATTTCAACGTCATGTGCCTGCAGGGTGAGCAATCATCCAATTTATAAAGCTAGAAGTTCAATAGGCATATGGGTAAGTACAGCAATGTCATCAGCTTGTTGGACAACGTATTACGTGATTCCGACAGTTAGAACATCACTGATAAGAAAATATTTGATCTGTCTACAAAGATTGATTGTTATGTGATAGTGCTCATATCCCGGACTGACACAATGAATCTTCTTATTAAATCAGCCAGATAACATTTAACTTCATCTGACAATGCTTGCGCTTACAATTGAAGAAGCGTATTTGTTCTAACGAGAGCGTTGTAGCGGATTTTATTAATTCGATATAACCCTTCCGTTGACCTAGTTTTATCTCAATTTTGGCGCCCCTCCCGTGTGCTTTATTTATAACTTTAAATTCTGTCTATATTTGTCTGTTTTAATGGATCCATTTATTGAAATCGTTATTTTCGTCTTAATTATGACGCAAGCTGAGTATTAAAAACGCCAAAACTGCTTGGCTTTGACAGTATCAAATTAGCACCGGAAGCCTTACATCGGCCATCACAGACGAAACAAGAGCCAGTTTTCAATATTTTATCATACCCTACCGTTGTAGTTCCACTAAAAATTGGGAAACATTCACTAGTTGCTGTGAGGATCCTGTAGTTTGCACAAAATATGATAAAGTGTCTAGCAATATTTGCTACTGAAATTGCAACAGCGCATATCCTAGTCAGTCCGTTCATATAAAGAGTCTAAATCTGGTCAAGAAATTGTGTTTAGGTATGCCTCGTCATGCCTATTGTTCTTACTCTCCATACCGAATTGAAACGAAATGGATCACTACATATAAATGAGCCGCGACACGACAAAACCAAATATGTGGTTGTGCGCCAAGCGCAGACTCAGATCAGCCTGGGCAAACGCCCAGTCTGATCAGAGTCTTTGCAGTCCGCATGGAGGTAGCCTGGGCCCTAAGCTACACTTTAAGCGCAAAGCGAAGACTCTGATCAGACTGGGTGAATGCCCAGGCTGATCTGAGTCTGCGCTGGGCGCACAACCACATTGGTGGTTTTCTCGTGTCGCGGCTCAAATTACGATTTTCTTTATACCAGTTAGTGTAAACGGTATTGATATAAATGAAGAAACCTTAAATATAAAAAAGTATGCTACTTAATTTACTTCTTTGGCAACATTTCTTTGCAGTCATTGAAAACAATCCATAAGTTTGTTATAATTTTGTCTTCCTTACTGGGCAATTTATTTTCAGTGGATTAATGCAATTACGAGAGCAACAATTACAGAAAATCCACTGTTTCGAATTCAGTACAGGTTTATACAGGTATCCAACTACAGCTACGGACGAATCTGCCGTTAAAACGCATTTTGTCATTTTTTATTAAAATAACATCAGTGTTTAGTTTACACTCTGGGGACAAAAGGTTGAACCATATTGAATCATCGTTGATTCAACGTCATTACGTTGAATCAACGATGAGTCAATGTTGATTCAACTTTGTGTGCCTGCTGGGTACAGTTAGCTTCCGGCCTCAGTTTATCCATGCAAATACTTCAGGGTCAATTATCTCCCTTAGACGAAATGCTGTCGTCTAATGGTAGGATAGTGAACCCAGAAGCACCGTTTTGTCAGATGTCAGTGTCCTACCCTACAAAATAAGAAAATGGTAATAAACCTAGTTACTAATTGAAAAATAATCTAAGTTTCACCTCCAAATAGCGCCATGAAGTATCTGGATCAGAAAGAGGATTCTGCCTAAATTGAATTCATTACAAACCAATATATATCGCTTAAGTAAAAAATTGAGCGGTTACAAGAATTGAAACAGAACCGAACGGAATTGAGTCTGTGTATATTAACTTAAATAGGCCAGCAGCGTTAACAGTTGGCCCGTAGCCTAGATTCATAGGAGCAAGAGCAGACGGTTGTCACCGGGCCTGAGGAAAAGCATGTTTCAGAGCTGGACACAGTACGTATTATATACACTGTAAGATTTTACGGAAGAATACCTGGCCCAGCTGCCAGTCCATTTTTCGTTATTTTCACGGGCGTCTGCCTGTAGAACATTTCTTGAAATCACGATATGGTATAGTTTTGTAAACTGATCGCACTCGAAAATAATAGAACAGAACAGAACAGAACAGAAACTTTATTCAGTTAAAACTCAGGCCACACACAGGTGGCGTAAGAGCACACAGTATAAACAAGAAATACACAACAAAACTGATTACAAGAATTACTTAAAACAATCATGATGTAAACTTGCTCATAATTACTTTGATAAAGCCAGAAAGCTTCTTTAATGTTCCTATATTGTCAGAGCAAAGTAAATCTTTAAATTTCAACATGTTAGGTCTTGTATAAAAATAAGGCTCCAGGAGACGCTTACGTTCTGATTCAAAGAATTCACAACATAAAATATAGTGAAACTCATCGCCTATTTCTCTTTTGTACATAGTTGACATAGCCTTTCATCTAGGGGAATATTTTCCCATCGACCCGTCTCAACGGGTAATTTATGGTTACTGGTTCGAAACTTGATGATCGGCAAATAGTGCTTTGAATCAAGTTTTGATAAATAGCTTTGAAAAGTAAGATCTTGCTTAAAACTGATATAAAATTTACCTTTTGAAGACACATCACTTTTCTGAACCCACTCTTGTATGTGTAAATCAAATAACACGCGGGTTATTGACATCTTGACAGATCTAGGATTATCAATTACACTTTTGTGGAGAAGATCTAAACGACCGACAGAAACAAGGATGTCTCTGATACAACGTATCCATTTATGTTCATAAATTCCTGCATTGTAATCATGTAGCATCTTTTTGTATAATACCTTAGACATTTTAGACTCTTTTCCGTTTACAAGTGATAACCAAAAGCCAATCATTCGGCTTTTTATGTTTATTTCAATTGGCCTACGTCCTAGTTCGGCATGTAACATGTAAATAGGCGTACTTTTCCTAAGGTTTGTTATTCGTCTTAAAAACTCATTATGAAGATTTTCAATTAGCTGGGCATTTTCAAATCCCCAGATTTCACATGAGTATAAAGCAATAGGTAAAATAGTGTGATCGAAAAGTTGCAACAGCAAATCGATGGGAAGATTAAGATTTCTTGCTCTTTTGTATAAAACGTGTAATGCCTTTCTAGCCTGGTCAAGATTATGTTTCCTAGCGTTATAAAAACTTCTGCTTTTTGTAAAAACTACTCCTAGGTATTTAAATTCATTACATGTAGCAATGGTGTTTTCTCCAAGTTTGAAGGTAAATCTATCATCATTACGTGTTCCAAAAACCAGTACTTTAGTTTTATCGAAATTTATGTCAAGCTTCCAAATTTGCGAATACCCAAAGAAGGTGTTCAAATTATTTTGAAAGCTCACTTCATCAGTTCCGAAAATTACAGTGTCATCAGCGTAAAGCAAAACAAATATTTTAATATAAGTGTTAAGGTCATCATCCGACATTTTCAGATTTATACCACTACAGTTATTCTCTAAGAGAAAACTTTCTAAATCATTCAGAAACAAAGCGAATAAAACCGGTGAAAGATTTTCACCTTGTCGTACTCCTCTATAGCTTTGAAAGAAACTAGACTCGGATCCATTAAAAGAAACACACGACTTTATTTCTTGATACATATTGTAAATTATACGAAAGAAATTTCCTTTAATGTCATGTTTTAGAATTTTTGTCCATAAACCAACTCGCCAAACAGAATCAAACGCCTTACTAAAGTCAATGAATGAACAGAAAAGTTTTGTCTTTTTAGACTTGAGCACTTCAATAAGCGCGTGAAGAACAAAAATATGGTCAGTGGTTGAATACCCCGGTCTGAAACCGGCCTGATTTTCATCTAGTATGTTGTGGTGCTCAAGAAAATTGTGGAGCCTTGAGTTTAACACAGACGTAAAAAGTTTCCCAAAACAACTCAGTATAGTTATTGGCCTATAGTTGCCTGGTTGGAGGGGATCACCTTTGTTTTTGTAAATAGGTTTAATCATACCTTCAAGCCAAGAATCAGGCAAAATACCGGACTCCAGAACAAGATTAAAGAAGCAGTTATATAATCTTATAGTGTTGCAGAGCTGAGAGACATAATTTCCGTATGCAGGTGCCGAAGGGATATTACTACTCATACTTATACTGAGTATGCCTCACCATAACACAGTGCCGGGCCGGGTAGCGCAATCGGTAGGGCACCTGACTCGTAAGTCAGAGGTCCTGGGTTCGAATCCCGGTCTGGCCACATACTTTCGTTTCTCCTTCCGCTGATTCAAAAAGGGCAGTTGTCAGTTACTGGCGAAAGTATTGTAATTTATATTTGTTTGAAAATTTTTACAGTTTGAAAGGAAGCGGTTAAAAATGGGTTATAGACTTGGGGCGTTTATTAGAAATAACTTGGTACTGTATTATGTGACTTTGTGAAGTGGCGAAGCATGTTTGTAAGATATGTTCAGATTGTTAGCAGTAAGGTCTCGTGATTTTGGCTAATTGCACGAAGTCTCGTGGTTTTCGATGAGAAGCGAGTATATGTCAAAGCGTGAATTAGTGATTTGTCATTCGAGCCAAAGACAGCGTTGAGTAAGGATAGACATTCCCCCCCACCCACCCTTTAAAGTCACGAGTGATGCCAGTAAATAAGTTGATCAGCGAGATAATGAAAAAAGAGGGGTTATTTCGTCGAACCAGACGTATGCTCGTTAGCCATGTAAATAGATTTTTAAGAAATGTAATAATGGTATTCAGCATGTGTTTAATGGTTGTACAAATTCAGAAATTTTAATGTTTTTCCGAGAGTTTATGCATAATATTGAAAGGTTTGCAAAGAAAGCATTTTCTGGGGTATTTTTCGGTCTGTATATCATTTGATTTGTAAAGACATTTTAGAATATCGTCATTCATTTTCAGTGTATACGGATTTCATATAGAGGTTCTTAGATGAGAGGTCATCGAATGGTTCATTTGAATCCAGTCTTGCAAGATGCCGCAGGGAAATGAAGGATGATGGATGGAGCAGTCATTGTATAGTTTGGCAGTTCGTGGGTTTGACAGATGAGTAAAATAAAATAAATTAAGTATATATACATGTATTTATATAATAATATCGTATGGAATTGATCATGGACTAAAATATGATTACGAATGAATAACCACATGACTATTTAAATGAATGAATTTGTTTTTTAAATAGTGTGTTAAAAGATATTCTACGTATGCCTTTGCATTTACGTCAAGGACGAGATGAAGCTTTTTATTTACATATCTGTTATAATTTTCTAAGTTAAAGATATCTTGTATGTGTCAGTATATCTGCATGTATTTCCGCAAGTCAGAAATGTTACCAGCAGAAATAAAAGAAGTCTTCAATTATGCAATTTTTCAGGACAGTATACGTGATACAGGTTTCAGTGATCAGTTTTGTAGACGGACATATTTAATGAGTATAATTGAAATATGTTTTAGTCTATTATAGGGTGTACTATTTGTGAAAGAGGAAAAAACGTACAGTCTCGAACAGTCATGGTTCTAAGACATGCTTTTCACCGTCGTTTTCGTGATGGATCCACTTGGGCTTCCATGGTGCCGAAGAGTTGACTTGTTTTCTGATATTCAGTCGTACAATACGTCGCTCGGAATAAAACGAACAGTTGTCTGTTGGCATTTCCTAAAATGATGTTTGTTATTTCTGGTGTGCAAGAGGTGTTAAGACTTTTTGCAGCTGAGTTGTTCTGAAAATGCATTTGCGTTGGGAATTTTATGAAGCTGTATTAAGTTTTGATTCAGTAAAGTAGTAAGTCAGCAGATTGCGTTGGTCGAGGTTGTTAAAATATTTCAATAAAATATAAATGAGTTATGTTCGGTTGAGACATGGTCGAATTAGAACATAAGTGCACTTAGTACTGGTCTAAGCCTGCCCAGGAATAGTGTGGTTAGGTTAACTGACCGTCCCGACATGACCTTAGTTGTTTACCATGGACGTTAAGCATCAAATCAAGCAACCAACCAACCATAACACAGCGTTGCTTATAAAGTTTTGTCAGATTTACTTCAGTAATGCACGAGTTCTTGCCCTTGCATTGCTTTCAAATTAACAAATTGAGTCAGAACTAAGTACCGGTACTCAATGAATGGAATTTCATGAAACTTATAACAAAATTGTATTGTCATATTACAGTTAACATTAAGTTTTTTCATAATGGGATCAGTAATGCTTGAGTTATTGACCCTTGAATTGAGTTAAAATCCACAAATTGGCCTAACTACGGTACCATTAAACAAAGTTTCTTGAAACTGAATATATATGTTTCATCATCATGGGGTGACGCTGTTGCAAGTGTTTTAGAATGGCTTCACTTATGCAGGAGTTATTGCCCTTCATTTGAAATCCACAAGTTTAGCCGTAACTTTGTATCCACTGAATAAAATTTTATAAAACTTAAACAATACACAAATCAGAGCTACTTCGGTGGGAGATATAAATTTAACGAATTTTCAAACTTTAAATAGATTTCTGCTTAACCTTGGGGGCGGGGCCGGTGTTGCACATTTCATTACTGGTCATCAACAGACGCATTAAAACGAGTCTGCTATGTTTATTACTTTAGTGTTAACCTTGCTTCCAAAGGATCTAACAATTCAGAACTTATTTATCATCACTGCAACTGGTGTTGTGTCGTATGGCGTCTGTAAACGTCTCCCAAGTATATCATCAAAGTGCGATTTATATTGTCTTGTCCTTTGGGATCATTGGGTTCATTTATACTTATTTTGATAATAGTTCTGCTTAAGCCGAGAGGGGGTTGGGGTGGGGGGGGGGGGGGGCGAGCTATTAGGCGTACACATTCAATAACTGGTCATGAACAGATTAGATTAAACCGAGATTAAACCTGCTAATTGCATTTCTTTAGTGCACTCCTTGTTTCCAAAGGTTCTAACTATTCAGAACTTATTTTTAAAGTACATTCTCGCGACATTGTATTTGCGACAATACACAAACGTATTGCTCCATGCTGTTTGCATGATAGAAATAAAATGGAATTTTTATTATGCAGCCTGCTTGTGTCACTTGACAGCTGAAATTTTAAATGTTTTGATTAAATCTGTGCAACTGAAACTATAGCAATAATGGTAATGGCCATGAGCAGGTTACACTTACAACAATGTAAACCCCATACAGGACAGAACATGTACTTTCAAGAAGTACAACTCTCGATATCAACTTTCGATATCTCAAGGTCGAACTTCTCAAACTATTGATATCCCAAAGTAAATTTTCTGGTACCAGAAAATTTGCTTGAGATACAAGTAGTTTGAGATAACAGGCGCTGAACTGAAATAGACCTAGGAAACAATTATTTTTATATAAGAAGATACTTTGAGATATCAGTGTTCGAGATATCGAGAGTTGACTGTATATTGCGAAAATGTCCTGACTGCGTGAGAATGGAAAATCTGTGCACCAAAAAACAAACAAGACGATTTAATAAATATAAGTATGCTTTGCAGTTTTGTATTCCAGCTATATTTACATCTCTGGGACCCCTTGGGAGGACGGCCTGAAGCATGACAAAAGTAAATTATTCCACACGACAACTTTCAGAGTAAAAATCGTGCCACTTAAAAAACAGCGTATCAGATTGAAATAAGCCGCATCACGCAGGAAGGTGGTTAAGTGTATTTGTGAACAGCGAAAAGTCAAACCAGTCTGTCAGTCTTTGCAATCTATATAGATCGAGACTTTAATTTGTGTTTAGCTAAAGTCTTTAATTTGTGTTTGTAGATTCCTCCATACGTGATGTGTGTGGACAGAAAAGGGTGTGATCAGACTGCGCGAACGGACAGACTGTCTAAGCCTTAACTGTTTACATATGCGTTGAGCTACTGTTTGCGTGTGCGGCTTACATTACCAATAAAAAGGAGACATTTTCTTTTAATCCGAAAGCTTTTTATGACTGGTATTAAGTGTACGAGACTGTTTTTAAATAACTTTTTATCATGTGATAAAAGCATTTATTCTTAATGTCATAAGTTTTTAATTCTCCGTTAAAAATGATTTCCTTGGGGGAGGTCCAGATGCCATTAAAGCTGCTACTAGCTTTCTAAACACACATATTGTTGAGAGACAGGTTCATAGTTAACAAAGATAGAAGAAAACTAATAATTTTGTAAGAAACAGATACGAATTCTTGCAAAGGATCATGTATTTCCTAGAAGATCAAATACAGATAAAGCTTCGTTCACCCGGAGAATCTTTCTTTGACAAAGTAGGTTTTGTAAAGAAAGAAATGCTCGTGTGAATAAAACTGTGCAACATTTTCCTTTCCAAAGGGCCTGCTATGATTTGGCCCTTTTATAGCACCTATTCAGATTCAATTAAAATTGCATGGTTTCTGTTTGCTTATCATCTGCGTAAACGGGGTCTTACAGAAATAATATGATTTCCTTTCGTGAATCCTAATAATAACATGATTTCAGACATGCCTGTTTTGTTCAAATAACTGTAATGAAACCCGCAAGAAAAATGTGGTTAGAAGCTTTTCTTTAATGAAATAAGATGGAGAGCACTCGATATAGGTTGTTGGCGATATGCTAATATGTGGTACATGTATATCAGTGAAATGTATTCTGTTCATGGCCTGTCTTGTATTTTGATTATGATCTAAATTAAACTTATATCCGACGAAGCAGATGCATGACAGATCATCAGAATATGATTTCCATATAATTACCTTGGCATAATCTCAAGTCACCATGTGCAAAGCTAATAATGATCGCAGACAGTAAAACAAGCACTCTGCTGAAACATGGAGATCTGTCAAACTTCATTTGTTAAATCTTACGACCAATAATGTGATATGGCTGGAAGTAGCATGCCTTTTTTGTTTGGAATTACAGAAAAAGTGTTTGTGATGTATAAAGAAATAAAGCCGCCTACTTCTAGATTCTGCTTACGTGCATTTCATCAGCAGGCCGCGAGTGTACCTTCCTTGTATCGTGTTTATTCCACTATAAAACGGGGTTTTCCCCTCTCCAGAGAGATCCCAAATATCTAAATCAGTATAATGATATTCAGCTTTTAGATGGGTATTCCTCTTCAAAAACAACCTAAAAATCTAGATCCGTTGTATAAGACGGATCTAGATTTATGGGTTGTTTTGGAAGTCCGCTTCCAAAAAGACGGATCTAGATTAATGAGCTGTTTTGGAAGGGAAAATCCTCCGTCTAATAGCCGAGGAAATATGGTAATTTCATATCTATTTTCAGCTGCCATTCATACCCACGAACAATCATTGACTGCTTAAATCTGTGGTCAAACTCCCACAAGACGCGCGCATCTAATTATCTTATGAGATTTTGTTTTTCATTACATGAGATGAACAAATCCGATACATTGTTTGGCTGTTGTTGGTACCAGGCTGATGACTTCCGTAAAGGTACCTAATGTCATCTGATATTGGTCCAGACTTTGACCTGTCTACGCACTCAGACAATTTGATCAGTGTTAGGTAACATGGCTAGTGATCGCGAATGAATTTGAACAAACTGCGGTGGCGGAGGCTTAAATGAGCTATAATTAGTCACAAACTGTCTATGACTAGCTCCGTTACAACGCCGTAGTATGATACAAAATTGTAATAAATCATTTCTCAAGGCATCTGCCAGTAAACCAGCCCTGAACGTCTGCGTGTATGCTGATTTTGGGCCTAGAAATGGAGTTTGATCAGACCAAAGATGGAAACATAAAAACGTCTAAACTTCTTGAATTGCGCTTGTGCTGACCAAACTCCGAATGTGGGCGAGTCTGTTGAAGCAAAGTTGGCATCTGCGTCAAGTCAGTTTTTTTCAAGACCCGTTTCAATTATAAATGAGCCGCGAAACGAGAAAACCAACAACGTGGTTGTGCGCCCAGCGCAGACTCAGATCAGCCTGGGCATCCGTCAAGGCTGATCAGACTTTTCGCTAGGCGCTATCTCCATGCGGACAGCGAAGACTCTGATCAGACTGGGCGGTTGCCCAGGCTGATCTGAGTCTGCACTGGCCGCACAACCACTTTGTCGGTTTTCTCGTGTCCCGGCTCAAATAATGTCGTGCAAAACAATCATCTGGATCATACAAGACGCTTTCATGATGTCTATGATGCAGGGTCTATAATGAAAACTGAGCGCCAGACCGCCAGATTTCCATTTTTATTCTATTACCCTTCATCTGTATTCACCCCGGGATAAACGAGTCGTTAGAATATGGAAATATGACAGACGTTTAAGGTTTAATTTTCGTGAAAATATTGATGGAATGATTAGGTCCAGAATTCATTGTAACTGATATAATGTCGGGATGGGCTTTGGATATTTTGCGATAATCGTATGAACAGTATTTCTCTGCACTTAGAAAAGTCGTCCAATTCAAACAGAGGCAAAAGAGTTCCCCGTTATAACATCCATCTTATCTCAAACAAAGTCTTATTATTAAGTTTTAGTCACTTAGAAGCATCGATACCAGTAACCTCCAAATCAGTAGTTCATTAACCCAATAATGGGAATACATGGACCTCCAGCCAAGGATGATGAACCCTACAGAAGATATACAATCAAAATAGATATGGCCGTTTGTCTTTAAAGATGGTTACCCTTTTGGTAGCTGACTTGTGCAAGATACCGAACAGCTCCAGTCTGTAGCAACCACTGATTCCATAAAAAAATAAGAACTGCCTTTTCTGTCTTTGTGAGAGGCAGAAAATCCTAGTTAATACCTGCACAGCAAAACTTTGTGACTCAAGCTTGAAAAGAAAACGGCCAAAGAGGAGAAAAACAAATGCATCAGGGCATGGTTGTTCAGAACTAACGATGCGGTTTGAAAACGTCACGTTACTTTTTTCAAATGCATTGTCATATGTCAAAACAATGCCGTTTTGGGCTGAAAAATGTGGAGAGCTTTTACTGCTAAAGCTCACATTTTGCCGGCGAAAAACATTAGCATTTGTGGCTCTACATGTGCTAGAAAAGTTAACGAACCGTTGACTAACGACTTCAAGCTAAAGGTATTTTGAGCACTAAAGTAAAGTCTGAGGCACTGTATTCGAGATTTCCTCTTTAATCCATTAATGCCCGTCGTCTCATAACTCAGTGTAGACCATTTCACATGCCGCAGAATACGGTGTCTGATCGGGGCCTGTATTGCCTGCATAACTTATTGGAGGTTTTGAAAATAAAACCAGAAAAATATAACCGAATAATGATCGGGTTTCCCTTATATATTTTTTTCAAACAGCGGGCTAGAACAGTCCCCACTAGGATTCATGGTATACACAAAATAGGACAAAGAATAATTGAGCCGCGACACGACAAAACCAACAATGTGGTTGTGCGCCCAGCGAAGACGCAGATCAGCCTGGGCATCCGCCCAGTCTGATCAGAGTCTTCGCTGTCCGCATGGAGGTAGCTTAGACTCTTAGCTATCCTTTGAGCACTCAATGAAGAGTCTGGTGAAACTGGGCCGCTGCCCAGGCTGATCTGAGTCTGCGCTTGGCGAACAACCACATTGTTGGTTTTGTCATGTCGCGGCTCATATAAAAGAAGCGACATACACCAACTGCAAAAATCTGATTTGAGCCACGACACGAGAAAACCAACAAAGTGGTTGTGCACCCATCGCAGACTCGGATCAGCCTGGGCATCCGCCCAGTTTGACAAGACTCTTTGTTAAGTGCTCAAAGGGTAGCTAAGGGTCTAAGCTACCTTCATGCGGACAGTGAAGACTCTGATCAGTCTGGGCGGATGCCCAGGCTGATCTGAGTCTGCGCTGGGCGCACAACCACATTGTTGGTTTTGTCGTGTCGCGGCTCATTTGCATGTGCAACTGCACTAGGTCCCTGAACTTTCGCTGATGTTTCTTCTGAGATCGTATTATCATAGCGATAAGCTGTCTTAAGCTTCGTTGGCAAGAGCAAAGTTTCTTTAAACTCACACAGCAAATTGTTTGTCAAACAATGTGATGGAGAATGTATGCCGAATAAAATTTGGTTGCAGTGTTCACCCGAACAAAGATTTTTCATCAAAAGTATCTGGACAAATAAACTTTATCTATGTGAACGGCCAACAATGCCACATTTACTTTGTTGAAAAAAAAAACGTTTGATTTTGGAGCAAAGTTTCTGTCGTAAGCTAGCAGCTCAAACTTTGTATGTCAAATAAACTTTACCAGTAAAAGGGCCTCGTATGCTTTAAGCAACATTTGGCCCCACATTTATGAAATGTCAGATTTGTATGTTTTAGCCTCTGTTAATGTCATATGAGTGTTGGAAACTTTAACCATCTTTAGTGATTCTACATTTCTGCGAATTTTAAGTTTCTCTGCACTTCTAGTTGTATTCTAAACAGCTGATATTGGTTATTTTCAACGATTTTTTTGTTTGCAGTTAAGCTTGAAAATAACACAGTTCATGTTTAGCACAATAATTAAGGAATGAATTTCATTTTTCTGAGGTTTATCGAAGTGTAAACTACATTGGGTCACGTGCAAAGTACATGAACCCCGAACATAAATATCTTGTGAAAATGTACAGCCGGCTCATTAGGCGCAAAGCTGGGATCGCTCTTTTATAACCACTGAAACATGCTGAAGTTTGTAATCTGGTACGTCCGGGTATTTTCAAGTGTTTTATGTCCCAAACTTTGAAAAAGCTGCAGAGGCATATAAGCCTCCGTCCTTCGAAGAAGTAAACAGGCATATTGCTCCCGGGTTGTCCGTGCTAAGAGAAGGTTAAAGGCAACAAAAGGGGAAAGATTGTGTTCGCCTTTTGCATGCTATGCCCAAGATACGGTTAGCCTTTAATACCAGTTCCCTAACGACCAAGAGGCTACGGGAAACATTTACTGCTTTTTACCCATTTGCAGACTATGTAGAGCTTCATGCAAGAATGTCTCAGACCCTTTTTTGATTAGAAACAAGTGTCTGAGCTGGTTTGAATGAAACAGCTGATAGACTAGGAAAGATTGATTGATTGATTGATTGATTGTTTTGGGCTTAACGGCCCTTTGAGACAGTATTTCAGTCTATATCGGGCCGTCTCCCAGAGAGGGAGAAAGAGGAAAAATGATAGACGAGAGAAAAAATGTCCAAACAACTCCCACCCGCACCTACTGCAAGCACAGTAGGCCCTTGCCCTACAATGTTCTAAATCAGTAGAACGCCCCAGCACTGGAAGTTACACACAGCGCCATCGCACCACCCAACCATCCCGGACTAGGAAAGAACAAAAGTACACAATAACAACTATCACTGATCTTATTTATTCCAATGCACGCTGTTAATTTCCAATTTTCTCATGCCTGATGCATCCGTTCCGGCATTAAAATTTCAAACCTACAACAGCTTTAACTGACGGCTAATCAAAACAGCTGCGAAGAAACTGCAATAACTTTTAAGTGTTTCTGATATCACGCTGTAAACGGTTTCTTCATTTATTTACCATTTAAATATCAAGATATTTAACCAAAGAAACAGTTTACATATCCGTGCATTTGTCTCTCCCATCTGATTTGTTTTATGGTCCGTGCTAGATTATATATAAAATTCGATAGTTTGAGACACCTCTGAATCTTGAAAAATAGTTCTAGCTACAGATACGTCTTGCTAAAAAGATAGTAATCTGATTCAATTAACCTAAACAATTCGAAAAGTACAAGTTGACCATTGTAAAATGCCATATTAACGTTCCCGGCAACCGCTTCTTCGGTCTTTCAGGTGAGACTTTAAACCGAGGTCCCGTCTCCGTATGACCTAGTTATTGGTGGGACGTTAAACCCGAGTTCACTCACTCACTGAAACTGAAGTCCCATAATTCGATTTACACTGAAAAATTTAGCAGGGGAGCTCCCGGTATCGCAATACGTTGTTTCTGTCGTCTCTTCATCTATGATTAATCAGAGTTTTCATTCATGCTTATTTTAATTTCCGTAATTATTCATTGATGGGTTAGGAAACCTTGACGCGGACGGAACAACCAATTAAATGTTTTGGACCATTGCAGAAGCTGAGAGTGAGGGTTTGGATCCGTAAAAGTAGTCTAAGCCCCGAATGATTTTACCGATGCTCCAAGTTGTGGTTCCTTGCTGAAACTTTTTTCTTTCTTTTTGTCCATGTCAGTGCTTCAGTCATCTAGGGTCAAGTCAGGTAACTTCGGACAACGGGTAAATTCGGACAGTGACATTGTTTCCTTTATATGTCAGTTGTTTGGACTTAAAACAAAAATAACTGGCCAAACAATGAAAATCCTGCTGAGACGGCTCATTATGAGCCGTCTCATCTGGATTTTCACTGTTTGCAATTTTATGTCCGAATTTCTCCTCCCCCCCCCCACCCCCCGTCCGAAATTACCGACTCTACCCTAATGTGTGAGTGCTGTAGCTGACAACCTGCCTGAAAAAAGAGCTGTTCAGTCGGCTTCGTTAACTTCTGTCAGTTTTTGTATATACTTCTTTCCCTTGTAATTTTAAGGGCGCGATATTAGGCCCGATAGTATTACTTCTATGCATTGCATTTCATTATCTACCGTTTTACTTTCTGTCAATACCAGTGTTAAATTATGTAGAGAATCAAAGCCATAAGTCCAATCTATGGGATATTAAGGGTCGGCCTCTCACTTTGGTCACAAAGCTGAGATGAGGAACTCAGGCAGCATGGGCAAGAGCACTTTCTAGAGCTTATAAAATTATTAAAGTTGTTACAAGGGAATAATTTCAATACCTGTCTTACTTTTAAACATCATCATATTTCAATTCTCATATCGACGTTACCCCCGCACCTCAGCGGAACGTATCCATAGCCGCAGTAACGGGGCGCTACAGAAGTGGCCCTTATTATCGAGAGACCGTACTCAGTGTCTGTATTTATACTAAAATAAAACATTTATGGCAGGTTGGCAGCCAGTGCAGAGTTTATATCAACACCGCTCAGGTGATTCTGTTACATCAATACGGAAATTACCACATGGAAGTGAACATCAAATTATTCGTAAATGCCATGTCAGCTTCCCGATGATATATTGGTTAGAATTCAAAACTGTCTTGTTTAGTTTTTGAAAGTGTATCGTGTGCATTCTTGCGACTGAGTTTGAAAAATGCAGTGTTGTTATTGTCTTATAAATATAGCCTTACTTTCGCACTTGTCTACCTCACTCATCAAAATACAAATTTACCTTATAACTCTTTACTGCGAACAGCGCACTGTGATCGAAACCGACGACGTTGTCCGATTTATTACGATACTCAAAGGTATTAAGGCGGTGATTTATGGTAAATGTAAAAATCTGCATAAAACCATAAAAAAGTAACGTATCTCCCTGAAAGTTAGCAGACTTCTTATTATTGTTGTTCTTTACAGTTTAGAATACAAAATAGACGTACGTGCTGCTTAAAAAAGTGTTTTTATAAGGAAATATCAAAGGGTATTTTTCTGCGAATAAATCTGAAAAAATTATATCGTTATTGAAAATTTACATAGTGCTAAAGGTGCATTATTGCACAATGAAGAGCGTCCTAGCGACCTAGCGATTATTTATTCCAACTCTTTCTCAAATTGTAATGTAGACCAGATGAAAACGGTAGCTTTTTCTCAAATGTTCAACCATGTACAAAGTAAATGTACACTGGACGCATTTATTAAATATAGGGTAGGCAAGCACACCTATGTTAACACCTACAATATAAATAATACATTACTGACATGATCAGTGGTGTGTAGATGAAATTGTTCAACCTTGTTAAGATAGTCTCACCTGTCACACCTGTGTGTTTTGACAAAATAATTTGGACAAAGACTGCATCTTTTTTCATCTGCTCAGCCTGATAGTGTGTGAAAGAGTTTGAAAAAATAATTGCTCTCCATTATGCAACAAGGTACTCTAAGCACTAAGTATATTTTCAATAATGATATTATTTTTTCAGATTTATTCGCAGAAAATTACCCTTTTGATCTTCTCTTATAAAAACACTTTTTAACATTAACAAATGCTGCATTTTGGGACTGTAAATTATGAGAAACTACATAAAGAAGGCATCTGCTAAGTTTTGGAAAGATCAGTGTTATTTTGAGTATTTTATGCAGATTTTTGTCTATGTCCCAAATCAGTGATTATCATCATCTTAAGCTTCTGAAAAAAATATATGACGTTTTCCATGTCTGAAATCCTGCCTGCTTCATGCTTGATCGTAAATATGACATAAAAAGCCATGACCTCTCATGTATGTCTTTCTGATTTCCAAGAACATCCATTACGGTATTTATTCGATTGTGAGACCAGGCCCAGAGGTTAAAAAACGTGAGTACATTCTCAAACTCAAAATAAAGCACACTAATTGGCTGGCTCCGACTTGCTCGGAAGCAGCCAATCAGTGTGCTTTATTTTGAGTTTGAGATTTTTCTCACGTTTTATAACCTCGACTCCCGGTTCTGTCTTCTAAAATAGATCCGTCTTAAAAGACACAAGGAAAAATACGAATAAATCTTTCATTCCATCTTCGAGATAGAACAGTTCGAACACTCTTAGAATTCATTTTTCTCGGACCGAGAAAAATGAATCATTGAAGTGTTCGAACTGTTCTATCTCGATAATGCTTCTTTCAAGTTATGTGACATCGCAGAATAAGGGTTTGATTAATGAGACGTCACGTTTTGAAGAAGAACTATCATGGAAAAATTGAAACCTTGATGGAACATTAAAATAACATTAATTCAGTGTTTTCGTTTTGTATGCAGTTAGATTCTCTAGAATAGATCAAAATGTTTTACTTGAAGTATATACATAAAGCAATAAATTGAAAAAAAGTAATGTACACGTCTTCGTTGGTTAACTCTCACTCATACGAGGGCTATAGTCTATGATTGAGGCACTTCATGGATTTTTTATTGAACTTCGCTTTTAAAACATAGTCATTCCGCAACTATCACGATTGTTTAATCAACAACTTCTATAGTTTTGTATATATTTTTGCTGAAGTAGGGCGTGTCTGAAAAAGAACCCCATACCTGCCTCCTTCTTTTCAAAGTTCTTTTTGAAACTCATCCAGCAGGCACACAACGTTGAATCAACATAGAATTAACGTTGATTGAACCTCATGACTTTGAATCAACGTTGATTCAATGTTGATTCAACGTTGTGTGCCCAGTGGGGATCATGTATAATCTCAGTTTTTTTGGGGGGTTATGTTGTGCTTTGATATAAACGTATTACAAACTGCATATCTACATATGGAAATGAGTTAGGATAGAAATGTGATACATCGGAAAGGCTATAAGATCCTATGCATGCACAGACAGCTATGAGAGACCGCAATATTCACAGAACGCATTTTTCACACGTGTGTGATGAATACGGTCGTATTCTTCACATTTTGCCAGTGTGACAAATACGTTCGGATTTTATTGCGATTTTCAGTAGAAACGCATTTTTCACAGATACGGCAAGGGAAGCTTGAGAATGAATGATTTGTTATTCTTTCCAGCTACAACTATGAGTTGAGCCCGAACTGCACTGAGCCTTCCGCTCTTGGAGAGTTTATAGGAAAAGCATTCTCTGATGTCCTCCGTACGTTGCCTGACGTCGTCTGTCAACACTTTCGAGCTATTATATCTCTTAAGCGTCTGGGTCAATCTCAATATAGCGTTCACAAGGCTGGGAAACGATGACATGTCCTTTAAGACAATTGCTTGAGATTTGGGTTGCTATGGCAAGTGAAATACCCCGTAGACTTATAAGTGTGAGATGCTGCTGACCAGTCTAGCTTCTTGAAACTTGCAGATAACTAAGACAGGCATTGAATCTTAGACAAACTGACAACTGTTCAGATCCGACCGATAATGTCGAAATCATGTGTCTCCACGATTGCCGATAAAGTCTACTAGTACATGTATAATTAACCTTATGACAAGTTTAACACCTTCCTTTTTTGACTTTATTATTTAACTTGTAAATTCCTTTCCAAAAGATAAGATAAATCATGCAATACTGCTTGAAGTTTTTAGCACTTCATCAATTTTTCGGGGCGAAAAAACAGAGTTTGACTTAGACATGATATCCATTTCGACCAGGATTTGAATTTGTTTGGGTCTAGATGTGATCTGGAGTGAATCCGAGAATTCTAAGTTCATTCTTAGTTACATCTCATATTTTATTACTTTGGTCCTCTCTGGTGAAAACAGAACTGTGCCCCAAGTTTCGAAATAATTTGTGGGAAGATGTTGATTTTGGCTCATCCGTTCGTCCGTCCGTTCGTGATGCTTTATATTTGTACCAAGTTTTCTCAAACTACATTTTAATATTTTGAAGCGGAAACGATTTGTGACGGGCAGACAGGTAGACAACTATGGGAAAACGATATCTTCCCTCCTATTTCTATCCAGATATAGATTTCCCCCATGAAACCATATACCAACACGCAACTGAATATACCAATACCTTTAACCTTTATGCAGCATAGGGGACTGTTACGAAGAAGCTACCCCGCAAACGTATTTGAAATGCCTAATATTGCACAGGAATACCGCAAGGTCTCCTCCCGCTGGATTATGGCACCGCCCAACTGTTAGTACTAGAAGCTGTGCACTACAGCTTATGTGATCAGCATACATGTGAATTAAAACCAAACAAGGTAAAGGTTTTCCATACTCTTGTGGCCGTAGGGACAGTAGTTGTTTGAGCCTCCAGTGTCTTAGGCACAGGTTATGAAAGAGGGGGCCTATCCCTCTCTTTTCGTAGCATTTACCCTTCCCTAACTCAAAACAGGTACTCCTTTACTGCTGGGAAGACAGAGTGGCTTTTTCTGTCGTTGATCCGACGGGTGACTGGAACCTGCGACCTTTTGTGCGGAAGAGCAGAGCAGATTTCTGAGTCTTCTTTTTTATTTACTGTACCATTTTCTATCTACTATAACTTTCGTAATTTTAGGGTTATAAAAATGTCAAGAAGTGAAAAATGCGTTTTTGTGATATTTTGCCATATTTTAGGGGTGTTGCATGCGTTTGGAAAATTACGTTTTCATGGTACATATCGAACGCAAATTTCACAGATATGTGAAAAATGCGTTCGAATTCTGTGAAAAATGCGACCGGATTTGTCACACGTGTGAAAAATGCGAACACATTTTTCACACATGTGAAAAATGCGTTCTGTGAATATTGCAGTCTCACACAGCTAGTATATAATTTAGTCGAACGATATTAATATATCAACTGCTACATCATGCAACTGACGGGCGACAGGGGTTTGGTGAACTCCGACGTCATCTGGTCAGTGCGACAATGCCCTTGCGCTAATGTTAACATGCTATGCATTTTGTTGTCTAATTCGCTAGACATTGGACTTTTAAATGCTGTCAACATTCGAATCACTCCACAGACTACGCATCATGAACTTCAATCAAAATTTCTTCATTCTAATGTCTAAACCAACTAGCTGAAAAGATACATGCTAATTAGAAATGCACGTTAGTTTCCTTTCATATCGTGTTTTCTCATGCTTGACAAAAAACGCAGACTGGCTCGGAGATTCGCCAATTTTCAGTGAGATGAACATTTCGCCAATATTGGACAGAATATTTTCCGCTGTGAAACAAACAAAAAATTGATTAAATTTTGGCAGTCACTGAATTTTGATCCTATCGGCGTTAAAAATGAAAAAGGCGAAAAAATATAAAAATAATTAAATTACTTATTAAAAACAGTAATCTTCCGATCAAACAAGCCTTAATTCCACTTCTTGGTATTTTTTCTAGAAGCATCTTTCTTTCCGAGCAAACGGAGAATGCGGAGCCAAGTACCTAGTGTATAAACATGCATTTGAGTAATTTGGGAGCGATTGTAAGTTGTTCTTGGATGGTTCAGTTTCGTGTTGCTATCTTATCCATTTACTTTACACTTTATTCTACCGTAATATCTACGGAAAGTTTTTGCAGTGTATATGCCGATATGGGAGTGTAAGCATGTATAATGCCTCAGCAGGAAACTAAATAACAAATGAGTCGCGACATGAGAAAACCAACAAAGTGATTGTGCGCCCAGTGTAGACTCAGTTCAGCCTGGGCATCCGCCCAGTCTGATCAGATTCTTTGCTAAGCGCTTAAAGGGTAGCTAAGGGTCTACGCTTCCTCCATGCAGACAGCGAAGACTCTGATCAGACTTGGCGGATGCCCAGGCTGATCTGAGTCTGCGCTGGGCGCACAACCACTTTGATGGTTTTCATGTGTCGCGGCTCATTTATTTTAGACAGGTTTCTCACTCTCTGAAACTCTGGATCCAATCAAACTGCTTCTTGGGATCGGTCTGTAAATGGAAAAAAGCAAATCTCAACTAATTTATTAATGATGAAGATGTGTTAGCGACACATTTATGATTGAAGTTTTACGGAGCTGTTTTATTCATAATTATACAGGGGAAGAGGAAAGCCTTTCTGGAACATAGAAACACACCGAAAACCGGGATCCTTTACCTATTTCTAATGTCGAAATGTTCATCTCACTGAAAATAACATCAACCACAGCATTTGACTCAAAATTAATAGCACTGCCTATTCTCAACTTTGACCAGTACCCTATTGTTGAGCCAGTTTAGCAGCTGGTTTTTCATAGCTTTTGGTCAAAAGATATTAATAGTAAAACGATAGGCAATAATCAGGAACAAATACAGTCGGATCCCACATCCCGCTCTCAAAACTAAAACAGAAAGAGGAATATACCGACCTGCAACTTCAGCTTACCTCATTCAATTTGCTACCATTACTCCTAGTCAGATTTGTCCAGGCAAGCATTTTCAAATTTACCGTGAGCGCTTAATCATGGAATTAATCTATTGCAATTCACATTTTTCATTCAAAATAGCGACCTCAGGCTGTTGACAAACTGTACACAGTACTAGCTAGTATGGTTGTAGGGTTGGTATGTTTCAAGCATATTCTAGAAAAAAAATACCTTTCTAAGTACATTTAACATGATATCATTTCAGAGTAATTGGCTATGATATTTCATAAGAACTTACTTACTGGAAGATAAAAAGATGGATTAACCTTTTTAGAGCGTCTAGTAAATTTTATGGTCAAATGTTTGTGTAAACTTGCTGAAATGACATCTAGTATTCATATAAAAAGCACAGTTTAACATAAACTAGCCAAAATCAAAATAAAAAAAAGTATAAGTTCAGCCAGTATCCTGAGGGCCAAGAAAAGAGTGGAAGTATGGACGCCGACCGTTCCAATCATACTACTAACTTAATCAATGCACGCGAAATTAGGTACATTCAGTTCACACGTCAACCAGTAAGAGTCACGCTAGTTGCAAAGTGCTTCACAGCTTTACTCAATTTGAAACAGCATCCGTCCGAATTCCCGATCAAAATGTTGCATGTTCGCATTGTTATGGTTTGTTTTACCATTAACAGCAGAGGAGATTAGTTCGCGACCATTGTCCATTTTTAAGAACAAGCATGTCATTGTGCAGCCCCTAAACTTATCGTCAAAATGAGACAATGCTACTTAAAGCACAGTTGTGTGCCTATTTACACGTCTAGCTGACATGGTCATCCTAAACTGCCTCAGTCTACTCCTTCAGTATCGTCATATTTTCACCAGGCCCCGAGGTTATAAAACTTGAGTACGTTCTCAAACTTAAAATAAAGCACACTGATTGGCTGCTTCCGAGCACATGCTCGGAAGCAGCCAATCAGAGTGCTTTATTTTGAGATTGAGATAATACTCAAGTTTTATAACCTCGAACCCAGTTTATGCCTAGCGTGCCGTAAAAAGGACATACCCAGCTGGCACATAACGTCGAAATGACGTCTTACTCATTTCAACGTCATGTGCCTGCAGGGTAGGCAATCATCCAATTTATAAAGCTAGAAGTTCAATAGGCATATGGGTAAGTACAGCAATGTCATCAGCTTGTTGGACAACGTATTACGTGATTCCGACAGTTAGAACATCACTGATAAGAAAATATTTGGTCTGTCTACAAAGATTGATTGTTGTGTGATAGTGCTCATATCCCGGACTGACACAATGAATCTTCTTATTAAATCAGCCAGATAACATTTAACTTCATCTGACAATGCTTGCGATTACAATTGAAGAAGCGTATTTGTTCTAACGAGAGCGTTGTAGCGGATTTTATTAATTCGATATAACCTTCCGTTGACCTAGTTTTATCTCAATTTTGGCGCCCCTCCCGTGTGCTTTATTTATAACTTTAAATTCTGTCTATATTTGTCTGTTTTAATGGATCCATTTATTGAAATCATTATTTTCGTCTTAATTATGACGCAAGCTGAGTATTAAACACACCAAAACTGCTTGGCTTTAACAGTATCAAATTAGCACCCGAAGCCTTACATCGGCCATCACAGACGAAACAAGAGCCAGCTTTCAATATTTTATCATACCCTACAGTTGTAGTTCCACTAAAAATTGGGAAACCTTCACTAGTTGCTGTGAGCATCCTGTAGTTTGCACAAAATCCGTATAAAGTGTCTAGCAATATTTACTACTGAAATTGCAACAGCGCATATGCTAATAAGTCTGCTCATATAAAAAGTCTTAATTTGCTCAAGAAATTATGTTAAGATGTATCTCGCCATGCCTACAGTTCTCACTCTCCATACCGAATTGAAACGAAATGGATCACTACATATAAATTACGATTATTCTTTATACCAGTTAGTGTAGACGGTATTGATATTAATGAAGAAACCATAAATATAAAATATGCTACTTAATTTTCTTCTTGGCAACATTCTTTTGCAGCCATTGAAAACAATCCATAAGTTTGTTATATTTTTGTCTTCCTTACTGGGCAATTTGTTTTCAGTTAATTTATGCAATTACGAGAGCAACATTTACAGAAAATTCACTGTTTCTAATTCAGTACAGGTTTTTACATGTATCCGACTACAGCTAAAGACGTTTGTGCCGTTAAAACGCTTTTTTTGTCATTTTTTATTAAAATAGCATAAGTGTTTAGTTTACCCTCTGGGTACAAAAAGATGGATCAAAATTGAATCATCGTTGAATCAACGTCATGTTGAATCAAAAATGATTCAATGTAACTTTGTATTCCTGCTGGGTACAGCTGGCTTCCGGCCTAAGTTAATCCGTGCAAATACTTCAGGGTCAGATCTCCCTTTGACAAATGCAGTCGTCTAATGGTAGGATAGTGAACCCAGAAGCACTGTTTTGCCAGATGTCAGTGTCTTACCCTATAAAATCAGAAAATGGTAATAAACCTAGTTACTAATTGAAAAATTATTAAGTTTCACCGCCATGTAGTGCCATGAAATATCTGGATCAGACAGAGGATTCTATCTAAATTGAATTAATTACAAACCAATATATCTCTCTTTAATACAAAATTGAGTCTCTGTGTATATAAAATAAATACGACAGTAGCGTTTTTGATAATAATAGGTCGCCAGTAGCCTAGATTCATAGGAGCAGAGGGCTGCCATCGGGCCTGATGAAAAACATGTTTCAAAGCTGGACACAATACATATTATAATTATACAGTCAGTTTAGTGTAAACAATATTTTATTCAAAATACTGAACAAATACAAACAATACAATCTCACAAGAATATAACTCAATACAGTAGCTTGAAAGGGATTCAGAAGAAAGTCTTACGACTTATATGATCTGTATCCCAGAAATTACTGTATATTTATATATAACAAATGATTTGAAGCATACATGTACTACTGTCGATTGATATTTCAGCATAATAGTCTAAACAAATTTTGGAAAATTGAAAAACTTATACCGAATGAAAGCATTTTCAAACATAAATAGTCATACTAGTAAGTTTACATCATATTCTTAACATGTTCTCAATAAAATGTCGAATTAATGTTTCTGATCTCTTGAAGCTCCACGGGGAATGGTAAATAAATTACAATCGTATACTCTACTTTGTCTGTAAAGATGATAAAATACGTAGTCGCCAAGAAAGTGTTATCAGGAAATTTGGGCCAAGGATACGGCAATTCTATGTACATTGTATATCATGCATATTGCCACACACACACACACACACACACACACACACACACACACACACATTACTAAATAGATATTATGCAATTTCGAAACGTTTAGATTTTATCAAAAACTCGTGTACAGCTATAAATATTTGTCGGTTCTCGATATCAGTTAGTTGTTCACTACCGAAAAGAAGTATATTTAAAATAGGCTGACAAATAGGAGTAATTTTATTAAAGAGTTCTTGTCTGAGATTATGAAAGCGTTCACAGTTGAACAAAAAATGACTGGTATCTTCAACCACTTGACAGACACAAAGTGGACTATCTATTATATTTTTGGAAAAGAGATGTTGATTGAGAGAACTACAAGTTGTTCTTAACCGTGCATGATAAATCTGCCCAAGTCTCATTCCGTCAAAATAGAAAGAAGGTATTTTCGTCAGATCTGAGTTTAACTCGTGCTTAAAGGTAGCTATGATTGGCATATTACGTACATTTTCTGAGAGTTCATTCCATTCTCTTATTACAGATGGTAGAAAAGAGTTATAGTAAAGTTGAGAGCTTGCGTGAACAGTAAGTAAACCTGAAGAGTTCCGTAACGGGTAATTTGTGGTTTCACCAATAGTCGGCGGAACAAGAGATGATAAGT
The DNA here is from genome assembly GCA_963989385.1 of Ctena decussata. Lineage (NCBI taxonomy): Eukaryota > Metazoa > Mollusca > Bivalvia > Lucinida > Lucinidae > Ctena > Ctena decussata. Next base: position 82,762,387 of record OZ022498.1, on the reverse strand, counting down.
AATTAGGAGATAAACTATTTTGCATTTTATAAAACAACAGAAGTTTATGCTTTTTTCTGCGATTTAACAGAGTTTCCCAACCAGCCTCATGAATAAGAGAATTGATTGATACTAATTTAGTAGCTCCTGTTACGATACGGGCTGCTTCATTTTGAATTTTTTCAAGTTTATTTGCCTCATATTGTGTGCAATTGTTCCATACAACATCAGCATACTCGAGAATAGGCCGAATAAAAGTAAAATATATTGTTCGAAGAGATTTCCTGTCAAGTTTAAATTTTAATTTCCTCATAACGTTAATGCGAGTCCATGCCTTTTCCAGCACTGGTGCTGGAAGGTATAGTGCACGGAGAGTTATAATACTGACTGTATATGATAAAGGTATGTTGCACGGAGAGTCGTCGGGATGACTTCTATCATGTGTCCAGGGACTGATGACTGAATAGGACATGCAACTCAGTGGGAAACCGTAAGAATATATATAAAGGAAATTATAGCCCCCTAGGGCCTAATTTTCATCACAATAAGAAGTCTTTATTTTTATCATTATTTGTTAATTCCAGAAAAATCTGTTTTAATTATGATGGGACCAGCGGAAAAAAAAAGAAGAGGAGTATTGAATTCTCATATTTTGACAATTTTAAACTTCTTAAAAGCCACTGAGCCAATTGTAACAAAATATCACATAGAGCCTCCAGGGGTTGAGGGAACGAAAATTTCTTCAAATTGTCTGGGTCACATGATCAACATGGCCGCAACGCCCATATATGGTGAAAACCTTTAAAGATCTTCTTCTCCAGAGCCAATTTACATATGCCTTGAAACTTGGTATATAGCGTCGGGTACTATCAAGATTGTTCAAATGATGTCTTTGGGCTTTTCAATGTCATAGTCAAATATGGCAAAAATGCAAGATTTCTTGGAAAATTTCAAAGATTTAGGCCTAAAATCTGGTATATTCAGTCATTACATCTGAATGAGTACATAAGGATTAGTTGGTACAAGAGGTCAAGGTTATTCCATGACCTTTGACCCGGGACTCTCATTTATTGACAATTTCGAACATCTCATCAAAAGCCACTAGGCAACTTGTAACCATATTTCATGGAGAGCCTCTAGGGGCTGGAGGATTTTGATATATTTTTTTGCAAGGTCAAATTTGCTTTCTGGTGCTTTTATCTGGGAAAATGGTTGAATAGAAAATTTTGGTGCAAAAGTTAATAAATACAGTCAGATAAATGAGTACTTGAACATTTTTAGCAATAGAGGTCAAGGTCATTTTTTTTACTTTAACAAATGTCTCTCATATTTTGATGGTTTAAACTATCAAAGTTTCTTCAAATGATAATCTTAGTTTTGCTTTAAATCCTTTTACTCAGGTGAGCGATTCAGGGCCTCATTGCCCTCTCGTTTCATAATGGAATCATTAGTGCATGAGTTATTGGCCCTTGAATTGAGTTAAAATCCACAAAATAGCCATTACTACGGTACCAATTAAGAAAGTTTCTTGAAACTGAATATAAATATGTTTCATCATCATATTGGGTGACGCCGTTGCAAGTTTTTTAGAATGGCCTCACTTATGCAGGAGTTATTGCCCGAAACTTGAAATCTACATGTTTAGCCGTAACTTTGTAACCAGTGAATAAAATCATCTTAAACTTACATGCACAAATTAGAGCTACTTCGGCGGGGAATATAAAGTAAACGAATTTGCCTGTTTTATTAAATATTATTTTTTACAAACTTTAAATAGAGTTCTGTTTAACATTGGTGCGGGGCCAGTGTTGCACATTTCATTACTGGTCATCAAGAGATCGAGTTAAGCCATGTTTATTTCTTTAGTGTAATCCTTGCTTCCGAAGGATTAACTATTCCGAACTTATTCATCTTCGCTGCAGCTGGTGTTGTGTCGTATGGCGTCTGTAAACGTCTCCCAGTATATCATCAAAGTGCGAGTTATATTGTCTTGTCCTTTGGGATCATTCGGTTTATTTATACTTATTTTGATAATAGAGTACTGCTTAAGCCGGGAGGAGGGGGTGTGGGGCGGGCTATTAGGCGTACACATTCAATAACTGGCCATGAACAGATTAGATTAAACCGAGATTAAACCGAGTCTGCTAATTCAGAACTTATTAGCGCGCCTTTGCGAAGCAAAGGAGAGCTTATTCTATACCCCCGGCGTCGTAGTCCGAGTTTGCGTTAGCGTTAGCGTCAGCGTTAGTGTACCCGTCAGCGTCCTCGTCGGCGTCCGTGATCAGGTTAACCAATGTTAACAATTGCGTTTAGCTCCATGTTCAACTCTGTATCTTACAAACTACTGCAGTTACAATCATCATACTTGGTACATATATACATCCATATGACTGCAGCAGCTGCATGACACAATTGTATGTCCTTGACCTATATGTTACGGTTGACTGACTTTGCTGTTTGGCACAATTTCTAAGGCAAAATTTTTAGTTTTGATGAAACCTTTGACAGAAGAGACTTGATACTTGGTCAAATAGCATATCCCTATAATTGCAGCAGCTGCAAAGCTACCATGCTGACACCTGTGCCCTTGGCCTTTGTTCATGGTCCAGTGATTTTGTCTTATATTTCAAGCACTGTTTGATGGAGAAACATCACATCTGGCATAGTGGATCAGTCTGACATCCCGAATGACCTCATATTATTTATAGATCACTGTGACCTATAATTCATGTTTCAGTGATTTTGCCTTGTGTCTCCAAAGCTGTTTATAGATTAACATTATATTTGGGAATTTGAGGTCACTCTAACATAAATTTTATCATTCAGTGATTTGCTTCATATTTTAGGTGTATTTAGTATGTATTCATCATATACCTGGGATAATGGCTCAGTCTGACACTGCAGATGACCTGATATATTTGTAGGTCTTTGTGACTGTGAGAATCAGGCACCCATAAGGCGCGCTTTGTTGTCTTCTGACAACTCTTGTTTTTAAAGTACATTCTCGCGACATTGTATTTGCGACAATACACAAACGTATTGCTCCATGCTGTTTGCATGATAGAAATAAAATGGAATTTTATTATGCAGCCTGCTTCTGTCACTTGACAGCTGAAATTTTAATGTTTTGATTAAATCTGTGCAACTGAAACTATAGCAATAATGGTAATGGCCATGAGCAGATTACACTTACAACAATGTAAACCCCATACAGGACAGTACATGTACTTTCAAGAAGTACAACTCTCGATATCAACTTTCGTTATCTCGAAGTCGAACTTCTTCTCAAACTATTGATATCCCAAAGTAAATTATCTGGTACCAGAAAATTTGCTTTGAGATATAAGTAGTTTGAGACAACAGGCGCTGAACTGAAATAGACCTAGGAATCAATTCTTTTTTATATAGGAAGATACTTTGAGATATCAGTGTTCGAGATATCGAGAGTTGACTGTATATTGTGAAAAGGTCCTGACTTCGTGAGAATGGAAAATCTGTGCACCAAAAAACAAACAAGACGATTTAATAAATATAAGTATGCTTTGCAGTTTTGGATTCCAGCTATATTTACATCTCTGGGACCCCTTGGGACGGCCTGAAGCATGACAAAAGTAAATTATTCCACACGACAACTTTCAGTGTAAAAATCGTGCCACTTAAAAAACAGCGTATCAGATTGAAATAAGCCGCATCACGCAGGAAGGTGGTTAAGTGTATTTGTGAACAGCGAAAAGTCAAACCAGTCTGTCAGTCTTTGCAATCTTTATAGATCGAGACTTTAATTTGTGTTTAGCTAAAGTCTTTAATTTGTGTTTGTAGATTCCTCCATACGTGATGTGAGCGGACAGAAAAGGGTGTGATCAGACTGCGCGAACGGACAGACTGTCTAAGCCTTAACTGTTTACATATGCGTTGAGCTACTGTTTGCGTGTGCGGCTTACATTACCAATAAAAAGGAGACATTTTCTTTTAATCCGAAAGCTTTTTATGACTGGTATTAAGTGTACGAGACTGTTTTTAAATAACTTTTTATCACGTGATAAAAGCATTTATTCTTAATGTCATAAGTTTTTAATTCTCCGTTAAAAATGATTTCCTTGGGGGAGGTCCAGATGCCATTAAAGCTGCTACTAGCTTTCTAAACACACATATTGTTGAGAGACAGGTTCATAGTTAACAAAGATAGAAGGAAACTAATAATTTTGTAAGAAACAGATACGAATTCTTGCAAAGGATCATGTATTTCCTAGAAGATCAAATACAGATAAAGCTTCGTTCACCCGGAGAATCTTTCTTTGACAAAGTAGGTTTTGTAAAGAAAGAAATGCTCGTGTGAATAAAACTGTGCCACATTTTCCTTTCCAAGGGGCCTGCTATGATTTGGCCCTTTTATAACACCTATTCAGATTTAATTAAAATTGCATGGTTTCTGTTGCTTATCATCTGCGTAAACGGGGTCTTACAGAAATAATATGATTTCCTTTCGTGAATCCTAAGAATAACATGATTTCAGACATGCCTATTTTGTTCAAATAAGTGTAATGAAACCCGCAAGAAAAATGTGGTTAGAAGCTTATCTTTAATGAAATAAGATGGAGAGCACTCGATATAGGTTTTTGGCGATATGCTAATATGTGGTACATGAATATCAGTGAAATGTATTCTGTTCATAGCCTGCCTTGTATTTTGATTATGGTCTAAATTAAACTTATATCCGACGAAGGAGATGAATGACAGATCATCAGAATACTATTTCCATATAATTACCTTGGCATAATCTCAAGTCACCATGTGCAAAGCTAATAATGACCGCAGACAGTAAAACAAGCACTCTGCTGGAACATGGAGATCTGTCAAACTTCATTTGTAAAATCTTACGACCAATAATGTGATATGGCTGGAAGTAGCATGCCATTTTGTTTGGAATTACAGAAAAAGTGTTTGTGATGTATAAAGAAATAAAGCCGCCTGCTTCTAGGTTCTGCTTACGTGCATTTCATCAGCAGGCCGAGAGTGTACCGTATTTATTCCACTATAAAACGGGCTTTTCCCCTCTCCAGAGAGATGCCAAATATCTCAATCAGTATAATGATATTCAGCTTTTAGATGGGTATTCCTCTTCCAAAACAACCTAAAAATCTAGATCCGTCGTATAAGACGGATTTAGATTTATAGGTTGTTTTGGAAGTCCCCTTCCGAAAAGACGGATCTAGATCTATGGGCTGTTTTGGAAGGGAAAATCCTACGTCTAATAGCCGAGGAAATATGGTAATTTCATATCTATTTTCAGCTGCCATTCATACCCACGAACAATCATTGACTGCTTAAATCTGTGGTCAAACTCCCACAAGACGCGCATCTTATTATCTTATGAGATTTTGTTTTTCATTACATGAGATGAACAAATCCGATACATTGTTTGGCTAGTGTTAGTACCAGGCTGATGACTTCCGTAAAGGTACCTAATGTCATCTGATATTGGTCCAGACTTTGACCTGTCTACGCACTCAGACAGTTTGATCAGACAGTGTTAGGTAACATGGCTAGTGATCGCCAATGAATTTGAACAAACTGCGGTGGCGGAGGCTTAAATGAGCTATAATTAGTCACAAACTGTCCATGACTAGCTCCGTTACAACGCCTTAATATGAGCCACAATTGTAATAAATCATGTCTCAAGGAATGTGCCTGTATACAAGCCTTAAGCGTCTGTACAAATGCTCATTTTGGGCCTAGAAATGTAGTTGATCAAAGATGGATACATAAAAACGTCTTCTTCTTGAATTGCGTTTGTGCTGACCAAACTACGAATGTGGGCGAGTCTGTGGATACAAATTAAGCAAACATTTGCTTCAAGTCAGATTTTTTCAAGACCCGTTTCAATTATGAATAATGTCGTGCAAAACAATCATCTGGATCAAACAAGACGCTTTCATGATGTCTATGATGCAGGGTCTATAATGAAAACTGAGCGCCAGACCGCCAGATTTCCATTTTTATTCTATTACCCTTCATCTGTATTCACCCCGGGATAAACGAGTCGTTAGAATATGGAAATATGACAGACGTTTAAGGTTTAATTTTCGTGAAAATATTGATGGAATGATTAGGTCCAGAATTCATTGTAACTGATATAATGTCGGGATGGGCTTTGGATATTTTGCGATAATCGTATGAACAGTATTTAACTGCCATATATCTCTGCACTTAGAAAAGTCGTCCAATACAAACAGAGGCAAAAGAGTTCCCCGTTATAACAACTATCTTATCTCAAACAAAGTCATATTTTGAAGTTTCAGTCACTTAGAAGCATCGATACCAGTAACCTCCAAATCAGTAGTTCATTAACCCAATAATGGGAATACATGGACCTCCAGCCAAGGATGATGAACCCTACAGAAGATAAACAATCTAAATAGATATGGCCGTTTGTCTTTAAAGATGGTTACCCTTTTGGTAGCTGACTTGTGCAAGATACTGAACAGCTCCAGTCTGTAGCAACCATTGACTCCATAAAAAATAAGGAATGTCTTTTCTGGCTTTGTGAGAGGCAGAAAATCCTAGTTTATACCTGTACAGCAAAACTTTGTGACTCAAGCTTGAAAAGAAAAAGGCATAAGAGGAGAAAAACAAGTGCACCAGGGCATGGTTGTTCAGAACTAACGATGCGGTTTGAAAACGTCACGTTACTTTTTTCAAATGCATTGTCATATGTCAAAACAATGCCGTTTTTGGCTGAAAAAGCTCACATGTTGCCGGCGAAAAACATTAGCATTTGTGGCTCTACATGAGCTAGAAAACTTAACGAACCGTTGACTAACGACTTCAAGCTAAAGGTACCTTCAGCCCTAAAGTAAAGACTGATGCACTGTATTCGAGGTTTCCTGTTTAACTCGTTAATGCCCGGCGTCTCATAACTTAGTGTAGACCATTTCACATGCCGCAGAATACGGTGTCTGATCGGGGCCTGTATTGCCTGCATAACTTATTGGAGGTTTTGAAAATAAAACCAGAAAAATATAACCGAATAATGATCGGGTTTCCCTTATATATTTTTTTCAAACAGCGGGCTAGAACAGTCCCCACTAGGATTCATGGTATACACAAAATAGGACAAAGAATATGAGCCGCGACACGACAAAACCAACAATGTGGTTGTGCGCCCAGCGAAGACTCAGATCAGCCTGGGCATCCGCCCAGTCTGATCAGAGTCTTCGCTGTCCGCATGGAGGTAGCTTAGACTCTTACCTATCCTTTGAGCACTCAATGAAGAGTCTGGTGAAACTGGGCCGCTGCCCAGGCTGATCTGAGTCTGCGCTTGGCGAACAACCACATTGTTGGTTTTGTCATGTCGCGGCTCATATAAAAGAAGCGACATACACCAACTGCAAAAATCTGATTTGAGCCACGACACGAGAAAACCAACAAAGTGGTTGTGCACCCATCGCAGACTCGGATCAGCCTGGGCATCCGCCCAGTTTGACAAGACTCTTTGTTAAGTGCTCAAAGGGTAGCTAAGGGTCTAAGCTACCTTCATGCGGACAGTGAAGACTCTGATCAGTCTGGGCGGTAGCCCAGGCTGATCTGAGTCTGCGCTGGGCGCACAACCACATTGTTGGTTTTGTCGTGTCGCGGCTCATTTGCTTATGCAACTGCACTAGGTCCCTGAACTTTCGCTGATGTTTCTTCTGAGATCGTAGTATCATAGCGATAAGCTGTCTTAAGCTTCGTTGGCAAGAGCAAAGTTTCTTTGTCACAGAAACTCACACAGCAAATTATATGTCAAAAATGTGATGGAGAATGTTTGCCGAATAAAATTTGGTTGCAGTGTTCACCCGAACAAAGATTTTTCATCAAAAGTATCTGGACAAATAAACTTTTATCTATGTGAACGGCGAACAATGCCACATTTACTTTGAGTTACAAAAACGTTTGATTTTGGAGCAAAGTTTCTGTCGTAAGCTAGCAGCTCAAACTTTGTATGTCAAATAAATTTTACCAGTAAAAGGGCCTCGTATGCTTTAAGCAACATTTGGCCCCACATTTATGAAATGTCAAATTTGTATGTTTTAGCCTCTGTTAATGTCATATGAGTGTTGGAACCTTTAACCATCTTTAGTGATTCTACATTTCTGCGAATTTTAAGTTTCTCTGCTCTTCTAGTTGTATTCTAAACAGCTGATATTGTTTTTTGTTCAACGATTTTTTTTGTTTGCAGTTAGGCTTGAAAATAACACAGTTCATGTTTAGCACAATAATTAAGGAATGAATTTCATTTTTCTGAGGTTTATCGAAGTGTAAACTACATTGGGTCACGTGCAAAGTACATGAACCCCGAACATAAATATCTTGTGAAAATGTACAGCCGGCTCATTAGGCGAAAAGCTGGGATCGCTCTTTTATAACCACTGAAACATGCTGAAGTTTGTAATCTGGTACGTCCGGGTATTTTCAAGTGTTTTATGTCCCAAACTTTGAAAAAGCTGCAGAGGCATATAAGCCTCCGTCCTTCGAAGAAGTAAACAGGCATATTGCTCCCGGGTTGTCCGTGCTAAGAGAAGGTTAAAGGCAACAAAAGGGGAAAGATTGTGTTCGCCTTTTGCATGCTATGCCCAAGATACGGTTAGCCTTTAATACCAGTTCCCTAACGACCAAGAGGCTACGGGAAACATTTACTGCTTTTTACCCATTTGCAGACTATGTAGAGCTTCATGCAAGAATGTCTCAGACCCTTTTTTGATTAGAAACAAGTGTCTGAGCTGGTTTGAATGAAACAGCTGATAGACTAGGAAAGATTGATTGATTGATTGATTGATTGATTTGGGCTTAACGGCCCTTTGAGACAGTATTTCAGTCTATATCGGGCCGTCTCCCAGAGAGGGAGAAAGAGGAAAAATGATAGACGAGAGAAAAAATGTCCAAACAACTCCCACCCGCACCTACTGCAAGCACAGTAGGCCCTTGCCCTACAATGTTCTAAATCAGTAGAACGCCCCAGCACTGGAAGTTACACACAGCGCCATCGCACCACCCAACCACCCCCGACTAGGAAAGAACAAAAGTACACAATAACAACTATCACTGATCTTATTTATTCCAATGCACGCTGTTAATTTCCAATTTTCTCATGCCTGATGCATCCGTTCCGGCATTAAAATTTCAAACCTACAACAGCTTTAACTGACGGCTAATCAAAACAGCTGCGAAGAAACTGCAATAACTTTTAAGTGTTTCTGATATCACGCTGTAAACGGTTTCTTCATTTATTTACCATTTAAATACCAAGATATTTAACCAAAGAAACAGTTTACATATCCGTGCATTTGTCTCTCCCATCTGATTTGTTTTATGGTCCGCGCTAGATTATATATAAAATTCGATAGTTTGAGACACCTCTGAATCTTGAAAAATAGTTCTAGCTACAGATACGTCTTGTTAAAAAGATAGTAATCTGATTCAATTAACCTAAACAATTCGAAAAGTACAAGTTGACCATTGTAAAATGCCATATTAACGTTCCGGGCAACCGCTTCTCCGGTCTTTCAGGTGAGACTTTAAACCGAGGTCCTGTCTCCGTATGACTTAGTTATTGGTGGGACGTTAAACCCGAGTTCACTCACTCACTGAAACTGAAGCCCCATAATTCGATTTACACTGAAAAATTTAGCAGGGGAGCTCCCGGTATCGCAATACGTTATTTCTGTCGTCTCTTCATCTATGATTAATCAGAGTTTTCATTCATGCTTATTTTAATTCCCGTAATTATTCATTGATGGGTTAGGAAACCTTGACGCGGACGGAACAACCAATTAAATGTTTTGGACCATTGCAAAAGCTGAGGGTGAGAGTTTGGATCCGTAAAACTATTCTAAGCCCCGAATTATTTTACTGATGTTCCAAGTTGTGGTTCCTTGCTGAAACTTTTTCTTTTTGTCCATGTCGGTACTTCAGTCATCTTGGGGAGAGTCGGGTAACTTCGGACAGCGGGTAAATTCGGACAGTGACATTGTTTCCTTTATATGCCAGTTGTTTGGAACGAAAACAAAAATAACTGGCCAAACAATGAAAATCCTGATGAGACGGCTCATTATGGTATGTCCGAATTTCTCCTCCCCCGTCCGAAATTACCCGACTCTACCCTAATGTGTTAGTGCTGTAGCTGACAACCTGCCTGAAAAAAAGGGCTGTACAGTCGGCTTTCGTGAACTTTTGTCAGTTTTTGTATATACTTCTTTCCCTTGTGGTTTTAAGGGCGGGATATTAGGTCCGAATTTATATCTTCTAAGCATTGCATTTCATTATCTACCGTTTTACCTTCTGTCAATACCAGGCCTATTAAATCATGTAGAGAATCAAAGCCATAAGTTCAGTCTACGGCATATTAAGGATAGGTTTGTCATTTTTGGCACAAAGCAGAGATAAGGAGCTCAGGCAGCATGGGCAAGAGCACTTTCTAGAGCTTACAAAATCATTAAAGTTGTTACTAGGGAATAATTTCAATAACTGTCTTACTTTTAAACTACAGAAGTGGCCCTTATTATCGAGAGCCCGTACTCAGTGTCTGTATTTATACTAAAATAAAACATTTATGCCAGGTTGGCAGCCAGTGCAGAGTTAATATCAACACCGCTCAGGTGATTCTGTTACATCAATACGGAAATTATCACATGGAAGTGAACATCAAATTATTCATAAATGTCATGTCAGCTTCCCGATGATATATTGGTTAGAATTTAAAACTGTCTTGTTTAGTTTTTGAAAGAGTATCGTGTGCATTGTTGCGACTGAGTTTGAATTATGCAGTGTTGTTATTGTCTTATAAATATAGCCTTACTTTCGCACTTGTCTACCTCACTCATCAAAATACAAATTTACCTAATAACTTTTTACTGCGAACAGCGCACTGTGATCGAAACCGACGACATTGTCCGATTTATCACGATACTCAAAGGTATTCAGCATCTGAAAAAAAAAAATATGACGTTTTCCATGTCTGAAATCCTGCCTGCTTCATGCTTGATCGTAAATATGACATAGAAAGCCATGAACTCTCATGTATGTCTTTCTGATTTCCAAGAACATCCATTACCGTATTTATTCGATTGTGAGACCAGGCCCAGAGGTTAAAAAACGTGAGTACATTCTCAAACTCAAAATAAAGCGCACTGATTGGCTGGTTCCGACATGCTCGGAAGCAGCCAATCAGTGTGCTTTATTTTGAGTTTGAGATTTTTCTCACGTTTTATAAACTCGACCCCAGGTTCTGTCTTCTAAAATAGATCCGTCTTAAAAACACAAGGAAAACTACGAATAACTCTTTCATTCCATCTTCGAGATAGAACAGTTCGAACACTTCTAGAATTCATTTTTCTCGGACCGAGAAAAATGAATCATTGAAGTGTTCGAACTGTTCTATCTCGATTATGCTTCTTTCAAGTTATGTGACATCGCAGAATAAGGTTTTGATTAATGAGACGTCACGTTTCGCAGAAGAACCATCATGGAAAAATTGAAACCTTGATGGAACATTAAAATAACATTAATACAGTGTTTTCGTTTTGTATGCAGTTAGATTCTCTAGAATAGATCAAAATGTTTTACTTGAAGTATATACATAAAGCAATAAATTGAAAAAAAGTAATGTACACGTCTTCGTTGGTTAACTCTCTCTCATAGTCATTCCGCAGCTATCACGATAATGTCTCCTTTTCAAAGTTCTTTTTGAAACTCATCCAGCAGGCACACAACGTTGAATCAACATCGAATTAACGTTGATTGAACCTCATGTCTTTGAATCAACGTTGATTCAATGTTGATTCAACGTTGTGTGCCCAGTGGGGATCATGTATAATCTAAGTTTTTGGGGGGTTATGTTGTGCTTTGATATAAACGTATCACAAACTGCATATCTACATACGGAAATGAGTTAGGATAGACATGTGATACATCAGAAAGGCTATAAGATCCTATGCATGCACAGATAGCTAGTATATATAATTTAGTCCAACGATATTAAATATCAACTGCTACATCATGCAACTGACGGGCAACAGGGGTTTGGTGAACTCCGACATCATCTGGTCAGTGCGACAATGCGCTTGCGCTGTTAACATGCTATGCATTTTGTTGTCTAATTCGCTAGACATTGGACTTTTAAATGCTGTCAATATTCGAATCACTCCACAGACTACGCATCATGAACTTCAATCAAAATTTCTTCATTCTAATGTCTAAATCAACTAGCTAAAAAGATACATGCTAAATAGAAACGCACGTTAGTTTCCTTTCATATCGTGTTTTCTCAGGCTTGACTAAAAACGCAGACTGGCTCGGAGATTCGCCATTCCAATGCGCTTTCTGCTGTTCTCACCTGATAAGAAAATTAACATGTTAATCTCTGTTACCTTCCCTTAACTAGCCTCCATTATTTGTGGTGGGCTAAATGTTTTCCCCAGTAAAGTTTCTAATATTGGACAGAATATTTTCCGCTGTGAAACAAACAAAAAATTGATTAAATTTTGCAGTCACTGAATTTTGATCCTATCGGCGTTAAAAATTAAAAAGGCGAAAAAATATGAAAATAATTAAAAACAGTAATCTTCCGATCAAACAAACCTTAATTCCAGTTCTTGGTATTTTTTTCTAGAAGCATCTTTTTTTCGAGCAAACGGAGGATGCGGAGCCAAGTACCTTGTGTATAAACATGCATTTGAGTAAGGACCTCTGACAGTATCAATGCATATTTGCCCATTTTTCGACAAATTACTGCATCTTCCTCGGGCAGCAAAAGTTGAAATATTTGGCATTAATATGTAGCCTTGTGTACTATAAAGACATTTTAACAGTGATTTTGAAAAATTATCATGCCTCTAGACTAACATAGACCAATTTTATCAAGAGGGGTATGTGAATTTTTCAGTCTCTGAAAATAAGTCCATTTATTTGGTTTTCTAAGATATCAAAATCTTAATTGATAACTATGCTAAAACTGACGTTCACACTTCTGTTACTGATATTACATGTGTATGCAATATTTTTTCAGTACTAAGGACTTTAGCCTATTTTTAGATATAAAGGGTGTAAGTACCCCACCCACTTTTTCAGTTTTTCAGCTGTAGACTATCTTTTCCCCCCGTGCCTCAGCAAGCCACTCACATATAATGTGTATTATGATAGTACACACATACATGCAAAGTGGCTAGCTGAGGCACGGGGGGAAAAGTATCTTTAAAAAACTTTTCCTGTTTCCATTACGTTTAATTACAAAATTTGGCTTTTTCCACCAAAAATTGAAGTCTATGTGCAAAGTAATCAGAAATTAAATTCATGGCCAGTTAGGGGAAGTTGAGAGCAACAAATTTCAAGAGAAATTCTTTGGTATATCAAAAATTTAATTTTGACTATTTTTATAGGCAAATTAACATTACAACCGTCAGAGGTCCTTTGGGAGCGATTGTAAGTTGGTCTTGGATGGTTCTGTTTCGTGTTGCTATCTAATCCATTTACTTTACACTTTATTCTACCGTAAAATCTACGGAAATGTTTTAAAGTGTATATGCCGATATGAGAGTGTAAGCATGTATAATGCCTCAGCAGGAAACTAAATAACAAATGAGTCGCGACATGAGAAAACCAACAAAGTGATTGTGCGCCCAGTGTAGACTCAGTTCAGCCTGGGCATCCGCCCAGTCTGATCAGATTCTTCGCTAAGCGCTTAAAGGGTAGCTAAGGGTCTAAGCTTCCTCCATGCAGACAGCGAAGACTCTGATCAGACTTGGCGGATGCCTAGGCTGATCTAAGTCTGCGCTGGGCGCACAACCACTTTGATGGTTTTCATGTGTCGCGGCTCATTTATTTTAGACAGGTTTCTCACTCTCTGAAACTCTGGATCCAATCAAACTGCTTCTTGGGATCGGTCTGTAAATGGAAAAAAGTAAATCTCAACTAATTTATTAATGATGAAGATGTGTTAGCGACACATTTATGATTGAAGTTTTACGGAGCTGTTTTATTCATAATTATACAGGGGAAGAGGAAAGCCTTTCTGGAACATAAAAACACACCGAAAACCGGGATCCTTTACCTATTTCAAACGTCGAAATGTTCATCTCACTGAAAATAACATCAACCACAGCATTTGAGTCAAAATTAATAGCACTGCCTATTCTCAACTTCTACCAGTACCCTGTTGTTGAGCCAGTTTAGCAGCTGGTTTTTCATAGCTTTTGGTCAAAAGATATTAATAGTAAAACGATAGGCAATAATCAGGAACAAATACAGTCGGATCCCACATCCCGCTCTCAAAACTAAAACAGAAAGAAGAATATACCGACCTGCAACTTCAGCTTACCTCATTCAATTTGCTACCATTGCTAGTCAGATTTGTCCAGGCAAGCATTTTTAAATTCACCGTGAGCGCTTAATCATGGAATTAATCTATTGCAATTCACATTTTTCATTCAAAATAGCGACCTCAAGCTGTTGACAAACTGTACACAGTACTAGCCAGTATGGTTGTAGGGTTGGTATGTTTCAAGCATATTCTAGAAAAATACCTTTCTAAATACATTTAACATGATATCATTTCAGAGTAATTGGCCATGGTATTTCATAGGAACTTACTTACTGGAAGATAAAAAGATGGATTAACCATTTTAGAGCGTCGAGTATATTTTATGGTCAAATGTTTATATATAAACTTGCTATAATAACATATAGTATTTATATAAAAAGCACAGTTTAACATTAACTAGCCAAAATCAACAAAAACAAAACAAGTTTAAGTTCAGCCAGTATCCTGAGGGCCAAGAAAAGAGTGGAAGTAGTGACGCCGACAGTTCCAATCATACTACTAACTTAATCTAATAAGATGCACGCGAAATAAGGTACATTTAGTTCACACGTCAACCAGTACGAGTCACGCTAGTTGCAAAGTGCTTCACAGCTTTACTCAATTTTAAACAGCATCCGTCCGAATTCCCGATCAAAGTGTTGCATGTTCGCATTGTTGTGGTTTATTTTACCATTAACAGCAGACGAGACTAGTTCATTTTTGTTCATTGTCCATTTTCAAGAACAAACCGGTCATTGTGCAGTCCCTAGACTTGTCGTCAGAATGAGACAAGGCTACTTAAAGCACAGTTGTGTGCCTATTTACGCGTCTAGCTGATATCGTCATCCTAAACCCGTCCAGGCTAGATGCCGAACATCTGAGCATGTTGCATAAGTTGAACCGTTCTAAACGCTTTGCAAAACATGAATTCTAAATAAGAGGTTGAAAAAAATCAAATTAAGACGCCTTGAAATGATTAATTGACACACCCAATTTATAAAGTTAGAAGTTCAACAGGCATATAGGTAAGTACAGCAATGTCATCAGCGTGTTGGACAACACATCACGTGATTACGACAGTTGGAACAACACTTATAAGAAAATAGTTGGTTGTTCTGCAAAGAATGATTGTCATGTCATAAAGTGTTCGTATCCCTAACTGACACAAGTGCAATCGTTATATAAGCCGCACCACGAGAAAACCAACAAAGTGGTTGTGCGCCCAGCGCAGACTCAGATCAGCCTGGGCATCCACCCATTCTGATCAGACTCTTCGCTAAGCACTTAAAGGGTAGCTAAGGGTCTAAGCTACCTCCATGCGGACAGCGAAGACTCTGATCAGACTGGGCGGATGCCCAGGCTGATCTGAGTCTGCGCTGGGCGCAAATGCCACTTTGTTGGTTTTGTCGTGTCGCGGCTCAATCATGAAATCAACCAGTTAACATTTAACTTCATCTGACAATGCTTGCGCTTGTAATTGAAGAAGAGTACTGGTTCTAACGAGAGCGTTATAGCGGCTTTCATTAATTCGAGAAATAACCCTTCCGTTGACCTAGTTTTATCTCAATTTCGGCGCCCCTCCCGTGTGCTTTATTTATAACTTTAAATTCTGTCTATATTTGTCTGTTTTAATGGATCCATTTATTGAAATCATTATTTTCGTCTTAATTATGACGCAAGCTGAGTATTAAAATCGCCAAAACTGCTTGGCTTTGACAGTATCAAATTAGCACCGGAAGCCTTACATCGGCCATCACAGACGAAACAAGAGCCAGCTTTCAATATTTTATCATACCCTACAGTTGTAGTTCCACTAAAAATTGGGAAACATTCACTAGTTGCTGTGAGGATCCTGTAGTTTGCACAAAATATGATAAAGTGTCTAGCAATATTTGCTACTGAAATTGCATCAGAGCATATTCTAATCTGTCTGCTCATACAGAGAGTCTAAATCTGGTCAAGAAATTATGTTTAGATATGTCTCGTCATGCCTGCAATTCTTACTCTCCATACCAAATTGAAACGAAATGGATCACTACATATAAATGAGCTGCAACACGACAAAACCAAATATGTGGTTGTGCGCCCAGCGCAGACTCAAATCAGCCTGGGCTACCGCCCAGTCTGATCAGAGTCTTTGCAGTCTGCATGGAAGTAGCTTAGGCCCTAAGCTACACGTTAAGCGCAAAGCGAAGACTCTGATCAGCCAGGGTGAATGCCCAGGCTGATTTGAGTTTGCGCTGGGCGCTCAACCACATTGCTGGTTTTCTCGTGTCGCGGCTCAAATAACGATTATTCTTTATATCAGTTGGTGTAGACGGTATTGATATTAATGAAGAAACCTTAAATATAAAAAATATGCTACTTCATTTTCTTCTTTGGCAACATTCTTTTGCAGCCATTGAAAACAATCTATAGGTTTGTTATATTTTTGTCTTCCTTACTGGGCAATTCATTTTCAGTGGAGTAATGCAATTACGAGAGCAACAATTACAGAAATTCACTGTTTCGAATTCAGTACAGGTTTATACAGGTATCCGATTACAGCTACGGACGAATCTGCCGTTGAAACGCATTTTGTCATTTTTTATTAAAATAACCTCAGTGTTTAGTTTACCCTCTGGGGACAAAGGGTTGAACCACATTGAATCATCGTTGATTCAACGTCATTACGTTGAATCAACGATGATTCAATGTGATTCAACTTTGTGTGCCTGCTGGGTACAGTTAGCTTCCGGCCTCAGTTTATGCATGCAAATACTTCAGGGTCAATTATCTCCCTTAGACGAAATGCAGTCGTCTAATGGTAGGATAGTGAACCCAGAAGCACCGTTTTGTCAGATGTCAGTGTCCTACCCTACAAAATAAGAAAATGGTAATAAACCTAGTTACTAATTGAAAAATAATCTAAGTTTCACCTCCAAATAGCGCCATGAAGTATCTGGATCAGAAAGAGGATTCTGCTTAAATTGAATTGATTACAAACCAATATACTTGTATATCGCTTGAGTAAAAAATTGAGCGGTTACAAGAATTGAAACAGAACAGAACGAAATTGAGTCTGTGTATATTAACTTAAATAGGCCGGCAGCGTTAACAGGTGGCCCGTAGCCTATATTCATAGACGCAGGAGCAGAATGTTGTCACCGGGCCTGAGGACAATCATATTTCAGAGCTGGACACAGTACGTATTATATACACTGTAAGTTTTTACGGCAGAATACCTTGCCCAGCTGCCAGTCCATTTTTCGTTATTTTCACGGGCGTCTGCCTGTAGACCATTTTTTGAAATCACGATATGGTATAGTTTTGTAAACTGACCGCACCCGAAAATAATTTTATAGTGTTGAAGAGCTGAGAGACATAAATTCCGTATGCAGGTGCCGAAGGGATATTACTACTCATACTTATACTGAGTAGCCTCACCATAACACAGTGGTGCTTATAAAGTTTTGTCAGATTTACTTCAGTAATGCACGAGTTCTTGCCCTTCCATTGCTTTAAAATTAACAAATTGAGTCAGAACTAAGTACCGGTACTCAATGAATGGAATTTCATGAAACTTATAACAAAAGTGTATTGTCATATTACAGTTTACATTAAGTTTTTTTCATAATGGGATCAGTAATGCTTGAGTTGTTGACCCTTGAATTGAGTTAAAATCCACGAATTGGCCTAACTACGGTACCATTAAACAAAGTTTCTTGAAACTGAATATATATGATTTATCATCATGGAATGACGCTGTTGCAAGTATTTTAGAATGGCTTCACTTATGCAGGAGTTATTGCCCTTCATTTGAAATCCACAAGTTTAGCCGTAATTTTGTAACCACTGAAAAAATGTTTATAAAACTTAAACCATACACAAATTAAAGCTACTTCGGTGGGAGATATAAATTTAACGAATTTTCAAAATTTTGAATAGATTTCTGCTTAACCTTGGGGTGGGGCCGGTGTTGCACATTTCATTACTGGTCATCAACAGACGCATTAAAACGAGTCTGCTATGTTTATTTGTTTGGTGTTATCCTTGCTTCCAAAGGATCTAACTATTCAGAACTTATTTATCATCATGGCAACTGGTGTTGTGTCGGATGGCGTCTGTAAACGTCTCCCAGTATATCATCATAGTACGAGTTATATTGTCTTGTCCTTTGGGATCATACTTATTTTGATAATAGAGTTCTGCTTAAGCCGGGAGGGGGTGGGGGAGGAGGGGGGCGAGCTATTAGGCATGCACGTTCAATAACTGGTCATGAACAGATTAGATTAAACCGAGTCTGCTAATTGCATTTCTTTAGTGTACACCTTGTTTCCAAAGGTTCTAACTATTCAGAACTTATTTTTAAAGTACATTCTCGCGACATTGTATTTGCGACAATTCACAAACGTATTGCTCCATGCTGTTTGCATGATAAAAATAAAATGGAATTTTATTATGCAGCCTGCTTCTATCACTTGACAGCTGAAATTTTAAATGTTTTGATTAAATCTGTGCAACTGAAAATATAGCAATAATGGTAATGGCCATGAGATTACACTTATAACAATGTAAACCCCATACAGGACAGTACATGTACTTTCAAGAAGTACAACTCTCGATATCAACTTTCGATATCTCGAAGTCGAACTTCTTCTCAAACTATTGATATCCCAAAGTAAATTTTCTGGTACCAGAAAATTTGCTTTGAGATATAAGTAGTTTGAGATAACAGGCGCTGAACTGAAACAGACCTAGGAAACAATTCTTTTATATAAGAAGATACTTTGAGATATCAGTGTTCGAGATATCGAGAGTTGACTGTATATTGCGAAAAGGTCCTGACTGCGTGAGAATGGAAAATCTGTGCACCAAAAAACAAACAAGACGATTTAATAAATATAAGTCTGCTTTGCAGTTTTGGATTCCAGCTATATTTACATCTCTGGGACCCCTTGGGACGGCCTGAAGCATGACAAAAGTAAATTATTCCACACGACAACTTTCAGTGTAAAAATCGTGCCACTTAAAAAACAGCGTTTCAGATTGAAATAAGCCGCATCACGCAGGAAGGTGGTTAAGTGTATTTGTGAACAGCGAAAAGTCAAACCAGTCTGTCAGTCTTTGCAATCTATAGAGATCGAGACTTTAATTTGTGTTTAGCTAAAGTCTTTAATTTGTGTTTGTAGATTCCTCCATACGTGATGTGTGCGGACAGAAAAGGGTGTGATCAGACTGCGCGAACGGACAGACTGTCTAAGCCTTAACTGTTTACATATGCGTTGAGCTACTGTTTGCGTGTGCGGCTTACATTACCAATAAAAAGGAGACATTTTCTTTTAATCCGAAAGCTTTTTATGACTGGTATTATGTGTACGAGACTGTTTTTAAATAACTTTTTATCACGTGATAAAAGCATTTATTCTTAATGTCATAAGTTTTTAATTCTCCGTTAAAAATGATTTCCTTGGGGGAGGTCCAGATGCCATTAAAGCTGCTACTAGCTTTCTAAACACACATATTGTTGAGAGACAGGTTCATAGTTAACAAAGATAGAAGGAAACTAATAATTTTGTAAGAAACAGATACGAATTCTTGCAAAGGATCATGTTTTTCCTAGAAGATCAAATACAGATAAAGCTTCGTTCACCCGGAGAATCTTTCTTTGACAAAGTAGGTTTTGTAAAGAAAGAAATGCCCGTGTGAATAAAACTGTGCCACATTTTCCTTTCCAAAGGGCCTGCTATGATTTGGCCCTTTTATAGCACCTATTCAGATTCAATTAAAATTGCATGGTTTCTGTTGCTTATCATCTGCGTAAACGGGGTCTTACAGAAATAATACTAGAATTGTTTTTCTACGAAAAAACAGATGTCTCCCCCCCTTTCTGATGTCAAAAGGATCAGTCATTAAATACAATTTCAAACGGAAACTTTAAATACAATTTCTAATGCAAATACTGGTCATTTTTCATGCAAACAATGAGCTCGTATCCAGTAAAGATATTTTGTGATAGACTAAGGGAAAAACAATATGTTTCCCTACCCTGAAGCAGGGATTCATAATAAGTAAACAGTATAAATGCAAGAGTTATAGTTGTTATGCTCTGAATGTCATGTAATGTTGACTGATATTCATATTTAGTTTTTGTCAAAAAATATAAATGCAAGAGTTACAGTCTCTGCACGTCGTCTATTTATATGTTGACTGATATTTGTATGAAGTTTCATGAATATAGCTTAAACGGTTTTCAAGCTATAGAGCTTAGACGATTGAGACACGATTTTGTGAACGACAAAGTTCCAAGGGAAATAACTCAAATAGTATAAATGCTGTGCTCTGCAGGTTGTCTAGTGTTGACTGACATTTGTATGAAGTTACGTGAATATAGCTTGTCCGGTTTTCAAGTAATAAAGCGATTGAGACACGATTTTGTGACTGACAAAGGTCCAAGGGAAATAACTCAAGAAGTATAAATGCAAGAGTTATGGTTCTTGCACTATGCAATTTTTCTAATGTTGATTGATATTTGTATGTAGTTTCGTGAATATAGCTTGAATGGTTTTCAAGTTATAGAGCAGACACGACTGAGACACAATTTTGTGACTGACAAAGTTCTAAGGGAAATAACTCAAATAGTATAAATGCTAAAGTTATAGTTCTTTCATTCTGCACGTTGTCTGATGTTTATTGATATTTGTATGAACTTTCATGAATATAGCTTGAATGGTTTTAAAGTTATAGACGGACTCGACTGAGACTTAATTTTGTAATGGACAAAGTTCCAAGGGAAATAACTCAAAAAAGGATAAACGCCAGAGTGCATTCTGCACGTCGTCTGATGTTGATTGATAGTTGTATGAACTTTCATTAATATAGCTTGTGTGGTTTTAAAGTTATAGACGGACTCGACTGAGACGCAATTTTGTGATGGACAAAGTTCCAAGGGAAATAACTCAAAATGTATAAATGCCAGAGTTACCATTTGTGCACTCTGCACATCGCCTCATGTTAATTGATATTTGTATGAAGTTTCGTGAATAAAGCTTGAGCAGTTTTCAAGTTATAGAGCGGACACAATTGAAAGACAATTTTGTGATGGACTAAGTTCCAAGGGAAATAACTAAAAAAGTATAAATGCCAGAGTTACCATTCTTGCACTCTGCACGTCGTCTCATGTTGATTGATATTTATATGAAGTTTCGCGAATATGGCTTGAGCGGTTTTCAAGTTATAGAACGGACACGATTTTTGACAGACAGACTGACAGACAGACGGACGGACAGACGCCCGGGGAAAAACAATATGTCTCCCGACCCTTAAGCGGGGAGACATAATGATTTCCTTTCGTGAATCCTAATAATAACATGATTTCAGACATGCCTGTTTTGCTCAAATAACTGTAATAAATGTGGTTAGAAGCTTTTCTTTAATGAAATAAGATGGAGAGCACTCGATATAGGTTTTTGGCGATATGCTAATATGTGGTACATGAATATCAGTGAAATGTATTCTGTTCATGGCCTGTCTTGTAGTTTGATTATGGTCTAAATTAAACTTATATCCGACGAAGGAGATGCATGACAGATCATCAGAATATGATTTCCATATAATTACCTTGGCATAATCTCAAGTCACCATGTGCAAAGCTAATAATGACCGCAGACAGTAAAACAAGCACTCTGCTGGAACATGGAGATCTGTCAAACTTCATTTGTAAAATCTTACGACCAATAATGTGATATGGCTGGAAGTAGCATGCCTTTTTGTTTGGAATTACAGAACAAGTGTTTGTGATGTATAAGGAAATAAAGCCGCCTGCTTCTAGATTCTGCTTACGTGCATTTCATCAGCAGGCCGAGAGTGTACCTTCCTTGTATCGTGTTTATTCCACTATAAAACGGGATTTTCCCCTCTCCAGAGAGATCCCAAATATCTAAATCAGTATAATGATATTCAGCTTTTAGATGGGTATTCCTCTTCAAAAACAACCTAAAAATCCAGATCCGTCGTATAAGACGGATCTAGATTAATGGGTTGTTTTGGAAGTCCCCTTCCGAAAAGACTGATCTAGATTTATGGACTGTTTTGGAAAGAAAAAATCTTCCGTCTAATAGCCGAGGAAATATGGTAATTTCATATCTATTTTCAGCTGCCATTCATACCCACGAACAATCATTGACTGCTTAAATCTGTGGTCAAACTCCCACAAGACGCGCGCATCTAATTATCTTATGAGATTTTGTTTTTCATTACATGAGATGAACAAATCCGATACACTGGTACCAGGCTGATGACTCCCGTAAAGGTACCTAATGTCATCTGATATTGGTCCAGACTTTGACCTGTCTACGCACTCAGACAGTTTGATCAGACAGTGTTAGGTGACATGGGAAGTGATCGCGAATGAATTTGAACAGACTACGGTGGCGGAGGCTCAAATGAGCTATAATGAGTCACAAACTGTCCATGACTGGCTCCGTTACAACGCCGTAGTATGATGCAAAATTGTAATAAATCATGTCTCAAGGCATCTGCCAGTATACAAGCCCTGATCGTCTGCGTATATGCTCATTTTGGGCCTAGAAATGGAGTTTGATCAGACAAAAGATGGAAACCATGATAAAAGCGTCTAAACTTCTTGAATTGCGCTTGTGCTGACCAAACTACGGATGTGGGCGAGTCTGTGGAAGCAAAGTTAGCATCTGCGTCAAGTCAGATTTTTTCAGGACCCGTTTCAATTATAAATGAGCCGCGAAACGAGAAAACCAACAAAGTGGTTGTGCGCCCAGCGCAGACTCAGATCAGCATATGCATCCGTCCAGGCTGATCAGACCTTTCGCTAGGCGCATAAAGGGTTTAAGCTATCTCCATGCGGACAGCGAAGACTCTGATCAGACTGGGCGGAAGCCCAGGCTGATCTGAGTCTGCGCTAGCCGCACAACCACTTTGTTGGTTTTCTCGTGTCCCGGCTCAAATAATGTCGTGCAAAACAATCATCTGGATCATACAAGACGCTTTCATGATGTCTATGATGCAGGGTCTATAATGAAAACTGAGCGCCAGACCGCCAGATTTCCATTTTTATTCTATTACCCTTCATCTGTATTCACCCCGGGATAAACGAGTCGTTAGAATATGGAAATATGACAGACGTTTAAGGTTTAATTTTCGTGAAAATATTGATGGAATGATTAGGTCCAGAATTCATTGTAACTGATATAATGTCGGGATGGGCTTTGGATATTTTGCGATAATCGTATGAACAGTATTTAACTGCCATATATCTCTGCACTTAGAAAAGTCGTCCAATACAAACAGAGGCAAAAGAGTTACCCGTTATAACATCCATCTTATCTCAAACAAAGTCATATTTTGAAGTTTCAGTCACTTAGAAGCATCGATACCAGTAACCTCCAAATTAGTAGCTCTTTAACCCAATAATGGGAAAACATGGACCTCAGGCCAAGGATGATGAACCCTACAGAAGATAAACAATCTAAATACATATGGCCGTTTGCCTTTAAAGATGGTTACCCTTTTGGCAGCTGACTTGTGCAAGACACTGAACATCTCCAGTCTGTAGCAACCACTGATTCCATAAAAAATAAGAACTGCCTTTTCTGGCTTTGTGAGAGGCAGAAAATCCTAGTTTATACCTGCACAGCAAAACTTTGTGACTCAAGCTTGAAAAGAAAAAGGCCAAAGAGGAGAAAAACAAACGCATCAGAGCATGGTTGTTCAAAACTAACGATGCGGTTTGTAAACGGCACGTTACTTTTTTCAAATGCATTGTCATACGTCAAAACATGGCCGTGTTTGGCTAAAAATGTGGAGAGCTTTTACTGCTAAAGCTCACATTCTGCCGGCGAAAAACATTAGCATTTGTGGCTCTACATGTGCTAGAAAACTTAGCGAACCGTTGACTTACGACTTCAAGCTAACGGTACTTTGAACCCTACAGTAAAGACTGATGCACTGTATTCGAGGTTTCCTGTTTAACTCATTAATGCCCGGCGTCTCATAACTTAGTGTAGACCATATCACATGCAGCAGAATACGGTGTCTGATCGGGGCCTGTATTGCCTGCATAATTTATTGGAGGTTTTGAAAATAAAACCAGAAAAATATTACCGAATATAATGATCGGGTTTCCCTTATATATTTTTTTTTTCAAACTGCGGGCTAGAACAGTCCCCACTAGGATTCATGATATACGCAAAATAGGACAAAGAATATAAAAGAAGCGACATACACCTACTGCAAAAATCTGATTTGAGCCACGACACGAGAAAACCAACAAAGTGGTTGTGCGCCCATCGCAGACTCGGATCAGCCTGGGCATCCGTCCAGTTTGACAAGACTCTTTGTTAAGTGCTCAAAGGGTAGCTAAGGGTCTAAGCTACCTTCATGCGGACAGTGAAGACTCTGATCAGTCTGGGCGGATGCCCAGGCTGATCTGAGTCTGCGCTGGGCGCACAACCACATTGTTGGTTTTGTCGTGTCGCGGCTCATTTGCATGTGCAACTGCACTAGGTCCCTGAACTTTCGCTGATGTTTCTTCTGAGATCGTATTATCATAGCGATAAGCTGTCTTAAGCTTCGTTGGCAAGAGCAAAGTTTCTTTAAACTCACACAGCAAATTGTTTGTCAAAAAATGTGATGGAGAATGTTTGCCGATTAAAATTTGGTTGCAGTGCTCACCCAAACAAAGATTTTTCATCAAAAGTATCTTGACAAATAAACTTTATCTATGTGAACGGCCAACAATGCCACATTTACTTTCTTTAAAAAAAAACGTTTGATTTTGGAGTAAAGTTTCTGCCGTAAGCTAGCAGCTCAAACTTTGCATGTCAAACAAACTTTACCAGTAAAAGGGGCCCACATTTATGAAATGTCAAGGGGGGATCAATAAGGTGGGTTTTCTGCATCCGATTAAAGTTTTCTTTTTTTGACTGATGGTATACTACAGTGTGTCTAGTTTATTGAACCATATGTGACTTTGGTCGGAAAGCCCTAGTTACTGAGCTATGGGTCAACAGAAGTGGGTGGGGTAATTCAACATGGTTTTAGTCTGTCTTGTAAAAATATTCTCATTTGGTAGAAGTGTACAACAGACAGACAGCGTTTGATAAAATGATTAACAGAACATCTAACATGTATTTCCATATCATTTTACTTTGGTTAATTTGAAAATATGTTGTCAATAAAGACTTCCTTTGACAAACTGCATTTTTTATACATGAATTTTTTGTCCCCTATTTTCAATATTTCTTAGCATCATTGCTAAATGAACTGACTAGTGATCATCAAATTCATGTCAAGAGAGCACCTTGACCAGGTCAATTGGATGATCTGACCAGAATTTTACAATGACCTAGTTTTCATGGCTGACTGAACACATATACTTGCTTGGAAGATGGTTTTCATTCAATTTTATTACCTAGAATTACGAAACTTTGGTCAAATTAATATCTTTACTGCTATATTATGCCCAAAAACCCCACCACTAAAGGTGAGGGAATACATATTGGCTTCAGTGCGGATCTCGTTGGCATCAGCGTCTGTGTCTGCGTCACATATTAAGTCCTTCTGTGACCTTAAAAATAAGGTCAATGTCACCGAAATCTGATTACCCCCCCCCCCCTTAAGCTTGTCCTAATGGTTTTCCATGCAAGTATTATGGAATAGTGCTTATTGTTTCAAAAGATATAATTGCCACGCCTACGCCGACGCAGAAAACTTTTAACATGTTAAGACCTCCTGTGACCTTGAAAATGGGGCCAAAATAAACAAAACCGATCCATATGTTTGGCTTGTCCCAATTGTGTATCCAGACAAGCTTGATCAAAGTCCACAGATGCAAGTCTGGTAAAATACCACCCGTTGATTCAAGAAATATAGTGGGTACAAACTGTGACGCCGACGACAACAGAGACGCCGACGGGATCCGCACTAAAACCAATATGTCTCTCCTCATCCGAATTATGTGGTAGTGGAGGCAAAATTTAGCTGTTAAGATATTAATTTGATCAAAGTTTTATATTTCTAAGTTATTAAGCTGAATGAAAACCATCTTCCCAGCAAGTATATGTGTTCAGTCAACCATGAAAACTAGGTCATGGTGATATTTTGGTCAAATCATCAAATTTTCTTGGTCAAGGTGCTCTCTTGACATGCGTTTGATGATTACTAGTTAGTATATTTAGCAATGATACCAAGAAATATTGAAAATAGAGGACAAAAATATAAAAAAAATATGTTGGATATTAAGGGAAGTCTTTTTCGATATCATATATTAAAATAAAACCAAATGAAATGATATGAAAATACATTTTAGATGTTCTGTTAATCATTTTATCAAACGCTGTCTGTCTGTTGTACTCTTCTGCCAAATGAGAATATTAAAACCATGTTGAATTACCCCACCCACTTCTGTTGACCCAAAGCTCAGTAACTAGGGCTTTGAGACCAAAGTCACATATGGTTCAATAAACTAGACACACTGGAGTATACCATCAGTTAAAAAAAGACAACTTTGGTAGGATGCAGAAAACCCACCTTATTGATACCCGCTCCCACCCCCACACACCCTTTGTATTTTTTAGCCTCTGTTGATGTCATACGAGGGGCGTTCGGAAAGTTTTGCAAATGAGGTAATTTCTTGGTAACCACCTTTAAGACAGAACTTCTGATAGCAGAAACACATTAAGGTATGTTTTGCCTAGACAAGTCTGCAAACACGGTGTATTAGGTTTTAAAGGACGCATTTTTAACTTCGTTGATATAGGTATACCCTAAATGCACTGAATAATTTTAATTTGGTAGGCCGTAATTCATATATGAGCAGTCTTTGATTCTTTTAAACTTTTGCTACTTAAAGACAACGCCCTGGCAATGCTATCCTGTAAATATCGTGGAAATCAAATCTAATCTAGGTTCCATACTGACCTTGAATATGAATTATCCGTATTTTATGCAGTAGCAAAGACCCCTGTCCACTTAAGTTATTATGATTTTGTAATGAAAACAAGTTTGTTAGCATTCTAAATTTTGTTAGCAAGAGCATTTACATGGGTTAACAAAAGCCTGTCAATACATTCAGATAAACGCAAAAAATGAAGCATCTAAAATCTTTTTAAGGTGAGGTGGGAGTAATTGACAAAACACATGATTTTATTCATACTTCCTTATATTGTACATTTTTAGTCCCTCTTTCAGAAAATGTAATAAAAAAGGGGGGTCGCCGATGTCGTTTTTAAGATATCTGACCTCGAAAACGTCAATTTTTCCACTTTTTCGACCCGACGTTATAATGGCGTTCTATGGAAAATGCACTTTTTTGCTCGTACCTCTTGGATAAAATCCTTCATTCTGAGAAAACAAAACACATTTTTTTCTTCAAAAACTAACACAGTATGACCCAATGACAGAAGTTCACATTAAAGCAATAAAAATAGTAGGTCGCCGACGTAACTTTCGAGTTAAAGTGCATTAAATGCCCGGCCTGCCGTCTCTTTAGACTGAAGTGTTGACGTTGCGCATGGTGACGTTAACGTTACTTAACTTTTCGCGCCACATATCAACTATCGCTTTTTGTAGGCTACCGGCAAAATTTGTCTGGAACTTTCATCACTCATGATTGTCATTGTCTGGAAAGTGCAGGATGAAGGCAGATGTAATACGTTTCTCTAAATCTCTACATAATCCGCTTTAACTAAGTCTTTTTAATTTAGAAAAATCGAAAGCATATTGCCATTATGCCCTCCCATACAGTTGACGGGCACCCGAGACAGTTGACGGGCACCCGAGTTGGGGCGGGCTTCCACGTGTTATGACATTTGAACAATTCCCTTGTCCACTTGGCTTTTGTACAGTGTAAGCGAGTCAAGTTTTCCAGTTCCTGACCCGACCCAAGAAAGGGCCTATAAATTTAAAGAGTAACTACACTTCAGGAACTGACTGAATCAGATCCCAAACCCTATCCCCAACATCAAAGGGAAAGATTGACAAGACATCCCAACAAAGAATAAATTACAAGCGATAAGCCGAGTCAGCAGCTCTTTTCCAAATAGATGGCAACTCAGCTATCTTTATTGAACTAAATAATTTAGACCAACAGACGGGTTACAACGGACTAAGGTAATTATATGAAAAACATTTTACAGTTATTTTTACCTATTTTCTATTTTTATGATAGAAGGATTAAACTGAGAACACAATAAATTAAACAGCACCGAACATAAAACAAATGCAACCGCAACAAAAGTACCGCCTTGGGACGGTATTCTGCATCATATTATTCTGCATCATGATGGTAACCTAGCGGTCCAACGATGGACTTCGTCGACTCTCTCTCTCTCTCTCTCTCTGTAAAAATGATAGGCAGCTTTGATTCATTTTAGCGTCAAGGAGATACTTTGATATACACTTGAAACAGAAATAAGAAACGAAAAACAGAAAAGTGAAAGAAAGACAAGGAAAAAGAAACGCCACATTGTTTTTAGCTTATTGACAGAACAGATGTTGAATTATCGTATCAACGTCGATTAAAAATTCTGACGACATTGCGTCGACGTTGATAAGGCTGCCTGGCGGTGTTCAAATGCTAGGGACAGTCTAAGATTTTTTGATATAACTGAAATTTGGCATAGCTTTTGCTGATTAGTATTTAAAGTGTGGGTGGTATGATAACAACTGTCTATGGCTGCTACCATGTTAACTGCTAAGTAGGCTACGTGGTGGAAGAGTAGACAGTGATCTGACCATTCATTGTACGATTCTGGATTCAATTTCACGAGGCTTTGTTATTGCAACTCAACAGCTGCGCACTCCATCTAACAAACTAATGAGGAACTGTCAGAGAACAGCTTTCTCCCCACGGAAAACTTTCTAACTCAAAAGCTGCGAACTCCGTCTCATAAACTGTTAAGAAACTGTCAAATATCCCACAAGTAGTCTTCCGCACGGAAAACTAAGTATCTTTTTCAGTTTCTCCTCTACGGCACTTTCTACTTCCTTTAAATTTCGCCCAGCGCTCAGCCTCCTCGTATTTTGTGAGCAGACCATGAAGTGATCACAGACGCGGCCAACGTTGACGCCATCTTGTTTTTATCAAATGGAACGTTCGACGTCATTACGTAACGTAGTGACGGAAACTGCCGCACGGCGGCGCTGAATTACTCCCACCTCACCTTAAATGACGTTGACGTCGATTTAAATAACGTCATAAGAACTTCGCATTGCTTTGCAAGGACTAAATCCATAACAGTTGCCACCCTTCTAACTTTTGTAAGGATATTGTCAGTAGGCACCGATCGACAACCCGTGGACAAAGATTTATTTTGCATTTACAACGCTATTTGACTTGAATGTCTATCCCTGAAAAGATTTTACATATGGATTTATCCCAGTGGTATGACTGGAGCCTAATAAAATGAGTTGTAAGTCAAAAAGAAAAAGGGTATTTGTATAGTGATTTCATATCATTGTAAACACAGTATATAGTGCTTTCAGCATATGCATAGCATTTGTACCCAGCAGGCCTCTAAACAGTGTTATGAAGCCATTTGCATTACTTTTCGAACGCCCCTCGTGTGTGCTTTGGAACCTTTTACCATCTTTAGTGATTCAAATTTTCTACATTTCTGCGAATTTTAAGTTTCTCTACGCAGCTGATATTGGTTATTTTCAACGATGTTTTTTTTTGTTTGCAGGTAGTCTTGAAAATACGTCAGCGCATGTACACAGTTCATGTTTAGCACAATAATGCGTTT
Organism: Ctena decussata; assembly: GCA_963989385.1. Lineage (NCBI taxonomy): Eukaryota > Metazoa > Mollusca > Bivalvia > Lucinida > Lucinidae > Ctena > Ctena decussata. Next base: position 82,732,318 of record OZ022498.1, on the reverse strand, counting down.
TAATAACGTCAACAATATTTGAGCCGCGACACGACAAAACCAACAATGTGGTTGTGCGCCCTGCGCAGACTCATATCAGCCTGGGCATTCGCCCAGTCTGGTCAGACTCTTCGCTAAGTACTTAAAAGGTAGCTAAGGGACTGAGCTACCTCCATGCGGACAGCGAAGACTCTGATCAGACTGGGCGGATGCCCAGGCTGATCTGAGTCTGCGCTGGGCGCACAACCACATTGTTGGTTTTGTCGCATCGCGGCTCATTTGAAAATTCAAGCTGTATGCATTTATGCGCAGACACTTAATTTTATACTTTTTTTTTTATCTCACTTGAGCCGAAGGAGCTTACAGGAAAGGACGGTTCCGTCGATTGTCAAAAATTTCAAACAATATTGTCATTCTTTTATGCTTCTGATTGACATAATCTTTTTAACTGGTTCATGATTATCTAACACTCAAACCAAAACAGTATGCCAGACTGCTAAAATGAGGTAAAATCTCAAACAGCCACCATGTACACAATGTATAGCATATGATAATATGATATACTCAAATTTTTAAAATGTGTGAATAACTTCTAACGTACAAGCCTTCAAAGCTAATTTTGAGCTCTCCAGTAAGTGAATTTGGACAATTGGATAAAGAATCCAAACCTGAAAAAAAGAAATGAGGAGATTGGGGGGAGGGAGGGGGGGGGGGGGCAAAGATGTGGAGGGGGTCACAGAGAGTTAGAAACACTGATAGGATATCATAGCATGATCATAAATATTCAAAAAAAATTTAAGGTACTATAATAATTGTGGAGCAGGCCAGGGTTATACAGATATGGAGCAGAGACACCAAACTGCAGCTCAGACTTCAAAAGGGAAATAACTCGTATAGTATGAATGCCAGAGTTGTCATTTATATATGAGACAAACTGTCATGACCTGCTCTGCATATCTGTGAAGTATCATGAAAATATTTCAAAGGGTATTCAAGTTTTGGAACAGACAGGAAATCACAGCTAAAACCATCAAGGGGAAATAACTCAAAATGTAAGAAAGCAACAACTGTCATTCTTGTTTGCAACACATCGTCATGACCTGTTTTACATATCTGTAAAGTATCATGAAAATATTACAAAGGGTATTCAAGTTACAGAGCGGACACGAATTTGTTAAAAAATCACCAAAGAGAAGATAACTCAAAACGTACAATAGCTAGTTACCATTGTTCTACGCGACACATCGTCATGACCTGTTCTACATAACTGTGAAATATCATGAAAATATTGCATAGGGTATTCAAGATATAGAGCGGACAAGAAAATTTTTACGGACGGATGCCAGGCTCATCGCTATATCCCCCGAACCGTTCGGTTGGGGATAAAAAACCTTTAACTAGAAGGTTGTCCGGGGACAACTGGTCGAGCCCGCTGTTTGCTATAGTGATCTATAAGTATGTCAAGACTAAGTAACTGCTTCACTCTGGAAAGAAGCCAAACAACATCAATGCTTAGCCAGCATATTTCTTTTTTTTTCAAATTTTCACAAAGGAAAATAAGTAAAAGTGATGACCCAGACAAGCTCAATTTATGACAATTACAATATCTGACCTTCAAGTGTGACCTTGACCTTGGACCTTACCAAACATATCTGTCACTTGATACTTCCACTCATCAAGAAGAAAAAGTGTGCCAAATTATTTTGAAATACATGCATGAATGTAGAAGTAATTGGCTCGGACAAGCTCAATTTATGACTATTTTATCATTTGTCCTTAAAGTGTGACCAACTTTGGACCTAATTGAACAAATGTTCTAAATGGCACTTCTACTTATCAAGGAGAACAATCGTGTCAAATTATTTTGAAACCTTCGTAAATGTTGAAGTTATGGCTCGCACAAGCTCAAACTATCATTTGACCCTCAAGTGTGACATTGACCTTGGACCTACCTGAACAAGGGTGTCTGACGTTTCGTCGAAAACCATTTCGCCGACTGACAATTTCGCCGAAGGACCTTTTCGCCTACTTGCAATATCGTCGAAGCGTCACTTCGTCTAAAAAGTGGTTCAGGTGTGACATTTGGTCGAAATAAACGCTTCAGGTGCGTCACTTGGTCTAAAATAGAACCATTAATCTTTTGAGCTTTTTTTTCGACCAACTGTCACACCTGAAATCACTTTTTACGAGAAGCTTTTTAATCTTCTGCCGATCGACACAAATTGACCGTTAATTCTGCAATTTGTTATGGGGTGTTTGATTGAAAATCTGTGCAATACGTCGCTGTAATATGGTGAGCATTTTGATCGACAGTGAGTTCCATTTAAGGTAAGTTTTATTTGTGATCATTTTGAGCCGTTATAAAGTCGTTGAGTCGTTGTTGAAAATGGCTGAAGCAAATTCTCCTTGTGAACCTGTATGTTATTCAAGTAACAGAGGTGGAACCAAACTGGAATTAAATGGTTTCGTATACTGTTGAAAATAAGGTGTACTGGGGATGTGAAGATCGAACATGTAAGGGTAGGGTGGTAATGTTGTCCAACAATCCTGTGAAAATGACCTCACACACTACGCATGCCCCCCAGTAAGTTTGAGGCAGAGGTACAGAAGTCCATGGCTAGACTCAAGGAAGCAGCAAGTACCAGCCAGGAATCCCCAAGTCGGCTAATTAACAAGGAACTTCAGACAAGTTTTCCTGCCGAGATGCGTGGCGTTTTTCCACAGGAGGATACAGCGCGCCGTCGTATCCAGCGTCAACGACGTAAGGTTGTTCCCGCCTTGCCAAAGAGTTTTTCTGAGATGGTAATTCCCGAACAGTGGCAGCGGACTTCCACTGGCGTCACATTTCAGTTGTTTGACGAAACGTTAGAAGACGGTTCCAGAATGATCACCTTTTGTACAGACTCTTGCTTTCGGTACTTATGCCAGAGCAAAACCTGGTACGGTGATGGGACTTTTAGCATTGCTCCCCAACACTTCTATCAATTATATACGCTACATGGTATTGTTATGGGACAGCTGGTGCCACTTATGTATTGCCTCCTCTAAAAAAAACCAAAGTTATGTATATCAAACTGTTTCAGAAAATCACACATGTCGCAGAAAACAGGGACATTGAAGTACAGGTTGAATGCTACAGATGCAATTTTGAGGACGCCTGTATTAAGGCTTTTGTAGAGGTCTTTCCTGATGCTGCAAGTGAATGGTCAGTAGACGAAATGGTCAGTCGGTAAAATGGTCAGTCGGCGAAATGGTTTTCGACGAAACGTCACGGATCCCCTGAACAAATTGTCCAAATGGCACTTTTACTCATCAAGGAAAATAATTGTACCAAATAATTTTGAAATCCATCCACAAATGTAGAAGTAATGGCTCGGACAAGCTCAATTTATGGCCATTTTATCATTTGACCTTCAATTGTGACCTTGACTTTGGACCTACCTGAACAAATGCTTCAAATGGCACTTTTACTCATCAAGGAGAACAATTGTGCCAAATTATTTTGAAATCCATACGTAAATGTAGAAGTTATGGCCCGGACAAGCTCAATTTATGACCATTTTATCATTTGACCTTCAAGTGTGACCTTGACCTTGGACCTACCTGATCAAATGTTTCAAATGGCACTTTTACTCATCATGGAGAACAACTGTGCCAAATTATTTTGAAATCCAAACGTAAATGTAGAAGTTAAAGCTCTGACAAATCCGGATGGATGCACGCACTCACGCACGGACTAACGCACGCACATACACCGAACTGAAGTTGTAACAACTATGTCTCGCTCACCGCAAGCGGGCTCGACAAAAAACATCTTCTCCAGAACCAATAAGCCGTTGGCTTTAAAACTTGGTATGTAGCTTTGGGTACACGAGTACTACCAAAATTGTTCCAAGTATAACATTGGATTGACCTTGACCTTTTTACGGCAAGCTCAAAATTGCTTCCTGGTGCTTTTATATTAGAAAATGCTAGAACTTTAAAGGATGGGCAATGATAGGGCACAAAAATCAACACGTTTTAATTAACAAGAGGGCCATGAGGCCCTGAATCGCTCACCTGAGCAATTGGCAAAGTGGCATTTTTTTATGTCTGAAATTGTCAAAATATGAGTCTTGGGTCAAAAGTTTAAGAATGACCTTGACCTTTTGTACTCATAGTTCTTCATGACCCCATTAAGACGATTGTATATACCAATTTTTAGGCCAAAAATTCAAAACTTCCCATGAATTCTTATGTTCTAGCATTTTCCCATATTTGACCTTGCCTTAAGAAAAGGTCAAGGTCAAGCTAAGGTCATAATTTGATCAATCTTCATAGTACTCAAGCACCCAACACTACATACCAAGTTCCAAGGCCAATGGTCAACTAGTTCTGGGGAAGACGAATTTTAAAGGCTTTTACCATATATGGGCGTGGCGGCCATGTTGGTCATGTGACCTAGACCATATGAATAAATTTTCGTTCTCTTAACCCCTGGAGGCTGTATATGAAATTTGGTTTCAATTGGCCCAGTGGCTTTTGAGGTGATTGTTTGAGATGGTCAAAATATGAGAGTTCTGGGTCAAAGATCAAACAAGAGGCCCAAATGGGCCTGATATCGCTCACCTGGCTATTGTGCAACGGGACCATTCTGATACAAAACTGGTCCAATTCCACTGAGATTTTCTCATTTTCACATTTTGCTACTTTTAGTAACGGAGGCCAACTTGCCTGGTCTTTATATATTAACTTTTGAAACACCTCAATGCAAGAATCATTTTGCCACAAATGTCATCAAAATCCATTCAGGGGTTACTGAGATATTGCCAGTTTCATGTTTGTGTTATTTTTAGTAACGGCAGATGGCGGCCATCTTGGATTGCTAAAATGCAAAAAATCGAAAAGCCTTCATGCAAGGACCAATTTGACACAAATTTGGTCCAATTCCATTGAGATTTGCTAATTTTCACATTTTTCTATTTTTAGTAACAGAGGCCAATATGACTGGTCTATAGTTAGTTATTTTTGAAACATCTCAATGCAAGAATCATTTTGACACAAATTTTGTCAAAATCCATTCAGTGGTTACTGAGATATTGTCATTTTCATGCTTTGTGCTATTTTTAGTAACGGCAGATGGCGGCCATCTGGGAATGCCAAAATGCAAAAAATCGAAAAAGCTTAATGAAAGGACCATTCTGACACAAAATTAGCCCAATTCCATTGAGATTTTCTAATTTTCACATTTTTCTATTTTTAGTAACAGAGGCCAACATGACTAGTCTACAGTTAGATATTTTTGAAACATCTCAATGCAAGAATCATTTTGACACAAATTTCATCAAAATCCATTCAGCGGTTACTGAGATATTGTCATTTTCATGTTTTGTGCTATTTTTAGTAACGGCAGATGGCGGCCATCTTGGAATGCCAAATTGCAATTAATCGAAATGACTTCATGCAAGGAACATTCTGACACATAATTGGTCCAATTCCATTCAAGGATTCTTGAGTAATTGTCATTTTTATGTTTGTGCTATTTTTAGTAACACCAGATGGCGGCCATCTTGGAATGCCAAATTGCAATTAATCGAAACGGCTTCATGCAAGGAACATTCTGACACAAAATTGGTCCAATTCCATTCAAGGGTTCTTGAGTAATTGTCATTTTTATCTTTGTGCTATTTTTAGTAACGGCCCCCATGGTGGCCATCTTGGATAGTCAAACTGGCACAAAATTGAAATAATTCCATTCAAAAACCGTTTCTGACCAAATTTGGTCAGAATTGGTTGCATTTTCTTTAGATATTGACATTTGAGCAAAATCGGTCTTGTAAACGCTAAGTAGGTCACTGTGACCTAATTCCACTATAGATTTTTTTATTTTTACAATTTTTGATACATGTTCCATGCAAACTTTCAACCAAATATACCAAATGGTTCTGGAGAAGAAGTTGATTTTGTTGTTTTTGCTATTTTTAGTAACGGCAGCCATCTTGGATTCTTGACCTGACCCAATTTTATAATTTTGAAACCCTGCAGTCTGGTCATGCTCCATGTGAAATTTGAGATGCATGGGTTCAGTGGTTTTAGAGAAGAAGTTGTTTGAAGGTGTTTAAATAGGTCAGTTTTTGACACTGGCATTTGTGCAAAATTACACACGTAAACAGAAAGTAGGTCACTGTGACAAAACTCCGCTACAGATTTTTTTTTATTTTTACAATTTTGAATACCAAGGTTTCACTGATGTTCCATGCCAAAATTCAGACAAATATACCGAGTGGTTCTGGAGAAGAAGTTGATTTTGTTTTTTTTGCTTTTTTTAGTAACGGCGGCCATCTTGGATTTTCAACCTGACCCAATTTTACAATTCTGAGACCCTGGAGTCAGGTCATGCTCCATGTGAAATTTGAGAACCATGGGACCAGTAGTTTTACAGAAGAAGATGTTTGAATATTTGTTTTTAGGTGTTGACGGACAAATTTCGTGACGACGCACGACGCACGCATTGGTATGACAATAGCTCACATGGCCCTTCGGGCCAGGTGAGCTAAAAATGACCTTGACCTCTTCTACTCACAAATCTTCATGTACTCATTAAGACGATTGTAGATTCCAATTTTCAGCTAAAAATCTTCAACAGTTTCCAAGACATCTAATTTTCTAGCATTTTGCCACATATAAGCACTTGAAAGCAGTTTTGACCTTACCGTAAAAACGGTCAAGGTCAACCCAAGGTCATAATTTGAAGTGTTCTGGTAGTACTCATGTACCCGACGCTACATACCAAGTTTCAAGGCCATCGAATAATTGATTCTGGAGGAGATTTTTAAAGGCATTTACCATATATGGGCGTAGCGGCAATGTTGGTCATGTGACCAGGACCGCTTGATCAATTTTTCGTTCCTAAGACACCTGGAGGCTACATATGAAATTAGGTTAAAATTGGATTAGCGGTTTCAGAGAAGAAGTCATTTGAAATTGTTGCCGGACGACGTCGACGGACGACCGAGCCTCCCTATCCTATAAGCTCCCCCGGAACCTTTGGCTCTGGTGAGCTAATAACAGAAATGCTTTCTTACTGAAGAATTTAATCAGGAAGTAAGAAAAAGGAAAAAAAAAAAAGAATCCAGAAAGTGTTGCCTGACATATTCGATCTGCAAAGGACAAGAAATGATACCGACTGTTCAGTATTCAGAGTACCTGACTTCACAACAGACATTCTTTGACCTTTGACCCAGCTCTCATATTTGGACAATTTCAAACATCTCCTCAAAAGCCACTGAGCTAATTGTAACTCCTACAGAGCTTCCAGGGGCTGAGGGAACGAAAGTTTGGCCAGGTCACATGACCAACATGGCCGCCATACCAATGTTTAATAGTAAAAACCTTTTAAAAGCTTCTTCTCCAGAACCAATTGACCGATGGCAAGACATTTTTCTTATTATGTAAATGTGGAGGAAATGGTAATAACATTTATTTATTGTTTTTAGCTGACAAAACTGGAATAAAACATTTCATTGACCCCATGTGGAATGATTTATTTTATTTTGCCCTCGCATACGGCGGTCTGGATAACTCTTCATTCAAAACTGTCAAAATTAAAATGTCATTTTAACCAATTAAATGCTTCAATGTGCTAGTTTAGGGAAAGTCTTCCCTTTGACCGTCGATAGCCTTTATAGGACAATAGCTCTAAGAAAAATCTCAATCTACGTTCGAAGAACAGTCTTAATCTAAGGGAAGCAACATCTACAAATAACTATAATTAGCTGTACCACTGTGATTGTTCTTAAGATAAATCGGACAATTACTATACAGGGTATAATCGATTCCGCTAATTTTCGCTTCCTGCAGAGACTGTCCGTCATATTTGGCTTCCGCCGAGACTGTCCGCGATCTTTTGTTTCCTGCCGAGACTTCTGTACATGATAAGTGGCTTCCTGCAGAGACTGTCCGCGTGATTCTGCTTCCTGCCGAGGCTCTCGGCAGGAAGCAGATTCAAGCGGACAGTCTCGGCAGGAAACCACTTTTCGAGGACAGTAGTCCCTGCAGGAAGCAAGAGTTCGCGGACAGTCTCGGCGGAAGCCAAATATGACGGACAGTCTGCAGGAAGCGAAAATTGACGGAATCGATTATACAGTCTGGGGACTTATGGATTTCCATAACGCATATTTGTGATGGTTAACCATGCATTTTAAATGAACTGACATGATGGCTTACCATAACATAATTACTGAAATTTTTACCACAAGATGTCACTACATGTCCGAAGGATGAAAAGTGATGGAAAGCCATAACGTTGGTTTCTTCTGGTGTTATGGCTGACCATAGCAAAGGCTAAAAACCCCAAGTACTTTTCTGTCGCGTAACTGATGCAAAACCTTGAGTAACTCGTACGGTTAGCATCCGTTACAAAAAAGCAAGCATAGTAGACAATTTTGATCGTAACACTTTATAAAAAATTGAAAGTAAATATCTATTTTTCTTAGAAATAAAACAAGTCAAATGCACAGCAATATTTGCCTAACTTTGACCATAATTCTTCCGACATAACCAAAATAAAACTGTTAATACTGAGAAAAGTTAAGCGCTGGACCAAATATTAATTTTAAGTGTAGACAGGTCAGACTGAACACTGCCAGTAGGTTAATTTGCCATTTTAGTGAGTTGAACTGAGAAATGTAAGAATTATGGCTGACCATCACAAATATGCGTGACGGAAATCCATAAGTCCCCAGACTGATTATACCCTGTGTACTAGTCAAACAACAAAAACATTCAGGCTTTTGTAAATTCGCTGTTTCTGCTCAGGATTTACGTAATACTACGGATATGATTTAAACAAACTTGAGAGAAGAGGTATCCCTTTTGCTTCCTGCAAGTATCTGCTCAGTAATACTACGGATATGATTTAAACAAACTTGAGAGAAGAGGTATCCCTTTTGCTTCCTGCAAGTATCTGCTCAGTAATACTACGGATATGATTTAAACAAACTTGAGAGAAGAGGTATCCCTTTTGCTTCCTGCAAGTATCTGCTCAGTAATACTACGGATATGATTTAAACAAACTTGAGAGAAGAGGTATCCCTTTTGCTTCCAGCAAGTATCTGCTCAGTGCCCCATTGAACATAATTTCCCCTAACCCGGCTACATATGAAGTTTGGTTCCAATCGGCCAAGCTGTTTCAGGAGAGATGCCGTTTGAAAGTGGGGGTGACGACGGACAACGACGGACGACCAGTCATAGATCACAATAGGTCACACTGAGCAAGGCTCAGGACAGATAAAAAGAAGCAGGCCAGGTAAATAGTGTTGCCGAACAGTCGGGAAAAAACGGGACGTGAGCAAGCAAAAAGATCATCAGAGACAAGAAGCTGGCCTATACCTGTCCACTGGACCCAGACAAGTCCTAGATCACTCATCACGTCTTTGCTGCCACATCGCGGCAACCAACGCGGCCCTGTGAGAAAGCACCGTCAACTACAGCCAGGGTCGCTTCCGACCTACTGACCTACTTCTTCGCCAACACCGACGCACGGCCCTAAAGGAGAGCAACGACACTGCATCGACATCAGAGACATCACAGAACAAGAACACGCAAAGACAAAAACACAACCAGCACCACTTCAACGACAGACACAAGACCTAGACGGACTCCGGATGCCCCAGGGTGGATATGATGCTCTAGTGGCTGTTGACCCTGGGGGCCAACATCCGATACGACTAACTCGGAGAACAACAACCGCTAGACGTAGAGCTTTGATATTTGTTACGAAGCCTTGTCTAGTGGAGCTCTACCAAGTTTGTTCAAATGGTGGCCCCAGGGTCCAAAATGGCCCTGCGGCATGGGGTCTCGGGTTCGAAACTCAAATATACTTAAAAATCTTCTTCTCCAGAACTGCTTGGCTAATATGTTTGAAATTTGGTATGTAGCATAGCCTAGTGGTCCTCTACCAAGTTTTTTCAAATGGTGGCCCCAGTCTCCAAAATGGCCCTGGTGCAGGGAGTCTCAGGTATGAACCATAGAAGTGCATAGAAAATATTAAAAAATCTTCTTCTTCAGAACTGCAAGGCTCAGATGCTTGGAATTAGGTATGTAGCATTGTCTAGTGGTCCTTTACCAATTTTGTTCAAATGATGACCCCAGGGACCAAAATGGCCCCGCCCCAGGGAACCATAGAAATAGATAGAAAATATTAAAAAATCTTCTTCTTCAGAACTGCAAGGCTCAGATGCTTGGAATTAGGTATGTAGCATTGTCTAGTGGTCCTTTACCAATTTTGTTCAAATGATGACCCCAGGGACCAAAATGGCCCCGCCCCAGGGAACCATAGAAATAGATAGAAAATATTCAAAAATCTTCTTCATCAGAACCGCAAGACTCAGATGCTTGAAATTTGATATGTACCATTGCCTAATAGTCCTGAACCAAGTTTATTCAAATTGTGGCCCCAGAGTTCCTGGGGCAGGGAGTCCCAGGTTGAACCGTAGAAATACATAGAAATTATTCAAAAATCTTCTTCTTCAGGACCACTTGGCTTAGATGCTTGAAATTTGGTATGTAGCATTGCCAAGTGGTTCTTTACCAAGTTTGTTCAAATGGTGGTCCATGGGTCCAAAAAGGCCCCGCCCCAGGGGATCCTGGGTTTGAACCATAGAAATACATGGAAAAATATTAAAAACTCTTCTTCTTTAAACCACAAGGGCTAGGCTCACATGCTTGATATTTGGTTTGTAGCATTGCCTGGTGGTCCTCTACCAAGTTTGTTCAAATGGTGGCCCCAGGGCCGAAAATGGCCCCTTGGCAGGGAGTCCAAGGTTTGAACCATAGAAATGCAAAGAAAACTATTCAAAAATCTTCAGGCTTAGATCCTTGAAAAGTAGTATGACTACTAGTCTTTTACCAAGTTTGTTCAAATGGAGGCCCCAAGGGTCCAAAATGGCCCGGCGGCAGGGAGTCCTTGGTTTGAACCATAGAAATACATAGGAAAATATTCAAAAATCTTCTTCCGGTCAACCACTTAGCTCAGATGCTTGAAATTTGGTATGTAGCCTTGCCTGGTGGTCTTTTACCAAGTGTGTTCAAATGGAGGCCCCAGGGTTCAAAATGGCTTCGCAGCAGGGGGTCCTGGGTTTGAACCATAGAAATACATAGAAAAATATTAAAAATTCTTCTTCTTTAGAACCAATTAGCTCGGATGCTTGAAATTCGGTATGTAGCATCGCCTTGTAGTGCTTTATCAGGTTTGTTCAAATGATGGCCCCAGGATCCAATATGGTCCCGCGGCAGGGAGTCCTAAGTTTGAACCATAGAAATACATAGAATATTCAAAAATCTTTTTCTTCTGAACCACTTGGCTCAGATGCTTGAAATTTGGTGTGATGCATTGCATGGTGGACTCCTACAAAGTGTATGTAAATGGTGGCCCTGGGATCCAAAATGGCCCTGGGGCAGGGAGTCTTGGGTTCGAAATTAAAATATACTTAAAAATCTTCTCTTGAATCCCTTAGTGCAGATGCTTGAAATTTGGTATGATGCATTGCCTAGTGGTCATTTACCAAGTTTGTTCAAATGATGGTGCCAGGGTCAAAGATGACCCGGCCAGGGGGTGCTGGGTTTGAACCATAGAAATACATAGAAGAAATATTCAAAAATCTTCTTCAGAACGACTTGGCTCAGATGCTTGAAATTTAGTATGTAGCTTTGCCTAGTGGTCCTTCACCAAGATTATCCAGGGTCCAAAATGGCCCCGCCCCAGGGGTCCAGGGTTTGAACCATAGCAATACATAGAAAAATATTCAAAATTCTTCTTCTTCAGAACCATTTGGAAATGGTTGCAAACTATCAGGTTTGTTCAAATGATGACCCTATAGTTTGATGTTTAACCTTTTTGTTCAGGTGATTGATTCAGGGCCTCTTGGCCCTCTTGTTTTAAGTCCACTAAAGGGCAATAACTCATGCACTACTGAAGCCAGTCTGACGAAACTTCACGTGCATCAGCGCGGTATAGTGACATATACTTATTTTAAGTTTCATGAATTCCGTCCAGTGGTTACTTAGTTATGGCTCCGGATGGAAGGACGGACAGACAGACGGACGGACGGACGGACATGGAGAAAACTATATCCCCCGCCGAACAATGCAATAAACGTAATTTGAAGAACTAAAGTCTGATCTCTTAGCGTTAAGAAATAGCTTGTCAAACTAAGCATAAATTTTGAAATTACCAAGTTGAAACGAATAAACTGCATGCTTTTTTTTCGTTCAGTTGTCTACCAGTATCAAAATTATTGTAATCCGTTTAACAGAAGTGCCAAAATATAATTTTCAATAAACATGAAAAAACACGGAAGTCTATAGGAAAATTAATTTTGTCGAATTACTTGTGGCCTTGGACTGTACATGCATAGCCGTCTGTAACTAAAACATCCTTTTAAGATGCGGATAGGTGTAGTTCAGGTATTTCAGTTGCATTTCTTCTTGCGGTATGTAATTCTAAATTTATAGCTAAATCATATAATTGTAGGACTTAAAAAATCATTTTTAAACAAAATATGCACCTTATTCACGACATTACGGCTAATAAACAACTTGAAGGCCGGGCCAGGAAGGGTAATTACTTATAGCTTGGACACAAGGCTGGATCCAGAGATTGCCAGGGAAGGGGTGGTGTGTGTATGTGTGTGTGTGTGTGGGGGGGGGGGGTCATATACATGTAATGCTGTACATAAGCAGCACAAGGTACGAGTTGGGGGTTCTCCAGAACCAAAAGAATAATAGTGACCTTGAAACTTTGTATGTAGCATCATTCTTTGACCTTTACTTGAGGGCACTGAGAATTTAAAATTAAAATATGCACTTCGGTTTAAAATTTGTTAGAAATGAGCAAGGGGACAACTTGTGTCTGATGACAGTAAGGTCTTCGGGTTTGTTCGAAACTCAAGGATGCTTTACCTGTTTAATCTTGACTAATTACGGTCATTGACAATGATGAAACTATTGTGAGAAGCTTGCAGCCATTACTCAGGATATCTTAAGTTGTTATAGCAATGGGGCCTTTAAATGATAAAAATACAACGTACAGGCTCAGGGCCACTTTCGTTTATATTTCATTACTTGGCAGGGAACCAGGCAAGAAAAATAGCATTTTGTGGATTGATTTGTCGGTTTCCTCTAGTATTTGCCATTTATACATGTATGACTCGATATATGCACATCAACCCAAGTTTTATCACCAAACATGAAGGTTGAAACAATTTTCATAATGATTTTTGTGTAAACGATTTCCTACTGTCAGAACTATGAAGACTTTAAAAGCTATGTCTCCCTCTGTGACTTGGAAAATGATGCTCACTGGACAGATGATTCCAGAAATGCCAAGACACGGCAACTGAATACCATACAACCTCATGCCATTTACAAGGATCACTTGAAAGAAAAGAAAACAAGAGGGCCATGGTTGCCCTGAATCGCTCACCTGAGCATTAATCAGTTCACTGGCTCTGGTGAAAATTTATAAGAGTTTTTACCATACATGGGAATGGCGGCCACCTTGGTCATGTGACCAAGATCATTTGAAGAACTTTCAATCCTTTGACCCATGTGCAGGCTCCATATGAAATTTGAGTTTAGTCTGCCCAGTGGTTTCAGATGATGTTTGAAAATGTTTATGGATGGATGACAGAGGCAGCTAACACCAATACTGTAAGACTCAGGTGAGCTGAAAATGGCAGAGTCGCTTCTCCGAAAAGTTCCTGTTCATGTTGAGTTGCTTCTCCGAAAAGTTCCCATTCATGTTGAGTTCTTTTGATGGATTTGAACTAGACTGAACTAAGCAAAGACAGATGATAGAATGGTAGCATCATTATCTCACTGTGGTGAAACTAATGTATTCCAAGGAGTTTGTGGCTGGCATCATTGCAATGTTAGTTCTGATTCTTGCAGCATAACTTAATTTAGATTTGACCTAGTGACCTAGCTTTTGACCAGACATGACCCAGTTTCAAACTTGACCTAGATTTTATGGAGATAAACATTCTGACAAAGCTTCTTGAAGATTTGATCAAAACTGTGCCCTCTAGGGTGTGCACAAAGTTTTTCTAAGATTTGACCTAGTGACCTAGTTTTCTACCTGACATGACCCAGTTTCAAACTTGGCCTGGATATTGTAAGGATAAACATTCTGACAAAGGTTCATGAAGATTGGATCAAAATTGTCCCCCCTAGAGTATACACAAGGTCGTTCTTATATCTGACCTAATGACTAAGTTTTTGACCCGACATGATCTACTTTCAAACTTGGCCTAAATATTGTGAAGATAAACATTCAAAGTTCAAAAAGATTGGATCAAAACTGTGTCCTCTAGAGCGTACACAAGATTTTCTTAGATCTGACCTAGGTTTTGCCCTGAAATGACCCAGTTTCAAACTTGGCCTAGATATTGTGAGGATAAACATTCTGACAAAATTTCATTAGGTTTGGATCAACACTGTGACCTCTAGAGCCTACACAAGATTTTCCTCATATTTGACCTAGTATTTGATCTGACATGACCCAGTTTCAAACTTGGCTTGGATATTGTAAGAATAAACATTCTGACAAGGTTTCATTGAGATTGGATCAAAATTGTGCCCTCTGGAGCGTATACAAGGTTTTCCTTATATTTGACCTGGTGACCTAGTTTTTGACCTGATATGACCCAGTTTCAAACTTGACCTAGATTTCATAAAGATAAACATTCTGACAGAGTTTCATGAAGATTGGATCAAAACTGTGCCCTCTAGGGTGTACACAAAGTTTTTCTAAGATTTGACCTAGTGACCTAGTTTTTGACCCTACATGACTCAGTTTCATAGGGGCTTAGATATATGAACAATAAACATTTTGACATAGTTTCATGAAGATTGGATCAAAACTATGCCTTCTAGTGCATATGCAGAGTTTTTCTAAGATTCTACTTTCAAACTTGGCCTAGAGTTTATGGAGATAAACATTCTGACAAAGTTTCAAAAAGATTGGATCAAAACTGTGTCCTCTAGAGCGTACACAAGGTTTTTCTATGATTTGACCTAGTGACCTAGTTTTTGACCCAACATGACCTAGTTTCAAATTTGTCCTACATATAATAAGGATAAACATTCTGACAAAGTTTCATGAACTTTGATTGAAAACTGTACCTTCTAGAGCGTACACAAGGTTTTTCTAAGATTTGACCTAGTGACCTAGTTTATGACCCGACTTGACCCAGTTTCAAACTTGGCCTAGAGTTATTAGAGATAAACATTCTGACAATGTTTCATAAAGATTGGATCAAAACTGTGTCCTTTAGAGTATCCACAAGGTTTTTCTATGATTTGACCTAGTGACCTAGTTTTTGACCGGAGATGACCCAGTTTCTAATTTATCCTAGATTCAGTAGGGCAGCAAAATGCAAATGCAGAGTTGCTTCCTGTAATGTACCAATTCACCTTAACCCTTAATGCACCAAAAAAGCAGATGACAAAATTTACGTCTGCAGAATTTCAAAAAATGTTTTGTCCAAGCGATATCATATTGAGAATTCGAAGACTAGAGGTCAAACAATGTAGATTCAGATGAGGTGGCTCATTATGAGCCGCCTCATCTGGATCTACACTGTTTGATAATTTAACTATTTCAATTTCTGGAGCTTTAAGGGTTAAAAATGCACTTTTACCTTTTTCAGTACCTCTAAATTTGAAACCTGAACAAAAGGTAAAACTTGAATGAAAAACTCCACCCATTTAAATTTTGATATTTATTTCAGTAACTATTGCACACTAATGAACTTATAACATATAATATTGCAATATTTAAAGATTATAATGTATAACAAATAAGTAACAGAGCATCTACAAACAAGTATACTAACTTCATCTTTCTGTGGCCAGCACAGAAAAACTCTCACAAAAGTCAACTCTCGATATCTCAAAGTTGAGGTTCATCTGAAACTACTGATATCTCAATGTAAATTTTCTGGTCCCAGAAAATTTACTATGAGATACCAGTAGTTTGAGCTATCCAGAGTTTAAATAAAAGAAAAAATAGGAAATGTGTCTTAACTGTATTCTTTTTATATAACAGGGTATTTTGAGATATCAGTATCTGAGGTAAAGAGATTCAACTGTATTCCTAAATTCTTGCACACCATATAGAAAATGCCATTCTTTTCACCTGGGATAGAAAATCTTATCTTACCCAGGACTGTTGTTCTTACCCAGGACCAAATAAAAATCACGAGCATTCAATCTACTGGTTGTATTGGAGGTCACGTATCTGCGTCGTCAAGTGACATTGGCATTTTAGATAATGACGTCACAAAGACGGCAAACATGACATCAGTTTATGCCCGTCAGACATTGACGTGAAGACCCAAATGGCAATCGTTGAAAGCGGCGGCTTCTTTCAAAATCAAATAGAAACCTCTCAAGTACTGACATTATGCATTTTAACACCTTCTAAAGTTAACACAATACATGGTGTGCAAGAAAAAGTATTTTTCATCGGTGTGAGGTGCAGATAAAAAAATATGTCACTCGGGATCACTGTTCCGTATCACTCGGCAAGCCTCATGATGCCAAACAGTGACCCTCATGACGGATTTTTCTATCCACATCTCACACCTATAAAGATACTTATATTCTAGGACAGCAATGTCTGAGCCAACAGTGTAGACCCAGGTCGGCTGCTTCTTTGGGGTCAGAGCTGGCTGTCAGTCCCTTTGAAATGTGTTCTGACACATCTCTGGGTAGCAAATTAGCAGCACACAGAGCTCCAGATAAGAAGGGGTAACAGGGATAATTCAAAGATAATTTTTCTTATTTCTCAATGAAAACATACGTTATGACCCCTCATTAGAACCGTCTCGGTCTCTTTCAATTCTTCCAATGATTCTTACAGAAAATAATTTGCTTCTCTAGAAACAAGTCCTCTAGGAGCAAATTCTTTTCCATAAGAGCAGACTCCATTTTAGAAGGGCTTTCTCATCCAGGGATGCAAACAGACAGCCACAAAAGTTGTTTCCATTTTAAAGGACTGGCAGTAAAACATGGTGGTTAATCCCTACAGCGAAAATGGTTAAGATGGCTTAATATTTAAGATATTCAGAGTATTACATAAGCCATGTCTTGAGAAAAAAATTGTAGTGCAGCACTTAATGTCAAAGTGCAAATAGTACAGAGTGCATAACTATCATGATTCAGAAGTCATTTGGAAAAAAAAAAAAAAAAAAGAATGACTTTGACACTTTTAAAAGTGAAAACAAAATGCTTATTCCAGGGTGGAAACATAATGTCATTTAATGTTATATAAACATTTCACCATCCAGACTTTGAACAGCAAGCCTGAACAGTTTTCAAACAGCACAAGAATGCCATGTATTGAACATGAGTTTTGTTCATTTGACCACAGACTCACAGCTTTGCAGATGGGTATCTATGCAAGAAATTTCAGGTTAAATACAGTAACCTTGTTTTCAACCTTCAATTTCTATTTGCACATTTTAATCTTCATTACATTTATATGCCCTTATTATGTCTCTAATAGGAGCTCTACACACAGGACACTTTGCCCCTCTGTCCATCAGATGTCTGCCACAAGGAAAGCATACACACATATGTCCACACTGGTATAACACAGAGTCACTGTAGTTGTCTAGACAGATAAGACAATGAGTATCACTAACAGGCCTGGATTTTCTTGGAAACTGGGCTGTGGATGATGATGTTGAAGCCTCGGCTTGACTGGCACCTGAAAAATGTTGATAGTTGTTAAGGTGTGGGTATACTTTCAAGGGAAGCAACTCTGTCATTTCATTTTTGCCCCCCTTTTAAATTAGGGTCAACTCTTATAGGAAAGAATTTGCTCCCTTAGGAGCAAATTTTTTTCTTTAAGAGTAGACTCAAATTTGGAAGATCTACCTCATCCAGGAAATGAAACACAACGTCAAAAAAGCTATTTCCTTTTGTAAAAATGGTGGAAACAAACATTGCAGTATACTCATACAACTTTAGATCTATGGATGCAACTGTAAGGGAAATCACTGCTATCTTGAAACATTTGTCTCCCTTTCCACAGGAAAAAAATCCAAAGAAATAAATTTGTCCCCAGTAAGAGAAAATCCATTCCTTAAAGAGCAAGTATCCTCAGTCGATACCAGGTTTACCAGCCAGGAAAGCAAATACATGAGCCACAACACGAGAAAACCAACAAAATGGTTGTGGGCCCAGCACAGACTCAGATCAGCCTGGGCATCCGCCCAGTCTGATCAGCATCTTCACTGTCCACACCGAGGTAGCTTAGACCCTAAGCTATCCTTTAAGTGCTTAGCAAAGAGTCTGATCAGACTGGGTGGACTTTTAAGCTCTTAGCGAAAAGTCTGATCAGACTGGGTGGACGCCCAGGCTGGGCATCCCCCCAGTCTGATCAGAGTCTTAACTGTCCGCATGGAGGTAGCTTAGACCCTAAGCTACCCTTTAAGCGCTTAGTGATCAGACTGGGTGGACCTTTAAGCGCTTAGAGAAGAGTCCGATCGGACTGGGTGGATGCCCAGGCTGGTCTGAGTCTGCACAGGGCGCAGAAACACTTTGTTGGTTTTCTCATGTCGCTGCTCACATGTACCATTCCATAACACCTGTCTCCTCTGCAACCGAATCTTAAAGTCCTGTTCATCAATATTTATGTGTTTCACCAAAAAAAAAAAAAAAAGAAGAAAGAATCTAGTTTTGCATAGATCTTCCTTTTAGTTTTGTGGTTATCAATTTTACTATTAACAGTGGTAGCTTTTTACTCAATGCAGTAAATACTAGTTATCTGTATAAAATAGAACATTTGAGATCCATTAAGAAAAAAACTGTCTAAATATACAGCAAAGCTTAATGTGAGACTATACATAGACTAAACTATCTGTACAAAGGAACTGTCACAGGATTATGATGACAGTCATATTCAGAATAGTAGTGTGATAAAGAAGCTCAAGTGTACATTATCATTACCTAAATTAGCTGTGGCCGCAGCAATACCGGCAGCAACCTCCTGTCTGATAGCTCTCTGTATGTCTAGCTGTAGGTCAAAGCTCACTTTCATCATATTTTTCATCTCCTGCATCTGGGCCTTCAGAGCAGCCAGCTCTCTACTCATGTACAAGTTTGTCTGGAATGAGATAATTAAGAAATATTGTAAGTAATCTAAACATTATGTCAGAAGTATCTGTCAGAGCAAACAGGACGAGCCACATCAGACTGCTCCTATGGAGCAGACCGATCAGTGTATCTGCTGTTCAACATTCTCCTGTCTGTTTTCATACTTGTATTTAATTTAATTTTGAGTGCACATCTATGACTTAAAATACCATCAGAGACTAAGGATGTTCTTCTATTTATCTAAAGTAAAGCATATGTTGTGAAATTGCATTAGCAATCCTTAAGATGGTTAAACTAATAAGATTCCCAATGGAGGTATAGGAAAATTCCAAAATTTTCTTTACTAAAATATTAGATTACCTAAATACTGTCAGTTAAGTAATATTCACTATGTAAAGCTAAATTATATCTGTGAGAATCTTTGCTACAGCTAACCTTTACATAATGGATCTATCATAAAATGGTTATGGCGTTTATCAATGCAAAGAAACTGTAAGAGCTTCACAAATATATCCTGTAAAACTTATTAGAGAAAAAAAAGAATCCACAAAAATTTTGCATTTACAATGTCTGAATATAAAAAGCTGTGTACCATAATGACCCTAAAATTTCAGACACCCAAAAGTCGGACAATTATTGTTTGAAAATTCTTAGAAAGTGAATTTATACAGGTTAATGCATCCAAATGATGCTTAGTGAATGGCAAACATTGTAGACCCTGATCCAACTGCTCTTTCAGGAGCAGTTTGATCTGGGTCTGCAATGTTTGCTCAGACCTGTCTGTCCAAATATTTAGGGTTATTACAGTAATATATTTACCTGTGTGTAAGGCACCGTAGATGTCCTGACACTAGTGACAGACACGTTGTCCCAGTTGTCTTCCCCATGGGCTGGAGGCAGTCCCAGTTCACTGAAGTCATTCTGAATATGAGGCTGGGTCTGTGGGATTGACCGTATGAACTCTTGTACCCTTTCTCCATCAGAGCCTGACTGTGACACTCTCTCCTATTTAGAAAAAATACAAAATTATCAGTTAGAGTTGACCCTATTGCAAAGGGAGGAAAAAATAAAAATAGCAGAGTTGCTTGCCCTGAAAGTGAATCAGTTTATTTTGAGGTGTATGGATGCACCTCCAAGAAAACACTCAGACTTGGACGTTCTCTGATGAAGGGAAGCAAATACTGCCCTGTTAAAGTTGCTTCCCTTGTAAAAATGGTGACTTAATTATGGAGGTGTAGCTATGCATCTTAAATGAAATTCAACGTTTTAAACTGTTGACTAGTCCATATAAGGGCAAATATTGATTATGACCATAAAAGGACACATGTTGAATATGACCATAAAAGGACAAATGTTGAATATGACCATAAAAGGGCTATGTCAAGCAGATGAATTTTAGTCACTACAGAAACAGACATGTGCCATGTGTGGCAGGTCAAATTAGGACCACAACATGTGGTTTTATGCAGATTTATCAATAATAATACCTTTCACCACAAATCCCATCTTATCCAACTTAACTTACGTTTGGTGGTCTCTTCTGCTATTATATATTGGGTGCATCCACTAGCCATAAAGATATGAGCCGCGACACGAGAAAACCAACAATGTGGTCATGCGTCCAGCCCAGTCTCAGATCAGCCTGGGCATCCGCCCTGTCTGATCAGAGTCTTTGCTGTCCGCAAGGAGTTAGCTTAGACCCTTATCTACCATTGAGCACTTAACGAAGAGTCTGGTCAAACTTGGCAGATGCCCAGGCTGATCTGAGTCTGCGCTGGGCGCACAACCACATTGTTGGTTTTGTCATGTCGCGGCTCATATAAGGTTTTTTTTATTTAGTCTATTTTTATTAGGTTTACTTTTTAAGGTCTTCAGATACAGAATAACTGTGTTTTTACCTTGTTAAAACAAATGAGAGTTATTGTTAATGGTGAAATCGATCAACTGTGGAGTATATACACACACTAACAATGTCTGCTGTAAAGATCCTAAGTTTTGGGGCAGATAGGTCTGTGCAAACAGTGGAAACCGATATCAGACTGTTCCTTGGGAACCAGAATGATCAAGGTCTTCACAGTTTCCATTCCATCTGCGCATTTTTGTAGGCATTACTCTACGGTAGAACTGGAATAACAGGAAAATAAATAATACGGCAAGGACCGGCTGTGTTTGCAGCAGGTGCAGAATTTGGGCAGCCTGTTTTGGGCATATTTTTGAACATAAACATTGTTTTTCTAGGAAACAAAAGACTGAAATGTTTGTGTTTTTTTGGTTTATTCTGTAACATACAATGTAAGTTTTACTAAAATAATATGCATAAGCATGCCCCATCGGCTGAATATATTTTTCATGACGTTTTTCATGAAATTCAATTTTATTGCATTTCTTAAAAAAATGTAAAAATATACTTATTATCAAGATAACTGCAATTTTTTTTTACCAGTTTGTTTCAAATATCCTTTATTATAGATCATATGATTTGCAGAAATGAAAGTGCATTCATGACCTAGAGATTGATTGATTGATTGATTTGATTCTTAACGTCCACGGTAAACAGCTATGGTCATGTCGGGACGGTCAGTTAACCTACACTATTCCTGGTTAGGCTTAGACCTCCTAAGCCGTTAACCAGTACTAAGTGCACATACTTTCGCCAGTAACTAACAACTGCCCTTCTTGAATCAGCGGAAGGAGAAACGAAAGTATGTGGCCAGACCGGGTTTCAAACCCAGGACCTCTGACTTACCAGTCAGGTACCCTACCGATTGCGCTACGCGGCCTGGCTCATGACCTAGAGACATGAATTTAAATGGAAATGTGTAAAACTGTATGCAGAAATACAAAATTTTGTTTTTTAGGAAAACAAAATGGTGAAATTTCTTTTTTCTTATCCAAATGTTTTATAGCCCTTTGGGTTATTCAGCTGGTATAATGAAGTGAATGCCCCACCAATATTTTTATTCAGTATCTGTCTACCTTAAGAGAATTATTATTTTTTATGTCAACCACCAATATTTTAATTCAGTATCTGTCTACCTTAAGAGAATTATTATTTTTTATGTCAACCCTGGTCAGGCACTGCATGCTCTGGCATCTGATCTGAGTTTGCACTGTTTGCCAATGTCTCTTTTTATGAGATGCTAGGCATAAATAGTTAAACACAACTTGCTATCACCTACCCTGACATGGAACTCTAACACATTTCTAAATTCTCCTGCTAGTGTGGTAGTTACAAGATGTTGATGTACAAGCTCACTAATTTCACTGACAATATTGTCGCGTTGTATCTCGCTGACAGCATTCCAGGTGACAGGTTGTGGTTCAGGTCTGAAAATCAGCCACAGAATATTCAAACATACCGCTATATAGGTATACTATATTCATCTTGAATATAATACCCTTAGATTATATTCAACTTAAATATAAAAATATATAACCTTTAGATACTATATCCTGTCAGAGTCTTTTACTAACCTGCTTGGTTTAGGCTCTCCCTGAATAAAACACTAGGAATTTTGATTTGTCCATAACATACAAATTACACAGCAGGTTGTAAATTTGTGAGTGAAAAATTTAAATTTCTCTTAAACCAAATACATGTGACATAAAACAAGAAGCTCTTATAATGGGCTTGATTTGCCCACCTGAGTGCTTTCAACACTATCATCGATATTGCTTTCGAAATAATATCCACTGAATTTCCAAGCAGTCTGGTGCCTACACAGATGAAAAATGATGGCCTACAGAAGCCATGATATAATGAATATTTAAACTGCATTGAATGTCCCAGTGACATCAGAGCTCCAGATCAGAGGGGGTATTGAAGATAATTCAGAGATAATTTTTCTTATTTCTCAACAAAAAAAAACAACATATGACGATACCCCTCATTAGAACTGTCTCGGTTCCAATGAGGGATCACATCATAATGTTTTTATCGAGAAATATGGAATATTATCCCTGAATTATTCCTATTACCCCTTCTTATCTGGAGCTCTGGACACATGGTGATTGTTGTTCGAACGAGTGTCTGTATTGATGCATTTGAAAAATGGATTAAGGTGTATGGACACACCTCCAGGTTTGGTCACCAATTTTACAAAGGAGACAACTTTAATGGAAACAGTGTGTGCGTCTCTGTAAGGCTGAACCCTGTTCAAAGGTGACCACTCTTAAAAGAAAGAATAAAAGAATTCTTTCCTTTAAGAGTATACTATCCCCTATGAGAAGGAAGATGAATAATTTTATGTCAGCTATCTCCCTAGGAGGTTGGTTCATCAGAGCGCCAGTTAAGAAGGGTAACAGGGACAATTGAGGGATAATTTTTCTTATTACTTTTTTTCAAAGGAAACATAGGTTGTGACTCCTCATTAGAAACATCTTGCAGAGACCATTCTACTGACACAATATATGTTTTCATTGAAAAATAAGACAAATTACTTTTAAATCATCTGTGTTACCCCTTCTTATCTGGAGCTCTGGACTCCATATATCTAAAATATGCACTTGTGAAGATATTAAATGAAAATATTTTACCTGTCATTTTCAGTGGGCAGTGATGGAGGTGGGGGAATAGTGGCATTGTTGAAATGCTGAGCTAAAAGACCTGAAAAATTAAGAAAACAAAATGGCTATGCATACGAATACAGCTATTGCATGTATATGAACAGCTGGGGTAATGTTTGGAGGCCATTACATGAGACTGGCTTCGCATGAATATAGGGACTTTAGGCCATGTGTGACTAGCAACTACTCAAATAAGCCTGCACAACCTGCCAATTGATCAGAGTCGTCACGTGTTAGATTCCCCAGTATTCATAGACTGTTCATATGTACATGGAAGGCTCTGATCAGACTCTGCAGATGTGCAGGTTGACCAGAGTCTTTCAAGTTGGTACTTATCATAAGGCCCCTTTTCACTCGATAGTAATATCTATTTATAAAAAAAAAAGGCATCAGATCCTAAGGAGCAATTGTAAGGTCTATAGGTATACTGCCACATTTTTCTGCATTTTTTTCAAAGAGTGACAACTTCTTTTACTTCCTGTTTGCTTCCCTGGAAAACAAAACTCTTCAAAAATGGGGTCTGCTCTTAGAGGAAAAAATTTGCTCCTAAAGGAGCAAATTCTTTCCTTTAAGAGTTGACCCCATTACGAAAAGAGAGGCTAAAATGAAAAAAGACAGTAAATTCCCCTGAGGGCAAAGCCATTCATCTTAATCAGAGTATCTTACAGTGTATTATATTTTTTTTCCTTACAATATCCCTTGAAGTGATGAACGGAAAGTTTTGTATCAGTGTATTGAAGGATGGAAGATTCTATAGATTATTAAAAATCAGCAGACTACAGGTGATTACCTCTGGGATCCTGTATTCTAGTTGCATAATCAACAGAATTTTGGGTACTGTCACTTGATACGCTGTCTCTCCTGGACTCACTCACATCTGGTGTGGATACACGGCTCACTGGTGCGGGGACTGGCGTTTGGACACGAGGTGGTGTTACTGTCACTGGTGTCTTAAAAAAGAGCAATCAAAATATAGATATCCCAAATTCATTGCTCCAGTTACCTATTTATTTGACAATAAGATAGGGAAGCGGAGGGAAGCGGAGGGATGACATTTCCTCCCCCAAAATATGTAAATCTGGTATATCAGTTCTGCTATAAAGTTTTTTTCCCCATCAAAATGATCTCAAAAATCTACATCTTACACAACAGATCCAATCTAGAACTGTCTTATAAGACAGATCTAGACTTTTGCAGTTGTTTTGGAGTGGGAGCAAAAGCGAAATTATGAAAATTATGGACAAATTTCCAATAATTCTTTACATTTCAACTCCTGTTATCTCCAGTTTATGTTATCTCAATGATAAATTTCTGGTCCATTTGGACTCTGAGATAACGAGTTGACTGCATTTGCAACTCATCAGCAGTTATTAAAAGCCAAAATCTTATATGATTCAGAACTTTCAAAACACCCTATAAGATTTATATATATTCCAGGACTTTCATGTTTATTTTTGTTTGTTCTTTAATCTAAATGAGTATACTGTTCTGCAAACAGTAATCTTCTCTCAGTTCAAGTAGTCTTTGTGTACATTAAGGTGAATGGATACACTTTCAGGGGAAGCAATTTAACTTTCCATTTTCATTTTGGTAACACTTTCAAAAGCAGGTTTACTCTTAAAAGAAATAATTTGCTCCTGTTGGAGTAAATTCTTTCCTTTAAGAACAGACTCCATTTTGGAAGAGCTTCGTTGTCCAGGGACCGCAGTTATAAAATAACTTAAGTCGTTGCTATGCTGTTGCTAAGGCTAAATTTCTATGCAGGAGATTCCCTACAACTATGAAATTTGCTCTAGAGGAACAGTCTGAAAAAGACTGTTCCTCCAGAGCAAATTTCATAGTTGTAGGGAATCTCCTTCATAGAAATTTAGCCTTAGTAACTGCAGAGCAACCACTTAAGTTGTTTTATAAATACGAGCCCAGGGACGCAAGTACGAAGCAAAAAAAGCTGTCTTCTTTTATAAAAATGGCATCTTCAAGGGAGATTATTCTTTAATAGAAATATTGTAGCAGGTTCTCTTAAAGAAAGGAATTTGCTTTCTAGATAGCAAATTCTTTACTTTTTAAGTAGCCTCACCTACAGAAAGTATACAGCTAACCAGAGGCAACACTTTTCTCTTAAAGTTGTCTTCCTTGTAAAAAGAAACAAAATGGCATGCACACTATGTGAAGACTCAGATCAGCCTGGGTGGATTCAGCCTGGGCCCAGTATGATCAGAGTCTTCACTGTGCACTTAAAATATGCAGACTAAAACCAAATTGCAGCTAAAAGTCTATGCTACCTCCATGTTGAAAGGGACGACTCTGATCAGACTGGGCTCATGCCCAGGCTGATCTAAGTCTTTATGTGGTGCACATGCCACTTTACTGGTTTTGTTGTGCCGCGGCTCAGATGGTGTCTAAAACATGGCACTGTTTAAATACACCTTAATTTCATAGATGAACCAACCTGTTCTCTAGCAGGAGATGGCTGATGTGAGACTATTGGACTTCTGCTACGTGAAACAGAGCTGATACTTCCTCTTATGATATTTTCAAGATGTCGTCTAAATGCTGCAGTCTGGAGAACATTTGAGACCCTCTGTTGCTGGGACAGTCCCTCGATTTCTACAATAACAGCTTCAGGTCTATGTTCTTCTACATTAGGTGTATTTAATGGAACATTTTCTTTTCCTGATGCTTGGGCTGCATGGGCTGTCTCTCTGGCCTGAAGATTCTTTGCCATAAAATGGTTGATATTGTCACGATTGTTCTGCCCAGTGACTGGTCGGTTGTCATGTTGGATCTGTCTGAGCTCATTCAACCTCTCACTGAGAAAAAATGTATAAAAATATTTTATAAGCTCTTGGAAAAAGCAATAATATTTCAAACCCAAAGAAATAATATAGTATTAAATCAGAGTACATGTAGTAATAAATATTTGGATCTACAGAAAAGAAAAATATTCAGCATATTTCAAACAATTCAATTGGGATACATATTGGGGTACGTACATTCTATATCATGAATATGGGACATTTGCCCTAGGGCCTAGGAATATCCAGGATCAGCCACCTTCAACCCGTGGGGGAAATTTAATATTTCTTCCTTAAAAAATTATGCAAAAATTTATCTGAAAAGTTTCACACACTATAATCATCTTTATATACATGTAGTGTTCAGTGTTGTAAGATTGCTGCTGAAATAAAAAAAACATTGCTTAAATACCTTAATGGTCTCTAGATTCCTTGTCTACTTCCCTCACTAGCAAACAGTGTAGGCCCACGACAGTCTTACGAGACTCCACTATTTTCATCAACACATGATCAACATTCCACAGTTGATAATGATATGATTGCAGCCACCTTCTTGCGAGAAGGTTGTTACAAAAATTTACTATACATATGCAGCACGCAACATCCCAATGGGCATGCAACATTGAATCAACATTGATTCAACATCATCATGTTGAATCAAAGTTGATTCAATGTCAAGTTAAATTTGTATGCCTGTTGGGATTAAACTGAGAGTAAAAAAAAAACCCTAAAATTTATTGTGCTTATAATGGAGGAGGCTTTTGATATTTAAAACCATTCTAAGAGCAATGACAACTTCTAAATTCAATAGGTGTCTGAATATTTAGGGTAACTAAGGTGATCATTACTGAAACCAATAAATCATACCTTCTGCTTCTCTGCAACAGAACATCAATGGCAGACTCCATAGCCCTGCTATCTGTGTCACACCTGTCACTGTCTGAAATTGAATTCTCTGGTGTTTCAACGCTTTGAATAGCTGTAAGATTCTCGCCTCCTTCTGCCATAGTTGAAAATATTTATACCAACTGGCTGCCAAGGGATGACAAACCTGATAAATTTAGAAATTACACCTGGATTAGTTGGTCTGTTGACAGAGAGATTACTTGGTTTCCGAGCGAGACATTGTAAAAAGACATAAGCCGAGAACCAGTAAGCGGGCTTCTCGGAAAACCTGTCTAAAAATAGGCTATTCCACGAAATGAGGTCAATTCTATTTTAAGATTTAGAAATGGAAAGGATGCTTTGTTGAAATCCAGGGAGCCCTGATCACCTTACTCTTCCATATGCCAAAAGAAAATTATACAGACTAAAATTAAATATTGAATATTATATCACGATAAATGAAAATAAACAATGCAGCATATATTATATGTATCAAGCCCATACTGTGGCAAAATATACCATATAATTCTTATCCTTTCGATATTTATATTTGGGTTATGTCCCTTGCAAGTCTCAGACGATTATTGCGGGCAAACGAAAATGGAAAGAACGATAGATGATCTATTTGAGAAGATATACCAGTCAGAGAACTTGGCACAGAAAAGAAACAATTTGAAAAACGAATGTAAATGAGCTAGTGTTAATAGCTGACTGTAATTGTCTTAACTGTTAAAATTCTGTTGGGGAAAAATATCATCGAATTAAGGCTCTCATCTTCTTGTCATGTGTTTTGACGCACATCTAATTTGACGCACGGTTCGCTTATACCTGCATGGATAAATTGAAAAGTGCCTACTCCAAATATCATTTGAGGATTGCAGTGGCACTGTCAAGTGGAAACTCACTGACAGTCAATTACATGCACTATGAACACAAACAAAAAAGATGGTCACTTAAAAAAGTTGAAAAACTATTTGGGTCATATTAGTAAATAGTTAGGAACCAAAATGACCTAATTTCGATATAGATTTAAATAAATGGTAAAAAACAATGTACAGGTGTAGACTTCCATAAATTGTCTCTCTTTAATCTACTTTTGAGTAAGTAAAGGGGTGCTGTATGAGGCCCTTTGTGTGCATCCTCATCCTCGTGTGTGTGATCAAAAGGTTTGCCTGTTGTGTTTAGAGATAGTCTTTAAACTTGGTACAAAGTAACATCTTGTAAACTTGGTACAAAGTAACATCTTGGGAAGAACAACTGAATGCAGTGATGCATATTGGACCTTGGCTTTTCTGCCACGATAGCTCTAGTGGTAGAGC
The DNA here is from genome assembly GCA_963989385.1 of Ctena decussata. Lineage (NCBI taxonomy): Eukaryota > Metazoa > Mollusca > Bivalvia > Lucinida > Lucinidae > Ctena > Ctena decussata. The sequence continues at coordinate 82,703,631 of OZ022498.1, read as the reverse complement.
GCCTGCTACAGTATTACTCCTAAACGCCCTCTCCCTCTTGTCTAAAAGTACTGTTAAACTATTTTAAAGTTTTGCATGAATTCCTGTTTGCTTTGCTGGATAAAGTAGCTCTTTGAAATGGGGTAAACCTGGAGGAGAAAATTCCTTTAAGAATTGACCCCTACTAAAAAGGGAGGCAAATAATAATAATAGAATTTCTTCCTTTGAAGTGGCCAATCACCTTTATATTGCTTATTGGAGGTATTTTTGCAGTGACTGATTTACTACACTTTAGGCTCTAAATAACGCCCCCTTTCTCAAAATGCAACGCCCAGGGATGTTAAATAGGATTAATACAGTGTATGGAGACTTTAACTATGTGATGAATAATTTCTTCTTTTTTTCCCCCAGTAAAACAGGCAGTTCAACAGACAAATGAACAGCTTAAAGACTTGCAGGAAGAGTGTCTGTCTGTTCAAGGACAGTTGTTGCTTAAGGTAATTCAGGATTTTCGGGTGGGTAATCACCACAGGGTATAATCGATTCCGCTAATTTTCGCTTCCTGCAGAGACTGTACATCATATTTGGCTTCCTCTGAGACTGTCTGCAAACTCTTGCTTCCTGCAGGGACTACTGTCCTCGAAAAATGGCTTCCTGCTGAGACTGTCCGCGTGACTCTGCTTCCTGCCGAGAGCCTGAGCCTCGGCAGGAAGCAGAATCAAGCGGACAGTCTCTGCAGGAAGCCATTTATCATGTACAGAAGTCTCTGCAGGAAGCAAGAGATCGCAGACAGTCTCGGCAGAAGCCAAATATGATGTACAGTCTCTGCAGGAAGCAAAAATTAGCGGAATCGATTATACCCTGTGATCACACACTGCCTATGAATGTTAGCCACAAATAGAAATCAAAGCTCCAGATACTTGTAAGGATGGGTATTTAGGATGATTTTGAGATGATATTTCTTATTTCTCAACCAAAACATATGTTGTGACCCCTCATCTAATGAGGGGTCACAACTTACGTTTTGATGAGATGGTACTAATGACAGGGATCAAGCTAGGGGGCGATTTGGGCGAAATAATCGCCCTAGGGGCCGAAATTTCGCCCTAAATTGGGCTTAGGGAGAAGTGGGAGTCTCCCTAAAAAAAAAAAAAAAAAAAAAAAATTTTTTTTTTTTTTGGTAGAATTTTCATCAAATCATTCCACAAACAAGCTGTTATGACAATTTACCTTATAAACCCATTGCAGCTTATTAATCTTTCAATTTAATGTTAATAGTATGCATAATAGCTATTTTTCTTTAAAACTGAATGAAAAATTTCATAATCGCGCAATACCACTTCTCCCTTCACGGCTGTCACTTCTCCCAATTTCAGCTGGAGGGAGAAGTCACTTCTCCCTAAACTTTGAGTCTAGCTTGATCCCTGAATGAGGGGTCACAACTTATGTTTTGATGAGATGGTTCTAATGAGGGGTCACAACTTATGTTTTGATGAGATGGTTCTAATGAGGGGTCACAACTTATGTTTTGATGAGATGGTTCTAATGAGGGGCCACAACTTACGTTTTGGTGCAGAAAAATAGAAAGTTATCCCTAAATTATCACTGTTAACCTATTCTATCTTGAGCACTAGAAATGATCTGCCATTGATTCAGGGTTGTTATCTTTGGCCCTCAAGGCACTTAAGGGTCATTTATAAAGTTAAAAGTGAACCAGCTGGAAGAAATTGCGAGCTTTTGACAAAAAAAACCACCTAGATCAAACTGCTCATATGGAGACCTCTGAATTGGGTCTACACCATTTAATGTATTATTATTTCATAATTTGGCTTTATGATTGGAAGTTTCCACTCCTAGAATACCCCTAATATGTAAATTAGTTGTGTGTTATTCAGCTATAAGGTGGATATTTTCTCTTCCAAAACAGTACCAAAAATCTAGATCCTGTCATCCATCTTTAAAGGTTCTAGGCTTTTTTGGATTGTTTTGGAAGGGAAAACAGCCCTCTTATAACCAAATGAAAACATACAAAAATTGCAGTTCTAGATCAGACAGCTGATAAGGAGCAATCTGATTTGGGTCTGCACTGATTGTATTTCATATCAAGCTTACTTAGATGTAACCAATTGCCCCTACCCCACCACCTCCCATCAAAGTGATAAGTGGACTAGGCTAAATTTGAAGATAGAAGCTACTATAATAATAATAAAATAATAGTGCTGGCGTTAAAATTTTGTATTAAACATCAAACATTACCCAGGGTGGAAGATCACATGAGCCGCGACAAGGGAAAACCAACAAAGTGGCTTGTATGCCCTGCAAAAACTTAGACTAGCCTATGGATTTGCTTAGTCTGATCAGAGTCTTTGCTATGCACCAAAAGCGTAGCTTAGGGTCTAAGCTACCTCCATGCCGACTGCAAAGACTGATTAGACTGAGCCGATGCTCAGGCTGATCTTAGTCTTCACTGGGCCGACATGCCACTTTATTTGTTTTGCTGTGTTGCGACTCACATAGTTTTTGTTTTGATATGCTGCAAGGAAAAATGTGACTGAATCTTTTGGGAAGGACAACTAAATGCAGTAAACCAAACCTAATATTGACCATTACATGTATTTCATGGTTCACTGCACTTAGAAAAAAGCTTCACCAGCTATGTTTCAGTCAGTTTCTCGGTAACTTCTTTCTACAAAGGGTAGAGTCGTAATATTTTGCATAACCTTACATAGATCTGGGAAAAAACCAACAGGATGCAATGAACCATAGATCTGGTATTGACCTATCTTTCATGGTCCAGAGGTGGTCTGATTAATTGTTGCATACCATATTTATTCAGCTATAAAACAGGTGTATTTTCACCCTCAAAAATAACCCCAAGTAGGTAAATCACCAGTTATAGTGTTAATTCTGCTTCAAAATGATCTTTCCCTTCAAATTAAAATCCCCAAAATATGGCTCTAGATTTTTTTTTCAGAGGGGGCAAACACCCATCTTATAACTAAACAGATACAGTTCATATGAACTGCAACATGACAAAACCAACAAAGTGGCATGTGGGGGCAGCAAAGACTCAGATCAGCCTGGGCATTCACCCAGTCTGATCAGAGTCTTTGCTGCCTGCATTGAAGCTGCCCTTTAAGTGCATAGTGAAGACTCTGATGAGACTGAGCTGATACCAGGCTGATCTGATTCTTCGCTTCGCACACATGTCACTTTGTTGGTTTTGTCGTGTTGCCCCTCATATATTTAATGGTCTCCATTCAGCAACAGAAACTAACAGAGGAAGAGCTTAAGTCAAAGTGGCTGACCAGACAAGAGGAAATCCTTCGAGAACAGAAGAATGATCTACAGCAGCAGATTCAGACTCTACAAAGTAAAAAGGTGATTTATCATATTTTATGTTTTTGGCACATTGTGCGCTTAACATTTTAAAATTGGCAACTGTATACAAATAAGGCAGCTTAACATTTTAAAATTGGCAACTGTACACAAATACTTATCATTAACTTTCTCCCTAATAAGCACACATTTCAAAAACTTATTCTGTAGAGAAAAGAAATGAAGATAATGCCTGTGGATCACCATAGTTATTGCGAGTTTGCACTGGTATTATTATGATGAGACAACATAGTTTTATCATTGTGACATATTGATGACTTTAGTACAATACAATTACAATACATGTAATTTATTGTTTCATCTCAATTTACAAATGAGACATGAAAATTGCAGTTTCAACAGTGACATATAACATATTGTTTATAACTAGAGGCAGACATACAGACAGAGAGAGAGAGATAGATAGATATATATGTATATGATGTCACCTTTAGCTGCTAGGGTATGCTATGCATACCAGCATTGGTTTGCATAGCAGACCATTGCTGATGCAATGTGACAAGTGAAATTTCATAATCAAATAGAAGAGCTTTCTCAAATAAATAATTTATTCTCAAATAATTTAAGGTATATAGGTACATCTCCATGTTTTTTGTGCTATTTTACAAAGGGAAACAACTTCTGTGACTTTATGTTTGCTTCCCTAGAAGAGGAAGCCCTTCAAACATAGGTAAAAGGTTTCCCATAGCCTAATAGCCATAGGGGCGGTGGTGGTGTGGGGGGGGGACCCACTGTATCTTGGGCACAGCTGATGAAAGGAGCCCATCTCTCTCCTTTCGCTGCCTTATCAAACATAGGAATTTGCTTCTAAATTCTTCCCTTTAAGATTTAACCCTAATATTGTGAAGAGAGGCAAACATGAAAATGGCAGAGTTGCTTCCCTTGAAAGTGTGATCATTTACCTTAAATAAATTCATTAACACTTATTTTGAAGACAGAGTTAGAAGAAGAGAGATTGTCTGAGCAGAGAAGTTTCTGTCTGGAGTTAGAAGAGTTTAGTTCAAGGTTTGACCTCACTGGACAAGGAACAAGACAGAGGGAGCTCCTTAAACATGGTGCTCTAGAGAAACTTCAACAAGAGGAGAAGGTTCTGAAAGGAGGTTGGTATCAGTCACTAGGGCCAGTCCATTTATGCCTATACCCAGTTGTAAAAATAGAGGTTATCAGAATACTGCCATCACCCCCAGCCAAATCTAATTATAAACAGTATCATTCCTAGTATTGGGACAGCTGAGCAAACAATGCAGTCTCTGATCAGACTAAAAGAGCAGTCTGATTAGTGTTTTCCATTCCATCTGTGCCTTTGGGTGCTTCAATTGACATTGTAAAACCAAACTAATTCAATTTTAGGACACTTGCAATAATTATTTTAGGTATCTAATATTTGTAAAATTTTTATGGTATTTTAAAATTGGTAGGGAGATAATTGTATTATAGCTTGTTATGACATCTTATAAAACTAGACAGCCCCCTGTGATATGCATTCTTTCATGCAAAACAAAATAGACTGTACTTGTCAAACAAAGAAATGCCACAAATCGGTCATTTTAAGGTGAAAGGGTACTCTGTCAGGGGCAGCAGCTTTGTCATTTTCATTTTTTGCCTCTCTTTTCAATGGGCGTTTGGTCTAATCATAGACCAAATGCCCAAGAAGGACATTCTGGTTGTACAAGGGGATTGGAATGCTAAAGTTGGGAAGGATGCACAGGCATACTGGGGAAACATTTGTGGACCCTACTGCAATGTCGAGACTAATGACAGAGGTCTCACACTTCTAGAGTTTGCAACCTGTAACAGCCTAGTACTGACAAACACCCTCGGCCTTCGCAAACCATCAAGAAGATGGACATGGCACAGCCCAGATGGGAAACACCACAATCAGATTAATTACATCTTGGTGAGGAAGCGCTTCCGATCAGGAGTTAACATCCATAGGACAAGGAGCTTTCCTGGAGCAGACATAGGAAGTGACCATGGCCTGGTGATGATGACCTTCCGAGTTCATATGAAGAAGGCCAACCCAGCCAAGACTGAACTTTGATCTTGAGAAGTTAAGGGACCCAGATGTGACATGCACTTTTCAAGCAACAATAGGTGGGAAATTCGCACCACTCATTGGTCTGAGGGATGATGACATGGACATAGATACCATAATTACCACCTACAATACAGTAGTGACTGATGCAGCCAGTGAGATACTTGGGAAGGAATGTCGCAGGAAAAAGCCCTGGGTCACCAGAGATGTTCTCGACCTCTGTGATGAGAGGAGAAATTTAAAGAAGAAGCGGTATGAAGCAGAAGGAGCAAAAAAATACAGGGAAGCAAACAAGAGGATTCAGAAGGCAGTGAAGAAAGCTAAGGAGGACTGGATAGGCATTCAGTGCGAGGAGATTGAAACTTGCCTGAACAAAAACAATAGCAAGAAAGCATACCAGCTGGTGAAGGATCTAACTTTAGAGAAACAGAGTAGATCCACAACTATCCAGGACAGGTCTGGGAAATGCCTTACCGAGGAACAAGAGATTCTCTGCAGATGGACAGAATGTTGCTCAGAACTATACAACCATGAGACTGACTGTGACAATGCAGTTCTGGATTGCAATCAGCCTCCAGAAGAAGATCAACAACAAATCCTTCGTGAGGAAGTTGAGATTGCAGTAGCAGCACTAAAGAAGGGAAAGTCTGCCGGAGTTGATAATATACCAGCAGAACTTGTTCAAGCTGGCGGGGAGACCATGATTGATGTTTTAACAGATATCTGTAACAGCATCTGGAGAACGGGAGACTGGCCTACCCCATGGACTCAGTTGCTGATTATTACACTCCCCAAAAAGGTTAACCTACAGCTGTGCCAGAACTACAGAATCATCAGCCTCATCAGTCATTCAAGCAAAGTCATGCTGAAAGTCATCTTGGACAGTCATCTTGAACATCTTTTTTTTTTTCTGGTTTCGTCACCAGATATTGTCAGGGTCACTGACGAGGCTTTATTAGCCGAAACTACGTAGTCTGGCCCATGTTTCTACTTCTGTATGTATTCTCTGCTCTTGAAGGGACTTTTTAAGATTTTAATTAAACCACAAGCCGAAGAGATAATCACTGAAGAACAGCTGGGTTCCGAGCCGGAAGGAGCCCCACAGAACAGATCTTCAACCTTAGAATCCTGTGTGAAAAGTATCTCCAACATCAGCAGAATCTGTAACATGTCTTCATTGATTTCAAAAAAGCCTTTGACAGGGTATGGCATGCAGCCTTATGGGCTACCATGCGGAAGTACAATATCAGTGCAAATCTAGTTCGCACCATTGAGCAGCTATACGACAAGGCTACAAGTGCAGTCCTGATGAATGGCAGCACAGGGGAATGGTTCAGAACAACAGTTGAAGTAAGAAAAGGATGTCTTCTGTCACCAACCCTCTTCAACGCTTTTCTCGAACGGGTCATGTCTGATGCTCTGGAAGAACATGACGGAAAGGTTAGCATAGGCGGCAGAAACATTACCAATCTGCAGTTTACCGATGACATAGACGCTCTAGCTGAGGAAGAGCAGGAACTAGAAGCCCTAGTTGAAAGTCTTGACAAAACCTGAACAAGGTATAAGATGGAGATCTGTGCTGAGAAGACCAAACTGATGACAAACAGTGCAGATGGCATCCGGAGGGAGATCATGGTAAAAGGGCAGAAGCTGGGTACTGTAACAAGCTTCAAATACCTTGGAGCAGTTGTCTCAGATGATGGCTCTAAACAGGAGGTTCTCTCAAGGATTGCACAAGCCACTTCAGCTCTTACCAAGCTGAAACCAATTTGGAGAGATAACAAAATATATCTCTTGGATCAAAGGTGACACTTATGTGCTCCCTTGTCATTTCCATATTTTTGTATGCCTGTGAATCGTGGACCTTGGCAGTAGAGTTAGAGAAAAGAATGCTGGCCTTTGAGATGAGATGCTACCGAAGGTTACTGAACATTTCATACAAGGACCATATTACCAATGAGGAAGTTTGCAGAAAGATCCAAGCAGCCATTGGAGAATATGATGAACTCCTGGCGCTGGTCAAAAAACGGAAACTAAGGTGGTTTGGCCACGTTTCAAGGTCTTCTGGTGTAGCAAAGATGATGCTACAGGGCACAGTGAAAGGAAAAAGAAGAAGAGGTAGACAGAAGAAGAGGTGGGAAGACAATATTAAAGAGTGGACAGGGATGGATTTTGCCAGCTCAACTAGGGCAGCTGAAAACTGGACAAGATGGAAAGGGATTGTTTCGAAGTCATCTGTGGTGCCCCAACGACCTAGTAAGGTTATGGGATAGAATAGAATCTCAGTGGGAGTGCACCCATAAATATACACCTTAAAATTTTGTAGTGTATTATATGGGGCACACAACACTGAAACATAATGTACATTAGATATGAATATAATGTTATTTGTATGTTACAGTGAGGTTCATTCAGCTTTAATTGTCTCCATACTGTAAATATTCTAATAATGAAAATTAGTAAGTTAGTTTAGACTTATTTTTTACTCATAATGTCAAATACAGGCAAATGGGTTGGGTCACAAGTTCTAACAAAATTAGTTATGACCTTTCTCGCATTAGTTATGGCTCTTCCATTAAAGACAGCAAAAAAAGAAAAAGGGAAATCAAATTATCAAGGCTATGTAAAGCAAAAGTCTTGAATGTCCTCATGAAGTAGCTTTAGATCCTTGGTTGTCCATAGAGTGCATATGGAAGGCTCTGATTAGACTGTGTGCACTTGAAGGCACATTTTTGTTTTACACAGCCCTGATAATTTGATTTTCTGTTTTTTTATCAAGAGCTTGAGCTTTACACCCAGAAACATCTAGAGATAGATCAACTTTCGTTGGAAAAAGAAAGCTTGAACAAACAACTTAGTGAACTGCTGGAGAAAACAAAAGGTATGTGGACAGTGTTGGACTCCTGGAAGTCAGAAGATAGGCATTGTCGTAAATATATTGAGAAAAACTAGTTGTTTGATAAAAATTTCAGTTTTGGATACTTAACAGGGTTGCTACAGTATGGAAAAACATCTGGTCAGGGAATTTGGAAAGGATTTGGAGGAACTAGTCAGTGAAGGGTCAGGAAATTTGAATCTTAATGACTAATGCAGTATTTTGGATACTTAACAGGGTTGCTACAGTATGGAAAAACATCTGGTCAGGGAATTTGGAAAGGATTTGGAGGAACTAGTCAGTGAAGGGTCAGGAAATTTGAATCTTAATGACTAATGCAGTATCCGATTTTTAAGTGACATCCAGATTTGCAAGTGATACCTTTAGCACTGTTTAAGAGTATAGATCATAATAAAATTCTGGATTTGTAAAAGGGTATGGAAAATTGGAATATATCTGGATAAAGTCAGAGATTTTTGAAGTGGCGGATGACTGGCATGCCTGCACAAAGTTCATGTCACGATTTCACAGCATACCTTGAAGATGTAGGTTATGTCATGGCTTCCTTTCCAAAGCAGCTATGTAGCTCAGGGTTTGCTGTCTCTGTTAGTGCATTTATTCAGTTAGCAGGTGTTTAGACGGGGAGGGAGCAGGGTACCAGAGAATGTGTTTTCTATTTTGCCTTTAGATCTCTCGAAAACACTTGAAAATGAAGTGAAAGAAACACTTACCATGGAAGAAGAAAAGATTAGAATCACCAATAAACCTCAGAGGGATCCAGAGTTTATAACGTGAGCAATGAAATACTAAAAGATTGTAACAGTGAATAAGAATATAATGATATTCTTCATCCATGAACATTATGTCCTTTTCCAGAATGTGATTTAAGGCCTGTTCTTTCACTACTGTTTAGAATATCTTGTTAAAACTTTACACAAATGAAGCTCTCTATTTCTCAGGGGTTATCTGCCCTTTTCTCAGGGCTTTTCACATGAATTCATGAAAAGATCTACATAAAATCAGAGTTGAAAGGGATTTTTCTGAAACTTATCCTAAATGATCAACTTTACAAAGACCTCCTTATATCACCAAATTTTGAATAGACACAGTTTGAGATAGAGATGAGTTTGTTTTTGAAACAAAAACATGTCTTCCCCTACCTCCCCATTTATGTTCGCAAACAATGAAGACCTTGATAGGACTGCTCTTGGAGATATCTGGACCCAAATGCTCAAAGTAGTATAGTGAGTCAGGTATGCTGATATTATTGCTGAAACATCGTGAGGAGTTTGAGGTGCAAAGCTTTTCACATTTTTTTTGCAGCAAAAATAGTAGTATTTTTGCATATGATGCATTTTAAACTGTAGCAGTCTCCTTAACTAAATAGCATTACATTCCATGATCTGAGTCATCGTTAATGTCATGAGTACTCTGGGTAAATTAAGGTATCTGTATCTTCAGTATTCAGAAAGAGCTGAATGAGGCTAAGTCTCTGAACCTAGAAGAGAGGTGTACTGACTATCAGAAAGAGTATCAGCAGTTACAGCAGAGATTATGGCAGAAAAAAGTCCAGCAACGACAGCAACAGCTGAAACAACAACAACAGCTTAAACAACAACAAGACTTGCAGTTACAACATCAGCAACGGTTCCAGAAAGAACAACAGACTCAACACAAGCAACAGCTACAGAAACAACCATCCCTCTCACAGACCAGACAAGGACATCATAATCAACAAGCTAGTCAGGTACATGTGTAATTATATCTGTCTAATAACAGCAGTGAAACTGTGGCTGGCAAAAAACATTCAGACATATACTAAAATAGAATGATTCAGTTTTAAAATGTAAAGCTTCTCCATCCTTCTCCATAAGCAGCTTTTCTCTGATCCTAAGTTCTGCCTCATTTCATTGACAATAATTCTTTGTAATATGCACTTGTTAGAAAGAAATTTTACTATAAGTATTAGCTGCAATTTTCAAAAGTCGAGTGCTCAATGCGCTGAAAAGTTTGAATATAATAAGTCTCAGAGTGACAGCTGTCATATGTCTTGATTGTTTATTTTGTCATTGCAGGAGTCTGATGATACTAATGAGTTCAGCCAGGAGCTATTGAGTGAGATATTTAGTGACTCTGATGGTGCCTCAGACCAGGATCTCAAAGTGACAGAGATGCCAACTGACACCACTGTAAACAGGCATACATTCAGATCTGGTAGAGTGTTCTTTTATGTGTTGAAGAGTACATGTTCATAATTGTCTCATAACCCTAACTTTTTTATCCTGTCTCCCAAATATTTTGTTTCTGCTCTTTGCAACCATGATCTAGCAGTCTGGTTTCCATAGTACACTTTAGCATATTTCAGTGTAGAAACTATTAGAATATCTGGGGTTGCATTGTGTATGTAAGACTAACCAGAGTTCATCAAATAAATATAAAATTATGCACATTTCAGTGTAGGAAACTCAAACACCGAAAAAGTTAGATATGCTCAGAGTTGCATAGATATCTAGGTAAATCAGAGGTTGCTTAAATAAACCATGAAATTTGCAGTGATTGAATTGCTTGTGAAACTAAATTTTGCTGCTTTTTTGGTTTTATATAGTTGAATAAGCAGTTTTAATTTCAGAACATTTTTAAAAGCATTTTACTTAATAATATTTTATCATGGTGTTAATGTTTGCCCATAAAACAAAGAAGCAATTCTAGCATATGATAATTTCCAGAAATGGTCAGTAATATTCAGCAGGAATACTCGTCACAGTGGTGTTGCTTATAAATATTTAGATACTTTGGCTTCCACCTCAAACAAGTTCTTTAGGAAATATTTACATTCTTGGTGTATTTACTGAAAAGCCCTATAGTAAACCGTGGGAACCTAATGTAGTTTACATTCCAATAATTACATTGAGCCACGCGACGTCAATGACGTAAAAATAAACAATGGCTCTCTACAACCTGATTGGACGTCAGCAACGTCATGACGTCATGCATGCTGTTCTGCTGTTACTGATAAAACTGCGTGTACATGTTTTACTGCTTCAATTTTATGGCTTATATAAGAATTTTCATGAAAGATTTGATTGAAACGAATGTAAATATAAGCAATAAAATTAATTTTTCTGATGTTTATCGAAGTGTAAACTACATTGGGTCACACGCAAAGTTTACATGAACCCCTTCGGGTTCGGGGTTCATTCACTTTGCACGTGACCCAATGTAGTTTACACTTCGATAAACCTCAGAAAAATGAAATTCATTCCTTAAACTTTTAACATGTTAATTTTCTCACCGTATTACAGTCATAATGATTACTTTCTTTCTGTGATGTAGTATTTCGTACATATGAGATTACTGTGAATTAGCATGATTTATATATGAGCAGGGGCAACTATAGATTCACTGTGATGAAATCTGAAATATATTTCCCAATTTCCTCTACAAGGACAGTAAGCCTGAATCAGTCCTTAAGGTATATGGGTACATGGTCATGTTTTCTGTCCCTTCTATTGTGACTTCCTGTTTTCTTCCCCGGATGACATAGCCCTTCCAAAAGGACTCAATTCTTAACAGTAAGAATTTGCTTGTAGAGGATCAGATTCTTTCTTGTAAGAATTGACTCTTCTACGAGCAAATCCTTTCATTTGAGAATTGACCCCCATTGAGAAGAGAGACAAAAACAAAAAAGAAATGGAGATGTGTAATTTCTCCTAAAAGGCTACCCATTCACCTTAATAACCCAAATCAGTTCACATAGAAAAAAAGGATGCCCAGGCTGATCTGAGTCTTCCATGGGTGCACATGCCACTTTGTTGGTTTTGTCACATCATGGCTCAAATGTGCATTAAGGAGTATAGATACATCTCCATGGTCACACTGCAATTTTACAATGGAGACAACCTTTCACTATAGTATAATCCCTCCACAGGGTGCTTCTTTTAAAGGAAAGAATTTGCTTTCTCTAGAGAGAGCAAATTCTCTACTTTAAAAGTAGCCCCTTCTGAGAAAGGAAGCCCGTATTCCTATTTCAGAGTGACCTCCCTTAGAGGTATTTCCATATACTAGAGCTCTAGATAAGAGGGGTATTTGATAATTAAGGATAATTTTTGTTATTTCTGCATAAAAACATATATTGTGACCCCTCATCTGAACTGTCTCAATGAGACGGTTCAGATGAGGGGTAACAATATATGGTTTCAATGATAAATAAAAAAAATTATCCATTGTGACCCCCCATCTAAAATGTCTCAATGAGACGGTTTAGATGAGGGTTGGTTGGTTGATTTGATGCTTAACGTCCACGGTAAACAACTAAGGTCATGTCGGGACGGTCAGTTAACCTAACCACACTATTCCTGGGCAGGCTTAGACCTCCTAAGCGGTTAACCAGTACTAAGTGCACATACTTTCGCCAGTAACTGACAACTGCCCTTCTTGAATCAGCGGAGGGAGAAACGAAAGTATGTGGCCAGACCGGGATTCAAACCCAGGACCTCTGACTTACGAGTCAGGTGCCCTACCGATTGCGCTACCCGGCCCGGCGTTTAGATGAGGGTTAACAATATATGGTTTCAATGATAAATGAAAAAAAAAAAGATCCCTCAATTATCATCAAATACCCCTCTTATCTACAGCTCTGATTCACTTATGATAACAAAATTTATATATATATTTTTATAGGATCAAGGCCAAGAGTACATTTCCAGGAAGACAGACCTTGACACTGGTTAGGACTGCTAGATTAGAAACAAACTCATTATCTACATCTAGTCAAATTCTTTTTATATTAAATTACAGAGCAGATTAGAAAAGTATTTGATGATAGATAATTTGACATACTTTACATCAATTCTCAATTGAGCTAGATGACAGAAGTTTTCGAGAAGCTTGGCTCACTTATGCAGTGACGGAAGAGTGTTGTTTAATTTTTGCTACTCAAATGAAATCTTGTCTTACTAAAGTTTGTATTTTCTGCTTCTGGTATTAATCTGGTCATATGACTGATATTATGGCATTAGTAGTGTAATGAGAGTTTTTGAAATTTCCAGTTGGATAGAAAGTGAGCTCCATTTCAACTTTGTGCAAGCATAAAAACATAATTAGCTCACCTGAGCCGAAGGCTCAGAGGTGAGCTTATAGGATGGGAGTCGAGCCGTCGTCCGTGGGTGGGTAGGTGGGTGGGTGGGTGCGTCAACACTTTCAAACATAAATATCTCAGAGACCAGTGGGCCGATCGCAATCAAATTTTATCTGAAGCATCATTTGGGTGGGGGAAAGGCTGCATTAGGTTTTGGTGCCGATCAGCTCAGAACTCTGGTTTCCATGGCAACAGATAGCCCCCATAGGGTTATAATGGGGAAAATGGCGTCATCACGTTTTCTCGATTGTTTTTGATTAAATCCTTATCATACTTGCAGGTAATGATGACATACACAAGAGCTTGGATGAGTTCGAAATTCAGCCGGATTCCAGCACAGACTACGGAGTTAGCTGCCCTTGAGCGTTTGAAAAAAATCCCATAGGGTTATAATGGGGAAAATGGCGTCATCACGTTTTCTCAACTGTTTTTGCTTAGATCCTTATCATACTTGCAGGTAATGATGACATACATAAGAGCTTGGATGAGTTCGAAATTTGGCCGGATTCGACCACAGACTACGGAGTTAGCTGCCCTTGAGTGTTTGAAAAAAATCCCATAGTGTTATAATGGAGAAAACAACGTCATCACATATTTTTAGAAAAACTTTGTCATCGCTGTATTGCCTACATTTCTCAACGGATTTTAAAATAACTTCACACAAATGTAGGGCATGACGATATCTCGAGCAAGTTCGACTTTCAGGATGCTGCGCCCAAGGTCAAGGTCACTGTGGCTATTTTTAGAAAAACTTTGTCAGCGCTCTAGCACCTTCATTTCTGCAGATTTTAAAATAACTTCACACAAATGTAGGGCATGACAATATCCCGAGCAAGTTCGACTTTCAGGATGCTGCGCCCAAGGTCAAGGTCACTGTGGCTATTTTTAGAAAAACTTTGTCAGTGCTCTAGCACCTACATTTCTCAGCAGATTTTAAAATAACTTCACAAAAATGTAGGGCATGACAATATCTCGAGCAAGTTTGACTTTCAGATGCTGCGCCCAAGGTCAAGGTCACTGTGGCTATTTTTAGAAAAACTTTGTCATGGCTCTAGCACCTACATTTCTCAGCAGATTTTAAAATAACTTCACAAAAATGTAGGGCATGACAATATCTCAAGCAAGTTTGACTTTCAGGATGCTGCGCCCAAGGTCAAGGTCACTGTGGCTATTTTTAGAAAAACTTTGTCAACGCTCTAGCACCTACATTTCTCAGCAGATTTTAAAATAAATTCACACAAATGAAGGGCATGACAATATCTCGAGCAAGTTTGACTTTCAGGGTGCTGCACCCAAGGTCAAGGTCACTGTGGCTATTTTTAGTAAAAACTTGGTCATCGCTCTAGCGCCTACATTTCTCAACAGATTTTAAATCAACTTCACACAAATGTAGGGCATGACAATATCTCAAACAAGTTTGACTTCCAGGGTGCTGCGCCCAAGGTCAAGGTCACTATGGCTATTTTTAGAAAAACTTTGTCAGCACTCTAGCACCTACATTTCTCAATGGATTAAAAAATAAATTCACACAAATGTAGGGCATGACACTATCTCGAGCAAGTTCGACTTTCAAGGTGCTGTGCCCAAGGTCAAGGTCACTGTGGCTATTGTTAGAAAAACTTTGTCAGCGCCCTAGCACCTTCATTTCTCCATGGATTTTGAAATAACTTGACACAAATGTAGGGTATGACAATATATCAAGCAAGTTCAACTTTCAGGATGCTGTGCCTAAGGTCAAGGTCACTGTGGCTATTTTTAGAAAAACTTTGTCACGGCTCTAGCACCTACATTTCTCAACGGATTTTAAAATAAATTCACACAAATGTAGGGGATGACAATATCTCGAGCAAGTTCGACTTTTAGGGTGCTGCAATCAAGGTTTTTGATTAGATCCTTATCATACTTGCAGGTAATGATGACATACATAAGAGCTTGGATGAGCTCGAAATTTGGCCGGATTCGAGCACAGACTACGGAGTTAGCTGCCCTTGAGCGTTTGAAAAAAATCCCATAGTCTTATAATGGAGAAAACAACGTCATCACATTTTCATTTTTCGTCGGATCCTCTTCATACTTGCAGGTCATTAGGGTATTGCATAAAAGCTTGGATTATTTAGCACTTTGGCTAGATCCCACCACTGACTATGGAGTACCTGCCCTGAGCATCCAAAAAATCAATGTCGCCACTTTTTCTTCGTTTCTACTGATCTACTGAAAAGGTACCCATTTACTGAGCAGTAAATGGGTACCTTTTTCGAATCAGGGAAGGATAAGGCAGCGAAAGGAGAGGGATGGGCTCCGCCTTTCATCAGCTGTGCCCAAGATACAGTGGGTCTCTAACCTCCACTGCCCCTACGGCTATTAGGCTATGGGAAACCTTTACCTTTTTTTTTTTTACTGATCTGATCCTTTTCAAACTTGCAGATAATGAGGAAATGCATAATATCTTAAACAAGTTCAAATTTTGGTTAGATCAGGCCAACCACTACGAAGTTAGCTGCCCTTGACTGCTCTGTCTATTGTGCTCTTGATCGGATACTTTTTAAACTTGCATATATTAAATGAGGGCAGACATAATGTTTTGGATGAGTTTAATTTTCAGCCTGATTGGACCACTGACTGTGGAGTTAGTTGCCCTTGAGCATCTTAAATATCCCTATAGGTTTACAATGTCTCTCAGGTGAGCAATTGTTGCCCTTTGGGCTACTTGTTTGATATTGCAGTGGCTTGCTTGTATAGAACTATAGATGGGCATCTTCATCCTGATTTTAGTTAAAATTTTGTTAGAAGTTTTCCATATGATGGGCAAGGCACTATCAGGCTAGCTATTCTGCATATGGACAAGTCTTGTTAGAGAAGGGTCAAACAACATGAGTTTATATGAACAAATTAAAAAAACTATCCAAGAAATATCAGTCAGATACATTCCTTTATATCTGGAACTCTGAAGATTCTAGTCGGATTTTGTTTGACATATCAGTTTAGTTAATAAATTATTTGACAAAATTGCTTCGTTAGTTGTCTATAGTTTTAAGTATGTGGGGTAAATAGAATCTTTCATTGGTCTCGAATGTGGACAGGGAAATCCTTACGTGAGGGCACATGGGATGTGTCGGAAATGAGGCTTGCAGAGTTTCCGACACATCCCTTGTGCCCAAGGGTTGGGATTTCCCTGTCCGCACCGGAGACCAATGATTGATTATTTTTCTTACCTATGATAATAATTATTTCAAATTGAAGGGGGAACTATTATTCCATGTGAACATATACAAGCGTAAGTAGTATTGTGACATAACGTCAACATTATTTCAAACTTCAGTTGGTAACGTTTTCAAAATGGCGGCACCCTCAACAGTGTTTGTTTGAATCATTGACTATTTCGGAGTTTTTTGTTTATTTCTCTCGATTTTTAGCTCACCTGAGCCGAAGGCTCACAGGTGAGCTTATAGTATAGGCAGGCATCCGTCCGTCCGTCAGTCTGTCCGTCAACATTTTAAAACGACATCTCTGAAACTAAAAGACCCATTGTAACCAAATTTCATATACAGCATCTATAGGCAGGGGGAACCAATAATACTATTTTTTATCCAAATCCCTTCATAACTTTGGTTGCTATGGCAACTTAAAGTTTCCATTGACTTGTATGGGAAAAATTGAAAAATTGCATTTATTGCTATGTCATTGCAGATATTTTGACAAAACTTTTACAGCAATGTTCCTTGAGTAGTTCTCTATCAACCACATGGAATTCATATAAATTGCACAATTTGGCTGGTTGCCATGGCAACCGAATGGTTAGAAATAGAAAAAAATCATCTCCTCAGAAACTATACAACTAATAAAGCTCAAACTTCACAGAAAGGATCTTAGTACTAGTCTTAATAAAAATACTGTTTTTCTTGGCAATTGCTCTAGCAGTTTGGTTGCTATGGGAACTGAAAGTTGCCATTGACTTATAATGGCAAAATGGAAAATTTGCATTTACTGCTATGCCACTGCAGATATTTCGACAAAACTTTCATAGAAATGTACCTTGAGAAGTCTTTAACCAGCCATGTTAAATTCATGCAAATTGCGCAATTTGGCTGGTTGCCATTGCAACCAAATAGTTAAAAATAGAAAAATATGAAAAAATCATCTCCGCAGAAACTGTGTTGCCAATAAAGCTCAAACTTTACAGAAAGAACCTTAGTACTAGCCTCTATAGAATAATTGTTTGTCATGGCAATTGCTCCAGCAGTTTGGTTGCTATGGCAACTAAGAGTTTCCATTGACTTATAATGGGGAAAATGGAAATTGGCAATTTTCGCTGTCTAACTGCAGTTATTTAGATTTCTTTCTACAGAAATGTTTCTTGAGTAGTCCTCTACGATTCATATGAATTTTTCTCCAAATCGCTGGTTGCCATGGCAAAATATAGGGTAAATTTTCAAAAAAAAAAAAAATCTTCTGCTCAGAAGCCATGTGGGGGATGAAGCTGATATTGTGCAAATGTGTTGATGACAGTAGCCTCTACATAAGTTTTATTCTCTTTTCTTCCAATCCCATAAGAATTTTGGTTGCTATGGCACTTTATAGTTTCCATTGACTTATTATGGGGAAAATGAAGCCATGAGGGGGATGAAGCTGATTCTTCGCATACATATTAATGACATTAGCCTTTACCTAAAGTATGTTTTATATTATCATTGCCCATGTGAATTCGTTGCTATGGCAACTTAAAGTTTCCATAGACTTATAATGGGGAAAGTGGACATTTGCTATTTATTTCTGTGTAACTGCAGATATTTTGACAAAAGCTTTACAGAAATGTTCCTGGAGTAGTCCTCTACCAGCCATATGAATTTTTCCCAAATACCTGATTTTGATTGGTTGCCATTGCAGCTGAAAGGCCAACTTTTCATTTTTTTTCTTTTTTTTTTTTTTTTTTTTTTTTTTTTGTTATTTTGCCAAAGATCTTCTGAGAACCATTAAGGGGGGATAAAGCCTTTTTTTTTTCTTCATAAATGTTTGTTATATTATCCTCTACATAAATGGTGTTTTTTATTGCTGTTGTGCATGGTGTTTTGTTGCTGTAACCTCAGTGCTCAGGTGAGCGATATAGGGCCATTGGCCCTCTGGTTAAGACATAGAAACAGATAATGATGGACTTATAAAGAATGAATTTCTTTGAGGAAATTCATTGCTTTAAGAATTAATGCATAAGTATCGAATCACCGAGCAGGACTTATCGCATTTCATTGAGTGAGTGGTGATACAAAGAATTCAAGCTCTTGTGAGCTGTCCCAACCCATGGGCAAGACAGAATTTTACAGCACCGCTAAAACTAGAATAAACTCTGTCTCGTAGGTAAGAAAGATAGGTCTGAGCAGACAGTGGAGACCCAGTTCAGACTGCTCTTAAAGGAGCAGCCTGTTCAGGGCCTATACTGTATGTCATTCAATCTGCATCTTTTGGATGCATTTTGCATTGTAAAACCAAATTGTTCAATTTTTAGGATAATTGCAGTAATTATTTTAGGCGTCAAAATTTTTCAGAAATTATCTGGTACCCAAAATATAAGGGCACCTAAACAAATTACTGAAAGTGTCCTAAAATGTTATAATGCCTGCCACTACATAAAGCAGAAAACTAGACACAGTTAATAGTAAACTCTCCGTATCTCAAAGTTGGATTTCATCCCAAACTACTGATATCTCAAAGTAAATTTTCTGGTCACAGAAAATTTACTTTGAGATATCAGTAGTCTGAAATAACAGGAGCTGAATTTTAAAGAAAGGAGATATGTCCTAACTACATTCTTCGATATAAGAGGGTACTTTGAGGCATCAGTGCTAGAGATATTGAGAGTAAACTGTATTATCGACATTTCTGTGAGCTTACTGTAATAAGTATACATTATTGGGACACTTCTGTTCAACTGGACTGCTATTTTTGAATTTTGTGTAGTCCTTTTTCCAGTTGGGAGAATTCTTATCCAGTTTTTACTGGGTAGCATCTGGTGCAGACCTTGATTGCAAAGTTTGGTGTAGGCAGTGTAATGTGGGCCTGTGGTATTTGTGTTGGTAGTTTTGTCCTGATACTTGCAATTTTTGCAGTAAGAAACTGACAGGTTGGATGTGTGTGTTCTTAAAATATGACATGCTGCATGCTTTTTTCTGTTTCTTTTTTTTTTTCTGTCACATTGCGACTACATTTAAGAGAGGGCCACATGGAAGATTAGTGTTTAACTAAATGTGTATTTCCCTCTGTAAATAAAGTCTATTATTATTATTATTATTATTATCCACCTAGCATTGGCAGAATTGACAATGATTCTTTTGTCAAGTTTTCTCGTTTAGCTCTGTTTTGTGACATTGTACATGTCATTCTTGCTTTGTGATTGTCTGGTTGGTTATTTTGGATTTAACAGTCCTTAAAGACAGTATTTTAGTCTGTATTGAGCATCTCTCAGAGGGAAAGGGAAAGAAAAGGAAAATAGGATAGACGAGAGTATAAAGAATTTAAAAAAAAAGTCAGCCCTATTAATTGGGATCTGCATCATTCACCATTTTGCAGGCCTTTTCTTTAACCAGCCTTTGATAGTAAACTTGTTTCACATGTAGGGCAATGACAGTAATTGAGTAAGGTGTCCAGTTATTTAGGGTGTTTATGGTATACCGTATATGCGGTAATTTTTTGCGGGTTCAAATTTTCGCGGTTAAGGATAAAAAACATAAACATTATTTTTCACGATTTTTAATTTTTGCAGTTAGCAAAATGTGTGAAAAGCAAAACTACTTTTTTTTCACTTGAGCTAGTTCTTTCATTAACCTGCGGCAGGGCTGCCACAGGTTAATGAAAGAACTGGCTCAAATGGAAGTACCAGCAATTACCGAAGCAAACAGAAACAAAATATAGGAATACTGTGTCCTAAGAAGATACTTTGTAAAAAACAGAGAATTATTTCAGGATTTTAATATTCACGGTTTCTAAGTGACCGCAAAATACCGCGAAAAATGGAACACCACAAAAATTATCTTGTTTACGGTATCTAGGTATGTTATGCACATGCTCTTGTAGCAGATGACCACACCAGACAAAAGTTTGTATTATATTCATTTGGCTATCAGATGGGTTCCCCCAACCCCGCACCCCCGCCCCACCCACCCCATCCCTTCCAAAGCAGCCAAAAAATCATCTCTAGGCCTCAGAAGATGGATTTTTATTCTTTTGGAAGGGTTAAAGTTATAGCAGAATTATACTAGGCTAATTTAGATATTTTGAGTCATTTTGGAGGGGAAATTCCCCATTTTTAGCCAGATTTTCATGGTATAAATTAGGCAAGCAGCCAATAGCCAAATTAGCCTGCACACCCACTTAATATGATCATCATCTGAAAGCAGGTAAAAGCTTCTGTAGAATACAATAAAGTAGGACTAATCAAACAGCTTAGAAGGACGGGCTAATCTGGGAAAGCTTAAAGGATAAACTTTGCAATAAAAATGGCTCCATACTAAAGCTTTTGATGGGACAGAAATGCCCACTCAAAGTGGCAAAACATTTAGATTTATTATTTTTGTGAACAAAATATGATATTCACCAATTCAATTCAAAGTAAGTATTGTGCTAAAACTCCGCAGTACAGACCAGTATCAGCAGCAGATGCCTTGGGAACTATACAGTTTCATGGCTATAAAGAACCGCTTAAAATCAATTTTACTTACCCAAAGATACTCTCACTGCCAAAGCAAAGCACCAGATAGGAGAAGAACTAAATAAGCAAGTTGCTTTCGTTCCAATCCTAGTACATTTTGTATGTCGTAATATATATATGTTATGAAAGAGAAATAAATATGTTTAAACCAAAGCACCAGATATGGAGGAATTTTGATGATAGTCATATCTGTCTGAAGGGGTGATGCTAAGAAGCCCAAACAGGGGCTGCTTGAGACAGGTTACCCCTTAATACTGGCTAATTTGCACTGTATTTTGGTTCAAGAAATCAGGAAAAGGTGGCTACCAAAGGCAGGTGACCCCTCAATAGAGGTGACCACATAAGCAGGTTTGAATTCATGTCCAGAATGCTTTTTCCTTATTTCTCCTTCTGGTGCATGCAGATCACCTCCTTGTTTTCCCACCATTTTTACAAAGAGAAGCAACTTTTTTTAACTTCCTGTTTGCTTTCCCTGGATGATGTGACCCTTTCAGAAAAGGATCAACTCTAAAAGGAAAAAACTCCTCCTAGGGGGCAAATTCTTTCCTTCAAGAGTTTATCCAAACTGAGATGGGAGGCAAAATGGAAGTGGCAGAGTTGCTTCCTTTTAGAAATTATTTTCATTCACCTTAGACTATTCTGTAAACTCTCATTTCTAATGATGATTTGACACAATATAAATGGAGGATCTTGTAAACATGAGTGCTCATGTATTATTGAATTTATTAAACGAGTTGGGGAGAAAGATAAGATGCGAGTCTTATTGTTTTCACCAATGAGTTTAATAAATTCATAATACAGGAGCACGAATTCAAGAATGACACTAAAATCGCATTTTATTTAAGAAATAGATCAGCTCTAGCTGTGAATTGTTGAGTAATAATTCACTGTTTGGAGGTCAGTTGTAAAGTAGATCATATCACGAGCGCGGAGCGCGAGTGATATATCTACTTACAACTCACCGACAAACAGTGAATTATTACTCAACAATTCAATGCTAGAGCTGAACTATTTCGATTCTAACACTCAAAAACGCCGAAAAACTATTCTTTTCATTCAAACTCTCCCAACCTTCCTGCCAGCGCGTTCATGCTGCCGCCAATATTCTTAACTGTATCTAAGACAAATGTACGTTTTTATAGCGATTTTAGAAAGAAAAAGAGACGTTACACCGTCTAAAGTCTCGAAACGTCACAAAATTACGTCAGTAGTTGCAATGACGTCGCAATTAGACTCACACGCTCCGAAACAGTGAATTGTTGCAGAATAAAACACGGTAGCTTTCCATTGCTTCTATAGGCGCACTGTGTTAGAATTGCAAATTTTGCACTAAAATGTCACAATTTCGGCATTAGAAAACGCGACGTTTTATGGACGTCAAAGCATAACGTTACGGCGTAATTTGCATATTTATTCCACTAGTGGATTATCGTTTTTAATGCATGGTTTTATTACACTATCAGATGCGATGTCATATGATAATGTTTTATATGCAATACCCACCTCCATGTTTTTCCACCAATTTTACAAAGGAGAACAATTTCTAAACTGAAATCTACTCATAGATGAAAGAATTTGCTCGAATTGACCACTATTGTGAAGGGAGACAAAACTGTAAACACTAACGTTGCTTTCCCTGCACCTAAAGCAAAAACATCCTAGAATTATCCTCAAAATCTGACCTGACCTGGCCCCAAGGTTATAAAACTAGAGTACATTCTCAAACTCAAATAATCAGTAGAAGAAACTCCCCCGATCGGGAATCAATGACCTTTGGTGAACTTCGAGAATTTGACAGGTATATGTTACTGAAATTAGTAAATTGTCACTCGATCGGGAACATTTCAGTCATTTTTATAGTGCCCTCACAAAACTCAAAAAATGTGTCACAGTTTTCGTCTAATCTGCATGAAACTTTACCAACTTAAAGATGAATGATATATCTAGATTTCTACCGCGCAGAATTTTTTTTAAGTTCTGAATTTGAAAGCTATTGAATTATGAAAATATGAAATTTTTAAAAATAATTCTGATTCCCAATCGGGGACTGAGAATGTTTATGATGCCTGATCGGGAATCAACTTGGTCATTATCAAAGGCTAGATAGCAGGTAGATAGAGGAAATGATATGGGTTGTGTACTTTGTGAAGCCAACCAACTTGACACTGTTAGATAACTTCCACAAGGTCCTATTCATGTCAATGCAAACTCGACTTTGAGAAGCCTGATATTGCAGCACATTTTTAGTAAAAGATACTGGTGCTACCAAAGAAGGAGAACTCAAACTGTATATTTGTTCGATTGCGACACACTTTGCCAGTAACTGGTCTGGTCTTTTATGCCATTCAAGAAAGACAGTAGAACTTTGTTTCGTTTCTTCAGAAAGACATCTATCATTAAAGAAAGAGAGTAGAACTTTGTTTCGTTTCTTCAGAAAGACATCTGAGCCACGACACGAGAAAACCAACAAAGTGGTTATGCTCCCAGAGCAGACTCAGATCAGTCTGGGCATCTGCCAAGTCTGCTCAAAGTCTTCGCTGACCGCATGGAGATACCTTAGACCCCTAGCTACCCTTTAGGCGCAAAATAACGACTCTGATCAGACTGGGCGTATGCTCAGGCTGATTTGAGTCGTCGCTGGACGCACAGCCACTTTGTTGTTTTCTCGTGCTGCGGCTCAATTCTATATTTTGGAGAGCTAAGCAAGTCAATACTTTTATAGATAGGGCCTACTTCTGCACAGTCGTTCACAATACTTTCCCTTCCTCCACTACCGAGGGCATAGGCAAGTCTTTGTTTTTCTTCATATGTATAAGCTACAAAGGACAAATTATGGTATAGAGAGGTTTCCTAAAAAGTAAAAAGCACAGACAGCTAATCTGCTAGATATACTGCAAGTTTAGCCAATGTAATTCACAATTAATTTTATGCTGTTTAATTAATAACTCAGACCTAACAGCAATGAAATTGTTTGTGACCACATAAATGCTGCAGCTGCAATCAAAGTTGTCAGAGTGTTTTCAAAATAGCATCCTGTCATCAAAGTGATACACACAGTACCAGTCCAGCTATCATATACATATTGTTACTAAATAATCCATTGATTTAAATGAAAAAGGAAGAGTAAGCCACTGAGCATGGATTATCTTAGCCAAGTGTACAAATTGATTAATTCCGATGTGTTTTTTTATTGTCTATTGATGGGCATGTACAGCTGGCAAGTCAGTTATGATGCTATTTAGGGAACACTGACAGCTGACATGTACACTGTTGCAAAACTCAGTTGTAACTTGTTAACAAGAAATATTTTCAATCTGTTTAATTACATGCATAGAATTACAAAATGACAAATGACTAACGAGATTAAAAAGAGAATTTAGACTCTTGCAGTATACCTTCTAAAAATTCCTCTATGGAAGCGTTAGTCTGTGACTCTGCAGTTTGCAAAGGCATGAGACTTCTGTTTGTACATTTGCTTTAAAGCTTTGTCTTTACCATTACCACACCCTGTACAATTGGCAGTTACATAGTTAACACAGCTTTAACAGTAAGACACTTTTGTAGAATACTTATCATTTTCAACAACCTTGTCTAGTGTTCCTAGAATAGATTTCCCCTTCGATTAGTGATTTCTGACTATCAGTATCCCATTCCTGATGAAAACAAGCAGTTCCATGTGTTTTTCCAAAACGACCAGTCACGTTGTTAATTATATCTCCGGCATATGGTATATAGTTTTTGTCTTTCCGCCCGTTCATCCAGCTTTCCGTCTGTCCATTAGTCCATCCGTACGTAAGTAAACATTTGTGTTAAAGTTTTGAGTTAAGTTTTTTTTTATTTTGCTTCTGTTAACTGGAACTTGTTCATAGATGCTTATTATTTTAGTAGAGGATGGAAACTGATTAATTTGCAATATCTGGATGCTGCTGCTGGCCTGATTGATTGATTGATTTGATGCTTAACGTCCACGGTAAACAGCTATGGTCATGTCGGGACGGTCAGTTAACCTAACCACACTATTCCTGGGCAGGCTTAGATCTCCTAAGCGGTTAACCAGTACTAAGTGCACATACTTTTGCCAGTAACTGACAATTGCCCTTCTTGAATCAGCGGAAGGAGAAACGAAAGTATGTGGCCAGACCGGGTTTCGAACCCAGGACCTCTGACTTATGAGTCAGGTGCCCTACCGATAGCGCTATGCGGCCCAGCGCTGCTGGCCTGAGGTCAAGGTCACAGACTTTGAAAATTGTACAATAGCTGCGTTAAAGTTTTGCATTAAGTAACTGCTTTTGCTCTAGCTGTTTTTCTAAAAGACTTAACTGTTACTTGTTCACATGTGCTTAGTGTTAGTACAGGATAGATACATATTAGTTTACGTCATCTGGATGCTGCTGCTGACCTAATGTCAATGTCACAGACTTAGGAACTTGTATACTATTTGCGTTAAAGTTTTGTATTAAGTTGTATTTTATGCTTATATTTTGAATATACTTGAATAGAAACGTTTGCAATGTAACTAGGTTTACTTCAAGGTTGAAACGGATTAGTTGACATCATCTGGATGCTGCGGCTGACTTAATGCCAAGGTCACAGACTTCAAAATTTGTATACTCTTTGCTTTAAAGTTATATGTTAATTTGTATTTTTGCATATAGTTTGAATGTTCTTCAATGGAACCTTTGGTTATGCTACTAGGTTTACTTCTAGAATAAAACTGATTAGCCGACATCATCTGGATGCTGCTGCTGACTTTAGGCCAAGGTGAAAGACATAGAAATAATATGCAAATTTGTGTTGAAATTTGTGTTAAATTTTGTTGTTGTTTTTTTTGCTGATGCAAGATTTGAATGGCACCTTTTGTCTATAAGCCTTTCGCTGGGTTTGTTATAGATTGCCCACCTGTCTGTTTGTAAACATTTGCTTTAAAGCTTTGTATTGAATGTGTTTTTATTAGACAGTCGTGCTGGCCAGGGGTAAACGTTAGCCCCTGCTCACTTGCTCTGGTTAGCAAAGTTTTACACCTTGATTAGCTGACCACTTAAGCAGACTCTGTTCTCAAACAGAAATAACTGGTTCAAAACAGGAATTGGTGGTTTCATAACGGGAAGCACTAATAGTCAAAATTCATTATATTAGGAACCTCAGCAAACTTTGTTACTCTTTTTTTTTGACAAATCAGAAGCACCAGCAAATTAAAGAAATATTTTTGCCTTGATAGGACTTTAGATGGGTTGACAGAATCAAAATGCTCATTGCATTTTCATCACATTTTGTTGGTACTGAATGCCTGTATTTCAAGGTGAAATGAAAATATTCTGCAAAATGCTCCCAATTAGGAACACTGAGTTTAGATGCTGTTAAATGTTTCCCGATCAGGCATCTTAAACATTTTCAGTCCCCAATCGGGAATCAGAATTATTTTAAAAAATTTCATATTTTCATAATTCAATAATTTTCAAATTCAGAACTTTAAAAAAATTCTGCGCAGTAGAAATCTAGATATATCATTCATCTTTAAGTTGGTAAGGTTTCATGCAGATTAAGTGAAAACTGTGACACATTTTTTGAGTTTTGTGAGGGCACTATAAAAATGACTGAAATGTTCCCGATCGAGTGACAATTTACTAATTTTAGTAACATTTACCTGTCAAATTCTCAAAGTTCACCAAAGGTCATTGATTCCCCATCGGGGGAGTTTCTTCTACTGATAATGCCTTATTTTGAGTTTGAGTTTATTTTCAAGTTTTATAACCTCGAACCCAGGTATTGAGCTATGTACAGCTCAGCCTATACAATCTGCTGCTATGCACCACTTTTGCTGATGTAAACAAAGGCCAGTGTTAAACAAGGAAGCTACAGGCTGATTAAGATCTATAATGATGGTCCTGGGACAGATACTTCTCTATTTTTGCCCACTTTGGTTGAGCAGTGTTGGATAGAAAGGTACTTTAACAAAATGAATAACACTTATGTACAGTTCACTAAACACTTGAGACTGTAGGTATTATAACTATACTTCTTGGTAAAATTATTTAAGGTGAATGAGTACACATTCAGGGAAAGCAACTCAACCATTTACTTTTTTGCCTCCCCACTTATTGAGTATCAACTCTTTAAGGAAAGAATTTGCTCCTGTAGGAGCAAATTCTTTCCTTCAAGAGTAGATACCCTTTTTAGAAGGCTTCATTATTCAGGGAAGCAAACAATAAGTCATAAAAGATGCCCCCCTTAGCAAAAAGGGTGTAAAAATTTGTAGGTATATATCCATATACCTTAAGGACAATAATGATGACCTTGCATATTGGGAATATTGAAGTACCTGAGCAAACAGTGTAGAGAGAAGGAGCAGCCTGATCAGCCTAGCCTGTCTTCAGTGTTTGCCATTTCACTGCAATTTGTTGACTTAAGATTTTAACTGGTAAACATGCCCAGAAGTTTTGTAAAGGACCTCTGACGGTTGTAATGTTAATTTGCCTATAAAAATAGTCAAAATTAAATTTTTGATATACCCAAGAATTTCTCTTGAAATTTGTTGCTCTCAACTTCCCCTAACTGGCCATGAATTTAAATTCTGATTATTTTGCACATAGACTTCAATTTTTGGTGGAAAAAGCCAAATTTTGTAATTAAACGTAATGGAAACAGGAAAAGTTTTTTAAAGATACTTTTCCCCCCGTGCCTCAGCTAGCCACTTTGCATGTATGTGTGTACTATCATAATACACATTATATGTGAGTGGCTTGCTGAGGCACGGGGAGAAAAGATAGTCTACAGCTAAACAAGAGGGCCATGGTGGCCCTGAATCGCTCACCTGAGCATTAA
The DNA here is from genome assembly GCA_963989385.1 of Ctena decussata. NCBI lineage: Eukaryota > Metazoa > Mollusca > Bivalvia > Lucinida > Lucinidae > Ctena > Ctena decussata. The sequence continues at coordinate 82,675,688 of OZ022498.1, read as the reverse complement.
TCAGTTCACTGGCTCTGGTGAAGATTTATAAGAGTTTTTACCATACTAACATTTGACCTAGTTTTTGACCCGACATGACCCAGTTTCAAACTTGGCCTGGATATTGTAAGAATAAACATTCTGACACAGTTTCATCGAGATTGGATCAAAACTGTGCCCTCTGGAGCGTATACAAGGTCGTTCTTATATTTGACCTAGTGACCAAGTTTTTGACCCGACAAGACCCAGTTTCAAACTTTACCTAGATTTCATTAAGATAAACATTCTGACAGAGTTTCATGAAGATTGGATCAAAACTGTGCCCTCTAGGGTGTGCACAAAGTTTTTCTAAGATTTGACCTTGAGCCGACGTGACTCAGTTTCATAGGGGGCTTAGATATATGGACAATAAACATTTTGACATAGTTTCATGAAGATTGGATCAAAACTATGCCTTCTAGTGCTTACACAACGTTTTTCTAAGATTTGACCTAGTGACCTAGTTTTTTACCCGACATGATCTACTTTCAAACTTGGCCGAGAGTTTATGAAGATAAACATTCTGACAAAGTTTCATAAAGATTAGATCAAAACTGTGTCCTCTAGAGCCTACACAAGGTTTTTCTATGATTTGACCTATTGACCTAGTTTTCAACCCGACATGACCCAGTTTCAAACTTGTCCTACATATTATGAGGATAAACATTCTGACAAAGTTTCATGACCTTTGAATCAAAACTGTGCCTTCTAGAGGGCACACAAGGTTTTTCTAAGATTTGACCTAGTGACCTAGTTTATGACTCGACATGACCCAGTTTCAAACTTGGCCTAGAGTTTGTGGAGATAAACATTCTGACAATGTTTCATAAAGATTGGATCAAAACTGTGTCCTCTAGAGCGTACACAAGGTTTTTCTATGATTTGACCTAGTGACCTAGTTTTTGACCCGACGTGACCCAGTTTCAAACTTGTTCTAGATATTATGAGGATAAACATTCTGACAAAATTTCATGAACTTTGGATGAAAACTGTGCCTTCTAGAGCGTACACAAGGTTTTTCTAAGATTTGACCTAGTGACCTAGTTTTTTACCCGACATGACCCAGTTTCAAACTTATCCTACATATTATGAGGATAAACATTCTGACAGTGTTTCATGAACTTTGGATCAAAACTGTGTCCTCTAGAGCGTACACAAGGTTTTTCTATGATTTGACCTAGTGACCTTGTTTTTGATCCGACATGACCTACTTTCAAACTTGGCCGAGAGTTTATGGAAGTAAACATTCTGACAAAGTTTCATAAAGATTAGATCAACTGTGTTCTCTAGAGCGTACACAAGGTTTTTCTATGATTTGACCTAGTGACCTAGTTTTTGACCCGACATGACCCAGTTTCAAACTTGTCCTACATATTATGAGGATAAACATTCTTACAAAGTTTCATGAACTTTGGATCAAAACTGTGCCTTGTAGAGCATACACAAGGCTTTTCTAAGATTTGACCTAGTGACCTAGTTTTTGACCCAACAAGACCCCGTTTCGAACTTGGCCTAGAGTTTATAGAGATAGACATTCTGACAAATTTTCATGAACTTTGGATCAAAACTGTGTCCTCTAGAGCATACACAAGGTTTTTTCTATGATTTGACCTATTGACCTAGTTTTCGACCCGACGTGACCCAGTTTCAAACTTATCCTAGATATTATAAGGATAAACTTTCTGATTAAGTTTCATGAACTTTGGATCAAAACTGTGCCTTCTAGAGCGTACACAAGGTTTTTCTAAGATTTGACCTAGTGACCTAGTTTTTGACCCGACATGACCCAGTTTCGAAGTTGGCCTAGAGTTTATGGAGATAAACATTCTGGCAAAGTTTCATAAAGATTGGATCAAAACTGTGTCCTCTAGAGCGTACACAAGGTTTTTCTATGATTTGACCTAGTGACCTAGTTTTTGACCCGACGTGACCCAGTTTCAAACTTGTCCTAGATACTATGAGGATAAACATTCTGACAAAGTTTCATGAACTTTGGATGAAAACTGTGCCCTCTAGAGCGTACACAAGGTTTTTCTAAGATTTGACCTAGTGACCTAGTTTTTGACCCGACATGACCCAGTTTCAAACTTGGCCTAGATTTTATGGAGACAAACATTCTGACAAAGTTTCATGGAGATGGAATCAAAACTGTGTCCTCTAGAGCGTACACAAGGTTTTTCTATGATTTGACCTAGTGACCTAGTTTTAGACCCGACATGACCCAGTTTCGAACTTGTTCTAGATACTATGAGAATAAACATTCTGACAAAGTTTCATGAACTTTGGATGAAAACTGTGCCCTCTAGAGCGTACACAAGGTTTTTCTAAGATTTGACCTAGTGACCTAGTTTTTGACCCGACATGACCCAGTTTCGAACTTGGCCTAGATTTTATAAAGACTAACATTCTGACAAAGTTTCATAAAGATTGGATCGAAACTGTGCCCGCTAGAGTGTACACAAGCAAAAGTTGACGGACGTCCGTCCGGACGGAGGTACGACGGACATCAGGGTATCCCAAAAGCTCACCCTGAGCACTTCGTGCTCAGGTGAGCTAAAAACTGAAAAAGTGGGTGGGGTACTTACATCCTTTATATCTAAAAATAGGCTAAAGTCCTTAGTACTGAAAAAATACTGCAAAATATAAGTAACAGTAGTGTTTATGTCAGTTTTAGCATAGTTATCAATTAAGATTTCGATATCTTAGAAAACCAAATAAATGGACTTATTTTCAGAGACTGAAAAATTCACATACCCCTCTTGATAAAATTGGTCTATGTTAGTCTAGAGGCATGATAATTTTTCAAAATCACTGTTAAAATGTCTTTATAGTACACAAGGCTACATATTAATGCCAAATATTTAAACTTTTGCTGCCCGAGGAAGGTGCAGTAATTTGTCGAAAAATGGGCAAATATGCATTGATACTGTCAGAGGTCCTTACAGTTCCTTTGACAGTCCTATATTCAATGTAAGTTGGTGGCAAGCCCTCTTACTATTTATCCCATTTAATAGACATCTGATATATAAGATATCTAATATATAAGATATCTAATATAGTATATCAGATCTAGGTCGTTGGGCACCACAGATGACTTCAAAACAATCCCTTTCCACCTTGTCCTGTTTTCAGCTGCCCTAGTTGAGCTGGAAAAATCCATCCCTGTCCACTCTTTAATATTGTCTTTCCACCTCTTCTTCCACCTCTTCTTCTTTTTCCTTTCACTGTGCCCTGAAGAATCATCTTTGCTAAACCAGAAGACCTTGAGATGTGGCCAAACCACCTCAGTTTCCGTTTCTTACCAAGAAAGGGGGTTCATCATATTCTCCAATGGCTACTTGGATCTTTGTGCAAACCTCCTTATTGGTTATATGGTCCTTGTACAAACATTCAGTAACCTTCGGTAGCATCTTATTGTACTGAAATTTTAAGTTTATTTTGTCATCCATTTTGCCATAGTGCATCCATAACTATTCTTCCACCATTTATACAGGGAAGTAACTTAAGTGACTTCTTGCTTGCTTTCTTGGATGACCTTGTCCTTCCTAAATTGGGTCTACTCTTACATCCCAGAGGAGCAATGCTTTCCTAGTTTAAGAGCTAGTTGACCTCCACTGAGAAGGGAAGCAACATGAAAAAGGTAAACTTACTTCCCCTGAAACTGTGCAGATTTACCTTAAATCATGCCCCAGTATTTATGGTAAATACAATTACTGTGACAATCCTTATATTTGCAAATAAAAATCAAGGAACTCTATTAGCTTTGACTTCTTTTGTTAAATAATAACTTGGGGATCTCCCATTTATGAATGTTATTTGGCTTGTTTAAATTTTATGCATTTTTACCTGACACTTGTTTTGTATTTGTATACCCAGTGTTGGGGATTCTTTCACCATAAAAAAAACACAAAAAACATTATCTAAGCTGTGACACAAGAAAACCAACAAAGTGGCATGTGCTCCCAGCAGAGACTCTGATCAGCTGGGACATAAGCCCAGTCGGACCATAGGTTTCGTTGTGCCCTTAAAGGGTAGCCAAGGGCCTAAGCTAGCTCCATGTGGACAGCAAAGACTCTGATTAGACTGGGTGGATGCCCAGGCTGATTAGACTGGGTGGATGCCCAGGCTGATTAGACTGGGCTGATGCCCAGGCAGATCAGATTCTTTGCTGGGCACACATGCCACTTTGTTGGTTTTCTTGTGTCAGGGCTTAAATATTATATTTCTTCTAATAAACACCCAAAGAGCATTGCGATTTACAAGTCCTATATATGGCATTTTGGAAATAAAATTTGGGCAGTAAATGACACAATTTGGTAGTCTTTAGCCAATTTTATCTGAACTTTGCTTTTTTCATAGAAAAAATGAGGAAGCATTTATTAGAAGAAACATGGGGATATGTGGAGACCCCTTATTGGAAATATCTTGGTGAGGGGTTACAAAATATGTTTTGTAAGAGGATTAATGAAATTATCTCAGAATTATATCATCAAGTATACTCTGATTTTTACTACAAAAAGTAAAGGCCATAACATCAGACGGACACGTGCATATAGCAAAGACAAAGGTCTTCCTGCACATCTGCACTATCTCTTTAATTTATTGATGTTGAGCACAGAAGAACAAAAAGCAAGGAACTTAAGGTTAAGAGTTTGACACTGACAAAAGTAATGGGAAAGCCCACTGTTATGGTGAACGGGAACTATCAAGGGAAGTAACTCTGCCATTTTCATATTTGCCTGGCTTCTCAGTAAAGGAAGGAATTAATTTACCTCTAAGGAAGACCCCATTTTGAAAGGGCTCCTCCCTGGAAACAAACAGGAATTAAGATAAACATGTTGGTCATTTCGTAAAACTGGTGGGAAAATATGGAGGTCTGCCCAGGCACCTTAGCCCTATTGCACTCAGAACGGCCAAAACTTTATAGAGTTTTGGCCGTTCTGAGTGCAATAGGGTTAAGCTGGCTGAATGTGCTTACATCTACACAATGTGTTTTATCTTAACCTTCACTTTTCTCTAAACATTTTCAGCATCCAGCTTGTATTTTATAGGTTAGCAATTAGTGAAGACGTTGATCAGACCCCACAGGTGTACAGACTTGTTGAGGCCTTCACTGTTTACAAATGCCAAGTTGTGGGTTTAAAAATGCTCAGTGTCAGTGAGTTATAACCAAGTATAGCGATGAAATCTAATCTTCTGTGATAACTACTGTAAAGACTGGGGCATCTTAACCAACTCTCATTGTGCTGAAATTTAAAGTTTATTTTGTCACCCAGTGATATGTTAAGAGTTAGTGGACCTGGAAATTGTGCAAACCATAAACAGGTTGCTCAAAGGAGCCATCTGATCTACTTGGTCCAATGGTGCAGTTTAATCTGGCGCTTCTCTGTTTGTCATGTATGTTCTGTCCAAATGCCTGGGCTAATATGGTAAGGGGTACTTCCCTTTCCAACAAGTTTATCAAAACATACCATGAATGAACAAAATGGTTTTATTTATGACAGCTAATGTAATTACCGCAAATACACTGACATCTGAATATCACAAAAGTCGTTCCTCTATGTAACATTAATGGCAAAACAATATTGTTTTGCCATTAATTTTACAAAAAGGAACAACTTTTGTGACTTCCTGTTTACTTCCCAAGGAAAAAGTAGGTCTATTCTTAAAGGATTGGATCTTCTTATATGGGAGCAAAATGTTTCTTTAAGAGTTGACCCCTATTGAATAGGATGACATACATTCAACTCCCGATATCTCGAAGACTGATATCTCAACGTATCTTTTTATATCAAAGAATATATTTCTTATTTTTTATCTACATTTCAACTCCTGTTATCTCAAACTACTGATAGCGCAAAGTAAATTTTCTGGTATCAGAAAATTTACTTTGTGATATCAGTAGTTTGGGCTGAAGTTCGACTTCGAGATATCGAGAGTTGACTGTAAATGGAAATGTTAGAGTTGCTTCCTATGAAAATGTACCCCTCACTCAATGGGAGTCTCTCTCTTTGAATTTAAAAATAGCTATTTCTATGATGGTGGAATGTGTAATCAGATATTTTGCAAACAGTGCAGATCTAGATCAGACTGATTGTTAGGGCTTTTCACAATTTGCAACCTTGCTGTCCCATGAAACAATTCTTTTTTTTACATCATTTTTTTCATGTTAGGACTGATTACACTATTTCATTTTACATCATTTTTCATATTATATGACTCATTACACAATAGTGTAATCAGTCTTAATATGAAAAAATGATGTTAAAAGAAATATTGCTACAAGGCCCTGTAGTCCCAATATACAAGCTAAATATGGCAGCTACCTTATACCTACAATGGCAACAGGAAAATTAAGTCATTGCCACGTTTAAATACAGTGAAAAGAAAATGAACCGGGTAATACAATCCCACCAACGCCTTAGTGACCCAAATATTTGGACATAAATGTTTCAGCAAACAGTGCGGAACCTGATGACTGCTCCTAAAACAAGAATTTTCATCAAGGTCTGCTCTGTCTGCCATCTTGCAAACAGTATTTTAAATATTGGCAGAAAATCAAATCCATTCGTTTAAATGTTTGTATACCATATATATAGTTAAATTTATTAGGGTGTCAAAATATGTTGAGTACTAATTACGGATCTTGGTTTCCTGGAAAATATTAAATTTTCTCTGTTTTCTCTGCAACAAACATTTTCATACAAGGCGTCTATTATAAGATACTAATTTTATAGAGAAATAAAAGAAAATAACATAAAAAAGATGATTTGAATTACAATACATTATTGACAGTAAATTTTAACCCATTGCATTCTGGGTATTTTATGTCGTCTGCTGAAATTGTCGTTTGCATCAAAAATCAAGAATATTTTGACAATATTGGTCTAACTAACTCTTGTAGAAATAAGCAGTTTGGATCTGTGGGGCCTGATCTGGATTCAAACTGTTTGCCCAGATACCCCTAACGGGGTATCCCGAATGGAATTGGTTAAAGGTCCCTCACCAAAGAAAAAGGGTGGGGTGATATTTATTTCAGTGCTGAGCCGGTATTTACATCCGTATCGGCATCAGCGCAGCATTTTGTACCTATTATACAGCTTGAATCAGTGGAATTTTACTAAACTTGCATGGATAATCATTGGGACAAGTCTCAAGCCAAAGAATTTAATGAGGTTTTGGTGACTCAATCTGACCCCATTTAAAAGGTCACAGGAGATCTAAGGTTGTTTTATTTTCTGTTTTGCTGTTGGCATGACAATTCTTTTTGGAAGTGCAATACCATAAAATTTCTTAAAATTGGAAAACCTAAAAAAATTCTACAAATTGGAACACATAAAAAAATTCTTAGAATTGGAACACCTAAAATGTCCTAATTATGGAACAACTGCGCTTCACAATGCAACAAAAAGATGCAGATGGAATGGAAAACAGTGTAGACCCTGATCAGACTGCTCCTTCTAGGAGCAGTCTGATCTGGGTCTGCACTGTTTGCTCAGACCTATCTGTCCCAAAACTTGGAATTTTATGGTATTTTTCATTCTGCCAGCAACAGCAGTAATTAGTTAAGGTGTCCCAATATTTAGGTAATTTTGGGATTTTTAAGGTACATGAGTAGAACCCAATGTTTTCCCATCCTTTTTACAAAGACGTACAACTTTTGTGACTTCCTGTCTTCTCCCTGGGATGACTATAAACTCTTCCAGGATCAAATTCTTTCCCTTAAAAGTTGACCCCTATTCAAAGGGGAGGAAAATGAAAATGACAGAGTTACTTCCCCTGAACATGTCGCCACTCACTTGAAGGCAAACGGGAACCTGGATGATGTACAGCCTGTCTGGGTTTTCCTTCATTCACAATGATAATGTACACCTTCCAGTGACAGTTTAACACTTTAAGCGCCAGTGACGAATATAGCAGAATTTTCAAACAGCGTAGATCCTGATGAGGTGGCTCATCATGAGCCGCCTCATCTAGATCTACACTGTTTGCCCTCTAGTTTTTGAATTTTCAATATGATATAGCTTGGATGGAAAATTTTTGCAGACGTAAATTTTGTTGTCTGCTTTTTTGGTGCTTAAAGGGTTAAGTATAGCTCCATAATTGTTTCCTTGTTATTTTGACCTGCTGAGATTGAAAAATTCCCCTACATTCAAATAAATAACAATATTATCACACTGTCATTGAATTTTAAGATATACCTCTTTGATAAATGAAGGATGTTGAACAAATCTCATTTTCTATGGTTTTACAATCCTTTTTAAATATTTCTTCTACATTATAGGGACAATATATCTTTGTTTGTATGTCCGCTTCAAATTCCTTACACTGATTCAAGAAGGGCAGTTGTCAGTTACTGGCGTAAATATTTCTTCTGTATTATGGGGACAATATATCTTTGTTTGTATGTCCTCTTCAAATTCCTTCCACTGATTCAAGAAGGGCAGTTGTCAGTTACTGGGGTAAGTATGTGCACTTAGTACTGGTTAACCCCTTAGGAGGTCTAAGCCTGCCCAGGAAGAGTGTGGTTAGGTTAACTGACCGTCCCGACATGACCTTAGCTGTTTACCGGGGACATTAAGCAACAAATCAATCAATCAATCAAATGCGATACCTAGTAGGGATGATATTCTGTAAAACTTCTGACAAATATCTAACCACAGTCCAACTAGCAACCATTACTTAAGGAATTGTATGTCTTTAAGAATTTTTATCAGAATTTATTAAATCTATCGAGGCATTACAAAACAATTTGCTTCAGAAAACTTGAAGCAAATCCCAAATTTCTATTCCTTCGATAGCTTTAGTGCATGATTAGATTGTCAATACATGCCTGCCTGACGTTTGAGGCACTGCAACCCACACCCTCATCAGAGCTTCCAAAGTAAGGTCACAGCCTTGAAGCACTGGCTGTGGGATGAGCAGGCACCAGTTCAGGAGAGCTATGCTGCTGGGGACAGCTCTTGTTTTTCTTTTATACTTAACCACATTATTGAAATATTACGCACTTCCGTTATGCATGCTCTTCCTACATGCATCTCTTAAGACAGCATGTGAAACAGTCCTATTCCCACACACTCATTAATACTGTAAATTAACATAAACTATGTAAACTAGCTGAAACAAAGCTTCAATCTTTTAAAAATTACTATTTATTCGGGAAATATCAAATTTATTCTGCAAACCTAAATATGAGCCGCGCCACGAGAAAACCAACAAAGTGGTTGTGCGCCCAGCGCAGACTCAGATCAGCCTGGGCATCCGCCCAGTCTGATCAGAGTCTTCGCTGTCTGCATGGAGGTAGCTTAGACCCTTAGCTACCCCTTAAGGGCTTGGCGAAGAGTCCGATCAGACTCGACTGATGCCCATGTTGATCTGAGTCTGCGCTGGGCACACAAACACTTTGTTGGTTTTCTCGTGTCGCGGCTCATATATTCTACAGAAAAACCTGCAAGAGTTTCTTTAACAAAACATGTTAGAAAACACAGTAGTTACCATAAGAATGGTAAAAATTCTTAATATTGGGACAGATAGTTCCGAGCAAATAGTGCAGACCCAAATCAGACTGCTCCTAAAGGAACAGTCTGATCAGTGTCTACAATGATTACCATTCCATCTGCATATTTCAGAGAGATTACTGCATTAAAAAACCAGGGGCCGTATTCATAAAACGACTTAAGTGGTTGCTATGCTGTTGCTAAGGCTAAATTTCTTTGAAGGAGATTCCCTACAACTATGAAATTTGGTCTGGAGGAACAGTCTTTGTAAGACTGTTCCTCCAGACCAAATTTCATAGTTGTAGGGAATCTCCTTTATAGATATTTAGCCTTAGCAACCGCATAGCAACGACTTAAGTGACTTTATGAATACGGCCCCAGCTGCTCAATTTTTAGGTCAGCTACTGTAATTATTTTAAGTACATGTACTCTAATATGCTTATAAGTACAACCATTAATTTTCCATTGTCCTAAATGGAAAATTAATTTTTTTTAGGAACAGAGCAGAACAGAAACTTTATTCAATTAAAACTCAGGCCACACACAGGTGGTGTAAGAGCACACAATATAATCAAGAAATACCCAACAAAACTGTTTACAAGAACTACTTATAAGCTATCAGGATGTAAACTTGCCCATAATCACTTTGACAAATCCCGAACACTTCCTTAATAATCCTATATTGTAAGAGCAAAGTAAATCTTTAAATTTCAACATGTTAGGTCTTGTATACAAACAAGGCTTCAGGAGATGCTTACATTCTGATTCAAAGAACTCACAACATAAAAGATAGTGAAACTCATCGCCTATTTCTTTTTTTGTACATAGTTGGCATACCCTTTCATCTAGTGGAACATTTTCCCATTGACCCATCTCAATGGGTAATTTATGGTTACTGGTTTCCCTATATTTAAGCACATTAAAATATCCAGTTTGCTTATATTTTTACTATATTTGGATACCATAACCATTGACCATTATTTTCGTCACAGGACTCCCATTTTGAATTATTCTGGTAAGATGTATGGGTACACTGCCACATATTTCTGCCATGTTTTCAAAGAGAAACAACTTTTGCGACTTCCTATTTGCTTCTTTAGACAAAGAAACACTAAAAACAGGTCTACTCTAAAAGAAAAGAATTTGCCCCTATTGAGAACGGTAACGAACATGAAAATGTCAGAGTTTCAACCCCTAAAAGTGTACCAATATAATTATCAAACATGGTTTTTCATGCATTAACATTAGGCAGGTCCCGAGGGAGCTGTTGAAAACTAAGGCAGAAGGCAGAACCCCCTCCCCCGAAGGCACTTAGCAAACGTTAATGCAATGAAAAATCATGTTTGATTGTTATTATTGCATAATTTCAATCACAATGCTACAAAAATAGCAAACATGTTTGGGCGCTATTTTTGGCCTCAATGCCATTACCTTGCTGATTTCTACAAGCACTATGCGTTTCTATAAAAATCTTTGTATCAAGCCATTGCCAGCTCTAGTGAACTTTTGTTCAACCTTTGGCAGTTCACAAGTTCAAATCATATTCACTAAATTTTTACTTCAATGTCACCTGCTTTTCAATTTTTACAATATTCGAATCTATAACTCTAGTATAAAAGTATTTTATCGGTAAATGTAACTGCAAGTTGCTTCCGTACTAACTGAGTATTTTCCTGCAACTTGCATAGCAAAAGTCACAGAGGCAGTCATTATAGCGCATGAATCGCTTTGTTAATACACGGTTTTGTGTTTGCTAAAACATGCCTGTTAATAGTGTGTGACACCAATATTTTTGCAATAATTCATCTTAAAATGCCCTGTGATAAGAATGTTGACTAAAATTGTTGGCTGCCTAACAAGCATAGCAGATCCTGTCGAACTGCTGCTTTAGGAGCAGTATGATGAATAGATATACTTTTAGGGGCAGCAATGCCATTTTCTTTTTTACTATCCTTCTCTATTGGGGTCAACTCTTAAAGAAATTGCTCTCCTTTGAGCAAATTCTTTTATATTATATAATATTAGAACCCAGTATACTTATTTATCCAAGGAAGAAAACCAGTACATGTAGTCATAAAAAGTCATAGTTTTCCTTTGTAATGCTTTACCAAGATGGAGTGGGCCTTTGTGGCCTAGTGTATGGTTAAGAGCAGACTCGAAAACATTTAGGCATTGTACTGTACTTTTTTTGTACCTTTCAAAGTGTCCAACTTTGCATCCAAAGCAAGCACTTTCAGCTACGTCAAAATGAAGGTCAGTCAATGAGACGATGTGTGGTTTCTAACAGTATTGTACAGTCTCAAAGTTATGATGGTATCCAATCAGAGGTCTCATTATATTTATAAGTGCATTAGAATTTACATTTCATTCACCAAATTGAGCTGCGACACAACAAAACCAACAGTGGTTATGAGCCCAGTGCAGACTCAGATCAGCCTTGGCATCTACCCAGTCTGATCAGAGTCTTTGCGGTCTGCATGAAGGTAGCTTAGACCCTTAGCTACCCTTTAAGCGATTAGGGAAGACTCTGATCAGACTGGGGGGATGCCCAGGCTGATCTGAGTCTGCACTGGGTGCACAACCACTTTGTTGGTTTTCTCGTGTCGCTGCTCAAATATTTACTTTATCTGCAGCTCTTCTTTAACATCATCAATAAACTGCAATCCACTTATATTAGACACAATACAAAAACCACATTGTCAAAAGAAAACTGTTTCAAAGTGATAACTGCTGTCACTGCTAATTGCACATTTAACTTCCCACTTCCAAATTATGTATCATGATGCATTTATTAACTCTTTAAGCCCCAGTGACGCAATTAGCAAAATCTGCAAACAGCTTAGATCCTGATGAGGCGGCTCATAATGAGCCGCCTCATCTAGATCTACACTGTTTGCCCTTTAGTCTTTGAATTCTCAATATAAAAAGTCTTGGACGAGGCATTTTTTTAATTTTCGCAGACGTAAATTTTGTCGTCTGCTTTTTGGTAGTGAAAGAGTTAAGCTCTGAAGTCAAGAACAGAGACTTACCTGAAGCTCACTCGGGTAACTTCGGACATCGGGTAAATTCGGACAAACCACTGCAAACAGTGAAAATCCAGATGAGATGCCTCATAATGAGCCGTCTAGTCAGGATTTTCACAGTTTACCCAGTTATTTTTTTCTTAATTTATAACAACTGACATATAAAAGAAACAATGTCACTGTCCGAATTTACCTGCTGTCCGAATTCACCTGACTTGACCCTACAGAGAGTTGCACAAGTACGATACAGTACCTGGTTCAAAACTAAAAATGTTGATAGTCAACAAAATGTTAGATGTTTAAGTACATTATAGGCAAAAACAGTGCCATTTTTTGCTAAAAAATTGTGTGGAGCTTTTTTTTCAGCCAAAAATATTAGTACACTTGATTTTATGCATACCAGAGGACTAACTACTGTAATGTGCTTAAAAATTGGGACACCGAAAATAACTAATTTTCCATTTGGAACAAATGGAAAATTAATTATTTTAGGTGTCCCAAAATTTAGGTCTATTTTAATACAGTAGCTAAAGACAACGTATAGAATAAACATGCCTAGAACATAAAGATAACTAAACCATGCAAACACACAGCTTCAAAACTGTTGTTTCAACAGAAGTTCAGTCAGTGTTAAAACCACATTGTCTGATGCTGTGTTTACTGGAATTATGACGGAAGGAAACTACACATATTAAAGTGTTTTATTTCTAATGGTACATCACTGTAGTTATAAATGCTGAAAAGTTAAATTGCAGTATATTTATTAACAAATGGCCCCTCTTTCAAATCGTTCAATCAAATCTGTCAATCACATCTTATTATACATGTATATGTAAATACTGCAACTTAATACATCAAGGCCCAGTTGCTCAAAACTAAGAAGGTCAATAACGAGACATATATTCAAACATACAGTAGAACTTCGTTGGCTCGAACAGGCTTGGGACATACCATGAAAATTAGTTCCAGCCAAGGGTAGTTCTAGCCATCCAGGGTTAGTTTCTATATAAACTGGCCACTAGGGACCTTGAAGGAAAGAATTCCAATCAAGCAGTGTTACGAGCCATCAGGGTTCAAGCCATTGACATTCTACTGTATTGTGCAGTTTTTGCCGAAAAAAAGTGAGGAGCTTTTGCAGTGCAAAAGCTTCTTACATTTTTCTCAGCAAAAAAACAAAAAACAGCACAGTTGATTTTATGTGTACTAGAAGACTAAACAAATTCTTAATTAATGACATCATTAGGCTAACAACGCTTTTAACAACCAAGCCAGTGGTTTACAGATAGATATCTGAGAAAAATCTTGAGATACCGGCAGTAAATGTGACTTAGAGCTTCAGATACCTGGGAATATTTTACATTAATTATGGGCTAATTTTGCAAGTTTATTCTTGAAAATGTATGTTGTTACCCCTCATCTGCAAGGTAGTTCGGAACTACGGTCACACACATTTTTTATGCAGATTTAACTAATTATCCTGAATTACCATCAATACTCCTTCTTATATACAGACCTGGGCCCAGATGCTCAAAGCATCGTTAGCCTAATGAGCTCATAAGGAGGTCAACTGGTTAAGTGTTTTACAACATCATACCCAATTACTCTGATATTTTTTGTTGAAAATATGAGAGAAGCTTTTGCAATGCAAAGGCTTCTCACATTTTTTTCTACAAAAAATAATGGCGTATTTGAAATATTAATGTTTGTAATTTTAACGAAACGTCAACTAACGATGTGGTTGATTTTGAACAGCCGGGCCCTGGTGATTATTAAGTTTTAGTAAAGACACTACTGGTTATCTAAGTCAAAGGGACCAGAAACCCTTTTATACTGAGATAAAAGCAGACTAAGATAAGATGAGCTAGCTGATTGTAAAAATATAAAGACCATCCCTAAACTCACTTTGACTGAAAACATGTATTTTGAGATAATTTCAGTGCCGAAAAATGAGAGTCAACTCTATATCAAAGATAAAACTAAATCTGAGATTTCCCATTTACATAAACATCTTTGAGATTAATAAGTAACCACTGAATGGACATGTACTTGATAATTTAATATATCTTGAAACCTTAACATACAATGTGATGTCACAAGATACTATGATGGAACAAGATACTATCTTATGGCAAAAATAATATGCTTACAATAAATTACAATATATAAGATGCGCCATAAAGGCCCCATTGCTCTATCAGCATGAAAAATTTTATCATGAGATATAGCTGTAAGCATCTTGCTATAGTTTCATCATTGTAAATGATCATGATAAGCCAGCTTTAAACAATATAATTATCCTTGAGTTTCACATATAAAAGATTTGAAAATGTTTTTGGGTCATTTTAGTTGGCAACTAAAATGACCTACTTTCGATTTCACTAAGTTGAATAAAATGGTAAAAATACAATGTACAGGTGTGCAGCCCAAATCAATATCCAGCTTATGTTTACCTAGCATTGCCAGACAGGAAACCAGAACAAGAAATAGGAATTTGTGGAGCCATTTGTTATTTTTCATAAACTTGTTTTCTGTACTTTTTGCCAGTTATATGACTCAATATATGCATCTCAACCCAAAATGAAGGTTAAACCTCTTTTTACAATGATTCGAGTTTAGATGTTTTTACCACTGATAGGACTATGGAGACTTTAAGATACATGTATATATTTTTAAGATAATATCTTATAAAAGTTACTGCAAGACAATACTTTGTTTCCTCAAAATAATAGATTGAGATTTTAAAGTACAATAGAATATATATGAGCCGCGACACGACAAAACCAACAATGTGGTTGTGTGCCCAGCGAAGACTCAGATCAGCCTGGGCATTTGCCCAGTCTGGTCAGAGTCTTCGTTGTCCACATGGAGGTAGCTTACACCCTTAGCTACCCTTTGAGTACTTAACTACGAGTCTGATCAAACTTGGCGGATGTCCAGGCTCGTCTGAGACTGAACTGGGGGTACAACCACATTGTTGGTTTTGTTGTGTTGCGGCTCACATGTCTGTTCTGAGACCACGAAATTTCTTAACGGCAAATAGAATTCTTGTAATAAATCCCCTCAGGGCATTGCAATTCATAAGTCCCAAAACAGCATTTTGGAAACAATATTTTGGACAATAAATGACAAAATTTGGTGGTCTAAAGCTAACTTTGGTGGAATGTTAGACACATTTTTCTGAAGGGGGCATTTATTTGACGAAATATGGTACATTATAAAGTATACATTTTAATAACCCTATAAACAGCAGAACTATTCGGTTAGATCTAGGCTGGGTGGCAGTTCAAACTTTTTGCCCAGCTAGGATCACAAAAATAATTCTTGTTCATCACAGGGTATAATCGATTCCACCAGTTTTCGCTTCCTGCAGAGACTGTCCATCATATTTGGCTTCTGCCGAAACTGTCCGCGATCTATTTCTTCCTGCAGAGACTACTGTCCTCAAAAATTGGCTTCCTGCCGAGACTATCCGCGTGACTCTGCTTCCTGCCCAGAGCCTCGGCAGGAAGCAGAATCATGCGGACAGTCTCTGCAGGAAGCCATTTATCATGTACAGAAGTCTTGACAGGAAGCAAGAGATCGCTGGCAGTCTCGGTGGAAGCCAAATACGATGTACAGTCTCTGCAGGAAGCGAAAATTAGCAGAATCGATTATACCCTGTGTTCATTGCAGATCCAGAATATTACTTCTTATCCTTACAACAAAATCTTTGGCTTACCGATGAGCTATTGCCACTTAAAAGTAATAAAAAAGCAGAAGAAAAAAAAATTGTTTGCAAAATTTCCAAAAAAATTCATCTTAGCTCATAATGAGCCACCTAATCTGGATCTAGGTTGATTATGAATTCAACTATTTTCATTTTCAGTGCTTTAAATGTTACTTTGCACTAACTACAGATTTAGAAGATTTTGTAAGCAAAAGTAATCAGAGCTTTAGATAAGAGGGAGTATTTGGTGATATTTAGGGATAATTTTTGTTAATTCTGCATAAAAACGTATGTTGAGATGGTTCAGATGAGGGGTCACAACATATGGTTTCAATGAGAAATAAAAATATTATCCCTCAAATATCATCAAATACCCCTCTTATCTAGAGCTCTGGTAATATTTTGATTCTGAAGAAGGCATAAAGTAACATTTCGACACTCAGCAGAAGTATTATTTTGATCCTTGATAAACAGAAATTTAATTTCTGCTTACTAAGGATATTTACCGCTTACTGTCAAAATACTACTTTATGCCTATTTCAGATTCAAAATAATACTTTTTCTTACCAAAGGATCAAAATAATAGTTTGTCTGGTTACTGTCAAAATATTTCTTTCTGCCTAATAAAGAATCCAAATTTTTAGTTCTGCTTACCAAAGCATCAAAATATTAGTTCTTCTGCTTACTGTCAAAATATTATATTGTGCTTACTGCAGAATCATAATATAATATTACTTTTGCTCACTGCAGGATCAGAATTACTTTGTACCTATTGCACAATCAAAATATTTACTGTCTGCTTTCTGCAAAATCAAATTATTAGTTCACATGCATGCCACAGGATCAAAATATGAAAAAGTTTCTGCTTGATGAGGATTCAAACTACTACAATATTAATTCTAATAAAGGCCCCTGCTCTAACAAATGCCCCTTGCCTCTTTTTTGAAAATAATGTTATATTTCCTTTCATGAATTCCTGTTTGCTTCTCTGAATGAGGTAGCTCTTTAAAGTGGGGTAAACTCTTAAAGGTAGGAATTTGCTCCTAGAGGAGCAAATTCTTTCTTTTAAGAGTTGACCCCTACTGAGAAGGGAGGCAAAAGTAGTAGAGTAGCTTCATCTGAAAGTATACCCATTACCTTTACATTGCTTATCATAGGTAATTTGGCAGTGGCAGATTTACTACATTTTAGGCTCTAATAACACTCCCACCCTTTTGTAAAATGCAACGCCCCCAGGGTGTTTAATAGGATTAATACAGCATATTGCTTTTGCAACTACATGCAGGACTTTCTAGCAAACAAATCTCATGGATAATGAATTACTAACTAACATTTCAAAACAAATAAATATTGAAAAATCCATAACAAAACTGCAGGAATACATTATGAAATGTAAATTGTTCTTAGACCTCTGTTATACATATTATGTCACTTTTTGTTGATCTTGAGTCCTATATGAAAATATTTCCTGTTGTCAGAACTTTTTTTTCATGAAGACACAAACAAAAGACATAATGATAATACTTGTTCACTTGTTTACTTATAAGAAAGGGTAACAGGGATAAGTTAGGCATAATATTTCCTTATTTTTCTATACAAACATATGTTGTGACTTGTCATTAAAACTGTCTCAGAGAACACGTCATCCCTCATTAGAACCATCTCAGTGAGATGGTTCTAATGAGGGGTTACAACATATGTTTTCTTTCAGAAATAAAAAAAAAATTATCTCTGAATTATCCTCAAAACCCCTCCTTATCTGGAGCTTTTTCTGGAGTGTTTTTGAAGAAACACTGTTCAATGTATTTTTATCTCATTACAAATATACTACCGATTAAAAATTGGTTTATATGCAACACAGACAGATTGCACACAACAAACTGTTGCAGATCCAGACCAGACTGCACTTAAGGTAAATGGGTACATCTCCATGTTTTTCCCCTCTTTTTCAAAAGGGAGAAAACTTCAGTGACTTCCTGTTTGCTACCCTGGATGACCAAATCCTTAAAAACTCTCTTATCAAAAGAGAAGTTTTGCTCCTACAGGAATTCTTTGGGGGCAAAAAATGAAAATGGCAGAGTTGCTTCTTCTAAATGAGATACAGACATCTTTAACATCCCCTAACATGACAAATGGACTTGTCCAAGTTTGAAGACTAAAAAAATATGAAGGATCCATTACAGAAATAGTTAAGGTGTCCAAGTTCTATTTCATACCATACA
Organism: Ctena decussata; assembly: GCA_963989385.1. Taxonomy (NCBI): domain Eukaryota; kingdom Metazoa; phylum Mollusca; class Bivalvia; order Lucinida; family Lucinidae; genus Ctena; species Ctena decussata. The sequence goes on along the minus strand of OZ022498.1, from coordinate 82,657,222 downwards.
TAAGATATGTTTTTCTATTATTTTTGCAAATGGAAACCACTTTTGCAGCTTCTTGTTTGCTTCCATGAATAACAAAGTCCTTGTAAAATGGAGGCTATATTCTTTAAGCAAAAATTTTGCCTCCCAAGGGAGTATTTTTTTTTCTTTAAGAGAAGCCCTAAATGAAATCAGAGCTCTAGATAAGACGGCGTATTTGATGATAATTATGGATAATTTTTCTTATTTCTCATCGAAACCCTATGTTGTGACCCCTCATCTGAACCGTCTCGTCGAGACGGTTCAGATGAGGGGTCACAACATATGTTTTTATGCAGAATTAACAAAAATTATCCCTAATTATCACCAAATACACCCTCTTATCTAGAGCTCTGGAAATAGGAGAAAATTCTTCTTGGTAAGAATAATCTACCCTGGAAGTGTTCCCATTTACCTTAAGTAGCAAACTCTGATTTCAATCAAGATACTGTATCATATAATGAATCCTGTATGATTTCTGGTTTTGGTTTTCTAGCAGAGCTAGCTGGTGGAGGTATCTCCTCATACATTGCTGTACTTATCTGCTGAGATGGTGACTTTGGTTTTGGCTTTAGACTTGGTTTGGTATTAGCAATAACAGTTTCTTCATACCCATCGTCATATGTATGGTCTTCTTCTTCTTCTGAGCCTTCATATAGGTCCCCACTAGAGCCTTCACTTTCACTAACACTAGGTCTCTCTGGAACAGGAATTCCCCTGTCTAACTTTCCTACAGCTTTGGCTCCAGCTGTTCCATAGATATTCGGAGTACCAACATTATTTTTGTCTGCTTTTGGTTTGTTACCAAGATCAAGAGTATTATAAGTATCATCACTAAGATCATAAAGTTTCTGCGGAAGGGGTGGGGGATTGTTTTCTCTGACTTTCATTTCTTTTTCCTTCATCTCTCTTGCATCTTTAATATTTAGATAATCTTCTTCATGAAGTTCCTCCTCTTGTCCATGTCTTATCCATGCTCTATCCTGGACATCTTGTGCATCTGAATACATAACTGGTTCATTTGGAAGAGGTTTTCCACCTTTCTTTGCATATGGCTGTGCATATTCAACTGGCTCGGAGATGGGAACTTTTGCAACTGGACTAATTGCTTCATCATAAATGTTACTTGGCTCTGTGTTACTAACTTTAGTCTTGGGCTTTTCTACACAAGCATCAGGATCTTCATATAGATTAAGATTGTCTTGCAAAGCAGGTTTAACTTTCTCTTCTTTGTCTTTCTTTCTACTAGAAAAGAAGCCTTTAGATTTCTTCTCTTCTTTATCTTTTTTGCTTTCTTTATCAGATTTTCTGTCTTCTTTATTCTTTTTACCCTCTTTATCTGATAACTTCTTATCTTTATCTTTGGACTTCCTTAAGTCTCTCTGAGTTTTTTCTTGAGGCATTTTAGACTGCCTTATTTCTTCCTCAGCTGGTGGATGTGTGGAAATCTTATGTTCAAGTTCTTTGGTGAATTCATTTGATGCTGGACCATGCTTTTTTATACTCTCTCTTTTTGAATAATTAGCACTACTTTTACGATCTGGGACTACTTTCTTTGGTGTTGGTGGAGTGGTAGATGAACCGGTTCTTGGTCTTATTGGAATAAGTTCTGGCTGTTTTGCAGCACCAGGGTGTTTCCGTACTGCATTTGTTGCCAGACAAGGAGCACTTACTGGTATTTCCTCATTATGATCAGAAGAACCCATAACAGATAAGGAATGAGGCTGCACTGGTGAAGGAGCTGGTTGCTTAGCCGGAACAGAATTAGTTCGGTCTGGAGCCTTAGTGCTGGTCATGGCAGAACGTGAATTAGCAGTAACAACATCATGTATCTTAGTTGCATCATTTGAGTTACATTCAATTTTACCCTCTCCGTTTGGACACTTGCGACCACATTCAATGAAAAAAACAGTAGACTGCTTGCCAAACTTCCTCAGCCAAGCGAAATGAAAGGAATACTTGATTCTCCTGGTTCCTACTTCCTCAAAAGCTATCTCCCTGTCACTTATACAAAGTACATGTCTGCCAGCAATTCCACACAGCAAAGATAATTTATCCTCCTTGACATCCACTTCAAAACGTGCCGCTGAAACATGAATACACAATGATAAAAGTTAACTGATATACATAATTAAATGATGAGTTATTAGACAGAGAAATACCAATAAAACTGTGCAACAGTCCAACCTCCCCTAATGGTCACCTCCCACCCCCGGTCACCTCTTAACAACGGTCACTTTCCATTCCCCCTGTTTTGTTCCCTATATTTTTCACCTCTGACCAGAGGTCACTTCTCTTTTCCGGTCAGCGGTCGCAATTTTCGACGAAAAGCGGTCATAATTACCTCTGAAACGGCCAATTTTTAATGGTGGAGTATGGTTCTTTTTCTATCTCTGAGCAATATTTTACCTTTTGTTACTTATCAGCTAATAGCAATAATGTATATTCCTGGTAAATGTGAAGATCACACATATTTACATTTGCAGACATATTAATCATTAAAAATGTTGCTTTACTGGTACTCAGTGGTCAAATACCAATTGAAAGCCCATGATTCAAACCCTCGAAACAACAGCCACCTCTCTACAACAGCCAGTTTTGGCTGTTCCGGATATTGGCCATTGTAAAAATTCATACATTATTGGCTCTTTAGTGACTACTAAAAATTGGGTCCAATTGTTCAAAACTAATGATCATATTAGTTGACAAGACGTCATTTACAACCATATTGTATACACTCAGCAAAATTTCTAATTGGTCAGTTTTCTACTTAGCAGAAATACAACTTTTAAACAATATTTTTTAATATTGTTAAAATCAACATATTGGACTATTATCTTCCTACAAAATGTGAATGTTGTAATCGAAACTTTATTGTAATATCAGAGTTATGGCCCTTTCTTTGTAAAACATGATATGTTTTGAAACCACATTAAAACTGCATCGTGCTGCCACAAGATCAAGACATTTCAGAAGAAAAGAAAATTTTCTATCATAAAAACACAAAATTTGTTCTCAGTAATCATGAAACTTTTATCTGAATTAATTTTAATATTTGAGTATTCAAATTACCTCCCTTTGAATGTTTGTGTAAATCTTAATAGGAGCTTCAAAATGTAGTGACTCCTTTTACAAATGCATAAATAATAGTGCCGTTTGTAAAATACAGGTAAATATGTGCATTTACTCTTCCCAATTTGTAGTCAGAATTATCTAAAGTTCCATAAGGCTTAACTTTATTGAAAAAGTGACCAATTAGAAATTTTGTTCAGTGTATGCCAAAACATCATCATTTTTGCTAGACAAAGTGAGCAGCTTTTGCAAAGCATTTTAAGCTTTAAACAACTGTTTCCTATAGCCTAATAGCCATAGGGGCAGTGGGGGTTGGAGACCCATTGTATCTTGGGCACAGCAGATCTCTCTCCTTTGGCAGCCTTATCCTTCCCTGATTAGAAAAAGCTACCCATTTACTGCTGGGTTGACAGAGAGAGTTTTCCAGTAATCGGATGGCAAAACCTGGGTGCGATCTCACGCCCTTCCAGCAAATTTCTGCACCATAACTGAGTCACTAACCACTCGACTACGGTGCCTCTCTCAACAAAAAATAAAAGCATCGCAAACGACAGCGTGATACCCCGCCACTGCAAACCTTTATCACACACTGATTTTTCCAGATGTATGCATGTATATAGCCGGGAACAGGGGGAGATAACTCCCATGTGGTAAATTTGAGCATCACTGAAGGCTTTCATCACTTTGATCATTTGCTGAAAGTTTCAGAAAAATTGCTTCAAACTCTGATTTTATATGGAATTTTTCATGATTTTATACATGTATATTGTCTCAGGGCAGGGGCAGATAACCCCTGATGATAAAATTTCTGTGCTCCTAAAAAGCATTTGTTACTTCGATCATGTTTGTGAAGTTTCATCATGATACTCCGAGTAGTAAAGGAACTAGAGGCCAGAAACCGTTTTTTGTACATTGACAAGTGCCATAACTCTGTCAAAAATTAACGAAATTTGCCCTTTAACATTCCCAAGCGAGACATTTTCGGTACAAATGCATATGCAAAATTTGAAGGAAATCCATTGATAAATACTGAAGTTATCGAACAGAAACGAAGTGCGGACGGACAGACGGATGTACGTACGACGGACGGACGGACGGACACACGGACGGCCAACGTGAAAACATAATACCCCGCCACTAATGTGTGGCGGGGTATAAAAAGAAGAAGCTAATAGGCATCATCTCAAATTCATCATCAAATACTTGCATTATCCAGAACTTCCTTTATCATTAACTGCATTCTGCTTTTACCTTCAGTGGTCTGTTCATACATCAAATTTGTTGTGACCACTTCTTCTGCATCACCAGGGTCCGACCGTGACGAACTTTCTCTAAGATTCTCTGGTAACACACTCACCACTTGACCAAGCCGATAATCCCAGTCATTTGACTCATACTCATTGTCCACAGAAAATACATGTTTCTCCTTTTTACATTGTATTTCAATGATATATTCCACCCCTCTGCTGGATTTCTGTGTTGATTTATTCACAGATTTCACTCTGTTTAAATCAAGTTTCTTATCACATTTTTTGCTGGCATTCTTAGTTTCTTTGAACTTTTCTTGGCTTTCATACACTTCCATATGTGGATGGCTGTCTGAACTGCCACCATAGAGCACCAGAAACCGTGGCTGCCATGATGATTTCTGAAATGAAAATTTTTCACTGTAATTGTTGGTACAGAGTGGCTAAACAAACAAACATTTTAAAATCTCATAGTGAGCCACCTCATCTGGATCTACACTGTTTGCATATTCAACTACACGTATTTTCATTTTTGTAACTCTAAGTACAGTCAACTGGAGATATCTCGAACATTGATATCGCAAAATATCTTCTTATATCAAAGAATATATTTCCTACTTTTTATATATATTTCAACTCCCATTATCTGAAACTACTGAGATCTCAAAGTAAATTTTCTGGTACCAGAAAATTTACTTTGAGATTTCAGTAGTTTGGGCTGAAGTTCGACTTCGAGATATCCAGAGTTGATTGTAGTTGGTTAGTTGGTTAGTTTGGGTATAATGGCTCTTAACTGAGACAGTACTTCAGTCTATATTGAGACATCTTCCAGAGAGAGGGAGAAAGAAAAGATATGATACACGTGAGAGAAAAAAGATTCAAACAAGAACCCCCTTCCACACCTACTGCAAATGTAATAGGCCCTTGCCCTACTATTATCCAAATTAGAAGGATGCCCGGCACTGAAAGTTACCCAGCACCATTGCCCGACCACTACCACCCTCGGCAGTTGAAGTGTTAAATCCAGAACTGACTGCTGCAAGAGCAGTCTCATTGAACATGTGACATTTGGACAACCCAATGCTGATGAAATGTCCATTCTTACACATCCCCTAGTAGTGAAATCAAATGATTCAAATTTTCACTGAATGGGTAAATTTTCAGGGGAAGAAACTCTGCATTCTCATTTTTGCCTCCCTTCTCAATGGGTGTCAAACTCTTAAACGAAAGAATTTGCTCCCTTTTAAGTCACAAACTGATTAAAATTCACCGAAAATGTCATCAGATTATTAATAAATTTTTGACTGGTCAGCAACAGTTTGCCATTCTTAAGGAGTATGGGCACACCTCTATGTTTACCACCATTTTTACAGAGGGGAACAATTTTTGTAACTTTCTATTTGCTTCTTTCGAAATGGGGTCAACCCTTAAAGGAAAGAATTTGCTCCAATAGGAGCAAGTTCTTTCCTTAACAGGTTCACTCACATTGAGAAGGGAGGCAAAAATGACCATTCACCTTAAATGGAGTCAATGTGTATTATAAGTGGAATTGGTTTGAAACATCAAATGGAAAGAAGTTCTCGGTTATCATAGCCAGCTGTGACACAAAGATGTGCCACTAAAATTCAAGAAGCTGTAAATGTCTGTGATATTCTATTCATGCCTTTGAACTCAAATATACTTGATTTTCATTTTTACTTCAACTCCTGGCTTGTTGTACAAAAACCACCAACAGACACCAAGTGCTTGTGGTTAGTAAGGTCATTACTTAATAAACATTTCAGTCACACTTGTTGACACCATACAACCCCACTTTATTGCTCTATTGATTTCATAAAACAAATTATCATTTGCAAGGTAAGGACATGACAAATTGACAATTAGTTTCCTGCTTGCATTGGACTTTTGTTCCTAAATACTTGTACCTGAAACTGACCACTGTTTTCCCTTGTAAAAATAAAATTAGTGAGTGGGCATGTCCGGGATGGGGTAAGACAGCGGGAGAGATTTTTTTTGTAAAATTGTAAAATCTAATTGCAATTACATGAAACACTTGAAACAGCAAAAAATCAGACAGAAAAATCTTAGTACCATAAAAATTCTAGGTCTTGGGACAGATAGCCTACACTGCTCCTTTGATCTGGGTCTGCACTGCTTGCTCTGACCTATGATATGTAGTTTTACAAATACCAAGATTTGTGAAATGACAAAATTTATAGTCTGATCTAAAAAAATTTGTTGTTTTGTTAATTTCAGGGCTAGATCCAGACCTCTGATTTACTGGGGTGGGGTGGGGGGGCAACTCATGTCAAAGACATGAGCTGAGCACTGAAGGTGCGAGGAGGGAGAGTATGAGATGGGGTTTCCCCCTTTCATTTTTTTTTGGGGGGGGGGGGGGTCTCCCCAAGCCTGCCCTGGAAACTTTTTGTTTTTCAGGACTCTCTTTTAAAACAGAATTTTAGGCACTTTTACGATGTGATTTTTCAATAAGACATTTTTTGCATTTCTTTCACTATGACTTTAGTCCTTTTTGATACATATTTCATTAGAAAGAAACAGTGAAGACTCGTAGGAGAAAGTATGAACAATCTCCAAATACTGAAAATCTAATTTCCAATACTGAAATTTCAGTTTTCAAATAGTTTATGTACTGAGGCTAACTCCCAATTAATACTGAAAACTCACCCATGCAGATTACTTTGAATGCAGCCTAGCAACTGCCTAAATGTAAAACACTTGGTTAAGCTAAATGGAAGGAGTTTTCGGTACGAACAAGTGAACAAAATAAATATAGGTAGATGGAAGAGAGTATGATAGGGGGTCCTTCCCCAGAAAAAAATAATTTTTCAGCACTCTCTTAACAGCATTCTAGGCACTTTTTAAATGTAACTTTGGCATTTTTTCATTATTCTTCACAATGACTTTTAGTCTTTTAGTCTTTATCGCAGCTGCCCTAGTGTTTCCCCCAGACTCCTAAAAGGGGCAGGGTAAGCTGAAAAAGGGGCAGGGTAGCCTGGAAGCAGAGGGGCATTTGACGCGCGCGCTCGCGACTTTCAAAAAACATATGTATTTATCATATAAACATGAATTTCCACATTGCTACATGTATCATGCAGATTGTTTATTTTTTATTTAGACTGCTGTGTGCTTCAGCTGATGAAATAATTATAAAGTTCTGCATTAATAAAATATTTTTTTTTTCATTTATGGTCTAGGAGGTCATTACTGCAACTGATTTCTGTATATATGTTTTTAATCACTGTGTTGTCCATCTCTTGCCTCTCACTCCCTTTCATTCACCATTCTGTGGTCACATAATTGCTGTATGGTGACACAGTGTTTTCTACCTTCAGTCAAGCTCTTCCTATATGGAGCCTCATATCTTATCCTCATCTGCCATCCAGTTGAGCTGGCCAACTGCTAAACTGTTTACAATCTAGAAGTTGTGGGTCTGAGTTCTGCAAGATCTGATAAGAGCCTAGGGATTATTTCAGCTTTAATACTGCACTCATTACTGCATTGGCTCCAAATGGCTGAAATACTAATAGAAGGGCTGTAAAAGATATTAATCATTCAAACATCATCTTCTCCTGTCAGCCCCAAAAGATGGTGCATACATAATAAAAAATGTTTCATTAATCTGTTTACACCACACATGGTGCTATATAGTTTTTACTGTTTTATTCTTTGACTTTATTTATTCATGATTTTTTTCTGTTTTGGCACTGTTCTTTTTCTCTATTTTTTTTTATTTTAGGCACTGTCTTTTATTTCATTTCACCCCATACAATGCATAATGTACACTTAAATTGAAAACATATCAAATGAATTTAATAAACAAAAAGAAGTAATGATTATCTAGTTACCGATAAATTAATTTTTAGATGGCCTCTTTAAGGCTCTTATTTTCTAATTTTAATCCTTTTGCTAGTAAATATGGTAATGCCCATTAAGCAAGTACACAAGCTGTGATGGCAATTATCAGACAATGACTCTTACAAGTGGGTAAACATTATTACCTGGACAGTCTATTTATAGACATACCCTGTGTAGTGTCAAAAAGCTGTGTGTATCCCACCAGGTTAGGGAGAAGCTCAAATGGAGCTATATAGCCCGATCAAGCTATATAGCCCGATCGAGGTATAAAAATGAGTGGAAATTAAAGCATTATTGCTTCTGCATGTGCAATGAAGCTGAATTGCAAAATTTGATATGAACAAAAGTATAAAGGATGACAAACCTTTTATGATTTTGTAAAAAAATTGAACTTCCACCGTTGCGTTTTATGCAAATTGAGGAAAATTTAAATATATGAATATCTTTGAGATGCCCCCTCACACTTGACAGATATATCCACTTCTGTGTCATGGTTTACATACCTGCTACGCTGGGATCATCTCAGAGGTATCATTGGACTGATATTAATTGAAATGTCAGGGGAATGGGAAGAAACATGTTTACATAAACACATGGTTCTTTCACAAAAACGCAACGGCAGAAAAATGAAATTGCTTTGCATTCCAACATGATTTTCATCACTGTTGAAAGTGCAGTACTCAAAATGTTGCAATTATATTCAAAATAGATTCAGGTGAAGAATCTTCCAATTATAATGCAATTTCTATACCTCGATTGGGCTATATAGCTCGATCGGGCTATATAGCTCCATTTGATCTTCTCCCTAACCTGCCCACCGGATGGATAGCCATATAGCGATTATCAACAGAAAAGGTATCTTTTAAGGAGGGAAAAAGGGCTTATTTTTCAGGGCAGAGGGAACCTTTTTAAAGGCAGAATGGCGGGAGGGAAGGGCAGGAAGGGCGCGGCGCCCCTCTATACCTCTATAGGGGAAACACTATGCCCCCATTGCCCATTTTGGATACGGTACTGTATTTCCTTAGTTCTGTACCTTAACCGCAGTTTTTTTTTTGTCTTTTTCATCGGATATATATGTTGAAAAAAACTTTTGACATATAAACGTCCGCGATGAAAAAACACGAGGTTTTGGTACAGAACTATGATTTTCCTATTCTTTATTCTTGAGCATAGGAGTTCAGCTCGGCAATTGCAAGAACAGTAGCCAGGCACTTTGAATAACCTTCTGCACTATCAGGCCACCAGAGGCAAAAGCCTATGCAGCCCTGGGAGGAGGGTTCTGAACCAGGAATAATGCATGCATGGGCAGTTTTAATCAGAACAGGAGACACTATTTTAGAACAAACAACGCTCACCAATATCCCTTTAACTTGAAAGGAAACACTCCCAGACTTAGAAATAGAACTTTCTCCCATCTTGACACTTTTTAAGTGTTATCCATATTTTCCTGAAAGTTTTCTAAACTTTTGACCAACTAGGAAGTGAATTTTTCTTAGTGCGCTTACACCGGTTACCCTAAAGTGCGAAAAGGACTCCTTTTCGCGAAAAGGACTCCTTTTCGCGAAAAGGACCTAAATTTCACGAAAAGGAGTTCCTTTATTATCAATATGGGGAATGCTGATATAATTTAACTCAAATGGTTAGAAAAATATTCATAAAAAATTGTTTACGATGTTGTTATTGATTTATTTCAAGGATAAAAAGGATATATGTTTTCTAGTTCTTCTTCTTTTCCTTAATATAAATGATTTTTCTGATTGATTTATGCACTCATATACTTACATGACACTTTTTTTTATTTTGTCTTACCAACAAGCTCGATCAAACTCAAAATAAAATTTAACTTTAGCATATTTGTCCAAAGTATTAGAAGCCGGTTTGAAAACTGCCTGAGAAGTCCTTTTCGCTAAATGCCTGACAAACGAAAAAAGGACTCAAATATTTTTTCTTCAACTGACTGTTTTCTGCTTACGTTGGACAAAGTGGTTTCCGTAATATGAATCACAAAATAAAGTTAAATTTGAGCATATTTGCTTGTAGTTTTAGTAACCCGTATAGAACTCTTGAATCAGAATCAGAATTGTTTACTGGAGATACGTCCAAGGACAATCATTCTTGAGAAGTCCTTTTCGCCTGAAATGCTTAAGAAACGAAAAGGACTCAAATATAAACTTTTTCTCTCTAAATATTTATGTTTTAACTGATTGGTTTGTGGTCTAATATGCTTACCTTACATAAAATTATTTCCTTAATGAGAAGCACAAAATCAAGTCAAATCATAGTAAGCGTACTTGCTTCAAGTTTTAGTAACCCGCACGAAAAGCTAGAAGTTCTTTTCGACTAACGCCTCAGAAACGAAACGGACTTGAACTGCTTTAATTTCTCAAGTTTTATTTATATTTTCTACTATCCATGATATCGAAAATTTGTAAAATAATGTTTTCTTTTAAGCTGCAATGGGCGAGCTTCAATAGTGTGGATTTCACTCAAAAAGTTAAGCTCTTTTGTGGAAAGAAATTCTTTTTGACGAAAAAAAAGCGTCTATATATACAAGTAATTTATTTTATTTTAAATATTTATTTATTTATTTTTAAGTTAAACTGATGATATGTCATTTGGACCTAGTATCGAAAACAAAGATTGTCGAATCAATATACTATACAAATACCTTCGTGCGTTCGGGAGAAATAAAAAAAAAAGATAAATTACTAAATAGATAAATAATTCCATGTAATCTGCATCCTAGCTGCAAAGTGGCTTACTTGAAATGGAGTAGATACTACGGGTCAATCAACTACTGCAACATTTCGTTGTTGGAGGAGATTCAGAAACGTTCCGTTATCTCAAAATAATAAAAAGACAAAGGATCAAAGTATTTTCTTCACAGACGGCGGCTCAGTTGATCGTTGTCACAAAATTTATTTATAACGGTACCTGTCAGCTACATTATAACGATTTCCGCGGCGGTCACTTTGCTAGCTAGCGGTTCACGCCACAAATCTAGTTACCGCGCCCTTTACTGAGCGGGTTTAATACAGTTATAATTGAATCAAAGAAATCAGTTTTTCGACGGAATGTTTGATCTGACAGTTGACCGTAACAGATTTTCATTGCTTTTAGAAGGATGTTTGTTGCAGTAGATACTTTATGCGTAGTAAGTCATTGAAAATAAACTTTTCTTAAATACATGTTCAAATCTTGAACAAATTAAGATTATTGGAGCAAATATTAGAGATTCGAAATCGATAATATAAGACCACCCATTTAAAGAAATATACATTTTTTAAAAAAAAATGGTATTCTGCTTTATTAACACTTACGCTGATCATGACTATATGGTCTGTGTGAGTTATTACATTTATATTATATTTCAATTCATCAATATTTCAAGTCAAATCGTTTGAAAATACACATGAAAAAAAAAATATTATATTGTCAAAATCATATGATTATCTAGTCTGTATTAACAAGCTGTTGATTGAAATAACGGCACACTTCTATGGAGCGATTAAGGTAGATTGGTAGCTGGCATTAATTGGATTATCACACCTTCATTCATCGCTTTACAGGCGTCATTAACAGCAATTCAATAGACATGTATACATATGCTTACCGTTTCAATTGTAAGTATTGGTGTAATGATAAAATTTTCTGCGGAAATATATGTCTCTCAGAATCTCATCATTTCAGAACTGAAAAAGAATCTGAATTAAATATTAATATCTTGACATCGGCCCTTTTCAATCAAAAACAAACACGTTAACTATTAATTTTAGCAAGTTTCCTTAAATCAGATTTACACCTACCCCCCTCCCCCCCCCCCCCCCCCCCCCCCTCACACCACCACCACTGACCCGCAACCAGTTTCACACACACACACACAAAAAAAAACTCGTCTGCGTCCAACACGATATTTTGTGCGCATCAAGTCCTAGTCACACCTCCACGATTCGCAGCATAATATCTAGAGCAGAACTTTGTGGTGCCAGCTGGAAACCTAGGATAAAATTTTATCCTTTTGCTAACGTGGCAGGGCGAATTATTTATCATTATTAAGTAATCAATAGAATTTATAAAAAACAGCAACTATAAAGCTTTTTTACAATCCCATTAAAGACTGACCTTCATATCACAATAGGCGGACTTCACGTTTGTCTGAATTATCTCTGCCAACAATAGCTCCAAGGTAATTACCTGACCTTAAAATACTATTTCAGCTTTAACATAATAAAGTAATAATAATTTCAGCTTAAAGACAATATAGTAATAATAATTAAAGCGAAACAGTAATAAATACCAGCCCAATACCTGTTTTCTGGGTCCTTTTCGTGAAATTTAGGTCCTTTTCGCGAAAAGGAGTCCTTTTCGCGAAAAGGAGTCCTTTTCGCATTTTAGGGTAACCCCGCTTACACCATAGAAAAAATAATAAAATAAAAGACAATAATGAAAGATATGTATATTCTTTCGTTTTCCTTTTTATGATGCATTTATTATGATTTTAATGTAGCATTTTAACATTGTAATGATACTTTAATAGGAGTTCATAAAATGATTTCTCTGTCTTTATTTATGTTTTTCAGCGGTGTAAGCATCAACGTAGAAAAACGTAAAATCACTAACTATCAACAACCAACGAAAAATACCTATTTCATAAGCTTGAAAAGAAAAATATTTCATGCAATGAGTGAAATAACAGAGAAAAGGGTAATAACAGAATACAGACTAAAATTCATGTTCCTGTTAGTTAGTGATCCTTTGTTTTTTCGCGGTATTCAAAGGTGTTTCAATATGCCAATTTTCGTATGTACCATTATTTCGAACAAGCCTGTTGTAAGTCGCCATTGTTTTGGAAAAGAAAAACCTATTTCAAGCTGAATTACACAAAATTTACAATTTGTGGTAATTTTGGAGGGATAACCTTGTGTCTAGCCCAGCTCTGGGCCACAGACACTTGGGGTCAGTAGGTGCATTTGGTCGAAAATTGATCTCCTGCAGCTTTTTTCTCACTTATTTTTACAATTTAGTATACCTGAACACCTTAACTGAGATAAATGGTTTGGTCATGTATAGAAAACGTTTGCAATTATTGATATTTACTCCCTTGGCTTAAAAAAACACAAGATATTGAACTCTGTGCTCATCAATCTTGACCCCTCTCTCGGTAAACAGTGCTGCGCCTTCCGAATTCAACGGAATCATCTAAGATACTTATGTCCCTCAGTTCGCCAGACATTGGCCGTTACGTGGACACCGGCATCATTTCAAACTTCTCTCCAATTCTTGCTATTTCTCACCGAATTTGTAGAAAAATAAGGACAAAAATCTTGATTAGCAGCGCCGGGGACAATGTTTACACATATGCGCGCGACAGGTAGACTGAATTTCAAATTCCGTAGGCATTCGGTAGTTCTCGTATAGTAATTCTAAAGAGAACCAGTCTCCTGTCATGCGCAACTGCGGTTCATAAACTGGTCCCAAGTTGTCCTATCAATATTTGTGACTAAATATTAGGGCATGGAACCATTGTCCCCGGCGCTGCTAATCAAGATTTTTGTCCTTATTTTTCTACAAATTCGGTGAGAAATAGCAAGAATTGGAGAGAAGTTTGAAATGATGCCGGTGTCCACGGAAGGCCAATGTCTGGCGAACTGAGGGACATAAGTATCTTAGATGATTCCGTTGAATTCGGAAGGCGCAGCACTGTTTAGCGAGAGAGGGGTCAAGATTGATGAGCACAGAGTTCAATATCTTGTGTTTTTTTAAGCCAAGGGAGCAAATATCGATAATTGCAAACGTTTTCTATACATGACCAAACCATTTATCTCAGTTAAGGAGGTGTTCAGGTATACTAAATTGTAAAAATAAGTGAGAAAAAAGCTGCAGGAGATCAATTTTCCACCAAATCCACCTACTGACCCCAAGTGTCTGTGCTCTGGGTCGGAAAATGCATAGAAACAAGTTTCACGGCCCAGGCCTGACCTATTCCGCTACTGCTTGGTTTTTGCCGGTAAATGCTACCGGGAAATTTCTACACACTGATAAAATCATTATTTTTTAATCACTTAGGAAAAAACATTAGCGGTTGTTGGATCATGACTGCCACCAGTTTTACCTTTTCTAAGAGACCTTGGGCTGACCTTGAAGCATTTTCCTCAAGAGGGGAGAAAAGAAATTGCGTTTCAACGGACATGTTGTCAGGAGCACGCGACCCGCTCGTGGCGGTCACATGATGACGCCATCTGTCAAATGATAAAATCCAGTACCAGAATTGCAAAGACAAGCATACTCTAGACAACCTAAGTTAAGCGACTACCTCATGGGTTTAAATGATAACAGAATATTTATACAACGACTGTTTGCACCTTACAGGCTTCTTTGAATCTTGTTAAACATGGAACGTGTGTTGTTATTCAGGTATCCAGTGATGTTTGTATTCAAATGAGCATGCCCTGTCCGAGTGGTCGGAAAACTTATTTTTATAGCTGCACTGCAGAAACTCTTTTTAATTACATCCATTGGGTGGGGGGTGGGGGGGGGGGGAGAGAGAAAGTATGCCAGCAGGGCCTGACAAATCCATTGTCCGGCTGCCTGGGACAAGTTAAATTTTTTGCTGGGCAAGTAAGAAAATATTTGAATGTTTTTAAATGTATAAGATATATAGGGAAAACCAAAAAAAATCAGGGATTTGGAGCAGAATCTATGTACCGGACAAGCAGATCAAATTTTGATTTGTCAGGCCCTGTAATGAAGTGTCATATCGGATCTTAGGAAGTGTCATATCCTAATAATCGGCGTTTCTTTTATTATAATGGAGCCGAGACACGACAAAACCAACAATGTGGTTGTGCGCCCAGGTCAGACTCAGATCAGCCTGGGCATCCACCCAGTCTGATCAGAGTCTTCGCTGTCCGCATGGAGGTAGCTTAGACTCTTAGCTACCCTTTTAGCATTAAGCGAAGAGTCTGATCAGACTGGACGGGTGCAGGCTGATCTGAGTCTGCCCTGCCTGGGCGCACAACCACTTTGTTGGTTTTGTCGTGTCGCGGCTCATATGTTCTCTCCCCCCCACCCACCAATTTAGGGGGGAGGGGGGTAAGGAAGTGTCCCCCCCCCCTCCCAGATACGCCTTGCGCCTCCCTGACTGTGATTTTTGTTTTGTTTGTTTACTTTCTACTTTCTTTTTTTTTTTTTTTTTTTGTGTGTATGGGGGGGGGGGGGGGGGGGGGGGGGGAGTCAGTTGTTTGATATCTGCTCCCAGTTACGCCTTAAGTCTGCCTGACTATATTTCTAGTTTTTAGCTCGCCTGAACGAAAGTTCAGGAAGAGCTATTGTTGTCACCCCGGCGTCGGCATCCGGATTGGATGTTTTTGTTAAAGTTTTTTAAAGACCTATATCTCCTTAGTCCACGGATGGATTCTTTTGATACTTGCACTGTAGGTAGATATTGGTCCAAAGTTTAACAGGTACCACCACTGTCCCACTCCATGACCTTGATGTCAAGGTCATGGACTTAGAAAATTGGGAGCATTTTTGGACTGGATGTTTTGGTTAAAGTTTTATAAAGCCCAATATCTCCTTAACCCATGGATGGATTCCTTTGATACTTGCACTGTAGTTAGATATTGGTCCAAAGTTTTGCAAGGTACTACCCTTACCCCCTCAGTGACCTTGATGTCAAGGTCATGAACTTAGAAAATTGTCTTTTTATTGATTGGATGTTTTGGTTAAAGTCTTTTAAAGACACATATCTCCTGAACCCAGTGATGAATTCTTTTTATATTTGCACTTTAGTTAGATATTAGTCCAAAGTTTTGCCGAGTATTACCCCAACCCCGCACATTCACCTTGATGTCATGGTCACGGACTTTGGAAATTTGTTCTTTATTAAAGTTTTCTAATTGCATACTGATTCATAATGCTTGGCAGAGATTTAGTTTACACTTGAACTGATGTTAGACACTTTTTTGAGTTTTTACAAAACACTATATACTTACCCCACTGGATGAAGGTCATCGACTTATAATTTTGGTTAAAGTTTTATATTTATGAAGACATAATTTCACAGTACCACGATGGACTCAGTTGATGCTAATACTTGGACTGATGTTAGATAATGGCTCAAGGTTTTGTTACATCCTACCCCCCCCCACCCTCCCCCCCCCCCACCCCCCCCCCCTTTGACCTCAAGCTCATGGACTTAGAAATTTCATGTGGATTTTTTTATTTTAATTTTATTTTAAGACTTATTTCTTAGATAGCTTTTGTTTATGAATGTGTTTTCATTATGGACATGCTTGCCTGAAGTTTTATGCATAGAAGTCCACACCTCCAAAGCGACTGTGTGATGGGCAAGCACCTATTCAGGCGAGCTATGCTGTCAGGCGACAGCTCTTGTTTTAAATTATTATTATTATTTTTATTGGTGTAGAATAACAGAGTGACCAGCTTTATTACATAAGAAATTTACCAATCAATAGTATCCGACGTATCAATCAAAGAGAAAACTAGCAAGGACATTTGCGTTGCCAAAAGAATGTGATGATGTCGAGGTTATTTTCTGCCACATATACCTACTTACCCAAACTTACACAACTGTTCCAACGCATTAAATGTTTTAAATTAATTTCAGTGAACCAAAAAATTATAAGAGATTTTTATTACCAGCTCGCAAACAGTAATATTGCCATGTCCGTCATCGGTATTTGAAACGGAGACGAAGAAAGTTGGCTCCGGTGAAGTTTTATTTTCCATAGTTTCAATCATTGCAATTAAGTGAAATATATGCAGAAGAGAACAATTCGCGCCATAGCACGTCTAGCTGTGCCTGCCCAGACCAGTAAAATATTGGTTCTATAGTAGGTCCTATCCTTTGCGAAGAAAATGTGTATTTTCCCAAGGAATATTATATTTTATACGCGGCTCATTTGAAAATCGTACAGATACCGGTAATTTTAAGAATTTCAAAGGAGTACTGCATTTGTACATAATCACGGCTCCGATCGCAACATCTCTAGAAAACGTCCTTGCAGTTTGAAAATATCGCTGTTAACGCTTGGGATCTTAAAGATTCTTATTAAGTTGCGTGGATATATAATATTGTGATTGTTCTTTTGCAGTCTGATTACAGCATTTGTTCGAAGACTTTTTGTATTGTGTAAGCATAACAGCATGTGATTTTTTTATCGCGGCTTCTCTCATGATAGTTCGACTTCAAAATCACAGAAGTTGTTTCAAATGTTGTGAAATGTTTTGTTTAGGTTTACTTTTTTTTATCAATGTTACGTTTTGTCATGGACTATTATCAAAATTGATAGCTTAATTATACAGCTTTCCCTTTGTTTCTTGTGTGCCCGAACATTTATGAAAAGTGAAAGTGTATTCGGACATTCGGTGTCCGCATTGTAATTGAACATTCATAATGGTTAATTTTATTGCAGTACTTAGTTAAACCTAAAAGAGTGCCAAGCCTTTTTACAGAAGCACACTGACTCGTGCTTAAATGAAATTTGGACACCAAGGCATAAAATAAATGCATATATAGGTATTGCAAACAATATTCACAGATGTGTAATTGCAACACATATCTCCTAAGGTACTGGGTCTTATATTATTGCCATTTTCATCAACCAATGACGTCATCCGCCTTTGGGAAAATCCCAAGCAAACATGGCGGTCTTCGTAAACATTCTCACAGCTACAAATGAAAAATCGCCAGTATATATGAAATAAGACACTTTGGGAAGGTCAGAATAAGAAAAAGGCTGTTATTTATCAAAAAGAAAACATAATATATTGATTGATGTACAGTTTACAATGTGCCAGAATGATTTTATCAGCATCTGAAATACCCACACTGAGGAAGACTTACAGGTACTGGACCTTAATTAGGAACTTTGTTTCTGAAATAATTTCGGTCAGGAGCTGGACTACCTTGTGTCTTAAAATCGCAAATATGGTAAATAATAGGGTTATTGGGTAAAACATGTGGACCTGTAAACCCGGGGGTATGAACTGTGGTATGTTTTGCCCATACAGGAACTTTGCACAAGTTTAGGAAATTGTTGGTAAATTATGGCAGCCTGCGTTTTGAGTAAATTGGGGCCAGAAAATACCTCTCAAATAAATGCTTACTGCTAGTTCATTTGTCCTAACGTCTAGAAAATGTTCCATTAGGCTAGCTGGCTTATCCTATTTATTAATTCAGGTGCCAACAGTTGAGATCGAAGGAACATGTTATTTCTGGAATTCGACCTAAATGTTATGCAGTGATGTCTTGATTATGCTGAAAACTAACATGTCTGCTTTAATATGTTTACATCTTAATTGAAAACTGTAACTGGTATTTAGACAACCTGCGTGGTCCAACTGGTTGACATGCATTGATCAGCAGATTAGTGATGGACTCAGTGATTTTTTTTTCACTATTTTTGGAATGGTGCCGGTGCCCATAGAATTGGGAAAAATCATGTCGTATTCTAAAATTTGGAATTTCAGAAACACCTTTATTTAGTCTCAAGTGGTGGGATAGGGGACATGAAAATGAATATATAATATTTACATTCATTTATAGCTATATATCTGTCAGTTCTCTAAACAAGCAAGTAAATTTATGCTTGTAAGATGATCTCTAGAAAAATTATTCCTGCAACTGGGAATTTTTCAACTTGCAGTTGAGAAAAAAAGATACTATTTTGGATTGGGACTGGTGCCCGCACCAGTCTTTTATGGGCACCACTTTTATAGAGAAAAAAAAATCACTGTGGACAGTTTTATATTTAAAAATGGCAAGTTTTCTTTTTCTTTCATAGCTTTGTTTTACATTTTTATAGACTCCCAAAAACAGATTTGAGCCACGACATGAGAAAACCAACAATGTGGTTGTGCGCCCAGCACAGACTCAGATCAGCCTGGACATCCGCCTAGTTTCACCAGACTCTTTGTTAAGTGCTCAAAGGGTAGCTAAGAGTCTAATCTATCTCCATGTGGACAACGAAGACTCTGATCAGACTGGGCGGATGCCCAGGCTGATCTGAGTCTGCGCTGGGCGCACCACCACATTGTTGGTTTTGTCGTGTCACGGCTCATTTAGGTTTCTCATTTACATGCTGTGTTGCATAAAATTACAGAACAATTGGGAGATTTTCAGAAATTATATCAGCCATAAATGACAGTTTTTTCGACAGTAGCCTTTGTGTATTACCTTTGACACATGCAGTTTGGAATGTGTTGTTTGATAGTTCGGACACACCCAGAATGTCACTCAGTCACTAATCACCTGATAGTATACAGCTGGCCGATGCAACAACAACTTAGCATGTGACATAGACAGGGCTTGAAAATTCTTAAAATTTTTACTCATCCCACGTGACCAAAGATATGGCGATTTCTATAATGTACACAAGAACAGTAAAAAAGTTAACTTGTCCTTCAGCAAGAGCCACTCGTCATGGCGAGCGGACGAGTGGAATTTTCCAGCCCTGATAGACCAGGATGTGTAAATGTCACTTGGCTTTCTTCGAAAATACTTGTTCCGAGGCAAGTCTAATCTTTCAGTGGCATGGAGTGTGAGAAAAGACTACATTTTTCCCATAAACAGACGAGCAGTTTGGATTGAAAGGTGACATTAACATGTTTGATTGGTATATATAGTTCCCCAACTACCCCGAACAGTTGTCTGAACAAAACTGCACTGAACTGCAAGAAATCTGCACCAAAAGTAAGTGTAGTGCTATTAATGTAGTGTGGCTACGTTTATGAAATGCGGCTCTGAAGTTGTGGACCCTGACTCATCTAGACCACAATAGCTCATTCTTACTCCATATTTGTCAAAGTCAGTCACATACAGAGTCATGACACGCAGACTCGCTAACATACATGTACAACAGTAACCATAATCTACCCATTTACTGCACATGCCCCTATAACCACACACCAAGGCCATTTCCAGAAAAACTGCACAAGCCCACACTGCTTTTCCTTTTAAAACTCTCACATAAACCCAACAACTTACCGTTCCTATTTCAACAGCAAACACAAGGCTTTCATAGCATTTTTTACTTGAAAAGTATAAACACACGGTATTTCCAGTCCTACTCCATGTTGCTATCTGGTCACCCTGCATTTAATTGTGCTGAGTGTGCGGTTATTAGGTACATTTTTAACCACACCTTTTTGTTGTAATTTTGAAAAAGTTAAGTGCACGGTGCGGGACATAGGTTGATTACGGTAACACCAATTAAGTAATATTGGAGTACTGTGTCAGTCTTGGCTTCTTGCATGAACTCTAAATACAAGTCTTCCACAGTTCAGAAACAGAAAATATTAACGTCACCTTTCTAGATAGTGCACAAAAGGAGAGCGGATTTCCGGAAGGGCGCATTTTGTCACACCGTAACGGTGTAGACAAATGTAGAAAATGATTTCAGGCCTGCAAGCACATGTATCTAGTCAAGATCTGTGTGTTTTGAAAAAAAATCAGCGACTCTTTTCCAAGAAGTGTAACGAATGTATACAATGCAAATATATAGGAAAACCCCAGTCTCTGCCTGTATCAGATGTAGACAAGTGTATACAATAATAATATTACTGAAAAAAATTAGCACTTCAAAACAACTGTAACAAACGTACACAATAGAATAAGATAAGAAAAGTACCCAAGCAGGTGTAACGGATGTAGACAAGTGTATACAATAGTGTGGACAATGATAATATTACTAAGAAAAATTAGCACATCTTTTAAAAAAACCTGTAACGAATGTATACAATAGAATAAGATAGGGAAAGTGCCCAAGCAGGTGTAACGGATGTAGACAAGTGTATACAATTGTGATCCTACTCAAAAATTAAATCTGATACACCATTCAAAAAGCGTAACGAATGTATACAATAGGTACCTATAGGGAAACTATCCCAGCATGTGTAACGGATGTATACAAGGTCTGTGTGTTGGAAAAAATTTAGTTCATCTTGCCCAAAAAGCGTAACGAACGTATACAATGCAAATGTATAGGGAAAACCCGTCATCTGCCTGTTACAGATGTAGACGAGAGTATACAATGATAATATTACTGAAAAAAAAAAGAGAACATTTTTTCAGAAACTGTAACAAACGTATACAATAGAATAAGGTAGGGAAACCGCCCAGGCAGGTGTAACGGAAGGTGACAAATGTATACAAATGTGATCTTACTAAAAAAATAAAAACTGATGCACCATTCAAAAGCGTGACGAACGTATACAATAGAAACATATAGGGAAACTATCCCAGCATGTGTAACCGATGTATACAAGGTCTGTGTGTTGAAAAAAATTTAGTTCATCTTGCCCAAAAAGCGTAACGAACGTATACAATGCAAATGTATAGGAAAAACCCATCCTCTGCCTGTTACAGATGTAGACGAGAGTATACAATGATAATATTACTGAAAAAAAAAAAGAGAACATCTTTTCAGAAACTGTAACAAACGTATACAATAGAATAAGGTAGGGAAAACGCCGAAGCAGATGATCTTATTCAAAAAATAAAAACTGATGCACCATTCAAAAGCGTGACGAACGTATACAATAGAAACATATAGGGAAACTATCCCAGCATGTTTACAGATGTATACAAGGTCTGTGTGTTGAAAAAAATTTAGTTCATCTTGCCCAAAAAGCGTAACGAACGTATACAATGCAAATGTATAGGAAAAACCCATCCTCTGCCTGTTACAGATGTAGACGAGAGTATACAATGATAATATTACTGAAAAAAAAAAAGAGAACATCTTTTCAGAAACTGTAACAAACGTATACAATAGAATAAGATAGGGAAACCGCCCAAGCAGGTGTAACGGAAGGTGACAAATGTATACAAATGTGATCTTACTAAAAAATTAAATCTGATACACCATTCAAAAGTGTGACGACCGTATACAATAGAAACATATAGGGAAACTATCCAAGCATGTGTAACGGATGTATACAAGGTCTGCGTGTTGGAAAAAATTTAGTTCATCTTGCCCAAAAAGCGTAACGAACGTATACAATGCAAATGTATAGGAAAAACCCATCCTCTGCCTGTTACAGATGTAGACGAGAGTACACAATGATAGTATTACTGAAAAAAAAAGAGAACATCATTGCAGAAACTGTAACAAACGTATACAATAGAATAAGGTAGGGAAACCGCCCAGGCAGGTGATCTTATTCAAAAAATAAAAACTGATGCACCATTCAAAAGCGTGACGAACGTATACAATAGAAACATATAGGGAAACTATCCCAGCATGTGTAACGGATGTATACAAGGTCTGTGTGTTGAAAAAAATTTAGTTCATCTTGCCCAAAATGCGTAACGAACGTATACAATGCAAATGTATAGGAAAAACCCATCCTCTGCCTGTTACAGATGTAGACGAGAGTATACAATGATAATATTACTGAAAAAAAAAAGAGAACATCTTTTCAGAAACTGTAACAAACGTATACAATAGAATAAGATAGGGAAACCACCCAAGCAGGTGTAACGGAAGGTGACAAATGTATACAAATGTGATCTTATTCAAAACAAAAAACTGATACACCATTCAAAAGCGTGACGAACGTATACAATAGAAACATATAGGGAAACTATCCCAGCATGTGTAACGGATGTAAACAAGGTCTGTGTGTTGAAAAGAAATTTAGTTCATCTTGCCTAAAAAGCGTAACGAACGTCTACAATGCAAATGTATAGGAAAAACCCATCCTCTGCCTGTTACAGATGTAGACGAGAGTATACAATGATAATATTACTGAAAAAAAAAAGAGAACTATTTTTCAGAAACTGTAACAAACGTATACAATAGGAGAAGATAGGGAAACTGCCCAAGCAGGTGTAACGGAAGGTGACAAATGTATAAAACTCTGATCTTATTTAAAAAATAAAAACTGATACACCATTCAAAAGCGTGACGAACGTATACAATAGAAACATATAGGGAAACTATCCCAGCATGTGTAACGGATGTATACAAGGTCTGTGTGTTGAAAAAAATTTAGTTCATCTTGCCCAAAAAGCGTAACGAACGTATACAATGCAAATGTATAGGAAAAACCCATCCTCTGCCTGTTACAGATGTAGACGAGAGTATACAATGATAATATTACTGAAAAAAAAAAGAGAACATTTTTTCAGAAACTGTAACAAACGTATACAATAGAATAAGATAGGGAAACCGCCCAAGCAGGTGTAACGGAAGGTGACAAATGTATACAACTCTGATCTTATTCAAAAAATAAAAACTGATACACCATTCAAAAGCGTGACGAACGTATACAATAGAAACATATAGGGAAACTATCCCAGCATGTGTAACGGATGTATACAAGGTCTGTGTGTTGAAAAAATTTTAGTTCATCTTGCCCAAAAAGCGTAACGAACGTATACAATGCAAATGTATAGGAAAAACCCATTCTCTGCCTGTTACAGATGTAGACGAGAGTATACAATGATAATATTACTGAAAAAAAAAAGAGAACATTTTTTCAGAAACTGTAACAAACGTATACAATAGAATAAGATAGGGAAACCGCCCAAGCAGATGTAACGGAAGGTGACAAATGTATACAACTCTGATCTTATTCAAAAAAATAAAAACTGATACACCATTCAAAAGCGTGACGAACGTATACAATAGAAACATATAGGGAAACTATCCCAGCATGTGTAACGGATGTATACAAGGTCTGTGTGTTGAAAAAATTTTAGTTCATCTTGCCCAAAAAGCGTAACGAACGTATACAATGCAAATGTATAGGAAAAACCCATCCTCTGCCTGTTACAGATGTAGACGAGAGTATACAATGATAGTATTACTGAAAAAAAAAGAGAACACCATTGCAGAAACTGTAACAAACGTATACAATAGAATAAGGTAGGGAAAACGCCGAAGCAGGCGTAACGGAAGGTGACAAATGTAAACAACTGTGATCTTACTCAAAAAATTAAAAACTGATATGTCATTCAGAAAGTGTGAAGAATGTACATGTATACAATAGATACCCATAGGGACGGCCAGTTTACCTAACCACACCATCCCTGGGCAGGGTTAGACCTCCTAAGCAGTCGACCAGTTCTAAGTGCACATACTTTTGCCAGTAACTGACAAATGCCCTTATTGAATCAGCGGAAGGAGAAACGAAAGTATGTGGCCAGACCGGGTTTGGACCCAGGACGTCTGACTTATGAGTCAGGTGCCCTACCGATTGTGCTACGTGGTCCGGTGGGCCTATGTGGTAAAAGAATATCAGCACGTCTTGCTCAAAAAGCGTAAGGAGCATATAAAATGCAAAATGCATAGAAAAAACACCCTTTGCCTCTAACAGTAGAACATAAGATGTGGTTTTATCTTGATTTCTAATTTAAAACAAAATTTAGGTAAAAATAGATGTTGCTCCTGTTTTACATTAGGATAGCTGAATGACCAAATATGACAATATCTAGAACAAGCTTGGGTTTCATTGTTGTAGATCCAAGGTAAATGACACAGATGCTTTTTATGCCCCACAACTTTGGAGAAGTTGAGGGGGCATATTGGTTTGGGCCTGTCCATCCGTCTGTCCATCTATCTGTCTGTCCATCCGTAACACTTTTTGGCAGCTGGGAAACTCCAGAACCGCTTATGCTAGGATCTTGAAATTTTCTATATGGCATGTACATGAAAAATGAGCAAAATGTATTTTTTTCTTTTTTCTGCGAGTCAAGTAGTTCCAGAGTTACGCATTGCCCAAGGTGTAGATGACCTGATTAACTTTTAAAAAAAAAATCGTGAATTTTTGATCGAGTTATGCCCCTTTTTTCGACTTAGTGCATTGTAAGCCTATGGAACCTTGTGACCAAAATATCTCAAGAACCCCTGATGCTAGGAACATGATTTTTCGCTGGATGGCATTGCCTAAGGTGTAGATGATCTGACTAACTTTTGAGAAAAATTTGTGAATTTTTGATCGAGTTATACTCCTTTTCCGACTTAGTGCATTGTATGCCTATGGAACCTTGTGACCAAAATATCTCAAGAACCGCTGACGCTAGGATCATGATTTTTTGCAGGATGACATTGCCTAACGTGTTGATGACCTGATGAACTTTTGAGAAAAAATTGTGAATTTTTGACCGAGTTATTTCCCTTTTTCCACTTAGTGCATTGTAAGCCTATGGAACCTTGTGACCAAAATATCTCAAGAACCCATGATGATTTTTGACATAGGCATTTTGAATATGAAGAAGCTAATTATTATGAATTACTTAATGAGCAAAAATTCTGAAGAACCACTAAGCTATGTTCCTTATATTTGGCATACAGTTACAGGCTAAGATGTAGATGAACCAATTGATTAAAACCCCTTTCTGACTAAAAGATATGGGGATAAACCTTCTTTAGAGGCAAGCATAAGGTTGGGGTTTCTAGTTTTTAAACAACTTTGTCATCCCTCTAGCACCTTTATTTATTGACAGATATTGATGTAACTTCACACAAATATGTCCAAACACATTACTCATCTAGTGAGGCATATGGTGGGGGCATTCATCACCTTTTTTTTATTGCCTAGTTTTTAAAAAGTTTCTCTAAATGGGTGTGTCTCCCCAAGCACTCATCAGAAACCGTTCATATTTGGACCATAAGTACTAGATAATGGGCACTTAAGAGGTCTGCTTCCATACCATGAGTTTTGACCCGAGGATCATGCCCCATGGACGTCAAAATCTAAGACACTGTTAAAATATGTTTTCCGAAAGTCTGTTTTGGAACATATACTTAGTTTTCAGACATGGCTCCACCTTTTGGCATTGTCTTGTAGGTCATGAAATGAAGCTCAGCATGACCTACCGGTATATTAAAGGTCAGTAATTTTGCCATATAGCTGGAAGACTATTTTGATGTATGAACATGATAGCTTGGGATGAGTCAGTATGACTGTATGTTTGGCACCAAGGCTGTCCAACTGCACCATCAAGGCCTGGCAAAACAGAATGTAAACTTATCTATTGAAAGCTATCATATTTAGGCTATCCAACTGCACCATCAAGACCTGGCAAAACAGAATGTAAACTTATCTGTTAAAAGCTATTATACTGGTTCTTTTGTTAGATAAACCAGTTGAGACACCATCCACTGAAATGTTTGCCCAATTAAAGTGGATGACATTTCCAGAAAGAGTAAATTATCAAAAGGCAATCCTAGTATACAAAGTAATGCATAACTTGACACCTTCTTATTTACAAAATCTGTTTCAATTTACAAGTGAAATACACACTCGTATCCTTAGATCCACAGCTGAAAATCTTTTATATGTTCCGAAACCAAATTTTGAAATTTACAGAAATACCCTAGCATATTCTGGATCTAAAATATGGAATGCCATCCCAGAAAGTATCAAAGTGTCTAATACCCTTTCTCAGTTTAAACAGAGATACATAGAATGGTTTGCTGACAAGTCCTGATTTATGGAGCCAACTGTATATACATGTATGTTTTAATATAATTATGATTATATATGTGGGGCACTGCATGAAGGATCACCTGCAACTTGCAAACCGGAATAAATGTGAATGTCTATGCAGATGTGCGATGGAGACAGGGTCTTCCCTGTTCATTCTAGGAATCTGTATTTCCTGCGTGGAAGGTGAAATCTTGTCACCCTGCATGGATGGGATGTTGATTTTGGTTGCAGCAATCTGCACAGTTCTTTTCATGGATTGAGGTGAAACAGACCAGTGTTATGATATTGATGATCTTAGGCATAACTAGTAGCTGATGCTGAGTTTATTGTGTATATAATGTCTTTGCTGTCATTTGCCCATTTTGCCTGGACATTTGCCAAAGGGACATTGGCAAATAGTGTAGACCCAGATTTTCTGTATGTATTTTGCATGATACTGTCTTGTCACATTGTAAATATTTGTATATTTTGAAGGAGGACCCCAGGGAAGATTGGACTATGTCCAACTGGGCTTTATCGTTAAATAAAGTCATTATTATTATTATTATTATTAAAACAGTGATGATGCTACAGGCAATGAAACCTAATCTATGAAGAGGATATTGGCCAAACTGATGGTCTGAAAATAGTGAGGCAAAAAGAAATTATCTGGGGCCAAAAATAAAATATCTAATGTTTCCCCTTACGCGACCGACCATAAAAAATCGTAGCAACCGGAAAATATTTTTTCCGATTTCAAAAAAAATTATTTTTTTTCTCTACCTTTGTTATATAAGTTATGTTCTAAGTTATGCTGAAAGAAGAAAGTGAACTGGCAGATGAACAGAAAAATTATGCTATATATATAGAATAAGTTTAAAGGCAAATAACATTTTTGCGTAATGATTCAATAAATATAGCACACTTCATGTGAAATATAATTTTTAATGTTATCAGTACTTATATACTCGCCAAAACAAGTTCCGCCGCAATTTCAATTGTGATATTAACGAGTTCATATATAATATTTTCAAAGTATTTTGGTTTTAATTGGATGCCAAAACCATTGTTCAGGGAAAAGTTTTTAACATTTTAGTTTCCTGCGTGCATATACAGAGTTACCTCCCATAACTAGTAAACAATAGAAACTGAGACTAGGCATTTACTGCGCAGGCGCAGTACCGTTATTGTTATCTCTTTTAAATCTTGAGATCTCCTACAACTCAAAAACATCTTAATCAAACCCGAACAAACTTTCAAGTGGCGAAGATTGCATCTTCAGATACACAAGACTGTAAAGGACTTCTTTGATTAAGGCGTGAATTTTCCCCATGATTAAAAAGTTATACGGAACACTGACTTCTGCTTTGCATTTATGACTATGACATGTAACTTGCATAACAAATGAATTTTCAAGTGTTTGTGTCTATGTAAAGTACGTTAAACATACGTTGACGTTGACGTCATTGTTCAGATAAATTGTAAATTATCCTCAAATTGATCGTTGAAATAATGATTTATTGTATATATTTCACCCTTTTTTGATTTACATTACTTACATAACAGACAACACTGGATAGT
This sequence comes from Ctena decussata, assembly GCA_963989385.1. Classification (NCBI taxonomy): domain Eukaryota; kingdom Metazoa; phylum Mollusca; class Bivalvia; order Lucinida; family Lucinidae; genus Ctena; species Ctena decussata. Next base: position 82,628,990 of record OZ022498.1, on the reverse strand, counting down.
TTTGACTATATGTATGTGACCTTGACCTCATTTCAAGGTCATGGTACACAATATAATCCTTGAAGATCACAGTGCTACTGTTGACCATTCTTATTCTTTGGCTTACTGAGTATCGTTCCCCCCCGTGACCCAGCTTCCCACTCATATATATTGCGTACTTGCATCGCATAAGTCTCCTGCATGAAGGAAATGCTGGGGGGGGGGGGGGGGGGAAGTACTTGTATTTTAATTGTAGTGAAGCGTTCTCTTTTGACCGTTTTGACCGGAAGTATAACTGTGGTTTTGCATGTTTAAATGCCAATCAGGCGTAACAAGAAGAAAATCATTGCTTTGTATTGTGAGATGCTTGTATTTAGCATGCATGTATGAAAAAAAATTATGAAATGAATGACTGATTTCAATATTTTTATTACCTCAAAAAATGAGGTATGCAAAAACCTTGAATTTAGGGTAGGTAGGGTCAGACTGGATTATCTCCCCATGTCTTTGAGTCTGAATCACAAATGATCTGATTTCATACGGTTTACATATTTGTGGAAGCTATGCCAAGAAAAATTTGAGAACTTTATACTTTTGAAAATTTGGATCTGTCGCACCGGTCTAATGGGGAAAATCCTCGCCTTAATCATAGAAGTCCTTACCTCCCTTTGAATCTAAACAATATGAAATTTGATTATCGAATTATGGACTTATTAGTCATAAAGTTTGGCTATGCTTTACTGGACATGTAAATAATTTTCTTCGCAACATTCTTAAGTAAGAATGCATCATTTTATTGCAAAATTGTGTCAGGCATGCAGTTTTGAAATGTCTGTGGCAATGTCACTACAAATTTAGAAAGTATGGCCTATCTGCCTACACGTTGAAATTCAGAAGTGCTTGATTATCGTTAAATCTGTCTTGAATGCAAATTTTCTTCTGTATGTAGTACATTTGCAATCCCAAAACTGTATCTAAGGGGAACAGATTGGAAATTGAGAATATAACTAAAAGAAAAGGTGATTTTGTTTCGTGAGAAATCTCGGAAAATTAGAAATAACCCTACTAAAACTGAAAGTTGCGCAAACTGTCGGTTTACATTCAGATTTAAAAACTTGTCTGTCTAGCAATATAAAAATGGTATTTCAGTACCTCACTGACTATTGAACTTAATTCATCATGGTACTTTTCAGAAGAAGATGCTACAGTAAATGCGGCGGAACTTATTTTGACTAGTATATACTTGTACACATGATAAAATGAGAAGGTGAAATTTTTCGACTGTATGACCATACAAGTTATGTGATACAGTTATAGTCAGTTTGCTCCCAAATGCAAACAGCATTCCCAATATTTTCGCAAATTTGGTGAGAAGTAGAACATTTTTGAATTGCTCATTCTTAATTTTCATCCTATACATAACAAAATCACAATTTTGCAGTAATGTGAGATTTTGCATAAAAAAGTTTCTATACAAAAACAGGACCTAAAATATGTCATTTTCACCTCTTAATTACAAGGGAGTAAAAGTTGGCTGTTGGAATTCCCGTTTCGTTTTACGTGTAAGAGCATGTGACCAATGTATGCTATACCCAGAACAACATTTGCATAATTAATTGAATTTTTTTTTCCTGAATCCATTTTTTCTACTTTTTTGTTTCACCCATATAATATCAAATTTTAAAACATACAATCTTTACTCGCAAAATAATATAATAGTTCAATGTTTATTTACAACATAGTATCACCTCACCAGTGATACCATGCGTTACGCGTGCGGACACGTGAATACATTTTACTATTTCATTCATATACGCCCACACCTGTAGTAAACAACGAGTTTACGCTATTGCCTGTCAACAAAATTTTGGCTGTTCTAACAAGCATACAATGCCCTTTAGTGAAACTGCTCAGTTTTTGCATTACTGTCAATGGAAAATATTTTACAAAAGCATTCAAAAATGTGGACTTTCCGTAATCTGTTATGTATAGTTATAGGAATCACTAGGACATTAGAACATTTGATGGAACTTTCATCGTTTTCGAGAAAATAAGCAAAACCCCATTTGCACTTGTGAGCAAACGGACTATACCTGTTGTATTAAATCACTTGAACTGCTGGAACTTGGACTGATATGGAGTAATACTTAGACCAGCTACCTGTTGGACCATACTGGAAAATTGTTGGGCCAAATTTATCTGAATCAGTGACAATCTTTGTGACTTTTTAAGCATTACTAATATTTTGATAAATCAGTATTTACTAGTTCATACATTAAAACAAATAATAAGACCTATATTTCACTCATGGGAACGAATATAAAAAATGCTTTGACTATTTACCTGCTGGACCAAATTTAATGAAAATTAATGTTTACATTAATTGTAGTTTACGCGAAATGTGGAATTTACATATGTCTTCTTAATCAGTATAAGCACTGTGGCTAATACCTGTTTGATTATCAAATTCAGCCTCAGTTCTTATCAGGCTGGCAACAATTAAGCTATAAGAATGAAAAAAAAAAAAATGTGAAGACACCTAACATGGGTCTTATCAATATGAAAAGACACCTTACATGGGTCTAAAAAAAAAAAAAAAAAAAAATGTCAAGACGCCTAACATGGGTCTTACTACTAACCTAATTATGAAAGGGTCTAAACTAGGTAAATATGTAAAGTCTAAGCTGGGTAAATATGTAAAGACACCTGACATGGGTATAAATTGTGTGAATATGTAAAGACACCTAACATGGTTCTGAACAGAGTGAATATGTAAATACACCTAACATGGGTCTAAATTTAGTAATATGTAATATACTAAATTTAGTAATATGCCTAACATGGGACTAAATTTAGTAAATCTGTAAAGACACCTTACATGGGTCTAACAGAGCAAATATGGAAATACACCTAACAGGAGTCTAAATTGAGTAAATTTGTAAAGACGCCTTACATGGGTCTAAATTGAAAAATATGTAAAGACACCTAACATGGGTCTGAAAAGAGTGAATATGAAAGACACCCAACATGGGTCAAGGTTTAAATAACTACATTCAACTGAAAGTGTATTTCATTATGAAGATGGAGGTGTGAACAGCAGTTTGTCTATTTGGGGCTATCTCCTGACTATGCCATCCGATTTGGGGCCAAATTTCACAAATAATTAGTTATTATTTGTTCTTTTTGCCCAAATATCAAAATTCCTGTATTATAGAAGTGAATTTGAGTTTTATGGTTTCTTCAGTTGGCAGGCTCCCTCCATTTGTGGGAGGGCTTTGGAGACAAATTTATAAGTATTCTGCATTTCGGCCAGTCTCCTTGGCCCTTCCTTGTGGCGGGTGCCTGTAGACTGGGAGGACCAGTCTCGAGACTGGCCCCTGATAACCAAGCTGTGTATTATTGCTTTGTATGTTTGTAGCTTCATCTTACTTAGTATCCCCCATAGTACATTAGAAACAAATAAATAAAAAGCTGAGTTTTTCTTCTCTTGTCATTTCCCATAAACTTGGACCAATGTCATTTTTGACAAAAAATATGCATTTTTATTTTACACTTTTCAACATTTAAATTTTCAGTCAAAAATAATGATCACATTCGGACTAGTGGATTTAGGTGGATGGGTTTTCAGGGAATATCCTATGCAAGACTTAACCTATTTTTTTTCTGAATCATGATCAATTTGCAAACTATCAGTAAATCTTGGAGATTTTCAGACAGTTCAATGTTTGCAAATGTATGGTTTCTTATGTGGGTATTTCCTGATCATACTGATAACTGTATGGTCAAGCTTTATCTTGGCTTTATCTGGGTTGACTGCCAGTGGTAGCGCATTTAATACTCAGACCATGCCATGAATATCTGCAGTTAGGCTTGTCTGTGCGCTCACAGTCTGTGCATGCCTTCAGAAGTTTAGACAGATTTAGTCAGGGTGTCCTTCATTTAAATGGTGCAATAGGTCGTCCTAGTTTATTTTCTTTTGCACATCTCTGGATCATTATCTGTTTCTAAAAAAAAAAAAAAAAAAAACCAATGAAAACAGCACCTTATCGCATGTACAAAAAGCATAGACTCAGATCATCCTGTGCACCTTGTTAAACTGATAAGCCTTTTCTCTGTTCAATATGCTGGGATCAATAGATTGTTGATACTGGCAGAGAAAATGCTATAATTAATCAAACTCCCCAGATGCATAGGCTGATCTGAGTCTTTGCTGATCTCACTCAGTATTAAACACCTCTTCGACTGCATAGGGCAAAAATTTCTCATGTGTTGCCAAAAAAAATCCTGATTCAAATTATGGCATATGCAGATTCAGGCTTAAATAACCACTATTTAGTGGCATATACAGCAGCAAGAATTATTATTATTATTTGTTATATTGCTTCTTCTGAAAGTATACCCATCACCTTATATTACTACTTAGAGTTTTTAGGGCAGTGACTGATTTACTACACTTTAGGTTCTGAATAACGCCCCCTTTTAATAAAATGAAATGCTTCCTGGGTATTTAATAGGATATAATATGGTATCTGCTGTTCTACAGTGCTGGATTCAGGCAGTTATATGTATATGACAAGCTACCTGTTAGGACTGTATATTGAAATTTTCTAACAGTAGCAGCTGCTAGAGTATGTCAGAATTAACAACTCCAATAAACAGTTGGGGGTGTCAATTTATGAAATCACAGCACATTACCATATATATAGTAAACATTTCTAGTGTGTATATATCAGAGTTTTAGTAATGTTTCCTTCTCTATTTTTTTCCTCAAAAAATCAATGATAAAATATATTTGTTCATAAATATTTGTTCATAAATATTATCTCAAAATAAGTGTTACATCATATTTTATGTTGTGCTTTTAGTGTTTGTTAAATATTCCAAACAGAAGCAAAATATTCTGAGATTGTAACTAAATAAAAAAAAATGTCAGAAATTGTTTTGGAGACAGATAATGCAATTTGTAAGTAGTCCATTTTTTTTTATTAAAACATTTTTAAGATATTCTCCATGCATGATGGCCATTATTTCTGCATCGTGCTTGAACTGTTCATACTTTATAGGAATGTCGTTGTCATTTTTGTTCCTGATATAAATTTTACTGAGGTGCAGAGAAGATGGGATTCCAGACCATAATTATAGGCTACTGTTATAAGAGAAGCCTTGATGAGGCAGTTCTAATGAGGGGCCACAACATGGGTTGTTATTGAGCATATGAACAGAATTGATCTTATAATTATCATCACCAACTACCCTTAAGTATGCTTAATTATGATACTTTGAGTATATATAAAAAATAAATCAAGGTATGACATGGAAACAAAGTTTAAAGCACTAAGGACAGGTCTGCACAGATCAACCTGATTATATTTCTGTTTATTCCGCTCTAGAAAAACATTTTATGTATTTGGGGGAAAAAGTGACGATATATATTAAAACATGCACATGTTAAAATGCAGAAAAAATGCAGGTGTGAACCTAATTGTATAACATTTTTCATAACACTTATTAATAGATTTTTTCTGTTTCTTTTCTCTCTATTATTAGCTCACCTGAGCCGAAGGCTCACAGGTGAGCTTATAGTATAGGCAGGCATCCGTCGTCCGTCGTCCGTCGTCCGTCCGTCCGTCCGTCCGTCAGTCCGTCCGTCCGTCAACATTTTCAAACGACATCTCCTCTGAAACTACAAGGCCCATTGTAACCAAATTTCATATATAGCATCTATGGGCAGGGGGAACCAATAATACTGTTTTTTATCCAAATCGCTTCATAACTTTGGTTGATATGGCAACTTAAAGTTTCCATTGACTTGTATGGGAAAAATTGAAAATTTGCATTTATTGCTATGTCACTGCAGATATTTTGACAAAACTTTTACAGAAATGTTCCTTGAGTAGTTCTCTATCAACCGAATGAAATTCATATAAATTACACAATTTGGCTGGTTGCCATGGCAACCGAATGGTTAAAAATAGAAAAAATATTCAAAAATCATCTCCTCAGAAACTATACAACCAATAAAGCTCAAACTTCACAGGAAGGATCTTAGTACTAGCCTCTATAAAAGTACTGTTTTTCTTGGCTATTGCTCCAGCAGTTTGGTTGCTATGGGAACTGAAAGTTGCCATTGACTTATAATGGCAAAATGGAAAATTTGCATTTATTGCTATGCCACTGCAGATATTTTGACAAAACTTTCATAGAAATGTACCTTGAGTAGTCTTTAACCAGCCGTGTTAAATTTATGCAAATTGCGCAATTTGAATGGTTGCCATTGCAACCGAATAGTTAAAAATAGAAAAATATTAAAAAATCATCTCCGCAGAAACTGTGTGGCCAATAAAGCTCAAACTTTACAGAAAGAACCTTAGTACTAGCCTCTATAGAATTACTGTTTTTCATGGCAACTGCTCCAGCAGTTTGGTTGCTATGGCAACTAAGAGTTTCCATTAACTTATAATGGGGAAAATGGAAATTGGCAATTTTTGCTGTCTAACTGCAGTTATTTAGATTTTTTTTCTACAGAAATGTTTCTTGAGTAGTCCTCTACGATTCGTTTGAAATTTCTCCAAATCGCTGAATTTGATTGGTTGCCATGGCAAAATATAGGGTAAATTTTCGAAAAAAAAAAAAAAAATCTTCTGCTCAGAAGCCATATGGGGGATGAATGAAGCTGATATTGTGCAGATGCGTTGATGACAGTAGCCTCTACATAAATTTTATTCTTTTTCTTCCAATCTCATAAGAACTTTGGTTGCTATGGCAACTTATAGTTTCCATTGACTTATTATGGGAAAAATGAAGCCATGAGGGGGATGAAGCTGATACTTAGCATACATATTGATAACATTAGCCTCTACCTAAAGTATGTTTTATATTATCATTGCCCGTTTGAATTCGTTGCTATGGCAACTTAAAGTTTCCATAGACTTATAATGGGGAAAGTGGACATTTGCTATTTATTTCTGTGTTACTGCAGATATTTTGACAAAAGCTTTACAGAAATGTTCCTGGAGTAGTCCTCTACCAGCCATATGATTATTTCCCAAATACCTGATTTTGATTGGTTGCCATTGCAGCCAAAGATCTTCTTCTGAGAAGCCATTACTGGGGGATAAAGCTTTTTTTCATAAATATTTGTGATATTATCCTCCACATAAATGGTGCTTTTTATTGCTGTTGTGCATGGTGTTTTGTTGCTATAACCTCAGTGCTCAGGTGAGCGATATAGGGCCATTGGCCCTCTGGTTTTTCCTATTTTTATACCAAAATTTCCCTAAATATTTGGACACTAACAAACTACTGTTATTCCAGCATATCTTATTGTCCCCCTTTGTGTCAATCTACTGGTCTGAAACTTAAAACTTTTCCTAGTGAAATATTTTTTTTTTATGTATTCTGAGATGTTAATTCTCTGTGTTTATGTTGAAAAAAAAAGCAGGGCTGCGTAGCGCAAAGGGTAGGGCACCAGCAGTGGCAGATCCAGAGGGGGTTTGGGGGGATTCAAATGAACCCCTTCTTCAGCCTTAATTTTTTCATTTTCATGGGGAATTTCAGGAACAAGAGCTCCGCAAGCGGGGCAATATACGCCCGTTTCTGAATTATTTTTTTTGCACCGTTTCATCCTTGTCTACATTGCTATCAAGTTTATCAAGGCATTTCAAACATTAAGGCCCAATTTCACGTCGGAGAATCATTTCTTGGTGATTTAAACTGCGGTGGCGACTTCGCTAAGCTGCCTATAAAACCACGGTTTAAATCGATTTCACGTGTGCAAAATTTACCTGATTCAGTAAAACCATGGTTTAACCAAGTTGATTATTCTTTCATGTAAGAAATCATGTAAAATTGACTCGCAAAGGATCTAGTATGCGCAAAGGAATTATAGAAACTTCAGAAGACACGCCTTTTTAATAGCGCAGCAAGATATCGCAGCAGAACAAGGGCTGCCTCAGAAAATATTATTTTTTGGCAGCGCTTGGTAACTAGCACCATTATGAAGGCACCACCCGGGGCGTGGCCAATTTGGGCCCAAGGGGCATGGTTGGCAGGATTTAAGTAGGGGACCACTAGACATTGGTACATACTAAATATGTAAGCTCTGGGCCTAGTGGTTTTAGAGAAGAAGATTTTTGAAGTTTCCCATTATAAGTCTATGGGAGCTTATGACCCCCGGGGAGTGGCCAGTTTGGATCCCAGAGGCTTGGTTGGGAGGATTTATGTAGGGGACCACTAAACATTGCTACATACTATATTTATAAGCTCTGGGCCTCATGGTTCCAAAGAAAAAGATTTTTGAAGGTTCTTAAGCTATATAGCTATATATCAACAAATGACCCCCTGGGGCGTTGCAATTTGAGCCCCAGGGGCATGGGTGGCAGGATTTCAGTAGGGGATCACTAGACATTGATACATGCGATATATATATATGCTATGGGCCTCATGGTTTCAAAGAAGAAGATTTTTTAAGATTTTCCCATTGTAAGTCTAAGGGAGCTAATGACCCCCGGGGCGTGGCCAATTTGGGCCCCAGGGGCATGGTTGGCAGGATTTATGTAGGGGACCACTAGACATTGGTACATACTATTTATGTAAGCTCTGGGCCTCATGGTTTCAGAGAAGAAGATTTTTGAAGTTTTTCCCATTATAAGTCTATTGGAGCTTATGACCCCCGGGGAGTGGCCAGTTTGGATCCCAGAGGCTTGGTTGGGAGGATTTATGTAGGGGACCACTAAACATTGCTACATACTATATATATAAGCTCTGGGCCTCATGGTTCCAAAGAAAAAGATTTTTGAAGGTTCATAAGCTATATAGCTATATATCAACAAATGACCCCCTGGGGCATTGCAATTTAAGCCCCAGGGGCATGGGTGGCAGGATTTCAGTAGGGGATCACTAGACATTGATACATGCGATATATATATATGCTATGGGCCTCATGGTTTCAAAGAAGAAGATTTTTAAGATTTTCCCATTGTAAGTCTAAGGGAGCTAATGACCCCCGGGGCGTGGCCAATTTGGGCCCCAGGGGCATGGTTGGCAGGATTTATGTAGGGGACCACTAGACATTGGTACATACTATTTATGTAAGCTCTGGGCCTCATGGTTTCAGAGAAGAAGATTTTTGAAGTTTTTCCCATTATAAGTCTATTGGAGCTATGTGTTGCCATGGCAACCAGAGTTCCAACCCAATCTACCCTTAAACCTAATGCAGTCAATCCCCCACCCCAACAAAGCTACACATTAAATTTGATCAAGATTGGCCTGCTGGTTTAGAAGATATTGGTGTTTAAAAGTGTGGACGCCGACGCCGACGACGACGGACGATGGACCATGGCTATACTATAAGCTCACCTTGACAGGTGAGCTAAAAAGGTGATGAATGCCCCCACCATATGCCTCACTAGATGAGTAATGTGTTTGGACATATTTGTGTAAAGTTATATCAATATCTGTCAATAAATAAAGGTGCTAGAGGAATGACAAAGTTATCAAAAACTAGAAAATTGTGTCTGTAAGACACTAATGATGCCCCCGTGCAGCACCCGTCACATGACGTGTATATCCATAAAGCACATACAAAGAATCCATTGAAAACATACCCTACTATGTAAAAAATTGCCCAAAATGACTAAGTTAAAAAGGCTGTGATTCCGTCAAAATTAATTCCAGATCTATCAAAATGCCTCATGCATATCTTCAAATATGTCCACAATATGCAGACAAGGTTTGAAAAAGATCCATTGAAAACTGTGGAGCAAGTTGATAACACTACTCCATACTCTACAATGAAAAATTTCCCTCAAATGACTAAGTTCAAAAGGCCATAATTCTGTCAAAATTAATTCTAGGTCCAACAAAAACCCACATGCACATCTTCAATACATTCACAGCATGTATGCAAGGTTTGAAAAAGATCCATTGAAAACTGTGAGAGGAGTTGATTACACAAACTCTATACCCTACAATGCAAAAATTTGCCTCAAATGACTAAATTCAAAAGGCCGTACTTCAGTCAAAAATAATTCTAGGTCCAACAATAAGCCACATGCACATCTTCAATATGTCCCAAACATGTATGCAAAATTTGAAAAAAAATGACTAAGTTCAGAAGGCAGTAATTCTGTCAAAACTAATTTTAGCTCCATCAAAAACCCACATGCACATCTTCAATATGTCCACAACATGTACCCAAAGTTTGAAAAAAATCCATTGAAAACTGTGGGAGGAGTTGATAACACAAACTCTTTACTATAAAGCGTGAGGAACAGACAGACGGACGGACGGACAGACAGGGGCAAATCTTAATGCCCCCTGACTATCGTCATGGGGGCATAAAAAAAGCAACTGTGTCCTTGACCTTGGATCTACAACAATGAAACCCAAGCTTGTTCAAGATATTGTCATACTTAACATTTGTATGTAGATATATATCAAAATCAGTTCACAAATAAACAGGCTAGAACCAATGACAAAGTTTGTGTGTCCCACAGAATGGAACAGGGAGTGTGAATACTAGCACTCTGTCTTATATTAATTCAATGATTCTCTTGTTTGTAATTTTACAATAGAAATGTTATCGAAAACAAACACAGATATTCAAAACTTTTTGTCCTAGATCTACTTTCGATTTCTACTTTCGGTTTAATACACACAAACAAAGCAACATGTTGATAACTATTTTGAAATCAGGTCCATTTCAAGATTGACTGAGGTCCATTTTGGAATTGCAAATTGGACAGGTCAGTTTTGAGATAGGTCAGTGTCGCTGCCCAGTGTCAAAATTACGGTGATGGGTGCCTACCGACATAGCATACTTATTCATGAAAGTTATTGTCAAATCTTCAACTAGAGACATATAACAAAACACACTTCAATTTAATCTGCGTCGAATATCTTTTTTAAAGATTTTTCTTGTTGTTTTTTTTCCTCACTAAATATATCATGTCTACATCCGTTACACTTCCTAAGATGGTTTCCCTTTATATGTCTATTGTATACATTCTTCACACTTTTTGAAAGATGGATCTGACCTTTTGTGATCATCACTGTAGTATACACCTGACTGCCTCTTTTACATATACTTTAGTGGTTTAATTTTCTATGGATTTTCATTGTATACGTTCATTACACTTTTTTGATTGGGCTGATTCCTTTTTTCCTCACTAGATATATTTTGTCTACATCCGTTACACATACTTGGTTGGTTTCCCTATATTTATCAATTGTATACGGTCGTCACACTTTTTGAAAGATGTATCTTCTTTTTTTTTTTTTGGATTCATCACTGTTGTATACACCTGACTCCATCTGTTACATATACTTTAGTGGTTCCTCTATGGATTTCCATTGTATACATTCGTTACACTTTTTTGGAAAGATGTGCTGTTGTTGTTTTTTTTAAACAGAAATATCCTGTCTACTTCCGTTACACCTCCTGGGATGGCTTTCCCTATATAATACTATTGTATACGTTCGTCACACTTTTTTGGAAAGATGTGCTGTTGTTGTTTTTTTTTAAACAGAAATATCCTGTCTACTTCCGTTACACCTCCTGGGATGGCTTTCCCTATATAATACTATTGTATACGTTCGTCACACTTTTTTGGAAAGATGTGCTGACTTTTTTTTCCTCACTAGATATATCTTGTCTACATCCGTTACACCTCCTGGTATGGGTTTTCCTATGTATTTCTATTGTATACGTTCGTTACACTTTTTTTTGAAAGATGTCCTGATTTTTTTTTCCTTACTAGATATATCATACTTGTCTACATCCGTTACACCTCCTGGGATGGGTTCCCCTATATATTTCTATTGTATACGTTCGTTACACTTTTTTGAAAGATGTGCTGATTTTTTTTTTCCTGACTTCATTAACTTGTCTTGTCTACATCCGTTACACCTCCTGGTATGGGTTTTCCTATATATTTCTATTGTATACATTCGTTACACTTTTTTTGAAAGGTGTTCTGATTTTTTTTCCTCACTAGAAATATCTTTCTTGTCTACATCCGTTACACCCCATGGAATAGATTTTCCTATATATTTCTATTGTATACGTTCTTTACACTTTTTTTGAAAGTGGTTCTGATTTTTTTCCTCACTAGATATATCTTTCTTGTCTACATCCGTTACACCTCCTTGGATGGGTTTCCGTATATAATACTACTGTATACGTTCGTCACACTTTTTGGAAAGATGTGCTGACTTTTTTTTTCCTCACTAGGTATATCTTGTCTACATCCGTCACACCTCCTGGGATGGGTTTTCCTATGTATTTCTATTGTATACGTTCGTTACACTTTTTTTGAAAGATGTCCTGATTTATTTTTTTTCCTCACTAGATATATCATACTTGTCTACATCCGTTACACCTCCTGGGATGGGTTTCCCTATATATTTCTATTGTATACGTTCGTTACACTTTTTTTGAAAGATGTGCCTGTTTTTTTTTTCTGGTATATATTTTTCTTGTCTACATCCGTTACACCTCCTGGGATAGGTTATCCTATATATTTCTATTGTATACATTCGTTACACTTTTTTTGAAAGGTGTTCTGATTTTTTTTTTCGTCACGAGATATATCTTTGCTTGTCTACATCCGTAACACCTCCTGGGATGGGTTTTCCTATATATTCCTATTGTATACGTTCTTTACACTTTTTTTGAAATATGTGCTAATTTTATTTTTGCTCACTAGATATATCATACTCGTCTACATCCGTTACACCTCCTGGGATGGGTTTCCCTATATATTTCTATTGTATACGTTCGTTACACTTTTTTTGAAAAATGTGCTGGTTTTTTTTCCATACTAGATATATCTTGTCTACATCCGTTACATCTCCTGGGATGGGTTTCCCTATATATTTCTATTGTATACGTTCGTTACACTTTTTGAATGATGAGCTAATATTTTTTTTTGTTGTTGTTTCTGAAAGATATATCTTGGTTACATCCGTTACACCGCCTTGGGTAATTTCCCTATCAATTTCTATTGTCTACATTCGTAACGCTTTATAGACAAAGGTGCTCATTTTTTTTTTTCACAGGCAGTGGATGGCTTTTACCTACATATTTTCATTGTAAACATTCGTTACGCTTTTTGGAAAGATGTCTACATCCGTTACATGTATTTGTGTTTTTTTTCCCTCTGTATTTCCACTGTATACATTCGTTACTCTTTTTTTTTAAAAAAAGATGAGCTTATTTTTTTTCAACAGATACATTGGTTTTCCTATCTGGTAATCCTAAGGCTGGAGTGCATTTGTCTACATTTGTCTACACCGTTACGGTGTGACGAAATGCGCCCTTCCGGAAATCCGCTCTCCTTTTGTGCACTATATGCACCTTTCAACTCCACATAGCTTGTCTGTTTAGCAAAAATGTAGTGACTTTTCTCCCACTGCATGCCGCTGAATGATTAGACTTGCCTCAGAAAAAATATTTTCAAAGAAAGCCAATTGACATTACACACCCTTCTCTGCACGTAGCATCAGTTAAATGACATGGCCATCTAATAGCATTCTGCTTTTTTTCATTTAATCCCTGGAACAACAGATAAAAATTAAGAAACACCAGACCTACCTCTAGGACTTGCAGTCAAACTTTTCTCAGCTACAACTTCAGAGCTGCATGTGGCGTGGAAGTTCTCCATAAGATTTAAGGTGCAGAGCAAGTGGCTACATTTATAGAGATTACCCACGGTGTTAATCCCACAAACAAAACCGCATATAAATAACTGGCCAATGCAACAACAGCTTAGCACTTGATATAGTCCCACAAACGAAATGGCAGACCTGTGTTGAATGTCCACAATAAGTCTTGATTTTACCTTACAGCTAATGGGGGGGGGGGATGCATGCATGTACCTGTTTTAAGTAGGCTTGGTTTTCAGAACAGTGGATTACCTGTTGACTGATATTAGCGTAGAACAGCAACTGTGAATTTAGTTCCCCCTGTTGTAAACTTGAACACAACTGTCGTTAATTGTCCCCTCACACAACCCTCACACAACAAAGTGGTGTAGGGTATATAGGGTCAGTCCCATTTGTACATATGTATCTTTGTACCTACCGATATGTCCATCTTTTGTCATCATTCTGGGGACTTCATTTATTAATCTCTTTTGGTATAACTTCACACATATATTTGGTATGACAATACCTCAAACAAGTTCCCTTTTCATATTGGTATGGTCAAGGTCAAAGTCACAGTTGCTACTTAAAAAACTTTGCCATCGCTCTAGCCCCTTTATAAATGGACCAATTATGATATAACTTCACAAAAATATGTAGGATGACAATATCTTGGACAAATTCATGTTTCAGCATTGTAAGTCGGAGGCCGAGGTCACAGTTGCTATTTTTGGAAAAAAATTTGTCATAACAGGGCAAGACCAATACAAGGTGCATAAACATAACTCAAAATATTGACAAGTCTGCAGTGATGTCATTAGGGGGCAGGGATTTTCCCCTTCTACTCATGCCTTATTCCCCACCTATATCTGTATAGGAATTATAATGGAAAACTTATAAAATCCCCGCCTACTTTGGCTTGACCACCAGGTTCCAAAAAAGTTGAGGAACCCCCTGATCTGTTGCTGTTTGCTTTCATTGAACATACTGCTTGTGGGTCTTCCCACCTTTCAACAATATGAGAAGGCACCACCCCGACGTGCTTGAAAACATCATTTTTAAAAACCTGGAAAACTGTATATGTTTAAATATTGACATATACCACCCCTGGTTAACTATGTATATACAAGGACTGTTACAAATCGAAAAAGAGCTGTTACAAAACAAATAAGAGTCATAGTTACCAAACCACCTGATGACCAGATCGTTTGGTAATTATGACTCTTTTTTGTTTCATAACAGCTTTTTATGTCCCCGCATCTGATGATGCCAGGGGCATATTGTGTTTTGGTTGTGTGTATGTGTGTACGTGTGTACGTCATTATGTACATCCGCCTGATCATACGTCCGTACATACGTACATGCATGATCCTATTAGACTCAGGTTTACATTTTTGTAAGAGGTAGATTTCAGGGTTCCTCTTATTGTAGCCACTTGAAATTTTGTATGAGGATAAATGTCTATAAGAACAAGAGGAAAATATAAGAATCTGGGTATGATGATCCATATGTCACGGTCCGCTGACTTCGGATTTAGGCTAATTTTGCCAGGTTAAGATTTTTGTAAGAGGTAGATATTTGGGTTCCTATTATTGTGGCAACTTGAAATTTTGTATGAGGATTTATATCTATAAGTTTAACAGTAATATACAAGAATCAGGTCATGAAGATCCATAGGACACGGTCCAATGACTTCGGACTTAGGTTAATTTTGCAGGGTTAAGATTTTTGAAAGCAGTAGATTTTTGGGTTCCTATTATTATAGAAACTTGAAATTTTGTACGAGGATTAATATCTACATTGTATAAATACAACAGGAATATACAAGAATCAGGTCATGAAGATCCATACGTCATGGTCCACTGACTTTTGACTTAGACTAATATTGCAAGGTTAAGATTTTTGTAAGAGATAGATTTTAGGGTTCCTATTATTGTAGCAACTTGAAATTTTGTATGAGGATTTATTTTGTTATTACTTTGTTTTAATACACAGTAATTTGTATTGGCCATACAGTGACTCTGAAATTAAAGGGCTGCAGTTCGTGTCACATTTCAAATGTTGGGTCTTGCCTTATATACATGTATTATACAAGTGAAGTCTGCCTCTATGACTCTAGTTATCCTACTTAATTAACTAAGGTGCCATCTTACTCAAGGCAATAGGCGGGGGCATCTGTTTACTGTGGACACATTTCTAGCTTTCGTTTTGTAACATCCTTGAAAACACAGTTAACTAAGTGTGTTTACTTGCATGTTCACAGTGGGATATAAACAATTGCAATCCATTTTCCTGCAAAACATATTGGTAATTATCAAACTTATAAGGAAGCAAATGTTGGTGCATCAAACTCACAGTGTATCACAATACGTATCGGGGTACATGCCTCTGTACCATGATATACTGATTACAGTTTACAAAAGGCGGTACTTAGCCCTAGTAAAAAAGCAAATTTCTGAGAGAAAAAATGATTAAATTACAAACATATCTGACAACCCTTCTCAGCGGGCACATTATGTCAAAATGATGTCATTCTGACGTTGATGTAATGTCATTTATGTTGCATCGACGTCAGTACGACATCATTTTAACGTCATGTGCATGCTGGGTTGCATGTCTGAACTTCCACTAGGCATTGATGGAGATTAAAGATATATTTCTGACCAATTTATACCAGTTTAGACCTGGGCCTAGTTGTTCAAAGCATTATTTGCCTGACAAGCTTATTAAGAGCCTGAGGTCAACTTTATAACCAAATACACTGATATTTTTTGTCGAAAAAATGTGAGAGGCTTTTGCAGTCTTCTCACATTTTTTCAACAAAAATATTGGTGTATTCGAGATATTAACATTCGAAATTTTAACAAAACGTTAACTTACATTGTTGTTAGTTTTGAACAACTGGGCCCTGGTATTTAAGCCTGGGGCTACTGTTGGTGCTTTTTCGATCTTTTTCACATCTGTTTCTTTGGAAAGGTGTCATTGAAAACATACCAGTACTGTGTTGTATTTGTTGGGATGTCTTTTCCAGTGTTTACTATGTCTTGACTTGAATGCATTTCAAACTTCTCTGTAATATTACTGTATGACTTTGCTCTGAGATTTGCCTTGATCTGTTCTTGAATATATATTTTTAGCTCACCTGTACGAAAGTACAGAGAGCTATTGTTGTCACCCTGACGTCGGCGTGGGCTTTGGCGTTGGCGTGGGCGTCACACTTTAAAGTTTTACGTCAAAGTTTTTTTTAAACTTTCAAATCTCAACAACCACTGGCCAGAACCCTTTGATGTTTGGAATATAATCATATCATAGCATATCCTTCTTCTCTGTAACATCATACTCCTGGGTGAGGCCATAGGGTGGGGCTTAGGGGTCAAGAATTAGGTCACACTCACTTTAAAGTTTTAATACAAAGTTTTTTAAACATTCATATCTTAGCAACCACTGGCAAGAACCCTTCCATATTTGGAGCATAATCTTATCATAGCATAACCTTTCATCACATAACACTGTACCTCTGGATGAGGCCCTGTGGTGGGGCTTAGGGGTCAAGAATTAGGTCACATTCACTTAAAAGTTTTACAGCAAAGTTTTTAAACATTCATATCTCAGCAACCACTGGCAAGAACTCTTCCATATTTGGAACATAATCATATCATAGCATAACCTTTCATTACATAATGCTATGCCTCAGGGTTAGACCCTGTGGTGGGGCTTAGGGTTCAGAAATTAGGTCACACTCCCTTTAAAGTTTTACATTTAAGTATATCTCCTATTCTCATGAATGGATTCTTTTGATATTTGTACTGTAGTTAGATGATTGTCCAAAGTTTTACAGAGTACAAAACCACCCCACTCAGTGACCTTGAGGTCAAGGGCATGGACTTAGAAATTTGGGGTTTTGTTGAAGTATTCTGATAGCATACTATTCCATACTGGATGGATTTAGTTTATACTTGTCTGCACTGATGTTAGATACTGGCTTGAGTTTCCACAAAATACTACCCACACCCTGCTGGATGACCCTGAAGTCAAGATCATTGATATAGGAGTTTATCCTAAAGTTTTTGTTTAGAAATACATTGATAATACATGGACATGCTTACATGAAGTTTTATTTAGTGCAAGGCATAGGAACAAATGCCTGTGAGATGGGCAAGCACCAGTTCAGGCAAGCTATGGTGTCAGGTGACAGCTCTTGTTTAATATCCTCTTGCAGGGGCTGACAAATCAAAACTTAGTCAACTTGTCCGGTACGCAGATTCTGCTACAAAACACTGAAAGCCTATGGTTTTCCTTATATATCCTATACATTTTTCTGGGCAAGTAAGAAAATTTTTTACTTGCCCAGCAAAAATTTTAACTTGTCCCGGGCAGCCGGACAATGGATTTGTCAGGCCCTGCTCTTGTCTGCTGCGAAGAATTTACATTTTTCTACTTTATCTTACCGGTATATTTAATATTTGTATCAATTAAGTCTGCACAATCTCTTCTGAATATTGATGTTGGCAGACCCTGTAGGGTAGCTAATTTTTTTACCCCGTCAAAATTCTAAAAATTGTGACAGCTAAATAAGTATAGTGATTGTCCTAAAATTTAAACAGATTTTTATCCTATGTGGTAATGCATCTATAAGCTGCAAATGGAATAGCAAAAAGCGTAAACCCTGATCAGACTGCTCCTAAAAGAGCAGTCTGATCTGGGACTACACTGTTCGCTCAGACCTTTCTGTCCCAGTATTTAAAATTCTTACGATAATGTTTTGGAAAAAATAAGATTTTTATGGCATTGCTTGTGTATGTTGATTTTTATATGTTGTAGAGACGTTACAGTAAAGAGGATACTGACCAGTCTTCGGATGATGACAATTATGTTCCCTATGTGCCAATCAAACAGAGAAAAAAGCAAAAAGTAAGTTGTTACACAGTTTATGGTAAGTTTTATAACAATTCACACACCTCAGTCCTCAGAAAAACTATGATGAAAAAAATAGTTCTTTTTTAAACATTTTTTGCCTGAAAACACTCAGTGGGATGGCAACCAGTGCAAACTCTGATCAGACTGCTCCTGAAAAAGTAGTCTGATATTTGAGCCACCACATGACAAAACCTAAAAATTGGCATTTTCACCCTGCGCAGACTAGGATCAGCCTGGGCATCCACCCAGTCTGAACAGAATCTTGGCTGTCTGCATGGAGCTAGCTTGAACCTTCGCTACTCTTTAAACGCATAGAGAAGACTATCAGACTGGGCAGCTGCCCAGACTGACCTGAGTCTTCGCTGGGTAAATGTGCCACTTTGTTGGTTTTGTCTATACTGGTTGCCTAGCCATTTTTGTCACAACTTGATGTTCTAATTTTTAGACCATTTACCGATAAAAGTATTTTTAGTAGCTTTAACAATCCAATATAAGAAGTCATAAGGTGATGGAACTTTGCAAACTTGGATAGAAATAAAGGAGCAGTGTGATCTGGGGTGTGATCTGGGAGCTGAACTGTTTGCTCAGATACTCAAACAAGGCCCTGTCAGGCAAGCTATCCTGTATGCAGGCAGGTCTTGTTAAAGACAAATATTCTCTACTATATAGAACACACCCTCAGTCTTTATTGGTTTTATGACTCTGTTATGTCATTACCTATGTGAGAAAGAAAATTTCCGTTGACGAAATAACAGTGTCACTGGACTGTTGCATAATAGGATTATGACACCCAATATACGAGAATATTTGTCTTTAAGGCTTGATATCACATGAAAGCAAGCATTGATATGATTCCGCAATTCTCTGCATGTCAAAAAGACACTGTACCAACTGAGCTATTGTGATGGTTAACATTTCTCAGAAATTCTGTAGCCCTGGTGTTATGGATTTATCATGTCTAAAATCAATCTTTCAGATTCATAAGATAGAGAAGCGACTTGGGCGTGTCAGGACATTAAAAGATGAGGAATCTAACAAAGACAGTCCTAGTGAGGAAAGTGGGGTGGAGCCTGAGAATCAGGAGGAGGAGCTAACAGAGGCTAACCTGGGGCCAAAGTCAAATATCAGTCTGCTGGACCAGCACAGTGAACTTAAGAAGAAGGCTGAAGGTACATGTATTGTATTTACCCTATATATGAGTCGTGACAAGAGAAAAACAAAGTGGCATATGCACCACACAAAGACTCTTCGCTGTTGGCATGGAGATAGACTTTAAGCACAAAGGGAAGACATGTTGGCATGGAGATAGACTTTAAGCACAAAGGGAAGACTCTGATCAGACTGGGTGGATGCCCAGGCTGATATGAGTCTATGCTGGGTGCACATGCTTTTGTTGGTTGTGTCATGTTATGGCTCATATTTAGACACTAAGGCCAAAAAAAAATACATTAGATTCTCAAGCACCGCCGCATGGTTCTGAAAGTCCCCGCGTCAACAATTTTTATCTGTCCAAAAAAATGTCTCCGCATGAAAAAAAAAAATGGTTTCCTCAAATTTTTGTTCCGCAAAATACATAGTGTTTCCCCAACAGAGGTACAGATGGGTACCCCGCCCTTCTGGCCCCTCTCTCCTGCCATTTTACCCTCCAAACCAACCCCTCTGCCCTGAAAATTAAGGCTTTTTTCCCCCTGGCATAAGGTACCTTTTGTATTGATAAGCGCCTATTCGGTAAATCTATACTGAGTACACAGCTATTAAACAATAATTACACAGTCTATTTATAGACAGGTTCTGTTGTACAGGTAAAGACTGGTTACCCGCACAATGAAGGATCTCAGTAATACAGGGAAATCCAGAAACTGCCTTTCCTGATGTTAGTATAGGGCAGCGTGAACTAATTGTTTCTCCCATAGACTTCTATAGTGACCCCTACTGCCTGTGACAGTGTGCCTCCCTTTATACACTGTTACTTCACTATCCAGATTTGCTCTAATTTCAAGCTAAAATGTTGATCAAGAAGATGAAATAAGAGAAACACCACCTTACCCTGCACCTTCTACCTCTACAGGATGTTGATAGCCAGCAACTACCTATCCCGCAGAAAAGCGCAGAAGATTTGCTAAAAATCACCTGTCATTATTTTGGCTCCACAGACCAAATCAAAAATACTTATTTCTTTACAATATCCATAATATCAAACAAAACTGATTTCTACATGTCACTAAAACATCACTTTCAACCTCATCAACATTATTAACCAATCAAAGAGCACCATGTGACAATAATAGTCCCGAGCTTCCCTGCACCTTTTTGAATTACGCGGTTTCCTATAGGAATTGGTTCCCGGTGCCCTATAGTGCCACCCCTAACTTTTGGAAAACAATTGATTCTGCTTGAATTTAAACTTCAAACTATTTTAAGACAGTTCTCAAGTTTCGCATGTAATTATAATGACCGTATTTCCATGAGCAGTGTGCTAAAGTTGTCGTGTCCTGTTTCTCCAAAGGCAGCTGAGCAACAAAGATTCTGAGAAAAAAGCAAACACTTTACCTACTGCTGATGGAAATACACTCATGACCTCAAGGCTTTCTCCATTCATGTGAAACTTCAAACTGTTGAGCATCTAAAATAAATTTAAACATGAAAAAAATAGCCATTTCTGACATTTCACACCCAATCTTGTAAGTGTACCCCCAAATTTAGGAGAAAAATACACATTTTTCAGCAATTTGGACACCACAGTGTCCCAAAATTGCTAATGCATGCAGTTTTCTACATTCTGATAGAGGCATCTAATGCTAGTCTAGCAAATTAAGGAGCAAAAACAATTCTGAAGACCCTTTTTACAGTCAGAATTGGTGATAGCAGTTGAGAATACCATGCCGCGCGATAAAATCTCTTTAACGACACGACGAGGTCCCAGGATTTTTTCACTGTGAGGCTTTCCTCCAAGTTTCGAAAGCATCCGGCTAAGCAGTTTGAACAATTCTATCCCTAAAACTTCAATTGCATTCCAATAAACAAAGTAAACTGATGCAATGGAAGCTTTTGAAATACCCAACCCCCTTCAGTAAACCTGTGTTTTAACAGAGTCAGCCAAACAGAGAAAATATTCAGGCTCATCTCACTATTCTGAACATTTCCAATGTGAATAAGCTACTGAAAATCAGCATTTTGATAAAGTGAGTCCTATTTTACAAAGGAGACTTTGAAAATCTACAGAAAACATTGAAATACAGCACAGCAAGAAAGAACTCTACTTTCAGTATAGTGCCACCCCTAACTTTTGGAAAACAATTGATTCTGCTTGAATTTAAACTTCAAACTATTTTAAGACAGTTCTCAAGTTTCGCATGTAATTATAATGACCGTATTTCCATGAGCAGTGTGCTAAAGTTGTCGTGTCCTGTTTCTCCAAAGGCAGCTGAGCAACAAAGATTCTGAGAAAAAAGCAAACACTTTACCTACTGCTGATGGAAATACACTCATGACCTCAAGGCTTTCTCCATTCATGTGAAACTTCAAACTGTTGAGCATCTAAAATAAATTAAAACATGAAAAAAATAGCCATTTCTGACATTTCACACCCAATCTTGCAAGTGTACCCCCAAATTTAGGAGAAAAATACACATTTTTCAGCAATTTGGACACCACAGTGTCCCAAAATTGCTAATGCATGCAGTTTTCTACATTCTGATAGAGGCATCTAATGCTAGTCTAGCAAATTAAGGAGCAAAAACAATTCTGAAGACCCTTTTTACAGTCAGAATTGGTGATAGCAGTTGAGAATACCATGCCGCGCGATAAAATCTCTTTAACGACACGACGAGGTCCCAGGATTTTTTCACTGTGAGGCTTTCCTCCAAGTTTTGAAAGCATCCGGCTTAGCAGTTTGAACAATTCTATCCCTAAAACTTCAATTGCATTCCAATAAACAAAGTAAACTGATGCAATGGAAGCTTTTGAAATACCCAACCCCCTTCAGTAAACCTGTGTTTTAACAGAGTCAGCCAAACAGAGAAAATATTCAGGCTCATCTCACTATTCTGAACATTTCCAATGTGAATAAGCTACTGAAAATCAGCATTTTGATAAAGTGAGTCCTATTTTACAAAGGAGACTTTGAAAATCTACAGAAAACATTGAAATACAGCACAGCAAGAAAGAACTCTACTTTCAGTATAGGGCAGCGTGAACTAATTGTTTCTCCTATAGACTTCTATAGTGACCCCTACTGCCTGTGACAGTGTGCCTCCCTTTATACACTGTTACTTCACTATCCAGATTTGCTCTAATTTCAAGCTAAAATGTTGATCAAGAAGATGAAATAAGAGAAACACCACCTTACCCTGCACCTTCTACCTCTACAGGATGTTGATAGCCAGCAACTACCTATCCCGCAGAAAAGCGCAGAAGATTTGCTAAAAATCACCTGTCATTAATTTTGGCTCCACAGACCAAATCAAAAATACTTATTTCTTTACAATATCCATAATATCAAACAAAACTGATTTCTACATGTCACTAAAACATCACTTTCAACCTCATCAACATTATTAACCAATCAAAGAGCACCATGTGACAATAATAGTCCCGAGCTTCCCTGCACCTTTTTGAATTACGCGGTTTCCTATGGGAATTGGTTCCCGGTGCCCATTAGCGGGGGGAAAATATGAGTAAATGAAATTATGGTGATAGAGGTACAACAATATATTTGTGTCTGTTGTTTGTATTACTCAATTAATGTATTGGGTATTACGAAGACTAATTACCATGTTTACTGTAAAGGACAGTGCCAAAAATAAAGTAAAAAGGTACACACTTTAAACAAATGAAACCTTGCAAACAGTGTAGACACAGAGTAGTTTGCTCATTAGTAGTCTCAACAGGGTCTACTCTGTGTGCTATTTCACTAGCGTTTTTGTTTAAATTTTACCTTATTTTAGATCAGAGACAGTAAGGAGTAAGGGCCACTAAGGGGGTATCTAAGTTTTCAGAAGAATTGGAAGGCACTCAGGAAAAAAAACATGCCTCGTCTGTTTTGGAGGAAATAAAAAATAAAATAAAAAACCTGCCTCCCTCATCTATTTTTTCAAAAATGTGCCTGAGAATCTAATGTATTTTTTTTTTGGCCTAAGCCACTTTATATCTTCCAAGTTGGACAGGTACCATATTTACCCTGCATACTGAGACACTAAGCCTTTTTATGCAGTAGTCCAGATAAGAAAGGGTAACAGGCATAATTTAGGGATAATTATACGCCTGTTTTGAAAAAACGGACGTATTATGTCATGGCGCTGTCCGTCCGTCCTTCCGTCCGTCCGTCCGTAAACATTCTTGTACGCGCCATAACTCAGTAACCATTTGGGATATCTTCATGAAATTCGGTAGGCATATGTATTAGGGTGGGGGAACGTGTCGCGTACAAAAATGGTTGCTCCCCCTTTCTTACTTTTGAAGTTATGCCCCTTTGATTAATTTTATCCCTGTAAGTTTTGTACGTGCCATAACTATATAACCGTTTGGGATATCTTTATAAAACTTCATAGCAATGTGTATGAAGTCCTAACAATGTGTCGCATACAACAATGGCTGCTCTCCCTTTCTTCGTTTAAGAGTGAATCCCTTTCATTAGTTCTTAGCGGCTACTTTTGTGTAAACTTTTGTTGTACATGTAATATATTGTCAAGGGAAAATAGTAGAACTAAAAAAGGTATACCCAGTGTATGTAGGTTATCTCCCTTGTTCAAAGATATTGTATCAAAGATTTCTTCACAACCATACAAGCTAGACTGGTCATATTTGGCATACAGGTTGATAACGACATGTTGTATTGTGGCATTGAGAACCAGCCTTCTCCTGCTTATTCTTCCCTGTATTTGCCCCATTTTCTTTCTTTCCATACTTTGAATAATGAAATTTTTCGTCAAAGATTTCTCCACAATCATGCAAGCTAGAGTAGTCATATTTGCTATGCAGGTTGATAACGACATGTTGTATCATGGGATCGAGAACCAGCCTTGTCCTGCTTATTCTTCCCTGTATTTGTCTGATTTTCTTTCTTTCCCTACTTTGAATAATGAAATTTTTCGTCAAAGATTTCTCCACAACCATGCAAGCTAGAGTAGTCATATTTGGTATGCAGGTTGATGGCGATATGTTGTATCGTTGGATTGAGAACCAGCCTTTTCCTACTTATTCTTCCCTGTATTTGTCTGATTTTCTTTCTTTCCATACTTTGTATAATAAAATTTTTCGTCAAAGATTTCTCCACAACCAAGCAAGCTAGAGTAGTCCCATTTGGTATGCAGGTTGATGACGATATGTTGTATCGTGGGTTTGAGAACCAGCCTTTTATTGCTTATTCTTCCCTGTATTTGTCCAATATTCTTTCTTTCCATACTTTGAATAATGAACTTTTTCATCAAAGTTTTCTCCACAACCATGCAAGCTAGATTAGTCATATTTGGTATGCAGGTTAATGATGACTTACTGTATTGTGGGATTGAGAACCAGACTTCTCCTCTTTTTATTCCCTGTATTTGTCTGATTTTCTTTCTCTCTTTACTTTGAATAATGCATTGTTTGCGCAAAAGATTTCTATGCATCTGTAAGTAAGAGTAGGGAATTTTGTATGCAGGTTGATGAGAACTTGTTGTATTGTGGGATTGAGAACAAGTCTTCTGCTTATTCTTCCCTATATTTTTCCAATTTTCTTTCTCTCCTGACTTCGAATAATGTAATTTTTTGTAACAGATTTCACAGCAACAATTCATATTTGGTATACATGGTAACAATGATTTCTCTCCCTCTTTATGCTTTTTGTTACAAAAATAACACCATTTGATTTAAGCAATTAAGGGGGAGGGGGCGGGGGGGGGGGGGGGGGGGGGGGGTATAGTCGGATTCGCTTACAGTTCTAGTTAATTATAGAGTGGTTGCCCCTGTTTGTCTGCCTGTCTATCCTTTTGTAAACAATCTTGTTCATTCTGTAACTCCTTTAGGACATTGAAACGGGCGTATCATGCGCCGCTTGCGAAGCCCTTGTTTTTCATATGTCTTCATAAAAATATATGTTGTGACACTTCATTAGGTTCTAATAAGGGGTCACAACATACGTTTTCGTTGAGAAATAAGAAAAATTAACGTTTTCGTTGAGAAATAAGAAAAATTATCTCAAAATTATCCTCAAAATCTCACCTTATCTGGGGCTCTGATGGGAGACTTTTCTATCTTCCAAGTTAGGCAGGTCTGTTTGCTGTATTAGGAGACAGCTAGCTGTTTCTTTGCAGTAGCAAAGAATGTATATTAACCTTTGTGTGTGTCCATGTGCACATGCCCTTGTGTGTTCTTGTCATTCATGTGGATTTCCTTATGTGCATCATCGAGGAGCCCCAATAGCTCAGTAGGTTAAGCGCTGGCCTACTGATCTAGCAGTCCTGGGTTCGAGACCAGCTGAAGGCGGGACTTTTTTCAGTCATAAATGGGGTTCCATTGCACACAGCCTTTCATTATCACCGCCCACTGTCCTGATATGACTGAAATACTGTTAACCCATTGCATTCTGGGTATTTTTTGTCATCTGCTAAAATTGTCATCTGCATCAAAAATCAAGAATATTTTGACAATATTGGTCTAACCAACTCTTGTAGAAATGATGTCTAGGCAGCAAACAGTTTAGATCTCAAAACGTGGGGCCTGATCTGGATCCAAACTGTTTGCCCAGATACCCCTAAATGGGTATCCCAAATGGAATGGTATGCGATGTAAAATGGTAAGTCAGCCATCATTGTGTGCATTATCTAAGGTTACACAGTTCCGAGCCACACCCAGAATATTACTCAAAGTCACCTGATAGTGTATATCTGGCCGATGCAATGGCAACTTAGCATGTGACGTAGTCTCACAAACACAATCGCATGTTTTCAATGTCCCACATAAGTCTGTGATTTAACATGTTCTTTACAGTTAATGGATGGATCAGTTACTGGCGAAAGTGTATGCACTTAGTACTGGTTAACCGCTAAGGAGGTCTAAGCCTGCCCAGGAAAAGTGTGGTTAGGTTAACTGACCGTCCCGACATGACCATAGCTGTTTACTGAGGATGTAAAACAATAAAACAACAACAACAACAAGGGCTGTATATCTGTTTAAAGTAGGTGCTGTTTTCGAAACTTTGAATTGCAATTTAGTTCAGTTTTTAGGATAAACATAAGAGATAGAGTCTTAGTCAGTCCTCAAACTTGCTCACAGTAACAACTGGGCAGCTGAATGCATTTTCCTTTATTTCCTTTATTTCCATGGTTCGCTATTTTGCTATTTTGGTT
Organism: Ctena decussata; assembly: GCA_963989385.1. Lineage (NCBI taxonomy): Eukaryota > Metazoa > Mollusca > Bivalvia > Lucinida > Lucinidae > Ctena > Ctena decussata. Next base: position 82,602,123 of record OZ022498.1, on the reverse strand, counting down.
CATCTATTGCATTTAGCTCAGTTTCTAAGTAACCAAAAGGGATAGAACCTTTAAATTGTCTGGAGAAGAACTACTGAATACTGAATGAAGTGATCCATTGGGACCAACAGTGCTCCATATAAAGTGAGGTTTTGAGGATAATTCAAAGATAATTTTTCTTATTTATCAATGAAAACATATGTTGTGACCCCTCATTAGAACCGTCTCGACGAGACGGTTCTAATGAGGGGTCACGATGTGTGTTTTTTACTGAGAAATATGGATAATCCCTGTTACCTTTTCTTATCTGGAGCTCTGTGACCAATGTTCCACAGTTCACTGAGCACAGAAAACTTAGGTAGTCCTATTGCATTTAGCTCAGTTTCTAAGTAATCAAATGGGATGCAGTCTTTATACTTACTTTTTTCTTTTGCAGCTAGGAAAGAAACAGCTAGAGAAAAAATGTTAAAAGAAGAAGAGAGAATATTTGAAAGTATTGCTGAAAAGAAAGGTAAACTAGTTTGTTATGAAAGATAGTATTAATATGGATGGGAACTCTTCTGGGGGATGGGGGTCAAGTGGGGTTAGGGGGAGGGGGAGTCAGGGTAGAAGGGGTAATTCTTACCAAGAAGACTTTATTTCCCATTTTCATAGAGGGCTTTTCTCAAAGGAAAGAATTTGCTCTCCTGAGGAGGAAATTTTTTTCCATTATGAGTAGCTCCCATTTTGGAAGGGATTTTCATGTCCAAGGAATCTAGCAAGAAGTCACAAAAGTAGTATCCCCAAATAAAAATGGAGGAAAAACATGGAAGTGTATCCAATAGCCATAACTTATACCACCTTTACCAGAAAACATGATTTTTTGCACGAAATATTTCGCAGTGTGCAAGGTCTATACAGGTAAGGGTGGTATAAGTTAAAGCTTGTGAATTATCTCCTCGTACAGGCGGACAAACCATGGCATAACTACTGCTTATTATACCCCCCACATACGAAGTATGTCGAGGGGTATATAGTTTTCGTATTTCTGTCCGTTCGTCCGTCTGTCCGTCCGTCCATCCGTTAACATTTGCGTTAAAGTTTTGCGGTAAGTTTTTTTCTTTTCTTATGTTTCCAATATCCTTCAATGGAACCTTTTGGTATGTGACTAGGTTTACTTATGGGTTCATGCAGAATAGTTGACATCATCTGGATGCTGCTGCTGACTTAAGGTCAAGGCCACAGACTACATTTGCGTTAAAGTTTTGCGTTAAGTTTATATTCTTCTTTTATATTTCCAATACCCTTTGATGGAACGTTTTTGATATTTGACTAGGTTCACTTTTAGGTTCATACAGAGTAGTTGACATCATCAGGATGCTGCTGCTAACCAAAGGTCAAGGTCGCAGACTTGTATATTTGCGTTAAAGTTTTGTGTTAAGTTTTTGGGCTTGGCTTATATTCCCAACATCCTTTGATGAAACCTTTTGATATATGACTAGGTTTACTTCTGTGTTCATGCAGAATAGTCGACATCATCTGGATGCTGCTGCTCATCAAGGTCATGGACACAGACTTATATGTTTTTATTTATTTTGGTACTCGTTGCTGATACTTGTAATGTATTTTGATGGAACCATTTGATAGGTCACTAAGACCATGTAAAGATTGGTTTCATTAGGCGGTGTTGTCAGTGGGGGATGGCACTGGTCGTGGGTATACATGAGCCCCTGCTCACTTGCTCTAGTAGATCATGTACTTTTAAGTGTACAGACATAATTAGGGCCCCACCAGACGAAGTCTGCGGAGGCCCTATAGTAATCACCTTGTCCGTCCGTCTGTCCGTCCGTCCGTCATCATTTCGTGTCCGCTCAATAACTCTGAAACCGTTGGAGATATTTTCACGAGACTTGGTACAAATGTAAACCATCATCAGACGATGTGCAGAGAATAAGAACCATAACTCTGCCTACATTTTTTACTGAATTATGCCCCTTTGAAATTTTGCATCATCATTTCGTGTCCGCTCAATAGCTCTGAAACCATTGGAGATATTTTCACAAGACTTGGTACAAATGTAAAGCATTATCAGACGATGTGCAGAGAACAAGAACCATAACTCTGCCTACATTTTTTACTGAATTATGCTCCTTTGTAATTTTTATCCCCCGACCGAAAGGTTCGGGGGATATAGCGATGAGCCTGGCGTCCGTCCGTCTGTCCGTCCGTCCGTAAACACTTTCTTGTCCGCTCTATATCTTGAATACCCTTTGGAATATTTTCATGATACTTCACAGTTATGTAGAACAGGTCATGACGATGTGTCGCGTACAAGAATGGTAACTCTTGCTATTGTACTTTTTGAAATATCTCCCCATTGGTGATTTTTTTGCAGATTTGTGTCCGCTCTGTAACTTGAATACCCTTTGGAATATTTTCATGATACTTCGCAGAAATGTAGAACAGGTCATGACGATGTGTCGCGAACAAGAATGACAACTCTTGCTTTCTTACTTTTTGAGTTATTTCCCCTTGATAGTTTTAGGTGTGATTTTTTGGCAGATTCGTGTCCGCTGTATAACTAAAATACCCTTTGGAATATTCTCATGATACTTCACAGATATGTAGAACCGGTCATGATGGTGTGTCGCGAACAAGAATGACAACTCTTGCTTTCTAACTTTTTGAGTTATTTCCCCTTGATCATTTTAGGTATGATTTCGTGCCCGCTCTATAACTTGAATACCTTTTGGAATATTTTCATGATACTTCACAGATATGTAGAACAGGTCATGACGATGTGTCGCGAACAAGAAAGACAACTCCTGCTTTCTTACTTTTTGAGTTATTACCCCTTGATGGTTTTAGGTGTGATTTCGTGTCCGCTCTATAACTTGAATACATTTTGGAATATTTTCATGATACTTCACAGATATGTAGAACAGGTCATGATGATGTGTCGCGAACAAGAATGACAACTCTTGCTTTCTTACTTTTGGAGTTATTTCCCTTTGATGATTTTAAGTGTCTGCTCCATAGCTTGAATACCTTTTGAAATATTTTCATGATACTTCACAGATATGCAGAACAGGTCATGACAGTTTGTCTCATACATGAATGATAACTCTTGCTTTTAGACCTAGTGAATTATTTCCCTTTGGTAGTTTGAGCTGCTGTTTGAGTCTCTGCTCCATAACTGTATTACCCTGGCCAGCTCCAGAATTTGAATAACCGTGAACCTTTTACAATATTGATGATCATGCTGTGATATCTTATCAGTGTTCCTAACTCTCTTTTACCCCTCCACATTCCCGTGCCCCCTCCCGCACCCCCCCCCCCCCCCCCCCCCCCCACCAAAAAAATATTTTTTTTTTTCTTCCAGATTTGGATTCTTTGTCCAAATTCACTTACTAGAGAGCTCAAAATTAGGTTTGTAGGGCTTGTACTTTAGAAGTTATTCACACATTTTGAAAGTTGAATGTATCGTATGCTATACATTTGTGTATATGGTGGCTGTTTGAGATATTACCTCTTTTTAGCAGTCAAGCATACTGTTTTAGTCTGAGTGTTAGATAATCATGCATCTGTTAACAGTTAATGTCAATCAGAAGCATAAAAGAACGACAATATATTACTAATATGTGTTTTGAAGTGCACCCTTTTTACCAAGGCCCATGGGGGTCTTTGGTCGGGGGATTTGCCATCTCCTCTGATGGCTATTTTGAGTACAGAAATCATATCAGCTCCATAACTCTGAAACATTAAAGATATTTTCACGAAACTTGGTACAAATGTAAAGCATCATCAGCTGATGTGCAGAGAACAAGAACCATTACTCTGCCTACATTATTATCTGAATTATGCCCCTTTGTAATTTTGAGTAAAATCGTGTCCGCTCAATTACTCTGAAACCGTTGGAGATATTTTCAGGAGACTTGGTACAAATGTAAACCATCATCAGACGATGTGCAGAGAACAAGAACCATAACTCTGCCTACATTTTTAACTGAATTATGCCCCTTTGAAATTCTGAGTTCAGAAATAGTGTCCGCTCCATAACTCTGAAACCAAAAAGACATTTTCGCAAGACTTGGTACAAATGTAAAGCATCATCAGATGATATGCAGAGATTAAGAACCATAACTTTGCCTTCATTACTTACTGAATTATGCCCCTTTGAAATTTTGAGTTCAGAAATAGTGTCCGCTCCATAACTCTGAAACTGTTAAAGATATTTTCACGAGACTTGGTACAAATGTAGAAAGCATTATCAGCTGATGTGCAGAGAAATAGAACCATAACTCTGCCTACATTATTAACTGAATTATGCCCCTTTGTAATTTTGAGTACTGAAATCGTGTTTGCTCCATAACTCTGAAACTGTTCGAGATATTTTCACAAGACTTGGTACAAATGTAAAGCATCATCAGCTGATGTGCAGAGAACAAGAACCATTACTCTGCCTACATTTATTATCTGAATTATGCCCCTTTGTAATTGCAGAGAACAAGAACCATAACTTTGCCTACATTTTTTACTGAATTATGCCCCTTTGAAATTTTGAGTTCAGAAATAGTGTCCGCTCCATAACTCTGAAACCGTTAAAGATATTTTTACGAGACTTGGTACAAATGTAAAGCATAATCAGCTGATGTGCAGAGAAGAAGAACCATTACTCTGCCTACATTATTAACTGAATTATGCCCCTTTGTAATTTTGAGTACTGAAATCGTGTCCGCTCCATAACTCCATAACTTGGTACAAATGTAAAGCATCATCAGCTGATGTGCAGAGAACAAGAACCATTACTCTGCCGCCATTATTATCTGAATTATGCCCCTTTGTAATTTTGAGTAAAATCGTGTCCGCTCAATTACTATGAAACCGTTGGAGATATTTTCAGGAGACTTGGTACAAATGTAAAGCATCATCAGAGAATGTGTACAGAATTTTGAGTACAGAAATCATATCAGCTGCATAACTCTTAAACCATTAAAGATATTTTCACGAGACTTGGTACAAATGTAAAATGTACAAACTGTTAGAGATATTTTCACGAGACTTGGTACAAATGTAAAGCATCATCAGCTGATGTGCAGAGAACAAGAACCATTACTCTGCCTACATTATCTGAATTATGCCCCATTGTAAATGCAGAGAACAAGAACCATAACTTTGCCTACATTTTTTACTGAATTATGCCCCTTTGAAATTTTTAGTTCAGAAATAGTGTCGCTCCATAACTCTGAAACCGTTAAAGATATTTTCACGAGACTTGGTACAAATGTAAAAAGCATAATCAGCTGATGTGCAGAGAACAAGAACCATAACTCTGCCTACATTATTAACTGAATTATGCCCCTTTGTAATTTTGAGTACTGAAATCGTGTCCGCTCCATAACTCTGAAACTGTTCGAGATATTTTCACGAGACTTGGTACAAATGTAAAGCATCATCAGCTGATGTGCAGAGAATAAGAACCATTACTCTGCCTACATTATTATCTGAATTATGCCCCTTTGTAATTTTGAGTAAAATCGTGTCCGCTCAATTACTCTGAAACCGTTGGAGATATTTTCAGGAGACTTGGTACAAATGTAAACCATCATCAGAGGATGTGCAGAGAACAAGAACCATAACTCTGCCTACATTTTTAACTGAATTATGCCCCTTTGAAATTCTGAGTTCAGAAATCGTGTCCGCTCCATAACTCTGAAACCATTAAAGACATTTTCGCAAGACTTGGTACAAATGTAAAGCATCATCAGATGATATGCAGAGAACAAGAACCATAACTTTGCCTACATTTTTTTACTGAATTATGCCCCTTTCGAAATTTTGAGTACTGAAATAGTGTCCGCTCCATAACTCTGAAACAGTTAAAGATATTTTCAGGAGACTTGGTACAAATGTAAAAAGCATTATCAGCTGATGTGCAGAGAACAAGAACCATAACTCTGCCTACATTATTAACTGAATTATGCCCCTTTGTAATTTTGAGTACTGAAATCGTGTTTGCTCCATAACTCTGAAACTGTTCGAGATATTTTCACAAGACTTGGTACAAATGTAAAGCATCATCAGAAGATGTGCAGAGAACAAGAATTATAACTCTGCCTACATTCATTGCTGAATTATGCCCCTTCGTAATTTTGAGTGCAGAAATCGTGTCCCCTTCATAACTCTAAACTGTTAGAGATATTTTCACGAGACTTGGTACAAATGTTAAACATCATTAGACGATGTGCAGAGAACAAGAACCATAACTCTGCCTACATTCATTATTGAATTATGCCCCTTTGTAATTTTGAATACAGATATCGTGTCCCCTTCATAACTCTGAAACTGTTAGAGATATTTTCATGAGACGTGGTACAAATGTAAAGCATCATCAGACAATATGCATAGAAAAAGAATAATAACTACACCTTCATTTTTAACAGAATGATGACCTTTTGTTATTTTAGGTACGGAAATCTTGTCCACTCTATAACTTTAAAGCCTCTGAAGATGTTTTTATAAAACTTGATGCAAATATAAAGCATCATCAGATGATCTGAAGGTGTGTAGAATGCAAGAATGGTAACATCAGTTTCCTGCTTCACAGAGTTGTTGCCCATGTTTTAATAAATCATGATTTTGTATTTTGCCCATATCTCAATGACACTACCAGAGGCTCAATTTTAAACAGCATATTGAATATGAAGGAACAACATGATAATATAGAAAGCTGGTATTGTTATTTCTGGTTGGGCACATATTACTTAAATGTCGTCAACATTTTCATAAAGGCGGGGCCCTATTAGTTACCATGTTTCTAGTTTGAAAAGCTAGGTCCTAGAGGAGCAAATTCTTTCCTTTAAGAGTTGACCCCTACTGAATAGGGAGGCAAAACTATTAGATTGCTTCCCCTGTAAGTATACCCATTCACTTTATACTATTAGAGGTTATTCGGCAGTGGGTGATTTACTTCACTTTAGGCTCTAAATAACCTCCCCCTTTTGTGAAATGCAACACCCCTGGGGCGTTTAATAGGATGAATACAGTATTTATAAAAGATGTACTGACAATGTTTTCTGTTTGCAGCTTTGATGGCTGTGTCAGAGTTGGCTAAAGGCATACAGTATCAGGAAGCCATTAAAACTGGGTAAGGTTACGATCAAGTTGGGTGAACATCAACTTTTGCTTTAATACTTGAGTTGTATGAGTACACTCGTTTTCCACCATTTTATCAAAGACAAACAACTTCCTGTAACTTCTGTTTGCTTTCTTGGATGTTTGCTTTAAGATTTTGGCCTCAATTGAGGAGGAAGGCTGAAAAGGGCAGCTATGCTTCCTCTGAGAATCTGTACTTCTTGTAGAATCTGCTTTAATACCACAAAAATTCTTAGAATCGGTATTGAAATACTAGAATAAGCGGTATAGAATAAGAGTGTAGACCCAGATCAGACTCATTTGATAAGCATGCACTGCTTACCTTCACACAGTAGTATTATCAAATGTCCCATGATAGCTTACCAACAGCTTCTTATGCCCTTGCATCATATGATGAGGACACATAGTGTTCCGGTTGTGCATAGGATTGTACGTTATTACGTGCGAACATATGTCCATACATCTGTACATCTGTCCATAGGTACATATGTGATCCTGTTAAACTCAGGTTAAGCTTTTTGTAAGCGTTAGATTTTAGGGTTCATATTATTGTAGCAACTTGAAATTTTGTATGGGGATTTATATCTATAAGTACAACAGGAATGCATAAGAATCAGGATATGATGATCCAATATGTCAAGGTCCACTGACTTCCGACTTAGGCTAATTTTGCAAGGTTAAGATTTTTGTAAGAGGTAGATTTTAGGGTTCCTATTGTTGTAGCAACTGGAAACTTTGTATGAAGGGTTTATATCTATGAGTACAACAGGAATACACAAGAATCTAGGGCATAATGATCCATATGTCACGGTCCACTGACTTTATATAAGTCTGTGTCTATGAATCAACTTATTTTGTAAGTGCCAGCTGTCGGCATGGAGGTAGCCTAGACCCTTGGCTACCCTTGAAGTGCACAGCGGATGCCCAGTTTCACTGGGGGCACATGCAGCTTAGTTGGTTTTGTTGTGTCACAGCTCAAATGAAGAATTCTCAGCTGTTAATGCTGAATTGCGGAAGACTAATCAAATTTTACAGGTCAGATGGATGAAAATAACTTGCTCAAGCCTGGATATTTTTGTAGTTTAATAACTGTTAAATACTAATTTACTGTTTTCTTGACAGTTGGCGTCCCCCTGGGTACATCCTAGAGATGCCAGAATCCAAGCATGAGAAGATTCGTAAGAAATGGCACATACTAGTGGAGGGAGAAGACAAGCCACCTCCAATCAAAACATTCAAAGAAATGAAGTTTCCCAAACCAGTTTTACATGGTCTCAAGAAGAAAGGAATCCACCAACCCACCCCTATACAGATACAAGGAATACCAGCTGTGTAAGTACTCCAAGTAGTCTAATAATGAGACAAATGCTGGAACGGTCAGTGTAGACTGGGATTGTTAAGAGCTGTTCAACCAGAATACCATAATATTTGGTCTATAAGATGGGGCTTTTCCCTACTGATCCCTGTAATCTAAGTCTTATGTTATTCTGCTTTGAGATGAGGTAGGAGGGGTGGTAGTCTAGTTGATAACACACTGAACTACCATCGGATGAGACTTTAAATATAGGTCCCGTCTCCATATGACCTAGTTGTTGGTTGTACAATAAACTCGAGTTCACTCTCCCACTTGAGATGAGGTTTTCCTTTCCAAAACAGTCCCAAAAATCTAGTTCCATCTTTAAGATGGATCTAGATTTTTGGGGCTGTTTTGGAGGACTTCCTATCCTAAAGTGGTGGTTGTGAGTTTGTTCTAACTCAATCAGTGGAACATCAGAGGAAAATCAACATTTCATAACAGAATGGGGAAAAATTATACAGAAATGGTTGCTGTGTCTGAATAGGTACAGTGAAGACAGTACCATATGTATTTTTATCCCCCGACCGAAAGGTTCGGGGGATATAGCGTTATCCCCCGACCGAAAGGTTCGGGGGATATAGCGATGAGCCTGGCGTCCGTCCGTCCGTCCGTCCGTCCGTAAACATTTTCTTGTCCGCTCTATATCTTGAATACCCTTTGGAATATTTTCATGATACTTCACAGTTATGTAGAACAGGTCATGATGATGGGTCGCGTACAAGAATGGTAACTCTTGCTATTGTACTTTTTGAATTATCTCCCCTTTGGTGATTTTTTGGCAGATTTGTGTCTGCTCTGTAACTTGAATACCCTTTGGAATATTTTCATGATACTTCATAGAAATGTAGAACAGGTCATGATGATGTGTCGCGAACAAGAATGACAACTCTTGCTTTTCTACTTTTTGAGTTATTTCCCCTTGATAGTTTTAGGTGTGATTTTTAGGCAGATTCGTGTCCGCTCTATAACTTGAATACCCTTTGGAATATTCACATGATACTTCACGGGTATGTAGAACAGGTCATGAAGGTGTGTCGCGAACAAGAATGACACAGGGCTTCCACTAACTTTCAAAATTTGGAAGTCCAGACTTCCATGGTGTCAGATTTGGATGTATTGAGAGAATTTTTAGCTCACCTGGCCCGAAGGGCCATAGTGAGCTATTGTCATACCAATGCGTCCGGCGTGCGTCGTGCGTCGTCACGGAATTTGTCCGTCAACACCTAAAAACAAATATTCAAACATCTTCTTCTGTCAAACTACTGGTCCCATGGTTCTCAAATTTCACATGGAGCATGGCCTGACTCCAGGGTCTTAGAATTGTAAAATTGGGTCAGGTTGAAAATCCAAGATGGCCGCCGTTACTAAAAATAGCAAAAACAACAAAATAAACTTCTTCTCCAGAACCACTGGGTATATTTGTCTGAATTTTGGCATGGAACATCAGTGAAACCTTGGTATTCAAAATTGTAAAAATGAAAAAAATCTGTAGCGGAGTTTTGTCACAGTGACCTACTTTCTGTTTACGTGTGTAATTTTGCTCAAATGCCAATGTCAAAAAATGACCTATTTAAACAACTTCAAACAACTTCTTCTCTAAAACCACTGAGCCCATGGATCTCAAATTTCACATGGAGCATGACCAGACTGCAGGGTTTCAAAATTGTAAAATTGGGTCAGGTCAAGAATCCAAGATGGCTGCTGTTACTAAAAATAGCAAAAACAACAAAATCAACTTCTTCTCCAGAACCAGTTGGTATATTTGGTTGAAAGTTTGCATGGAACATAAGTGGGACCTTGGTATTAAAAATTGTAAAAATAAAAAAAATTTATTGCGGAATTAGGTCACAGTGACCTACTTAGCAATTACAAGGCCGATTTTGCTCAAACGTCAATATCTAAAGAAAATGCAACCAATTCTGACCAGATTTGGTCAGAATTGGTTCTTGAATGGAATTATTTCAATTTTGTGCCAGTTGACTATCCAAGATGGCCACCATGGGGGCTGTTACTAAAAATAGCACAAACATAAAAATGACAATTACTCAAGAACCCTTGAATGGAATTGGACCAATTTTGTGTCAGAATGTTCCTTGCATGAAGCCGTTTCGATTTATTGCAATTTGGCATTCCAAGATGGCCGCCATCTGGTGTTACTAAAAATAGCACAAACATAAAAATGACAATTACTCAAGAACCCTTGAATGGAATTGGACCAATTTTGTGTCAGAATGTTCCTTGCATGAAGTCGTTTTGATTAATTGCAATTTGGCATTCCAAGATGGCCGCCATCTGCCGTTACTAAAAATAGCACAAAACATGAAAATGACAATATCTCAGTAACCGCCGAATGGATTTTGACGAAATTTGTGTCAAAATGATTCTTGCATTGAGATGTTTCAAAAATATCTAACTGTAGACCATTCATATTGGCCTCTGTTACTTAAAATAGAAAAATGTGAAAATTAGAAAATCTCAATAGAGTTGGATTAATTTTGTGTCAGAATGGTCCTTTCATGAAGCTTTTTCGATTTTTTGCATTTTGGCATTCCAAGATGGCTGCCATTTGCCGTTACTAAAAATAGCACAAAACATGAAAATGACAATATCTCAGTAACCGCTGAATGGATTTTGACGAAATTTGTGTCAAAATGATTCTTGCATTGAGATGTTTCAAAAATATCTAACTGTAAGACCAGTCATATTGGCCTCTGTTACTAAAAATAGAAAAATGTGAAAATCAGAAAATCTCAATGGAATTGGACAAAATTTGTGTCAAAATGGTCCTTGCATGAAGGCTTTTCGATTTTTTGCATTTTAGCAATCCAAGATGGCCGCCATCTGCTGTTACTAAAAATAGCACAAAACATGAAACTGGCAAAATCTCAGTAACCCCTGAATGGATTTTGATGAAATTTGTGGCAAAATGATTCTTGCATTGAGGTGTTTCAAAAGTAAATATATAAAGACCAGGCAAGTTGGCCTCTGTTACTAAAAGTAGCAAAATGTGAAAATGAGAAATTCTCAGTGGAATTGGACCAATTTTGTATCAGAATGGTTCCGTTGCACAATAGCCAGGTGAGCGATATCAGGCCTATTTGGGCCTCTTGTTTGGAAGTCCGAAGTTTTTAGGAATGACTTGTGCATGGTTATTTTTACCTCCACCCCCCCCCCCCCCCCCCCCCCCCCCCCCCCCCCCCCCCCTTTACGCATTCCTCTCTCTCCCATACTGTAGTGAACTTTGTTCTACGAAGGGACGCCTGAGCATTTACGCAGTCTTATCAGAGTCATTCCTGTTTGTTTGTGAACTATACGCAACTCCTGAGCACTCTAAAAACTGAAGACTCGCCTAAGTTACAATGGTTGCACTGTCTGCTATTGCATAATATTCCCTTTCATTGCCGCCGAATGGGCCGCGTCGGAAATACGGTGACTTACGGAAAGTATAATGACACGCTTCCACCGAAGAACTTGGTTGTCGCTAGGTCGATGTTCATTATTATTCATGTTAGATGCGAAACAAGAAAGACCGGTCTGACTGCTTAGTTGCGCTGGCTGATACGATTGTTAGTTATCGGTGTGTGTACTGAGGTACCTTTAGCCGTCTCAAGGTAAAATGACGCTGCGTACGGCACGCATATATACTCGCAGCGGCGTCTTTGCTCTTTACATCAAAGAGAAAACATGCTTGACCCATAAATGAGCAGGTACATGTAATTGCATATCAACGCTACCGTTAGTATTACACCGAATGTATAATCGCGTAGACCCTGATCAGAATGCGCTATTTCTGTGCACACTGTACGGCATTATTTTCGCACTGGGTAGCATGACGATATAACTAGAAAATCGGTGAAATGGATGTTTCAGTATTCGTATTTTATAGTACCATTAATCAAAACAATGTATATTACCAGAGCCTAGACCATAACACGTCGGAAATTCACTTTAAATCAACACTTTCCGCGGAAGAGGTTCATATTCCTAAAATCTCCATTCACGACAGTATGGATCATGACAAGACCTTCCATTGTAAAGGCAAGCGTTAATGAATGTTGTGTTCGTAACACCTTTGGATAGAGTTTGTCAATACATGCTTCAGTATTCGTGTGTTATGGATACATTCACAAACTTTTGAAGTCCACATACGCCTTACACATACAGGTCGGTTACATTCTCGCAATCGTAAAGAAGATGGACACCTTTCATCCAAAAGCTCAGTCATCGTGATTTGATAAGTTGTTTTGCAGACTGCCGAGGTTGAATCTACGAGTGGGTGTTATTTTGATAATCGTTTTTGACAGGTAGGCGGTCGGACATGTGTGTTACCTGGTTCAGTGCTCCATACGGACTATCTCGATTGGCCCATAGGCGGTCCTTTCGTCTGGCTGACACCTGCGTTAATCTGATTAATTATGACAAGTGCTAGAATTTTAAAGACAGTGGCGATATTTTATACGTCGGGACAAGATCAAACGGCCGTATGTGACAATTATCGGACATATGCCAGACGCCAGAGGTCCCATTTCTCGACGTACGGGAGCAAATCCTGGGCGTAATATAAGGCCATACGCCCGTTAACTGAAGCCCTGATGACAACTCTTGCTTTCTCACTTTTTGAGTTATTTCCCCTTGATCATTTCAGGTATGATTTCGTGTCCGCTCTATAACTTGAATACCTTTTGGAATATTTTCATGATACTTCACAGATATGTAGAACTGGTCATGATGATGTGTCGCGAGCAAGAATGACAACTCCTGCTTTCTTACTTTTTGAGTTATTTTCCCTTGATGGTTTTAGGTGTGATTTCGTGCCGGCTCTATAACTTGAATAGCTTTTGGAATATTTTCATGATACTTCACAGATCTGTAGAATAGGTCATGATAATGTGTCGCGAACAAGAATGACAACTCTTGCTATCTCACTTTTGGAGTTATTTCCCTTTGATGATTTTAGGTGTCCACTCCATAGCTTGAATACCTTCTGAAATATTTTCATGATACTTCACGGATATGCAGAACAGGTCATGACAGTTTGTCTCATACATGAATGATAACTCTTGCTTTTATACTTTGTGAGTTATTTCCCTTTGGTAGTTTGAGCTGCTGTTTGAGTCTCTGCTCCATATCTGTATAACCATGGCCAGTTCCAGAACTTGAATAACTGTGTACCTTTTTTAGTCCTGCCGATTATTGCAAAAAATCAAGGAATACTGCATTTTATGGTACAAGCATGAAACTTGGCACAAATGTTGTTTAAAGTGATTCATTGCATTTCAAATAGGGCGGCACTCGCAAAATAATCTACTTCCGGTTCAAATCCAATATGGCCGCCGTGACTGAATTTTCCATAAATTTACATTTGCATACACACATGTTTGCGTATCTAGTGTCGTTTTATGCAAATGTATTCTATGTGTGTCTTCTAAAATCTATATATGATATTTTGTTGGTAAAACTGTAAAGACTATTCATAACTTCCGGTCGATTATGGCACTTCCGGTGCAAATTTAGTCACATACAAGCTCACTACATGTACCCTTTCTCATATGTACTCTTTCCATCGAAGTTTATGGAATATTGGCAATTCATATATAAAAGGACAGTTTCAATACGTCAACAAGATTTACACAATCATTTTCTTCTGACTGCCAAGAAACAGCAGTTCCTCAGTCTCTTCTAACACTTGTCAACATGCTCCTAAATGGCACAGAACTGACCTCAGATGCATAGTTACAGCCAGCGCTTGCTTCGAGTCAGCTTATCATGTTTTCACTGCATAAATCGCTGCAATGAAAGTTCTAAACCCCTTTAACAACCTAGATCAAGAGACCCCTTTGCTGGTTTACCTTGATATGATGGTACATTGTCAGATACGAAAACGAGGTCTCGTTGACAAATTGTTTCAACTTGGTCTGCCCGTGTCATATGATAGGGCGTTAGCAATATCTGCAAGTGTTGCTAATCGTCTGACTGAGCAGTACAAAGAACAGGGTATTATCTGTCCTCCGGCTCTTCGAAAAAGTCTCTCCACTACAGCTGCTATTCATAACATAGACCACAACCCTAGTGCCACAACTGCAAAGGATTCATTTCATGGAACAGGGATTTCACTATTTCTGTTCCGAAGCAGTCAGGCTATTGGAGAAAGCAATGTTATGTCTGTCTTTGTCATTGCAAGAATCATTTTCCAATATACCCCTGCTGTTTTTATTGCTAAAGAACCAGCTTTACCAGATACTGCCTGCAATGCATTGCAGGGAAGAGCTGATGAAAGAGTTATATTGGCTCAGACATGTTCGAGGAAAGGTAGATAACATTTTTGATGGAAGTTTGAATATCTCTTGGCCAGCTCTTCATGCTGATAGCGAGTCCGAGAAAGACATGCCACCAGAATTGACAGCACTGCTTCCACTTTTTAAATTCGTCATTTTTTTGGCGGATTACCTAATTAAAATGGTAGAATTCAGAGTACTTAATGAATGGTTAGAAGCCTCCGGTTGGACTTCTGCACTTTCCCAAGCCGATGTAGCTTTGTCTGGTACTGCCGACTCTTTTCTGTAAGCAACTCATTTAAAACAAACAACAATGTGCACACCGAATGAGCCTTGTACATCCTTCTCCAAGCTGCATACAACAAATACACACTAGAGTGTCTGGACAACGATTTTCTAGACTTTGAAAGTTGGTGTGACAAAATGTCAATCGGTCTATCGAAAAGCCCCACTCACTTTTGTCAGATTAGTACGGGAGGGCAACTTTACTCTGTACTTGGCTTCAATGGCAAAACTTCTCTCTATGTTTTTGGCTCTGAATCATACCAATTATGCTAGATGGCTTCCGGTGCATTTAAGAGATATGAAACTTTTACCTATGCTATGTCCTGGTACAGAATTTAACTTTCGAGAAGGTCAGTTTGTGGTTCACAAGACATTTATCAAACTTTCAGCTCTTGCAATAGACCATGCTCATGCGCAAAATAATGCTCTGGTCAAATCAGGTGGGGCTGCAGTTGGCCTGACAGCCAGGAGCTCTGCAACGCTTGATAGTGGCTGGCCTAGAAATGTCTCGTTCATGTCAAGATTTCGAGGCTCTGTATCTACTTAAATCAGATATCAGAGACAGCCATCATGAGCAAACAGGAAATGCGCAGCGGAATTTTCACGAAAATTTCAAGTCTCTTACAAAAACTCTCAGTGACTTCAACCCATTTACTGAACTAAGTTAAGATTTGCTCAAACTTGATACAAAGGTTATTGCAGATGCTTCTGTTGTCCAAACTGTGACACAAGTCGAAACAACTGTTCAAAGATATGTCTGCAGCATTTGTATAAGAGAGATTCACCAAACGAGAAGAAAAGGTATTTGATCCAAGAAAGAAAAATTCGATCTCTTTATTTCGTACCCCAATAACAAAAATGGCACAGCAAGAAAAGTCAGAGCTTAATCTTCTCAAGAATGATTGCTCTCTATCTTGTCAGACTCGAGGTGGAAATGTTCAAGAGTTCTTCAAGCATGAAAACCAACGTTTTTTTTCACCTTCGCTAAGTCAGAGGGGCTCTATTCGTCTAGACTCTACGTCTGAACTCTTTACTAAATGTTTGGAGCCTCTGTCAGAAGTAACAGAAGAGGCTATGTCAGTTGATGCAGTGATAATTTACCGTGCAACAAGTAAAACTTTTGATGAATAGGCATCTATAGATTTCCTCCTCTACATCTGTAGGCAGCTGGAGCTCGTTAACCGTATTGATGTTGTCTGGGATGTCTATATTGCAGACAGTTTGGAGGCTGCTGCAAGAGAGAAAAGAGGAAAGGGCCTTCGGTGACGGGTTGAAGGTTGTAATTCTATCCAATGAAATTGGCAGATGTTCTTTTGTAATGATGAAATCAAATCAGAATTATTTGAATTCTTAGCCCAGCCATCGTTTAATTGTCAAACGCAGACAAATACATAGTGTCGACATTCAGAATTGAAGTTCTGTGTAACAAAGGTGGTCAGAAGCCAAATCTCTCCCCTTGCTCACATGACGCCGTTAGCTCTGGGTGCAGTCAAATAATGATTCAAATGGTGGACATGGACGTGGTTGTTCTTGCTATTACATGTACTTTTGCACAATGCAAGTACCTGAAATTTGGCAACCATTTCAGGTGTATAGTGGTTCAAGGCATTGCAAAGGCACTTGGTCCTGAAAGAGCAGCATCAGTATTGCCTCTCTTACATATGACTTTTGAAATACATTGGGTAGGTCGATCTAACTAGAGTATTTTAATATCAGATCCGCCATCTTGGATTGAACCGGAAGTAGATTCTTTTCAAGATGCCGCCCTATCAAAAATGATTGAAATAGTCCCCCTCAGCAATCATGTCATTCAAACATTGTTGTTTGATTGATTTAGACTGCAGACTTCTGAAAAATATTAGGGTAGGTCGATCATACTAGAGTATTTTGCATCTCGGAACCGCCATCTTGGATTTAACCGGAAGTATATCTTTCAAGTAGCGCCCTATTTAAAATGATTGAGATTGTCCGCCTCAGCAATCATGACATTAAACCGTTGTTGTTTGACTGATTAAGACTACAGACTTTTGAAATACATTAGGGTAGGTCGATCTTACTGGAGTATTTTAACATCAGATCCGCCATCTTGGATTGAACCGGAAGCAGATTTTTTCAAGATGCCACCCTATCAGAAATGATTGATATAGCCCCCCTCAGCAATCATGGGATTGTTTGATTGATTTAAACTACTTTCTTTTGAAATACACTGGTGTAGGTCGATCTAACTTGAGTATTTTAATATCAGATCCGCCATCTTGGATTTAACCGGAAGTAGATTTTTTCTAAGATGCCGCCCTATCTAAAATGATTGAGATAATCCCCCTCAGCAATCATGGCATTCCAACATTGTTGTTTGATTGATTTAGACCACAGTCTTTTGAATTACATTAGTGTAGGTCAATCTAATTGGAGTATTTTAATATCAGATCCGCCATCTTGGATTTAACCGGAAGTAGATTTTTTCTAAGATGCCGCCCTATCTAAAATGATTGAGATAATCCCCCTCAGCAATCATGGCATTCCAACATTGTTGTTTGACTGATTTAGACCACAGTCTTTTGAATTACATTAGTGTAGGTCAATCTAATTGGAGTATTTTTATATCAGATCCGCCATCTTGGATTTAACCGGAAGTAGATTTTTTCTAAGATGCTGCCCTATCTAAAATGACTCAGATAGTCCCCCTCAGCAATCATGCCAAGTTTCATGCTTGTACCATTAAATGCAGTTTTCTATGAGAATCGGCTGGGCTATTTAGAATATTGATTATCATGCTGTGATATCTTATCAGTGTTCCTAACTCTCTCTGACCCCTCCATATTCCCGCGCCCCCTCCCCCCCCCCCCCCCCCCCCCAAAGAAAAAAAAAAAAATTTTTTTTCCAGATTTGGATTCTTTGTCCAAATTCACTTACTAGAGAGCTCAAAATTAGGTTTGTAGGGCTTGTACTTTGGAAGTTATTCACACATTTTGAAAGTTGAATGTATCGTATGCTATACATTTGTGTTTATTGTGGCTGTTTGAGATATTACCTCTTTTTAGCAGGCAAGCATACTGTTTTAGTCTGAGTGTTAGATAATCATGCATCTGTTAACAGTTAATGTCAATCAGAAGCATAAAAGAATGACAATATATTACTAATATGTGTTTTGAAGTTCACCCTTTTTACCAAGGCCCATGGGGGTCTTCGGTCTGGGGATTTGCCATCTCCTGTGATGGCTATTTTTGGGATTGTTTTAGAAAGGCAAAGCCCATCTCATGGCTGAATCTTATTAGATTAACTCTTTAAGCACAAAAAGCAGACGGCAAAATTTACGTCTGCAAAAAATTTAAAAAATGCCTTGTCCAAGACATTTCATAGAGAGAATTCAAAGACTAGAGAGCAAACAGTGTAGATCTAGATGAGGCGGTTCATCATGAGCCGCCTCATCAGAATCTACACTGTTTGCAAATTTTGCTAATTTCGTCACTGGGGCTTAAAGAGTTAACATGTTTGAGATTATTCTAGAGATAGAAGCCCAGTCTAATAGGTAAATGAATATGGTAATAATATTATCATTTAAACAGTTAAGACAGAGCCCATTCTCTCCAGTCGTGATACAATAAACACTTTTATAACAACAGTACAATGTAATTGCCATTTCAATGTTTGGAATGGCATGGAGCAAATGATATTTGTTCTAAAGGATAAAATGGATATCGGTCCGACATATATTTTCGTGGTACTTACATTTCCGTGGTATTCCGAAAATAGCTTTTCCTGTCCCAGCGCACCATGTCTATGACGTCATACTTACTGTTTTGACAGACGGTGAATCCCAGTATAATTTTGTCAACAATGAACCACATTGCTACAGAACATGTCTAAATTATATATTTTTCATATTGTCATGTCAATTTAAACCTGTTTTCAATAATGCATTTTTACATTTATCTTTAAATGACCCAAATATGAAAATACAAAACCATCCGATGCAAACAGGTCAACCTGTCTACTATGGTCTATTTATAGTAACAAAATATGATGTGTGTTGCAAAACTCCCGCCAAAATTTTTTTTCCACCGTGGCAAAAAAGTGTCATGCCTTATATGGATTTTGTATTGTCTTGCAGTGTTAAGGAATAAAGTGGCAATTAGTAAATGTGATACATTTTTTGTTATTTAAAAATAACAGTTTTAAAGTTTGTTTGGCTTAATAATTAAACAAATATTTGAAATACAAAATACCCTAAAATCAGACATGACTGCACTTTTGGGACATCATACAAGCAGTTTTTTTGGGATACCACGAAAATATATGACGTCATCAGAAAGTGTGGTACTGAGGGTATAAACAAATATGGCGGGTTAACATGCGCTCATTGAAAGAAAAAATAAAAATATACTGGGAGATATCTAAGGGGTGTTCCCTTCTTTATTTATATTAAATGATAGAATTTTATTCCCCAGATGTCAATGCAGTGTTTATAAGTTATACTAATACCATGAATATATATAACGCAAGGGTATATTTGTAACTGTTTCTCTTCATCTTTTGTAGATTGTCAGGTCGTGATATGATAGGTATAGCATTCACAGGTTCTGGTAAAACTCTGGTCTTTACGCTGCCAATTATTATGTTTGCTCTGGAGCAGGAAAAACGTTTGCCATTTATCAAGAATGAGGGACCATATGGCCTAATTGTTTGCCCATCTGTAAGTAAAAACACCTGCATTATGCAAATATTTGAAAAACAATTCTAATTTTTCTGATCTTTTAGTAGACTTTTTTTTTTTGCAAGGGAAGTGCACTCCAAAGGCCAGACTCTTTTCCAGAAACAAACTTTAATATGGTCATGGATGTCAGATAATAATCAGAAAATATCAGAGTTGACATTAATATAAAAAACAGTTATGATAAAAATAAAAAAAAGACGTTGGTATTATTTAAAAGGGAAAAAATGTTTCCTTTTTGAAATGAACTCAGTATGACATCAAATAAGATGTATTTCAACATCCAGTCAGATTTTTGGTAAGGTGTGTTTTAGGTTGTGTGAGAGGTTGTGTAACTGATGAAAACTTTGATTCGCAAAGCTTCATTTGCTTCCCTGAAAGATGAATCCCTTCTCTGTTTGGGAGAACTCTTGAACTTGCTCTCTCTCTCTCTCCCTTTCCTTAAGGGTTCCAGGTTATAAAACTTGAGAATAATCTCAATCTCAAAATAAAGCACACTGATTGGCTGCTTCCGAGCATGTGCTCGGAAGCAGCCAATCAGGGTGCTTTATTTTGAGTTTGAGAATGTACTCAAGTTTTATAACCTTGGGGCCTGGTCTTGTTAGAAGGGTGACATGTGAAATCATGTTTAGGTAAGGTATATCCATTAATGGTTAATTCATTCTTCAGAGAGAATTGGCCAAACAGACATTTGAAATTATCAAGTACTACTGTGGTTTACTGGAGCGTGATGGTTACCCTGAGTTACGCACTGGACTTTGTATTGGAGGTATTGCTGTAAAGGACCAACTTGATGTTATTAAAAGGTATGTGCTCCTCACTGTTCGGTTTTTTTTGCACTTTTATAAAGTTATAATCCTGAGCGCTGGTATTCAAAGGTAATGATTTTGCAAATTTACAAGATCGCATTTTTAGCTCACCTGGACAAAGTTCAAGAAGAGCTTTTGCACTACCCCTGGCATCGTTGTTGGCGTTGGCATTGGAGTCGGTGTCCACATCTACATTAAAGTTTTTAAGAGCTCTTATTTTCCAAACCGTATGGTGGATTTTTTTCATATTTGGTATGATGATAGATATAGGCCAAAAGTTTCTTTCAGTAATACCCCCCATGCCAGTGGTCTTAAGGTGAAGGTCACAGACTTTGAAATTTTACATTAAATGTTTACATTAAAGATTTTTAAAGAGCACATATTTTCCAAACCAAATGATGGATTTGGTTCATTCATGTTTTGCAAGTTCACAGTTACAAGTCTAAAGTTGTATTGAGCAAAGCAATACCCAGCCCTTGCCCATGATCTGAAGGGCAGAGTCACAGACTTTGAAATTTCATGTTCAGTTTCTTTCAGCAATACCTCCCCCAACCCACCTACCCACACACACACATGCCAGTGATCTTATGGTCTTAAGGTCAAGGTCACAGACTTTGAAATTTTACATTAAAGTTTTTAAAGATGACATATTTTGCAAACCAAATGATGGATTTGGTTCATGTTTTGCATTATGACAGATACAGGTCCAAAGTTTTATTGAGCAATACCCTGCCCTTGCCCATGATCTGTAGGTCAGAGTCACAGACTTTGAAATTTTATGTTAAGTTTTGTAAGAGCTCATATTTTCAAAACTATATGATTGATTCAGTTCATAGTTGGTATGATGATGGATATAGGCCCAGTTTTATTCAGCTATACCCCCACCTATGCCTATTGCTGAAAGGTGAAGGTAACACAAATTTTAGCGTAAGCTTTATGTCAAATCTTTTAATTCTATAATTTAAAAATCATATGATGGATTTGGTTCATATTTGGTTTGATGATAGATATTGGTCCAAAAGTTTATTCAGCACTACCCCCTCACTTATGACCTCAAGGCCCCCCACACTCAATAGGCCTAAAGGGGCATGTAGGTCCAGGAGAGTTTTGCTGTCTGATGACAGCTCTGGTCAAATGTTCTGTATGCAAAGTCTTTGCCATTGGTTGCCAAAGGAAAATATAAGTACACTTGATTTTATTTGTGCTAGAAGACTTAACAAGTCATTAAACTAAAGACTCTGTGAAGCCTGTGATGCTTTGAACAGTATGGCCCTGACCTCTAGTTCAGAGGGAGTATTCAGGATAACTAAGGGTTAAATTTGTCTGTCTCTCCATACAAACATGTTGTGACTACTCATTAGAACATCAACAATGAAACAGTTCCATAGGCTTTTAAAAAGTGGGATATCTTTCAGAAACATGTATAACAGGCATCTTAGCATTATTATTGGTTGTTTCAGCTTAATCTGTATGGTCCGTTTCCCTGGGTTTGCTATTACCTCTTTGGACAGTGTTGACTGAATGACTAATACACATTTACAATATTTAAGGGGTGTACATATTATGGTGGCAACTCCTGGACGTCTCATGGATATGCTGGCAAAGAAAATGATGACATTAGATGTGTGTCGCTACCTATGTCTTGACGAGGCTGATAGAATGATTGACATGGGGTTTGAGGAGGATGTCAGAACTATCTTCTCATATTTTAAGGTAGTATTTTTAATTTAATCAAACCAGAGCTTTAGAGTAGTAAATACACTGATGCAGTTTTACCGTATATGCGGTAATTTTCGCGGGTTCATATTTTTGCGGTTTAGGGTAAAAAACATAAAGATCAATTTTCAATTTTCACGGCCAGTAACATGCGCGAAAAATAAATTGCTTGTTTTTCACTCGAGTCTGTTCGTTCCTCAACCTGTGGCATGGCCGCAGGTTAATGAAAGAAATGGATCAAGTGAAAAGTACCAGAATTTACCAAAGTTAACAGAAACAAATTATATGGACACTGTGTCTACTGAAAATACTTTGTAAGAAACTGGAAATTATTTCCTGATTTTAATATTTGCAATTTGTAAGTGACAGCAAAATACCACAAACAATGGAACACCGCGAAAATTATCGCGTAACTATACGGTATTTATGGGTCTCAACATTTGTTTTTGCAGTGAATTAATGGAAACTATCCCAGAATTATCATGGAATACACATTATACTTCCAGGTTTACATAAGAAGATTAAACCTATAATAAAATAGGGTGGCTCTAAAGATGTGACAGAACTGTCCAAGCAGACATAATTAAAAGACCCAATATGCTGCATTTATTCTAATATCCCCCTTCCCTGTTTGTTTGAAGTGATTGTTTGTTGACTTTCCAAATTTGCATAATGCCGTGCACAAAGTCCTCAGGTATAAGAGGTCCAGTTCACATACCGGTAATCAATATATATCTGTGAATGGTATGCCTTTTTCATAATCACGTTATCCACAAGCTCCACAATGTATTTCATGACATTGCCTAGTGCTAGTAATGTAGCTAATGGTAGTTCTGACAAAGTGCAACTTGTCGTATTTATTGTATCCTTTTTGGCATGTTACACCATGCGAAGCATTGTTTCTAAAAAATGCATTGCCCTAGGGGCATATAATAGTATTAATACAGTAATTACAATTTGTTGGTTTACTCTGCAGGGCCAAAGACAGACTCTTCTATTCTCTGCCACCATGCCAAAGAAGATACAGAACTTTGCTCGCAGTGCTTTAGTCAAACCAATCACAGTAAATGTTGGTCGTGCTGGCGCGGCCAGTCTTGATGTGGTACAAGAAGTAGAGTACGTTAAACAAGAGGCCAAGGTTGTGTATATACTAGAATGTCTACAGAAAACGCCTCCACCAGTAAGTATAATAATTTGGCTATATGACTAGGGATTTTTCCTCCCAAAATGACTCTAATATGTCCAGAAATAAATCCAGCAAAATCTAGGCATTGAACCCATGACTGCAGCTTCACAGTCAGTCTTACAGCTGAGCTACCTGCGAAGGTTTCATAAAAGGTGTGAAAAAATACAGAATTTTAGCCCATTAATGCCCAGGGGACTTCTAAAAGAGGCCTTGGCAAATAGTGTATACCCAGAACCAGTGCCTACAATATTTGACATTATAAAATAAAGAATTTAAAAAACTATAATATATATATATACCTTGATCCAAACGAAATGTCAGGGCGGTAACAAATGTGCGCTGGCAATCACTGTCAAATTCGATCAGTCTACTAGAAGTTTCGGTAGAATAAATTTTGCACGCTTGTTCAAGTTCATTAAGCATAACGCATTGTTATTGTACCTCTTGTCACCACATTTACTGTCGTGTATGAAAGACGTGTCTATGTTGATACAAAAAACGCAAGAAGGACTTGCATTTTGTTAAGATGATAATGATCTTCTGCGCGCAAGGAAGCGCCGTTTACGGTGTGACGAATTTCGCCGCCGCGAGATTCGAACTAGGTAAGCCAAGTCTTAGCAGACTGCGCTTCCGACGTTTATATAACATCATCCCTGTATGCAAAACCTTAAAATAAGAGTCATCATAGTGCCTAAGTCGGACACACCCTGCATATAAATCCTCGCGACAATTTATTTACGCTTATATTCGCGAATCTCTCTTGGCTCGCAAAAAGAAACATTTCACGCATATTGGAACGCTTAAATCAAAGGGTGTAAACTGCCAGAGCAATGTTGAAAAACGTCGTATCATCAGTGATGCACTCTATATCTAAAAACCACATTGTGCCAACATTGACATCAATACGACGAGCTTTCAGCGGGTTTGTGCCAGTTGGATGTTTTGCCGCAACTGCAATAATTGCGACATGCCAAAATAATGCTTTTATACAATGTGCAGATTATCGGTGTAGATTTGGTTCGTTGATTTGATGCTTAACGTCCACAGTAAACAACTAAGGTCATGTCGGGACGGTCAGTTAACCTAACCACACTATTCCTGGGCAGGCTTAGACCTCCTAAGCGGTTAACCAGTACTAAGTGCACATACTTTCGCCAGTAACTGACAACTGCCCTTCTTGAATCAGTGGTAGGAGAAACGAAAGTATGTGGCCAGACCGGCATTCGAACCCAGGACCTCTGACTTACGAGTCAGGTGCCCTACCGATTGCGCCACCCGGCCCGGCTATCGGTGTAGAAGCGAAGCATCAGATCAGTCTCCGCATCCTTCCTGTATAATCACCTTTTTTCCTATTTTGTACTTGATGGATTCAGACATAACACATTGTTGGGCCTTTTTTTAACACTTGAAATGGGAAGAAAAACACAAGCCTTTACAGTTTGTACGTTCGAAAAGAAAACATTTGGATCATGAGGACATGCTGTCGTCTCCGTTCACATAGACGATATTTCGAATTTAAGGAATATACAAAAAGTATTTGGTCACATAGGCTGTAGACTTTGCAAGCAAAGGCTGCTAAGTCCACTTTGCTTCTTATTTTGTTTATTACGTAAGGAACAAAGTGGACCTAGTACACTTGGCTTGCGGAGATGACAGGCCCAATAATCAAACATGAAGATCAGGAGTTGGGCTGTACATGCACTAAGATAACATGTGTGAATAGCGAAGACTCGGATAAGCTTGTGCATACATTTTATCCCTATCTATGTATATGGCAAACCACAACTTATGTTCTTTATTTCGTTACTGAAAAAGCGAAACTTATTGAAAGTGTGAACAAACATGACTCAGGTCAGTCTGTGCATCCTCGCAGCTAATCTGGTAAATTTAAAGAGTAAATGATTGGCGTCGCATGAATAGATACCTTATTGGATGTGGGAAAAGTAAATAATAAGATCAGCCTGTGTATTTGATCAGTCGTGGATGAATCGCCGGCCGGCTGATCTAGCGGTCCCGAGTTCGATTCTCGAAGGCGTTCTCAATCGTAAACCGGGTTCCATTGCACAGAGCCTTTCATTATCACCCTCCCATCGTTTTGATATGACTGAAATACTGCTGAAAAAGGACGTAAAATCGCAAGTCATCAATCCATCCCTTTTTGATCGACGTTCTACAAGGACAGATAATATGGCCAGCCACGTGCGTCTATTGTTAGCTATACCGCATATCCAGTTGTTGCATAACTTGTATTTGCAAGTTTTGATACGGCTAAATAATTTTTGTTACCGGTGAGTGAGCAGCGTGTATGTCCTGTGCCCCTTTTTGTACAATAGAAAAGTCTAGGGGAAGGTACAAAGATAACTCCGCCCTGACATTTCTTTTGGATCAGGGTATAGTTAGTATTTAATCAGGCACCCTAATACTGGGGATTCAAAGGTTCATGCATGCACAATGCTGCAACCTTAAACCCTCAAATAGTGAAATCATTACAGCCAGCTTATGAAAAGGAACATTACTGAGCTGAATTCAGGGTTGCAGGATCCAAAACATAGGTTAGCTAAATTTAGACAGTAACATATTCACAGTGTCGGAGCCGAAATGTACAGTGTTTGAGATTGTATCGTCTCCTGTGATTCTGTACAGTGAGAATCCGACACTTGGTGTAAAGCGATACACGGAGAGAGTAAGTAAACATGACGATGGTTTCTTTAATTTCATTATTATCTTGCTTATTGCAATTTCTATGGATTGCTTATAATATAACTTCAGAGAATGAATGCTTTATGTTTTTCCCCAAGTTGTGCACACACAAGTTCTTGATCATTTGAACACGCAAAACAGCACACGATTTCGTCCATGTGAAGGGTCGTGTATTCTTGTGTCAAGGCACAAATAAACTGTTATTTTTTCAGCAAATGAGTATTGGTCTTTAAAATATCTGAGGTTAACGGTAGTACCTCGGTTTTTAGCTCGCCTGAACGAAAGTTCAGGAAGAGCTATTGTTGTCACCACGGTGTCGGCGTCCGCGTCAGCGTCCGCGTCGGCGTCCGGATTGGATGTTTTGGTTAAAGTTTTTTAAACACCTATATCTCCCTAACCCATGGATGGATTCTTTTGATACTTGCACTGTAGTTAGATATTGGTCCAAAGTTTAACATGGTACCACCCCCACCCCATTCCTTGACCTTGATGTCAAGGTCATGGACTTAGAAAATTGGGAGTTTTTGGGACTGGATGTTTTGGTTAAAGTTTTCTAAAGCCCAGTATCTCCTTAACCCATGGATGGATTCCTTTGATACTTGCACTGTAGTTAGATATTGGTCCGAAGTTTTCCAAGGTACCACCCCCACCCCCCTCAGTGACCTTGATGTAAAGGTCATGGACTTAGAAAATTGTCCTTTTATTAATTGGATGTTTTGGTTAAAGTTTTTTAATGACACATATCTCCTGAACCCATAGATGAATTCTTTTTATATTTGCACTGTAGTTAGATATTAGTCCAAAGTTTAACAGAGTACTACCCCAGCCCTGCTCGGTGACCTTGATGTCAAGGTCAGGGACTTAGGAAATTTGGTCTTTATTAAAGTTTTCTAATTGCGTACTGATTCATAATGCTTGGCAGAGATTTAGTTTACACTTGAACTGATGTTAGACACTTTTTTGAGTTTTTACAAAACACTATATACTTACCCGACTCGATGACCTTGATGTCAAGGTCATGGACTTTGAGTTTTGTCTTAAAGATTTTGATTAGTTTTATATTAATGAAGACATAATTTCACAGTGCCACAGTGGACTCAGTTGATACTTATACTTGAACTGATGTTAGATAACGGTTAAAGGCTTTGATACATCCTAGCCCTGCCCTATTCCCCCCTACCACTTAGTTCTTTGACCTCAAGCTCATGGACTTTGAAATTTCATGTGGATTTTTTTTTTTTTTTTAAGACATTTCTGAGATAGCTTTTGTTTATAAATGTGTTGTCATTATGGACATGCTTGCCTGAAATTTTATACATAGCAGTCCACACCACCATAGCAACTGTGTGATGGGCAAGCACCTATTCAGGCGAGCTATGCTGTCAGGCGACAGCTCTTGTTATGTTTGGGGTGAATAAAAGTGATGAATTGCTGAGTTGTTCATCGATTGATATTTGTACAGTCACTTGCAGAAGACAGCTTGGAAATTGTACAGTGACCCGCTATTATCTTTGTACAGTGACTCGGATCCAGTTGTTTTTCATCAAGCTGAGTTAATGCATTTCATTTCGACAGTGACGACCCTTCGACATTTTTTACTTCCAGAATTCAGAATATAAATCCTTTAATCAAGTTTGGACCCTAATAGTTTACTGGTGGTACGCCAACATTTGTTTCTTTCAGCTACTGACTACTACAGTTTTGTCTCATATAAGACAGTTGTTGTGGACAGAAAGAATACGCCGGGCCGTGTAGCGCAGTCGGTAGCGCGTCTGACTGAAGAGCCAGAGGTACCGGGTTCGATACCCAGTCCGGCCACATACTTTCATGGAAATTGATCATGAAATCTTTTCTACGGTCATTTTCCCCCTTCCACTGATTCAAGAAGGGCAGTTGTCAGTTACTGGTGAAAGTATGGACACTTAGTACTGGTTAACCGCTTAGGAGGTCTAAGCCTGCCCAGAAATAGTGTGGTTAGGTTAACTGACCGTCCCGACATGACCATAGCTGTTTACCGTGGGGGTAAAGCAACAACACAACAACAACAACAACAGAAAGAATACACTTTTAGAACCCCAGTCGTCGATTTCATGAGACTTACATGGCAGCTTTTGATGAGCAGTTTGAGATACTGGTTTATCGCCTTTGATGCCATGACGTAAAGCATACATACATGCTTTGTTGAGCCACAATATGCTACCATACACAAAACGCTACCGAGATAGCATTTTATGTATCCCTGCCTACACAAAATGCTACCAAAAAGCATATTGTGTTGGCAGTGTACACAAAGTGCTTTCTGGTAGCGTTTTGTGTAGGTAGGGTACATATGTTATTTGACTGGTCGTTCGAGGATACACAATATGCTCTACCAGGAAAAAGTACCACTTTTAAGCTCGACTTAATGACTTGGACTCAGAAACACATGTTTAAGGCAACCCCGGTCTTAGTTGACATTATCGTACCCATGCGCGGATACAGGGGCGGGAGACGGGGGTCAGAACCCCTCCCCCCCCCCCCCCCCCACCCCCCTCATTTTCCAACAATGAGTTTATGAGTTTTGCAATCATTATGGTAAAATTTGTTGGAACCCTCTGATCTGAAGCTGGACGGAATGGACGCCGGGGAAATTTTGGTCCCTCATTTTCATGTTAGATGGAGCATATTGTGTAGGGCATATATGATACCTTCACAATATGTTCCCGAATTTTGAGATAGCATTTTGTGTAGGCAGGGATACACAAAATGCTATATCGGTAGCGTTTTGTGTATGGTAGCATATTGTGGCTCAACAATGCATGTACTTTGGAAATTAAAAACAAATATGCACATAGCGTGCTGATAAAATAGTCATACACCAATTACATTGCCGAAGTCAAATGTCTATCTACAAGTAAAGTACAAGTAAAAGTATCGACAAAATAGCTTTCGCTCTACAATACTAGTACCGTTGTATCACAGTGTACTTTCTCAGAAGACACACACACATGCACGACACACGATAATTCCTTCAATTTCACATGTACGCTCAGTGAAGACTCAGATCAGTATGTGCATTCCTGCAGTCTTATCAGAGTCTTCGCTGGCTACATAAGGCAGCCCCACGATCCGTAGTTATGCAATGAGCGCCCAGCAAAAACTGATTAATTTCGTGCCTTGGGGAGCGCTGTGGCCTAGTGGTAGAGCCTCGGACTCCGGAGCGAGAGGTTGGGGTTCGATCCTCACTCGAGGCGCCGTGTTGTGTTCTTGAGCAAGGCACATTTACTCCCAAAAGATACTGGTGATACCCCAGAAGTGGTGACTCCGTCCCAACTTGACTGAAAAATTGTTTACTGGGACATTAAGCAAAAGCGAAACGAAAATGTTGTGTCTTGGCTCTGAGTCGGGGTACATCATTTCCTACAGTTTCACATGTGCGCTCAGCGAAGACTCTGCCCAGTCTGATCATCCTTCTCTGGGAGTGGCGAGCGAAGACTCTGATCAGACTGCGCAGACGCAAAGGCTGGTCTGAGTCTTAACGGTGCGCACTGGGGAAACTGTATGGAATATTGTGCCTCGGCTCATTTATCTTTATGTCAGCGATTCCTTTTACAGAAATAGTATTTTAAGCTTGATGATTTTCAATGTGTATCTTATTGAAAGTCATAGATATGCCATAAACTGATTCTCAAAGACGTCGAAACGTTACATTTTGAGGTTACGTTTTGTACGCCAGTGACATGCGCAATATCCGAGTGAACTTT
The DNA here is from genome assembly GCA_963989385.1 of Ctena decussata. Taxonomy (NCBI): domain Eukaryota; kingdom Metazoa; phylum Mollusca; class Bivalvia; order Lucinida; family Lucinidae; genus Ctena; species Ctena decussata. Next base: position 82,572,228 of record OZ022498.1, on the reverse strand, counting down.
GTTAAATGCAGGTCCGTACACAGAAAATTGGTAGTACCACCGTGATGTTAGATGGAATTAATTTGTGACGGGGAGTTTTCTTGGTCATTTTATGTGCAGGAAAACAAGACAAAAATAACATGTCAGACAAATTCCAGTAGGATCAAACTTCCTGCTTTTGAGCGTTGATAAGTATAATGTATCCTTGGTAACAGAATCTTGTTCATACTTACAGGTTACCAGATCCAAATATTATGGATGAATCTTTTGTATTGGAGGGATTGGACGAGTCAATCGTCGAGCATTCGGAACCAGAGAGATTAGAGATTTTTATTACTTGAAACATCGGGTCACACTGACTCGTATATAAAAATTCGAAGTTGATACACGAACTAGTCTTCAAGTTATAAGGCAAAATCACTCAACCATGAAATGTAGGTCACAGTGACCTACATTTATTTTGAGGTGAAAAATCTGGTCATACAAATGAAGTTCACAGATACAAAAGTCTTTAAGTTATAAGGCAAAGTCATTTAACCATGAAATGTAGGTCACCACAGCCTTGAGGTCATAATACCATAAGACAGTGTCACATGGTTCACTGATGATGGACCAAGATTAAGCGCAAGTTGTGTTTGAAATAGATAAGCAGAAAAACAACACTTTTTAAGGTGTCCAAGATTTTGATAGCTAGCCACACCCAGGCAAGGACCCTGGGGCTAGGAGTCATGAAATGAAAGCTGACCCTCCAAGGTACCTTTGGTCCAAGTATGAATGTTTTATTTGCTGAGTGGTTACTGAGATACAAAGTTTTTGAAGAACTTGGTTTAAACGCATGCATATGGAATGGACCAGATGCTGACATACGCCACAAAGGGTCGTCTACATCAGATAGGAGGCGAATACGGCTGTAGTGGTGGTAATATTTGCTTTCGATGTGATTGAAGGTCAGCTGGCGCTGTGGTTTATCGTAAACATGGTAAAAGAAGCAGATACTATATACAAGTGACTGTACAGAAAAATTCTTGAAAATCGCAGTTGTTTGTAATACAGCATACCAAGTCACTGTACAACAATCGATACATGCAGTGTCCTGTAAAACGAAGAATTTTTAGGATTTATCTCCAGTGCAGATCCGCTTCGAAGATGTTATTTCACAAATATATGTTTTTATAATGTGGTCCTTATGAAAACAATCGGTGTTTCGTTCGATAATGCGATAAATACACATTTCGTCATTGATGCGATCATGCATATTTTTGCATGCAAAGATGATTGAGACTTGTGCATTACACTAAGAACACTTTATAAATGACATTTACCTTCTTGAGGTATTCCAAATTTACTGATGTGTCAAACGGACCAAAACAGTCTGGCTTTTTAATCATAACTTGAGAAAATTGCCAACATTATTTACAGTGTATACACCTTTCCTATAAATCAGAGTCTGTTCGAGTTTTGTCCCTTGCAACGCCTATGACGTCATCTATAGGATAGGCTATTGTTTTTCATTGTGTAACCAAATAAATGCCGGTTTTCCGTATATTCAAAACTAACATTCAACGGTTAAGATTAAGATAACTATTTTGTTCCAGCTATATTTAGCACTTTCTTTGTCGGAAAATAAGCTTTATAACTTATAGCATATGGGAATTTGACATAAAATTAAAAGATTTCCGACAAAAATTTCGGGCCAAAATTAGGCTACCGTAATCAAGAGCATGTATCACCAGATGAGCTTCCAAAACATAAGGAAAAGAAAGAAAATCGCGGAAGATGTTCAGACCGTTATTACAAAAGATACAAAACGAAAAATTAGCTGATTATAAAGCAGACACACGCTAAGTATGACAGCAAAGTGTGCTGACATGGAATTCGTTTGTGTAATCACCGATCGCGCGCATTGCCACAATAAACAAACACCTATGATTGTGTATTACCTAGACACGTGTCAGCTTTAAGAACACCCTACCGTGAAATGGAAACGATCAAATAAATAATACCGAAGATAAGTAGGAGATGGAAAAAATAATATAAATTCAACCTCGGGTTCAAACTTACGGAAAACTGTCTGGATGCTGATGCTTTTAGATCGGTGCATCGCACAAGAAACCATAAATATCAGCGCTATAATCTGCCTGGTAATAATGTGTAGTTACTACCTGAATGCCGACGTTTTACCTATCGGGAAAATCGAAAGAACTTTTTAGATTAACGAAACTTATTTATACGAACTGTAGCTATTTTATATTGAACAAACGTGAATGTTTTGCCGGGGTGTTGAAACACGGCGTCGATGAAAGGGGTCATGAAAATCATGAGCGACTTGTTGGGTTTCTCAATATGATATTAAAAATAAAAGAAATATATAAAAATAAAAAATGTCACATGACAACAGGGCAATTATACTTTAATTTGGTCTTTCAATGTATTTTTGGCAGTTCACATTTACAAAACGTCTGCTTTATGCCTGTTATGTGTGCTTGCAGTTGTACTGAATTATATGGGATGTTCCTATAGATGACGTCACAGTCTACTTGGGTAGATAACTCGTGCGCGACTTTATCGATTTATAGGAAAGGTGTATATTGACATCCTTTACACCAAATGTCGGATTCTCACTGTACAGAATCACAGGAGACGATACAATCTCAAACACTGTACATTTCCGCTCCGACACTGTGATATTTCATACCATTTGTTGGCAAAAGGGGATAGTATTTGAAATCAGAAATGTGTTATCTGTAGTAAGATTGTCATTGTTCAATATTTTAGGGACATTACTCTAGTAGTTTGCAGTGGTCCAATTAATAGAGTATTTGAATATTTAGGTCATTTGCCGTAATATGAGCCGCGACACGAGAAAACAATCAATGTGGTTGTGCGCCCAGCGCAGACTCAGATCAGCCTGGGCATTCACCCAGCCTGATCAGAGTCTTCGATGTCTGCATGAAGGTAGCTTAGACCCTTAGCTACCCTTTAAGCGCTTAGCGAAGAGTCTGACCAGACTGGGCGGATGTCCAGACTGATCTGAGTCTGCGCTGGGCGCACAACCACATTGTTGGTTTTCTCGTGGCACAGCTCATATTAAGACTTTCCAGAAGATGGATGAACAGGCTTGTCTGGGTCTTTGCTGTTTTGAATATACATGTATCATTTTGTGAGTTTTAACAGAGCCCTAGATAAGAGGGAGTATTTGGTGATAATTAGGGATAATTTTTGTTAATTCTGGATAAAAACATACGTTGTAACCCCTCATCTGAACCGTCTCAACGAGACGGTTCAGATGAGGGGTCACAACATATGGTTTTGATGAGAAATTAAGAAAATTATCCCTCAATTATCATAAAATAAACTCTCTTATCTAGTGCTCTGGTTTTAACCTTTATCATGCTGTAGGCGGAATGACCGACAACAAATGGATTGTAGTTTTATACTTAGTATTCATAGAAAAGTAGGCAGACACTGTATTCAAATCATTTCCTTACCAGATGATTTTAATCAAATGTCAAGCCATATCTTTAAAAAAGAATTTAAATTGAGCACCTTAAAGATGTTGGTTCTTTCACAGGTACTGGTATTTGCCGAGAAGAAACAAGATGTAGATGCCATTCATGAATATTTATTATTAAAAGGTGTTGAAGCAGTAGCCATACATGGAGGAAAAGGTAGGTGGAATAGTCCCTGAACGTTTATTATTAAACCCATTAATGTCTAGCTTACCATAAAAAACAGTGCTGACCCAAATCAGATTCTACCGAACACAGCATCTGAGCAGGACCCATGCTGTTTTTATTTTTAAGGTACAAAATTTTTTTTAAAAGAAAAAAAGAATATCAAAATCAATTCAGATACCCCTCATATTGGAAATGAATCTTTCAGAACTGACAGATAGAAGAGTTCATGTGGAGGATAACTGTATTCAAAATTGTCACATCATTGGTATCTCTCTAGACCTACCTCCTTGAAAAGATCTACATATATTCAGTCTGATCTGTTCAGAATTTGTGATTTTGAAAAGAGACCGCCAGGTAGAAGAGTTCATTTGGGGGGATAATTGTACTCAAAATTGTCATATCGTCGGTAAATTGTTGGTTTTATGGTCACAGACTGCATTTTAAGGTGACGCGCCAGCAAAGCCATAAAACACAATTTGCAACCATAAAACTAACACTTTATCTTCCCAAATGTCTATTTTCAGTTTCTCATTTATCTTTCAAAAGATACTAATTTGAACCGAAAGTTGGGGCTTTCTGCAAGGTAAATCCAGACGTTAGCCAATGAGAAGAGACCTAACGCAATGACTTTAGGTTTCCAACAGCATGTGCAATAGAATAAGCATTAATGGGCTTAAGGTATTGAAGAAGTTGCCACAGTCTATGGTGGAACTGTTCTTGCATATATTATCAAAATGTCTGGATACATATTCATTCCAACAGAACTTAAATAAAAGGAAATTTGAAAAATAATAGATGCATAGGCCCTCAGGAACATTGAATGCTGGCTTACCAGTTTACTGTATATATGACAGCAAGCTTACCAAATATGTTTAATATTAATTATTTTCAGTTGATCAGTTTTTTCCTTCTGTCTAATAGTGTTAAAATGATAAAATTTGGGTAGAATGATGTATCAGCTGCAACATAGGAAAAAGTGCATTATTGCATATAAAAGCAGCAAAGAATAACCACATCCACACAGGCTGATCAGAGTCTTTGCTGTCACACAAGCTACTGCACTCTGGGAAATTTTTGAAGTTTTTAACTGGAGATTCTCAAATGATTATTTGCATTTGACAAAAGCCTTAATGTTTTTATGAAAGGTGTAATTTTATTTATCATGCATCTACTGCAAAATTCACCTGATAACAGGGGTATGATAACATGGTGTGATATCATGCCACATTAGAACTGCGCTTGTGCCAATGTTATCAGGCGATGCCTTAAGAAAAGATCTCTGAAGATGATTGGCTACATACCGACGTTGGCCGTGATATCAACGTTCGATTGGTTAATTAACGTCACCGACTTACATCATAACGCATTCGCGACGTCAGCAAGTTCGAACAGAATGCGTATGCTTTTCATTTGTTTGACTCTCTTTAAGCCATAAATTCTTTTTATTATGCATGATAAATAGAAAACCTTGTTAGTATCTTTTGATATCAAGTTTATCAGGCTCGACCAGAAACACGTCGGACTGGCTCGGCAAGCCTCGCCATTCCTACGCTGTTTCTGGTCTCGCCTGATAAACTTGATATCAAAATACACTAACACGGTATGCTCTATGTAACTTCTGATAAAACTTTGGCAAAAATTTCTCGATTTGCAGTGTAGGATACCATTTCTCCTGAAACTGCTTACATAACCATAAAAGTTCTAAGTATATAGACAGGTAGGGCTGAGCAAACAGTGCAGAGCAGCCGGATTTGGGTCTACACTGTTTGCCATTCCATCTACATCATTTGAACACATTACTGCATTGTAAACCAGAGGACCATTGGTCCTGTAGCTCACCTGAGTCCATTCATCCTCAGCACTCAAGGGTAGGTAACTCTAAAGTAAATTGTACAATGTGGCCTAATTTCAACGTTGACTGAGTTGTTAGTCTATGGAAACTTTAAAATGCCATAGCAATGAAACCACGTGGGCAACAATAATAGAAAACAATATTTATGTAGTGGCTAATGTCATGAACATGTATGCAAAGAATCAGCTTCATCCCCCTATATAGTTTTTGAAGCAAAGATTTTTTCATTTTTTTTTCCTTTATGTTGCCATCATGGCAACTAATCAAATTCGGTGATTTGGACAAAATTAATATGAATATGAGCCATAGAGGACTACTCAAGAAACATTTCTGTAGGAAAAAAATCCAAATAACTGCAGTCAGGTAGCAAAAATTGCGGATTTCCATTTTCCCATTATAAGCCAATGGCAACTTTAAGTTGCCATAGCAACCAAACTGCTGGGGCAATTGCCAAGAAAAACAGTATTTTTATAGAAGGTAGTACCAAGATCCTTACTGTGAAGTTTGAGCTTTATTGGTTGCATAGTTTCTGAGGAGATGATTTTTTAATATTCTTTCTATTTTTAACCATTCGGTTGCAATGGCAATCAGCCAAATAGCTCAATTTGCATAAATTTGATATGGCTGGTTGGGGACTACTCAAGGAACATTTCTACGAAAGTTTTGTTGAAATATCTGCAGTGACATGGCAATAAATGCAAGTTTTCCATTTTCCCATTATAAGTCAATGGCAACTTTAAGTTGCCATTGCAACCAAACTGCTGGAGCAATTGCCAAGAAAAACAGTAATTTTATAGAGGGTAGTACCAAGATCCTTTCTGTGAAGCTTAAGCTTTATTGGTTGCATAGTTTCTGAGGAGAAGATTTTTGAATTTTTTAACCATTTGGTTGCCATGGCAACCAGCCAAATTGTGTAATTTATAGAAATTTCACGTGGTTGATAGAGGACTACTCAAGGAACATTTCTGTAAAATATTTGTCAAAATATCTACAGTGACATAGCAATAAATGCAAATTTTCAATTTTTCCCATACAAGTCAATGGAAACTTTAAGTTGCCATAGCAACCAAAGTTCCAAAGGGATTTGGATAAAAAACAGTATTATTGGTTCCCCCTGCCTATAGATGCTGCATATGAAATTTGGTAACAATGGGCCTTGTAGTTTCAGAGGAGATGTCATTTGAAAATATTGACAGACGGACGACAGACGACGGACGACGGATGCCTGCCTATACTATAAGCTCACCTGTGAGCCTTCGGCTCAGGTGAGCTAAAAATGGATGGATGACTTGCGATTTCACATCCTTTTCAACGTAAAAGGAAAAAGAAGAAGAGGTAGACAGAAGAAGAGGTTGGAAGACAATATTAAAGAGTGGACAGGGATGGATTTTGCTAGCTCAACTAGGGCAGCTGAAAACAAGACAAGATGGAAAGGGATTGTTTCGAAGTCATCTGTGGTGCCCCAACGACCTAGTAAGGTTATGGAATAGAATAGAATAGAATTCAACAGTATTTCAGTCATATCTGGACGATGGGAGGGTGATTATGAAAGGCTGTATGCAGTGTACCCCAGTTTATGGTAGGAAAGATATTTGCCTCAAGCTGGGCTAGAACCCGGGTCCGCTAGATCAGTAGGCCAGTGCTTAACCCACTGAGCTACCGGGGCTCCTGTATGCAGTGTAAAAGCAAACTGTTCCATTTTTAGGACAATTACGATGATTATTTTAGGTATCCCAATTATTACAATTTTTGTATTATGTCTCACAGATCAAGAGGACAGGACACATTCTATTGAGCAGTTCCGTTCATCCGAGAAGGATGTTCTTGTAGCTACTGATGTGGCATCTAAAGGTCTCGATTTTCCTGATATTAAGCATGTGATCAACTACGATATGCCAGAAGATATTGAAAACTATGGTAAGAAACAATGTGAATGAAGTATTGTAAGGAGCATTGTTTTAACTCAGCCAAGCATGTAACAGCATATGACTGCAAACTGCACATATCCATTGCTGTCATAATTACAATTCTGGTGTGTTTCAGGATGTTGATTTGATTTCATTTGTCTTCAAGTCTGTTTGTCTTTCTGTCATACATGTAAATTCTGTTACTGTGCTATATGAAAATTCGCATACTATCTGCTGTAAACAGACTTTAAGTAACAACTTCTGCAGGATGGAAAACAGTCACAAAAGATTCTTAGAAAAAAATATATAAGTTTGTTCTGTATATGCATTTTGATTCAAGATTCTTTATGCTGTGAACAGTATTGACTTGCATAAATGTGAAATTTCTCACCACTAAAAGAGGGTGGAGGGTGTTTCTCACAGTAATGGGGAAAAAAAGATTCATGATACAAAAGGAAAATGTTATATGAAAAAGAGAGAGTTGTTCACTGCCAAGGCAGCAGTTTCACATGCATCTCAAGTCTAAAGGAACAATCTCTTGTTAACATAGACATTTCTGTGAAATATATAAAGTGTTTACAGTATGATATGAGCCACGCCATGACAAAACCAACAAAGTGGCTTGTGCACCTAGCGAAGACTCAGATCAGCCTGGGCGTCCGCACAGTCAGATCAGAGTCTTCCCTGTCGACATGGAGGTAGCTTAGACCCTTAGCTACACTGTAAGCACCCAGCAAAGACTCTGATCAGACTGGGTGGATGCCCAGGCTGATCTGAGTCTTAGCTGGGCACACATGCCACTTAATGGTTTTGTCATGTCATGTCTCATATTATGGTATTTATTTTGCTATGAGGGGAACCCCCCCCCCCCCCCCACACACACACACACACACACACTCCAGAATGAACCTCAAACATCTAAATAAGTATTTATTTTGCTATAAAATGGCTTTTTCTCTTGAAAAAAAATCCCCAAAATCTAGAAGATAGATCTACATTTTAGGGGTTCTTTTTGAGAGGAAACCTTTGTCTTATAACCAAACAAATACCAAAACAGATGCTTTATTAATTACAGTACACAGGATAGGTCGTACAGGAAGATGTGGTAAAACAGGGTTGGCAACCACTTTCATCAATAAATCTGTGGGTAAGTTATGTACAGCTACCATAATGACCCTAAAATTTCGGACACCCAAAAGGGGGACAATTGTTGTTTGAAAATTCTTAGAAAGTGGATTTTACACACATTAATGCATCCAAATGATGCTTAGTAGATGGCAAACATTGTAGACCAAGATCAAACTGCTCCTTGAGGAGCAGTTTGATCTGGGCCTACAACGTTTGCCCAGACCTGACTGTCCAAATATTTAGGGTCATTATGGTAATCAGTCTTTGATCATTAATTCGTGTTAGAGCTTCAGGTACAGTGGGGTTTTGATGATAATTCAAGTCAGAATATTTCTTCTTATTTTTCACTGTTGCCAGTCTCAATGAAGCAGTTTTAATAAGGAACACCAGCATGCTTTCATGGAGAACAAACAGAAATTGGACCGATCTCAAAATTATCATTGAAGTTTCTGATTCTCTGATATGGATAAGCAATTTTATTTTAAAAGAATGCTGATAGAACAGGTGTAGTACAAAGACATTTTTGTCATACAATTACTAGGGGTGCGAGGTAAAACCGGTATACCGGTGAACCCCGGTATTTAGTCCCGGAGGTACGAACCGCGGTACGTTTGGGCAGTACCGGTACTTCGGCAGACTTCGTGACCAAGATTTACTCGGAAATTGACGAGTTCATCCGTATCCTTAATTCAGGCAGAAACGAATTTATTTTATTTTCAGAACATAAAAACAACAGAAATTATCAGTAAAAGGTTAAATTCTGGTGTTTGTATTAATATTTATGTAAAAATATTTAAAAATTTTCCACCACGTGCGTTTTGCATCTGCGCACTGAAGCATCTCAAGATGGCGGATAGCAACAGTGTTGAGGAAACATCCGCGAGGAAAGCACGCATTTGGCATCACTTCGGGTTGAAAAAGAACTCCGACAGTCGTATCGAGCAGAATGTAGCCATCTGCAGAGCCTGTGACTGTGTTGTAAAGCTCGCAGGTGGTGGCACTTCAAATTTAACAATCCACATGACGGTTGTGAAGCAAAACCGAAAGTAGAACAACAACAGAATGGCAGTCACGGTATACCGTGGTATGTACCGTGGTATTTGATGAAAAAACGTGGTATACCGCGGTACAGTTTTTTTCTGCAGTACCCAGCCCTAACAATTACACAAATTGTCTTGCCAGTACACGTATGAGACTTCAGTCCAGAAAATAAAGTTGGTGCTCGCAGGGTCTGAGGCTTTCCTGCTATGAGGTTTTTAACTACATGTATTGAAATACCTTAACCAATTGTTAGCTTTCCTGTATGAAAGTACAGAATAGTCCTGCCGATTATTGCAAAATATCAAGGAATACTGCATTTTATGGTACAAGCATGTAACTTGGCACAAATGTTGTTCAAAGTGATTTATTGCATTTCAGATAGGGCGGCACTCGTAAAATCATCTACTTCCGGTTCAAATCCAATATGGCCGCCGTGATGAATTTTCCGTAATTTTACATTAACATACACGCATGTTTGCATATCTAGTGTCATTTTATGCAAATTTATTTATGTATGTCTTCTAAAATCTGTAAGTGTTATTTACTTGGTAAAATTGTAAAGCCGTTTCATGACTTTCGGTCGATTATGGCACTTCCGGTTCAAATTTCGCCACACACAAGCTCAATACATATACCCTTTCTCATATGTACTCCTTCCATCAAAGTGTCCCGAATATTGGCTTTATGTAAAAATACATCGCTACAAAGTATGTGTAGAGTATGTGTCATGCAATAGCTTTAGCTGACATTGTCAGTTACATTGAAGATGCAAAGTATGACCAGACTGTTCTGCCGGTTTTTCAAATGACTGAGTCAAGAAGCATGTACACTGACAGGCTGAACCAGCTAGAAATTGATATTCCCACTATACATAGGACCAGACTGAAAGTCAAAATTCTGACTAAGATTCCAGATCTTCAGGCTCATAAAGAAGGTCGAACTAATCTTTTAGCCTTCAATGCAGACGTTAGTTCTGCTCTTAAGAAGGCTTGTGATGATGACGACTTTCATTCAGACTTTATGCAAATCCATAAAACAGCAAAGTGTATTAGAAAGGACATCTTCAAAACGTCAACAAGATTTACAGGATCATTGGTCTGTCCGTGTCATATGATAGGGTGGTGGAAATATCAACAGATGTTGCTAATCGTCTGACCGTACGAAGAACAGGATGTAGTCTGTTCTCCTGCTCTTCGAAAACGTCTCCACACGCAGCTGCTGTTGATAACATAGACCACAACCCTAGCGCCAAAATTGCAAAAAAGATTCATTTCATGGAACAGGCATTTCACTATTTCAGTTCCGAAGCAGTCAAGGCTAATTAAGCAATGTTGTGTTTGACTTTGATGACACTGCAAACCAATCACTGGCAGTTAACCCATTGACTGAATCAGTTTCCAATGTGCCCCGTGCTGTTCTCATGGTTAACGAACCAGCTTTACCAGATACTCCCTGCAATACATTGTTGGATAATAACGAGAAAGAACTGATGAAAGAGTTCCGTTGGCTCAGACAACAGAACCCTCTTTGGAGGAAAGGTAGATAACTCTCTTTGAGGAAAGGTAGATAACATTTTTGATGGAAGTTTGATTATCTTTTGGTCAGCATTTCATGCTGATTGTGAGTCAGAGAAAGACACGTCACCAGCATTGAAAACACTGCTGCCACTTTTGAGGAACAATCGAAGTCTGTAGCCATGATTCTCGACTCCATGAACACGATAAAGGCATCAGTAGAAATGCTGAATCCTGGACAGACACCAGTAGTTGCTTTTGACCAACCCCTTTATGCGATCGCCAAACAATTTCAATAGAACTGGCCAGATTTGTATGGCGAACACCTATCCGTCATTATGTTTGGCGGATTACATATTGAAATGGCAGCATTCAAAATACTTGGTGAATGGTTAGAAGGCTTCGGTTCGATTTATTCACTTTTTCAAGCCGATGTAGCTTCGGCTGGTACTGCCGCCTCTTTTCTGAAAACAACTCATGTCACCAAAGACTTGTCGTGCACACCAGATCACTTCATGCGCCGTGTACATCCGTTTCCAAACTGCTTACAACGAATACATACTAGAGTGTCTGGACGATGATTTTATCGACTTTGAAACTTTGTGTGACAAAATGTCAGTCGAAAAGCCATTAGAATTATTCCCCATCTTGCTGACGCCGTCGGCTCTGGGGGCCGTCGAATAATGATTCGAAATGTGGACACGGACATGGTTGTTCTTTCTATCACATACTTTTGCACAATGCCAGTATCTGAGATTTGGAATTGTATTTGGAACTAGCAAGCATTTCATATATATAGCGGTTCAAGGCATTGCAAAGGCTTCTGGTCCTGAAAGAGCATCAGTAGTGCCTCTCTTTCATCCATTTACTGGATGTGATTCCGTTTCCGCATTTCATGGAAAAGGTAAGAAGTCGGCATGGGATACATGGATGACTTATGTAATGTTGACAGATGCCTTTGCGATGATAATGAAACCTGCGCCTCAGTTTGATGTATTCATGCCGATCTTGCAGAGATTTGTGGTTATAATGTATGCCAGAACAAGCAGCGTTGAGAGGGTCGACAAAGCAAGGTTGCAGCTGTTAGCACAAAAGTGCAGGCAACTAGAACCTATTCCACCTATACGAAAAGGGCTATATATCAAGGTTCACTGGTATGGGGAAACGCTCTGGAGCCAAACCCTATGCTACTAAGCCCAGCTGACTTCGATTAGCTCAAAAACAGTGATCAGATGTGGGAACCCCTTTGGACAACACTTCCTGCAGCATCTGCGTCATTAAAAGAGCTCGTACACTGCTAATGTAAGGTAGGTTGTCGTGGTGCCTGTAAGTGCTTCAGAAGTACCTTGCCATGTACAGCGCTTTATGCATGCGGCGCGCAGTGCCCTTAATTGAATGTGTTCTCCTGCAGCACTGATTTTGTTACTGATTTAGACTACATGCTTATGAAACATAGATCGATCTAACTACAAGTATTTTTCACATCAGACCTGCAATCTTGGATTAAACCGGAAGTAGTTTTTTTCAAGATGTCGCCCTTTTTAAGTGATTGAGATAGTTCCACTCAGCAATCATGACATCCAAACGATGTTGTTTGATTGATTTAGACTACAGATTTATGTAATATATTAGGGTAGGTCGATCTTAATGGAGTATTGTAGTATCTAACTACAGTATTTTTCATATCAGATCCGCAATCTTGGATTAAACCGGAAGTAGTTTTTTCAAGATGTCGCCCTTTTTAAGTGATTGAGATAGTTCCACTAAGCAATCATGACTTTCAAACGATGTTGTTTGATTGATTTAGACTACAGATTTATGTAATATATTAGGGTAGGTCGATCTTAATGGAGTATTTTAATATCAGATCCGCCATGTTGGATTAAACCGGAAGTAAATTTTCAAGATGCCTCCCTATTTAAAATGATAGAGATAGTTCCCCTCAGCAATCAAGGCATTCAAACATTGTTGTTTGATTCATTTAGACAACAGACGTTTGAAATACATTAGGGTAGGTCGATCTAAGGGAGTATTTTAATATCAGACCCGCCATCTTGGTTTTAACCGGAAGCAGTTTTTTTTTCAAGATGCCGCCCTATCTGAAATGATTGAGATAGACCCCCTCAGCAATAATGGCATTCAAACATTGTTGTTTGATTGATTTAGACTACAGACTTTTGAAATACATTAGGGTGGGTCGATCTAACTGGGGTATTTTGATATCAGATCCGCCATCTTGGATAAAACCCGAAATAGATCGTTTTATCAAGATGCCGCCCTATCTGAAATGATTGAGATATTCCCCCTCAGCAATCATGGCATTCCAACATTGTTGTTTGATTGATTTAGACTACAGATTTTTGAAATACATTAATGAAGGTCGATCTAACTAGAGTATTTTAATATCAGATCCGCCATCTTGGATTGAACCGGAAGTAGAATTTTTCTAAGATGCCGCCCTATCTAAAATGACTTAGGTAGTCCCCCTCAGCAATCATGCCAAGTTTCATGCTTGTACCACGCAATGCAGCTTTCTGTGAGAATCGGCGGGGCTAGAAGAACAATAGCAGTCACCATGACATCAGTGTCAGCACTTAAGTTTTGGTTAAAGTTGTTTATTTGATCTGCAAGGAGCAGTTAGGCAAGCTATCCTTTCTGAAGACGGGTCATGTTGAGATAGTCCTAGAATTTGAACAAGCTGTTTTTATACGCCCGTTTTGAAAAAAGGGACGTATTATGTCGTGGCGCTGTCCGTCTGTCTGTCCGTCCGTCCATCCGTAAACATTCTTGTACATGCCATAACTCAGTAACCATTTGGGATATCATCATGAAATTTGGTAGACATATGTATCAGGGTGGGGGAACGTGTCGCGTACAAGAATGGTTGCTCCCCCTTTCTTACTTTTGAAGTTATGCCCCTTTGATTAATTTTTTCCCTGTAAGTCTTGTACGCGCCATAACTAGATAACGGTTTGGGATATCTTTATAAAACTTCATAGCAATGTGAATGAAGTCCTAACGATGTGTCACGTACAAAAATGGCTGCTTTCCCTTTCTTCGTTTTAGAGTTAATCCCTTTCATTAGTTCTAAAAGGCTGTTTTCGTGTTTTCTTGTACAATATATTGTCAAGGGAAAAAACTAGAACTAAAAATGGTGTAACTTATGTATTTAGGTTATCTCCCTTGTCCAGTGTAACTTGTTTATTTAGGTTATCTCCCTTGTCCACTTACCTTAGAATACTAACAGTATATCAGTGTTAAATATTTAGATGATGTTGCAGTAATTATACCCCCACTTTGAAAAAGTGGGGGGTATACTGGTTTACATCTGTCTGTCCGTCAGTCCGTCCATCTGTCTGTCCTTCCATCTGTCTGTCCTTCCATCTGTCCTTCCGTCCCCATTTGGTCAAATTTTTCATCGAAAATTTCTTCACAACCATACAAGCTGGACTGGTCATATTTGGCATACAGGTCGATGACAACATGTTGTATTTTGGGATTGAGAACCAGCCTTCTCCTGCTTATTCTTCCCTGTATTTGTCCGATTTTCTTTCTTTCCATACTTTGAATAATGAAATTTTTCGTCAAAGATTTTTCCACAACCAAGCAAGCTAGAGTAGTCATATTTGTTATGCAGGTTGATGACGACATGTTGTATCGTGGGATCGAGAACCAGCCTTCTCCTGCTTATTCTTCCCTGTATTTGTCCGATTTTCTTTCTTTCCCTACTTTGAATAATGAAATTTTTCGTCAAAGATTTCTGCACAACCATGCAAGCTAGAGTAGTCATATTTGGTATGCAGGTTGGGTGATGATATGTTGTATCTTTGGATTGAGAACCAGCCTTTTTCTGCTTATTCTTCCCTGTATTTGGCCAATATTCGTTCTTTCCATACTTTGAATAATAAAATTTTTCGTCAAAGATTTCTCCACAACCAAGCAAGCTAGAATAGTCTTATTTGGTATGCAGGTTGATGACGATATGTTGTATCTTTGGATTGAGAACCAGCCTTTTTCTGCTTATTCTTCCCTGTATTTGTCCAATATTCTTTCTTTCCATACTTTGAATAATGAACTTTTTCATCAAAGATTTCTCCACAACCATGCAAGCTAGATTAGTCATATTTGGTATGCAGTTTAATGATGACTTCCTGTATTGTGGGATTGAGAACCAGACTTCTCCTCTTCTTATTCCCTGTATTTGTCTGATTTTCTTTCTCTCTTTACTTTGAATAATGCATTTTTTTTTGCAAAAGATTTCTATGCATCTGTAAGTTAGGGTAGGGCTTTTTGTATGCATGTTGATGATAACTTGTTGTATTGTGGGATTGATAACCAGTCTTCTCCTGCTTATTCTTCCCTATATTTTTCCAATTTTCTTTCTCTCCTGACTTTATATAAAGTAATTTTTTGTAACAGGTTTCACAGCAACCATTCATTTTTGGTATACATGGTAACAATGTTTTCTCTCCCTCTTTATGCTTTTTGTTATGAAAATAACATCATTTGATTTAAGCAATTAAGCGGGGTATAGTCGGATTCGCTGACAGTTCTAGTTAATTATTATAGAGTGGTTGCCCCTGTTTGTCTGCCTGTCTATCCTTTTGCAATCTTGCTCATTCTGTAACTCCTTTAGGAAATTGAAACGGGCGTATTATGCGCCGCTTGCGAAGCCCTTGTTTACTATTCAGTGTAGTGTCAGAAAGTTGCTGGGAGAATAGTAAGAGCAATCTGATCTAGGTCTGCACTGTTTGTTGAAATATTTCGGATAAATTTGCTATAAACACTGTTTTCTTGAATTAGAACTGTTACTTATTAATGCGCTTTTCTTTCAGATGAGACAGTATTATTAGATCTGAAACACTTGTTGATAGAGGCCAAACAGAAAATTCCTCCTTTCCTCATTGCAATACAACCAGACAACGAGAAATACCTCGACATTGGTGGTAAGTTTCTCTTCATTTTTGTGTGTCACTGTAATTGGGCTAATGTTGCTGTAAATTTTAACCCATGTGAACTCAAAGGTTTTGCTAAGAGTAAATATGGGAAACCAATAGGATCAAGTCGAGTAACTTTGGACAGCAGCAAATTTGGACACCAGAGCAAACTGAAAATCGAGATTAGCCGTCCCAGCAGGATTTTCACTGTTTACATAGTTAATTTTGTTTTAATTCCGAACAACTGACATATAAAGGAAACAATGACACTGTCCGAATTGACCTGCTGTCGGGATTTACCTGACTTGACCCTATAAGCATGACCGTTATACCTTGGTGGTTCTGATAAGCGTAGAAAAGTATGAGCTTTTTGCACTTTGCTTGTCAGTTCTAGATGATTACAACATTCCAAATATTGCAGGCATTAAATTATCCTTAAGAAACCATGTCAAAATATCTCATTCTAACAATATTTTAAATAATGTTTTAAAGGTATATACTGTCAAAAGCTAAAACTACATTGATTGCAGATATAAACATTTTTCAAGTGTCATATGGACCATAAACCTAAATATATGTACAGTATTGGGACAAAAGTATTTTGACAGTAATTACCATACTGTTTTCACCAGATATATGCAAATTAATTTCCACAATAAACAAGCTTTATAAGAAATTAGATTATTTTGCTGTTTTCTTGTACCAATCGTTTTTAATGAAAGAAAAACAAAAACTTCTATTTTCGATGGCATTAACATTAACGTAAATGGAGATCAAGATTTTAAAATTTTCACATGCATTTCAGTCATGTGGAACTCCTGTCATAAACATAGAATATTAACATTGCATTTTATATCGCTGTTTTTAATTGGCTCGTTATCCCTGCAAGTTTCGACAGTATTCTTTTTAAAAATTATGGAATTGCACTAATTTAAAGGGCGACGTCACTTTGTGACAAATACTTTTGTCCACCTACTGTATATATGCATCATTTAAGAAAGTATGGGAAAAACAAATAGCAACCAGAAATAAGTTCTTCTCGAGTGCATTTGGCTGCAGGAAGCAGTTACCACACACAGATTATTGTTAAAATAATAATCTCTTGAGATTAAGTAAGAAAATTGAAAATCTGTAGAAATGTAGAGGTCACAATCATGTTTTTTATAGAGACATAAGAAAAAGCCCCATAGCAATATCATCATATATATCTTGTGTGTTTCTTGAATATGTCATTAATGATATTTTTGAAAAACACTGAAGATGAATTGGACAAATATGCTAGAGGACGGTGGAAAATCGTCACCTAGGATCGTCTTACCTATCCACAATGTTTCTCAAAATTGTTATAAATAAAAATAAACAATACCCAGTATTTTATCTTTTTGTTTTTCAGGTGGCGTTGGTTGTCTGTTTTGCTCAGGTCTCGGCCATCGTATCGCCGACTGTCCCAAATTGGAAGCCCTCCAGACGAAACAAGTGCAGAGCATCGGTCGTAGAGACTACCTGGCAGCAAGCAGTGCTGACTACTAAATCATCCCTTGAATGCAAGAAAGTGCTAGGCTCACTGTGGTAGAGCTTTATAATGCTACTTGTTATAACACCATTTTCGATATAATGCTATCACATCATGGCTGACATTGAGACTAAACTACTAAGAAATATAAGGCAAATGAGCATTTAATGCTCATTTGCCTTATGTTTCTATGTAGTTTAGTATCAGCATATAAAACTATGCATTTGTGTGGACCTCAAACATAGCATAATAAAAGAACTGCATTGTATTTGAAATAGTGAAGTAAGCGCTTTCTTAAAGAAGAAGCAGTTGACACATTTTCATTTCTGCTTCCCTTCTGAATGGATGACTTTGTGCTTTTGTGTTCAACATTATTTCAGTCATATTAGGTCAGTGAGAAGGTGATTACGATGGGCCCTGCAATGAGATATTGTTTAGGATGGACAGAATCTTGCCTCTGGCGGGACCTGAATCCATGACCTGAGGTCAAAAGGGCTAATAAACCACTTGGCCACTCAAAGGAAAGAATTTAAATTTGGGCACTTTATGAACAAAATTATTTTGAGTTGGGGCTTTTCTTACAACCTCTGTAGTTGCCTGCCTTAAGGAAAAATTATGGTGTGTCCATTCACCTTAAAAACACTTCAGGTGTGCTTCAAGAGCCCAGTTTTCAGGAATTTGTGCAGTTTGCGTTGTACAGAACAGACTGTGCAGAGCTTGCCTAGGCAATAAATATATTTGCAGATTAAAACAAATGAACAGTGTGTATCTTAGGTAAATGGGTACACTTTCAGGGGAAGCAACTCTGCCATACTTGTCTCCCTTTACAAATGGGGTCAACTCTAAAGGAAAGATTTTGGAGCAAATTTTGTCCTTTAAGAGTAGACCCTAGTTGGTAGGGCTTTTTTATCCCCCGCCGAAGGCGGAGGGATATAGGTTTCTCCATGTCCGTCCGTCCTTCCTTCCGTCCGGAGCCATAACTAAGTAACCACTGAACGGAATTTCATGAAACTTATAATAAATATATATTACTATAACCCGCTGATGCACGTCAAGTTTTATCAGACTGGCTTTAGTAATGCATGAGTTATTGCCCTTGAATTGTTTTAAAATCAATATAAACAGCCATAACTAAGTAACCACTGGACGGAATTTCTTGAAACTTAAAATAGATATATATCACTATAACCCGCTGATGCATGTAAAGTTTCATCAGACTGGCTTTAGGAATGCATGAGTTATTGCCCTTGAATTGACTTAAAATCAATAAAATGAGCCATAACTAAGTAACCTATTACCGAAACTTCATGAAACTTAAACTTGATATGTATCACCATAAGGCAGTTATGCACATAAAGTTTCATCAGAAGTGCATGAGTTATTGCCCTTGAAATAATTTGAAATTGACAAATTTAGCCATAACTACGTCATCAATGAACGGAATTCTATGAAACTTTTACTAAATATGTATCACTGTAACACATTGGTGCATCTTACGTTTTGTCGAAATTGCTTCAGTTAGCAATGAGTTATTGCCCTTGATTTGGTTTAAAAACAACAAATTGAGTCATAACTAAGTAACCAATAAATGGAATTTCATGAAACTTAAAATATTTATGTATTGTCTTGACATAGCAGTGCACATTAAGTTTGATCATAATGGCATCAGTAGTGCATGATTTAATGCCCTTGAATTGATTTAAAATCTACAAATTAGCCATAACTAAGATACTGGACTGAACATAATTTCTTGAAACTGAATTAAAAATGTATCATCATAGTGCAGTGATGCTGAGGCAAGTGTTTAAGAACAGCTTCAGCTTATGCCTCACTTATGCCAGAGTAATTGTCCTTTCACCCCACAGACCGAAATTATATGAAACTTAAAAAAAACATAATAATAAACAAATCAGGGCCACTTCGGCGGGGGATATAAATTCACCGAATTTGCTTGTTCATCCAGGCATGCAAATGGGAAGTCATAAATTTGTACCTCTTTGTAAAAGGTTGAAAAACATGAAGATGTAACTCATATATATACAGTGTAATGCATGTTGGCTGGTCCAACCAAGCATGTAAGGTGTATGTATACTGAAACACCACAGATGATTTTATAATGGCATTTCAATGTAACCATTATGAATGTAAACAACTGTACATGTATTTGAAAGTTTTTCTTATGTTGAATAAAATGTTGAAATTATGATAATGTATGCTTTTTTCTAGCCTCACATGCACATGGTTTTACTTCAAACTTGTGGTTAGCATTCCTGCTTTTAACTGTGTTTCTCAGCACAACTGTACAAGCTTCGGACAAACATGCTGCATATATAGTGTTGAAGCATTTGACAGGTACGGTTTTCATTGCTTGTTAAGTTTCCATGTGTAACTTGGGCAACTAGATTTGGCAGTAAGCAGAGCTTACAATATCAATATACACAGAGGTCTCCTGCTGCTGCCCCACCCCACAACCACCACCACCACCACCATTATTGTTCATGTTTTGGTGACAATCCAACATTTGTATGGGTTTTTAGACCAAACAAAGATTTGATTTGCTTTTGTGGATTTTGGTTTTAAAACAAGCAGAGTAGGGGGCTTAAATAGATACCTGGATTGAAAGATATACACTTCAGGCTATTCCTTTGGGGTCAGGAGCCCCTATAGCTCATGAGTTAAGCACAAGCCTGCTAAGTTGGTGGTCCGGGTTCCAATTTCACTACAGGCAAATTCCTTTTGAAATGCTAGGGGTTCCATTTTATACAGATTGCTTATACCGAGCATCAGCACCATATGACAAATACTGTTGATGGGGCAGTAAAACCCAAGTGATCCATTCATTTTGTTTGGGGTACAATCTCAATGGAGACAGGATAAAAAACAAGACCCGTTCCTGTACAGGATAGCTCGCCCGACAGCGCCTTGCCCATCACATAAAAAACTTTGAAAATGCCACCTACGGGTGTAGTGCAATAACTCTTCCTGTACATTGTTCAGGCGAGCTATAAACACTTAATGAGTAATATTATAGTGAAGCTCTGCTGTACATACTAGCTACAAGGCATACAGCTCTGAGATCTGTACTTAAGGCCGAGTATTGCTGAGCATGAACAAGTCAACTGTATAGTATTCTCATATGAGAATGATGATTTATTCATGGCTGCACTGGAGTTATCAGTTTGCCATTTCTCCTCCTCTTCAAGATTCCCTGACTGTTACGATTTTTCCCTTACTTTTGACAGTTTTTCATACCTTTTGACGGATCCAATAGTTAACTCTTTAGTGCTAATTGTATCATATCAAATATTCAGGGTTACTCTAAAATTATAGAATTTGCTTCCTGGAGGGAGCAAATTTTTTTCCTTTAAGAGTACCCTAAATGAGAAGGGAAATCCATACAGACTCTCTAGAAAGTACATCCTTCACCTTGAACAGAATAAGTATAGTTTCTGAAGACTGTTGTAGCCATTAATTTTCAAATTCCCGGACTTTTCCATCCTTTTCCCATTTCCCTGACCAACCACACTATTCCCTGACCTGGGAAAAAAATCATTTTCTAGGTGTTTTTCCTTGACTGTGGAAACTGGTTATTCTGACAGATTAACCAGTATGGAATAATTCAGACAACTATTTAGGCAATACTATACCAGCATGCTGAATTTTTATATAAGCCAAACAGTTCTCCATCAAAGGTCCAACATGGGAAGATGAAACAGATTGACAAAAGTGGTTTTTCACATTTTATTGCTCATAATGGCTTGACAGAGCAGTTTCCTGCCATAATCAATCACTGGCTCAACATGTCACAACAAGAACAGATTTATGGCACTGCATGACACAAAGAACAGAACAATATGCTAACAGTATGGCCAAAACATGGCTGTGCTTAAATTTTACCATATTTGGCTATAAGATGGATATTTTTCCCTTCATAAGTACCCTAAATATCTCACTGTCTTACCCATCTAAAACAATCCTAAAAATCTAGATCCATCTTTAATAGACGGATCGAGATTTAAGGATTGTTCTGAAAGGGTAAAACCCTGTCTTATAACCACAGAAATACGGTAGTTTATGTCCAATATATCAAGGCCCTGATCAGGCTGACTATACAAGCTGACTAAGCTCTTGGGGAATGAAATCCTATATTTTTCTGACATATAAAATTTTCACCCCAAAACGGTACACACCAGCAGCTCTATTAGCATAAAGTTTATTCTTTCTCTCCTGCAGAGCCTTCTTTCTAATATTAACAGCTGTTTCATTAGAAATGGTACTTCATGTACAGAGACAAAGTTCATTAGTACCTGACCTGCATTGATCAACCTTATCGGTCATAGCAGTATATGTAGACAAGTAGTTGTTACCAGTCTGCAGGTCCCACACAACACAGGTACCTTTTCTAATGCTACAGTTTACATAATTTACTTTTTAACAAGTAATGGAATAGCACTTAAGTTTAGTGAGCATTTATACACATCCCTGTAACAAATCACTGAGCACTCATACATGCCTCTTACAATGACAGACGGTGACCTCCTTGCCGTAAGGCAAGTAATAGTTTTGGCCTTCCTTTGCAAACTATTTCCCTTACCTAAACTTACTAGTTACAGCTAAGAAAAATGAGCCGCGACACGACAAAACCAACAATATGGTTGTGCCCCCGGCCGGACTCAGATCAGCCTGGGCATCTGCCCAGTCTAATCAGACCTTCGCTAGGCGCTTAAAAGGTAGCTTAGAGTATAAGCTACCTCCTTGCGGAAAGCAAAGACTCTGATCAGACTGGGCAGATGCCCAGGCTGATTTGAGTCTGAGCTGAGCGCACAACCACATTGTTGGTTTTCTCGTGTCGCGGCTCAAATAATTATTTTTCAAAGACAGGCAATTTAATTTAAGATGCAATTCAAGAGAAGAACCTTTTTTTTCCAACAGGAAATTTTAACAGCCTCACTCTGAAGAAAACTTACATCTCTTATTAATATTTGGTGACATCTCCGATCACTAATCATTTACATATTCTCCAGCGTATGCAACTACCCATGGTCAGACCAGCCTGCACGTAAGTGAGTATAGTTCACGCCTAAAACCACTGTAAAATTTCTAAATACTGGTCTTAAGGTAAGTCTGAGGAAACAGTGCAAGTCTGAGGAAATGGTGCAAACACAGCTGGAGCACTCTGGTCAGAGCCTACACTGTCTGCCATTCTTACTGCAGCTTTTGGATGCAAAACTGCATTGTGAAACCAAACTGTTCCATTATTAGAACACAATTACAGTAATTATTATAGATTTTTTATGGTACAAGTTCCAGTCTGAGAAAATTGTGCATCTGCTAATGGGAATGTATATGCGCTGTTTGCCAATGCCCTAAGACACGGGGAAGGTTGTGTCACTTCACAGCATATATTTGTCCTTTACAAGACACAATCTACATATCTTTCTGAAATGTGTGCCAGCACACTGATATATCATCTACGGTTCTAAAGACTCTCAACTTCACTTGCTAAAGACTGACTATAATTGAGCAGCGACACGGCAAAACCAACAAAGTGGTTGAGCGCCCAGCACAGATCAGCCTGGGCATCCGCCCAGTCTGATCGAAGTCTTCTCTATTCGCATGGAGGTAGCTCAGACCCTAAGCTGCCCTTTAAGAGCTTAGCGAAGAGTCTGAGCGGACTGGGTCGATGCACAGGCTGATCTGAGTCTGAGCTGGATGCACAACCACTTTGTTGGTTTTCTCGTGTCGTGGCTCATATTTTTTTTAACAGCATCTGATTGGGATCTGCTCTATTTGCAATTCAATTAAGTTTCTGAAGCATTCCAAAACAGGATCAAACACCAAATGATAGCCATAATTCATAGATGTAACAATACATCACAATAATATTGTAAAATACAATTTTAATATACAGTTATCTGGGGCCATGTTGTTCAAAAGCACCATTAGCATAAGAGGGTTGTTCATCAAGGATTCCTAAAGTCTTAAGACTGTACTACTACTTTTTGCATTGAAAATGCACTTCTTTTTTTTCCAGCCCAAAAAACATTAAATAACTGTTTTTGCCTATAACTTATCTGAAAATTTAACCTCATGTTAACTAATGTCCTCTTTAGTTTCATTCACCATGCCCAGGTGTAGAGAGGTGCAATGTCAACACTTCAATCACTGAATGTTTTGGAGTAACCGATATGGTAAAATGTGTAGTTGGCTTTCACAAATCATTTAATACGTCCAGAAGATATATGTAAACAATTCATGGCAACACGAAATCTATTTTAATTGCACTGTGTAATATTAAACTGTTAATAAGTTATAACAATGCACCAACTCATTTATAAATGAACAATATTGGGTTAATCAGTTATTGATAAAAAAAAATATCTACAGCAGCAGATAAGAGTAGTCAATAAAATCAAAGAATTATTTCTTAAGTTTTATCCACCATTTTTACAACCACTAAAACTCATTATAAATGCTTCAGTCAGGAAGTCATAGTGTAAGGCTACAGCCTATTATATGGAGAAAGGATATATGTTAATTATGACAGAAGCAACATGAGAAAACCAACTAAGTGGAGTGTGCCCAGCACACACTCAGATCAGCCTGCACATCTGCCCAGTCTGATCAGACTCTTTGCTAAGCGCTTAAAGGGTAGCTAAGGGTCTAAGCTACCACCATGTGGACAGCGAAGACTCTGATCAGACTGGGCGGATGCCCAGGCTGATCTGAGTCTTCGCTGAGAGGACATCCACTTTGTTGGTTTTCTCATGTCACGTCTCAAATATTGTTACAAATACTCTCAGTATAAGGAGCTCTGATATCAATGAACATACAATCCACATAACAAACCCTTACTTAAGAAGGGGTAACCAACCCTAACTTATGAAGGGGTAACGAGGATAACTTAGGGCTAATTAGCCATATTTCTTCATAAAGCACATATGTTTTGACCCCTCATTAGATCTGTTTCACAGAGATATTTCTTCATAAGGCAGATATGTTTTGACCCCTCATTAGAACTGTCTCACAGAGATGGTGCTTATGAGGGGTCACAAACATTTTTCTTGAAAAATAAGGAAAATTATCTTTGAATCATCCTCAATACCCCCTTTTATCTGGAGCTCTGCAGTGGGTACCCTACAACTATTGTATTTTGCGGTGGAAAAAAAAATGTATCAAGGTTTCGTACTGTACAAATTCAGTTTATGCACTATGTATCGCACAATCAGGTTTTTGGGTATACAAATGTTGATTCTTAGAATTTATCCAGAACCACCCACCATTTTGACTGAAGAGCAAAGTTAAGCAGTATGGGTAAGTGTATTATGGAAAAGTAAACTGGAAAGATTTTTTATGTTTGCAAACTTACATTTCTTATTCTCAGCCCTTCTTAAAACTGATAAAGTTATTAACGTCTCACGAAACTTTGCACTTCATGAAATATTGCGAACAGATGGTGCAGTACCAAGCATTACTGGTACTTAAACACCTTAGGTTGGATGGCTGGATGTCTTGTGATTTTACATCCTTTTTTACAGTATTTCAGTCATATCAGGAAAATGGGAGGGTGATAATGAAAGGCTGTATGAAATGGAACCCCGATTACAATTGGAAAGTTTCTGCCTAAAGAGGGTCTCAAACCCAGGACCGCTTGATCAAAAGGCTGGTGCTTAATCTGCTGTGCTACGGTGGGTCCATAGGGGTATTTGATAATAATTGGAATATTGGAATAAGTTTTTTAAACCTATTTTGTAACCTCTCAGCTGAACCGCTTTCAGATAAGAGGTCACTGTATTTTAATGAATATTAAACAGGAATTATCTGCAATTATCACCAATACTTCCTACTTTCTTAAGACAATAATTTCCTACCTTGTCATGCACAAAAAATACATTGTCACTATTTAATAATGTTCAGTTTTAATTCATCTAGCACAAAAGTAGCACAGAATAAAAAGATGACAACTTATGAATTGAAGATAATAACTAGCACTTAATCGTGTCAATATTAGCACTTAATCATGTCAATATGATGTAAAGAAAAATGCAATGCTGATGGAGATTTATCATATAAACAGTAATAAACATACAAAAATTATAAACGTCCAAAAATATCAATTAAGAGGACTATAAAAACTAAAATAAGTCTTAGCTATCAGGTTTAAACAATTTGGTTACTTCACTCTTAGAACCTTTTACTATGGCTGGGATTAAACACATGCAGGAGGATAAAATGGATGTTCTAGTTCTTTCTTGGGTTTTTATTCTGTATGTTTTCGATATGAAAACTGGCCCCTAATATTTTGTTGATGCTTTCACAATCATAATGCTTAAAGTGTACGAATACACTTCCCCAGTGCTCCAGATAAGGACGGATGACCAGGATAATTTAGGGATAATTTTCCTTTTCCATATAAACATATGTTCTGACCCCTCATTAGTTAGAACCATCTCATTGAGACTGTTCTAACGAGGGATCACAACTGTTTTTGTTGAGAAATAAGGAAATTATCTCTGTATTATCCTCAAAGCCCCTCCTTATCTGTAGCTCTGCGCCCCAAGCAAAGATCACTGATCCAGAAGCAGTTGTCTCCCTTCCACCTGGGGACTGTTCTTAAGAAATCAGGGCTCCAGATAAGGAGTAACAAGGATAATTTAGGGATAATTTTCCCCCACTTCCCCAGGAAAACGTATGATATGACCCCTCATTAGAACCGTCTCGCAAAGACAGTTCCAATGAGGGGTCACAACATACGTTTTCATTAATAAGGAAATTCATTAATAAGGAAAATTATCTCTGAATTATCTTCCAAAACTTCACTTATCTGCAGCTCTGTAAACATGTATGGATACACCTCATTTTTCTGCCAAAGGAACATTTTGTGACTTCTATTTTGCTTCCCTGAACCAGCAAGCCGCCAGAGGGGTCAGCTCCCAAAGGATTTGCTCCTTAATGAGCAAATCCTTTCCTTTCAGTCAACCCCTATGAGGAACACAAACATGAAAATGGCAGAGTTGCTTCCCCTGAAAGTGTATCCATTTACATTGGAGGGAAAAATTTGCTCTCCCAAACAAGTATCATATTTGATTTACTGATCTGAATTTCAAAAACATGATTTTTGAGACATTAACCATTGAGAGACTACAATATAGACAATTTCATTCCTATTTAATAAATCCCTGGAAATAGTTAGGTTATGCTGATATCTACCATTTAACTACGGGTATCAAGCATTACTTGATATCTATCCATACACTAGGGTCCATAAAAATAATGAACTGAGCCTTTATCTAAAAACCTGACAACAACTTTAAACTTTTGTGGAAATCTTGATACATGCCCTATGCAGGACCTCAGTGGCTTTAAACCAACTCTTTATGCCTAGTTTAACACTATGAAACCCATGCCAAAGCTCCAAATAAGAAAGGGCGATAAATTTGGTATAATTTGTCAATTTTCAAGTTATCATCTAAACCCACAAGACTTCCTGTTTGTTTCTCTGGATGGGGAAACCCTTCTAAAATGAGGTCTATTCTTAATGGAGACAGACTTTTCTCTAAGAGCATAAGTTGATCTCATATGCAAAGACAGGCAAAAATTGACAGATTTGCTTCCCTTGAAAGTGTACCCATTCATCTTAAATTGAGCTGCGACATGACAAAACCAACAGAGTGGCATGTGCCCAGCAACAACTCGGATCAGCCTGGGCATCTGTCCAGTCTGATCAGAGTCTTTGCGGTGTGCTTAAAGGGTAGCTAAGGGTCTAAGCTACCTCCATACCAACAGCGAAGACTCAGATCAGACTGGATGGATGCCAAGGCTGATCCGAGTCTTTGCTGGGGGCACATGCCACTTTATTGGTTTTGTCGTGTCGCAGCTCAATTATATTTTCAGAACTTTCAGAAATTTATATGTATTTCAATCAACTCCCATTGACTTAGGTACCACTTTTTCCTAAAGGCAAATTATCCTGAATTTATCAACTACCACTGCTCTCATCTGCAGCTCTGACTTTGGTCACCAAACACAGGCCAGTTTATGACCAGTGGATCCAGTCGGCTGCAAACTTTTCCGCCATTACAAAACATCTTGAGCCTTTGACTCTGGTCTAATAGCACTTTACCATGCAGCTGAACTGAAAAGTCCCTTTTCTGTACCAAAATCCTATCATACTTTTGTGCGCTATTTTGATCTGTACTTATAACCAACATCACTGAATTAATATAAATACCATAATATGCTTACATATTGGAGCACCAAAAACAGAAAATTATTTTAGGTATCCCAATTCTTAAGCACATCACATTAGACCTAGAAATGGTACATGGTATTACATGTATTAATCTTTTGATTGAAATATATACAGATTATTAGTAGCTGCTACTGCTAGAATGTTTTCTTGTGGGTGCCAGGCTGTGTGGAGAATTTTCCTATTGAAATCTAGACAGTCTACACTAATTTCTTCTTTCTTGCGTTTTCCACCGCTACAGACTTTGCGTGGTTTAAGAACAGTTTTTGGTTTCATGTTGTCTCTACAGGCTTCTAAAGTTACATCACGTTTTGCGTCCCGGTCGAACATTCTAAAGAAATTGTTGTAGGAACCAGTCATTACATGCCTGAAACATGATGAAAATGTAAAATACATTACATGGTGAAATACATAATTCAGGTAGAACTAGAAAATTGTGTCTGTAAGACACTAATGATGCCCCCGTGCAGCGCCTGTCCAATGACGTGTATATCCATAAAGCACATACAAAGAATCCATTGAAAACATACCCTAACATGTAAAAAATTGCCCAAAATTACTAAGTTAAAAAGGCTGTGATTCTGTCAAAATTAATTCTAGATCTATCAAAATGCCTCATGCATATCTTCAAATATGTCCACAATAAGTATACAAGGTTTGAAAAGATCCATTGAAAACTGTGGAGCAAGTTGATAAACTCCATACCCTACAATGTAAAAATTTCCCTAGAATGACCAAGTTCAAAAGGACGTTATTCTGTCAAAACTAATTCTAGGTCCAACAAAAAATCCACATGCATATCTTCAATACATTCACAGCATGTATGCAAGGTTTGAAAAAGATCCATTGAAAACTGAGAGAGGAGTTGATTACACAAACTCTATACCCAACAATGGAAAAGTTTGCCTAAAATGACTAAGTTCAAAAGGCTGTTATTCTGTCAAAATTAATTCTAGGTCCAACAAAAATCCACATGCACATTTTCAATATGTCCCCAACATGTATGCAAAGTTTGAGAAAGATCCATTGAAAACTGTGGGAGGAGTTGATTACACAAACTCTATACCCTACAATACAAAAATTTACCAAAAATGACTAAGTTCAAAGGGCCGTAATTCTGTCATAATTAATTTTAGTTCCATCAAAAGTCCACATGCACATCTTCAATATGTCCACAACACGTATGCAAAGTTTGAAAAAGATCCATTGAAATCTGTGGGAGGAGTTGATTACACAAACTCTATACCATAAAGCGTGACAAACAGACAGACGGAGACAGACAGACAGGGGCAAATCTTAATGCCCCCTGACTATCGTCACGGGGGCATAATAATCTGTGGGAGGAGTTGATTACACAAACTCTATACCATAAAGCGTGACGAACAGACAGACGGATAGACAGGGGCAAATCTTAATGCCCCCTGACTATCATCACGGGGGCATAAAAATGTGTACTACACATGTGGACTCCAGATAAGAGGGGGTATGGAGGATAATTCAAAGATAATTTTTCTTATTTCTCAATGAAAACATACATTGTGACCCCTCATTAGAACCGTCTCGGCGAGACGGTTCTAATGAGGGGTCATGTTTGATTTTATGGTAAAATAAGGAAAATTATCCCTAAATTATCCCTGTTACCCGTTCTTATCTAGAGCTCTGCCGGACAGCTTCTGAAACCTTGTGAGTTGTTGTACTTTCATTTTGCAAGGAAGACAGAACAGACCTAGAACTTTTCATGCAGGTATTAATCATTAGTTAAGATGTAAATAAATTTTAGAGTAAATTCCTGACTTTTGATACACAAATACTTGCCCCATTACCAGCATTTTACTCAACCTATTTAGCATTTACAGCAAAATTTCTAAAACCATTCAACCCTTCCTGTGTTAAGGTGTATGGCTACAGGGATCATGTAGACACTTCAGGGACACGTGCCTCCATCCTCACAGGTTGCTTCTCTTAATGACCACAAAGCACATGATTTTACCTATCAGGAAAGCAGTTACTATTCTGACGATTTCTCCATTGTATACTAGTGGCAGTTCTTCAGCCAATACAAGGTAATAGGGTTAATTCAGAAATTACAGTATTTTTCCATAAAACATGTGACCTCTCATTAGAACCATCTCGTACAGACTGTTCAGAAATTAGAAAATCATCTTTTAGTTATCCTCAATACCCCCTCTTATCTGAAGCTCTCTGGTGGGTGATCACCTACCCAGGGTAAAATTCTTTCCTTTAAAGGTAGGTTCCTGTACTTTGGAATGCATCATAATTTTGATGATCGTTCATCCAAGTTGTTGGAAAGCACTTATAAAAGGGAGTGAATAAGTTTCACTAAAAAGTGTAAATCAAACAAGAGGGCCATGAGGCCCTGATCCGCTCACCTGAGCAATTGGCAAGGTGGCTTTTTCTTATGTCTGAAATTGTCAAAATATGAGTCTAGGGTCAAAAGTCAAAGACTGATCATGCCCTCTAGTACTCATAAATCTTCATGTGCTAATACGCATTAAGACAACCATATATACCATTTTTTAGACCAAAATCTTCAAAACTTTCCATGAAATCTTATGTTCTAGCATTTTCCCATATTTGACCATGCTGCAAAAAAGGTCAAGGTGAACCCAAGGTCATCATTTGAACAGTCTTGGAAGTACTCTAGTACTCCATGCTACTTACCAAGTTTCAAGGCCATGGGCATATTGGTTCTGGAGAAGAAAAATATTAAATGTTTATACCATAAATGGGTATGGCGGCCATGTTGGTCATGTGAGCTGGACCATTTGAACACATTTTTGTTCCCTCAACCCCTGGAGGCTCTATATGAAATGTGACTACAATTGGCCCTTTGGCTTTTGAGGAAATGTTTGAAAATGTCAAAGTATGAGAGATCTGGGTCAAAGGTCAAAGAATGACCTTGACCTCTTGTACTCATAATTCTTCATGACCTCATTAAGATGACTGTATATACCAATTTTTTGGCCAAAATCTTCAAAAATTCCCATGAAAGCTTATGTTGTAGCATTTTGCCATATTTGACCTTGCCATAAAAAGGTCAAGGTCAAGCAAAGGTCATAATTTGAACAATCTTGATAATACTGGAGTACCCAATGCTACATACCAAGTTTAAAGGCCATCGGTCAACTGGTTCTGGAGAAGAAGATTTTTAAAGGTTTTTACCGTATATGGTCATGGCGGCCATGTTGGTCATGTGACCCAGACCATTTGAAGGAATTTTCGTTTCCTCAACCCCTGAAGGCTCTATATGATATTTGGTTACAATTGGCTTTTAAAAAGAAGTTTGAAATTGTCAAACTATGAGAATTCAGGGTCAAAGGTCAAAGAATGACCTTGACCTCTTGTACTTATGAATCTTGATGTACTCATTAAGATGACTGCATTTTCCAATTTTTAGGCCTAAATCTTCAAAACTTTCCATGAAATCTTATGTTCCAGCATTTTCCCTTATTGACCTTCCCGTAAAATGGTCAAGGTCAACCCAAGGTTATCATTTTGAACACTCTTGATAGAACTGGAATACCCAATGCTTCATACCAAGTTTCAAGGCCATCGGTCAACTGGTTCTGGAGAAGAAGATTTTTAAAAGTTTTTACCATATATGGGCGTGGCGGCCATGTTGGTCATGTGACCTGAACCTTTTGAACAAAATTTCATTCCCTCAACCCCTGGAGGCTCTATATGAAATTTGGTTACAATTGGCCAAGTGGCTT
The DNA here is from genome assembly GCA_963989385.1 of Ctena decussata. Lineage (NCBI taxonomy): Eukaryota > Metazoa > Mollusca > Bivalvia > Lucinida > Lucinidae > Ctena > Ctena decussata. Next base: position 82,540,697 of record OZ022498.1, on the reverse strand, counting down.
TGGAGAAGATTGTTTGAAAATGTCAAAATATGAGAGTTCTGGGTCAAAGGTCAAAGAATGACCTTGACCTCTTACACTCATAAATCTTCATGTACTCAACTGCATTTACCAATTTTAGGCCTTACTCTTCAAAACTTTCCATGAAATCATATGTTCTAGCATTTTCCCATATTTGACCTTGCAGTAAAATGGTCAAGGTCAACCCAAGGTCATAATTTGAACAATCTTGATAGTAATCGAGTACCCAATGCTACATACCAAGTTTCAAGGCCATCGTTCAATTGGTTCTGGAGAAGAAGATTTTTAAAGGTTTTTACCATATATGGGTGTGGCCTCCATGTTGGTCATGTGACCTGGACAGTATGAATAAATTTTTGTTCCCTCAACTCCTGGAGGCTCTACAGTACACGCAACGTGAAGACTTGATCGGACACGCTCTCGCGAGAAATTTTAATCTTTTCCACGAAAGTTTAGTGGGGTTTTTGCGTGTGAAATGCGTGGGAGATGCGAGAGACTCGCGAGATGCGTGACGTTAAACTCGCGAGAAAACAATTTCTTTTCACGCGAGACACGCAACTTTCGAGAGAAAGGATTAACTTCATGTATGCTCAGGTGAGTCATCGGCGCCAAACTTAATCACGCGTGACGCGTGTTTTCGAGTGGAAAGGATTAACGATTCCTGTCAATTTCACAGGTCATTATACTGTACAGTATGTTTGTACAGGTAATTCATTTATATTTTTACATTGGGCCTAAAAAAAGTTGTGTGATTCCGGTTTCCAACCGACTGGTCTTTTTTGGCGCCGACTCAAAATTTTTTTGCGGCAAAAATTACGATCGGCAATCTCCGACATTCCGGAATTAACCGAAAGTGCCGAACAAATAGACAGCGTAAACCGCTCACGCTATGACGCGTAAAGCATACCAGTTTGTCGCATTGTATCTAATACTGCGCAGGCTGATCCTAATATTTACTATCAGCGTATGGAATAAGATTCCTTTCACCATTTTGTGCTCTTAGCGGCGTCCTTTGATGTCAAGGCACGAGACTGACCTATAAACGTGCTGTGTTTACGTATTTCAACAAATGCTACCGTCTTCACATTTTATTATGGCGAAGGCCCTGAATGCGTTCAGTCACCTCTAAATATGAATATAGATACTATGTTTATTTGTCCGAATACTTTGAGAATTTTTCCGCGCAGCAGAATCAGTTTCGTTTTTCATATAGATAATGTGATTTTGCCACGCGGAGATCGGAATAAAAAACAAACTTCTCACCTCTTATTTTTCCTTCATTTTGATGCATTTTTAAAATCCAAACACTTTGACTATTGATCCACGACGCAAAATCATATTTTCCATATTTCATGAATGAACTGATTATGAGGATGCAGCTGTGACGTATTTTTAGCCGTCAAACCAACAGGTTTACAAATTTGCATATTTCAGAGAGTGGATAAGTGGACGTCAATCACCGCTGGGACAGCCCATTTGCTAATCAATTCATTGTTGTCGCGTGCGCTATTAATGGAAACTTGAGAGCTCTTACATCAGAAAATTCGGCACGTGCCACTGGCGGCTATATCTTTGAGTTCAAAAGCTGATCGAAACGCTTTGATCTTTGTGACTGTTTTGACGTGGATTGGGCTATTATCGGCTGAGCGAAATTTTTTGTCTGTGTCATCATTCTAGAATTTGAAAGAACTCCGTTTACTAACTAACCTATTAACAATATTCTTTCAAACATAGGCCTCTCTAATTAACTCGCCGCGTATAACTGCAACAAAATTACGCTGATCATGATTGTTTATCAACCCATCCTTAATTCGTAAATGTAAATACCGTACGGTCAAACAATACTTGCGTTGAGGATGCGACCAATTAGGTTTTTCACGCACGCTTACAATGTATTAATTGAACCGTTATCAGCGCCGAAAAAAATGCATTGCGAATCATGTGCCTTGTCTGTAAAGGTATATGTACTTGTATAGAAACTTGCATTTACTGTACATGTACCTACCTGGACAAAATTCCACGCGTGATGCGAGAAAGTTTCTCGCATACACCACTCTATGAATTTCACGCGAGATGCGAGGAATTTTCTTGCGTGGAACGTGGCGATTTTCAAACACGCGAGGAAGTTTAGTGTGAAATGCGTGAGAGTTGCGAGAGAATCTCGTGGATTTTAATCCCTTCCACGCGATTTTAAGTGTCACGCGAGAGCGTGTCCAATCAAGTCTTCACGTTGCGTGTACTGTATATGAAATTTGGTTTCTATTGGCTCAGTGGCTGTTGAGGAGATTGTTCGAAACTGTCAAAATATGAGAGTTCTGGGTCAAAGAATGACCTTGACCTCTTAAAGTCATAAATCTTCAGGTACTCATTAAGATGACTGTAGATACTGGTTTTTAGCCCAAAATCTGCAACGGTTTCCAAGAGATCTTATGTTCTAGCATTTTGCCATATAAAAGCACAAGGAAGCAAATTTGACCTTGCCGTAAAAAAGGTCAAGGTCAACCCAAGGTCATAATTTGAACAATCTTGGTAGTACTCGCGTACCCGATGCTACATACCAAGTTTCAAGGCCATCGGCTTATTGGTTCTGGAGAAGAAGATTTTTTTAGGTTTTTACCATATATGGGCGTGGCGGCCATGTTGGTCATGTGACCAGGACCGTTTGAACAACTTTTCGTTCCTAAGGTCCCAGGAGGCTCTATATGAAATTTGGTTACAATTGGCCTAGCGGTTTCAGAGGAGAAGTCGTTTGAAATTGTGGACGGACGGACGGACGACGGACGACTACCATCCTATAAGCTCCCCCGGAGCCGCTGGCTCAGGTGAGCTAAAAAATATTAGAAAAGTTGTTTTGCAAGGGATTTCCTAACTCTGCTTCGCACACCAGTTAGCGCTATTTTTAGTTCCCGCCAAAAATAGATAACGCAGCTGACGTCATGCTGCATTGCATTTTGGGATAGTTTTAACCCATCCGCCATGTCAGGACCTCTAGGAGAGCTCATGGCAAGGGAAAATTGACCTTTGGAGAATGGCATCAGAAATCGCCCACTTATAGACATAATAAACATAGTTATTTTTAGAACTGGAATTCCAACGAAAGAAAATAAACCAAAAGGGAAAACGACTATTTTCTTCAATATCTGACGAGTTTCTCAGTAGCAACACATTCAGAAAAATAAGAGAATTCAATACTGCCTAGAAAAAGACGAAATTATTTTGTGGACATTATTGTGATAGCTAGTCCAGGAACCTACCTTTAAAGGAAAACACTCACTTAAATATGAATAGACATCAAATTATAGATCTTGATAAGCAATTAAATTTGGTGAAAATTTCATGAAAATTGGACTAAAAATAAGAAAGATATGAAGATTTTTAAACATCAAATTGGCGGTCTCGGAGGCCGCCATTTTGGAAGTTTCTGTCACATGATAAATATTTAAACCTAGAATAAGAGCATAAATTGCTTACTTTTACAGTATTATTTAGTTTTAATTGTTTCTTTATGAAGTAAAATATAGATTTATGCATTTCAGACAGTTTGTTTCAAACTAAAGTTATTTAGGATTTTCATTTTTGACTGTGAGTTTATGACGTCATTAACTCACAGATTTGCTGGTTCCCAGCTCAACATTTTAATATCTTTAAACTGTCATATCTTTCTTATTTTAAGTCCGATTTTCATGAAATTTTTGCAACATTTCATGTTTTATTAGAATCTTTAATTTGAGTCCAACATGCATTTTACAGAGTGTTTTCCTTTAAGAATAGACCCAATTTTGATAGGGCTTTATCATTTAGGGAAGCAAAAGAGTAGTCACTAAACTAGTAGGGATGCAAAAACAACAGTCACTCAAGTTTTTCCCCTTTCAAAACTATGTGGAAAGAAATGACGGTGTACCCATTTATTTTAATCTACTGTTGGTACTCATACTTTGACAGCCATTTTCACAAGGTTGTCAATATCTACAGAAGAGTATTTGCTTCATGTCAGTTTTTCTGAAAGGACAGAATTTGCTCCCTGTGAGTCATTTCTTTAAAGACCAGTGACCTATGAAAGGGGAGACAAGTACTATAATTACTTTCATGTCAGAGTAATTTACCCTAATGTGCTTAAGTATTGGGACACCTAAAACCATTAATTTTCCATTTGTCCCAAATGGAAAATTAATGCTTTTTAGGTGTCCCAATATTTAAGCACATCTGCGAAAGTTTCCCTTCCGAATGAACCAATTTGCCTGCAATCAGGTAAGACTGATCTATGACAGGATAAGGACTATACATGACATTTAATGTGAGAAATGAAGTATCAGATTTCAGGGATATGCATTCTACATATACCAGAGCTCGTGAGAAATGAAGTATCAGATTTCAGGGATATGCATTCTACATATACCACAGCTCCAGATAAGGGATAACAGGGATAATTCAAAGATAATTTTTCTTATTTCTTAATGAAAACATACACTGTGACCACTCATTAAAATCGTCTCAGCGAGACGATTCTAATGAGGGATCACAATGTATGTTTTTTATGGAAAAATAAGGAAAATTATCCCTAAATTATTCTGTTACCCCTTCTTACCTGGAGCACTGATAGACTGATGCCTTCAGTGATTGCACATGCTATAAGGTACCCTGTTACCCGGGACAAGTCGATGAACCAACTATGTTCTAGGTCCAGTTAAGACTGGGTTTTGAGAATTATGAAATAATTGCTTTCATACACCACAAAAGCATACATTGTGACCTCCTCACCAAAGCAGTTCTAATGAGGGATCACAACATAGATTCTTATGGAGAAATTAGTAAAAATATCCCAGAGTAGGCCCCCAATAACTTATCTGGACCTCTGAACTTTCTTGTGCTTACCTATCATCTCCACTCCAAGCACACTCAAATTTATCAAATATACAGTCATTCTCATATAATGAACACAATTTACTCCTAAGGTATTCATGAACTTGGAACGTCTCTATTGGTTTAGAGTCCATTTGTAAATCCCACACTTTGACTGATAAGTAGTCTCTAGTCACCATATATCTACCATTATGACTAAATTTAACATCTGATATACTAGAAATAATCTCCGAGAAAAAACTACGGTTGGTGGGGTCTTCTGGTTCTTCAAATACTGAAAGACAATAAAAAAATATCAGGACCCAGTTGTTCAGAACTAAAGTCTTTAGTTAATGAGACATTACATTTTAAAACATACCATATGCATAAACCCTTTTTGCCAAAAAAAAAATAAAAAGTTTTTGCAAGGCTTTGCTTGCTTCACTAACAACTTTAAGCTAACGATGATTTGTACAACTGGGCCCAGAAAATGTATTCAACAATGTCTCACAATTGAGATGTAATACTTGAATACACATTAGCAATATGTATTTACTGAAGTCACTGAAAGCCTGTTCTAAAATAAAGGGTGAAGCTTGTAAGGGAAGGCACGTTTTGAGAAAAACGTAGGTTTGCCTTTCAGAGAAAACTATCTTACATCTCAAAATAATTATTACTCTCCTTTCACTACAGAAAAATTACAAAAGCTGAAAGGAAATACACACATCTGCTATCAGAAAGATGCTTACATTATTAAATTAATATGCCTGACTGAAAATTTTCCACTCTGTTAGTTCTTTAAAGTTTATGTTCTTCAAGAAGCTGTAAGCCCTAGAGCAAGATTCATCTATCCCAGAAAATATTTTCTGAGATAGGAAGTTCTTATTCTATGACTTATCACAGGAGCTCTAGATAAGAGGAAGTATTTGATGATAATACAAGATATTTTTTTTTATTTCTCATCAAAACCATATGTTGTGACCCCTCAACTGAACCGTCTCATCGAGATGGTTCAGATGAGGGATCACAACATATGTTTTTATGCAGAATTAACAAAAAATTACCCCTAATTATCACCAAAATTTATACTCTCTCTTATCTACAGCTCTGCTTATCAGCTTCTTAAAACACAATATCCAATTTTCAAGAACCCCTCTCCATAAATTTACTCAGAGCACGAGATACTAATCTGAATGGCTTGATGTTAATTCTAAAATACTTTCAGTATATTTTCCAAGAAAAAACATATGGGTTCACAAATAAAACCACCTATGACGAAATTCTGCGGAATGCTTTGTCTCACCTGACTGAAAATTGTCACTAAAGCTAAACCAGAAAACTTGACAAAAGTTTATGCCACCAAAGCAGACACCCATGTCAATGGAGCAGCAGTACCTATGACTTGCTTCTGGTAGTAGCTTTGTTGCTGTTATTGTTTAATGTCCATGGTAAACAGCAATGGTCAGGTCGGGATCGTCAGTTAACCTTACCACACTATTCCTGGGCAGACTTAGACCTCTTAAGAGGTTAACCAGTACTAAGTGCACTTACTTTCACCAGTAACTGACAACTGCTCTTCTTGAAGCAGTGGAAGGAGAAATAAAAGTGGCCGGACCGGGAATCGAACCCAGGACCTCTCAGTCTGACTTTTAAGTCAAGAGGCCCTACTGACTGTGCTAAGCTGCCCGGCTCTGGTAGTAGCAGGTGAGCCAAAACTATTCCAGAATTTTCATGGAAAAGTCTTTCCATGGAAAATCATCTTATCAGAACTCTGATCTCTTGCAAGACTACTTACATTTGGCGTGTTTGTCACAGAGAGCTTGATCTCTCATATCACATAGTCGTATAGTTCCTTTACTACTACTATAGACAAAGAGGTTACATTCTGTGGGATGGAACTCGGCAGCTGTGATCACTTCTGTCAGCTCCTCCATGTTGGCCGGTTTTATATCAACTATATCTGAACAGAAGTTTAGGAATGCTATAAATCTGGTCATTTAAAACACTTGACATACAAGAAGTATGGTGATAATGTTGGACAAATTTTTCTCTCTCAACCAAAACCCACTGCATGTTCTTTTTCTTGCAAACATGTATCTTAAAACTGAAAAGAAGTTTTTTTGTTTTGTTTTTTCTGTTTTTTTTTAAAAGCTGAAGAAGTTGTGAAGTAAATTTGCAACTACAGTCGAACCTCGGCAGTTCGAAAGCCAATTTTTCGAAAACTACCGGATTTTTCGAAGTTGAAACACGGTCCCGATCGTAAGCCCATTAATTCTATGCAAAAACACCTCCGCAATTCGAATTTCCATTATTCGAAAAATCGGATTTTTCGAAAAAAAAAATAAAAATGTTCCGAAGGAGTAAATCCATTATAAATATCTCTCTATTATTCGAAATCAAAATTCATGCTCCAATTTCATACCGCAAAATAACAGCTTTTTGTCATCGATGTGATAAGTAGTAACAGCCTCAGTTCATCACTGCCACCGGCACAGGTAATTATCGCTAAGTTTTGATGGCTAAGTCGTTGAGCGAAAGGTGTCTGTCTAATTGCATAATTGACGGGGATTATCTTGTTTGAATTGTGTAACTTTAAAGGCCAAAATAAATGTGACCAGCAAAAGATGGGACTAGCATATGCATCCGAACTTCGGTTTCATTAGTCTGTTAATGTACGGTTTGCACACGGCACTTAGCACAGTCTCCAGTTATACTGCGCAAACTGACAGGCTGGTTTGAGTATTCGTTCCCGAATACATTGACTCTGAATGACGACTCAGAATGACTAAGGGGCCTTTTTCGTGAAACAGCTCAGATGACCGGTTGAGTCGTTTTTCTGAAATCGAAAGAAGCCCAGTTCTCGGAAACATAAAGGAAAAATGAAAGTACAGTAATGTCCGAGGCGTTTTCATTGATTTGTAAATCCATGATAGAGAAATAAAATATCAGACTCTGAAACCGCCGTAATAACGAATTCCGGAGACGTACGGAAATGAACAGTAAAAGGCTGAATTAGAAAATTCGAACTACGGATAATTCGAATGAAATAGTGAGGTCCCTGTCAGTTCCAATTATCGAGGTTTGACTGTATTACAGTGGAATTATGCAATATGCTGCACTCACTGGGGCAGTTAGTGACCCAGTGCTCCAGACAAGAAGGGTAACTAAGATAATTTAGGAATATTTTTCTGCATAAATGATAAAACATTGTTACTCCTTATTAGAACCAACTTGCTGAGACAGTTATAATGAGACATCACAATGTTTGTTTTTGCTCACAAATAAAATTATGATTATCATCTCAGAATTGTCCTCAAATCGTACCTTAACTGGAGCTCCAAATTACTCACCTACACATTAGTGATTGTATGTCCGAATCATAAATTGCTAAAATATTATTTTTGGATTTTTGGACATGGGGGTATGATAAAACCTTTGTGGAAGTATTACTGTTCACTCATGCACCTGCCTATTTGAAGATGTCATTTTCGACAGTACCTTTTCTTTTGCTCAGAAAAGGGTTAAGTGGCCAGTCAGTTTTATCTAGTACCTGTGATCTCAGCTTCTAAGGTAACAAATGCTCTTTTTGTTAGGAGGATATCTGTAGTTATACCGTTAACAGCACTTAGTTTATCTCAAAATCAAATTAATTAATGCTGAAATTTCATAAAGTTTACAAATTTCTGGAAAAAGGATACTGAAACTTTGATCTGTTACTTCTAAATGCCAGAGATTGACTCGTAAATCATCTGCTGATAGATAAGTCTCTTGATCGCTGTTTACAGATATTGAGTTTATATGGTATGTATGAGCATTGGCAAATATTCTTCTTGGACTAGCTTCCACCATGAGTTCCATTGGTTTAAATGATGGTACCCGTAATGCTGTGATGCTGGTCGGATCTCGCAGGAGACCAGACTCGTCCTTGAGATTATAACCTTCTGGTCTCTTGTCACGCTCCGTCACCTTCCAAAGTTTTATCGTCTTATCTGGAAAAAGAGACATACATGTTCCATTAAGTTCAACCTGCCACAAATTTGACCTGCAAGAGAATTTCAGTGGGGTTCTCCAGAGCTTTAGATAAGAGGGAGTTTTTAGTGACGATTAGGGATAACTTTTGTTAATTCTGCATAAAAACCTATGTTCTGACCCCTTATCTGAACCGTCTCGACGAGACGGTTCAGATGAGGGGTCAGAACATATGGTTTCAATGAGAAATAAAAAAATTATCCCTCAATTATCATCAAATACTCCCTCTTATCTAGAGCTCTAGGTTCTTTTGGCATGTGAGCATGGATTAACAACAATTCAATATAATGCTACATCACACATAACTCAAAACTCAAACAAATCATGAAATACAGATATGTCATATGGTATCAAGCTGTGGAAGGGCATCTAATATAGATATGCTATATCGATGCTATATTTGATAACTGTCAGTTTTACTGTTGGTCAGAGTGAGTGAACTCGGGTTTAACGTCCCACCAACAACGAGGTCATATGGAGACGGGACCTTGGTTTAAAGTCTCATCCGAAAGACCGGAGAAGCGGGGGATCGATCTTGCGACCCCTGGATTGGTAGTCTGGAGTGTTATCCACTACGCTACTGTTGGTCAGAAATGAAACCCATTTACACGGCTGAAGTAAATTTCTTCAGAGCAACACCCAATGTCACTCAAAGGTAACATGATAGTGTATAACTGGCCAATGCAACAACTTAGAATTTGACATTGTTCTACAAATAAAATTGCCCATGTTGAATGTCCCACAGTAAGACAGTGATTTTACCTTACATCGAATGAAAAGATGCATACCTGTTTACAAAAGGCTTCAGAATGGTAAATTAATGATTATTCACTCATCCATTTTAAAAGATTCGAGTATGATCATTAAATCTTTCCTGGCAGAAGAAGTTGCGTAACATAGAAAGTCTTGAGGCACAGAAGCAAGTTATCACCTAAAAAAACTTGAACGTAAAACTTTAACATTTTGCTAACCCCAACCCCGCCGGTCGTAGTGCAATAGCTCTTCCTGTACATTCATACAGGCGAGCTAAAAAAGGGCATCAAATGTCTTCTAAAGCTCAAAGAAGGATTTGTTAGACAAATTCTCCTTTAAAACATCCCTCTCTTAAACCATCTTGTCAATAATCCCTAGATGAGTGGTCCCACCATAGAAGTATGTTTTTGCTCTGAAAACATAATTATTAATAAATATTCTTTATCTAGGATATGATATTGAATCAACCCGAATCAAGATTAATGATGCATTAATTATTTATTATTAACATTATTGAATCATCAAAGTTGAGTGCATGCTGAATGCTTATCTGGACCAGTCTTTCTATGACCTTTTGTTAGTGGGACGTTAAACCGAGTTACCCACTCACTCTCATCTGAGCTCTTATCAAATAGAATAATAAAAGTAACTTATCAACTCCTGAAATTTACCATTTGTTGAAAGCAGAAAGTTAGCTGGGTTGCTTCTTCTTAACCACCTGATTTTGTTTATTTTTTCTTCTATTTCCAAACTCTTCAGGTAGTCAAACTCGGGCTCATGACTTTGGAATGTGCTGTAAACATTGTATTCCCCTCGAACGGCTGGTCCCTGAGAACAGAGAAAATATCATGGTCATGTAGTTCCCCTTCGTAAAAATTGCAAAAAAAATACATGGTGTACCCATACACCTTAAATGGTGATTCAGTGTTTGTAGGGAAAGGAGCCATATGCCACAGGTTCAAACACACAGCACGGAGCCTACATGAACTTTTACTGTACCTGTCATTATCATTACACCATGACAAGCAGTCATAATGCACAAATGTCTTCAACAGGAATAATATGTTTTGAGCTCTTAAAATTATCATGTGTAACAATACCAGGGCCCAGTTGTTCTAAACTAATGACATCATCAGTTAACAGTAAAATTTCAAATGCCAATATCTCAAATACGCCAATATTCTTTTGTTGAAAAAATGTGTAAAGCTTTTGCAATACGTCTTTTCAACAAAAAAATATTGGTGTATTTGGTTATAATCTCGTAAAACACTCAGCAAGTTGACCTTTTAACGAGTTTGTTAGGCTAGCAATACCAACTGGGCCCAGCACTATTACTTGACATAATAAACACACTAGTGATACTGCATATACAGTCAACTCTCGATATCTCGAAGAAATCGAACTACAGCCCAAACTATGGATATCTCTAAGTAAATTTTCTGGTACCAGAAAATTTGAGATATCAGTAGTTTGAGGAAATAGGAGTTGAATTGTCAATAAAGATAGGAAATACATTCTTTGATATAAGAAGATACTGTGAGATATCAGTGTTTGAGATATCAGGGGTTTAGTGTACTATAATTACCAGAGAACCAAAGGAGTATCAGAGATAATTCAGGGATTAGTTTTCTTAATTCTCAATGAAAACATACATTGTGTATGTTGTGACCCCTCATTAGAATCATCTCAGGACAACAGTTCTAATGAAGTCCTTTTCTCTTATTTATTTTAGCCATTTCCTTGATTTTATCTAAAGTGGTTACACTCTAGTATGTGAAATTGATATTCTGTGCTTTATTCTAATAATGAATAACCTATAATGTGATCCATTAATAATATCCAATTTTAGCAACCATTGCTTACAACAAAATTTGTAACCTTCTGTTAATGCTCTGGAGTCCCAGAGAGGACAAGATGTTTATTCTTGGAGTCCCAGGAATGATTTTTAGAGTAAATGACACAGAGTCATGCATCAGAGAAACCCTGATGTACTAGAGGGGATTTTACCAAACTTATCTAGGACTTACCACCAAAAATTTAATACCGACCCAATATGTAGAGCTTTGACAGTGAGTTAATTTCTTCCAGTAATTTCCAGTAATTCCCGATATGTGATCTAAAAATAGCATGCTGTGATTCTATTTTGTCATATCTGGCAGTAAAATCAATACTTAAATGATCTGCCACAATTTACCATACTGATCATAACAATTGCAAAATAATTGTAGATCCAGTATGCAGTGCTTGTTGCTGCATCAGAAATTTTCTGTCACATCACAGAGAGTAAAATCAACTTCAGGTTTTGCAGTGATTGACGTATCCATGTGCAAATGATCATATGGTGTAGTACAAGTACAATGCCATGTTTTTTCTGCCAGTTTTACAACTGGGAAAAACTTTGTGACTTGCAGTTTGCATCCTTGGACAAGGCTGTCCTTCCGAAATAGGGTCTCTTTTAGAGGAAAGAATCTTCTCCCAGAGTAGCAATTTCTTTCCATTATTAAGAGCGACCCCTATTGAGAACTGAAGCTAAATGTAAGATGGCTGAATTGCCACCCATCCACCTTAAATACCATACAATTCTGGGGAGCTAACAGTGAGAAAATATTGATCAAATGTAAAAGTCAGTTTGTAATAATTCCAGAGCCTTAGATAAGAGAGAGTATTTGGTGATAATTAGGGATAATTTTTGTTAATTCTGCATAAAAACTTATGTTGTGACCCCTCATCTGAACAGTCTCAACAAGATGGTTCAGATGAGTGGTAACAACATATGGTTTCCATGAGAAATAAAAACTAGAAAATGTGTTTATGAAACACTATGCCCCCAACCTTATGCTTGCCTCTAAGGGGGTTCATCCCATAATTTATAAGTCAGAAAGGTGTATTAACCGGTTCATCTACATCTTAGTCTGTTACTGTATGCCAAATACAAGGAACAAAGCTTGAGCAGTTCTTTGGATGTTTTGTTCACAAGCTCGCTTATTTTTCATGTACATGCCACACATAAAATTTCAACTCCCTATCTCTAACGGTTCTTGACTGTATGTACAGGTTCTTTTATACCTCAGGCTTCAATGCACTAAGTCAAAAAAGGGGCTTAAAGTCAAAATTAACAAATTGTTTTCAACAGTTGAATGGGTCATCTACACCTTGGACAATATCTTCCTGCAAAAAATCATGATCCTAAAATCAGGGGCTCTCAAGATATTTTGTTAACAAGGTTCCATAGGCTTAAATGCACTAAGCTGAAAAATGGGCATAACTCAGTCAAAAATTCACGATTTTTTTTCAAAAGTTAATCAAGTCATCTACACCTTCGGCAATGTCTTCTTGCAAAATATCATGATCCTAGCATCAGGAGTTCTTGAGATATTTTGCTAACAAGGTTCCATAGGCTTACAATGCACTAAGTTGAAAAAGGGGCATAACTCAGTCAAAAATTCACGATATTTTTTCAAAAGTTAATCAGTTCATCTACTTCATAGGCAATGTCCTTCTGCAAAATATCATGATCCTAGCATCAGGAGTTCTCGAGATATTTTGCTAACAAGGTTCCATAGGCTTACAATGCACTAAGTTGAAAAAGGGGCATAACTCGGTCAAAAATTCACGATTTATTTTCAAAAGTTAATCAGTTCATCTACTTCATAGGCAATGTCCTTCTGCAAAATATCATGATCCTAGCATCAGGAGTTCTTGAGATATTTTGCTAACAAGGTTCCATAGGCTTACAATGCACTAAGTTGAAAAAGGGGCATAACTCGGTCAAAAATTCACGATATTTTTTTCAAAAGTTAATCAGTTCATCTACTTCATAGGCAATGCCTTCCTGCAAAAAATCATGATCCTAGCATCAGGGGTTCTTGAGATATTTTGCTAACAAGGTTCCATAGGCTTACAATGCACTAAGTTGAAAAAGGGGCATAACTCGGTCAAAAATTCACGATATTTTTTCAAAAGTTAATCAGTTCATCTACACCTTCGGCAATGTCTTCCTGCAAAATATCATGATCCTCGCATCAGGAGTTCTTGAGATATTTTGCTAACAAGGTTCCATAGGCTTACAATGCACTAAGTTGAAAAAGGGGCATAACTCGGTCAAAAATTCACGATTTATTTTCAAAAGTTAATCAGTTCATCTACTTCATAGGCAATGTCCTTCTGCAAAATATCATGATCCTAGCATCAGGAGTTCTTGAGATATTTTGCTAACAAGGTTCCATAGGGTTACAATGCACTAAGTTGAAAAAGGGGCATAACTCGGTCAAAAATTCACGATATTTTTTTGAAAAGTTAATCAGTTCATCTACTTCATAGGCAATGCCTTCCTGCAAAAAATCATGATCCTAGCATCAGGGGTTCTTGAAATATTTTGCTACCAAGGTTCCATAGGCTTACAATGCACTAAGTCAAAAAGGGGCATAACTCTAGATATACATGACCAGTGGAAAAAAGAAAAAATAAGTGTCTGCTTATTTTTCATGTAGATGCCACATATAAAATTTCAAGATCCTAGCATTAGGGGTTCTTGAGTTTCCAAGCTGCTTAAAAGTGTTACGGACGGACAGACGGACAGACGGACGGACGGACAGACGGACAGGCCCAAACCAATATGCCCCCTCAACTTCTCCGAAGTTGGGGGCATAAAAATTATCCCCAATTATCATCAAATACTCCAATTATTAGGAGTGTAACAATACATCGGACTATCGATGTATTGCAATAGTAACTCGGCCGATAGTACTGCATCGATAGTAAAGTGAGACATCGATGACTATCGCCGACAGTGTTTTGGACTATCGATAGTTTCGATAGTCTCCTACATTACAATTTTTTCAGATAATTTCCACTGTTGCCTTCTTTCTTTAAAGCGAAAGTGAGCGGCAGACTGTTTGTACAAACATGGCTTCCGTTAGCCGACGTATGGCTGTATATTACGCCTGGGTTTTGCTTCCATACATCAAGAAATTTCACCTCTGGCGTCAGGCATATATATGATAAGTGTTACATACGGCCGTTTGATGTTGTCCAGACGTATAAAACTCCCTACTGTCTATAAAACGTTAACACGTGGCATAATTAATCTGATATACAGAGCTCCACAAGGTTTTCCCTTGGCCTTGTATTTAAGGAGTCTTTGGGACCCACATACCAATTTTTTAAGAGTCCAATGCAAAAAGTAAAGGGTCCTTTACTCTGAAAAATGTTATAAAATGTCCAAATCAAATATCAGAATTTCATGAATACTTTATTTTGGAAATCATTACTTTGTATTGTGCCAAGAATAATATAATTTTTATAAGAATTCATCACTTTGAATTGGGGTTTGGATTTTGTTTTAAGAGTCCCACTGGATGCACAGATTTTTTTTCTGGGAGTCCCAGACACCATTTTGGGGGTCTGAGACTCTCAATCTTGAGTCCGGGAAAACCCTGGCTCCAGATAAGGGGCATTTTTGCGATTTTGATGCAAAGAAAATGGGTAAAACGCCTGCAGTCCCAAACTAATTCCTCAAGAATAACGTTACTCCCACTGAAAAAGGAACTGACGTATCATGAAAAAAAAATGGAAGCGTCATTTTAGGCATAGGAGTTCTTTCCAATTCCAGAAAAATGAATTCGCTCAGCCGCCACTGATAATAGTCCAGTGCCGAAACAGGTCACAAAGATCAAAGCATTTCGATCAGCTTTTGATGTCAAAGATTTAGCCGCTAACGGCACGTGCCGAAAGGTTTACTTATTAACCTTTCGGAACATGTGTTTATTATACCTTACGGTCTGTAAGGTAGACTCGGCTCAGCCTGCGTGTCCGCGGCGCCTGATCGTACGCACACACATGTATATACGAATAATTTGAAATATGAAATATAATTTGTTTAGCTGTGCAGTCCGGTTTTGGTACAGTATTTTCACATGAAGCTATTCCGCGAATACCGCTGGACAGACGAATTATATAATAATCAGAAGACAGTCATTTATACGTATTTTCTGATCAGGCTGCGCAGATATTATTTCTAACTCGCCCCTTTTTTGTCAAATCCTCTAACGATTTTCCCCAGGAGGCTCAGCTAAACGAATTCGTGGTTGCACACTCTAGGTACTGAGTCTGTCTGTCTGTCCCCTAGTATTCGAATTCGCAATATGTGCACCACTCGGTCCAGCTGCGAATGTCTCAATCGTAACACACAAGATAATCGAAAATTGTTTCTGCTGGCCCGCGAATGTACGGTTATCTTTCTGAAACCATTTTTTTTGGTGAGACAGCGTACATGTTTTCCCGTTTCAAGATTTACCACATATTACCACGTGGTTATCAAGCAGACGATCTGCCCATGGCGTCATCAACCGGCCAGTCGCGTCTATATGCTATTTCTATATACTTTTTTCCGCGTTCACACTGCGCAGACGTTTTCCGGCTTTTCGAATATACGCAATGTGCGTTCCCCGATAAGGCTGCGCTGACAACGGTAGCAAGAGCTAAGCTAGTCGCATGTACACTTAGCCTCTTGCTCCATCAGACTACTGAGACTTGACAGCCGTTTTCCGCTGATGGCTGATCGGAATTATTTTTTTTTTCTATCTTAATTTCAACAGTGCGAAAATACTGCATTCTGATCAGGTCTACGCAATTATTGAGCACAATACTAACGGCAGCGTTGATGTGCAATAACCTGCTCGTTTATGGGTCAGACATTGTAGAGATCAAAAGAGCCGCTATAAATTGACTGTAATTTTCACTTGCAGTGTATCCATGAGACGGGTATTAAAAGGTACCTGGTTGCATACACCGATAAATCAAATCAGCCTGCGCAAACCGGTCTTGCCTGTTCACATCTAACAGTAATCATGAGCTCTGTACCTAGCGACAACTAAATATTTTCACTTTTCAGTAAATTAAAGCCCTCACGCGCTCCATTCACAATGCGGCTCATTTCTCCCAGCGGTAATGGATGGGGTGAGTTTACCGTTAATAAGCAGCCGCAGAAACTTGTTAAATCCTCAGTTTTCAGAATCCTCAGGATTTATGGTTCGTACATACAAACAGAACAGAACAAAACTTTATTCATGTAGGTAAACATGTCTGGTCACACATAGGTGACATATGATATTTATACAAGTGGCAAGAAATATTTACGAAAAAATATTATTAATAAAAATGTTTCAGCTTCTGTCAGCTGATTGTTCAACATCTGCAGATGCACAAACCATTCAGGGAAGGCAAAATCTGCTATAGACAGATAATGGTTCGTAGCCCTGGAGAATCCAGTTGGCCATTAGAACACATTTGATCTCTTTGGCCAAGCAGATGAAACTACAAATGATTGAAATGAAAGGTCTGAAATGTAGGGCTTTATGCATAAATATGCCAAACCAGTGCACATTTGAAAAATAACTAGAAACTGTGTTTATGAAACACAATGATAGATTAAACTTTGCAGATGTTAACCTCTGTTGTACACATTTTATACATACAGGAAACAAAATGGGAATGATACCATATTCATTATTTCCTCCTTAAAACAAGAATATATTTTTCAAACAATAGTATCGCAATAGTATTGCAATAGTAGTCCACAATAGTAATAGTATCGCAATGGTACTTCTTGCAATGTCAATACTATCGCAATAGTCATTTTTGGACTATCGTTACATCCCTACCAATTATCATCAAATACTCCCTCTTATCAAGAGCTCTAGTAATAATTCCGACTTCAGTTCCATTTAACATCATCTTTTATGTACTACATTTTCTTAAGCTTTCAAGATATTCACACTGTGAAGCGAGCATGCAAACGCCAACTGCATCTTAGACCTGGTAGAAAAGATTTAGGTATCTCAACTGACATAATTATGCTACAAGGAAACTGAAAATTTTATTGCAATCCAATGTTTTAAAAGCGTGTTCTGGCTGTTGTCAATAACATGATTATTCAGTGTGTGTAGGGAATGGAGCCATGTGCCACAGATTCAAGCCCACAGCACGGAGCCTACATATAGTTTCACTGTACCTGTTACTATCATTACATCATGACTTAATTATCATAATGCACAAATGTCCTCAACAGGAGTTATGGAAATAACAGAATCTAAATACCGTTATGTGCGTATATATTGGGACACCTGAAAATAATGAATTTTCCATTTTAATAGGACAAATGAAAAAATTATTATTTTAGGTGTCCCAATACTTATGCATATTAGGTCACCAAACGGGAATAAATTACCTTTGCTCGCTGGAAAATGACAACTCGACCACCTTTGTCTCCAGTGGCTAGAAGATCACCATTGCTGTTAAATTCTACACAGGAGATTATATCAGCTGGAAGATAAGACAGATGGTAAAAATTGCAAATACCACACAGAAACAGAGAGCCAGTTGGGACTAAGGAAAAAAAAACTCATGTTCCTAATCTGACAGTAATGACCTGCCACATAAAGTCAGAATTTAAATGTCATATGAACTTTTTTTGTATTTTTTCAGTATTTCAATCCACCTGGTCCCAACTACAGTCAAACCTGTCTTAGTGGCCACCTCTATTAAGCAAGCAACCTGTATTAAGCAAGCATGTATTCTGTTCCCAAAAGAGGCAAATACATTGAAATGTACCTGTATTAAGCAAGCACCTGTCTTAAGCAAGCAGTTTTTTATTATCCCTTAGGGGCTTGCTTAATACAGGTTTGACTGTACTGCATGTCATACGTAAAATCTTAAAATATAGCTAATAAATTCAAATTCATCTAATACATATCAAAAGAATCTATAGTAACTGTTTTCAATGTAATTCCTCCACTCAGTTTTTGAATGTTACAGTTGTAAAAAGGATAAGATATCTGTAAGATATCTGTAAGTGATATCTTGTTTTCTGGACTTATATATATATCAGTGCTACTCGAACAATCTTTTTTGGGGTTGCCTTGGTGGCCCAGTGGTAGAGTTAACAGATAGTGCAATGCAGTGCTAGGCGGAGTTGTCGAGGTCGTGAGTTCGAATCCCACAAGGAGCACAAAACCTTAGCTCAGAAGTTTATCGATATCTTCTTTTATCTGCAAGTAATTATCTTTTACAGCCCCAAATTTGTGACAATTTCTGTGAGCCCGACTTCCATTGCGTAAAAGGAGCGTTCCGAATGAAATAGCAAGCGCCTTTTGACTCGGATCTTTTTTGGTAAATGCCGGTACTACCAGAATTTTGGGCAACCTCCATCTGAAGCTAGGGTCATTATATCTACTTAGTACTTACCAAGACCTGATGTCAAGCAGGGTTCGAAATTAACTTTTTTTCTCACTTGCTAAATTTAGCAAGTGCTCAATTTTTCTACTTGCTAAAACAGGAAGTCCACTTGCTTTTTCTGTGAATGCCATAATTTTATGTAATTATACCATTAAGTGCCCTGTATTGTTAGTTTATGCAATTAGTAATGTATCCCAGCTGGGTGGGCTCTTTTTAGTTTAAAAAAAAATTGGGCATATGGCCCCCTATGCCCCCCTAGCCCAGGCTATTTTCTAAGTTCAAATCTATGGGCCGTTAAAGCTGGGGAAAGACAGAAAAAAAAACGAAAAGGGCTGGGATGAATACAATGACTCATATTGATCTGGTGGTTCTCATTCATTATACTACCTTTTTCCCTATCTGACAGACAATATAAAGTATCTTACCAATGAGCCTTTACCTCACAAGGGCCATGCCTACACACCCTACCAGGTTCTCTTCACAGCTACTAGTTTCATATTCCAAAGCAACTCTGAGCTCTTTCTCCCACTTCTGTGCAGTTTGTATAGGGACAGTTTGGGGTTTTGGGCCCACAGAGTCAGTCTTGGTGGGTTTATTTTCAGAAGGTTTTTCTTCCTGATCCCCTGTTTTGCCCCTTTTCCAGTTCACAATTAAAATCTGTCCATGTTTATTAATTTGAGAACATGTGCTTTTTGATCAAACTGAAAACAGACGCTTGCAGATGCAGTGATTTTTTTACCCCTGCGTCCTGTGTCTTAGACGCATAATTTTCCCAGAGGACGCAAAATATTTCCTTGGCTGCGTTCCGGGACGCATAAAAATAGCCGATCGGTAGTCCAACTTCCGATTTCGGCTTCGTTTACAAAGCTACTTTCGTTTTAAGAATATAGCAACGGTGCATTAGCAGATTGTTATATTACTGGTTAAAAAACAGTACCATAGTCTTTCCTACTCCCGCTAAATACCGAAGTCTACCTGTAATACCAATAATCAATAGTAGTTGTCCAGTACCGGAGGAACATAGTATTATCGACCACGGTGATGTCTTTTACCTAAGTGCAAACTTTTATTAATACACCGGGTCAATAAGTAATCATGCCTCCTAAAAACAAGTGATTCAAAGCAGTAAACATTATTTGGTCTTCTTGGGCAAGACAAACACGCAAGGCCAGATGTTGCAGATCGTGATGCGACCGATCAAACTTCGAATCCGAAATGACAACGGATGTCTCCAAATCCAATACGCTGTCTGACAATGAGACAACAGGTGATTTATTTTATTCCTGTGACCACAGGAGCTTGACGTTGGTTATTTTTTACTTATAGGGCTTGTCCTTTGAAGCCCTTTAAGTTTGGGATGCAGAGAAAATATTGCTTTTGCATCCCAGTAAAGATGCAAACCCTTGAGCTTGGGATGCAAAGATTTTAGGTCTTGTGAGTCCTGGGACTCAAAGAAGGAGATTTGTAAAAAAATCACTGCAGATGCAGGTTGTCACAGACGCTTGACCAGGGGCATCGTATTGGGGAATCAATATAAGGCAAGCACCTGGGTGATCAAGAGGAGTTTGCTACTGCACATCTTGTTCTGCATATAAACAATAAACTTTACACTTCCGGATTAGTTCTTTGCACCGAGAAAACTACACTCGCAAAGAAAAGCAAGTGGTGGTTTCTTGGACTCGCAGTCTGTAAATTTTGGTCGCATTTTGCGAGTATGCGAGTCTAAATTCGAACCCTGATGTCAAGTACAGATGACATTTTGATGCTTGTTAAATGATTTCTTCACTTTTATATAATAATTTTTTTTTATTTGGCCTGTAGTGAACGGCGTATATCAGTGGTACCTTGCAGTATTTAGTATGACCGTGTCTTTTGGGTCTTTCAGTGGACCGCTCTCTCAGACGCTCAGAAAAAAAATCTCATTTGGAACGCTCCTTTTACGCGATGGAAGTTGTGCTGACAGAAACTGTCACAAATTTGGGGCTGTAAAAGATAATTACTCGCAGATACAGAAGATATCGATAAACTTTTGAGCTAAAGTTTCATGGATAAACAAATTCGTTACTTACTACCGGCAATTGTCTGCGAAAAAACTGCGAAACAAGAATTTTGATGATTGACGAACACATTTTCGTACCCTGGCTGAAAATGAGCACGTTTCCATCCTTTCTCTGCTTAGTATCGCTTTTGTTGAAATCGGCATGGGAGCTTTGCCAGCGTGCTACAGACATACATACAAACTCCTGTGAGTGAATGCTAACTGACCGTTCAAACAACATAAAAAGAAGGCTCAGATAACCCAGGGATGCATGTCAAAATTTTGCATCTCCCAGCAAAAATTATGCTTCTATGATGCAGGGGGTTCGGCTATCCCACCCACAGTCACTCCTTCTGATCTGATTGATTCCTGCACTGCAGACCATAGATGTAAATTACAGCTCTAAAGGGATTTTTATACTCTGATGGACCCTTTAGAGCTGTAAGTTTAACCGTTCAGATTTTTAACAATATGGGCAGACAAAAGTCGCGACAAAATTTTACCTTTTTCTGAAGTTTTTTTCCATACAAATTTTAGTCCACCATTAAGTTATTCCTCTATATTTTGCACTCATTATAAAATATCAAAGCATCAATACACCACAAAGCAGTATGCAGTCAAAGTAAAAAGATATATGCTTCTGACAGCTGTTTGTTTATTCTCCATTAAATTGGGCCCTGGTTGAGTAGGAAATACGCTCGAAAAATCCGTGCTAGGTAAAATCCAGTACCCAACTTGGGTCCTACTAAACACTGCTGAAACACCACAAAGACATCTAAAGAAATACCTGTATTACATTTCCAGTACTAAGAAATATTACTAAATGCAAGGGCACCTGGAATTACACAAACAGACAGTGGATGTGGGAAGGTTGGTGGTGTTACCGGGGGAGTCGAGGAGGAGGGAGGGGGAATCATTTGTAGCATACTATTTCATATTTTTAGATGACTAAGAGTATTTTAATGAGTCTTTTGATCGTGAAATTGATAATAAATTTAACTTATTTACTTAGAATGTGGAGTCTCAACAATCTTCTCCTTCTTCCCGTACAGCTGTACAGTACAGGGCCGGTCCGTGGAAACACCCCAAACCACTTTCATACTCCCCCAAACCAGCCTCCCTGGATACAAACTAGAACCCCACCCCCCTCCCCCCACCAAGACACCAACATTTGAGGTCAATTAGTTTTTTCCTTCCATCCGCACCCTTCTTACTTTAAATAAGCATGTCACTGCGCTAGGGCTGGGGTTCTAGTTTGTACCCAGGGTGGCTAGTTGAGGGTGGTATAAATGGTCGTCCCCCCCCCCCGCACAATTTGCTTTATTATACTGAGATTATAATTTTTTTTGTTAATATTTAAGAAGTTATTAAAAGAGATACATACGTACATGGGCAATCACTTATTGAAGTGTTCTTTTTATTTTGAATCTATATAGATACTGTTTGGGATGGGTGGGAGCAGTGTTGGTGTGTGTGTGGAGGGGACAGGGGGCAGATGTGAATCTGGGGAGGCTGGTTTGGGGTGGTTTGGTAGAGGTTTGGGGTGTTTCCACGGACCCGTACAGGGCCCACTCTGGAGCATTGTCTACTTGAACTATGTACAAAGCTGAGGTGAGGCACGAACAAGTGACGATAAAACAACTGTTGCTGATTAAAATCTGTAAAAACAGTTCTGTACGGGCTAATGGAGACTTGCCAGACCCCTCTTGAAGCCCTCAAGGGTCTCTGACATGGGGATATTCTCTGGTAGGCTGTTCCAAAGTTTAATGCCCGCGGGAAAGAAGGAGTGCAGGAAGACGTCTGTCATGCAGCACGGTACCAGATATCGAAGGGCCTACCCTCTTGTACATGTCCCAGTTGGATGTAAGAATCTGGAGGCAGGGATGTCCAGTAGTCCATAGGTGATGCGGTACATCATGATGAGCTTGGCATCTTGGCGCCTCTGTTGGAGCGGTTGCCAGCCAAGGTTCTGTATCACCTGGGAGGTGCTACTTGTGGTAGGGTAGTCTCCATTTACAAACCGGGCAGCTCGTCGTTGTACCGCCTCCAACTGCTGTCTGCATGATGTGGTGTGTGGATCCCATGCTGATGTGGCGTAGTCAATGACAGGCCGGACCAATGTCTTGTAGCACTGGGCTTTTACATCCTGGGGACAACTGGAAAGGTTTCTTCTCAGGAAGGCTAGGCTGTTGTTCACTTTCTTAGTGGTAGAATCCACATGAGCCTTCCATGAGAGATCCTCCGAAATGGCAACGCCCAAATACTTCCCAGTCTCGGAGATTGTTAGGTCATGGCCATGGATCTTGTAAGCGGCTTCGATTGGATTTCTCCTTTTGGTCACCCTGACCAATTCGCATTTGCTGGGGTTGAATGACATCTGTCAGTCCTGTTCCCATTCCAAGTCCCTCTGCAGCGTTGATGTGTCAGCTAGACTTGAGATCTTGAGGTATAGGAGGCTATCAAGAGCCACAAGGCTGTAGACAGACCCATCATCGAGTATGCCACTTCAGCACGATACCTATACCACATCATGTATCCAACAGTTTGAGGTAGTACAACCTAGAGCAGCCAGATTTGTCTAAGGTGACTATCATCATTATCATCATCATATCCATTTTAAAGCCCTGTTTTCCTCTACCGAGGGTTGGGCTTGTTTGACAAGTTTCTTCGAAGGCGTCCTCTCCACTCAGAACGATTCTGAGGGTCAGCGGAATCCATACATAGCTTCTTTCTGTCGTTCATAAGCACTTCATCCCATGTTTTTCTTGGCCTGCCCGGTCTTTTCTGTGCAACCACATTCAGCTTGCGTACTTCTGCAATCCAGCCTGTGCTGCGCTCTACATGTCCAAACCATCTCATCCCACTGGTTCGGAGCACCACATCTAAGTCCTGGATGCCAAGCTTTGTGAGAAGGGAGTCTGAGCTAACTTCGTCCTTTGCCGTGACATTGCAGATCCAAGGGATCATGGCACGGTCATTACGCCGGAGACGGTTCAGTGTATCCATCTTCATGGCCCAAGTCTCTGCTGCATGCAGCATCACACTCCTCACGCATGTTGAGTACACCTGACCTCTGGTCAGAAGTGGCAGATTGTGAGAAGGGGAAGCAATTGCCGGAACTTGCCCCATGCACATTTGCAGCGTGTGATCACAGCTAGCTCGCCGCCACCTCCTGCAGACAGCATGTCTCCAACTTCAAGCTTTTCGTTTCCAACCTCAACCTCTGTATTTTCTCTTTCATCAATGGCCCGAGCAGTCCCAAGGCATCGGGCGCACCTGAACTCAGGGTCAGGGCGCAAGGGTCCCTTAATGCCACTGCATTTCTTATGCACCCAGCGCTTGCAGCCACCACAGAAGATTGCATTGCTACCTACTCCTGTCTGACAGACACCACAAGGGTCCTTTCCAGATTTCTTCAGCACGTCCAGATTAATGCCAGACACCAGAATCTTTGTCTTCCCCATGTTCACACGTAGGCTCTTTTTCTCCATCTCTGACTTCCATGTCTGCACCTTTACTAGCAGTTCCTCCATAGACTCAGCACTGATCATCAGGTCGTCTGCATACAACAGCTCCCATGGACAGCCTGTGCGAAACTCCCTGGATAGAGCCTCTAACACAATGATGAAGAGTAGCGGGCTAAGTACAGAGCCCTGATGAACACCCACTCCAACACCAAACTCCTCGCTGTACCCATCGCCAACTCTTACCCTGCTTCTCACATCCTGGTACATGGACTGGACCAAGCGCACCAGCCACTCGTCAATTCCTAGTTTGCGCATTGCCCACCAGATGACATCCCGTGGCACACGATCGAATGCTTTCTACAGGTCCACAAAGGCCATGTAGAGCAGCTTGTTAGTAGCCAAGTGCTTCTCCTGTAGCTGACGTACAATAAAAATTGCATCAGTAGTGCCACGGCCAGGCATGAAGCCACACTGCATCTCATCGATCTCAACTATCACATAGCAAATAGAACCTCCCAAATTATAGAGGTCATCAGCTGGCAAACACTCTAACAACTGAGAAGAATCCATAGTGATGGTATACCGCATCACTAACAGTCTGGCGGGCATTCCTGCTTTTGGATTCTCCCACCAAGTCAGATTAGCATCAGTAGGTATCGGTTGGAATTAGAGCTTTATTTGGTTCATATGCTGACGTCCAAGTATTTACCCCCTCCTCTCTGCATGCCCTCCCCCTACCCCAAGTGAAAAGCTCTATAGACAGCTCCTCAGTGAAGTATTGTGATACATCTCTCCTGAAGCCCTCATGGGTCTCTGACATGGCAGGGAACTCTGAAAGCTGGTTCCAAAGTCAAATGCCAGAGGAGAAGAAGAAGTGCAGGCAGACCTCTGTACTACAGTACAGTGGAATGTACTGCAGGGCTCCATACTACCCGGCCATACCAGAGGTATGTGTTTGAGCATATCTGGGATTTGCTTCTTGTCATATCTTTTTCTATGCTAGATTATAAATTTAACACCTGCACACAACAACATGATAGATAGATAGATAGATAGATAGATAGATAGATAAACCTCTGTCTGTTTTCAGCTGTTTGCACATATATATTTAATTTAGCGCTTAATTATTTTATTATACATTGTGGTCATCATATGTAACTTCCACCTTGTGCTATGATAGCACAAGGTAGACCTGTACCCCGCCTTGTGGTATTTAGTATGACCAGTTCTGCTCTGGTATGGGATTTTACCCAACTAATTCCCCCATGGAAAGCCCGAGTTTGTCAAATCTGTTTTGAAATCAGGAAATGAAGAAAAAAACTTTATAAAACACATCTGAAATGAGAGGAGGTGGTCTAATATTTATGCTCCGAAAGAAAAATTATTCTTGAACCACAAGAAAAATGTCTAAATGAAGTCAGGTTTGTAGTTTAGTGGCAATTTTGCAAAAATGCCACTCTGGCATTTTGTTCATTTTTCAGCCCAAATGACCTAGAACTGATATGCAGTCAAATATCAGTTCTAGTCCTAGAACAATGCAGACCACAGTATACACTAGGCCCCTAAAATCTAAAATAAAAACACGATACAGGCCCCTGTGCTGCAGACAATCACTTCCGCCCCGAAATTGTTTCAGTAAAAATGCTTTACCTTCTGTTATGTCGTCTTCCATAGTTCCCTTGACCTGTGAGAAACACCACTGTATTTCGCCCCCATTGCCTGAAACATGACGCATTGTATTTAACAGATTATCACATTCCAACTTTTAGAAATCAAATGACCAACAAAAATTTTTGCGAAAAAATAACGACGAACGAAAATGCAAGCATATACTCACCCGCCATTTTGAAGGACGGATAGGAACTGAATTATCAAAGTCAACACTTTAAAGAATTGCTTAAGACATTCAATAACACATGTGTGTCTGAGAAATTGACGATGACATGAGATTTGTGTGGAGATTCGAAATTGTGGGAATACTCCGATTTAAAGATGGCGGACGTCAGTCCCAATGTGACGTCACTCTACAGGAATTGTGGGTCAAGGTAAGTACCGGGTCGAAGCTATCCGCACGACGGACGTGTCGATAAGCTTACAGTCTTGATGATGAAAAAATGCGCACCATCAAGACACAACTTATAGTGTTTATACCCCGCCACACGTTAGTGGCGGGGTATTATGTTTTCCTGCTGATTGTCCGTGTGTCTGTCCGTCCGCCCGTCGTACGTCTCCCGTCCGTCTGTCCGTGAGCAATTCGTGTCCGTTCGATAACTTGAGTATTTATTAACGGATTTTCGTCAAACTTGGCATATGCACTGGTTTTTGGAATCTTATTTGGGATTTTAATGGGCAAATTTCTAGATCTTCTGATCGGGTTATTGCTCTTGCTATGGTCTTAAAAAGGAAATTAAAAGAATGAAATTTATATTGATTTGAATGCGATTCTAACACTTTAAAACGATTCACAAACAGAAGTAAAAGAATAACAAAACAGTATTTATTAATTTCATTATTTATTTATTTTAAACTAAAGTGATTTTTTCATTGAAGCCTAGAAAGAGCTAGTGATATTCGAGCCACTTTTCAACATGAGTGGAAATGAAATGAAACTAGAAATGTTTTTCAGAGAAAAACTGATGTCCACCCACCAGCCCATTTCACATCCCCTTTAATGAATAAAAAGCCTGAACAAGTAAAATATCTAGGTAAGTTTGGAGAAAATCCATCCACTGGTTCTTAAGATATCCTACATAGATGACTATGACCTTGAAAATGAGGTCACAGTCACCAAAATCAAACCAGCTATCAAACTTGTCCAAATGATGTATCCATGCAAGTTTGGTGAAATTCCATCCATTGGTTCATGAGATATAGTGGGTACAAGAAAATGTCATGAAAGTCCTCCTGTGACCTTGAATATGAGATCAAGGTCACCAAAATCTAATCAGCTCTTAAACTTGTCCCAATGATATATCCATGCAAGTTTGGTGAAATTCCATCCATTGGTTCAGGAGATTTAGTGGGTACAAGAAATTGTCATCTAAGTCCTCCAGTGACCTTGGAAATGAGGTCAAGGTCACCAAAATCTGATGAGCTCTTAAATTTGTCCAAATGGTGTATCCCTGAAACTTTAGAGAAATTCCATTCATTGGTTCAGGAGATATAGTGGTTAAAAGAAACTGTCATCTAAGTCCTCCAATGACCTTGAAAATAAGGTCAAGGTCACCAAAATCTGAACACCTCTTAAACTTGTCCCAATGATGTATCCATGCAAATTTGGTGAAATTCCATCCATTGGTTCAAGAGATATCACTGGTACAAGAAATTGTCAACTAAGTCCTCCAGCGACCTTAAAAATGAGGTCAAGGTCACCAAAACCTAATTAGCTATCAAACTTGTCCCAATAATGTATCCATGTCAGTTTGGTAAAATTCCATCCATTGGTTCAGGAGATATAGTGGGTACAAGAAATTGTCATCTAAGTCCTCCAGTGACCTTGAAAATGAGGTCAAGGTCACCAAAATCTGACCAGCTTTTTAACTTGTTCCAATGACGTATCCATGCAAGTTTGATGAAATTCTATCCATTGGTTCAAGAGATATCACTGGTACAAGAAATTTTCATCTAAGTCCTCCAGTGACCTTGAAAATAAGGTCAAGGTCAACAAAACCTAATCCCCTCTTAAACTTGTCCCAATGATTTATCCATGCCAGTTTGGTGAAATTCCATCCATTGGTTCAGGAGATATAGTGGGTACAAGAAATTACCATCTATGTTCTCCAGTGACCTTGAAAATGAGGTCAAGATCACCAAAATCTAATCAGCTCTTAAACTTGTCCCAATAATGTATCCGTGCAAGTTTGGTGAAATTCCATCCGTTGGTTCGAGAGATATCGCGCATACAAGAAATCTGTCACAGGGACGCCGACGCTGACGCCGACGCCCGGGATCCGCACTGAAAACAATATGTCCCCCTCACCTTTGGTGGGGGGACATAATGACTGGTGTTGTTTTATCTAGAAGCCTGTCGAAAACAGAATGAAGAGATCTCAAAGGATTAAAAGTTATTAGGCATTTAAAATGTGGCTCTGCAACTCATTAGATGAAAATATGAAAGACTTTTATGACGCCGTTTGAGTAATTTGTATTAAAACTTTAAACTAATCAACATAGAAAACAGAATGAAGAGATCTCAAATGATTAAAAGTTATTAGGCATTTAAAATGTAGCTCAGCAACTCATTAGATGAAAATATGCAAGACTTTTATGACGCCGTTTGAGTAATTTGTATTAAAACTTTATACTTATCAACATATATTTTTTTCTAAAAAAAATTCTCCTGAAAAAGATTAAAATAATTCAAACATTTAGCATCAGAATATGGCATTTATTACTTCAGTCAAAAATTACATTATGCAAATGAAACTTCAAAAAAGAAAATGTGGACGGGTCCTAAATTCTAATTTGCATAAACCAATTACAGTTTGGATTAGATTTTCTTCGCTGCAGTTTTCAACACTGTTTCTCTCATAGATACCTGCTAATTTAAATGTTTCCGGAGAAAGTGAAATAGTCAACTACCCTTTTAATAAAAGACCAAGAACAATGATTCGTTGAATAACTATTTCATTCGTGTGGTCACATATTTGTTAGTTCCAAAACAATCCAACAGTACAGTTTTCAAAAATAAGACGAGAACAGTCTAAAAATTATTTTCATAACGGTTGCTGCTTTGCTAATAAAATATCCGCCATCGTGCGGATAAGGATTCGATCGATCGTAGCGAGACGCTCTTGCGTACGATGGCCCAATTGGCTCATTTTTCATTTCCATACTATTTCACAATTCTGAATTCCGAATTCTGAATTCCGAATTCCGAATTCGTAGAACAAACTGGACGCTTGATTATTCTTACTTATTTCATATCGTCAAACCTTCAAATGAAATGATTGATGTATACAGCATTTAACAAATAAGATTCAAAATACAAAAAGACTCTTTGGACCTTAAGGTGGTGATAATCACTGATTTGGGACAAAGACAAAAATCTACATAAAACACCCAAAATACTATTGATATTTCCAAAACTTAGCATATGCCTTCTTTATGTTGTTTCTCACAATTCAGACTCCCAAAATGCAGCATTTGTTAATGTTAAAAAGTGTTTTTATAAGAGAAGATCAAAGGGTAATTTTCTGCGAATAAATCTGAAAAAATAATATCATTGTTGAAAATATACCTAGTGCTTAGAGTACCTTGTTGCATAATGGAGAGCGTCCTAGCAATTATTTTTTCAAACTCTTTCACACATTATCAGGCTGAGCAGATGAAAAAAGATGCAGTCTGTGTCCATTTTTTTTTTGTCAAAACACACAGGTAAGACAGGTGATACTATTTTAACAGGGTTGAACAATTTCATCTACACACCACTGATCATGTCAGTAATGTATTATTTATATTGTAGGTGTTAACATAGGTATGCTTGCCTACCCTATATTTAATAAATGCGTCCAGTGTACATTTACTTTGTACATGGTTGAACATTTGAGAAAAAGCTACCGTTTTCATCTGGTCTACATTACAATTTGAGAAAGAGTTGGAATAAATAATTGCTAGGACGCTCTTCATTATGCAATAATGCACCTTCAGCACTACATAAATTTTCAATAACGATATTATTTTTTCAGATTTATTCGCAGAAAATTACCATTTGATCTTTCCTTATAAAAACAATTTTCTAAGCAGCATGTACGTCTATTTTGTATTCTAAACTCTAAAGAACAACAAAAATAAGAAGTCTGCTAACTTTCCGGGATATACGTTACTTTTTTTATGGTTTTATGCAGATTTTTACATTTACCATAAATCACCGACTTAAATTCAGTCAAAAGGTCATGAAACTCTAGATACCCCAAAATAAAGCGGGGGTAGTTCAATAGGAAACTATTATTCTTAATATAAAGAATCTTACATCACATGCCCTAGATCTAGATACCACCCCCCCCCCCCCCCCCGCCCCCAAGATTTTTAGCAAGACCTCCACTGATGCCTGTAGTATTTAGGAGACCCGGTAGCTCAGTAGGCTAAACGATGGCCTGCTGTTCAAGCGGTTCCTGGTTCAAGCCCCGCGGGAATCTTTTCAACCATAAATGGGATTGCATTGCACACAGCCTTTCATTATCACCAGTCCATCGTCCTGATATGTCTTAAATACTGTTAAAAAGGATTTTAAATCACAAGACATCCATCTATCCTTTGGTATATGTAAGTTATAGCATCTGTTCAGTTGATAATGAGTTCCGGTAGCTCAGTAGGTTAAGCGATGGCCTGCTGATCTAGCGATCCTGTGTTCGAGACACGCTGGAGGTGGGAATCTTATCAATCGTAAACGGGGTTCCATTACACACAGCCTTTCATTTGCACCCTCCCATCGTCCTGATATCACTGAAATACTGTTGAAAGGAGGTAAAATCACAAGTCAGCCATCCATCTATAAGTTGATAATCCTGTAGATAAATCATCTTCCCGAACAAGCGGATAAACCTTACTCTATCTTCTATGAGGACTGCCTTGAATGTTTAACAAGAAAAGATATGACACATGGTGTCATATCTATAGACTCGACGAGTCTATTAAAAAAACGTTTATTTTTCTGTCAGTTTAAGTCATGGCCTGTTTTTTGTTTGTGAGTTTAAAATACCCTCTAAAGTAAATTAACTATCACCACGTGTCCCTATACCAAATACTTCACAATTCCGAATTCCGAATTCTGAATTCCGAATTCTGAATTCTGAATTCCGAAATTCGTAGAACATACTAAACGCTTGATTACAATGACTCTTTACATTTTGTCAAACCTCTTCATGATATGGATGATTGCTTAAATATGAGCCGCGACACGAGAAAACAAACAAAGTGGTTGTGCGCCCAGCGCAGACTAAGATCAGTCTGGGCATGCGCCCATTCTGATCAGACTCTTCACTTAAGCATTTAAAGGGTAGATAAGTGTCTAAGCTACCTCCATGCGAATAGCGAAGACTCCGATCAGACTGGGCGGATGCCCAGACTGATCTGAGTCTGCACTGGGCGCACATGCCACTTTGTTGGTTTTGTCGTGTCGCGGCTTATATAATGTTAATCCTTAAATGTCACTTAGACTAAATGAAAAAGATATATCAGATAAAAGGCTACGTACTAGAGAGAGAGAGAGAGAGAGAGAGAGAGACAGAGACAGAGAGAGAGAGAGAGAGAGAGAGAGAAAGAGACTCTGTCCTATCACAATCCACAGTTTTGGAAGCGGTCCTTTCAGTATAAGTGACCTTGCTTGAGTACAGTGATTACTCAGATCAGCCTGCGCATCTTCGAACATATATATATGCGAAAAGGGAAGACTCTGATTAGATTGTGAAGATGCGCAGGCTGATCTGAGTAATCCCTGTACTCAAGAATGGTCACATACAGAAAGGACCGCTTCCAAAACTGTGGATTGTGCTAGGACATAGAGTCTCTCTCTATCTCTGTCTGTCTCTGTGTCTGTCTGTCTGTCTCTCTCTCTCTCTCTCTCTCTCTCTCTCTCTCTTTAGTCTTAGTCACATTTAAGGACTAGCATCATATGAGCCGCGACACGACAAAACCAACAGCTTGTGCGCCCAGTGGAGTTTCAGATCAGTCTTCGCGATCCGCATGGAGGTACCTTAGACCCATAGCTTCCCTGTAAGTGCCTAGCGAAGAGTTTGATCAGAATGGGCGCATTCCCAGGCTGATCTGTCTGCGCTGGGCGAACAACTACTTTGTTGGTGTTCTCGTGTCGCCGCTCATATTTAAGCAATCATCCATATCTTGCAGAGGTTTGACAAAATGTTGAGAGTCATTATTATCAAGCGTTTAGTATGTTCTACGAATTTCGGAATTCGGAATTCAGAATTCGGAATTCAGAATTCGGCATTCGGAATTCAGAATTCGGAATTCAGAGTTCGGAATTGTGAAATATTATGGAAATGAAAAGTGAGCCAATTGGGCCATCGTACTTGCGGATAAGAATTCCGGGTGTCGCGCTTTTTCAACGCTACAAAAGAAACACACTTAGGTGATTCTGAAACAGCGTCGCGAGGTATCGGCGCGGTGCTTGCAACAGATTCTGTATCGGAAATTATAATGGCGTAGCGAGAGGCTGAGGGGAAGTATAGAGGAGTTGCCCCCAGAATAATTTCATGTGGTTATGTCTTTTGGTAGTTTTTATCGACTCGTTGTCTAATTTATGAAATTTAAGCAGGCAAATACGCAGTTGCGTGCTGAAATTTTGTCATTTTGACAAAATTTCCAATACGCAACTGCGCATAGACAGGTTCATCGTTGGAAAAGATTGTTGAACGTGAAGATTGTGAGAAACAGTTTCACGCTTCGTGCTCTAAACTTGACCTTGGGAAAAAAAAACAAAGGATTTTGTAGCTTTTGATGTAGTATCAGATATGTGTTGACCCCGATCTAAATAACATTTGGCGGAATGAGCCTGTTCTAACATCAATAACTTTTCTGACATAATACTAATAGGTCAAGGCAATAGAATGGTACTGCAGCTTTGGATATTGTAAACGAATTATATATTATATTATATTGTTGTTGTTTTGTTGCTTAACGTCCACGGTAAACAGCTATGGCCATGTCGGGACGGTCAGTTAACCAAACCAAACTATTCCTGGGCAGGCTTAGACCTCCTATAAGCGGTTAACCAGTACTAAATGCACCTAACTTTCGTCAGTAACTGGCAACTGTCCTTCTTGAATCAGCATGTTAGTGGCTGGATCGGGTATCGATCCCGGGACATCTGCTTCTTGAGTCAGACGCACTACCGACTGCGCCACGCAGCCCGGCAATTGTACAAGTATATTAAGATAAATGAGCCGCGACACGAGAAAACCAACAAAGGGTCTAAGCTACATCCATGCGGACAGCGAAGACTCTGATCAGACTGGGCGGATGCCCAGGCTGATCTGAGTCTGCGATGGGCGCACAACCACTTTGTTGGTTTTCTCGTGTCGCCGATCAAATAGATAAATAATTACATTGCACTGTTTTTAAAGGGAGAAAACTTTCGGGACGTTTGCTCCCCAAGACCACGAACCCCCTTCATAAAGGGCTATATATGTACTCTTACAACAAAGAATTTGCTCCTAGAGGATCAAATTATTTCCTGTAATAGTTGGCCCCCATTGAAAAGGGATGCAAAATTAAAAACGGAGTTGCTTCCTATAGAAGTATACCCATTTATCTTAGCTTACTTTAGGGAGGAATTAGAAGAACTCCGCGGAAGTCGCGAATGCAAAAAAAAAGTATTTTTCTCCGGATTTTCTCCGATATGCCTACTGTACTACCCACATTGCTTTTTATTTTAGTCTTTAAAACTGGAGCTTAACATACGGGATGATATGAAAATGACTGTCAAAGACAGAATGAAAAGTAGATCGATGTTAGCAAACGATGCTGGTGTTGCAAAAAAAAAAAAAAAAAAAAAAAAAAAACAACATCATGGTGTAATTAAGGTTGTGTGAAGTTTCATCACTACAGCTCTTTTAGCCTCTGAGGAAAAGGTACAATCGGAACACCGCTCGGCCAATTCCGTGAATCAACCTGATTCACGGAGTTGGCCGAGCGGTGTTCCGAGATGTAAACTTAGCCATGTTAAGCGAAGCATGAAAAGTAGGTCAAAGTACACTAATTTTCTATAAGTATTCGTTCTTCCCCCTAGCTGATGTGATGGACTACCAGCTGATATTGTTTTGTTGCCTACACAGGTAGGTAGGTAGGTAGGTAGGTAGATAGAGCAGAGACGTCAACATGATAGATTGCAGAGACGTCAACATGAGGTAAGTTTGAGTGGAAATCAGTGGAGTTCCATCACAAAACTTTAGCAATGGAGCTAAGCGAAGAAATTAGACATATATTTAGGCTAAGGTCAGCAAACAACACTGGTGTCACTTTGTTAGGTAGGGTAAATTGGGGCAAGTGGGACAATGGGGTAAGTGGGGCACATTTTTTTCCTTGAGCGCCAGTCTCAGCATATGGTATGTACTTACCAAGACAATAAATATTGCCAAAGCATTTCTATTTCTTTGTTTAGAAATAATATTTCTACGAGTCTTTGGTATTCAAAAGTATGCACTGCCGGTATTTTAAATTTGAAGGTCCGAAATAGGCGCGGTCATTCATTTGCATAAGAAGGATATAGCAGCATTGGTCAGTTTGAACCATCGTTATAAGGTAACCGTTCCATCGAGACACTTAAAATTATATCACTCGAGCAAGGGAAAACAAGGGTCATTGTCTAAAGTCAAGTTAAAGTATTATTGTTTCTTGTCGTTAAATGAGCGAATGTTTATTAGACCATTTGTAAAATAAAATTCCTGACGTAAGCCGTGACTGAAGTGACGTAATGTACAGGACACATATACAAATAACGTTATAAAAAGGAAATTAACTTATAAAAAGGTATTATTTTATGTGGAAATCCAATACTCTTGTCTTAAACAGAAAGCGTGGTAGTTTTTCGGTATGAAAATTTTCAGTGCACCACAACAACACGTCTACATAGAGCTACAAATACGTAACGCTGTTTCGATCTGACGTGACGTTAGTTTACTGTCGTCTTCAGTGATGTTGCACTCATAATTTTGAGTCAACAATTTTTATTCAATCTTCATACTTCTTTTCAAACAGATGGTAAATAAAAGAATGGTAGAAAAATATTATGATTTTAACAGTTTCGATATTATTTGAAACTTTCAAACCCCAGAGTCAGGCAGGTGATTGAAGCAGTGCCATTTACTTCAATATACTGGGGTAACTGGGACGCCAGTATTTTGACTTTACAAGTTCAGCTATATATATTGATGTAAAAGCTCAGTGATTAAGTTGAACACCTTTGGTATACAGAATCTTGCTGAGAGCAACCTGGTGTAATAAAAGATCAGTTATCTCAGGTTCACTTAATAAATTCGACTTGAAACATTATAATTTGGCTTTACCCCACCCACTTTGTTTCGTTTGATTATTTATTATTTTTAACGACTCCTTGCATAGTAATATGTTTTTTAAATTGTTTCTACACAGATTCTTCATAATAATAATGCCATTTTAACAAAAGCGTCGACGACAGAATTTTATTATATTTGGGAAGAACACTTACAAAGCAAATGTAGTGGGTGGGGTACTTTGATATTAACTTTGAATGGAACGTACCCGTTCTCTTGTTAATGTCAGTACACTGTTTATAGTTTTTGAGAATTTTATCATACTGTTTTTGCATATTGGATTTAATGAATGTGTCAAAATAACTTAAGCCCACAGTAAATAACTGAAATGCCGAGGTAAAGTTTATCCCTATAGATTTTCTTTGTTATCAACACCCGATATTATAGAAAGGAACAAAGCATTTTGATTTCCGCGTTTTTCTGTTCTGTGGTACAGATGGGTTGGTTATCTGCAACCAAAACTCATGCATTTTTCTTTTATAGTGAACATAAATGAAAGCTGAAACTCTTAAAATTTGTTTGCAGTTAGTGTCCCACTAACCCCAAATAATTGGGTAAGTGGGACATTTGACTGAATGATATTAACGTTGCCCTGTTGTTTCACATATACTAGTACAAGTCATCTTATGTGCAATATGAAATCATGTGATGGGGAGTTATAAAATGCCAACAGATTAGATCTCGTTCTGTCTTATTATCCTGTGAAAGCAGGTGCTTTTCCAATAAGTGTCCCACTTGCCCCAATTTCCCCTAATGGTCACCAATCAAACTTTGAAAATCTTGAAACCTTGAACACCATCCGTCCTAGGCACGTTCTGTTGGTATATTGTTAACTTTTAAGGACTTTTGTTTTGTCACCAACTGAAACCGTCTAGACGGTTTCAGTTGGTCTGCAATTCTTTGTAACTACACTGCCCAACAGAAGGTTTGCATCACCGTTTATTTCCCTATGGACATAATGCATAAATGAGTATACCATAAAATCTTGATGAGTTCTGTAACTTACACGCTAATTTTCTATGGAAAACCATTTTAATTAAGATTTATTTTTTCTGTTTGAAAGCCTCGTATATAGCTACCAAGACGGACTGGACAGACGACAACTTTTCTCCGTTATTATACTGAAACGGAAAATATATACCGTTTTGTATTAACTCAAAGGGGGACAACAAGCTGATGCAAAACTTCTTTTTGAGTAGTATCTATGTGTATGCTCGAGGTGGGCATATTTGAACAGATAAGGGCATAAATGAGACCTAAACTTACTGATACGGCAGAACACATTTGTTTATATCTACTTGACATTTTAAACATCCTATTTTAGTGTTATCTGATCGGGGCAAAAACTAACATAGCAAAACACAAATCGAGACTATGAATATTTTTATATGTGATTCTGAAGGTACTTCACATCATCAGCTAACTGTGACAACTCAGATGAGCATACCCATTAGCACAGTCTGATCAGTCTTTCGACCCTGGTCGCACCAATAGTAAGGATCCTGTGGGTTTATGTGGCGTAAAGCCAAGACCCTGGTTAGTCCGCGCGTATGCGCAGACCAATGATCTGGGTTTTGACTGTTCGAAAATGCTGAAATGAACATTTTCTTGGGACTGAGGACATTTTCCCAATGCTTTGAGTTGTTCTGTTTTATTTACATTTTTATTGAACAAGAATTAGAAAAATGTCACTAGAGTACAAAGACCCCAGATAAAAGTTTGTTTACACTGCTGTCACATGTATCAATTACACGCTTTTGAGTCAACACAATAGTAAGTCCATAAGTCACAATGATAAATTATAATCCAATAACCATACCTTTTTCCTTCTCCTGTTTGTGTCCCCATGAGTGGGCCCGGGGTCTGTGGTGGAGTAGATTCTGAAAGGCTGACAGCTTCTTGCCCCCTATTATAGGTCCCTTTTCTTTGGTAGGGGACAGCATTTTAGGAAGTTTACTTAGACACACTGCACATTTTAAACCTACATATCACGATCTGTGACCACTTGTAATGAGTGAACTTTGATTACCTGACCTTTCATGTAAATTATTTAAAGGTCAGACACGCCCACAGCTGTCACGTGCTGTAATAATGTAAACAAAACAACGTGTTTATATCACCAGATGTTATATCAAATTCGGACGTAGATCATTTCGAATATTTGAAAAATCAGTAAACTCTTCACGAAAACAAGGAAGTGAGGCAAATTATGTTATTTTTGCTGTTAATACGTACATGGAACAGAAGGACATGACATTATAAGATAACGCCACAACTTAAATTATAGTCTTATCAAATAACATATAATATGCCTGTTAAAATATAGGTTAAGGTTGATAAGCGAATAATTACCCAAGTGCTGCATAGGACACAAATATTAGAAGAAACATGTAGGCCTATTGCCAATAATCTTTTTAAAACAGTATTTTTATTTAAAAATAAATACATATATGTAATACAATACATAATGGTACAGGATCTGACAGTAAGCAAAAAGCTTATATACATGTATAAGCCATCTCCTGACAATAACCTTCATTGAACACACTCAAGATAGAAATGACCTGTGTCGTGTACTTTTTTTCGTCTTATTCTCATATTATAACGATGTTCCCCCGATATTCCCCCGGAAACTCAAGGAAATTAATCCATTACATGCACCTCCTGGCTCCTGCATGTGTCCTCTTCCGTCGAAGAAGAGAGTTGAATGACTCTTATCGGTTCAAATATTGTCGCAAACATCGGTACTTTCCGCATCGATCAAGCTCGATGGTTGGTTAAGAATTGGCCAATCACAATTTCCGTAGTATAACGCTGCTTTCTTTCACGTCCGCACTGTGCCTTCGGCGTGCCTTTGGAACAGAAGAGAACAGTTGTCGAATGCTCTCTACGGAGGAGTCGAACTGCAGGCTATGTGCATCAGGACTTGCTTATCTGCCCCTTAAACATGTCGAGTAGCAAGTGGATACTTGTTGGGATGGATGGATGGATGACTTGCGATTTTACGTCCTTTTCAACAGTATTTCAGTCATATCAGGACGATGGGCTTGTGATAATGAAAGGCTGTGTGCAATGGAACCCCGTTTACGATGGAAAGAACTCCGCCTCCAGCGGGGCTCGATCCCGCGACCGCTAGATCAATAGGCCAGCGCTTAACCCACTGAGCTACCGGGGCTCCCTACTACTTGTTGGGTTCTTTACGGCAGTCTGAAGAGAACAATATCTGTCTGTCGGTTGCAGCAGCAGTTTTGAGAGAATCTGTTTGCATGCGAGCTACCGGATACGTGTTATAATCTTGATGTTGACCATAGCATCAAACCCTGGCATCGGAAAGCATATCTGGCAGCTCGCAAGAGCTCGCAAGGAAGTGCCATGCAAACAGATTTTATACATGAAAAGATGTCGGAGGCTTGCAGTTGGCTGCCTGCGTATTTTTTTTCGCTGGTAGCTTCTGGCGTTTGCAGCATTCTTGGCGATAACACTGGTCGGAGACTTTGGCCTCGGTGCAGTAATACAGTCTTACGGGCAATTACTATGTAGTTAACCGCGCTGGTCATCTGATGCTAATAAGGAAACGGTGAAGGTGCAGTATGATCAGTGCCTGCACTGTTTGACATCAGATTCTCAGATAGTGTAGCCGATGTATTCGTAATTCAGAATTGATGGATGGATTATGGGGCCCCGTGTGCGGGGGCTGGACCTGCATGCGTCCCCGAGAACGTCTCCTCTGATGTTCGGGAACACCAAAATTTTACTATGCGTCTTACGGTAAAATAGACCACGGACTAGTTAATCCGAGTTATAACTCTGACATGAAATCAGGCCAACATGTATTTATGATTTTTTTGTTGTTTATGTTGTCTGTCGTATTGTGCCTGTTACTTTCGGAGTCTCTCAGGCGCACTTGTATACTATAATGTATATAAAAGACTGCCGGATAGACCAAAGTTCAACTGAAGCTGTCAACAGAAGCTGACAACACGGCTGTTGACTTGGCAACTGTCAGTTTATAGGACCACACCCTACAGACTGGCTGCGTGGAATCGTAAATTGTACCATGTGGCTAACTAAGATGATATGCTGTCTATGTTTTGACATGTCAAATCGTCTTTTCCGGAATTAGTTCGTTAGCAAAGGCTCATAACAAGTAGAAAATACTTAGTTTCAAGCATTCATAAGCATAAAAAAGTTTGATGACAGCTTAAATGACATACAATTATGATATCAGCTGAAATATGTCTCTGTTACCCAGCCTGACATGAAAATGCCGTCAAAATGACGGACACAAAGAGTTAACGGACAAAACCACAACATCATACGTCCTGTCTCACAACATGGATGGAAAAATATCAAAATATGAAAATGACAAGGGCCGCTGTCCGCTAAACAGATTTTGACCATGGTCAAAACGGTCAAAACTATGCGAGATCCATATAAGATGGCCACCGTCACCAAAATAGCAAAACATAAAATGTCAGCCTCTTTAGTCATATCAGTGGTAAAATCGTCTAAAAACAAAACATGAAAAGCGGTACAACCGCCACGTTTTGTGATAAAACGTGGGTTGGTGTGCAAAACTGAGTCATATAACTGATAAATGGGAGGGGGAACGTGTTTTTGAAAAACGACAAAAACGCTCAATTTTTCCTTTTCTGCCCCCCCCCTCCCCCCGCCCCCCTCGAGCAATGGAAAATGGAATATGAAAAAAGTGGGACAATGAATAGGGCCCACGCATGTACATTGTATTTTTACCATTTTATTAAAGTTTAAGATATCGAAAGAAGGTTATTTTAGTTGGCAACTAAAATGACCCAAATAAGTTTTCAAACCTTCTTTATGAGAAACTCACGGATATTTTATTCGTTTAGAGTTGGCTTTCCACGGTCATTTACAAAGACGAAACTATGGTGAGAAGCTCGCAGCGACATCTCGCGATAAAAATTACATGATGATAGAGGAATGGAGCCTCCAACAGACGCCTTGCATATGGAGTTTTTCTCAAGATTATACAAAGATTAGTCGGTAAATCATCGATCTAAGATGGCGATCGAACTTGGTCAGAACACTCCAATCACTGGGCGCTTTTATCGAAGACTGTTGGCATTAATAAAACGAAACATGAATAGCATATTACAAGAACTGCTGAGCAGACTTTGACCCAACTTGATAGTAGCAATCCTTGCATCAAGGTAAATGAGTTTTCTCAGTAGCTTTTGTTCCTTATGGAAAACAGCTAGGAGGACAATAAACAGGTAGTACATGTAATTATAGACTGTATCTAATAATTCTGCCTCAGTGCACTTCAGAAAATGGACGGCTGGCGCATAACTCCAAAAGTATTTCGGGGATTGTCTTGAAACTTCGCATAATGATAGAGGTGCAGTAGACAAGAACTGCAACTCTGCCTTTTCTACGTTTTTAATTTAATATATTATCTCCATACATTTGGTATTAAACACCAAAAGTATTTCAGGAATTGTCTTGAAACTTTGCAAAATGATAGAGTACACTGAGAGAAAGTGTAGTGTATAAGAAAATAACTGTGCGCTGCTTAGATTTTTAATTATCTCCCTTTGTCTGCAGCTAACTCTGAAAATGTTTTAGAGTTTGTCTTGTAACTTCACATAATGGTAGCGGAAACTAAAAGGAAGTGCAGCGTACAAGAATCATAGCTCTGCCTGGCTTTTTAATTTGAATTATCGCAATATGTCATTTTTTGTCTGGGGCGTAAATCCAAAAGTATTCCAGGGATTGTCTTTGGACTTGGCAGAATGATAGAGGACACTGAGAGAAAGTGCAGTGTACTAGAATCAGAACTCTGCCTTGCGTTTTGATTTATCTTACTGTCATTATACCCCCGGTATACGAAGTATATAGGGGGTATATAGTTTTTGGTTTTTCCGTTTATATGTTTGTGTGTATGTTAACATTTTTTTTCTGTCACAGATTTCTCAGGAACCGCTATAGCTAGGATTTTGAAACTTGGTACAAACGTTGGGTATGACTAGTTGTACCGTGTAAGAGAGAATCAGCCTCCTGCTGCTTATCATTCCCTTTATTTGTCCATTTTTTCTGTCTCTCCAATTAATTTTTTGTCAAAGATATCTCAAAAACTTCTACAGTAAGGGTATCTGATATTTGGTAGAAATGTTTGGTATGACTAGTTGTACCTTGTAAGAGAGAATCGGCCTGATCCAGTTTATCATTCCCTTGGTTTGTCCAGTTTTTCTTTCTCTCCAATTTCTCTCCAATTAAATTTTTGTCAAAAATTTCTCTCCAATTAAATTTTTGTCAAAGATTTCTCAGGAACCACTACAGCTAGAATTTTGAAATTTGGTACAAACATTGAGTATGACTCGTTGTAAGGTGTAAGAGAGAATCAGCCTTCTGCTGCATATCATTCCCTTTATTTGTCCATTTTTTCTTTCTCTCCAATTAATTTTCTGTTAAAGATATCTCAAAAACTTCTACAGGAAGGGTATCTGAAATTTGGTAGAAACGTTGGGTATGACTAGTTGTACTGTGTAAGAGAGTATCAGCCTGCTTCAGCTTGTCATTCCCTTTGTTTGTCCAGTTTTTCTTTCTCTCCAATTTCTCTCCAATTAATTTTTGTCAAAGATGTCTCAGGAACCACTACAGCTAGAATTTTGAAATTTGGTACAAACATTAAGTATGACTAGTTGCACAGTGTAAGAGAGAATCGGCCTTCTGCTGCTTATCATTCCCTTCATTTGTTCATTTTTCTTTCTCTCCAATTAAATTTCTGTCAGAGATTTCTCAGGAATTACTACTGTAAGGGTATTTGAAATTCAGTACAAACCTTGGTGATGACTAGTTGTAATGTGTATGAAAACATCAGCCTGCTCCTGCTTATTATTCCCTTTGTTTGTCCATTTTTTCTTTCTATCCAATTAAATTAACCTTTTTTTTCTGTCACAGATTTCTCAGGAACCACTACCGCTAGGATTTTGAAATTTAGTACAAATGTTTGGTATAACTAGTTGTATATTGTAAGAGAACTTCAGCCTCCTTCTCTTATTGTTCCCTTTGTTTGTCCATTTTTTCTTCCTCTCCAATTATTTTTTTTGTCAAAGACTTCTCAGGAACCACTTTACCTAGGTTTTTGAAATTTGTTACAAAGTTGGGTATGACTAGTTGTATCATATAAGAGGCCATCAGCCTCTATCTGCTTATCATTCCCTCTTTTTTTCTTTCTCTCCAATTTAATTTTTGTCGAAAATTTCTCAGGAACCATTAGAGCTAGGATTTTGAAATTTGGTACAAATATTGGGTGTGACTAGTTGTATTGTGTAAGAGAGTATCAGCCTCCATATGTGTATCATTCCCTCTTTTGTTCATTTTTTCTTTCTTTCCAATTTAATTTTTGTCACAGATGTCTCGGGAATCACTATTGTATCATTCCCTTGGTTTGTCCAGTTTTTCTTTCTCTCCAATTTCTCTCCAATTAAATTTTTGTCAAAAATTTCTCTCCAATTAAATTTTTGTCAAAGATTTCTCAGGAACCACTACAGCTAGAATTTTGAAATTTGGTACAAACATTGGGTATGACTCGTTGTACGGTGTAAGAGAGAATCAGCCTTCTGCTGCATATCATTCCCTTTATTTGTCCATTTTTTCTTTCTCTCCAATTAATTTTCTGTCAAAGATATCTCAAAAACTTCTACAGGAAGGGTATCTGAAATTTGGTAGAAACGTTGGGTATGACTAGTTGTACTGTGTAAGAGAGTATCAGCCTGCTTCAGCTTGTCATTCCCTTTGTTTGTCCAGTTTTTCTTTCTCTCCAATTTCTCTCCAATTAATTTTTGTCAAAGATGTCTCAGGAACCACTACAGCTAGAATTTTGAAATTTGGTACAAACATTAAGTATGACTAGTTGCACAGTGTAAGAGAGAATCGGCCTTCTGCTGCTTATCATTCCCTTCATTTGTTCATTTTTCTTTCTCTCCAATTAAATTTCTGTCAGAGATTTCTCAGGAATTACTACTGTAAGGGTATTTGAAATTCAGTACAAACCTTGGTAATGACTAGTTGTAATGTGTATGAAAACATCAGCCTGCTCCTGCTTATTATTCCCTTTGTTTGTCCATTTTTTCTTTCTATCCAATTAAATTAACCTTTTTTCTGTCACAGATTTCTCAGGAACCACTACCGCTAGGATTTTGAAATTTAGTACAAATGTTTGGTATAACTAGTTGTATATTGTAAGAGAACTTCAGCCTCCTTCTCTTATTGTTCCCTTTGTTTGTCCATTTTTTCTTCCTCTCCAATTATTTTTTTTGTCAAAGACTTCTAAGGAACCACTTTACCTAGGTTTTTGAAATTTGTTACAAAGTTGGGTATGACTAGTGGTATCATATAAGAGGCCATCAGCCTCTATCTGCTTATCATTCCCTCTTTTTTTCTTTCTCTCCAATTTAATTTCTGTCGAAAATTTCTCAGGAACCATTAGAGCTAGGATTTTGAAATTTGGTACAAAAATTGGGTGTGACTAGTTGTATTGTGTAAGAGAGTATCAGCCTCCATATGTGTATCATTCCCTCTTTTGTTCATTTTTTCTTTCTTTCCAATTTAATTTTTGTCACAGATGTCTCGGGAATCACTATTGCTAGTATTTTGATATTTAGGCCAAACATTGGGTATGACTAGTTGTATCAAGTAAGAGAGTATCTGAGCCTCCTTCTGCTTATCATTCATTATCATTTATTTTAAAGTTTTGTATTAAGTGTGGCAGTGTTTCTTTTAGGCGGTGGTGCTGGCCGGGGGTATACGTGAGCCCCTGCTCACATGCTCTAGTTTTTATAGCCCCGCTTTGAAAAAGAGGATTTACTGGATTTGGTCTGTCCGTAATTCCGTTATGCTGTAACTCCGTAACGCTTTTTTTTTCTCACAATTTTCTCAGGAACTGTTGAAGCTAGAATCTTGAATCTTGGTATACATGTGGACAATGGAGGATTGTATCGTGGGATTGAGAATCAGGCTCCTTGCTCTTATTCTTCCCTTTATTTTTCCATTTTTCTGCCTACAGTTTTCTCAGGAACTGTGG
The DNA here is from genome assembly GCA_963989385.1 of Ctena decussata. Classification (NCBI taxonomy): domain Eukaryota; kingdom Metazoa; phylum Mollusca; class Bivalvia; order Lucinida; family Lucinidae; genus Ctena; species Ctena decussata. Next base: position 82,496,228 of record OZ022498.1, on the reverse strand, counting down.
AAGACAGAATCTTGAAATATGTTATACATACGTAAAATGAGTGATTGTATTGCTGGATTGAGACTCAGGCTCATTGCTCTTATTCTTCCATTATTTATCCATTTTTCTATCTTTCCCTTTTTTGCATGTTAATATGGAAACATTGTATGTTTTTTTTTTTTTTTTCATAAAATATTAAAGCTAGAATCTTGAAACTTAGTATTTAGATGGATGATGAGTAGTTGTATCATGGGACTGAAAATCGGGTTCATTGCTCTTATTCTTCCCTTTATTTATTTATTTTTCTGTCTTTTCAAGATAAATTTGTGTCTCATTTTTCTCAGGAACTGTGCAAGCTAGAATCTTCATATTTGGTATCATGTGGTGAAGAAGTTGTTGTATCGTGGGCTTGGTACTCAGGCTCATTGCTTTTATTCTTCTGTTTTTATCCATTTTTCTTTCTTTTCCTGTTTTAGTATGTTTACATTGAAAATTTGTATCAGAGTTTCCCAGAAATTAATCAAGCTAGAATCTTGAAACTTGTTATACATATGGACAATGAATTGTGGTATTGTGGAATTATGAATTAGGCTATTTGCTTGCATTCTTCCCTATATTTATTCTTTTTTTCTGTCTTGCCAAAGTAAATTTGTGTCACAGGTTTCTCAGGAACTGTGATAATTAATCTTCAGTCATGGCTTAGAATGATTGATTGTGTCGTGGGATTGAGACTTTGGCTCATTGCTCATAGTCTTCCATTTTTTATCCATTTTTCTTTCTTTCCCGATTTTGCATGTTAACATGGAAAATTCGTGTCTGAGTTTTCTCATGACGTATCGAACCTAGAATTTTGAAACTTGATAAACACATGAGTGTTTATGATGAGTTGTTGTATCATAGGATTGAGAATCGGGCTCATTGCTCTTATTCTACTCTTTATTTATCCATTTTTCAAGGTAAATTTATGTCATGTTTTCTAGGGAACAAATTAAGCTAGACACTTCATATGATCAATCGGATTATTGCTCTTATTCGTTCTATATTTAACAAATTTTCTTTCTTTTCATATTTAGAATGTTGAAAATTTGTGTAACAGTTTTCTTTGCAACTGATTTATTGCTCTTTTTACATGGCAGTGTGTTACTAAAGCAGTGCAGCGGGGCTATAGTCAGATCCTCTGACAGTTCTAGTTTTGTCCAGATCATAACTCCAAAAGTAGTTTTAGGATTGTCTTGAAACTTTGCATAAGGATAGAGGACATTGAAAGGAAGTGCAGTATACAACAAGAGCTGTCGCCTGACAGCATAGCTTGCCTGAACTGGTGCTTGCCCATCTCACAGGCATTTGTTCCTATGCCTTGCACTACATAAAACTTCATGCAAGCATGTCCATGTATTATCAATGTATTTCTAAACAAAAACTTGAAGATAAAATTCTATATCAATGGTCTTGACTTCAGGGTCATCCAGCAGGGTGCGGGTAGTATTTTGTAACAAGTCGCCCAAGGGGCAACGATCGCTCACCTGAGTCCTAGTATGCATTATGTCCAAGACAAGGTCAAATAAGTGCTCAAGGGCAAGTCACTCTAAAGCAATAGTAAACTAGAACTGTCAGAGAATCTGACTATAGCCCCGCTGCACTGCTTTAGTAACAAACTCATTGTAAAAAGAGCAATAAATATTGAATTCACCTAGCAAAGCCAACCGACAGATCCTGAGAAAATGAGTAAAAGGAAAAATAAGTGACAGGATCTTCATTCTCTATCATATACAGTACACCAACTCATTACTTATATGTCTACCAAGTTTGAACAGGGTAGCTTGAATGGTTGCAGAAAATAGTGTACAATTTGTCTTAGATAACTTACCCTAGAGTACTGAGGCTGAATGGACTCAGGTGAGCTACAGGACCAATGGTCCTCTTGTTCAGCCTTTCCCATTCAAAAGCATTAGAGACCAAATTTGACCTTGCAGCAAAACAGGTCAAGGTCATCCCAAGGTCATCATTTATATAAACTTGATAGTACTAGAGTCCCAGATGCCACATACCAAGTTTCAAGGCAATTGGCCCAGTGGTTCTGGAGAAGATATTTTAAGGTTTTTGCCATATATGGGCATGGTGGCCATCTTGGTCATGTGACCTTGACCAAATATATAAACTTTGTGTCCCGCTTTGCCTGAAGGCTGCATATGAAATTTAATAGAAATTGGTTTAAAATGTTGACACATTAGAGACAGATGACCTTTAGCCAAGGTCACTAAATGACCTTGACTTCTAGAATTCCTACGGGTTCAAGTTGTCTGCATTTCCATATAACAGAGCACTATAGCAACATAAATGCACTTTCTAAGCTTTTCCCGTTCAAAAACATTATGGACCAAATTTGACTTGTTGCTTAAACGGGTCAAGGTCAACTCAAGGTCATCATTTATATAAATTGGTAGAACTAGAGTCCCAGATGCTACATACCAAGTTTCAAGGTAATTCACCCAGTGGTTCTGGAGAAGATTTTTTAAGGTTTTTGCCATATATGGGCATGGTGGCAATCTTGGTCGTGTAACCTGGACCAAATATATAAAATTTCTTTCCTGCTTTGCCGCCGGGCCGGGTAGCGCAATCGGTAGGGCACCCGACTCGTAAGTCAGAGGTCCTGGGTTCGAATCCCGGTCTGGCCACATACTTTCGTTTCTCCTTCCGCTGATTCAAGAAGGGCAGTTGTCAGTTACTGGCGAAAGTATGTGCACTTAGTACTGGTTAACCGCTTCGGAGGTCTAAGCCTGCCCAGGAATAGTATGGTTAGGTTAGAATAAGTAATCAAGATGCTATATACCAAGTTTCAAGGCAATCGGCCCTGTGGTTCTTGAGAAGAAGATTTTTTTAAGGTTTTTACCATATATAGGCATGGCGGCCATCTTGGTCATGTGACCTAGCCCAAATATATAAACTTTTGTTCCTTCATCGTATTAAGGCTCCATATGAAATTTGACTTCAATTGGCCCTGTGGTTTCTGAGAAGAAGACGTTTTAAGATGTGAACAACTCCGACGCCGGCGACGGACGACGAACCAAGGCTATACTATACACTCACCTTGACAGGTGAGCTAAAAATTTCTTTCCCGCTTTGCCTGAAGACTGCATATGAAATTTAATTAAAATTGACCCATTATTTTCAGAGGAGAAGTCCTTTAAAAATGTTGACACACAACAGACAAATGTCCTTTGGCCATGGTCACTATATGACGTTGACCTCTAATACTCATAGGGGGTTGAAGTTGACTATATATCCATATTCCACAGCACAACAGCAACAGAAAAATGCACTTTTCAGCTTTTCCCATTCAAAAGCATATGGGACCAAATTTGACTTTGCCATAAAATAGGTCAAGGTCAACCCAAGGTCACCATTTATATAAACTATGTAGTACTAGAGCCCAAGATGCTACATACCAAGTTTCAAGGCAAGCGGCCTGGTGGTTCTTGAGAAAGAATTTGCCATATATGGCCATGGTGGCCAGCTTGGTCATGTGACCTAGACCAAATATATAAACTTTCTTTCCCACTTTTCCTGAAGGCTGCATGTGAAATTTCATTGAAATTGGCCCAGTAGTTTCATAGGAGAAGCCCTTCGAAAATGTTGACACACAACAGACAAATGACCTTTGGCCAAGGTCACTAAATGACCTTGACCTCTAGTATTCATAGGGGTTGAAGTTGACTGCATTTCCATATCACAGAGCACAATAGCAACAGAAAAACACACTTTTTCAGCTTTTCCCATTCAAAAGCCTAAGGGACCAAATTTGACCTTGCCATAAAATAGGTCAAGGTCAACCCAAGGTCACCATTTATATAAACTTTGTAGTACTAGAGTCCAAGATGCTACATAACAAGTTTCAAGGCAATCGGCCCAGTGGTTCTTGAGAAGAAGATTTTTTAAGGTTTTTACCATATATGGGCATGGCGGCCATCTAGGTCTTGTGACCTGGACCAAATATATAAACTTTCGTTTCCCCATCCTGTTAAGGCTCCATATGAAATTTGGCTTCAATTGGCCCAGTGGTTTCTGAGAAGAAGATGTCTGAAAATGTGAACGCCGCCGACGAACCAAGGCTATACTATAACGTGAGCTAACAATTCAAGCCAGTATCTAACATATCTAACATCAGTTCAAGAAACTACATCCATCACTATGGAACAGTATACTATCAGAATATAGGGGGGGGGGGGGGTAGTACTCTGTAAAACTTTGGACCATCATCTAACTACAATACAAATATCAAAAAAATCCATTCATGAAAAAGGGATATATACTTAAATGTAAAACTTTAAAGTGAGTGTGACCTAATTTCTGACCCCTAAGCCCCACCCCAGGGTCTGACCCTGGGGCATAGTGTTATGTAATGCTATAATGTGATTATGTTCCAAATATGGAAGACTTCTTGCCAGTGATTGCTGAGATATGAACGTTTAAAAAACTTTGTCGTAAAGCTTTAAAGTGAGTGTGACCTAATTCTTGACCCCTAATCCCCACCCCAGGGGTACAGTGTTATGTGATAAAAGGTTATGCTATGATATGATTATGTTCCAAATATGAAAGGGTTCTTTCTAGTAGTTGCTGAGATATGAATGTTTAAATAAACTTTGTCGTAAAACTTTAAAGTGGATGTGACCTATATTTTGACCCCTATGCCCCACCCCAAGACCTCACCCAGGGGTATGGTGTTACAGAATAGTAGGATATGCTATGACATGATTATATTCCAAATATCAAAAGGTTCTGGCCGGTGGTTGTTGAAATTTGAAACTTTAAAAAAACTTTGACATAAAACTTTAAAGTGTGACGCCAACGCCCACGCCAATGGCGACATCAGTGACAACAATAGCTCTCCCTGTACTTTCCTACAGGCGAGCTAACAATATAACTCTACATTGCTCACTTTTGAACTATCTACCTTGATTTTTTTTACCTGGAGAATAACAAGCCAGTTTCTTCAAACTGCAGACAAAATATGAGGACATTCAAGGACAAGTGCAGTCCAAGAACTGTAACTACTCTATAATTTACTACTATAATTTTGCAATTATCTCCCTTTTTCACTTTAATTATACTTCTTACAAAGATTGATCAAGATGAAGAACTGTTGTTCATATTTGAAGCATTGATAGAATGCTTCAGGGCACAATACTTTATTTAGGAACTATAACTCATTATGACCACCTTTTGTGTTAATTCCCTTTGTCATAACACACATTTGTTCAGAACATAACTCCAAAAGTATTAAAAATGATTTTCTTGAAAAAACAACAACTGCACATTATGATAGAGGACATTTAGAGGTAGTGCAGTATGGAAGAACTATAACTCTGCCTTGCTTACCTCTCTTGGTGATTTTTTTTTGTTCAGAGCATAACTAAAAAAGTGCCAGTGAATTTCTTCAAACTGCATACAAAGATAGATGACATTCAGTGCAAGAGCAGTGTCTAAGAACCATAACTTTCCCAATTATCTCCTTATTTCACTTTAACTATACTTAGTATAAAGATGAATCAAGATCTGCTCAAGGGTTTGTGTTTATATTTGACGCACTGATATAAGACTTTGGAGAGAATACCTCATCTGTGAACCATAGCTATACCATGACCCACCTTTTAGTTATTTACCTTTATCATAACTTTTGCTCAGAGTATAAATCCAAAAGTATGGACATTGAAAGGAAATGCAGTGTACAAGAACCATAACTCCGTCCTTCAATTCATTAGCAAGACATAAGTGAGCCAGATGGACAGACGTTCTAACAAACAAAGCAGCAACTCTGTTAGGGCAGCAAAGAAAGGTCCACCTTTTACCTGAAAAGTTTGAACAGGCGGGGGGATTGGCCATGCTCACATGGCTCTTGTTGTCAATATCAAAATATTATATATAGTTTAAAATTGCAAAATGAATTTTCAAGGTGGCATATTGCGATGTGCATGATGTACAATTGTATTTTCAGTTTACATGAGTACTGTAGCATACTTGAAATATTATTTTTAATTGTTTTGCTATTTTTAGTGGTGGCCAACACCTGGAACTGGCCATAGCAAAAATGCTGCGCAGGCTGTTTTCACAGGTTTGTCAGAGTGTTAAAATTCTTGGCCTCTAGTATATCCCAAGAGGAGTTGAAATAGACTCTAGACAAGAGTTACAAACTTGAAAATGCTTTTTATTTAAAGTTCTTGTTTTAAACCCAACCCAACCAAAACAGACCCTGAAAATTCCGGACCCATTTCAGAAACTCTCTTTTCAAATTACAATACTGCCCCAGACAGACTTTCAGAATGTATTCCCATCAAATAGGAAGTGCCCACACGCTTCCCAGGTTTGGTGTCTGGGTTTTAAATTACACCCAATCACATTAAAGGTCTACTGCCAAACCTTCATGGGTTGGGTGCCAATTGCACAAGAAGACTAATAGAATCTATGATGGGGTTGAAGCCGAGACAAGGAAATCTCAGGCTAGTTTTCAGATTATTTAGTCTTATGCGAGGCTTGCTGAGCATAAGACTTAAATAATCTGAAAACAAGCCTGAGATTTGCTTGTTGAGACCTCGACCCCATCACTGATTATATTTCTCACCCATTATGTTTCATAAAACAGAACATTCATTGAATATCTTAACTTCTTGTTGAGGTCATACTTATAAACTCCAAGCTAATTTTCTATTAATAGTTCTGACTGTGTGTTAATTTCACCTTGTGCATGTATTTTTCATAACTGACAGCTATTCAGAAATGTACAATGACATTTCCTGTACATCAATGGCTATCAATTTCATATTCTGCATGCAATTTACATGACAGGTAGCAAGTAGGTTTGTTAAAATTTAGTTTGTAACATGATTGGGCTGTACTAGATAGCAATTAGTTTGCAACATGACTGGGCTGTACTAGATAGCAATGATTGACATTTTGAGACAGCTTTCAGAGCCTAGGCTGAGACAGCAGATAGAGATAGAAAAATCTCAGACATCAGTAGAAAGGGATATTCTTGTCCAGTGGGTGAGAAAACTAGATCAGTATCTGCTTCCCTGGTAGGTAAAACCCATCTCCAAGGTGGCTACTCTTAAAGGATACAAATTATTTACTTCCCTTCTCGTAGGGGGCTACCCTTACAGGAAAGAATTTGCTCTCCTTTTGAAGAGCAAATTCTTTCCTCTAAGAGTAGCCCCTTCATGAAGGCAAACAAATAATTCATGGTCAGATTCAACTCCCTTGGGTGTATCCACACATCTCCATGTTTTTTGCCATTTTTACAAAAAGAAACAACTTTTGTAACTTAACAGTTTGCATATTGAATCTAGGTATATTTCCTTATGCTGAGTGCTATGGAACAAAGAGGCCAGTAGAATATTTCTGGAGCAGGGGTTTGAGCCCTGTTCCTTCAGTGGTAATCACTTATATGACAGTAACTGCAGGGAGCCATGAACATCACAAAACATTTTTAAAAGTCATTTTTTTTTATTCTTCAGAATGCCATCATCCCAGTAAGTATATATGAATATATTAAGAAACAAAGTAGATACATGTGACAATTTTAAGTTCTAAACTAGCTATAAAATGTTCCTAGATTATGCACTATTTTTCTGTGGAAGAGTCCAATAAATAGGGTGGTCAATAACATCACACTCATGTGACTGTAACTGTAAATAGCTCATACCAAGTACATGTATCAAATCCACAAATAAGACAAATTGTTGCACACTTATCACCAAAAAACAAACTTTAGCTTCAGCTTTTTATGTAGAGTACCACACATACATAAACTGTCATGACATTCAGTTACATTGCCTAATAACCACAGGGTATAATCGATTCTGCCAATTTTCGCTTCCTGCAGAGACTGTCCGTCATATTTGGCTTCCGCCGAGACTGTCCGCATGATTCTGCTTCCTGCCGAGAGCTGTCCGCATGATTCTGCTTCCTGCCGAGAGCCTCGGCAGGAAGCAGAATCACACAGACAGTCTCTGCAGGAAGCCATTTATCATGTACAGAAGTCTCGGCAGGAAGCAAGAGTTCGCAGACAGTCTCAGCGGAAGCCAAATATGATGTACAGTCTCTGCAGGAAGCGAAAATTAGCGGAATCGATTATACCCTGTGAATAACAAGCTGTATCAACCCTAGAGCAGTCCCAAGTCTGAATGCTATAGCATGAATTTTGACTGACTTTGTTCAGACTCTCAATGCAAAATTTTTTTTTGTAGGTCTGCTTGATTTTTATGTTGAGAATTTGAATAAAATATTTATTGAACCAATTTATTTTGAGGCATCTTCAAATTTGAGAAACCACATTCATAGAATTTAACTGAAAATGGTACACTATTTCCTCGGTTATAAGATGAGAGTTAACCCTTCCAAACCTACTACAAATATATACCAAACAAAAAAAGAAACGCACAAGGTAATATTTTGGTATTTTCTTGGAAATACAAACAATTTCAAAGAAATAACTCATACAGTGTTAGAGTAGACAATCGGACAGTTGCGTCAATTCAGTACTTTGTGACGCATCTCTGAACAAGATAGGGGTCAGTTTTCAATGTCACAGTTTTCAATAAGACACCATTGTCAACAATTTCATTAATGTGTATTTTTCATGCATATGGAAGGTACAGATATTCGTCAACCCCATGATAAAGTTTAAGCAAGATTTGATCAAAAATACGCATTTTTATACATTTTCTAATCATGCTATAAAAGGTAAATCAAACGGGAAAATCTTACAGTGTGCGTTTCTTTTTTTGTTTGGTATATAAATCAGGCTTGTGCAGTTAGCAATAAAATGGCTTATCTCTTCAAAACAATCCCAAAGATCTAGATCCAGATCTAGATCTTTGGCATTGTTTTTGAAGGGAAGCCCCCCTGTCCTATACCTTCAAAAATAGGTACTTTTTGACCATGTTTATATTATTACCAAATACTGAATGAAATACTATGGATCATACTGACTCTAAAGATTCAGATATAGTATCAAAATATTTCTGAGGAAAATGGACTTGCTCATGGAAAAGCCATTAGATGGAATAGATAATATGGTATACTAGATAATGCTTGGGGAATCAATATCATTGTTCTTATTTTTCATTGAGAACATATGTTGCTGACCCTCATATGAACCATCTTGTTGAGGCGACAAATGGGGGGTCACAAAATGATTCAACGCAGCATTAACATAGGAATTCTGCAGAAGGTGTCTCCCCTGTCTGCCCAAAGTTTTAAAACAAACTTATCGCAAGTTTACAACTGTAGTTATTGCTAGAAAAGTCATACCCAGAGCCCTAGATAAGAGGGAGTATTTGGTGATAATTAGGGATAATTTGTGTTGATTCTGGATAAAAACATATGTTGTGACCCCTCATCTAACCGATATGTTTTGACCCCTCATCTGAACCGTCTCATGGTTTCAATGAGAAATAAAGAAAATTATCCCTAAATTGTCATAAAATACCCCTCTTATCTACAGCCCTGGTCATACCTATGTCTTGCATTCTGCTGGTCAAAATTTAGGCAAAAATTGTCTCAAATTATCACTAAATAAGTACTCCCTCTTATACAGAGTTCCAATAATGGTGCACCCCAAAACAAAGGGCATTTCTCACTTATACCTGGCAAGATAATGGCTTCATATCTAGCACACACATGATGAGCTTCAGTATAGGAAAGCCCCCACTTTGTCCAGTGAGATGTGCCCCAAGAAAATAAATCTTACAACTCGAGGAAATATGCAGTCTAGTCATAGTACTTCCTGCTTATTGAGCTGAAAAGAGCTGCCAATGCTTCTCTGGCTCTTAACTGACTGCATATGTCAACAAGAGAATTTTCCCATACTATAAATCTACAAGATTTCAAACAGCACAATTATTCTGTGTTAGCACTTTTGTTTACAACTGCTACATTAGCAAGAAATTCTGAGCTCTAGATGAAATGGGGTTTTGATCTTTCTTTCAGGGGATGCAACTCTATCCATTTCATTTTTGCTTCCCTTCTAGATGGGAGTCAACTCTCAAAGAAAAGAATTTGCTCCTCTAGGAGCAAATTCCTTCCTTTAAGAGAAGACCTCCTTTGGAAGGGTTTAGGGTTTTGTTCAAAGGAAGCAAACAGGAAGTCGAAACAGTTGCTTCCCTTTGTAAAGATGTGGAAAAACATACAGCTGTACCCATACACCTTAATTCTCTGTAAAAATCAATTTATGTTGCTAGGATGGTACAGGAAAAGAAACCGAATAGCAAATACTGCAGACCAAAATCAGAGCAGTTCAATCTGTATCTATGATGTTTACAAAAAAATATTTTGAAGGCATGAAGGCAATAGGTTACCCATACTCAGACTAAATTGCAGGGTTATGCACCAGAAATTTGCAACCATGGCCCCTGCAGTGAAGGTGATAGCAGGGCCTTAGCCATGCCAAAGTACCACCATTTACCTTAGACGTGTCTCAGCAGTGCCATGCCTACACAGGGCTTTAGATTACCACCAAAAAGGCCAGGGCCTGGTTGTTCAAAACTAACGGTGTAGTTTGTTAACGTTTCATTAAAATTTCAAATGTTAATATCTCAAATATGCCAATATTTTATGTTGAAAAAGTGTGAGAAGCTTTTGCATTGCAAAAGCTGCTCACATTTTTTCAACCAAAAATATCAGTGTAGTTGGTAATAAAGTCATAAAACACTTAACGAGCTGACTTCTTAACTAGCTTGTTAGGCTAACAATGCTCTGAACAACTGGGCCCAGATCAAATTGAGTGCCTGATAGTTCTACTGGCACTGTTCCTGGGCAGTCTTAGACATTTAAGATCATCTAAGCAATCAACAGTACATGCAATACTTAGACATCCAGGCTGTACATTTTTAGAACAGGTTCATGTGATAATATGCATTTTTCTTGATATGATACATATGTGCTACAACATGAGTGGTTGTGCGACCAGCACAGACAGATCAGGCTGGGCATCCACCCAGTCTGAGCTGAGTCTTTGCTGTTTGCATGGAGGTAGCTTAGACTTTTGGCTACCCTTTAAGCGCTTACCATGGAGTCGGATCAGACTGGGCGGATGCCCAGGCTGATCTGAGTCTGCGTGGGGACACAACCACTTTGTTGGTTTTCTCGTGTCGCGGCTCAATTGTAATCCCTGAGGAACTTGTGCATGGATTTGACAAAATATGTGTTCCTGCAGTGCAGAGCCTATACAGCGGGCTTAGCAGAGGGAAATGTTAATATCCCCACTATTCCCCAGCCCACCAGGGGATGTGGTTGCAAATGAATGGTGCACCACACATACTCTAACTAACTTGCAGTAATACACTGTTTCTATTTACAAGTTACAAAAGCCTACTAAATACGATAAGTAAGATACCCTATCTACACATATTTGGCTACAGTTTTGATACATATTGCTAAACACCCTGAGACATCATTTTAAACCAAAACAGCAAGACAAAAGTTCCAATTTCAAAAGCATGATAAGCCAAACTTTTGAGGATGATATTTTTTCTTCATATTTCTCACCAAACAAGTATGATATAGCACTATGATGGCCCTTGAATCTCTCACCAAGATGGCCACTACAACAGGTTTCACTGTACAGCATTTTGCATTAAGTAAAGGGCAATAACTCTAGTATTAATGGTCCAGTTTGGCCTATTTTTACATGATCCAGATCATATTGGGCAATTTGGTTATGACTGTTTGAAACAAGGGCTTCACAAGTGGCGCATAATACGCCCGTTTTAATGTCATAAAGGAATTATAGAATGAACAAGATTGTTTACAAAAGGACAGACAGGCAGACAAACAGGGGAAACCACACTTTAATTAATGATGGCAACATTATTTAAATATTTAACACATCAAACAAGGGAGATAATTCATATACTAAATATACTAGATATACCATTCTTGGTTCTAATACATTCCCTTGACAATATACACTGCTCAATAAAGTTGTGTTAAAATATTCTAAACAGTTAAGGAGTTACAGAATAAATAGGAAATTTATGCATGGGCAGATAATCCAGTAAGCAAGCCAGAGTCATGGTTCTTGCTCAGTATTCATTGCCCCATTATTACACACATTCATACAAAGTTTCATTCTAATATATCAAAGGGTTAAGGAGATATGGAGTGAATGGAAATGCCTAAAAATAATGATCAAAGGCAGGTTACTCCAAAATTAAGAAAGCGGGAGCAACCATTCTGACACATCATCTTGTGATCATGCATATTGCTATAAAGTTTCATGATGATATTCCAAACAGTTACTGAGTTAATGTATGCACAACATAAGTATTCACAAAAATAGCCGAAAAGAACTAATAAAAGGGATGTAACTCAGTAACGAAGAAAGGGAGAGCAACCATTTTGTAGGCGACACATCGTTGAGACTTCATACACATTTCTATGAAGTTTCATGAAAATATCCCAAACAGTTATCTAGTTATGGCGCGCACTAGACCTGCAGGAAAAAAAAACAATCAAAGGGGCATAACTTGGAAACTAAGGAAGGGGGAGCAACCATTCTTGTATGCGATACATTCTCCCTACCTACTACATATGCCTACAAAATTTCATGAAGATATCCCAAATGGTTACTGAGTTATGGCTCACACAAGAATGTTTATGGACGGAAGAAAGGGAGTTTACTCCAAAATTAAGAAAGGGGGAGCAACCATTCTTATATGCGACATATTATCTTGTGATCATGCACATTGCTATAAAGTTTCATCATGATATTCCAAACAGTTACTGAGTTAATGTATGCACAACATAAGTATACACAAAAACAGCGGAAAAGAACTAATAAAAGGGATGTAACTCAGAAATGAAGGAAGGGAGAGCAACCATTGTTGTACCCGACACATCGTTGGGACTTCATACACATTGCTATGAAGTTTCATGAAGATATCCCAAACAGTTATCTAGTTCTGGCGCGCACAAGACCTGTAGGGTAAAAAACAATCAAAGGGGCATAACTTCGAAATCAAGGAAGGGGGAGCAACCATTCTTGTACGCGACACGTTCCCCCTACCTAATACATATGCCTACAAAATTTCATGAAGATATCTCAAACGGTTACGGAGTTATGGCGCGCACAAGAATGTTTACGGACGGACGGACGGACGGACAGCGCCATGACATAATACGTCCGTTTTTTCAAAACTGGCGTATAAAAATGTAGCCTGTATTGTATGCACAGGATGATATACACAGCATTTTTCAATAAAGGGCAGTAACTGTGTTAACAGTTACACAACTCCCCTCGGCGCAAAATAGCCTTTTTGTGCTGATGTGCTGAAAAACCCATATCACTCATTACCAACTCCCTAACAGTTTGGCATTAAGGAAGTCAACAGCAGAATATAAAATGCTCACCATCAAATATTTGGTTCATCTACATGCCCACTTTATACTACATAGTTAACAAATTATACAAAATACAACAATAAAAGCACAATTCCATTATCACAGCTTCTAATTATTTAATACTAGTCTCTAGACACCGAGATTAGGATGGGTCCTGATGATAATCCGTTGGTCTTTTCGTTAAAGGTCTCAGACCCACTATGGCAGTTGTAAGTACACATATATATGGGCAAGTAAAGTCAAACATCATCAATCATCATTAAACATCATATTTAAGAAATAGATCAGCTCTAGCAGTGAATTGTTGAGTAATAATTCACTGTTTGGAGGTCAGTTGTAAAGTAGATCATATCACGAGCGTGGAGCGCGAGTGATACATCTACTTACAACTGACCAACAAACAGTGCATTATTACTCAACAATTTAATGCTAGAGCTGAACTATTTCGATTCTAACACTCAACAAGAGCTGTCGCCTGACAGCATAGCTCGCCTGAATTGGTGCTTGCCAATCACACAGCCGCTATGGTGGTGTGGACTGCTATGCATAAAACTTCAGGCAAGCATGTCCATAATGAAAACACATTTATAAACAAAAGCTTTCTCAGAAATAAGTCTTAAAATAAAATTAAAATTAAAATAAAAAAAATGAAATGAAATTTCAAAGTCCAGGAGCTTGAGGTAAAAAAAACTGACGGGTAGGGGGAGGGGGTGGGGGCTATGTGGACTGCTATGCATAAAACTTCAGGCAAGCATGTCCATAATGAAAACACATTTATAAACAAAAGCTATCTCAGAAATAAGTCTTAAAATAAAATTAAAATAAAAAAAATGAAATGAAATTTCTAAGTCCATGGGTGGTGGTGGTGGTGACGCTATGTGGACTGCTATGCATAAAACTTCATGCAAGCATGTCCATAATGCATAATGAAAACACATTTATAAACAAAAGCTATCTCAGAAATAAGTCATAGAAATAAAATTAAGATTAAACAAGAGGGCCATGAGGCCCTGAATCGCTCACCTGAACAATTGGCAAGGTGGCTTATACTTATCATGTCTGAAATTGTCAAAATATGAGTTTTGGGTCAAAAGTCAAAGAATGACCATGACCACTTGTACTCATAAATCTTCATGTACTCATTAGACAACCATATATACCATTTTTAGGCCAAAATCTCTAAAACTTTCCATGAAATCTTATGTTCTAGCATTTTCCCATATTTGACCATGCCGCAAAACAGGTCAAGGTAAACCCAAGGTCACCATTTGAACAGTCTTGGTGGTACTCTAGTACTCCATGCTATTTACCAAGTTTCAGGGCCATAGGTGTATTGGTTCTGGGGAAGAAAAATATTAAAGATTTATCCCGTAAGTGGTAATGGCAGCCAAGCTGGTCATGTGACCTGGACCCTTTGAACAAATTTTCATTCAATCAACCCCTGGAGGCTCTATATGAAATGTGTTCACAATTGGCCCTTTGGCTTTTGAGGAAATGGTTGAAAACGTCAAAATATGAGCAATCTGGATCAAAGGTAAAAAAATGACCCTGACCTCTTGTACTCATAATTCTTCATGAACTCATTAAGACAAATGTATATACCAATTTTTTAGGTCAAAATCTTCAAAACTTTCCATGAAATCTTATGTTCTACCATTTTCCCATATTTGACCTTGCTGCAAAAGGTCAAGGTCAACACAAGGTCATAATTTGAACAATCTTGATAGTACTCAAGTACCCAATGCTACTTACAAAGTCTCAAGGCCATCGGTCAATTGGTTCTGGAGAAAAAGATTTTTAAAGGTATTTACCATATATGGGCGTGGCGGCCATGTTGGTCATGTGTCCAGGACCGTTAGAAAATATTTTCATTCCATCAACCCCTCGAGGCTATATATGAAATTTGGTTTCAATTGGCCCAGTGGTTTAGAGCAGATTGTTTGAAATTGTCGAAATTTGAGATTTCTGGGTCAAAGGTCAAAGAATGACCTTGACCTTTTGTACTCAAAAATCTTCATGTACTCATTAACATGATTCTATGTACCAATTTTTAGGCCAAAATCTTCAAAACTTACCATAAAATCTCATGTTCTAGCATTTTCCCATATTTGACCTTGCCGTAAAAAAGGTCAAGGTCAACCCAGGGTCATAATTTGAACAATCTTGATAGTACTTGAGTACCCAATGCTACATACCGAGTTTAAAGGCCATCGGTCTACTGGTTCTGGAGAAGAAGATTTTTAAAGTTTTTTACCATATATGGGCGTGGTGGCCATGTTGGTCATGTGACCTGGACCGTATGCACAAATTTTCATTCTCTCAACCCCTGGAGGATCTATATGAAATTTGGTTACAATTGGCCAAGTGGTTTTTGAGGAGATTGTTTGATATTGTCAAAATATGAAGAGTTCTGGGTCAAAGGTCAAAGAATGACCTTGACCTCTTGTACTCATAAATCTTCATGTAGTCATTAAGATGACTGTATGTACCAATTTTTAGGCCAAAATCTTCAACAGTTTCCAAGATATCTTATGTTGCAGCATTTTGCCATATAAAAGCATGAGTAAGCAAATTTGACCTTACCGTAAAAAAGGTCAAGGTCAACCCAAGGTCATAATTTGAACAATCTTGGTAGTACTCGTGTACCCAATGCTACATACCAAGTTTCAAGACCATCGACCTATTGGTTCTGGAGAAGATTTTTTCAGGTTTTTACCATATATGGGCATGGCGGCCATGTTGGTCATGTGACCAGGACCGTTTGAACAACTTTTCGTTCCTAAGGTCCCAGGAGGCTCTATATGAAATTTGGTTACAATCGGCCCAGCAGTTTCAGAGGAGAAGTCGTTTGAAATTGTGGACGGACGGACGGACGACGGACGACGGAGCCTTACCATCCTATAAGCTCCCCCGGAGCCTCTGGCTCAGGTGAGCTAAAAATTAAATGAAATTTCAAAGTCCATGAGCTTGAGGTAAAAAAAACTGACAGGGGGGGGGGGGGCCCATGAGCTTGAGGTAAAAAAACTGATGGGTAGGGGAGAGGGGGGGGCTAGGATGATGTATCAAAACCCTGTACCATTATCTAACATCAGTTCAAGTATTATCAACTGAGTCCATCATCGTGGCACTGTGAAATTATGTCTTCATA
Source organism: Ctena decussata (assembly GCA_963989385.1). Lineage (NCBI taxonomy): Eukaryota > Metazoa > Mollusca > Bivalvia > Lucinida > Lucinidae > Ctena > Ctena decussata. The sequence continues at coordinate 82,479,706 of OZ022498.1, read as the reverse complement.
AATATAAAACTTTAACCAAAATCTTTAAGACAAAATTCTAAGTCGATGACCTTGACTTCAAGGTCATCCAGTGGGGTAAGTATAAGGTGTTTTGTAAAAACTCAAAAAAGAGTCTAACATCAGTTCAAGTATAAACTAAATCTCTGCAAAGCATTATGAATAAGTATGCAATTACAAAACTTAAAAAAAGACAAAAATTTCCCAAGTCCCTGACCTTGACATCAAGATCACTGAGCGGGGTTGGGGTAGTACTCTGTAGATCTAACTACAGTGTAAATATAAAAAGAATTCATCTATGGGTTCAGGAGATGTGTGTCTTTAACAAACTTTAACCAAAACATCCAATCAATAAAAAGACAATATTCTAAGTCCATGACCTTGACATCAAGGTCACAGAGAAGGGTGGGAGTAGTACCTTCGAAAACTTTAGACCAATATCTACCTTTAGTGCAAGTATCAAGGGAATCCATCCATGGGTTAAGGAGATACTGGACTTTATAAAACTTTAACCAAAACATCCAGTCCAAAAAAAATACCAATTTTCTAAGTCCATGACCTTGACATCAAGGTCACGGAGTGGGGTGGGGGTGGTACCCTGTTAAACCTTAGACCAATATCTAACTACAGTGCAAGTATCAAAAGAATCCATCCATGGGTTAAGGAGATATAGGTCTTTAAAAAACTTTAACCAAAACATCCAATCCGAACGCGGACGCCGACGCCGTGGTGACAACAATAGCTCTTCCTGAACTTTCGTTCAGGCGAGCTAAAAACGCTAAAAAAGTGTTCTTTCCATTCAAACTCTCCCAACCTTCCAGCCAAACTCTCCCAACCTTTCAACAAAAAATATCAGTGTATTTGGTTATAAAGTCATAAAACACTTAACGAGATGACCTCTTAACGGGCTCGTTAGGCTAACGATGCTTTGAACAACTGGGCCCAGATTATTTGGCTTAAGCAACCATTTATTTGGCTGGATCATCAAATCCCATCCTTATCTGGACCTCCACTCTTCTTCAAAAGGGACATTATTCTACAGCAAAAGATACTGTAACAAAGCCAGTTTATCATCAGTGGCAACATGGACCATCTTGCTCATGTCAGAGGCATAGCTGTTCAGATTATTATTTCTAATGTTCCATATGCAGAGTTTGCAAACAAGCGACCACTATTGTGACTTTTTTTTAAAAAAATGAACATTAAGGTGAATGAGTACACTTGAAAGGGCAGCAACTCTACCTTTTTCATTTACACCTCCCTTTTGAACGGGGTTAAATCTTAGAGAAAAGAATTTGCTCCCTTTTGACCAAATTCTTTCCTGAAAGAGTAGACCCCTTTTCAGATGGGCTTGACCCTAGAAACCAGAGGACCCATGGTCCTGTATCGCTCACCTGAGCACTGAGGTTATGTTGAAAAAACTTTAGTTGTCACAACAACAAAACTACATGCACAACAGCAATAAAACACACCATTTATGTAGAAGATAATATCATAAACATTTATGCAAAAAAGATTCAGCTTTATCCCCCTTTATGGCTTCTGAGAAGAAGATTTTTGGCAAAAAAAAAAAAAATGAAAATCTGGCCTTTCGGTTGCAATGGCAACCAATCAAAATCAGAGATTTAGGCAAAATTCATATGGCTGGTAGAAGACTACTCCAGGAACATTTTGTAAAGCTTTTGTCAAAATATCTGCAGTAACACAGAAACAAATGCAATATTTCCAATTTCCCCATAGTCAGTCTATGGAAACTCTAAGTTGCCATAGCAACAAATTCACCTTTGCACGTGAGCAAAGGTAAAATAAAACACAATTTAGGTAGAGGCTAATGTCATTAACATGTATGCAAAGTATCAGTTTCATCCCTTTTAAGGCTTCTGAGGAGAAGATTTCGTAATATTTTTTAAAAAATTTTCCCTTTATTTTGCCATGGCAACCAATCAAATTCAGCGATTTGGACAAAACTCATATGAATCATAGAGGACGACTCAAGGAACATTTTTATAGAAAAAAATTCTAAATAACTGATGTGAGACAGCAAAAATTGCCAATTTTCACTTTCCCCATTATAGGTCAATGGAAACTATAAGTTGCCATAGCAACCAGAGTTCTGATCGGATTCGAAGAAAAAACATACTTTATGTAGAGGCTAATGTCATTTACATGTATGCAAAGTATCAGCTTCATACCCCTTATGCCTTCTGAGGAGAAGATTTTTGAATATGTTTTTCTAAAGTTTAGTCTATATATTGCCATGGCAACCAATCACATTCTGCGACTTGGTCAAAATTCAAATGAATCGTAGAGGACAACTCAAGAAACATTTCTGTAGACAAAAATCCAAATAACTGCAGTGAGATAGCAAAAAATTGCCAATTTCCATTCAATGGAAATTATAAGTTGCCATAGCAACCAAACTGCTGGAGCAATTGCCATGACAAACAGTAAGTAAATAGAGGCTAGTACATAGCAACCAAAGTTCCAAAGCGATTTGGATAAACTACAGTCCTATTGGTTCCACCTGCCTATAGATGCTACATATGAAATTTGGTAACAATGAGCCTTGTAGTTTCAGAAGAGATGTCGTTTGAAAATGTTGACGAACGGACGGACAGACGGATGACAGATGCCTGCCTATACTATAAGCTCACCTGTGAGCCTTCGGCTCAGGTGAGCTAAAAACAAACAGGAAGACCAAAGATTTTCCCCTTTGTATGAATGGTGCAAAAACATAGAGGTGTACTCATACACATTAAGTTGTGAAAAAAAAGAAAATGCAATAATTTGTTGTGTAGTAGTACTCGGCTATTATTTGAGACACATAAAGATGAAACAGCTTAATTATTGCTTAATAACCTTAAACTTGAGCCGCGACACGACAAAACCAACAAAGTGGTTGTGCGGCCAGTGCAGACTCAGATCAGCCTGGGCATTCGCCCAGTCTGATCAGAGTCTTCGCTGTCCGCATGGGGGTAGCTTAGACCCTTAGCTACGTTTTGTGCCTTTAACAAAGAGTCTGATCAGACTAGGCTGATGCCCAGGCTGATCTGGGCGCACAACCACATTGTGGGTTTTCTCGTGTCACGGCTCAAATGAATAATTGTGACACGTTAAGGTGAATGAACACACATGCATGTTTTACTGCCATTTTTACCAAGAGAAACAGCAATGATTTCTTGTTTACCTTCTGCAATGGCAAAGCCCTTTCAAAAAGGAGTCAACTTTTAAAGGGATGAATCTGCTCCTAGAAGAGCAAACTCATCCCTTTGAAAGTAGACTCCTTTGTAAGAGTTGACTCACACTGAGAAGAATTGGAAGGCAGAAAAAATAGTAGAGCTGCCTCCCCTGAAGGTGTATTATCAGTTTACTTTAACCAATTAATGTATTGATCCTAATGATCTGGACCCAGTTCTTCAAAGCAACCTTAGCCTAACGAGCTCGTTAAGAGGTCAACTCGTTAAGTGTTTTATGACTTTATAACCAAATACACTGATATTTTTTGTTGAAAAAATGTGAGAAGCTTTTGCAGTAACTTCTCACATTTTTTCAACAGTGCAAAAGCTTCTCACATTTTTTCAACAAAAAATATTAGTGTACTTGAAATATTAATTTTCGAAATTTTAACGAAATGTTAACTAACGACGTCGTTAGTTTTGAACAACTGGGCTAGGTGCATGTCACAATATGTAGGGCCACTAGGTATGTACAGCTGGTGGTACAATGCAGAAGTATATACTTGAATAAATACACAATATTACTTCGTACAAATATACAGTGAAATGACCAGAGGTTGAGTTTAGCCATAATTCTGTTACATGTACATTACTTTTTCTCCCCATGAACACTGGGTATCCAAAGAATTTTTTAAAGAAATAAGTAAAATTGATATTTTTTTATGTTTCTCTGAAAAACGTATGTAGCTGGATGCTGTAGCTAAATTAATTTACAGAAAGTATTTTATTCCCAATATTTGGGGTATCTTGAAACTTTACAACTTCTGGGCCCCAAAAGGGAATGTCGCCAGCCAGCAAGTTTACGACTTTGTACAAAACACCACAATATCACAAAAAGCTTTATCTTTATTACATAAATAATCCTACAGTTATATACAGTAATAACAGAGCCCTAGAAAAAAAGGTGCCCTGATGGTAATCCTCCATAAGAAATGTACATTGGAGCTGCGACACGAGAAAACCAACAAAGGGGTTGTGTGCAAAGCAAAGACTCAGATCAGCCTGGGCATCTGCCCAGTCTGATCAGAGTCTTCCCTAAGCGCTGAACGGTTAGCTAAGGGTCTAAGCTAGCACCATGCAGACAGTGAAGACTCTGATCAGACTGGGCAGATGCCCAGGCTGATCTGAGTCTCCGCTGGGCACACAACCAATTTGTTGGTTTTCACATGTCGCTGCTCATTTTGTTACCTCATGAAGAATTTACAAAAACTATTTCAAAATAATCTACCAAACTTCCCTTTAAATGGATGCAGTAAAACTTCGCTAATGGACTATGCTCTAAGTCTTAAAAATCCTGGGCCCAGTTGTTCAAAACTAACAATGTCTTAAGTAAATGAAACGTTACTTTTTCAATCATATTACATGTATATGCAAAAACACTGCCATACTTTTTTTCTGAGAAATGTATGGAGCTGTTGGAAGGCAAAAATTCTCACATTGTTTCCGTAAAAATATTAACACTAATGTCACTTGTTTTATGTGTACCAGACCTAAGGAATCCCTGACTAACACCTTCATTTAGCTAACAAAGCTTTGAACAACTGGGTTCTGGGCTATGCAATGTACAAAATGCAAAGAACTAACAACAGAAGCTAAAATGCAATCATGAACACAGCAAAACATTTTGCACTTTCTAAATGGAGATGGTCCTCATTAGCCTTGGGCTTTCGATCAAATCCTTGTCTATTTCTTTTGTACCTTGTACTCTGAATTTGATGAATACAATATTGTTTAAACCAAAACACTGGAAACTGTACACATAATGACATGAGCCCCCCATGAGAGAATAGGTGCCTGTGAGCATATGAGCCCACCAAACTGTTTGATCATCCTGCACACATGCATTGTCTAATCAACATGCTGGTACTGCTGAAACAATAGCTAATGCCACAACTATTTCAAATTGGGGTAAAATGAGCCGTGACACGAGAAAACCAACAAAGTGGTTGTGCACCCAGTGCAGACTCAGATCAGCCTGGGCATCCATCCAGTTTGACCAGACTCTTCTTTAAGTGCTCAAAGGGTAGCTAAGGGTCTATGCTACCTCCTTGCGGACAGCGTAGACTCTGATCAGACTGGGTGGATGCCCAGGCTGATCTGAGTCTGCGCTGGGTGCACAACCACATTGTTGGTTTTGTCGTGTTGTGGCTCAAATGTATTGTCTCTTGCAGAATATTTGAGCCATGACATGACAAAACCAACAAAGTGGCTTGTGCACCCAATGAAGACTCAGATCAGCCTGATCATCCACCCAGTCTATTCAGAGTTTTTGCTGTCCGCATGGACCTAGCTTAGGCCCTTAGCTACCCTTTAAATGCACAGCGAACTGATCAGACTGTGTTGGATGCACAGGCTGATAAGAGTCTTCGCTGGGCACATATTTGTTGATTTTGTAGTGTCACTGCACAGAGACAGGTAAAAGTCACAAGACTGACAATTCATGTATTAAATCATTCTACCATAAATATCAGGACTTTCTAGCATATATATCATTGTAAAAACAATACAAGAAATGATCTTGATTAATTCAAATTTGGGCTGAGTGTCATAAACCAGTCATAACAAACATCCAAACCTCCTACACAATGATACAATATTAAAGTATTATACAAAAGGCTTTCACTTTTTAAAGGTAACAGTTATAAAGGCACTCTCATCCAAAACTACTTTCAGGAGCATGAATGTTTCAATATACCTTAAGAAACACTTGCTAAGCTGACAATATTCAGCAGCTCACACAGGAAAATTGAACAATTTCACAACAAGATCTGCCTTCCATACCCTGCTTTAAAATCTGATTCAGAACAAGACCTGTCACAGGGCCAGGATAGCTCGCCTGACAGCGCCTTGCCCATCACATAAAAAACTTTAACGTAAAACTTTAACATTTTGCTAACTCCGCCGCCACCGCCAACACCAGGCCCCTGCTGATGCGGAGGGTAGCGCAATAGCTCTTCCTGAACTTCGTTCAGGCGAGCTAAAAAGGACAATATTTATCCTAGACATTCAAACTCCTCCAGCTAAATGTACTGTAGGCTGCTTAAATTCAGAAAGAATTGTGTTTTCCTAATATTCATGGTTCTGCTGGCATGAATTCAGGAACGCGCCGATATTTCCAAAACCAAAGCAGCCATGAATTCTAACAAAGCCTGCCTTGAGAGAAAATAAAAAATTACATTGAATTATTCACCAGCAGATCTCTGCAATGTGAAAGTAAATGCGGATATTGTTCCCAAAACAGATGATGTCAGACAGTTTTTCCTCTACATCAGCTGTGGGCAAATTTATTTTTCAATTTCTGTGATTAGAAGGTGTTAGAACAGAAATAGGTCAGCTCTATCTGTATTTTGTAAGGGTAATGTCACTAAAGGAACCAAACAGGGAGTAACAAAGTTGTTTCCCTTTGTAAAAATGGATGAAAAAAACATAAAGGTGTACCCATAAACATATAATTCCCTGGTATGGATACCCTACTGCATAGCCAGCTGTAGTCAAGCACAAGTTTCTATTCCTAGGCCGGCAAATCATTGGAATCCACATCTTCAATAACAATCTTGCTCCTCCGACAAAAACATAGACATCCATTGGAGCACTGCTGCCAGCGTGAGAATTGCTGCTTTTGTTGAATAGTGGCACGTGATTTCTTGGACTTCAGGGCTTCATTCTGTGCATTGTCGTAGTAGTTTAGTTCTTTCACATACCTAGGACAAAAGAACAAGAGTTCCAGGTAACCCGTTTTTATGTTAATCCTGGAATGATTTTATTTCTCTTAAAAAATATGACAAGATAAAACCAACAAACTGGCATGTGCACCACGTGAAGCCTCAGATCAGTCTGGGCATCCGCCCAGCCTGATCAGTGTCTTCACTGTGCATATAAAGGGTAGCTAGGTCTAAGCTATCTCCATTTTACAGCAGTCACTAAATGTTAGCACTATCTGAGGTATTTAAAAGATGAAAATTGCCAAAATAAAAGTTCCCCAATGTTCAAATTTCAACACCTTTATATAGCTTGGGATATATCTAAAATTGTGACAAGGCCAAAATAAACAAAGCCAATATGCCATTATCATAAAGCCACCAAAATCTGATACTGCATATCTTAAGTGTTTTATGTTTCACCAACACTGCTATTGGCATCAATGTAAACTTACTATTTCACAATTTAGGCTAAGTTTGATATGATGTATCTTGACTCTGAGGGGACAAAAAGTTCTGTAAAATGTATTTATAGCTTTTCAACCATACTTAGTCTACCTGTTTTATGATTGCCACAGAAGAACTGCCAAAATTAATTTTCTTGTAAACATATAAATACGCTTGTCTTTGAAGAATTACCAATGGTCCTTGTGAGAAATAGAAGTGTGTCTTTAAAAAGAACATGTTACAGTAGAGAAAGTGACTTAATTGCTGCATGCATGCAGACACACACAAAGAGCATCACATAAGCTTTCCTTTGCTTCTCAAAGGCACATTCAAAGGAAGAAATGGAAGACCACCTACCATTCTGGAGGCCATTTATTTTTCTCAATAAACTTGATGTTATCTGAGTTTAGCCTCTGGAACGTCTTCATGTAGCGCTGTCTCAGCTGTAGATAGTGGTTACACAGGTACTTCAGACACCAATCACTCAGGCTGTCAGCATTATGTAACTGAAGAGTAAATGTAACATTTTTAACTAGAACATGTGAGCAGGGGCTCACGTATACCCCCGGCCAGCGCCACCGCAAAATAAAAACACATTTCATACAAGCAAATGTTTACTAACAGACTGACAGACAGATGGACAATCTATTACAAATCCAGTGAAAGGCCTATAAACAAATACCAAAAGGTTCCATTAAAATAAATGCAAATTATGTTACTAAAATTTAAACGTAAGATTACATAAACTTCTATGTCTGCGACCTTGACCTAAAGTCAGCAGCAGCATCCCAATGATGTCAACTGATCAGTTTAAAGCTAGATGTAAACCTTATAACATAGCAATCTGAAAATTTTTTACATAAATTTTCCCATTTATTTCATTGGAGTGAGAGATGAGAAAAAGAAAAAAAAAAAGAAGGCCAAAAGAAATCTTAGCATCTTGATTTTCTTTCCACCAATATGTATGGCCATTCTCAAGATGTATACAAAATTTGAAGACTGTGGATTCATGAGAACAGAGAAATCTGTGACAAAAAATTAGAGAGAAAGAAAAAAAGGACAAAGGGAATGAAAAGCAGGGGGAGGCTGATTCTCTCTTACACAGTACAACTTGTCATACACAACGTTTAAACCAAATTTCAAAATCCAAGCTAAAGTGGTTCCTAAGAAATCTTTGACAGAAATTTTATTGGAGAGAAAGAAAAAATGGACAAACAATGAGAATGATAAGCAGGAAGAGGCTGATTTTATCTTACATGATACAGCTATTCACACCCAACATTTGTACTGAATTTCAAATTTCTAGCTGTAGTAGTGCCTGAGAAATCTGTGACAAAAATTTAATTGGAGAGAAAGAAAAAATGGACAAACAAAGGGACTGATAAGCAGGAGGAGGCTGATTCTCTCTTACACAGTACAACTAGTCATACCCAAGGTTTGTACCAAATTTCAAAGTCCTAGCTGTAGTGGTTCCTGAGAAGTCTGTGACAAAACTTTAATTGGAGAGAAAGAAAAAATGGACAAACAAAGGGACTGATAAGAAGGAAAAAGGCTGATGCTCTCTTACACCGTACAACTAATCATACCCAACGTTTGTACCAAATTTCAAAGTCCTAGCTGTAGTGGTTCCTAAGAAGTCAGAGACAAAAATTTAATTGGAGAGAAAGAAAAAATGAACAAACAAAGGGACTGATAAGCAGAAGGCTGATTCTCTCTTACACAGTACAACTAGTCATACCCAACGTTGTACCAAATTTCAAAGTCCTAGCTATAGTGGTTTCTGAGAAATCTGTGACAAAAATTAATTGGAGAGAAAGAAAAAATGGACAAACAAAGGGACTGATAAGCAGGAGAAGGCTGATTCTCTCTTACACCGTACAACTAGTCATACCCAAGGTTTGTACCAAATTTCAAAGTCCTAGCTGTAGTGTAGTGGTTCCTGAGAAATCTGTGACAAAACCTTAATTGGAGAGAAAGAAAAAATGGACAAACAAAGGGACTGATAAGAAGGAGAAGGCTGATGCTCTCTTACACAGTACAACTCGTCATACCCAAGGTTAGTACCAAATTTCACAGTCCTAGCTTAGTAGTTCCTGAGAAATCTGTGACAAAAAATTAATTGGAGAGAAAGAAAAAATGGACAAACAAAGGGACTGATAAGCAGGAGAAGGCTGATTCTCTCTTACACTGTACAACTAGTTATACCCAACGTTTGTACCAAATTTCAAAGTCCTAGCTTTAGTGGTTCCTGAAAAGTCTGTGACAAAAATTTAATTGGAGAGAAAGTAAAAATGGACAAACAAAGGGAATGATAAGCAGGAGAAGGCTGATTCTCTCTTACACAGTACAACTAGTCATACCCAACATTTGTACCAAATTTCAAAGTCCTGGCTGTAGAGGTTCCTGAGAAATCGGTGACAAAACTTTAATTGGAGAGAAAGAAAAACTGGACAAACAAAGGGACTGATAAGCAGGAGAAGGCTTATATTCTCTTACACTGTACAACTAGTTATACCCAACGTTTGTACCAAATTTCAAAGTCCTAGCTTTAGTGGTTCCTGAAAAGTCTGTGACAAAAATTTAATTGGAGAGAAAGTAAAAATGGACAAACAAAGGGAATGATAAGCAGGAGAAGGCTGATTCTCTCTTACACAGTACAACTAGTCATACCCAACATTTGTACCAAATTTCAAAGTCCTGGCTGTAGAGGTTCCTGAGAAATCGGTGACAAAACTTTAATTGGAGAGAAAGAAAAACTGGACAAACAAAGGGACTGATAAGCAGGAGAAGGCTTATATTCTCTTACACTGTACGACTAGTCATACCCAACGTTTGTACCAAATTTCAAAGTCCTAGCTAAAGCGGTTCCTGAGAAATCTGTGACAAAAAAATTATTGGAGAGAAAGAAAAAATGGATAAACAAAGGGACTGATAAGCAGGAGAAGGCTGATTCTCTCTTACACGGTACAACTAGTCATACCTAACGTTTCTACCAAATATCAAATACCCTTACTGTAGAAATTTTTGAGATATCTTTGACAGAAAATTAATTGGAGAGAAAGAAAAAAAAGATAAATAAAGGGAATGATAAGCAGCAGGAGGCTGATTCTCTCTTACACCGTACAACTAGTCATACCCAACGTTTGTACCAAATTTCAAAGTCCTAGCTTTAGTGGTTCCTGAGAAATCTGTGACAGAAAAAATGTTAACATACACACAAACATATTAACGGAAAGACCAAAAACTATATACCCCCTATATACTTCGTATACCTGGGGTATAATAAGACTGATAAATAAATGTAGCGTTTTCAATGCACCTGAACACACTTGAAGAGTAAATGTAACATTTTTAACATAACTGAAGAGTAAATGTAACATTTTTAACATAACTGAAGAGTAAATGTAATGTATTTAACATAACTGAAGAGTATATATAATATTTTTAACATAACTGAAGAGTAAATGTAAGGTTTTTAACATAAATGAAGAGTAAATGTAATGTTTTTAACATAACTGAAGAGTATATGTAATATTTTGATCATAACTGAAGAGTAAATGTAATGTTTTTAACATAACTGAAGAGAAAATGTAACATTTTTAACCTAACTGAAGAGTAAATGTAACCCTTTTAACACTTTTAAAAGTGTCAAAAATGAATATAGCTGAATTTGCAAACAGCGTAGATCCAGATGTGGTGGCTCATAATGAGCTGCCTCATCTGAACCTACACTGTGTGCTCTCTAGTTTTGAATTCTCAATATGATAAACCTAAAGCTTCTGAAATTTTGCAGATGAAAATGTTGTTGTCTGCTTTTTTTTTGGCACTTAGGGTTGAAATTTTATGTAGCTTCCTGTGATTAGACAAGATTTTCCCATTTGAAGACTGGAAGGTTTGAGATCCTGTAGCAACAGAATTTCTTAACCAATCTGCCATTTAATACCCACCAAAGGGATGCTAATATGTAATCTGGTTGATATTGGCAGCCAGGCCTCTGCCAAACTCTTGTTCTGAACTGTGGACAACAATAGCACCACAGGAGCTTTCCCACCTTATAAGCTCCCCATGAACCTGTGGCCCTGAGGAGCTAATAAAACATGTCTGAACCTAGATGGAAGTCACTTTCAAAATTATGTAAGTCAAAAATGCATTTGATAAAATTACCATTGCTTTAACACTAGCTGATAATAAGAAACAAAGTTCTTAGCATTTTTTTTTGTTTGTTTACCTGGGCGGGCTCAAAAATATCTAAAACCTCCTCTAGAATGTCTTCTCCTTGGCTGGCTCCCATCATCAACTCCTCCACTACACTTGCCTCCACTAGTTTGACAAGTCGTGGAAGACAGAATCTGTTCCCAATCTCTATCACACCAAGACAGTCAATGTGACCTTCTGGGGCCAGGTCATCAGTATACAGAAACTCTCTCAAAGCCAGAAAGCATTCCTTACTGATTCCAGGAAAATGTATCTGCAAATACATGTGCTGCAAGTTAGCCCACTGCCTTCTTACATAAAAATATGATTTCTTCGGAAACTGGTTTCTTTCTGATGCCAAGAAATTCATACAGTATAAATTATCAAACCACAGAGTTATATATAAGGGAGGGGTTCTATAATACTTTTGAGAATTTCTGTTATATATGTTATGTCCTCTATTTACAGCTGCCCAGAGAGGCATTGTGGCTCTTCAATTGCCACACTTTATGAAGAGTTTTGTTTAGTGGAAGTTCAGTAGACGTGACATAAGAGCTAAAATAATAGACTTAGGTTTACATCGCGTTGATACAAGCTGAAGATCGATTTAAACTACAAGCTATATAATGACTGAGTATTTGAAAATAATGTGGGATAATTCTTTTCATTTCTTTTTGTTAACAGACACATTCATCTGACCCTCATCTGAACCATCCTGTTCAGGCCATTCAGATGAGTGGTCACAAGAAGATTTTTATTCATGTTTAACAAAAATGATTTCTTACTAACTTTAAATACTTTTTCTTACTTACAGCTCTGGCCCAATTGATGCTATTCTCAATTTATACGGTGCCTGTGACTTACCACATCAGCAGATGCTTCCATGAAATTATCATTAAACATAGCATACATCATCTCACATCTCGCCACCAGCAATGGTTTGTGGGCTGGTACTGTACCATCATCTACCTTAAACTTTATATCTGTAAAATCAGAGAAAATCATAGGCTTCAAATGCAAAACATGAAGAGGAATCATACAACATGTTGCTACAGGGACTCAGATCAACCTATGCATGAACACAGTCTGATTACTCTTTCCTATTTGCACACACAACCTATGAATCACGGGAAACTATCACATTTATAGTGATGAGCGATCAGACTTGAGTACTAGCTTCACATCACCAAAATTTTAGCATAATTCAGTAGTCCATAAACAAACAATTAGCTTTGAGACCTGTTTACTAACTGATGATATCCAGTTGAAAATAATAAGACACAGCATCTCAACATAAATGGCATATTTTACTCTTACATCTTATTTCTCCATTTAATTATATGCTGCAGCCCCTAATAACAACCGCCTTTGTCTTAATCAAAATTTGCTATGTTTGTGACAGCCTATACAATTAACATTCTTGTTACACAAACAAAGCGGTCACTTCTACTTTTTTTTATAAGCTGATAAACAATTAAGGTGTAGGGATACACTTCCATGGTATGACCCCCAATTTACCAGGCAGACAATTTCAACAGGCTAGCATCTGCTTCACTGGTAAGTGAATCTGTTTTAAAATGAAGGCTATTCCTTTCGCTACACGGAATTAAAAAATCTTAAGAACAAGTATCTTAACTTTCAGTTTGTAATGTCACTGAAATACTGGCTGAGCATGGCAAACATCGTATGCCCTGGCAGGCATGAATGATGGTAAGGCTCTATTACCACAGCAACTACAGGATGTAGGAGTTCCTATTGATGCCACTGTCATATTGAAATGTCATTCTGCCAAGGTTCTAAGCACAATTGTAGCCTGTAATTTCACAGTTGCTATGGTAACAGCTCTATCACCTCATTGGCATCTGCTAGGGAAAACAGTGTTTGCCATGCTCCACTTGAATTATAAGTGAGAGCTATATGACAAAGATATAAAGTGTGATTTTCTCAAACCTATTTCATTCTAAAATACTTTAATCTTCTCCCTCTGCAAGTAGTCTCTCATTTAAAGGTAGCCCCTAATGAGAAGGGAGGTAATTACTTCTAGATCAGAGAGATCTCCCTTGGAGGTGTATCCATATACAGTAAGATAACAAACCTGCAAGAAATTCTTTCTTCAAAGCCACATCCCTCAACTTATTTTTCCTTGACTCCAGAAACTGTTTCTCCAGCTCAGAGTTCAAGTATGCCTCATCAGATTGTATATTCATGATCTGTAATATCAGGTCTGACAACTGCAACAACTGGGCAGCCACTTTGGCATCCTCTAAACAATCAAAGTCTTCTTTTGCTTTCCCTGTATACAAGTACTCCAAAACATACTGGAATCCCCTGGGGGAAATGTCAGAGTTCAAGGTCACACATGTCAAGGACATGACCTCACCAGGTTCATATGGATTATCACAGGGTTTATTTGGTTCAATCAAGGCAAAAGCTGGGTGATTTCCAACAATGGTATCCCTGGGTGAGACTTCATTATCATTTAAATTTAATGCACTGACTTCATTTGTGGGAATTTCTTCATGTTCAATCAAAGCTTTTACATCAGTTTCTTGATTTTTTCTATTCTGACTAGAGTCACTTAATACTCTACTTGTTTTTCTCTCATTTGAATTGTTCAAGTCAAGATTAAATAAATCCTCAAAGATTTTTGCACCTACAGTGAGACAAATTTTATGAGCTCTGAAGCATTGCCCTCGAACAATAAAAACAACATCACCCTCCGACTGATTAAACAACAGTTTGTTCCAGTCATTATGTAATGTTGATGGAGGGACCGTCACTTTGGGCAGATGAAGCTGAGGTGGCTTCATGGGAGCTTGCATTTGTGGGTACTGAACCCTCCGCAGCTGTGCACTCCAGAATCGTATCTTTCTTTTCTCCACCATTGCTGCACGAATGACATTATTAAAGACATCTTCAACTCCATATTTATTTAGGACACTGCACTCGTAGTAAGGTGCTCCTATCTCCTTGGCAACAGCACGACCTTCATCTGGGGTCACAATGTCTTCTTCATGCACAATCCTGCAAATTTGTTAAAAATTCTAATAAGGACTGCCTCATTGAGGCAGTTTTTAAGTTGATGTGTACATTTTCAGGGGAAGTAACTCTGCTATTTTCAGTCTTAACTCTCTTCTCAATGGGGATCAACTCTTAAAGGAAAGAATTTGCTCCTTTAAATTGTTTCCTTTAAGAGTTGACTTCTTTTTGAAGAGTATTGTCATCTAGGGAAGCAAACAGAAAGGCCTAAAAGTTGCCCCCCTTTTTATACCCCGCCACACGTTAGTGGTGGGGTATTATGTGTTCACGTTGGCCGTCTGTGTGTGTCTGTCTGTTGTCCATTTGTCTGTCCGTCCATCATACGTACGTCCATCCATCTGCACTTCCTTTCCGTGTGATGACTTAAGTATTTATCAACGGATTTCTTTCAAATTTTGCACATGTATTTGTATCAAGAATGTCTCACTTGGAATAAATGGGAAAATTTCGATAATTTCTGACAGAGTTATGGCACTTGTCAATGTTTAAAAAATGGTTTTTGGCTTCTAGTACCTTTACTTCATGTATTTTGAGTATCATGATGAAACACTGAAATGATCAAAGTAACAATAGCTTTGCATTACCATAAAAATTTTGTCCTCGGAGGTTGTCTGCCCCTGCCCCGGGGCTATATACATGTATAAAATCATGAAAAAAAATCTGTATAAATTATGAGTTGAAGCAGTTCTTCTGCTAAGGCAGGGGTGACAGCAAAATCCTCAAAAAAAAAAAAAATTAGAGCAAGTGAGCTGTGGCTCACATATACTCCCGAACATTGTCAAATGAAACCATACTCAATGTAAAATAAACCACAAAAGCTAATGGGTGGACAAACAGACTTAAAATCTGTATTAACTTTAGTAATAGCCATATACTGACCCTTTAAAACAAACTTTATAAAAATGTTAACATACAATACAAATTTTGAAGACTGTTACCATGACTTAAATATATGATTCCTCCTGATTAACATAATATAGACAAATGGATGAAAAGCCCATATACAGAAGAACTTCAATTGCTCGAACCCTGATGGCTCGTTAACCCTGCCTGGCTGGAACTCTTTTGTAGGTCCTAGAGGTCTTTTTATATAGAATTTAACCCTGGATGGTTAGAAATACCCTTCGCTGGAACTAATTTTTATGGTGCCACGCCTGTTCAAGCCAATGAAGTTCTATTGTACTTGTTTATCCCGAGTACAATCAATCTACACATATAAAGCAAATGATTTTATGTGATGCTATAATATACTAACTTGTATAACAGCCCCTTATCAATAGTGAGATAGTCCTCATCTCTGTACATGTACCTCAGGTCACCTTGGCAACCAGCAATCACCACTGGGGTGGTAGGGGCCTTATGACGGATCTCGGGAATCCAGATCTTTGTGACATTTTGCAGAGATTTACGCTGACACAAGCTAAAGCACAGCAACACCACATCTGCACTGTAAATAAATAATGTAGAATATAGTTCCTTGCATATGCTACAATTGGGTCCTATGAAGGGTGTAACACTATAATTGAAAGCCTTTAAATTGAGACTGAACATCAAAGAAATATAAAGGCAAATGAGCATTAAATGCTCATTTGCCTTATATTTCTTTGTAGTTTAATGAGAGCCATGAAAGGCTAAGGTTATATCCAAAATAGCATTATAATGAGTTGTTTTATAATGCAGCTCCGCTGTATGTATGAATGTAAGAATATGCAGCTAAGCCAGGTCCCAAAATAAATGCTCGATAGCAAATTCTATACTGTGACTATTTAACAGAAAGTATTATTTTGTAACTCATAAATCCTGCATATTGTGAATACCGTAATCGACCTTATTAGCGCCCTGTGCGCTTAACTTTTTCAAAATGGCGGCAAATACTTGTAGAAAACTTTCTTTCTTATTAGCGCACATTTTAATAGGTTATTTTATATTGAAAGGAACCAATTTAAAGGTAAAGCATCAGAGAAAAGCTGCTTATAGGCAGCTTTTCTCTGATGCTTAACCTTTAAATTCATAGAGAAGCTTTAGAAAATAATGATGTAGTCTGTTGCATTTTCAGCTCTTGTAAACAAGCAAACAAAGTAAAAACTACATGCATTTATAGTCCTATGTCTCACAAATTGCCATGGTGTGCGCTTATAGGGGCATGTGCGCTAATTAGGTAGAATACGGTAAATGGTTTATCAACATCATCCTACTGAGCTTTGTAAGAAGCTTAAAATCCTCAAGAAATTCCATTTAATCTTAATAACCCCCGACAGCAAGGGGCGTTATTTAGAATCTAAAGAGTAGCAAACCAGCCACTGACAAAATACTTCTTATAAACAGCATTAAGGTGAATGGATATACCTGCAGAGGAAACAATTCCACTTTTTTTTCTTTTTCTGCATCCCTTCTCAGTAAGGGTCAACTCTAAAAGGTAAGAATTTGCTCCTCTAGGAGCAAATTCTATCCTTTAAGAGTAGACCCCATTTCAGAGAGATTACTCATAAAGAGAAGTAAACAGGAATTCATACAAGTTAATAAAACATTATTAAAGGAAAAGAGGAAGGGGGCATTTATTAGAGCAGGGGTGTTTTTAAGGATTAATACAGTGTACCATCTTACATACCCTTTGTAGGCAAATCTCCTGTCCTTGTCATGGTAGCCAAAGGTATCCCATAGTCGGAGTGAGACATTCACACCATCTACTTCCACAATGGACTTCTCCAGAATCTGAAATAAGACATGACAACCAATGCTTTGGTATAAGGTAATTTCCCTTCTTTGTTATTAATGAAATAAACCAAATTTATATAATTAATAAAAAAATTATGATATACATTTGGGGTAGTTCATAAGTGTGATTCTCATTTATTCAATTGTTTCCATCCAAAAACTTTCAGCAGTTCAGGATCAAGACACTGTTTTACAAACCCTTTTTTTTAACCACTTTATATGTGGAAAGGTATGTAGTTACAGTAAAGTATATGCAAGTAATTCTGCAACATGATTCATTTTAATTCAATGTACATCATATTCTTTTGCTGTTTTTCAATGAGAGATACCTTCTGTGACTTTCTCTTTGTTTCCCATACATAAACCTCTTCCAAATGGGGTCTTCTCTTACAGGAAAGAATCAGCCCTTTAAGGGAAAGGTGTCTTAAAATCAAAATGGTGGTGTTGCTCTTCTGAATTTGTATATATATATATCTACACAGCTCCAGATAGGCTTATTTTTCTATGATAATTTTTCTAGTTGCTCCTTCCAAACATAATGCTGTGTACCCGCAATTAACCATTAAATTTTTATCTGTGGGTGTGGCCAGTTATTTACTTAATCATATTTTTCTGTAGAAATTCTTGTCTGTGATTCAGCCAGCAATTTCATGTACCGTAAAAATTCTAAATATTGGGACACCAAAAATAATTACCATAAATGTCCTAAAATTGGAACAGTTTGGTTTTAAAGTGCAGTAATGTGTCCGAAAAATGCAAATGGGATGGCAAATAATGTAAACCCTGATCAGACTGCTCCTTGAGGAGCAGTCTGATCAGGGCTTGTACTATTTGCTCAGACCTAACTGTCCCAATATATAGAGGTTTTACGGTAGCTGCATAAGTTCATTTTGTAAAACCAGCAGGAAAGGTACCTAAGCAGTAATGACACCTGCAATCTGACTAAAACAAGATCAAAGCCTTTCATCAGCTCACAAAAACTCTGAACTTATTGTGATCTAGCTTCCAAAAGTAAAGACTTCAATGAGACCGTGAAAATGAGCACAGTGATATTTGACTTGATTTTGATGCTTAACGTCCACGGTAAACAACTACGGTCATGTCGGGACGGTCAGTTAACCTAACCACACTATTCCTGGGCAGGCTTAGACCTCCTAAGCGGTTAACCAGTACTAAGTGCACATACTTTCACCAGTAACTGACAACTGCCCTTCTTGAATCAGCGGAAGGAGAAACGAAAGTATGTGGCCAGACCGGGATTCGAACCCAGGACCTCTGACTTACGAGTCAGGTGCCCTACCGATTGCGCTACCCGGCCCGGCGAGCACAGTGATATAAGCTGCAGTTCAAAAAAAATCTTTTTCTCTGTCTAACAGCTGAATGTAACAGTATCCATGATGACATGCTTAAATGTCTTGTCATTCACAGCTGGTAAAATTGTGTCAAGTTTAGTACATATGTACTCCAAATATTTGGACATTTTGTCCATTTCTAAAATGTAGTCTTCCATCTTCAAATGTAAATATTGTATTAATTCTAACAAACACCCCCCTGCTCTTATAAACACCCCTGCTCTAATAAATGCCCCCTGCCTTTTCCAAAAAGTAATATTATAATGACCTGTCATCCCCTATGTTTTTCATCAGTGTTACAAATGTGAATAAAATGATTTCCTGTTTGTTTCTCTGGCTCTTTCAAACTGGGTCTACTCTAGGCAAATTCATTCCTTTAAGAGCTGAACCCTGCTGGAAGTGGGGAGAGGGGCCAAAAACCGAAAATAATAGAATAATTACTTCATTTGAAAGTATATCCATTCACCTTAGTTCTGTATCAGTGTCTGATTTATGCTCTAAATGCCCACAGGGTGTTTTATAGGATTAATATGGTAAGACAATTTATCCTATCAAGATACTTTTTTTCTGGGACAGGTTGATCAACTAAGAATAACAAGACCTGTCACAGGGCCAGGATAGCTCGCCTGACAGCGCCTTGCCCATCACATAAAAAACTTTAACATAAAACTTTAACATTTTGCTAACGCCGACGCTGCCGGGGGTAGCGCAATAGCTCTTCCTGAACTTCGTTCAGGCGAGCTAAAAATAGTAATGCATGTTTTAGTGGTCAAAGCAGTCTGCTCTTGGTCTACCCTGTTTGCTCAGACATGAAGTCAGACTGTCAGAATGTTACGGGTTAATAAGGTACTTTTAAAACAAGTTTTGCCTCCTTGGTTACCTGCTTTATCTGGTCAAAACTTTATTTTAATTTTATGTTTTGTCCATAAAGTAATACAATTCTTCATATTGTTTACTAGCCTTTTCAAATTTTCAAGGACACAGCCTTCATAATGTTGTGAATGTTTCAAGACCACAACCACTCTAGTTACAAGTTCAAAATCCACCTGCCCTAGCAGTGTAGACCCTGAACAGACAGCTCCTTAGGAGCAGTCAGATCAGGGCCTACACTGCTTTCACATGCACTGCTATCTGATTACAGCCAAACCTGTCTTAAGGGGGCACTCAATTTAGGTGTCACCTATCTGTAGCAACCTCCTGCATCAAATTACAGTGCATATGAACCTGTATTAAAAGATCACCATTTTTTGTGAGTCCAATTTGATGAGCCAACTTTTGAGAGTCCAATTTGACAGTCTGTATTTACAGTAAATACCATAAGCAAGAGCCATCTAAAAGCTCATGACACAAATGTGACAAGCAAAGACTGAGGTTAGCCTGTGTACTGTACTGTTCTTAACAAAGATTTCCCAAGACACATATGAGTCGCGACACGAGAAAACCAACAAAGTGGTTGTGCGCCCAGGGCAGACTCATATCAGCCTGGGCATTCGCCCAGTCTGATCAGAGCCTTCCCTGTCCACATGGCGGTAGCTTGGACCCTTAGCTAGGCTTAAAAGCGCTTGGCGAAGTGTCTGATCAGACTTGGCAGATGCCCAGGCTGACCTAAGTCTGCACTCTGCGCAGGACCACTTTGTTGGTTTTCTCGTGTCCGGCTCAAATTGTGTAGGCAAATGACTTAGCATTTATTTACTCCCATGCATGGTAGCTCTTTGGAGTCAGAGGAAATGATTCTATGTCTCTGTCTGGGGGCTCAGGCAGCCATAAATTGTGGTTTTTGCCTTAATGTAAAAAGGAATTTTTGTCAAAAATCTCAGCAACGACAAGAATACCAGTTAAAAGTACATACATGTACACTTTCTCTACGCTGTATCCTAATTATAAGACTGCCTTCAGAAATAAAGAAGTTATTGTGAAAAAAATAAGATCGTTGTACATGTACTAGAATTCTCTGTATTTCCTGTGACCTAAAACACCCTGAGATCATTCACCCTGCTACGATTTCTGCAATCATCTGTGGGCCAGACTGTCAATAGCTGCTTAAGTCTGAAGTCCCCCAGCCTTCCCTCATCTGAACCCCTGAATGCAAATTAAATACTTACATCCCTATCATTTCTGTAATGATCAGTAGCCCAGACAGTTGATACATGTGTTTTCACCAGCTGCTTCAAGCTGAAGTTCTTCTGACATGCCCATGTTGTGATCAAACATGTCTTCCCTGATCAAACAACAAAAATGATGTGTCAGTAGTTCCTCAGAAAGGGAAGTAGAATATTGAATAATTCAATTTCTGACAT
Organism: Ctena decussata; assembly: GCA_963989385.1. NCBI lineage: Eukaryota > Metazoa > Mollusca > Bivalvia > Lucinida > Lucinidae > Ctena > Ctena decussata. The sequence goes on along the minus strand of OZ022498.1, from coordinate 82,458,731 downwards.
TATTTTCTCATAAAACAGGTCATGGTATTTCATCAGAATGACTACTGAGATGCCACAGCATGTTTTTTTGTTTGTTTTCAAAGAGAAATCAGAAAGATGATCTCACACTTACAGCCAAATACTCTTCTATCTAGAGCCCAGAAATTCAAGTGATGTGACCCACAGCTCCAGACAAGAAGGGTCAACACAGACAATTCAAAGATAATTTTTCTTATTTCTCAATGAAAAAAAATATTGTGACCCCTCATTAGAACTGTCTTGGCGAGACAGTTCTAATGAAGCATCACAACATGGGTTTAATGGAAAAATAAGGAAAATGTTTTCCTAAATTATCCCTGTAACCCCTTCTTATCTGGAGCACTGGCTCATGTCAGATACTGGCTTACAACATCAATCAATTCTTCCTTAAATCTGACGTCAACATCATTTTTATGCCCCTTCTGGATGCAAATGGTAAATTTAGAAGTATGCACCATTAAAACTTAAAACAAAATTCCATGACATCAATAACATTACCATTTGCCTCTAGAAGAAGCGTTAAAATGTACAGATAACTTGACATTCCATGTCTAGAGGAAGACAGCATTTTTTTTTGACACTTACTCCAATGTTTTCAAGTTTTCTTCCATGACAAAATGTTTTAATTCAATAATCGCAATCAAACATGATTTTTTGATGCATCTGCATCTGCTTGTGTTTTCAACACTTCCTTCAGTGCTCAGAAGATGTTAATGCATAGAAAACCTTGTCACCATATAGCTCTCCCTTTGTTCTTTGTTTTTTTTTCATACAGCTTTATTAGTTATTATTACCAGGAAACAGAATTATCCAACAATAACTATTAACTCTTTCTCTGGAGCATGTAGCTCTGAACACATATTATAATTATCCCAAATACTGTGCCACCTTAACCTTTCACTGAATAATCCTAAAATTTGAACAGTTTAAAGGCCCCACTATGATCTAGTGTGGTAAAAAGTTATGAAGTAGTTTACAGTGAGGTATTGCTGAAAGCTTCTCCTTATAGTTTCATCATCACAAATGACTGTGATTAGCCAGTTCTAAACAAATAAAACAGCCTTGCGTTCCACATTATAAGGTTTTGAAAGTTGATAAATTATGTCATTTTAGTTTGTGACTAAAATGACCTACTTTCAATATCATAAACCGGACTACAATCTACAGGCACGGGACGAGACCCCATTGTTTGTCCTGCTTTTGTTTATAATGCATCGCTTGACGGGTAACCAGAAAAGAAATTGTGTTTTGTGGTGCAATTTGTAACTTTTTAAAATTATGTTCCCCCAATTTTCACCAGTAAAATGACTGGTAAAATATAAACCCACATTTTATCACCATACGTAGTAGTTGAACAGCTTTTCACCATTACAAATGTTTAGATGCTTTTACCACTGGTAAGACTATAGAGACTTTAATGATGATGTGTTGATAAAAGGCTGGTAAAATGGCAAACAAAGCACAAAGGAGTCTATTGCAGGAGTCTGTCTTACTTATTGGAAGCTATGACATGAAAGTGTTAGAGTCAAATAAGTGTTATGGGCTGTGACATGAAAAGAGGGTGTTTAGTATATATGCAAACATATATGGGTATCAACACAGTCCACTCAGAGCCTTCCCTTTGCGCATACATCTACTTCAAGTATGAACTTGAGGAACACACAGCATAGAATATATACTCTGGCTAGACTGCAAGAACTTACAGACTGGTTTGTGTCTCTGCTTTTTATAAATATGAGCTGCAACACAAGAAAACCAACAGAGTGGTTGCGCGCCCAGCTCAGACTCAGATCAGCCTCAGCATCCGCCCAGTCTCATCAGAGCCTTCGCTGTCCTCATGGAGGTAGCTTTGACCCCTTAGCTACCTACTAAGCGCTTAGCGAAGAGTCGGATCAAAATGGGTGGATGCCCAGGCTGGTCTGAGTCTACACTTGGCGCAAAACCACTTTGCTGGTTTTCTCGTGTCACGGCTCATATGTTGAACCACCTTCTCGCATGACAGGGCTCCTACAATGACACTACTGTATTATGGGTACATAATTACTCACCAACTCCACTGTCTCCCACCACCACACACTTTGTGTACTCATTAAGGACACTTGGATGTTGGCTGTCCACCTCCAGCCGTTTCCTCGTGGCCACCGGGGATTCTGTATCGCTCTCGTACATTGGACATACCCGGACTACCGTACTTTACCATACAATCTGACAAATAAATACAAAATGTTCAGGTAAGCTAGAGGTTGCAATGTTAGACAGACCTCTTAGTGAGAGGGAGCCTTTTGAGACATATATGGATAATTTGATGAATTTATCTTTTATTAGTACCATCTCGCCAATGCAGGATTCCCACAAAGCTGAAAAAAACAAAATTCCCTGATTTTCCCTGATCAAACTGTCATTTATGCTGAAAAGTCTACATGATTAATTGGTTGTACTGAATATAAGAAAATTATGTGCAGGTACCATTTACTAATGACACCATTCCAATGCAAGTGATTGATCGGTAAGAAGTTGTGTGGTGCCTAGTATATACTTAGAAAAACAAAAACAAAAAAAAAACCCAGAACCAAAGGAACTGCCTTTCTATTGTTTTTATAAAAAAAATACTTTCTATCATTTTTAAAAATTCATTACTCAGACCCCAATCTGCGTGTTCTTTTTCAGGCTTATTTGGGGCCGAATTTTGGCCCCATTCCCAATGCCAAAAAGTATGTGTTTTTGTTTATTATTATTATCTCCTCCCCCCCCCCCCCCCCCCCCCCAAAAAAAAAAAAAAAAAAAGTGCAAAATTCCCATGAATGGAATCAGGACAACTCGCCCCAAAGACAACTCGCCCCAAGACAACTCGCCCCACTTTCAGAAGACAACTCGCCCCACATTCTCAGACACTCACCTTACTTGAATATCTACGTTCTTGTCCCAGATCCAGAACAGATGTCGCCCCAATTTTGTATACTTCGTCCTGAAATTAAACTTGGACACTGGGAAGTCGACCTGTCACTTGAGCCTATGAATAGGCGTATTTCTATACAGAGAGCTATGCTGAGTAGTTCCGTCATAGGGAACAGTAGATGTCTCCAGCCGTTCATTGTTTGAAAATGACTTGGTCGTGTTTATGTTTATAATTTCACTGTTATTTGAAGTGTAATTGTTATCAAACTGTGGCTGTGAGGCATGCTACAAATATTCATTAATGCTTATTAGTATTTGTTGTCCTCTTAAGCGCCTAACGGGACAGGGTTTTAACATATTTACGAGGTAGGGCAAATTGTCTTGGAGGCGAGTTGTCTCAGAATGTGGGGCGAGTTGTCACCTGAATGTGGGGCGAGTTGTCTTGGGGCGAGATTTTTTGTGGGGCGAGTTGTCTTGGGGCGAGTTGTCTTAGGGGCGAGTTGTCCGTAATTCCCATGAATAACTGTTGGGGGAAAGAAAAACAAGCAGTGAAACTGGACCAAACTGACTTGCTGTGAAATCAGGCTGAAATGACCCACCCAAATTGGATCCACCCTGGAAATCGGGCCGAAACGACTCAAGCTGGAACAACCTGATTGAAAGGGAATATGAAGACAGAAACAACCCAGCGTCATTATCCACATGTCAAAGTTATAAACACAATGTCTGCTGCCACTAAAATGGATGTTGATGAATGATAATTTCTGAAAATGGGCTTAGACAGGAATTCCAAACTCATACTTATTATCATGCATCACCTGGTACCAAATTTGCTTAATTTTACCATTTTTTGACTCAAATCAGCCAGTTAACAAGCCCTGCACTGAAAACCTGCATGTCTGTCTCTTCTAATCATCACCATTACTACTGGCTGATTTGCTGCTTATTCACTTAGGTGCAGCTCTTAATCTATGTTTAAAAGAACTTTCACTTTGGGCAGTAACAATGTCAATTTATCTATCGGTACTGTCATATGCCCTCGCAGATTACTTAAACCTTGTACCGCACCGCACCGCACTGGGGTAAAATAGAGAACCGCACCGCCAAAGATTTCCGAACCCTTCCAATTTTACGGACTCTACCATAGGCAAAGGGTATGTTACTTAGTTTAAGCTGATTCTGTCAATATGTTCTTTTATTAATGTATTGGAAGTACATACATATTTGTATTGTGCTGAAACCTTGATTGCCCAACCACAAAAAGGATTTTAGTATCAGTTTTATCCATTTCAATAATTCTCAGTATAACTATCACAGGGTAGTCCCTGGTGTTTAGATTGGGTTAGTTTTTTTTAGATTAACTATTGTTTAATAGACATATATACTTTCAATATATATATATTATTTTGTTTTAAGGTAATCTTATCCGTATAATTTCCTAGATTTAAACAACTGGCATATACATATCTATTTATCTGAAGAAAAAAATCCTACAGGGGTTGGAAGTAACTCTTAAAATGTGTCTGTGTGGCCCAATCTAGGCACAAATTAACAGTAATTGCTCACTTTAAATCTTCTAAAATTTTAGTATTTTGCAGGGTGTTGACCTGTGCATCTGGGAGATGGATTTGTCAGCTCCTGTTTGTTTCTATGTTGTATTGTTGACATGTGTTTAGTGTTTCCCCTATAGAGGTTTAGAAGGGTGCTGCACCCTTCTGCCTTTTGGCCTTACACTCCTGCTTTTTGACCTTACCCTTCTGCCCTCAAATTTTAGAAGGTAATTTATGTCAATTTGTTGCAACTTTCCGTTTTCTGTCTGTAAAAGAGGCCTTTTATAATGCACATACTTTGTCTTTGGCCTCAGCAAGATACAGAAAGCAGAGGACAGAAATCATTTAACTTGTGTTAAGAAAGTAACAGCAAATTCCACAGTCACATTTTTGGCGGACAAAGCTGAAAGGTACATATATCTATGTACATTTGGCTTCTCTTTTACCTGTCAACTTCAAAATGGAGATATTTTCGCAGCTACTTCTCTGATTTTCCTCCAAGAAGAGAATTAGGCAAGTGTACACACTTTTTGATGACGTCACCAAATTGTTGGTCCTCCGAAACCGGTCCATTGAAACACCGCAAACCTCAAACCTCAAAAACTATTTCCCTGTACATCTAATCAGTTTATTTGATATTTTTTACTATTAACGACAAATATTTACTATTCACTGTATTAAGAATCTTACAATCTTTTAATTCCATTTATATTTTTTTCAAGCGTGTCTTCCCCGCATACTTTTTCCCTTGCGCTGACTGTTTAGCTGCTTGACCCTTATTCTGCTGCTGAGTATGCAGAGGACTCAGTCACTGAGTTTACTTCTCTTGTAAGGGCTAGGGACTAGCTTCCCTGTCCACAGGTCCCGATGAATGATTTCCTTGGACGTATCACCAGTAAACAATTCTGATTCTCATAAAACCTTTAATTCACAGGCAAAGTGTGAAATTGCCTGCAACTATATTTACTTTTTTCTTGTCGTATTTTTTTTTTTTGCCGTTCCCTCTTGGAACAACCACTGAAGTGGGAATCTCTGAAAATGAGGAGGAAAGATACTTGACTCAGTGCTTTACATAGGTCTGAAGGGCGCAGCCAACATCCCATAAATGACATTGTTCCCCAAAGCAGGCGTACCAGGAATCATCATTACCTGTTATTTCAAACCCCATTGGCTGGAACTGACATTTACAAGTCCAGTTTCTTCTCCTAGACTATTAGAGATTGGAACTCAATCTCTCTCTCTCTCTCTCTCTCTCTCTCTCTCTCTCTCTCTCTCTCTCTCTCTCTGGAAGATCCCCTTAGTTCTGGTGCTGAGTGTGCAGACAATTCAGTTTATCTTATTAAGTAAAAAGATAGGCAATGACCAGGAATCAATACACTCATATCCCACATCCCGCTCTTACAACCAAAAGGGAAAGAAGCACACACACACAAAAATTCACCGCCCTCGGAAAGACACGCACGGTAAACCACCACAGGCACTCGACGAACAATTTGTGAAATTCTCATATATTATGAAATGTTAGTCTGTCTCCCACCTCTCTATCAAATTTCAAGTCGATCGGTTGCCATAGAAGGAGGTTACTAAATATCCCACTTCGTAGTTTGATAGACTCTATTAAACTACGAAGTGGGATATTTTTTTCTTATATCGCAGCCGATCGACTTGAAATATGATAGACAGGTGGGAGACAGACAAACATATCATAATATATGAGAATTTCACAAATTTTTCGTCGAGTGCCTGTGCGGTAAGCCGAATGAGCAGCTCTTTCCCAAGCAGGTGGTCATTCATTTACCCTAATTAAAAACAACAGCAGTACTATTTTACCTTTTCTATATTTAATTCTAACACAGTGCGCCTATAGAAGCAATGGAAAGTTGCCGTGTTTTATTCTGCAACAATTCACTGTTACGGAGCGCGTGAGTCTAACTGCTGACGTCACTGCATTAACTGACGTAATTTTGTGACGTTTTGAGACGTTAGATGGTGTAACGTCTCTTTTTCTTTCTAAAATCGCCTTAAAACGTACATTTATCTTAGATACAGTTAAGAATATTGGCGGAAGCATGAACGCGCTGGCAGGAAGGTTGGGAGAGTTTGAATGAAAAGAATAGTTTTTCAGAGTTTATGAGTGTTAGAATCGAAATAGTTCAGCTCTAGCATTGAATTGTTGAGAAATAATTCACTGTTTGTCGGTCAGTTGTAAGTAGATATATCACTCGCGCTCCGCGCTCGTGATATGATCTACTTTACAACTGACCTCCAAACAGTGAATTATTACTCAACAATTCACTGCTAGAGCTGATCTATTTCTTAAACAAAACAGAAAGCAGAATGGGCAGCTATTTCAGGTGACCAGACTGCTAGGGGCCATAGACAAGCGGACATAACACTGGATGGAACAAGGGTAAATCTTTGCAAAAGTTGGTGCTTCCTGACTTAATAAGGTTTATGACCCAGATAATAACCTTAATTACCAGGAGCAGGTTGCATCATTAACACGATAATGAAAATCAGAACTGGACCAGGTCAATAAAATCTGCATCTGAATTTGATAATATTGTTATCTTTACCTAGCAGGAAACTTTTGACAAAAGTAAACTAGACATGCGTCCATAGTACACAGATGCCCCCGTCTAGTGTCTTGAGTAAAATCCCCATTCCATTGGACGGCGCTTTTGCTGCGCTTCAAAATTTTGGATATAACGCCATGAATTGTAGCAGAAGCTGCAACAGTGCAGCAGAAGCTTCTAGGTCGCAGTGAAAGCGTATCTGAAGCGGCATGATTGCCAAGTCACAGCGCTTGTTTTGAAGAGGAACCACAACAGAAGTTTTTTTGTAAGGGACTAGCTTCCCTGATCACAGGTACTGGTGAATGAGAGTCGTTGGACGTATCAACAGTAAACAATTCTGTTTCTGACGCGTCAGCGGCCCACTTCGACTCGAACTGTAGTAGCTACTATATTAACTGAAGTTCCAGTCAAAGTGCGATGGTAGCTACTAAAATGACGTCATGAACTTACTAAAGATCAACCGAGGTCTGGACCGCCGTTACTTTAGTTGCCGCTGAAGACTCTCGCGTTTTGTGGGTGTACAACAAGTATTTGTTTTACTGACTTGTTTCTTTTCCAATATTTTCGGGCACATTTTATCATTTAATCTATAAAATTATCGTTTTTAAAGACGAAATGCATGGAAAAGGCGATGAAATGCACAGTATTTATTCCCGTTTCCATGACAATCTACTATTGTAGCAACTCTGGCGTTCGACTGGTAATGCGAGTGCGCATGCCCAAAAATACTACTATGGTAGGAACTTTAGTTCGAGTCGAAAAGGGCCAGCGTCGTAAATTTCAGTATCGATTATGCACATCCGTAAAGTGTTCATAGAGTGAATTATAAAGGTTTTATTTTGTATATTGAAAATATAATAATAATAATGCCATCAGAAAACTTAGACTGTTCCACTCCTATAGCTGTTAGGCAGATATAGACAGTACCAAACCAAAGTTTCACTATCAGAAAATCTAATATGGGTCAACTTCAGCGTCACTTCACCTTGAACAGCTGTCTGCTGGGTAAATTATGAATACCTTGGATACACAACCGGCTTTCCCAATATAATCCAGTCTCCTGATAATATACTGACCTTGTTTATAACGATAATGGGACAGAACAAGCAGTGTAGGCACAGATCCTAAAGGAGCCTTTTTTTTTTATCTGGGTCTACACATTTTACCAGAACTTGTTCACATTGTGATAATAAATGTTATATGTTTAGGCAGTGACCTATAAATCTAATATATAGGTCACTGGTTTAGGCGCCCCAATATACGAGGGATGATCAAAAAGTTCCCGGAAAAGTGTTGTATTCTCTTCACTATTTTACTTTCTTCAATGAAATTTCATCCTATGCAACCTTGATACAATTGTGATTCATATCTTACAAAACTATTAACTTATGTTTAACCAGCTAATTGCACGCGCCGCCAAACGACCGGTAACATGTCCCGGCCCAGCTTACTTTACGTTGCATTTTGTTGCTTAGTCTGACACATATTATTTACATAAACATGAATTACTTAAAAACATGAATAAACATAAAGAATATGTATCTTATCTTGATGTTTATCTCAAACCTTGTAAGTAGTCTTGATTCCTTCTACGAAATGATGGCTAAGTCTAACTCGGCCTTTAATCAGTTAATATGTGGGGGTGGGTTAATTCAAGGGCAGATAACTTACTTTACCTTATAAAACGGAAGTGTTTTGATAAGGTTTTATTTACTAGGGATAATGGCAATTCGTTAGTTATATGATTTATGCTTTTCATTCCAACCATTCCAGCAATACGACAACACAACCTGCTATCGGCAGCATGATTAGCTTCCGGCAAATGTCCATCTCAACCAGCAGCTATGACGTATCGGCCGTCTTTCTCATTTTCTGATTAAGGTCATATTAATTCATTACTATGTGTAGCATTTAGAAGAATGTGGCACATGCAACTATTTATACAAAATGACTCATTCTAGACTATGGCTGAATATTGACAAAGCTTGCCGATGTGACCTTGCTGCTAGTTGATTCAAGACTTTTGATAGACAGCTAATGATGCCGCAGATATTAGGTTTTGTTGTCGTATTGCTGGAATAGCTCGACTGAAAGCATACATCACATATCTAACGAATTGACATTATCTAAAGTTTAAGAAACTTGATCACAACGATTTCATTTTATAACGTAAAGCAAATTATGTGCCCTTGAATTTCTTTGGCCTTTCTGCAATGCATTTTACGAGTCAGCAATGAAGAGGTGAATACTGTTGCATATCGCTCCATTGTACGACTCACATTAGAGTACTGACCACTGTCTGGAACCCATCCCTGAAAGACCAGATTTATAAGCTGGAGATGGTCCAGAGGATAGCCGCTAGATATGCAACCAACAGATCTTCTTCTTCTTCCTTCTTCTTCCAAGTTATGGTCAGAATTCTTCTCTAAGAATGTACTGTTGACCAGTGAGAGGGGAAAGAGACAGTCCACTCCTTCCAATGTTAAAATCCAATTACATACAGTCAAAAACATATAAAAAAAACTAGTGTCGGCTGTTCAGAACTGAAGGGTCGACAGGGCATGACCTAGACCGACTCGGAACTCCTCTAGGGTGGTGGCATCAGTGACCTGAGTTGGTAGAAGGTTCCATTCCTGGTCCTTAGGAAGAAAGAGCAATTGTAGACGGACATGGTGGCAGTAGGGCTGACCTCTGGTGCGTCTGTCACTAGGATGCACAACATCAGTGTATTTTTCCATCAATCCGTGCTGCATTTTAAACAATGTCGTCAGCCTGTCCACTCTTCTTCTTTGCTGTAATTGTTCCCAATCAAGGCCTGAGACCATCTTGATGACGATCCTGGTGTAGTCTTATCACGTATGACCTACAAGATTTGAGGTCATACACCCAGTAATCCGACATTTTATAAAACCCCACCCATCGAAGAAAACCGAACATAATCGGTACGACTGTACTTCCAGATCTTGCGTATCTGCCTTATTTTTAGGATCTTTGATCACCGCTTATAGGTATCATATTAGTGACCGACCATTTGATATTCTGGGGGGGGGGGGGGGGGGGGCTGGGGGGGGGGCTGGTATTCATGATGGAGACAGGACATTTTATTTTTTCACTGGCCTCTGGAAACAATTCCTTTTTTTTTCACCTTGAGGGAGCTAATTTCTTTTTTTTTTACAAACTAACTCAAACAGGTTATTTTTTTTTAATTTTATAGGCTGAACTATCAGATATTTGTTTACTTGACCTTAACATCCTTTTAGTTTACCCACATCAGTAATTTTTACACCTTTTTTTCTCACAAAAAAGAACATAGTGCTGTCGGTAACCAGGCTAAGGGCATGGCTTAGCGTGCTTTTGCAAACCAGTGCCTGGGGCACGTTACTCTCTTCATCTAAGGTACATATACAAACATACCTGTATGAGTTAGCAAAAAATTAGGCCTTAAATTAGGGATATTTTGGCCAAAAATTAGGGCTATTTTGGCAAAGTTTTAGGGCTAACATTAGGAATTTAAGGGTTTTTTCTAGCCCAATCATATGCCCAAACATGCTTTATTCGCACTTTAGAAAGTTTGATAAATACTTACTGATAGAGTCACATTGTACATGAATGACAGTTGATAAAATGGCTGAAAGTTCTGTGCTAAGAAGTTAACAAAGGGGGGTCTGGGGGGGCAACACCCTCCAGAAGCCAAAGCAATTTCCCAATTTTAATGGCAATTTTAAGATTGGAAACAATAGAGAAAAACTAGGGATGATGATAAAAATAAGGGCTTTTTATTTTAGGACTTTTGCCTTTTAGAGTGTTTATTTTGCCTTAATGGCTTTGTCTCCCATAAGCTAGTGACTCTTTAGTGGAAACAATTACTTAGTAATGTGGCAGATCAATATTACATGTATGTGAAAGTTGTATAGGATGTTTTTTGTAATTGTATGCACATGCATGAATGGCCGCTGGTGTAAAACAATTGTAGATAATATTAAAATATTACTATAAATAAGGGGGATCAGGGGGGGGGGGGGGCTGTGTCCCCAAGAAGCCAGAGACATTATAAAAACTCAATTCAAATGGAATTATCTGCAGACTATATTTTTTTTGAAATTTTTGGTGGAGCCAGGTTATTTTTTTTTTCACTTACTTTTGAGGCCAGATTATTTTTTTTTACCCCCTTATGAGCCAGGTTATTATTTTTTTTTCTTGCATATCCAAAGACAGGGATTTTTTTTGATAAATATACCAGGCCCCCCCACCCCCACCCCCCAGAATATCAAATGGTCGGTCCCTTAGGACACGATCCGAAAACGTTCACTTCTTTTAATCCATGGTTGATCTAGTATAATTAAATGAGTTGAAAACAATTTATGCGCTTAAACAGTTTTGTAGTTTTGATTTTTTCATTGCATAGTGGTAATAATTTTGATTTTTACATTTTTAAGAAACCAAAATATTCACTCTGTAAATGTATATATTGTTTTCAGAATAGTAGGGCATAGTTTAAGACCTGGAATGGAATATAGTGGAATGGATGAGATCATCTACATTCCATCGGCTACAATATGCCCCCCCCCCCCCCACAGCCTGTGATGGTGCACTAACAGGACGGAATTTGTCCCCTCTGAGGGAGCACATTCTTTACCGTAAGAGTACCTACCCAAATCCATGGAATGAAATGGAGAAGAGTGTCCCTGCCTTCATGTTAAACTAATCTCTTCATTTGTATGTTCCCAGCCCGACGATGTGACACCTGTATCGATAACGCGTGTGCCTTCTTACCAATCCATTCCATACCAAGCTTTAAACTGACCCAAACTCAACATAAATAAACAGACACCGGCAGTTTTCCTGAAATTTGATACAATACTCTGAAGCTTATCAACACCTTTTCTACAAAACCAGACCGCGGTGCAGAAAATGTAGCTTAACGTCATGGTGTCAATGGTTTTGAAAGCATTATAGATCCATTCTACATGAGTAAAAGGTTAACTTCCACAACATTTATAACGACAGAAGGGAGAGATAGGGTCACATTGCGCAACCTGTGCTAGTCTGATTCTACTCAGTTCTCAAAAGAAAAACTCAGATTCAGCAGGTTGAGAAGGTGCAGAGAACAGCTGCCAGGTGGACCTGCAGGCGATGGCGGAACACAAGTAGTGTTGGCGATATGCTGGACGAGCTTTAGTGGCCATCCCTGGAGGCCCGCCGGGAGCAGTCCTCCTTAACCTTCTTTTACAAGATCCATTCTGGTTCAGTTTCCCTTGAGAAGGATAAGTGCTTGACCCCAGCACCAAAGTCGAGAAGGACCCGGGCATCCCATGACTCACTGCTCTTCTGCCAAAACCGCTGAGGAGTTTAAGGCCCTTATTTAGATTATCGGTCCAGAGGCATGTGTTTTAGCATGCCTCTGATCTGCTTCTTGTAAATAGTTTTAATGGCCCACCCCGAAAGTTTGTTTTTCCCTTGAGCTAAATTCTAAATTGAGCCACCACCACACCAAAGATAAGACAAGATAAGATAAGACTTATTTTGATTCGGCAAGTATCAGACAGTACAACATAAGCTCTGGTGAGCTTTTGAACCGACTTTATAACAAACAAGACTCTCCGACTCTCCAGGAACGTGAGTGATAATGAGTGTGCCCGGAGCAGTCGGTGGACAGAGCTTATGAGATTCCAGTTAAATCTAAAAGATGTCTCATGAATTGCTCAATTCAAAGCTAGAAAATTAACAACTGATTAAAACAAGTATTGGAAAAACTTTGAACAAACAACTAAAAATGCAGAAAACACATGAAACAAGTTGAAACACAAGACGACCCTGCGCTGTGACTTCTCAATAACCATTGCAGGCTATACATTTACAATCTTTTCAATTCCATGATAAGATCAATTGTTTAAACTGGTTAAAATTTAAGCATTTTCTTAACTCTTCTGGAAGAGAGTTCCACAGCACAGGGGCGACATATTTGAAAGAACTCTTCCCAAACTTACTGGTGCGAACCGATGGGATCTGTAAAATATTAGAATAGCGAAAGTTATATACATTGCCAAGCTTTTGAAGTAGATTTGTCAAAACTGGTGGGGCTAAACCGTTTAAGATCTTAAAAGTCTCGATAGCCATGGTTCTCATTCGTCTAATATGTAAGGTTGATGATCAGAAAATGATCGACTCAGTATCGAGAGATAGAAAAATACAGATCTTTTTCTCTCACAAGGCCCCTTATTTATAAACCACACTTATATCTTTTTACAATTTGCGCAGTGAGATTGCGCATTAGCCCGCACACGGAATTTCGTGTGCAGGAAATTGATAGGTGCCTCACCTAAAAGCTTACCCAAGCTTAGGGTAGGTAACTACCACACTAGGTTCTGTTGTTCTGTCGTGGTAATTACCATGAACAAAGCGAGTGGCTTGTCTTTGGACCTTCTCCAGCTTGACACTTTCTTCGATTGATGATGGGTCCCAGGCTGGTATCATGCTACAAGTAGAATCTCCAAAATGCTGGTTCATCTACACGAGTCCAGACGAACAAAGGCCAAGCTTACCATGGTGTACACAATTGTTGGTAACCTCATAGATGAACCAACACAACAGTTGCCGACATCAGCTTCCAGTTGTACACGAGCCACCCACTCCCGAAAGTGACGACAAATCCCAGTCAAGACTTAATTCCTACCACCAGAACAGTTTCCTCTTGGCAGTGCATCTTCCAAGCATGGGGTATCCAACATTAAGTTCTGAGTCTGCAGTTGGTTTTAGCTTCCAAAGGATTCTCTAGAGCGGTGCTGATGAAATAACCTTGTCCCTTTGCGGCCACTGTGTGCAGATTGATCTGAGATAAAAGGGGCGAATCAGAATTATTTACTGGTGATACGTCCAAGGACAATCATTCCCCAGAAAGACAAACATTCGCCAGTTTGGCTGGGCCAAACTTTTCTCACTTTACTCTGCCTTTGAACTACCATGGCTGTTCTTACTTTTCAACGTCAAGTTCTGACTAGCACCACTACCCTTTCCATAATAGCTAAGCGTGAATGATTCGGTGTTTATGAGGACCGACTGGGCCGGCTTGGTCTTACACTTGCCGATTCGGATCACAAAGAGAACCCGGAAGTAACATTTCAAAACAATGGCGATCGACTTGCGGAAGAATAAAGATTCGCTTCTAAAGGCGTACAACGATGTTGTTGCAGATAACAACTCGATTGATTGGTACATTTATAATCGTCTATTCTTAAAGTATTTATTTCTGTCGAAATACCCGCATATTTCCGTTGCATACGGCTTTACTCTGCGGATGCAAGTAAGCTGTCATGGAATTTTTGTTACTTCCGCATTATACAGTATCCCACGGGGGGGGGGTCACTTCCATTATAAAGCAGGGTACATATGTGCCGCTGGAATAGCCCTCCTTTTTGATCTCCCAGATACATCAATAGGTATGGTTTAATTGGCCAATATACAGGAATAGGTCTTATTTCTCCAGGCTCTATACATAAATAGTTAGCATATCTGATTTTTATTACCAGAGAGAAACAAATATCAATTACCAAATCAACAGGTGCACCTGCTGAAATACCCTCAGCACACTGTCTCAGCATGCATGAGCTCTGAATTATCTTAATGGCTCAATAACTCACAGAATTCTGACCTAATGATCTGTTATTATAAACAAATCGCCAAGAATGTTTACACATGATGTTTTGACAGCAAGACTGGTCCATTGCAAAATCAAGAGTTCAGAAAATAAAAACAATCATTTATGATCATCTTGATTCCTGTGGTATGTTTTTAATTCTGTGTCAGTCGCTGCTTTATTTGCTATTCATTTTACAGCTAAATACAGCGACTATGTTATGAAAAAACTGTGCCAACTCAGGCGGCCGAGGATGGCAGGAGAAAGAGCAAAAGGACTAGGACAAAGATAACATATTTGTCCTAATACAACAATCAAAAACAATATAATTATATGAAGACATAGTGAAGATTAAGACTTTTCCACAGAAATTTGGCTTCCATGAAGCCACTGAATAATTCCTTCTTAAATATATGAATAGGATCTAATTTTGATTGTGAATACATGAATAGGTATATATTTTGTCATTTGTGTTCTACATGAATAGGGTGGGTTTTCAAAGTTTCAGCGGCACATCTGTACCCTTTCAGCGGCCAAGTGACCCCCCCGTGCAGTATCCAAGTCCATTGGATGTTGATGATGGTTTAATAGATAAAGTAGATTGCATGATGGCGATATTACCAAACAAATGTTTGATGTTTTGCCACAGGCTTACTATGATAGCAATACCTATCTCACTTATGCACCAGTCATTTGCAACCACCCCCCCCTCCCAGGGGCTGGTGATAGCGGGGGCACAGTGGGCTTAAGTACAGTGTTTTTACCTAAGAGGTGTCCCTGCAGTGCTGTGGATACCCCGGGCTTTTGATTCCTGCCAAAACAGCGAGAAAAATAGTGGAGTGTTTTTAACGAAATTAACCGCGACACATTGTCAGAATATTGATTTTTATACTTATATGATCTCCGAGGGGGGGAGGGGGGGAGAGAATGTCAATATCCCCGCTATTCCCAGGCCCTAGGGGGGCCGTGGTTGCAAATGACTGGTGCATAATAACTATACACAGGGCTTTTTCTGTATGACTTACGCCTGGCCGAGGATCGAACCAGGGACCCTTTGATCTAAAGGCGGACACGCAACCATATGCCTATAAAAGCTGGCTTGTACCGCAAGGCAGTACAAGTGTATGATATATCTAACCTATATGTCACAGGGTATAGGGGAGCGGTGTTGTCTCGGAACAAGAATGTTCTATGTACGGGGCTGATGTAGAATTTACTGGAGAAAACTCAAAACCGGCATTAAGCTGACAACTGAAATCTCGACGTCAGATCAAAATTTTCTGGTACAAACAAGCTATGAACCATGATAAAGTCTTATAAGAAACAGAGGACCTGGAACAAACAAACAAAACACGGATCAGCCTGTGTATCTGCTCTGTCAGAATCTTGTCTGTTCGCATCAATAATCTATGGATTCTGAGAAATATATAACCAAGATGTAGACTCTGAACAGTCTCTGCAGATGCACAAGCTGTCAGAGACTTCATTGATACATTCAGTGTTGCAACACACTCATTGTAAGTGCAAACTTCAGAGACATCGATAGACATTGACAATCCATTAGTGGCACTTGCAGATTTACACTGACAGTGCATTAGTGGCACTTGCAGATTTGTACAGGTGTGTCATGAGAAAAGATACTTGGTGCATATGCAAAGAGAACTGACATAGATCAATGCAGTCTTATTGGATTCTTCTCTGCTCGCATCAAACGTACATGAAAGCTGACGAAAACGAACGATCAGTCTGAGCTGATGTGCAAGTTTATCTCAAATTGGGCTAGGAACAAAGAAGTTGACAAGGTCATAACTTTCACTTTCAGTTTTGCATTTTAACTATGATAGGACATGAAAAAATTACAAACATCACACTTAGCTTTGCTTCGTTTGAAGTCGCTCGGCTTCTGATGGCGGACGACTTTATCTCACCGTTTTTTTGGGGCCCAGGGTACACCCTGATAGTATTGAAATGTTAAAAAATGGTGAATGGCAGGTAAAAGCAGACCTGTTAAAAACAGTGTTTCTTTTGCTTTATGGCATTGAATGGTCACGAGAAGGAACTGCCTCTCTAACTGATCTAGAGTAGTCAGAACAACAACATTTTGTAGGCAACTTATTCCACTGCACCTCAGCCAAAGGAGAAAACATGTATTTATAAAAGTTAAAAGATGTGTGCATTTGATGCAAAGTTGGGGGTGGGGGTTGTATCTTGACATTTTGGGTGGGTTGCTTGAAGTTTTCTGGTGGGTTGGTGGTAGTAGGATGTTATGGGAATAGCGACATGTCAATTAATAATTTTGTAAAGCATTACCAATCTTGTTCTAACCGCCTCTGCTCCAATGACCTTCAACCATGTTCATTTCATTCACATTCATCGAGGCTGTGGAAATACCATGCCTTACTTGTCCTACTTGTCCCAGTTCACTCAGGACAAGGGAAAATTTTAATACACTTGCCCTGGGACATCTATGAAAAAAGTATACGGTTTCCTTTTCAATTACAACAACTACAATTTTGTTTTAGAAAAATACTTAAGCAAACAGTGTGGACCCTGTCAGACTGCTCCTGCAGGAGCAGTCTGATCAGAGTCCACTGTTTGCCATTTCAATTTGCACAGTTATCAGAAGGCATTTGATTTTTTTGACATTTTGCATAGATGCCGTTATTCTACTTCAAGGCTTTGAGGCTACATATTTAAAATGAGAGATGAGATTTGTCAACATAATAATAAGATAAATGATATTTGACTGAATAATCCTTAAAAGCAAGCAAACATCATATTTGCGGTTTTGGACAAGTAATTTATTGCTGGACAAGTGGTTTGACTTTATACTTGCCCCTTGACAAGTAAGAAATTTTTATTTCCACAATGCCTGCTTTCATTATCATTGTACCATCTCCATCTTAGGGTCTTCTGGTTGTCAGCTGCCCCCAGATGACTTCATGCCCCTCAAAATGGCTAAATTCTGCAGGAAGACCTTGATAGCCTTGCATACTAGGAGGACAATTTTGCAAATGAGCCGCAACATGAGAAAACCAACAAAGTGGTTGTGCACCCAGCGCAGACTCAGATCAGCCTGGGTATCCTCCCAGTCTGATCAGACTCTCAGCTAAGCACATAAAGGGTAAATATCAGACTGGGCAGATGCCGTGGCTGATCTGAGTCTGCACTGGGCGCACAACCACTTTGTTGGTTTTCTCGTGTCACTGCTCAAATGAAGTTTGATAGAGTCAAATGCCACTCTATGAGGATGACACTTCATTACCCCTGCAAATGTATTTCATTTAATTACATGTTTATGTTACATAGATAATAGAACATTTCAGTCTACCAAATACAAGTGCGTAGGTATCACTATTACAAATAACCTGGATTTTTGTCCACATATATCTGAAATATCGACCAAAGCAACACAAACCCATGGATTTCTTTGTGGAAACTTGGCACTGGCGTCCAGAGAAATGAAGGAAGCTGCATATGAAATGCTTGTATTTCCAAAACTGAACTGTGCAGCACCAATTTAGAACCCATACACCAAAACTAATTCCTGTCAGATTGAGAAGGCGCAGAAGAGCAGCCTGCTGGACTTGCAGCATCATCCTCCTTTTTCTAAAAGTTTTTGATCCATGTTATTCAATTGTTTAGAGCGTTTTCGATTGCAGCTTACCTGGTGTGTTAAGATATTGATGAAGTTGATAAAAAATCATTCATGCTAAGTATGCATACAGAATATATAACTTGGTAGTTTGTGGTATTTCAGAACTGGTTTGTGCTGTTTCTGGATGGTTTATGGTGTTTCAATGGACCTTTTGTTTTGAGTCAATATTTTAAATGATAGTTTTTTACTAAAATGTTAAAGCCCTAATTTTTTTCTGACTTAAATTGGAATCACACATTATTTTGCTTGTCTTGATCAGAGCAAGGCTGAAAAATTTCACTCCTCTGCTTGCCATGTTGCGTGCCTCTTACTGGAGGACAAGGGAAATTTTTTTCTTGTGTTAACCATTAAAAATCACTATGTTTTTAGCTAAGAATTTGGGAAGCTACTTGTCCCTTTATAATTCCGGAAATGTTCAGACATTTAGGAAAATATTCACAAAATTGGAAAAATAAAGCCATTTTTGGCTTGGGAATGATTCCCATAACAGGAGGTCTATTCTAGTCTACCCCATAACCTTATTTTTGATGTTGAAGATCTATGGAGGCAAGACTTGCCAAGTAAAATCACTGAATTACCAATTTACCATACTTTTTGTTAAAGAGTTTTCCAGCTCTGCAGATTCTCCTGGGTAATTCCAACATTTTCTCATTTTGAGAAAGCAAGTTCATGAATATGCTACTTACATTTGGAACTCCTTCTTTCAGGGCTGTGTTCACATATGAAGGTCAAACGACTGTCTTAAAACTAGCAGAAACCGGAGGTAAGTTGAACTTGAGAGTAAAATGGAATTTCAATGTGGAGTGTGTAACAGGAGTTCTGCACACAGTAATAGTCCCTAAAATCTGCACAAGTTAGACTTTAGAGCCGTAGATAAGATGGAGTATTTGGTGATAATAAGGGATAATTTTTGTTAATGCTGCATAAAAACATAGGTTGTGACCCCTCATCTGAACCGTCGCGACAAGACAGTTCAGATGACGGGTCACAACATATGGTTTCACTGAGAAATAAGAAAAAGTATTCTCAATTATCATCAGATACTCCCTCTTATCTAGGGCTCTGGACTTAGTTTTAGTATCCAAATGCATCAAAAATATGTTGGTAGTACAGTGAACAGTGCAGAGTCTATAGTCACTGCTCCAGATATGGTGGGGTTTGGAGGATAATTCTGAGATAATTATCCCCCGCCGAAGGCAGAGGGATATAGTTTCTCCATGTCCGTCCATCCGTCCTTCTGTCTGTCCGTCCTTCCGTCCGTCCGTCCGGAGCCATAACTACGTAACCACTGGACGGAATTTCATGAAACTTAAAATAAATATATATCACTATAACGCGCTGATGCACGTGAAGTTTCATCAGACTGGCTTCAGTAATGCATGAGTTATTGCCCTTTAATGGACTTAAAATTAATAAAATGAGTCATAACTAAGTAACCAAATATCAAAACTTCATGAAACTTAAACTGAATATGTATCACCATAACACGGTTATGCACATAAAATTTCATCAGAAGGGCATCAGTAGTGCATGAGTTATTGCCCTTTAATGGATTTAAAATTAATAAAATGAGTAATAACTACACACGGGTTATCCCGAGACAACGACCGCGACAGAAGACAACTAACGCAGTTCAACAGGTAAGGCGGAAAACAGACGTGAGTTGCCGTTTTTCCCTTATTTTCTCTTTAATCAGACTGAATCGAAATTTCTGGTTTCCATATTAAGAAAGGGGGGAGTTTTCTACATGTCATGGAGAAATCCCGGGTTCTAGCATAATCAACAAAGTGACAAAAAACTTTGAAATGTCAGCGACGAAGCAAAAAAAAAAAAAAATATTTTATTTCAGAGGGCCGTGAACGGTTTACCAAATGTACAAACTTGGGGATTCCGACAGTTTCAATGCTACCAGGGATTACAGAAAACATGCCAATTGTAATAAATCATAAATTACTTTGTAGAATGGAATTATAAGCATTTGAAGTTAGGTACTGTCTTTTCTTTTGTCAACAACTTACCACGTTTCACATTTTAGGCCAGGTATAATGAACACGGTTCGCCAGAAACAACCAACGCAGTTTTATACCAAAGCAAATCTATACCCTACTGTCTCTTACCCATTCCATTCCTATTTTTTTAGTTGTAAGTAACATATTTTGCCTCGTGCTTGCAGATGGGCACTACTCGATCCATGCGGCATTACGTATTGTCTCATTTGATGCACACATCTTGCTGTATCTGAACTGGTCTCTGCATACGCGCGTATCTTTTAAGTGATTGAAATATCTCACCGAAACCGCTTGTCTACTATTCCCGCACTTGCTTTTTTATACAAATGAGAAATCAATGCAGTACTAACATCAGCATAAGAAAAAGCATTGAGTTCTCTGCCACACACAGATGAAAGACGTTATGATACATCATAAATATTGTTGAGAGGCATTTAAACGTTACACTCACCAGCGCTCTCTAAGCTGTAGAAGCCGTGAGCTCATTCACCATGCAATCACCTAGCAAAATAGCAATATAAGGGTCACATGTTCGATCCGGGTTTTTTTCTTTTATATTTTGGGAACGACGTCCCCTCTCAAAAGCTTGAATACAATGTATAAGTGGGTCTGAACCCCAAACCTACATACACTCACACCTGGTTAACTATGTTTTCATGGACGTTACCAAAAGAAAAGGAGCCGATCATTACGAAACGAAAAAGATTTGAAACGACCTGGTCATCAGGTCGTTTGGTAACTCCGACTTTATTTCGTTTTGTAACAGCTCTTTTTTTAGGTTCGTAACAGCCGTTGTATATACATAGTTAACCGGGGGTGACGCTTGCGAACGCTTTACTATGTATGAACGTTTGAATGTCTATGCATAAACTTCACAAGGTTCTTATTTGATGAAAATTGCATGTAAGCCTTATTCCCAGAGCGTTCACTTGAATTTCTGAGAAACCTTATCGAACCAGTGAAACCAACCCCATCTTATCCAAACAGTTACACAAACCAACGGATCATAGTGAAAACAACTGAGCCGGTTCATGAGATATGGTGTCTTCAAGAGTTCCGACCAGCGTAGACACAAGCCAGAATAGAGTTACTCATGCTGGTTTGAGGCTAGCTATTTGGCATGACCCTTCTGGAGACTTTGTTCTATCCATGCAGTGAACAATAAAGACGCCAAGACTATGCGGGTGCGCAGGCTAATTTGTGTCTTCGTTATTCGCATATGGCATAAAGCACGAATTGTTACGTCGCGCCTGAAATATAATCGGGTGACTAAGGCGCACGTGCAAAGTCCAGCAGCCAATATGAATGGAGGGATAATTTTCGATTTTATGTCCTTTTCAACAGTATTTCAGTCATATAAGGACAATGAAAGGGTGATGATGAAAGGCTGTGTGCAATGGAACCGCGTTTACGATAGGAAGTAGTCAAGTATGGTCGTCATCATTCGCATAAAGGTCAAACAAGCCTACACTTAATATAGAGTCAGCTCTCACACAGTTTCAGCATATGTGCATCTGTGTGAACAAAAAACAAATATGTTACAACCATTCGTAAGCCGTGTTTAGACGGACAGAATACACCCGGGTGTGTATTTGCACCCTGGTGCAAATTGGCATCCCCGATTTTGCTTAAAACCTTTTTTAGATGGACAAAGTACACCCCAAGATGACTGATTCTACCTATAAACGTTGTTTACATGGACAAAATATACACCCGGATGTATTTGTCCATCTAAACGCGGCTTTAAGTGTCAACCTTAGCACGATCTTGTCAACGTAATATTACCAAGATGAGATGAGTAATATAACTAAAATCAGAAAGATGGGTTCAGAGCCGGAAAAAGCACCACAGAGCAGATCTTCAACCTTAGAATCCTGTGTAAAAAGTATCTCCAACGTCAGCAGAATCCGTACCATGTCTTCATTGATTTCAAGAAAGCCTTTGGTAGGGTGTGGCATGCAACCTTATGGCCCACCATGCGGAAGTACAATATCAGTGCAAATCTAGTTTGCACCATTGAGCAGCTATACGACAAGTGCAGTCTTGATGAATGGCAGCACAGGAGAATGGTTCAAAACAACAGTTGGAGTAAGGCAAGGATGTTTCACCCGCCCTCTTCAACATTTTACTCGAACGGATCATGTCTGATGCTCTGGAAGAACATGACGGAAAGGTCAGCATAGGCGGCAGAAGCATTACCAATCTGTGGTTTGCCGATGACATAGACGCTCTAGCTGAGGAAGAGCAGGAACTAGAAACCCTAGTTGAAAGTCTCGACAAACCTGCACAAGGTATAAGATGAAGATCGGTGCTGAGAAGACCAGACTGATAACGAACAGGGCAGATGGCATCCAAAGGGAGATCACGGTAACAGGGCAGAAGCTGGGTACTGTAATAAGCTTCAAATATCTTGGGGCAGTTGTCTCAGACGATGGCTCAAAACAGGAGGTTCCCTTAAGGATTGCACAAGCCACTTCAGCTCTTACCAAACTGAAACCAATTTGGAGAGATAACAACATATCTCTTGGATCAAAGGGAAACTTATGCGCTCCCTTGTCATTTTAATATTTCTGTATGGCTGTGAATCGTGGACCTTGACAGCAGAGTTAGAGAAAAGAACGCAGGCTTTGAGATTAGATGCTACCGAATGTTACTGAACATTACGTACAAGGACCATATAATCATTGTGGAGGTTCGCAGAAAGATCCAAGCAGCCATTGGAGAATACGATGAACTCCTGGCGCTGGTCAAGAAACGGAAACTAAGGTTGTTTGGCCACGTCTCAAGGTCGTCTGGTTTAGCAAAGATGATTCTACAGGGCACAGTGAAAGGAAAAAGAAGAAGAGGTAGACAGAATAAGAGGTGGGAAGACAATATTAAAGAGTGGAGAGGGATGGATTTTTCCAGCTCAACTAGAGCAGCTGAAAACAGGACATTGTGGAAAGGGATTGTTTCGAAGTCATCTGTGGTGCCCCAACGGCCTAGTAAGGTTAAGGGATAGAATAGAATAGAATAGAATAGAGGAGTTAGTTGTTTAGTAGACAGCATCTTAAGAACGGAGCACAAGAAATATGTCTAGGCCATCTTGCAACTGATAGACGAAGAGCGGATTACATGTATAACTCGACAGCTCATTTTGAAGGCTGAACGTTTTCGATTCTATGACTTGAAAATGCTGTAATAATATTATGGTTCTCCAATTAACTCCACCCAATCCATCTATTCAGATTTCGTAAGTGTAACTAAGCCATATTGCTTATGCCAAATGTCACTCAGTAGTTTATACCCGACAGAGGCGAGTTCAGCAGCCCCAGCGCTATCGGACGCTCAGCTGAATAACTCTGACCATCAACAACCACTCACACTGCTGAACTCGCATCTACCATTTAAAGAGTGCCTGTTAGGTGTGTGCTTGCTATCACAGCGATTTCCTTGAAACTGCAAATAATGCAGTTTCAAGGAAATTGCGAGTGGTGACCTCGATTTTTTCCAAGGACTTGATATTTTACAAACTGGGTTCGTTGTTCCCTAAGTATGCTGACGAACCGCGTTCAGATGTTTCATGACCCAAGGTATGTTGTGTCCAGGAACAAACTCAAGTGTTCACTGTTCCATGGATTTGAACAATCGACAATAATTTTTCAGACAGATGCTTGCGATGAATTAGAACCATAGACATTATACTATATCTACATAAGAAAAAAATAAGAAATAAGATGTCTTACATAGCCAAAAACTACAACCGAAATAGAAAGGGGTAGGTGAAATTGAACGAAATGAAACGTTGCGAGGTTTATCTCTCGTTTTAATGAACAAATCTCCGTGGAACTTAATCGGTCGGTACCAACATTAGTCTGCTTTCACTCTGCCAAATAACTTTTAAAGTATTCATGTTCAATGTTAAAAATCGCTGTTTGCCTACCTTAGGTAGTCCAATGACGTCACCAAATCGAACTGCGTTGGTTGTCTTCTGTCGCGTCCGTTGTCTCGGGATAACCCGTGTGTAACTAAGTAACCAATTATCAAAACTTCATGAAACTTAAACTGAATATGTATCACCATAATGCGGTTATGCACATAAAATTTCCTCAGAAGGGCATCAGTAGCGCATGAGTTATTGCCCTTGAATCAATTTATGGTTGACAAATTTAGCGGTAACTAAGTAATCAATGAATAGAATTCTATGAAACTTATACTAAATATGTATCACCATATCACATTGGTGCATCTTATGTTTTGTCGGAATTGCTTGAGTAAGCAATTAGTTATTGCCCTTGAATTGGTTTAAAATAAACAAATTGAGTCATAACTAAGTAACCAATAAATGGAATTTCATGAAACTTGAAATAATTAGGTACTGTCATGACACAGCAGTGCACATTAAGTTTTGTCATAATTGCTGCATTAATGCATGATTTAATGCCCCTGAATGGATTTAAAATCCACAAATTAGCCATAACTTAGGTATCGGTGAATTTCTTGAAACTGATTAAAAAATGTATCATCATTGTGCAGTGATGCTGAGACAAGTGTAACAGCTTCAGCTTATATCTCACTTATCCCAGGGTTATTGCCCTTGATTTTTATTTACAATCCACAAGTTCAGCCGTAACTAAGTAATCAGTGAATGAAATTTTATGTAACTTAAAATAAACCGTAAACAAATCAGGGCCACTTCGGCGGGGGATATAAATTCACCGAATTTGCTTGTTTTTCCTATTTTCCAACAAAAACATACGTTGTGAGCCCTCATAAGAACTGTCTCGGTGAGACAGTTCTAATAAGGGGCCACAACACGTATTTTTATAGTGAAGACCCTGATCATAATATTATTGCTACTTTAAAAGTACATGTAATCAGATTGAGCCTACATTGTATGATTGTACAGTACTTCTTCAGCTTTAAGACAGGGGGTTCCTCTCCCAAAATATGTAAATTAAGAGCATGTAAGTCAGTTTTAAGATGGGTATCAATCCTGTAAGGCATTGGGTTCCCCTTTCAAAATTACCCCAAAAAATGTAAATTCTGTCTTACATTTACAAGTCAGCTTTAAGATGGGTAACAATTCCAAAAATCTAGATTCATCTTGTAAGGCAGATTTAGATTTTTGGGATTGTACTGAGAGGCAAAAAAAAATCTGTCTTAAAACCAAATTCATATTGTATCAGTCTCAACATTAGAAAATTAAGCAGTGGGCTAAAGTGCCAATTATTGTTTTCTGTGGTATACTGATATTCTCAACTTTCATCCATTTTCACAGATTTCTGGGACACTCACAGTTCACCGACTTTGCTTAGCATTATTAGCTTTTAAACAGAGCTCCAGATAAGCAGGGAGACTGGCATAATAAGATTGATGATAAAGTTTAGATTGACTTTATATGTTCTTTGGAAGAAAAAACATAATTACCACTCCAGTGACATCTTGACCCATTATGGCTCAAATAGGTACCCTTTTTAGCTCGCCTGAACGAAGTTCAGGAAGAGCTATTGCACTACCCCCTGCGTCAGTGGCGGCTTTGCGTTGGTGTCGCCGTCAGCGTCGGCGTAAGCAAAATGTTAAAGTTTTACGTTAAAGTTTTTTATGGGATGGGCAAGGCGCTGTCAGGCGAGCTATTCTGGCCCTGTGACAGGTCTTGTTACATACATTTTTCGTGATTGACTACTTCACATAAATGGCCACATTGCCTCCGCTCTATACAACTCTATTGATGCAAACAGTGAAGACACAGATCAGACTGCACTTTGGTGCAGTCTGATCTGAGTCTTCACAGTTTGCACAAGCCATATTAGCATGGTGATCTTGTGATATGGTATTGTGAATTTTTTTTTCCAGAGGGCAGTATAGAAGACCTTCTAGAAGAATTAAATAGCTCCAAGATCATGTATGCCTTTTGTAAAGTGATGGACCCAAACACAAGCTTGCCAAAATATGTTCTGATAAACTGGGTAGGTTTTATTGTTAGATGTACAATAGACTGCATTTCCTTAATATTTGATGGGACTACTTCTATTTTTTATACCCCGCCACACGTTAGTGGCGGGGTATTATGTTTTCACGTTGGCTGTCCGTGTGTCTGTCTGTCCGTCCGTAGTATGTACGTCCATCCGTCCGTCTGTCCGTCCGTCCGCACTTCATTTCCGTTCGATAACTTAAGTATTTATCAACGGATTTCCTTCAAATTTTGCATATGCATTTGAACCAAGAATGTCTCGCTTGGGATTGTTAATGGGCAAATTTCGTTAATTTCTGACAGAGTTATGGCACTTGTCAATGTACAAAAAATGGTTTCTGGCCTGTAGTTCCTTTACTACTTGGAGTATCATGATGAAACTTCACAAACATGATCGAAGTAACAAAAGCTTTTTATGAGCACAGAAATTTTATCATCGGGGGTTATCTGCCCCTGCCCTGGGACTATATACATGAATAAAATCATGAAAAATTCCATATAAAATCAGAGTTTGAAACAATTTTTCTGAAACTTTCAGCAAATGTTCAAAGTGATGAAAGCCTTCAGTGATGCTAAAATTTACCCCATGGGAGTGATTTCCCCCTGCCCCCGGCTATATACATGCATAAGTCTGGAAAAATCAGTGTGTGAAAAAGGTTTGCAGTGGCGGGGTATCACGCAGTCGTTTGCGGTGCTTTTATTTTTTGAAGAAAATAATGAGAAAGAAATGCATAGATACACGTAACAGAAAATATGTTGGCAGAATTTAGTCAAACCAGTATTTTACAGGACAATCTCAATTTTTATTTTCGTATATATTCACAACCACGAAAATTAAAAACCGCGAAAACTAATCCTCATATTTTGGGGACAAATCCCCGAAAATTTGGTGATGCGAAAATTTTCCATTATACGGTATAAGTGCACTAGAAAAATGACTGAGAGAATTTGAAGAAAATGTTTACTTTTTTCCTGCAATTTCATTGGTTAGAATCAAGATAGTTTAGCTAGTGGTAAAAAGTGATGTGTTGAGTAATAAATCATTCTATGTTTGTCAGTTGTAAGTAGATACACCACTCTCACTTTAGACTTCAAGTTTCTGATGAAAGACATGACAACATATTTTAACCCTTTGTTGACCAGTGGACTTCCATCCTTATCAGTTGGATGAGTCCATTTCTAGTTTTAGGGGTTTCTGGTGATTGCTTTTATTTTTATTTTATTTTGCTTAGAAATTCCTGTAAGACCCTGGTCAAATACCACATTCGGTGGCGTTTGAATTGTGTCTTTACTATTTGCATAATTATGTCCCCAAAACGGGTTTCTAGTCTAAAAAGGGTTAATCATTTAACACCTGTTCAGATACTGATTATGATCAGATGATTTTCTGGGCCGAATTGTAGGATTACTGTAAAAACCTCTTCATCTAGGACCCCCATTTTCAAGGTTTAGAAATGTTTCTAAGCTCCTGTGAAATGAGATGGATGATCTGAATATCAGATGACAAATTGCCACATTGTTGGAAGCCACATGATGTGGCTCAATTATATTTTATGTGAAATACAAGCATTCCATTCGCGTCGATCTGAGTCCTCTTTTGACACATCTTATCAAGTGTTTCATCTTTATTCCAGCAAGGAGAAGCAGCCACAGAATCTATGAAGTTTAAGTGTGCCAATCATCTGAGGGATGTCAAAGCCTTCTTTCATGTAAGTTGTTGAATACTGTAAGTGCTCAGACACAGCTTGTCAAGTCACCTAAAATGATGAATAAAGTACAAGCAGTCCAAATTTCTAGTGCAAACAGGTCGAAACATCATGATGGGAAGTCAGTAGATCAAGGTCTTACTTTTTATTTGTTGTCCATAAGCTTACAGCAAATACATTTTTACATAAATGACCACAGTGCTATTAAAAAACCTTGCATTGTATACTCTTGTGTACACAGGTTTCCTTAGTTTCCCTATCAATTATAAATACATCACATTCCCTTTATAATGCTATAGTTGGAGTTCATACAAAGGCATTATATTGCTTAAAGCATTATATCAGGACTAACTACAAAGGAGTATAAGACACAGCATTTGGGAGCCATGATTCATTCCACACAGCAGTATATCCAAATTGGTATTTAATCCAAAACGCATTAATATCCAAAATAGCATTATTATCCAAAATGGCATTAATCCAAAATGGCATTATATCCAAAATAGCATTATAATCCAAAATGGTATTACATCCAAAATAGCATTACAAATAGCATTGTAATGGGGCTTTACTGTATGCAATAGCGGATCAGGTGAATCAAGATTACATCAACTTGTTCACTTCAGTGTTGGGAGAATAAGCATACATATATACTGGCATCCCAAGGAATTTTGTTGTATTGTATATTGTAGGGTAGTCATGTGACAATTAATGCCAGAAGTGAGGCTGATATTGACGAGAATGATATTATACAGAAAGTGGCAAAATCTTCTGGTTCACAGTATAGCATCCACAAGGAGAAAGCCAAGCCACAGGACAGAGAACCATCAGGACCTGTGGTGAGTTAGTTTAAAGACCCCATTGCTCTATTAGCATGAAAAATTTTATCATGAGGTATCGCTGCAAGCTTCTCACTATAGTTTCGTCATTGTAAATGACCGTGATTAGCCAGCTTTTAACAAATAAAACATTCTTGAGTTTCACATGAACAGTGTTTGAAAACTTACTTGGGTCATTTTAGTTGGCAACTAAAATGACCTACTTTTGATTTCAATAAGTTGAATAAAATGGTAAAAATACAATGTAACAGGCGTGGAGCCCTGTCACTATCCCACCTATGTTTATATAGCATTGCTAGACAGAAAACCAGACCAGGAAACTAAATTTTGTGGAGTGAATTGTTGTTTTTCAAGAATTTGTTTTCTCTCCTTTTTGCCAGTTATATGACTCAATATATGCACGTCAACCCACATTTTATTACCAAATGCAAATTAACCGCTTTTTACAATGATTTCATATTAGAAGTTTTTACCACTGATAGGACTGTGGCTACCCTAATGTACCATATTGACCCTTAAGGTAAATGGGTACATTTCCAGGGGAAACAACTCTACCATTGCCTTTTTTGCCTCCCTTGTCAATGGAGGTCTACTCTTAAAGGAAAGAATTTGCTCCTGGGGAGCAAATTCTTTCCTTTTAGAGTAGATGTCATTTTGGAGGGGCATCTTCGTTAAGGGAAACAAACAGAGTCAGAAAAGTTGTCTCACTTAACTTCATAAAAATAGTGAAGACACATGGAGGTATAGTCATATTTCTTAGTTTAGGGTAATTATGGTATTGAGTCAACTTGTGATGAGTTCTGTCTTCAAATATATACAAACTGCATGCACTTGCCGAGACCAAACTGCATACATATCCAGTCTTGCACACTTTTTTGTGTGTGCTGATGTGTGTGCTGATGTGCCTTAAAACCCATATCACTTACTCACTCACTCTTGCACACACACCAGTCTTAGCCAGGACAGGCAAAGCTTACTTTTTGAAGTCTTCCTGATCCTTTATTTGTCTCAGCAAGTTGGACATACTCAAATTAGACTCTGCGCATGAGGTGATCAGATCAACGTCATTGCACTTGAGGTTAAAGACACTGTTTGACGATTTTGGGATACCTTTGGGCAAGTATAGGTCCAGGACAACTGTGGGATGTGATATGAAAATATACCATTCTGTTCTTATGGCATTTAATATTTCTTTCAGGGTTCAGTATATCAGAAAACTCAGGCAGCTAAAGAAATAAATATCAAGCAAAGAGACCAATTCTGGGCTAAAACGGAGGTGAGTTACAGTTGGAGCGCCCACTTATTATTTATGATCCACTCATTATATCATCCACAACACCCCAATGTAAGAGCGTTATATCATATGCAACACCCCTGCATAAGGTCTTTGATAGGAAACGCCCCAGCACCCACCCATTTGTATATACATGTCTGAAAATGCTACAAATGCCACATATAAATTTGGGCTGTTTTCAGAGAAAAATTTCAAATTCTGCAACTTTTTTTTTTAAAGTTGGTGTATAACAAATTTGTACTCTAATGTATATTGGCCCATATCACTTTGTGTTTTAATCTATACCCATGTATGAACTTTAGATCCATTTTGTTGTCAAGCCCACTTGCGGTGAGCGAGACATAGTTGTTACAACTTCAGTATAGTGTGAGTGTGTGCGTTAGTGCGTCCGTCCGGATCGGATTTGTGGGGGCCATAACTTCTACATTTGCAGATGGATATCAAAATAATTTGGCACAATGGTTCTCCTTGATGAGTAGAAGTGCCATTTGAAACATTTATTCAGGTAGGTCCAAGGTCACGGTCACACTTGAAGACGCCGGGCCGCGTAGCACAATCGGTAGGGCACCTGACACATAAGTCAGAGGTTCTGGGTTCGATACCCGTTCTGGCCACATACTTTCGTTTCTCCTTCCGCTGATTCAAGAAGGGCAGTTGTCAGTTACTGGTGAAAATATGTGCACTTAGTACTGGTTAACTGCTTAAGAGGTCTAAGCCTGCCCAGGAATAGTGTGGTTAGGTTAACTGACCATTCCGACATGACAATAGCTGTTTACCGTGGACGTTAAGCAACAATTCAATCAATCAAACGTGAAGGTCAAATTATAAAATGGCCATAAATTGAGCTTGTCCAAGCCATTACGTCTAAATTTATGCATGGATTTCAAAATAAGTTTGCACAGTTGTTTTCCTTGATGAGCAGAAATGCACTTTGAAACATTTGTTCAGGTAGGTCCAAGGTCAAGGTCACACTTGAAGGTCAAATGATAAAATGGCCATAAATTGAGCTTGTCCGAGCCATTACTTCTACTTTTATGCATGGATTTCAAAATAATTTGACAGAATTGTTCTCCTTGATGAGTAGAAGTGCCATTTGAAACATTTGTTCAGGTTGGTCCAAGGTCAAGGTCACTCTTGAAGGTCAGATGATAAAATGGTCATAAATTGAGCTTGTCTGAGCCATTACCTCTGCATTTATGCTTGGGTTTCAAAATAGTTTTGTACAATTGTTCTCCTTGATGAGTAGAAGTGCCATTTGAAACATTCGTTTAGGAAGTTCAAGGTCGCACTTGAAGGTCAAATGATAAAAGGGTCATAAGTTGAGCTTGTCCCAGCCATTATTCTAAATTTATGCATGGATTTCAAAATAGTTTTGCACAATTGTTCTTCTTGAGGAGTGGAAGTGTCAAGTGAAGTATTTGTTATGCTATGTCCAAGGTCAATGTCACACTTAAAGGTCAGATAATATAATTTTCATAAATAGAGCTTGTCTAGGTCATCACTTCTACCTATTTTCCTTTGTGAAAATGTAAAAAAAAAAAAAAAGAAGAAATATGCGTGTAAACATTATGTTGTTCGGCTTGTTTCTAGAGTGAAATAGTAACTTAGTTTTGACATAATTATATGTCACTATGGTAAACAGCAGGCTCAACAAGTTGTCCCTGGACAACCTTCTAGTTTATAATTAGACGGCCCTTTTGTCTATACCTCTTCAGTGTTAACTGATCACTTCTAAACAGTTTGTTGTTTACTTATTGATTGGCATTGATAGCACTTAAGTTCGTATCATAAAATACATGTGTATGTTAAAACATATGATATTGAATTACATGACCTATGTGCTTTTCTAATGATTTTTATGTATTCACATGACTTTGTGTGATAGTTTTCAGGAAAATGAAACAAAGGTAGGTTTGTATTCTGTTGATGTTATATTAATTTGTTTAAATGTTGATTGACTGATATGGAGTAACTGTGTTGTATTGCCTGTGTAAACCCATTACATTCGGGATACCCTTTTAGGGGTATCTAGGCAGACAGTTTGGATCCAGATCAGGCCCCACAAATGTGGGGCCTGATCTTAGATCCAAACTGTTTGCTGCCTAGACATCATTTCTACAAGAGTTAGTTAGACCAATATTGTCAAAATATTCTTGATTTTTGATGCAGACGACAATTTCAGCAGACGACAAAATATACCCAAAATGCAGTGGGTTAACACAGAGGCCTTTACTGTTGGCCTGTTGGAAGTCTTGTCCAGATGGTAAGGTGCAGCAAGACGATACTGATCAGACAATAGTTTTGCTGAGTGTGTCACATTACTCACACCGGGTAGGAGGCAATCGACGAATGCGGATCAAAATCCGTTAGAAATAGTGTTTTTCAATTGCAAATTGGCGACAATTTGCAATTGAAAAAGCTGTTTTGCAATCGAAAACTCTAATTTTGATCTGTGTTAATCGATTGTTAAGAGTGTTTTCGATTGCCGCCTACCCGGTGTGTTACTTGTATGGGGTTTACATGGCCAGAGTCTTAATTTCAGGGCTTGTTTGTAGGGTTTTAGGCAAATACAGCATACATGTAGTAAACATTCTTTGTACACTCTTGTGGTCTTGAACCATGAAAATTGGGTGTAAACTGTTGAGTTCATGCTTTTCGCACACCCTATTTTATAGAAAGAAGAAGTAAGTCGTATAACAGAAGAAAGACGTGAGCAGATGATTCGACAGGAAAGTTTAGAGACTGAGAGAAAACAACGAGAGGTAGACAGGCTATGTTGTTTAGCTGGGCTTGGTGTGGCTTGCTAACTGTACTGTCTGTTTCTGTCTAACCTCAGTTTTATTTTCCAGTGCTGCAGATAAGCAGGGTAACAGGGATAGTTTCAGGATAATTTACCATACTTCTTAAAAACATATGTTGTGACCCCTCTTCAGAACTGTCTCATTGAGACAGTTCTAATGAGGGGTCACAACATATGTTTTCATTGAGAAATAAGAATGCATAATTATGTTTTCATTGAGAAATAAGAAAATTATCCTCAAATTTTCTCAAAATTATCCCCAAATACTCTTCTTATTTGCTACACTGCACTCTAGTAGAAACTACCATATTCACCATAAATATTTTGACAGAAATGAATATTTATGGTAACAAACGGTATATGCATGTGTAATAATTTTATTCATTTTATTCTAGTAACATATTAAATAGTGAACTATCCTTTCTAACAATAGCTTGTAGACTACTCAACTTCTTTTATAGTTTTGCAGTTATAATCAGGACTTGGTTGTTCAAAACAAATGACATCAATATCTAACAAGAAATTACATTTTCAAATGTATAGTACGCAAAGACATTACCATTTTTTGCCCACTTTTTTGCCCATTTTTCCAGCACAAAATTTTAGCACACTTGATTTGTACTAGAAGACTTAACAATCTGTGACTAACAAGTTCTGTAAGCTAACAATGAACAACTTGTCTCAGATGTTTTATTCAGATAGATCCAGATAAGCTAGGGGTGGTGATGATATTTCTGAGATTTCCGTGCATTCTGACTAAAAAGATATTTTGCCTTTATTCTGTATAAAACACAAAAAGTGGCCCACATTCTAAGTGCTTCAGTGATGTAGTTCTTATTAGGAACCACAAGAAGTGTTCTGGCCCTGATTTCTTGAGACATACATTCAGAGGAGCAGATATTAAAGCTGCTTTTTGGGTAAAATACCCAATTATTTTGAGCAAATACTCTGTTATTTTCAAAAATTGGAGTATTGATACCAAATTAATTGACAGAATACCCAGAAGGCCAGAAAGGCATGCCACTAGTGCAGTTATTGAAGATAACAGCATGTCTTTCAGCTCCATCAAATGAAATGTATTTAAGCATTTTCAGGTCTTCATGGGCAGGTTTAGGGTTTTTCAATTGGATGAATAATTTTTGCTTGTTATCTAAGCTTTTTAGTTATGTCAATTTCATTGTTACATTTTGTATCATGAAAAATACCCAATTCAATTTTCCGTTCACCCAAATTTTTTAAATTCTTTGGGTAAAATACCCAAAT
Organism: Ctena decussata; assembly: GCA_963989385.1. Taxonomy (NCBI): domain Eukaryota; kingdom Metazoa; phylum Mollusca; class Bivalvia; order Lucinida; family Lucinidae; genus Ctena; species Ctena decussata. The sequence goes on along the minus strand of OZ022498.1, from coordinate 82,424,537 downwards.
GGTCAAAGTCTTATCTGTTTCTCTGACATTCCGGCTACACAATTGAACTGCATGAGGGAAGAATTTATAAGGTGAATGGGAACTTCTCAGAGCTCTAGATAAGAGGGGTAATTGAGGGATAATTTTCTTTATTTCTCAATGAAACCATATGTTGTGACCCCTCATCTGAACCGGCTCGTCGAGACGGTTAAGATGAGGGGTCACAACGTATGTTTTTATCCAGAATTAACAAAAATTATCCCTAATTATCACCAAATACTCCCTCTTATCTAGAGCTCTGACTTCTTCAGGGGAAGCATCTCTGTCACTTCCATTTTTGCCTCCGTATTAGTGGTGGTTAGTTCTTAAAGATAAAACTTTGCTCCCTTAGGAGCAAATTCTTTCCTTTGACTGGACCCTATTTTGAAAGGATTTTGTTGTCAAGGGAGGTAAACAGGAAGTCACACAACAACAGCACAGAAATTGTTTCCCTTTGAAAAAATGATGGAAAAACTTGGAGGTATACCCATTCACCATATGGGCCGTGACACAACTAAAACAGCAAAGTGGTTATGCACCCAGCGCAGACTCAGATCAATCTGGGCACCTGCCCAGTCTGATCACAGTGTTCCTTGTCCGCATGGAGGTTGCTTAGACACTTAGCTACCCTTTAAGTGCTTAGCAAGGAGTCTGATCAGACTAGGCAGATGCCCAGGCTGATCTGAATGCACTTGTTGCACAACCATTTCGTTGGTTTTCTTGTGTGGTGGCTCATATAATGAATGGCCAGTTGTGGCCAAGCCAGGATCCCTTTTTCTCAGGAAAGAGTTCTGATTTGGGATTACAACATATGAGCCGCGACACAGCAAAACCAACAATGTGGTTGTGCGCTCAGCGCAGACTTAGATTATCCTGGGCATCCGCCCATTTTGATCAGACTCTTCGCTAAGCCCTTAGAAGGTAGCTAAGGGTCTAAGCTACCTCCATGTGAACAGCGAAGGCTCTGATCAGACTGGGCGGATGCCCAGGCTGAACTGAGTCTGCGCTGGGCACACAACCACTTTGTTGGTTTTGTCGTGTCGCGGCTCATATATAGAAATTTAAAAGCAAATTCTTATCAACCCCACCAACTCTTCTCTGGAACTTTGTAGCTGTCGATAGACTAACATTCTTGGGTGTGGCTGACTACAGTGAAACCTGTCATGGCAATGGGCAGCTCTGAGATTCAGCTACTTAGATGCTGCATACCTTATGAGAATTAAAACTCCAGATAAAAAGTTGATGTGACTATCATCAAGGGGGTAATACCAATTTGGCTACCTGTGCTTTTGTCCAAGTCAGTCAGTTATCATATATGCAAACGTGGCTGTCAACCGAGACAATCAACAGCAGTATCAGCTTGGTCGGCAGCCATTAACAATAGTACCATTTACTGTTATTGGTAATGCTGACAATCACATTCTCAGTCGAAAGCCACTATATATAGTTCAGACTCGGTCGAAAGCACGGGTAGCCAAATTGGTATTACCCCCGTGATCATACAACTATTTCATGCCTTTATGCACAACAGTCAAACTGTTGCCCCGAGGCACTGTTGACAATGCAGTATGCAATAGCCCGAGCCTGCTAGGCTGAGAGCAGTATTGTAATGGGGCAATACTTTTGACTGTTGTTCCTGTAAGGCTTCAAATAGTTATTTATTGCCCAAGCAATATGCAGACGTGTTTCTATTTTGGTAGAAAGCTCAAAGTTGTCTGATCGCTTTAAATGCATGACCAGGCCGCCATCAAAAATATTGTCTGCTACTTATTGTTACATTTCAGTGTGTTATGTCACTTTCTGGTGGCCACTCAGGGCCCGGTTGTTCAATACTAACGACTGCCTTAGTTAACTTTTCGTTAAAATTTCAAACGTTAATATCTCAAAATTAATATGCAAACAGTTTTTGATTAAAAAAAATGTGAGGAGCTTTTGCTTTGCAAAAGCAGCTCACATTTTTTCACCAAAAAATATCAGTGTAGTTTGTTATAAAGTGATGAAACACTTAGCCCGTTGACCTCTTAACGAGCTCATTAAGCTAACGATGCCTTGAACAACTGGGCCCAGGAATATTGGCCGGGCCGGGTAGTGCAATCAGTAGGGCACCTGACTCGTAAGTCAGAGGTCCTGGGTTCGAATCCCGGTCTGGACACATACTTTCGTTTCTCCTGATTCAAGAAGGGCAGTTGTCAGTTACTGGCGAAAGTATGTGCACTTAGTACTGGTTAACCGCTTAGGAGGTCTAAGCCTGCCCAGGAATAGTGTGGTTAGGTTAACTGACCGTCCCGACATGACCTTAGTTGTTCACCGTGGACATTAAACATCAGATCAACCAACCAACCAACCAACCCAGGAATACTGATGGGCACAGTGGAATTCACAGCAGACAGTCAAAAAAATATTATTATTCTGCATATTGTATATTGGGTAATAAAAATATTGTACTTGAGTAGAAAGTCACCAACAGGCTCAGTGATTGTCATAGTGTGGCATTCAGTTGGACAAAGTTGGATGAAGTTTCATCGCTGAATATGGGGAGCAAAAAACAGGTTTCACTGTGGTTGTGTATTAACTACTTCAACACTTGTAAATATTTAGACAGAAATGCCATATCAAACATTACAGACCCAGATGAGACTGCATCTGGGGCAGACTGAGCAAGGACTGCTTTGTTTGACATGTTGCTAACATTTTTATTGATTATCTGCTTATAGGACAAAGGCACTTAGCTCAGTTGAAAAATTATGAAGTTTGTATCAAAACTAGTAACAGGGGAAGATAGGGTGTCCAAATAAATATGTAGCACTGAGCAGCAGTACAATATAGGGTCAAATGAGGTAACTTTGGACAGAGGGTAAAATCGGACATACCATTGCAAACAGTGAAAATCCAGATTTTCACTGTTTGCCCAGTTATTTTTGTTTTAATGCCAAAAAGCTGACATATAAAGAAAACAATGTCACTGTCACTGTCTGAATTTACCTGCTGTCCGAATTTACCTGACTTGACCCTTTGTGTTGACTATTTTTTAACATTCTTATTTGCTTTAGCTTTAGTTTGGTTTAGTTTTTGACTAGTATTGCTGTTGGACTTTTTAGCTGATTATTTGTTCTTTATGCAGTAGTTATACTTTTTTTATGCTTCTGGTTTTGCGATACTACTCTTTGCATCATTGCATGATTTATGGATTTTTTTATTTAAATCCTTTGTCTCTTGTTACAATCTACCTAATTATTACCAAATTAATTGCCTGGATCTGATTTTAATCTGGATAGCTTTTCAGGCATGAAATCAGAAAAGTTATATCAGTTGCTTGGAAAACTGGTTTAACATGAATTTGTAAATCTAGGAGGCAGAATTTAAGTTTACGCTTTTGTGTAGCTTGTGGGATTATAATGTTTCTTTATACAAGCCGTGACAGGACAAACAAACAATTTGGCATGTGTGCCCAGTGCAGACTCAGATCAGCCTGGGCATCCGCCCAGTCTGATCAGAGTCTTCACTATCTGCATGGAGGTAGCTTAGATCCTCAGCTACCCTTTAAATGCTTTGCGAAGAGTCTGATCAGAATGGGCGCATGCCCAGGCTGATCTGAGTCTGCACTGGGCGCACAACCACTTTGTTGGTTTTCTCGTGTCACGGCTCATATTAAGTAAATCAGTTATTTTATTACAGACATGCCATTACAAACAGAAAGATTTACTTTAGATATTTGGACACTGTCAGTGTTCAGAAAACATATTTTAGGGTGAATTGTACACTTTCAAGGGAAGCACGCCCCGTGCCAACCGGGGGGTATAAATAGTTGGATGCTTTAGCAGGTGGTGAAACACCACTATACAAGAAACTGTCCGTTAAATAGTCCTTAGGACTTAGGTCATCCATAATACTTTTAACATTTGATCGTTTTTGAATCTGTCTAATGTATAGAAACATTTCAAATTGTTGACATTTAGACGCTATATGCCCTTACCAGGGTTGAGCGTCTATAAATAACCTAACATTCATTTATTCAAGGGAAGCAAGTATGCCAGTTTTGTTTTTGCCTCCCTTTTAATGGGGGTCAACTCTTTAAGGAGTGCAGGTGTAAAACTTTCCTTTAAGAGTAGAAGCATCATAATTCATGAAGTTATGAGATCTTGGCAAGCATACTGAATAAATTCATTATAAATGTATGTGTTTTGTTAACAAATGAAAGATTGTAGATACATGTAAACCTTTATCTTGGTGTAATACCTTTTCCATATTTTTCTTTACATATAAGTGTCATTGCCACACCATTCATTGTCTGTTTAATTTGTTAAAATTTGTTGGTGACCTTACATGTTATATAGCTGAAGAATATGGTATACATGTATTCTCAGCTTTCTTTTGGAAGGACAGTATCAAACAACGGCAAGTAACCTTTCACTCTAACATATCTAAATTTACTATTCCATCTTTCAATTTTCCAGGGTCCAGTTGTTCAAAACTAACGACGTCGTTAGTTAACGTGACGTTAAAATGTCAAACATTAATAATTCAAATATGCCGAAATTTTTTGTTGAAAAAATGTGAGAAGCTTTTGCCTTGCAAAAGCTTCTCACATATTTTCAACTAAAAATATCAGTGTATTAGGCTATAAAGTCGTAAAACACTTAACAAGTTGACCTCTTAACAAGCTTGTTAGCCTAACGATGCTTTGAACAACTGGGCCCTAGAATTGCAGTATTTGACAGATTATACAAAAGAGCACCAGGTGGTACAGGTCATCTGGATCTACACTATTTGCATACAGAGGATGGGCAGAAGTATTCTTTAAATTGAAATGTTGCTGTTTATGTTAATGCATTTCTAGTTTTAACACAAAAATTACTGTGTGTATTTTGGAAAGATATTTTTGTGAAAATAATGTTTATGAACAGCAAAATGATTTGTGAAATATTAGACCTTGTCTTGCTTTCCTGGTGTCTATAGTTGATATTCTGGACTGTTTAAAGCTCTGTTATGTATTTTCATGTCAGAAGTTTTTGCTATAAACAACATTATTGACATCTGTGGAAATATAACTTTGGTAAAAAATCTTTAAATAGATGCAACTCTGTAATTGCAGATCAGAAACAAAAAGAATGATAGTTTGTATGTTGTATGAACCATTTAGCTACTACAACTTTCATGAAGGTATCATTTATGCTTTTCAGACAATCAATTTTTGGCTAATAGTTGAAATGCCCTGAAGATAAATGCAACATCAGGATTTGTTGAACACTTTTGTCCACTCTCTGTATCTGATTTAGTCTGTGTATTACAAGGCTTTTATGAACACCATGCCCCTACCATGAGCATGGTTAGGGGCATACAATGTTCATGTATGTGCAAACATGAGTAGTAGGGACATCCTCACGTATATTTGAAAGACCAGATATGAGTAGTAGACACATCCTCACATACATTTGAAAGACTCTAGTCTTTCAAATGTATGTGAGGATGTGCCTACTACTCATATCTGCACATACAGATAGTCTAGCAGTACTGATTTTCTGTCAAAAAGTGGGATGGGGTAATCTGTGATCTGTAGACATATATAGTATCTCCATATAATTTGTAGGCACAAGAGGCTGAGCTGCGGGAAAAACAGGTGCAGGAGCACATGAGGACAGTTCACCAACAGAAAGCTGCAGAGAGAAGAGCTAGTCAAACAGACACAGAAGAACAAAAAAGACAGTGGGTGGGTAGTATTGTTATTGCAATATTTGCAAAAGTTTTATTTATTTCCCCCCACCAAAGGGAAGTGTGTGTGTGTGTGTGGGGGGGAGGGGGGGGGAATATTGTTTTTGGTGCAGATTCCTTCGGCGTCTGGGTAGCTTCTTGTCTGCACTCTATCTCCTGAAGGGATGGATGGAATTTATATAAACATGCACAAATCTATCATTGGATGGGAGGAATGAACTGATTAGATTTTAGTGACCTTGACCCCATTTTCAAGATGGTCAAAGAGTGTTGAAAAATGCCTTATCTGCACTCTGTCTCCTGAATGGATATGTGGCTTTTAACCAAACTTGCAAAGATATATAACTGGGAGATGGTAAAGAACTGATTAGATTTTGGTGACCTTGACCTCATTTTCATGGTCACAGGAGGTCAAAGAATGTTGAAAAATGCCTTATCTGCACTCTGTCTCCTGAATGGATATGTGGATTTAAAGCAAACTTGCAAAGATATATCACCTGGAGATGCAAAAGAAGTGATTATATTTTGGTGACCTTGACCTAATTTTCAAGGTCACAGGAGGTCAAATAGTTGAAAAATTCCTTGTCTGCATTTGTCTCCTGAATGGATGGATGGATTTTAACTTAACCTGCACAGATATATCGCTGGAAGATGGTAAAGAACTGATTAGATTTTGGTAACCTTGACCCCATTTTCAAGGTCACAGGAGGTCAAAGAATGTTGAAAATGCCTTGTCTGCACTCTACCGCCTGAATAGAAGTATGGATTTAAACCAAACTTGCACAGATATATCACTCAGAGATGCAAAAGGAGTGATTATATTTTGGTGACCGTAATCATATTTTCAAGGTCACAGGAGGTCAAGGAATCTTGGAAAAATGGCTTGTCTACACATTTCTCTTGAAGGAATTGAATGATTATGACCAAATTTTGACAAGTGTATTATTAGGAGGTGCAACAGAACTACTAAGTTTTGGTGACCTTGACCCTATTTTCAAGGTCACAAGAGGTCTTAACTTGGCAACATTTAGGAAAATAATACTTCTAGGAAAGCGCAGGTGGGGGGACATCTGTTTTTGTCAAGAAACATTTCTAGTTTTTTAAATATTTTTAAATTTATTGACTCATGAAAGAAAAAACACATCTCAAGAATTTATATCATAGTATTGTATGATGACAAACACCAAGTAGGCACTCAGTGTTTAAGCAATGTCATATCACTTAGAGATGGAAAATGCTTTAAATCTATCATTCATCCTGCATGACAAAATGTATGGCAGTGCTCCAGATAAGAAGGGGTAACAAAGATAATTTAGGGATAATTATCCATATTTCTCCATAAAAACATATTTTGTGACCCATCATTAGAACCGTCTCGTCGAGACGGTTCTAATGAGGGGTCACAACATATGTTTTTGTTGAGAAATAAGAAAAATTATCTTCGAATTATCCTCAATACCCCCTCTTATCTGGAGCTCTGGAGTATGGTGATTTTAATAGTTTACACGGATCAGGGCTCGGGAAAACCGGAATTCTTTCGGTCCCGGACCGAAATTCAGAAATTGGGACCGATTGGAAACAGCACAAAGTCCCCAAAAATCGGTCCCATACTGGTCCAATACTTCGGAAATTTTCTCCGATTCTTCTTACCTAGCTCACATGTCAATCAGTTAATTACGCATGACTAATCCAATAATTGCCTCCAGTCACGTTGTGTCATAAACAAATTACCTCCTGAGATCTCGAAGTTCATCGCGTTATCTAGAATCTCGCGAGTTTACAGTGGTCGTGTGAAAGTAATTAGCTTCGGGCACTATTACTGAAGTTAAAGACTCTATACAGTCGAATTTCGGTAGTTCGAACGCCGATTTTTCGAAACTACCAGATTTTTCGAAAAACATGGTCCCGATCGTAAGCCCATTAATTCTATGCAAAAACACTTCCGCAAATTCTAATTTCGATTATTCGAAAAATCGGATTTTTCGAAAGAAAAATAAGGTCCCGATGGAGTAAATTTACTACAAAAAGCCCTCTATTATTCGAAATCAAAATGCATGCTCCAATTTCATGTCGGAAAATAACACCTATTATCATAGATGGTATAAATATTTACAGCCTCAGGTCACTTGTACTACAGGTAATTATCGCTTCACGACCACTAACCTTTTGATGGCGCAGTCTACTGTTGAGGAAAAGGTGTAGGTCTAATTGCATAATTGACGGGGATTATCTTGTTTGAAGTTTGTAAATTTAAAGGCTAAATAAGATGGCTTTTGTAACCAGCAAAGGCTTGGACTAGCATGCGCATTCGAAGTTTCGTTTCAAACGGTTTGCGCACGGATCATACGGTTTGCACACGGCACTAAAACAAAGTCTAGCTTCACTGCTATTTCAATTCTCATATCGACGTTGCTCCCGCACCTCAGCGGAACAAATTCATAGCCGCAGTAACGGGGCGCCGAGCGTCCGTCCCGAGTCTTATGGTCCCTGTAATTATACTTTCAGCCATATCAGGTGGTCTCCCCTGTCCACCTGTCAATCAAGTATGATGTTTCTATCACGTCCGCTCTGCCTACGAACACGTTCTAGTCTTGTATTTGCTTTTACATGCGTAGTTAAACATCTTAAAATGTGTGAAACCAAGAACTCCACCAAACACAACAATGTACGACCATTGTACGGAAATCGGGATTAATTCATAGGACTTCGCTTATTGTCATTAGTTTTCGTGACAGGTATCAAATTTTTTCCCGATGGAAATTAGTTGTGATGATGTCATCCGCTGGACCGATTCATTTTTCAATATTTCCCGAGCCCTGACACGGATAATCTTTACATTCTTATGTTGTTTAGTCTCACAACAGCTCTATTCACAATTATCATGCATCTGCTGCAAAAATCCACCTGATTAAGGGGTATGATAGCATAATGTGATATCATGTCACTTAAGAACTGGGCTTGGGCAAATGATATCAGGCAGCATCTTTAGAAGTGATCTTTGAAGTTGATTGGGTACTAACTTTTCCTGTGATAAAAGTGTTCGATTGGTTACATGACGTCACCGACTTAACATCATAACACAGTCGCGGTGTCAGCAAGTTCTGACAAAAAAAGGGCAAGCCTCACCCTTTCTACACTGTTCTGGTCTAGCCTGATAAACTTGATATCAAATGACACAAACATAATTTTCTCTATAACACTATGCCTTTTTATGGCTCTTGAACATAGCGTTATTAAGGGACTTTACTGATTCCATTATAAAGGGTCTAATTGTATGTATTTTAGGAAGCAGAACAACAGAAGGCTTATCAAGAAGAAGAGCAGAGGAGATTACAGGCTGATCATGCCAGGAAAGCCCGGGCAGCAGTAAGTAAATCTGGGCCCAGTTGTTCAAAGCATTGTCTGCTTAATGAAGTCCTTAGTCAAGGATTCGTTAAGTCATCTCGTACACATAAAAGCAAATGTGCAAATTGTTTTGCTGAAAAAAATGAGAGGAGCTTTTGCACTGCAAAAGCTCCTTACATTTTATCAGCAATAATGGCAGTTTTGCATACAGTGAAGTTGAAATTTTTGCACTGCAAAAGCTCCTCACATTTTATCAGCAATAATGGCAGTTTTGCATACAGTGCAGTTGAAATTTTTAAGTCTTGTGAACTGATGATGTCATTAGTTTTGAACAGGTAGGCTTGAAGCCAAGGTGAATAGTAATTCCTCCAGGGGAGGTAATTCTTACCAATAAGAATTTGTCTACCATTTCATAAGGCCCTATCTTAAAGGAAAGAATTTATTCCCTCTTTGCTGGAAGAGGAGCCCCCATTTTGAAAGGGCTTCATCTCCCAGAGAAGCAAACAGGAAGTCTAAGAATTTGTAAAAATGTCTGAAAAAATGGAGGTGTATTCATTTACTTTGGTTGTTACCTAAGGTGTGCACAAGAAAGCTCACATAGGCCTGTGCAGACAATCAGGGTTCAAGGTTATAAAACTTGAGAATAATCTCAAACTCAAAATAAAGCACACTGATTGGCTGATCGGAAGCAGCCAATCAGTGTGCTTTATTTTGAGTTAGAGATTATTCTCAAGTTTTATAACCTTGAACCCAGTTTCATGTTTGCCTCTCTTCTTAATGATGGTCTACGCATAAAGGAGAGAATTTGCAAATTCTTTCCTTTCAGAGTAGCCCCCATTTTGGAAAGGCTTCGTTGACCAGGAAGTTACAAAAGTTTGTTCCCTTTAGAAAAATGGCATAAGAACATGGAGGTATGTCAATACACCTTAGGCAATTTTTATAATTGTTCTTGAATTATTTCATTGTAGGAAGCACAATCCCTTGCATCACAGAAAGCTTCAAGTGCTAGAGACTTCTTCCAGAGAAAAGCTTCAGGGAGTGAGGACTTATCCCCTGCTCAAAGAGGCCCTCCACCACCAAGGTTTGTTATTGTTCTCACCTATTGCTTTGACACTTTCAAATATTTGGGGGTAATGAGTAGACAACAATCTTAAATTTTTAAGACAGACTTCACATTCTTGAGAGTCTTATGTTTGAGCACAGATTCGAAAATACTTTAACCCTTAAAGCGCCAAAAATTAAAATTGTTGATCTGGCAAACAGTGTAGATCCAGATGAGGTGGCTCATAATGAGCCACCTCATCTGGACCTACACTGTTTGCCCCCTAGTGTTCGAATTCTCAATATGATATTGCTTAGACGAAATATTTTTTGAAATTCTGCAGACGTAAATTTTGTCGTCTGCTTTTTGGCGCATTAGGGGTTAACATACATGCAGCTAGCTTAGCTGCAAAAACTATTTACTAAGAACAGGATGATCAAATATAAGGTACTGGTAAAGCAGATGAACTGATTCTGTTTTTCTTATTTCATCACACCCAGATATGTGAAATATGAAGAATGGAAATATAAAGATACGTTTAGGGCAATGTTGAAAAATATCTCACATAAAAGCAGGAAGAGAAGTGCTGTGGTTGCAAGGCTAGAGCATTTAGCTTTATTCTGAAGATCATGGGTTGAAACCAAGCCATTGGCCAGATTCAACCGCCTTTTATCTGCATGAATGATATGAATCAGGAAAGGTTAAAATATTAAAAGGCAGTGAGGATGGGCTGTGCCTTTCATATGCCATGTACATGACACAGCTGGCCTTTATAAATCAGTTACTCTTATGGCCATGTTGCAATGGGACACTTTTTTGGTATGGGGTTTATGGTCTTTGAAAGAATACTTCACTTATGTCAAGCTGATTGTTATGCAGATGTGGATGAAAAATGGGGCTCCCAAGGAAAAACCAGCTGTCATTTCATTTGCAGAACTTGGCTTTCTCATGTACGCAGCCAAGGCTTGAACACATAACAGTGACAGTGACAGACCTCATGTTTAAGAGTCAGTGCTCTTATCCATAAGACCACAGAGACCCATAATGGGTCACCTTCACTTTTACCAGAAGTTGCAACCAAATTCAGAAAGTTTAGAAAAAGAAACAAATCCTGACTCATTGCAGCATAATAGCCAGTGGTTCTTTCTATTATTCAGGAAATTGAAACATACTTTTGGTGCAGTAGACCAGGATGAGCCACCACAGGGATATAAACAACCAATAGAACTACCAAGAGAACAGCCATCACCTCCTCCAACACAAGTCCGTGAACCATCTCCGCCTCGACGAGAGCCATCTCCACCCCGGCGGCAACCCTCCCCACCAAGAAGGGAACCATCCCCACCCAGACGTGAACCCTCCCCGCCCAGACGTGAGCCTTCCCCAACTCCACAGGTACCATCAGAGCAGCCTCAGCGGAGAAGTTTATTGGCAGAGAACTTGCCGCAACGACAACCTGACTCTGATGAAGAACAAAATGATGATGATGATTGGGGGGACGATGGTAAGTCCACAATCACCATAACTACCTTGAATATAAATACCAGAGAGACAGAAGAAGTTCTGTGAGAATTTTTATTGCCTTTAAGAGTTGTGACAGTCTTCCTAAGACAATCATAAAACAACTCTTATTGTTTTTTGATTGTCCTAGGAAGACTGTCAATTTTTTATACGCCCGTTTTGAAAAAACGGACGTATTATGTCATGGCCCTGTCCGTCCGTCCGTCCGTCCGTCCGTCCGTCCGTAAACATTCTTGTGCGCGCCATAACTCAGTAACCGTTTGGGATATCTTCATGAAATTTTGTAGGCATATGTATTAGGTAGGGGGAACGTGTCGCGTACAAGAATGGTTGCTCCCCCTTCCTTGGTTACAAAGTTATGCCCCTTTGATTGTTTTTTTACCCTACAGGTCTTGTGCGCGCCAGAACTAGATAACTGTTTGGGATATCTTCATGAAACTTCATAGCAATGTGTATGAAGTCCCAACGATGTGTCGCGTACAACAATGGTTGCTCTCCCTTTTTTCGTTTCTGAGTTACATCCCTTTTATTAGTTCTTTTCGGCTGTTTTTGTGTATACTTTTGTTGTGCATACATTAACTCAGTAACTGTTTGGAATATCAGGATGAAACTTTATAGCAATGTGTATGATCACAAGATGATGTGTCGCATATAAGAATGGTTGCTCCTCCTTTCTTAATTTTGGAGTAACCTCCCTTTCCTCCGTCCATAAACATTCTTGTATGCGCCATAACTCAGTAACCATTTGGGATATCTTCATGAAATTTTGTAGGCATATGTAGTAGGTAGGGGGAATGTATCGTATACAAGAATAGTTGCTCCCCCTTCCTTGGTTTCCAAGTTATGCCCCTTTGATTGTTTTTTTTCCCTGCAGGTCTTGTGCGCGCCATAACAAGATAACTGTTTGGGATATCTTCATAAAACTTCATAGAAATGTGTATGAAGTCCCAACGATGTGTCGCGTACAACAGTGGTTGCTCTCCCTTTCTTCGTTACTGAGTTACATCCCTTTTATTAGTTCTTTTCGGCTATTTTTGTGTATACTTATGTTGTGCATACATTAACTCAGTAGCTGTATGGAATATCATGATGAAACTTTTAGCAATGTGTATGATCACAAGATGATGTGTCACATATAAGAATGGTTGCTCCCCCTTTCTTAATTTTGGAGTAACCACCTCCCTTTGATCATTATTTTAGGCATTTCCATTCACTCCATATCTCCTTAACCTTTTGAAATATTAGAATGAAACTTTGTAGGAATGTGTGTAATAATGGGGCAATGAATCCTGAGGAAGAACCATGACTCTGGCTTGCTTACTGGATTATCTGCCCATGCATAAATTTCATGTTTACTCTGTAACTCCTTAACAGTTTAGAATATTTTAACACAACTTTATCAAGATGTGTATATTGTCAAGGGAATGTATTAGAACCAAGAATGGTATATCTAGTATATTTAGTATATGAATTATCTCCCTTGTTTGACTTTGGCATTACTCAACTTAGGAGCCACTTCACCTTGGAAGCTGATTTTTGGTATAGTAATAGTATTTGATGTGTTAAATATTTAAATAATGTTGCCGTCATTAATTAAAGTGTGGTTTCCCCTGTTTGTCTGCCTGTCTGTCCTTTTGTAAACAATCTTGTTCATTCTATAATTCCTTTATGACATTAAAACGGGTGTATTATGCGCCGCTTGCGAAGCCCTTGTTTTTCTGGTTAGCATGTTATCTTGTAAACATGTATATGCAATGAAGTCTATGAGAATTTTTTTTTTGTGCATTATTTTTACCCTAGGGTATATAGTTTAATAAGATAGAAATTCTGGACTGTATGAAATGTAAAAAAAATTACGTAGTTTATATGACCACTAGACCATTGTGACAAGTGGCCACATTTTACCCATCTCTGTAGAAATTTTGATATCTCAATATTACATGTTGGCACTATATTTGTGAACATGCACACTTATTATAAGCCCTTTACTTCCATCTTTGAACTTAGAGAGTTTAAGTAAAAGTTGATAAAATTAAGTAAGAACTGCAAAATTTCTTTCAAGGTAATCTTAACATGATTCAAACAAACTCCTTTGTTTGGTTCTTCATATATGCAAAAAAAAAAAAAAATACTACCTTAAAATTCAAACAGTAGGGACACCAAAATAGTCTTAACCCTTAAAGCACCAAAAATTAAAATTGTTGAATTGGCAAACAGTATAGATCCAGATGAGGTGGCTCATAATGAGCCACCTCATCTGAATCTACACTGTTTGCCCTCTAGTGTTCAAAATCTCAATATGATATCGCTTGGACCAGACATTTATTGAAATTCTGCAGACGTAAATTTTGTCGTCTGCTTTTTGGCGCATTAAGGATTAATTGTCATAAAAATGGATTAATTGTCATAAAAATGGAACAGTTTGATTTTACAATGCAGAAATGAGTCCAAAAGATGCAGATGGATGGCAACAGTACACTCCCTGATCATACTGCTCCTTTAGGAGCAGTCTGGTCTGGGTCTGTACTGTTTGCACATAGCTTTCTGTTTCAATACTTAGCGATTTTAAAGTATACAAGTTTTTTGGTAGGAAGGTACAGATGATAAAATGTTTTGTTACTGTAGGGAAAAAAGAGGGTAGGCTCACACATTATGCTCTAAACTCAGCATGTATTAACCTATATTTTGACTGGCTCAGTAAGAGAAAATACAGGCTTGGAAAGACATATTTTGATGGCTAATATCTGTTTGTTCATTTCGGTCTTTGGGCAAGAGTGTATGCTGTTTTCCAGACAAGTTGATTTTAGACAGCAGGTCATGCAAGCCCATTCTGTACTGCACCTGTATGCACACTTGTTTCTGTATTCCTTTATTTGTATGGATACACTGCCATGTTTTCTTACCATTTTTACAAAGGGACACAACTTGTATGACTTCCTGTTTGCTTCTCTGGATGATGTTACCTTTTCAGACTGGGTTCTACTCTTAAAGAATTTGCACATAGGGCAGTAGAGTCTTTACTATAAGAGTTGACCCCCAATGTGAAAGGAAGCAAAAACGAAGGTAGCAGAGTTGCTTCCCCTGAAAGTGTGTCCATTCACTGTAAGGTGTATGAGTGCACCTTGGTGGTTTGTCTGCTATCTTTGCAAGGGAGACAATTTCAGCAGAAGACCATTTGCTTCCATGGGCCCATTGTTTAAAGCATTGTTAGCTTAACCCTATTGCACTCAGAATGGCCAAAACTATGGAGTTTTGGCTGTTCTGAGTGCAATAGGGTTAAAGAGGTGGTTAATCAAGGATTTGTTAAGTCTTCCAGTGCACATAAAATCAACTGTGCTATAATTCTTTGCTGAAAATATGAGGAGAGCTTTTGCATTGCAAAAGCTGCTCACATTTTTTGGCAAAAAATGACAGCATTTGTGTGTTAAGTATGTTTGAAGATTTAACATTTCGTTAGCTAGCAACCAGTGTCATTAGTTATGAATAGCTGGGTCCTGGTAGTGAGTCAGTCTCCTCTTCAGATAGGGGTGAATGGAGGTGGGGGGCTTTTCTGAATTGAAATTCTTTCTTTTCACACAAGGATGATTTCCCTTGAAAATGTAGTCATTAACATTAATCATTGTGTAGGTTTTATTAGGTACATACATGTACATTTTTAGCCTCAAGCTACATGTACCTTAATCATTGTGTAGGTTTTATTAGGTACATACATGTACATTTTTAGCCTCAAGCTCAAGCTGATGAGTCTTTTTGCCTGTTATTTTCTACATTCTGAGCCTCATTTTCCAGTTGCCTACCTTGTTACTCCTACCTGTATTATAAATATAAAATGATAACTATATATTGGAACACCATAATCCCTTTCAATATACATGTACTCTATCTCATTTGAACTTTGACCTTTCTCTCTTGTTCTGCCAATGGATAATACATATACTGGTTTCCTCCATTAGGGGAGAGTCGGGTAACTTTGGACAGCGGGTAAATTCGGACAGTGACATGTTTCCTTTATATGTCAGTTGTCTGGAACTAAAACAAAAAATAACGGGCCAAACAGTGAAAATCCTGACGAGACGGCTCATCATGAGCCGTCCCATCAGGATTTTCACTGTTTGCAATGGTATGTCCAAATTTACCCGCCTGTCTGAAGTTACCCGACTTTCCCCTATTGTGATACTTATGCTTCTGTCCCAGGTTTTCAAATTATTCACTTGTAGAAAAAAAATTGCTGTTGATGGTAAAGATCATTGGGAGACCATTTCTTCTCATTATTTCTAATCATTTTCATTTTGATACAACTATTTCCATCAGTAAAGAACATAATATAGTAATGGGCTGATCAGTAAAATAACATACTAAAACACTACATCTGAACCACCGTAATTGACCTTACTAGTGCCCTGTGGGCCTAACTTTTTCAAAGTGACAGCAAATACTTGTAGTAAACTTTCTTTCCTATAAGCATAATAATAATAAGAATTATTATATATTAAAGAAACAACACAAATGGTTAAACATCAGAGAAAAGCTGCTTTTAGTCATAGAAGGATAGAGAATCTTTGCAAGTGAAAACTGAAAATTCTACACCATTTTCAGTTTTTGTAAAAAAGCAAACAAAGGGATAAACCAGTAGAAACATGTGCGTTTATAGTAATGCCTCAGAAATAACCGTGATGTGCGCTTATAGGGGCATGTGTGCTAATTAGGTTGAATAAGATATATGCCGGGCCGGGTAGCGCAATCGGTAGGGCACCTGACTCGTAAGTCAGAGGTCCTGGGTTCGAATCCCGGTCTGGCCACATACTTTCGTTTCTCCTTCCGCTGATTCAAGAAGGGCAGTTGTCAGTTACTGGCGAAAGTATGTGCACTTAGTACTGGTTAACCGCTTAGGAGGTCTAAGCCTGCCCAGGAATAGTGTGGTTAGGTTAACTGACCGTCCCGACATGACCTTAGTTGTTTACCGTGGACGTTAAGCATCAAATCAACTAACCAACAAATGAATAAGATATGTCTTATAAGAAATGTTGCAACAAGGATGACTCAGATTGGCCTTCACACTATTGCAGTCAAATCAGAGTCTTGCCTGTTTCCTTAATGATCTGTGGATCCTTAGCATTTTTTATAAAACAGAGCATCATAATATCACTTCTTATTTTAGTGCTGTCTGTTAAAGCACCAAGAAAGCAGACGATAAATACATCTGCAAAATTTCGAGCAATTTCTCATCCAAGCTTTATCATATTAAGAATCAAAGAGGGCAAACAGTGCAGATCCAGATGGGGTGGCTCATAAATATCATGATTATAAATCTGTTTACTGAATGGAAAACAGCGCACTCCATAATCAGGTTGCTCTTTAACAGTGTTAGAAATTAACCTTTTTTGCAGGTTGCTACCTGGTATAAAAGCTAGTAGCAAAACTCACGTACCTGGTAGCAAAAATTGGAGGCCAAAAGCACTCATCTTGCCATTCAACAGTTGTCAGATTTATGTCCAAACAAAACTCCATAAGGTTGATAATGCCTTTGACCGTATGGAATGGTGTTTAGTCTAACTCATAGAAGCAGTATTTTAATGAAAATCAGCTAGTACTTACAAAAAATTAACTTTTAATTAACTTTTACGAAAGAATTCCTAGGCAGCAAGTTTTTGCTACCCACTCTTTCTTGAGGTGGCAAATGAGATTTTTATGTGGCAAATTTGCTACTGGCTACTGTTTATTTTGAACCTTGCCTTTAAGGAGCAGTGTGGTATGGGCTCCACTGCTTTCTCAGAACTTGTATACATTATTCTTAAGGCCTTGATCTTGTTTGACTGTTTTTTAGCTCACCTGAGCACGAAGTGCTCAGGGTGAGCTTTTGGGATACCCTGATGTCCGTCGTCCGTCGTACGTCCGTCCGGACGTCCGTCAACTTTTGCTTGTGTACACTCTAGCGGGCACAGTTTCGATCCAATCTTTATGAAACTTTGTCAGAATATTAGTCTGCATAAAATCTAGGCCAAGTTCGAAACTGGGTCATGTCGGGTCAAAAACTAGGTCACTAGGTAAATCTTAGAAAAACCTTGTGTACGCTCTAGAGGGCACAGTTTTCATCCAAAGTTCATGAAATTTTGTCAGAATGTTTATCCTCATAGTATCTAGAACAAGTTCGAAACTGGGTCACGTCGGGTCTAAAACTAGGTCACTAGGTCAAATCATAGAAAAACCTTGTGTACGCTCTAGTGGACACAGTTTTGATCCAATCTTTATGAAAGTTTGTCAGAATGTTTATCTCCATAAAATCTAGGCCAAGTTCGAAACTGGATGTCGGGTCTAAAACTAGGTCACTAGGTCAAATCATAGAAAAACCTTGTGTACGCTCTAGAGGACACAGTTTTGATCCAATCTTTATGAAACTTTGTCAGAATGTTTATCTCCATAAACTCTAGGCCAAGTTTGAAACTGGGTCATGTCGGGTCAAAAACTAGGTCACTAGGTCAAATCTTAGAAAAACCTTGTGTATGCTCTAGAAGGCACAGTTTTGATCCAAAATTCATGAAACTTTATCAGAAAGTTTATCCTTAAAATATCTAGGATAAGTTTGAAACTGGGTCACGTCGGGTCAAAAACTAGGTCACTAGGTCAAATCATAGAAAAAACCTTGTGTTTGCTCTAGAGGACACAGTTTTGATCCAATCTTTATGAAACATTGTCAGAATGTTTATCTCTATAAACTCTAGGCCAAGTTCGAAACTGGGTCTTGTTGGGTCAAAAACTAGGTCACTAGGTCAAATCTTAGAAAAGCCTTGTGTACGCTCTAGAAGGCACAGTTTTGATCCAAAGTTCATGAATCTTTGTCAGAATGTTTATCCTCATAATATGTAGGACAAGTTTGAAACTGGGTCATGTCGGGTCAAAAACTAGGTCACTAGGTCAAATCATAGAAAAACATTGTGTAAGCTCTAGAGGACACAGTTTTGATCTAATCTTTATGAAACTTTGTCAGAATGTTTACTTTCATAAACTCTCGGCCAAGTTTGAAAGTAGGTCATATCGGGTCAAAAACAAGGTCACTAGGTCAAATGATAGAAAAACCTTGTGTACGCTCTAGAGGACACAGTTTTGATCCAAAGTTCATGAAACTTTGTCAGAATGGTTATCCTCATAATATGTAGGATAAGTCTGAAACTGGGTCATGTTGGGTCAAAAACTTGGTCACTAGGTCAAACCTTAGAAAAACCTTGTGTACGCTCTAGAAGGCACAGTTTTCATCCAAAGTTCATGAAACTTTGTCAGAATGTTTATCCTCATAATATCTAGAACAAGTTCGAAACTGGGTCACGTCGGGTCAAAAACTAGGTCACTAGGTCAAATCTTAGAAAAAACTTTGTGTACGCTCTAGAGGGCACAGTTTTCATCCAAAGTTCATGAAATTTTGTCAGAATGTTTATCCTCATAGTATCTAGAACAAGTTCGAAACTGGGTCATGTCGGGTCTAAAACTAGGTCACTAGGTCAAATCATAGAAAAACCTTGTGTACGCTCTAGTGGACACAGTTTTGATCCAATCTTTATGAAAGTTTGTCAGAATGTTTATCTCCATAAAATCTAGGCCAAGTTCGAAACTGGGTCATGTCGGGTCGAAAACTAGGTCACTAGGTCCAATCATAGAAAAACCTTGTGTACGCTCTAGAGGACACAGTTTTGATCCAATCTTTATGAAACTTTGTCAGAATGTTTATCTCCATAAACTCTAAGCCAAGTTTGAAACTGGGTCATGTCGGGTCAAAAACTAGGTCACTAGGTCAAATCTTAGAAAAACCTTGTGTATGCTCTAGAAGGCACAGTTTTGATCCAAAATTCATGAAACTTTATCAGAAAGTTTATCCTTATAATATCTAGGATAAGTTTGAAACTGGGTCACGTCGGGTCAAAAACTAGGTCACTAGGTCAAATCATAGAAAAACCCTTGTGTTTGCTCTAGAGGACACAGTTTTGATCCAATCTTTATGAAACATTGTCAGAATGTTTATCTCTATAAACTCTAGGCCAAGTTCGAAACTGGGTCTTGTTGGGTCAAAAACTAGGTCACTAGGTCAAATCTTAGAAAAGCCTTGTGTACGCTCTAGAAGGCACAGTTTTGATCCAAAGTTCATGAATCTTTGTCAGAATGTTTATCCTCATAATATGTAGGACAAGTTTGAAACTGGGTCATGTCGGGTCAAAAACTAGGTCACTAGGTCAAATCATAGAAAAACATTGTGTAAGCTCTAGAGGACACAGTTTTGATCTAATCTTTATGAAACTTTGTCAGAATGTTTACTTTCATAAACTCTCTGCCAAGTTTGAAAGTAGGTCATATCGGGTCAAAAACAAGGTCACTAGGTCAAATCTTAGAAAAACCTTGTGTACGCTCTAGAGGACACAGTTTTGATCCAAAGTTCATGAAACTTTGTCAGAATGTTTATCCTCATAATATGTAGGATAAGTCTGAAACTGGGTCATGTTGGGTCAAAAACTTGGTCACTAGGTCAAACCTTAGAAAAACCTTGTGTACGCTCTAGAAGGCACAGTTTTCATCCAAAGTTCATGAAACTTTGTCAGAATGTTTATCCTCATAATATCTAGAACAAGTTCGAAACTGGGTCACGTCGGGTCAAAAACTAGGTCACTAGGTCAAATCTTAGAAAAAACTTTGTGTACGCTCTAGAGGGCACAGTTTTCATCCAAAGTTCATGAAATTTTGTCAGAATGTTTATCCTCATAGTATCTAGAACAAGTTCGAAACTGGGTCACGTCGGGTCTAAAACTAGGTCACTAGGTCAAATCATAGAAAAACCTTGTGTACGCTCTAGTGGACACAGTTTTGATCCAATCTTTATGAAAGTTTGTCAGAATGTTTATCTCCATAAAATCTAGGCCAAGTTCGAAACTGGGTCATGTCGGGTCTAAAACTAGGTCACTAGGTCCAATCATAGAAAAACCTTGTGTACGCTCTAGAGGACACAGTTTTGATCCAATCTTTATGAAACTTTGTCAGAATGTTTATCTCCATAAACTCTAGGCCAAGTTTGAAACTGGGTCATGTCGGGTCAAAAACTAGGTCACTAGGTCAAATCTTAGAAAAACCTTGTGTATGCTCTAGAAGGCACAGTTTTGATCCAAAATTCATGAAACTTTATCAGAAAGTTTATCCTTATAATATCTAGGATAAGTTTGAAACTGGGTCACGTCGGGTCAAAAACTAGGTCACTAGGTCAAATCATAGAAAAACCCTTGTGTTTGCTCTAGAGGACACAGTTTTGATCCAATCTTTATGAAACATTGTCAGAATGTTTATCTCTATAAACTCTAGGCCAAGTTCGAAACTGGGTCTTGTTGGGTCAAAAACTAGGTCACTAGGTCAAATCTTAGAAAAGCCTTGTGTACGCTCTAGAAGGCACAGTTTTGATCCAAAGTTCATGAATCTTTGTCAGAATGTTTATCCTCATAATATGTAGGACAAGTTTGAAACTGGGTCATGTCGGGTCAAAAACTAGGTCACTAGGTCAAATCATAGAAAAACATTGTGTAAGCTCTAGAGGACACAGTTTTGATCTAATCTTTATGAAACATTGTCAGAATGTTTACTTTCATAAACTCTCGGCCAAGTTTGAAAGTAGGTCATATCGGGTCAAAAACAAGGTCACTAGGTCAAATCTTAGAAAAACCTTGTGTACGCTCTAGAGGACACAGTTTTGATCCAAAGTTCATGAAACTTTGTCAGAATGTTTATCCTCATAATATGTAGGATAAGTCTGAAACTGGGTCATGTTGGGTCAAAAACTTGGTCACTAGGTCAAACCTTAGAAAAACCTTGTGTACGCTCTAGAAGGCACAGTTTTCATCCAAAGTTCATGAAACTTTGTCAGAATGTTTATCCTCATAATATCTAGAACAAGTTCGAAACTGGGTCACGTCGGGTCAAAAACTAGGTCACTAGGTCAAATCATAGAAAAATCTTGTGTACGCTCTAGAGGACACAGTTTTGATCCAATCTTTATGAAACATTGTCAGTATGTTTATCTCCATAAACTCTAGGCCAAGTTCGAAACTGGGTCATGTCGGGTCATAAACTAGGTCACTAGGTCAAATCGTAGAAAAACCTTGTGTGCGCTCTCGAAGGCACAGTTTTTATTCAAAGTTCATGAAACTTTGTCAGAATGTTTATCCTACATATTGAAACTGGGTCATGTCGGGTCGAAAACTAGGTCACTTGGTCAAATCATAGAAAAACCTTGTGTACGCTCTAGAGGACACAGTTTTGATCTAATCTTTATGAAACTTTGTCAGAATGTTTATCTTCATAAACTCTCGGCCAAGTTTGAAAGTAGGTCATGTCGGGTAAAAAACTAGGTCACTATGTCAAATCTTAGAAAAACGTTGTGTAAGCACTGGAAGGCATAGTTTTGATCCAATCTTCATGAAACTATGTGAAAATGTTTATTGTCCATATATCTAAGCCCCCTATGAAACTGAGTCACATCGGCTCAAGGTCAAATCTTAGAAAAACTTTGTGTACACCCTAGAGGGCACAGTTTTGATCCAATCTTCATGAAACTCTGTCAGAATGTTTATCTTAATGAAATCTAGGTAAAGTTTGAAACTGGGTCGTGTCGGGTCAAAAACTTGGTCACTAGGTCAAATATAAGAACGACCTTGTATACGCTCCAGAGGGCACAGTTTTGATCCAATCTCAATGAAACTGTGTCAGAATGTTTATTCTTACAATATCCAGGCCAAGTTTGAAACTGGGTCATGTTGGGTCAAAAACTAGGTCAAATGTTAGTATGGTAAAAACTCTTATAAATCTTCACCAGAGCCAGTGAGCTGATTAATGCTCAGGTGAGCGATTCAGGGCCACCATGGCCCTCTTGTTTGTTGTTGTTTTTTGTTTGTTTTCTTTTGCAAACTGCACAGTGCTGAAATTACTCTCAGTTTCTGCTTTTAACACTTTAAACTAGTTCTTCTATCCTTGCTATTTCAGAATTCATGCTTTTCATTTTCAAAAAATTTGCCTTTATAAGCAATCACTAAAGTGAATAGAATTTTCATTGTTTGATAGAACTAATGCTTCAAAAAATATTTCTGTTACATGCAATATCAAATGTTACCAATTGTAAGAGTAATGAAGCCCAAATGGGAATAAGAAACAAATTTCTTTAGTCATTTTGCAAAACAGCAGTTCAATACACACAAAGTATGTAACTACTAATTAGAAACTTGATGAAAGATGCTAAACTGATATTACTTATGGTTATACCCCCGGTATACGAAGTATATAGGGGGTATATAGTTTTTGGTTTTTCTGTTAATATGTTTGTGTGTATGTTAACATTTTTTCTGTCACAGATTTCTCAGGAACCACTACAGCTAGGATTTTGAAATTTGGTACAAACGTTGGGTATGACTAGTTGTACCGTGTAAGAGAGAACCAGCCTCCTGCTGCTTATCATTCCCTTTATTTGTCCATTTTTTCTTTCTCTCCAATTAATTTTCCGTCAAAGATATCTCAAAAACTTCTACAGGAAGGGCATCTGAAATTTGGTAGAAACGTTTGGTATGGCTAGTTGTACCGTGTAAGAGAGAAGCGGCCTGATCCAGCTTATCATTCCCTTTGTTTGTCCAGTTTTTCTTTCTCTCCAATTTCTCTCCAATTAGATTTTTGTCAACGATTTCTCAGGAACCATTACAGCTAGAATTTTGAAATTTGGTACAAACATTGAGTATGACTAGTTGTACCGTGTAAGAGAGAATCGGCCTGCTCCAGCTTATCATTCCCTTTGTTTGTCCAGTTTTTCTTTCTCTCCAATTTCTCTCCAATTAGATTTTTGTCAAAGATTTCTCAGGAACCACTACAGCTAGAATTTTGAAATTTGGTACAAACATTGAGTATGACTAGTTGTACCGTGTAAGACAGAAACAGCCTCCTGCTGCTTATCATTCCCTTTATTTGTCCATTTTTTTCTTTCTCTCCAATTAATTTTCTGTCAAAGATATCTCAAAAACCTCTACAGGAAGGGTATCTGAAATTTGTTAGAAACGTTGGGTATGACTAGTTGTACTGTGTAAGAGAGAATCGGCCTGATCCAGCTTATCATTCCCTTTGTTTGTCCAGTTTTTCTTTCTCTCCAATTTCTCTCCAATTAAATTTTTGTCAAAGATTTCTCAGGAACCACTACAGCTAGAATTTTGAAATTTGGTACAAACATTAAGTATGACTAGTTGAACGGTGTAAGAGAGAATCAGCCTTCTGCTGTGTATCATTCCCTTTATTTGTCCATTTTTTCTTTCTCTCCAATTAATTTTCTGTCAAAGATATCTCAAAAACTTCTACAGGAAGGGTATCTGAAATTTGGTAGAAACGTTGGGTATGACTAGTTGTACTGTGTAAGGGAGTATCAGCCTGCTCCAGCTTGTCATTCCCTTTGTTTGTCCATTTTTTCTTTCTCTCCAATTTCTCTCCAATTAAATTTTTGTCAAAGATTTCTCAGGAACCACTTCAGCTAGAATTTTGAAATTTGGTACAAACGTTAAGTATGATTAGTTGCACAGTGTAAGATAGAATCAGCCTTCTGCTGCTTATCATTCCCTTCATTTGTTCATTTTTCTTTCTCTCCAATTAAATTTCTGTCAGAGATTTCTAAGGGTATTTGAAATTTAGTACAAACCTTGGTAATGACTAGTTGTAATGTGTATGAAAACATCAGCCTCTTCCTGCTTATTATTCCCTTTGTTTGTCCATTTTCCTTTTTTTCTGTCACAAATTTCTCAGGAACCACTACAGCTAGGATTTTGAAATTTTGTGCAAATGTTTGGTATAACTAGTTGTATAGTGTAAGAGAACTTCAGCCTCCTTCTCTTATTGTTCCCTTTGTTTGTCCAATTTTTCTTCCTCTCCAATTATTTTTTTTTGTCAAAGACTTCTCAGGAACCACTTTACCTAGGTTTTTGAAATTTGGTACAAAGTTGGGTATGTCTAGTTGTATCATATAAGAGACCATCAGCCTCTGTCTGCTTATCATTCCCTCTTTTTTTCTTTCTCTCCAATTTAATTTCTGTCAAAGATTTCTCAGGAACAATTACAGCTAGGATTTTGAAATGTGGTACAAATATTGGGTGTGACTAGTTGCATTGTGTAAGAGAGTATCAGCCTCCATATATGTATCATTCCCATCATATATGTATCATTCCCTGATACATATATGTATCATTTTTTCTTTCTTTCCAATTAATTTTTGTCACAGATGTCTCAGGAATCACTATTGCTAGTATTTTGATATTTAGGCCAAACATTGGGTATGACTAGTTGTATCAAGTAAGAGAGTATCTGAGCCTCTTTCTGCTTATCATTCGTTATCATTTATTTTAAAGTTTTGTATTAAGTGTGGCAGTGTTTCTTTTAGGCGGAGGTGCTTGCCGGGGGTATACGTGAGCCCCTGCTCACATGCTCTAGTTGTATTACATTTTTGTACCTTTTGTTTTACAAAGACACTTTTTATGGCTATATTACATTTTTTTGTAGAGACACCCCAGAATGTCCCTGCTGTGCAGGCCCCCTACATTCCAGAACCTGAGCCAGCTTATCAGCCAGAACCAGAACCTGAGCCAGAGCCAGCACCTACTACAGACGGAGAATTCCAGCCGGGACCCCATGACGGGCAGTGTGCAAGAGCATTGTATGACTATCAAGCAGGTAAGTGTGCTCATGTTTCATTGTCAGAATCATTATTAGCTTGAAACTGCATACATACAGCAAATGTTCTGAAATTCAAAGTTGCTTCAAGCATGCATAAGCATTAATTCCAGACACATATGAGCTATGACACGAAAAAACAAAAAAAACAAAGTGGCATGTGCGACCAGGGCAGACTCCGATCAGCCAGGGCATCTGCCCAGTCTGATCAGTCATCGCTTTCCGCATGGAGTTAGCTTTGACCCTTAGCTACCCTGTAAGTGCAAAACAAAGACTCTGATGCCCTGGCTGATCTAAGTCTGCACTGGGCCCAGATGCCATTTTGTTGGTTTTCTCGTGTTGGGCTCATATCAGACTGATTCTGCAGGGTCAACATTGGTTGCAATTTCACCATCATTTGTTTTATGTCATCAAAACATGTATAGGTAGATACAGTGTGTGAAACCCAGGCTCCACCTCTGATATTTATTTATTTTTGTTATTGAAGAATATACCAGATTAGCATAAATATTTTTAGTTAAGAGCTAGGCACAGTATATAGACAAGTAACAAAGTTTCAGGACAAGTGAATGTTTACAGGGTTCTTGTCTGAGGCAGAGAAGTACATGATCAAATGGTTTGAGATGCTCAGTGATTCAGAAGGTTGCGAGTTTGAATCACCATTCAGTCAGCTGGCAAGTGGAAAACTTTTTGTCGACCCAGCAGTAAATCAGTATCTATTTTGAATCAGGGAAAGGCAGAGCAGCAAAAGGAGAGGGAAAGGCTCTGCCTTTTCACATACTATGCCTAAGATATGGTGGGCCCCACTGCCCCTATGGCCATTGGGCTGTGGGAAACCTTTTCTTTTATGTCTCAATTAACTTCTGTAATTTTCTTGTAGCGGATGAGACAGAGATAACCTTTGACCCAGATGACATCATTACTCAAGTGGAGCAGATTGATCCTGGTTGGTGGACTGGCGTAGCACCAGACGGATCAAGAGGAATGTTTCCCGCCAATTATGTTGAACTTATTAATGGCTGAACACAGCCAGATGTGATATAGAAAAATTTAACAAATTTATATTTTTACAGTATATGCAATCGCATCGCAGCTATCAGTAACCCTGAAAGCACCAAAAGGCAGATGGCAAAATTTACATCTGCAAAATTTGAAAAAAGTTGAGTCCAGGCTATATCATATGGAGAATTCAAAAACAAGAAGAGGGGAAACAGTGTATATTCAGTTGAGGTGCTCATTATGAGCTGCCTCATCTGGATATACAATGTTTGCAAATTCAGCTTCTTTCATTTTTGGTGCTTTAAGTCTTAAAATCAAGGTGAAAAGATACACTTCAGTGGCAGAGCACTCAGCTGTTCAATTCTAGTAGAGTAGAATGCCAAGAGAGAGAAAAATGTTTCAGCATGCTGAAACTTATTTTCCTCCCTTGTCAAAGTGGGGAGGCCATTCTAGTAGGCTGGTTTTCTGAGTGCAAATTGTTTTTGGAGTAGTCTGTAATTACATCACATCAGAAGGCTGTCTGGCAAGTGTATTTGTTTACCTCAATATTCACATCATTCAAGTGCTGTATTTTGACTTATCAGGAGAATCAGTCTGTCCTTCCATCTAACAACTGATGCAGTATGTTAGCAAGATGGATATGGCTGAATAAATGCTCATGGAGTCTAAGAAAAAAATATATGAGATTTGGACCAAATTCAAGCCCCCAAGTGTAAGAATGAAAAGGGGTGGGGGAGCATTTTTGCAAGATATAGTCTCATAATTTCATGATTAAAAGTCTCATTCATTGACCAAGTGCTAATTAATGTACATGTTTTGTTTGTTTGTTTGTATGTATGTATTTTGCATTGCTGCAAGGAAGACATAAGGAATGCTGGGTGACATATTGCAGAGCTGTAGATAAGAGGGAGTGTTTGATGATAATAAGACAATTTTTCTTATTTCTAATTGAAACCATATGTTGTGACCCCTCATCTGAACCATCTCATCGAGATGGTTCAGATGAGGGGTCACAACATATGGTTTTATGGTGAATTAACAGAAATTATCCGTAATTATCACCAAATACTCCCTCTTATCTAGTGCTCTGATATTGATATCAGTTTCCACTTTTATTCACATCCAAGAGAGATTTCTGGTAGAAAGGAGCCCTTGTAGCTCAGTGGGTTAAGCGCTGGCCTTCTGATTTAGCCGTTCCAGTTAAGCGGTTCCGGGTTCGAGCTCCCCTGTAGGCAGGAATCTTTTCAATCGTAACCGGGGTCCCATCGCACACAGCCTTTCTTTTAAGAGGGGTTATTGAGGATAATTCAACGATAATTTTTCTTATTTCACAATGAAAACATATGTTGTGACCCCTCATTAGAACTGTCTCGCTGAGACGGTTCTAATGAGGCGTCACAGTATATGTTTGACTCCTCATTAGAACCTCTCACCGAGACGGTTCTAATGAGGGGTCACAATATATGTTTTTATTGAGGAATATGGAAAATTATCCATAGATTATCCCTGTTAGCCCTTCTTATCTGGAGCTCTTGTGTACCCTCACACTTAAATTGATGTGACAATTTACACTATGAGTTGTGGATATATGTTACAATATTTCATCAGTTAAGGTTAATGAGTACACTTTCAGGGGAAGCAACCCTGATATTTTCATTTTTGCTTCCCCTTTTAATGGGATCAACTTTTCAAGGAAAGAATTTGCTCCTTTAGTAATGGGAAACAACTTGCTCCCCTAGACAATGTGGCCCTTCCAAAATTGAAACTACTCTCAATGAAAAGAATTTGCTCCTATATAATTGAAACTACTCACAATGGAAAGAATTTGCTCCTATATAGGAGCAAATTCTTTCCATTGAGAGTAGTTTCAATTTCAGAAGGGCCACGTTGTCCGGGGAAGTGGCTACATTGTCAAGGGAAGCAAGTTGTTTCCCTTTGTCAAAATGGCGGACAAACATGAAGGTGTTCCCATTATCCATAAATCATGCAGATGTGTTCAGTTTTCAGAAAATTAGTACCATTAAATGTGTGCATTTGAGGTGTGGAAGGTTAATGGGAAACTCAAACACTACCAAAATATCATACTGGTATCACCATTATACAGGCATTTTTTATCAACAATACACTAAAATCATTTTTTTACCAATAGGTCTATGTGTTCAGTTCAGTTCAGTTTGCCTAAAGACGTTTTTCAAGTGGCTCAGCAGTACGTAACCATAGTTGCACGCACTTGGAGCCAAGTGTCCATCCAAGGGTCTATGTGTTCATCTTAAATGTACCAAAGTATGTGATTCTGCTGGATGGTGTGGTAAACAAAAAGTGGTTAGCTGGTCCCTCAGCATTATACATGTAGATCAGTCTAAGATAGGGTCAAGTCAGGTAAATTCGGACAGCAGGTAAATTCGGACAGTGACAATGTTTCCTTTATATGTCAGTTGTTTGGAATTAAAACAAGCATAACTGGGCAAACATTGAAAATCCTGATGAGACGGCTCATTATGAGCCGTCTCATCTGGATTTTCAATGGTGTGTCCGAATTTACCCGCTGTAAGTTACCCGACTCGACCCTGGAAGGGCCATAGTAATTATTAATGTTGTTGGAACTTGTGACCCAACCCATTTTCAGCTTTTGTATGACCTTTATGTAAGTTGAACATACACTCACCTCACCCGTTGTATGGTTGGTATAAAAAGGCAATAGACTATTTTAAACTAAAGTTTACTCTACAGTCAGTCCAGAAAGGTCGACTCTTTGGTTGGATTTTATTTATTTTATTTTTTTTCAATTGTCCATATATACTGAACAAAAGTGAAAACGCTACAAGTGATTTATCTTCAAATGTTCTGCTTTTGTGGAAACAGAAAGGTACATGAATAAGAACACAATTTGAAGTTAAATGAATATGTAAGGTCATGATACCAGTGGGTGGCTGAAAAAGCCGCTTCCGATAAGACGAAAACATTTCTAAAGGAACAGGGGTCCGGTTTTCTACTGTGCAAATACAGACAGGTGATCAGGCATTTTAAACTTGATTTTAATAAGCCGTACATAATACAATAATCCTTATTATGCCTTAGGTAAGTAACCAAAGTTCCAAAAGAAAGCACACGTCAATATGTGTTTTCATGTCTTTGAAAATTAGTTTTGAAATATCGCTATTTCTCCGAAAACACAATAAGAAACGGTGAACAATGGAAATTCCCATAAGAAATTAATTTGTGATTAACACACATACTGTTACAATTTTGCTTGAGAGTAACAATAGGTAAAGTGCATGATTTATTGCACTACAAGAACGAGAAAAAAGTGGCTTAGAAAATTGATAAACCAAAGAACAATCGAAAATTAAAATTTGCTTTATTTCTAATGCAAAGGGAGATAATTTTTAATTTTGAAAAAGCTTCGATTTCCTAGTTTTTCTAAACAACAATTGCTAGTCATTTTGGGCTTTTTCTATCACTCTGGATGTGACACTTCAGATAAGCAAAGAAATGTGCATCTGCGCATGCGCATAGTCTGTGTATTACAAAATGTGCCAAAATGAAATACAGTAAGATAACTCTGTTCTGAAGAGTAGCAGAGTCACAATTTTGCAGACATTTTCTTGCTGGATGTCCTGCTCAACTAGAATGTACATATCCAGGCAAAAGAGTATCAGTGTTTTAGTTACAAACTGTCATCTATAATGTAGCGTTTTCACTTTTTCTCAGTATATATGTCCTAGATTTTCAGGAATAAAACCTGAGCAAACAAGCAGTCTGATCAGGATCATCACTGCTTGCTCGAAAATATCTGTCCAAATTATTGTGGGCCCCCCAGTTGTTCAAAGCTAACAGCCATGTTGGTTAGAGATGTTCCATTTTCAGACTTATTATACCCCATTTTATGTGGAAAAAAATACAGAGATTTTGCAGTGCTTAAAGCTCCTCACAGTTTTTCGGCATAAAAAAAAATATTAGCACATTTAATTTTATGCAGGGGCGTAACTAGGGACAATTTCATAATACGCACAACCATGTTTTATTCTCTACTTCTTGAAGGGAAAGCTAGTATTTCAGCCACTTTGGTAATTGGTATTGAAATCTTGTCTAATTTATAAATTTTCAGCATGCAAATTTGCAGGTGCGTTTTGAAATTTTGTCAATTTTGACAAAATTTCAATACGCACTTGCGTATTTGCCGTATACGTAGCTACGCCCTTGTTATGTGAACTAGATGACTTAGGGAATCATTGAATGACGTCTTGTAAGGATGCTTTTAACAACTGGGCCATTGAATATTATTACATACAGTCAGTTATCTTTTCCCTCAGGTGTAATTTCATTATCCTGATTTAATAGCTAGCTGTGCTCATAGTTACTACTGCATGGGGCTAATACCAATTGCTTACCTGTGCTGTTGACCAATCCGGTACTGTGTAAAGTGGCTGTCGACAGAGAATTGGGTCATAAGCAATACCAATAACGGTAAATGATACTATTGTTAATGGCTGTCGACCAAGCTAATATGGCTGTAGATTGTCTCAGTGGACAGCCACTTTGTACGTATCTGACTGGCTCGGTCAACAGCACAGGTAGGGAAATAGGTATTACCCTGTGTTCTGCCAGTTTGCTGAAAAAAAGAGGTATCTGCTATATGAAAATAGTGTAGACCAAAGTAAGTCGTTGAGAATTCTTATTTCTGCCTACACTTTTGCACCTGCACCGAGCCTCTGATTTGTTTTATAGTTACCCTACATTGGGTCATTGAAAAGAGGCTAACAGGGCAGACCCTGATTAGACATGTTAGGGTCATTAGAGTGCATGTATACTGCCAATCATGTATTTAAACTGTATAAAATTGAAATTAAAATAGAACAAAGCTGTTTGTGTTTTGTTTTGTATTGCATTTCACATAAGAAATTAGGGTCGAGTCGGGTAAATTCGGACAGCGGGTAAATTCGGACATACCATTGCAAACAGTGAAAATCCAGATGAGATGGCTCTTAATGAGCCATCTCATCAGGATTTTCACTGTTTGCCCAGTTGTTTTTGTTTAAATTCCAAACAACTGACATATAGAGGAAACATTGTCATTGTCCGAATTTACCTGCTGTCCGAAGTTACCCGACTTGACCTACCCATTGCCACTTCCTGGTAGCTGGAGATGGTAAAGAACTTCTATGGTTAAGGCGAGGATTTTCCCCCATTAGACCGGCGCGACAGGTCCGAATTTTCAAAAGTATAAAGTGGGCAAATTTTTCTTAGCAGAGCTTCCACAAATATGTAAACTGTATGAAATCAGATCATTTGTTATTCAGACCCAAAGACATGGGGAGATAATCCAGTCTGACCCTACTACGCTAAATTCAAGGTTTTTGCATACATCATTTTTTGAGGTAATAAAATTATTGAAATCAGTCATTCATTCCATAAATTTTTTCATAAATGCATGCTAAATACACACATATAACAATACAAAGCAATGATTTTCCTCTTGTTACACCTGACTGGTATTTAAGCATGCAAAACCACAGTTACACTTCCAGTTAAAGCGATCAAAAGAGAACACTTCACTATAACTAAATAAAATATAGGTACTTCCCTCCCCCCCCCCCCCCCCCCCCCCCCGTGACCCAGCATTTCCTTCATGCAGCAGACTTATGCGTTGCAAATACGCAATATATATGACTGGGAAGCTGGGTCACAAGGGGGAACGATACTCAGTAAGCCAAAGAAGAAGAATGGTCAACAGTAGCACTGTGATCTTCAAGGATTATATTGTGTACCATGACCTTGAAATGAGGTCAAGGTCATATACATTTAGTCAAAACTATCCACTGTTGTCTGTTATGAAAGTAATGTGAGTCAAAAAAAGGGTGAAATGTATACAATAAATCATTATTTCAACGATCAGTTAGAGGATTATTTACAATGTATCTCAACAATGACGTCAACGTCAACGTCTGTTTAACGTACTTGACATAGACACAAACACTTGAAAAGGTTACACGTCATAGTCATAAATGCAAAGCAAAAGTCAGTGATCCGTATAAATTTTTTAATCACTTGCAATATTCCACTTGACTAATTTTCATGCTTTAAATGCTTTGAAACATTGGGGCAGACATCCTTGAGCAAACAATGTGGACCCAAATCAGCCTGCTCCTCGAAGAGGTTAAAAGAATCAAACACTCTGAATTTGAATAGGTTAAATTTATTTAAAACTTTAAAACACACAAAGAGATTATACAATAAGCAGATGCCCTGCATCTGTTACCGAGAAAAGTTTATGGGAAAGAATAGATAAAAATTAAAAGTAAGAAAGTCTACTACGCTGCACTCGGATCTGTTTTAAGATGTATGGATACATCCTGTATTTTTCCACCATTTGTACAAAGGGGAACAACTTTTATGACTTCCTGTTGGCTTCTCTGGAGAACAAAGCCTTTCTTCAAAAATGGGGTCAGCCCTTAAAGGAAAGAATGCTCGAGCCCTAAAGGAAAGAATTTGCTCCTTCTTTCCTTTAAGAGTTGACCCCCATTCAAAAGGGAGACAAACATGAAAATGGCAGAGTTGCTTTCCTTGAAAGTGTACCAATACACCGTAAGGTATACGCCAAGTGTGCACTGCCAGACCAGCCTGTGCACATAATCTATCCTGTCATGATACTAACAGCTTCCCATGAGATTAACCAGGACTTCTGACTGCATGCACAAGTACATATGCCTTAGGACAGTTTTTTTTTTCTTTGAGAGAAATGGCTCAAGCACGGAGTAGCATAGTAGAAGTACATACTTACTATACAAGTATTATGCAGAAAGAAATCTTCAAACTAGCATTTTCATTCTAGTTCATTATGTTTTCGGGATCTGGGCATATATATGTACCATCTATGAAGTCCTGGGCCCAGTCGTTCAAAATAAATGACAACGTTAGTTAACTAGACATTATATTTTCAAACGTATTGTACACAAAAACATTGCCATTTTTCACTGAAATAATATTTCCCATTTTTTGGTCAGCAAAAAATATCAGCACACTTCATTTTATATTATGTGCTAGAATGCTTAATTGACCAACATCTTTGTAAAGCTAACGATGCTTTGAACAAGTGGGCACAGACTAGCAAAGGCTCTATAATATGTGGATATGGGCAGCCTGGCTGCATATGGCATTTTCTATTGTGCTTTTTCCATTTACTCAACTTCAACTTAGTAATGTGATCTCTGATATCATGAAGAGATAAGCTAGTGGTAATAAGCTTCAATCAAATCTTAACTGAATGTATACATATCCTTGAGAATCTAAAATAGGGTCAAGTCAGGTAAATTCAGACAGCAGGTAAAACTCGGACAGTGATATTGTTTCCTTTAAATGTCAGTTGTTTAGAATGAAAACGAAAATAACTGGGCAAACAGTGAAAATCCTGATGAGAAGGCTCATTATGAGCCGTCTCATCTGGATTTTCAATGTTTGCATTAATATGTCCGAATTGTAAAATTGTTTGATTGCAAATTGTTTGGGTAAATAATATGTCCGAATTTACCCGCTGTCTCAAGTTAGCCGACTCGACCCTATCACAAAGCAATTTACAGTAGTTCATACTGCATATAAAAGCAAGCTATTAAGATAAAGACTACAATTCGATAAAACAGTAATCGTAAACACTGAATTCTTTTGCAGGCTGAATATTTATATGCATCTATTTGCTGATATTTGATTAAAATTATATTTTTGTATTGAGACAAAAAAGTGAAACATATCAATATACATGTAATAATGGCCTATAAACTCGAGAAAGAAGGACAGTAACAGTTTGCTTAATAGAGGTGGTTGATTTAAAGAAACGAAAATGCAGAAAATTTTCAATAGTAATATCAGAGTTTGATTTTTGGCCACTAGGCCATCAAGATGAATATGTATACTTCCACATTTTCACAAAAGGAAACAATTTTTGTTTATTTCTGTTTGGAAACAATTTTTGTTTATTTCTGTTTGCTCCCCTATACCATGCAGCCATCCCTAAATAGGATCTACTCTTGAAGGAAAGAATTTGCTCCTACATGAGCAAATTCTTTTCACAAGAGTGGACCCCCACTGAGAAGGAAGGTAAAAATGAAAATGGCAGAGTTACTTCCCCTGAAAGTATACCCATTCATAATACAGTTGAAACTGAAAGCCAAATTTAAATTTAAACATATCCATACCAATTTTAGAGCGACAATGTGTGTTTCTGTATTTTTTGCCAGTATCGCTAAACCCCAAAACTTTGAAAGTAAAGAGATGATGGGCAGGCCTTGGCAGGACGCAAGCAACCCTCTCCGAGCCACACTTACTGTCGCATTCTGCAGGACGCATTAGCCGCAGACATCAGGTAAGAGGCCCCTATGTATTAATCTGCAAGCGCAGGCATCCCCCATTGAGCCACCTCAGCCCCTGTGTCTCGAGAAAAGCGACAGACAAGGGCATCAGGAAAGAGATGTCCAATGCAGCAAGAACCTGCAAAAAGCCAAAACAACTCAAACTTCAAAAATTAACATAATGATTAAACATTGGAACAACAATGCCTCTACAGAGTACCGGTAGGCCCTGATCGGACTGCTCCCAAAGGAGCAGTCTAGTAAGGGTCTGCCCTGCCTGCTTTTTGGCTAGCAAGTACTGAGGCTTCACTAGATCTATAAAATTTTATAATTACAGAATATTTCTCTTAATAGGACAGGTAAATTACGGTATTAAATGCATACAAGAATCCTCTGCAAAAAGATAGCACTGACTAGATGGAAAATAACGTATAAACAACTATTTACAAAATGCACATTACTGCAGCAAGAAATAACTTTCACCATATTTGACCAGTGTGATGCAGAGTAACTGAGTCCCAGTCTCAGTTCACAGACGTTAATGAGCCGTGACACTAGAAACCCAACAAAGTGGTTATGCGCCCAGTGCAGACTCAGATCAGCCTTAGCTACCCTTTAAGTGCTTAGGGAAGATTCTGGTCAGACTGGGTAGATGCCCAGGCTGATCTGAGTCTGTGCTGGGCGCACAACCACTTTGTTGGTTTTCTCGTGTTGCAGCTCATCAATGAATTAAACTATTCTGTTATGGCTGCCTTCATCTCATCTGCAGATGTAATAAGACAGTAAATCTGATTTTCAGCATGGAAAAAGGATGAGCAAATCATTTTCTAAGTGAAACCCATGTTCTCATGTTCTGCAGTGAGCAAGTCTTACAAATTGTACTGTGTAAACTGTATTATGAAAGTTAGTTTCATAGCTGGGCAATAACTACACGAAATTTAAATTGTCTGTTAGTTTCAAAGCTGGGCAATATCTACTCAAAACTGACACTAGGGGAGATAAATTGTCTGGTTTTAGGTCACAAATTTTGCTTTATGGTGACGCTAGAGCATAGCTGTAATATGCAATTAGTGAACCATAAAGCTGCCAATTTACCTATATCAAAATGACAATTATCAATACAATTATCCCCATTTTAATGCACTTTTTCAATTTTTCACCTTAAAAAAACTGCAGTGGGCCATCTGTACAAACTGCATTAGTTCTCAAAGATTTTACCCTGACACTTTTGCTGTTAGAAAGAATACATATTTTGAACAATAAAGTCATTTTGTGTCTATCAAAATAATGTTATAAAGAATTTTGCTATTGTAATGAATGCCGTTCTAAAGTGGGTTGACTGTACTACTTGCACCTAAAGCAAACACTTGCAGCAAATAAAACAAGAGCTTCGCAAGCGGCGCATAATAGGCCCATTTCAGTGTCACAGAATGAACAAGATTGTATACAGAGGGATGGACAGGCAGACAAACAGGGGAAACAACTCTGTAATTTATGACTGCAATGTTATTAAAACATCTAACACATCAAATACTATTAGTATACCAAAAATCAGCTTCCAGGATGAAGCAGCTCAGAAGCTGAGAAATGCAAAAGTCAAACAAGGGAGATAATTCATAAACTAAGTAAACAAGAGTACCATTCTTGGTCATAATATATTCCCTTGACAATATACACATCACCATAAAGTTTTGTTAAAATATTTCCAATGGTTAAGGAGTTACAGAGTAAAATGGGAATTGATGCAAGGGCAGATAATTCAGAAGTGAGCCAGAGTTAAGGTTCATGCTCATGATACATTGCCCCATTATTATACACATTCCTACAAATTTTCATTAAAATATTTCAGAGGGTTAAGGAGTTATGGAATGAATGGAGAATGGGGCTAGCCTTAAAAAACTAATCAAAGGGAGGTTACTCCAAAATTAAGGAAGGGGGAACAACCATTCTTATATGTGACACACCGCCTTGTGATCATGCACACTGCTATAAAGTTTCATCAAGATATTCCGAATGGTTACAAAGTTATTGAATGCACAAGATTAGTATACACGAAAATAGCCTACAAAATCTAAGCAAAGGGATGCAACTCCGAAGTGAATAAACATTGTCATACGTGACACATCCTTGGACCCTCATACACATTGTTATGAAGTTTCATCAAGATATCCCAAACGGTTATCTAGTTATGGCGCGCACAAGACTAGTAGGGTAAAAAATGATCAAAGGGGCATAACTTGGAAAGTAAGAAAGGGGGAGCAACCATTACTGTACGCGACACTTTGCCTCATCCTAGTATATATGCCTACAAAATTTCATGAAGATATCTCAAATGGTTACTGAGATATCGTGTGCACAAGAATGTTGATTGACGGATGGACAGACGGACAGTGCCATGCCATAATACGTCCGTTTTTGTCAAAACGGGCGTATAACCAGGGGTTGAGGTTATAAAACGTGAGAATAATCTCAAACTCAAAATAAAGCACACTGATTGGCTGCTTCCGAGCAAATGCAAATGCTCAGAAACAGCCAATCAGTGTGCTTTATTTTGAGCAAATGCTCGGAAGCAGCCAATCAGTGTGCTTTATTTTGAGTTTGAGAATGTACTCAAGTTTTATATCCTCTGGGCCAGACTTCTGCCAATGAGAAGCAATGTTTTTGAATGACTTAGGGTTTCTATCTGTATATCACAGGATATAATTTCCTAAATATCCAATAACATTTTGTATAATATTCATGTGCATTAAACTACTGAATAATGAATTCAAAAGCAAACCATATGTAAAAATCATTGGCTGTTCAGAAAGTTACGCCTTGGCAAACTGGTGTCAGTGGTCACAAAAATGGCTAAAGATACTTCTTCATACAAGACAGCTCAGTTTTCACTTCATAATAATAATCGTTAACAAATAAACAAAATATATAATACACATAACAATAAAACAACAATACCATAATAATTCTATGTATTTGGAGCATATTATCCCACCTTCTATAATGGACTTGCCTGTCTCTAGATTTGGACTTGTCCACTTTCCCTATAAGGCGATGTATATGGGTCAAATTGCAATCAGTATAGAACCTTGA
Organism: Ctena decussata; assembly: GCA_963989385.1. Taxonomy (NCBI): domain Eukaryota; kingdom Metazoa; phylum Mollusca; class Bivalvia; order Lucinida; family Lucinidae; genus Ctena; species Ctena decussata. Next base: position 82,386,758 of record OZ022498.1, on the reverse strand, counting down.
GGAGCAGTCTGATCTGACTCTGTACTGCTCACCAAAGTATATCTGTTCCAAAACTTAGCATTTTTATGGTATACACTTCAAGACCAGCTTTAAGACAATTTTTAATTCCATAACATTTGTAATTTACAATACTATATAACCTCACTTGAGTGACCAAATATGAATTATTTCCCTTAAGTAAGTAGCATCTGCTTTCGAATTCGTAAGCTCCATTCACTTTCACTATATCGAAATGGCAGAATAGCAATCTATGTATATCTCATTCACAAAATCTTGGGCAAACATGGCTCTATAATTACGTAAATTTGATGAAATTTTATCACGTAAAGCTTCACTAAAATGTAAACCCTGATATTGCAGATTTAAGATAACATTTTGTGTCAAATGAATGCACACAATTCATTTTTGCTTCATAAGATCTACATACAGTGTTCACTTTTGCTTAATAAGATCTACATGCAGTGTTCACTTTTGCTTCATAAGATCTACAAGTACTGTTCAACTTTGCTTAAGATCTACATGCATCTGACTATATGCCTTCGAAATATTACACAATGCATTTAACTTTTAAAAATATCATTATCTATATTTTGGTGTTCATGTCCACCAACTGAATTATTTTCCAACTTTGATGACTCCCAATAATATTTCTGAATCCATCTTACTTCAATATAATTTCACCAGCAGTACTGTTTTCTCAGGAATTTTTTATTAACTCACTTCACTTTTCGTTCTTGTACAGAATTTGTCTGTTGTAATGATGATCTCGGGTCTAACTCATATTTGACAACACAAAAGAGACATATCCTAACTGCAGTTAACCTGACCCAGATTCTTCTTGACTTCCTCTTATTTCTGTATAATCTACTCACCCAACGTTGACATCTGAGTATATCTTTGTAAACTTAATTTCTCCAATAAAACCTGCCTTGTAAACCTGGAGGTTATTATATGTACACAATTTCAGGTACCAAAAATCCAAAATGGCTGCCAGCAGCTATAATGGATATTAGACCATAAATATGTTCACAATTTTTTTACTATTCTGCAGTAAACAAGGAATGAATCCATGATGCAAAATCCAAGATGGCTGCCGGCAGCCATATTGGATACTGAATCAGGATCCATTTCTGTTTGCCATAATAATGTTGTACTTGGAAATTTTCAATTCAGTCAGAACTGCAGGGAAGTATAAAAAAAAACAAGTAGCCCAAAGGGCAACAATTGCTCACCTGAGAGACATTGTAAACCTATAGTGATATTTAAGATGCTCAAGGGCAGCTAACTCCACAGTCAGTGGTCCAATCAGGCTGAAAATTAAACTCATCCAAAACATTATGTATGCCCTCATTTAATATATGCAAGTTTAAAAAGTATCCGATCAAGAGCACAATAGAAAGAGCTGTCAAGGGCAGCTAACTTCGTAGTGGTTGGCCTGATCTGGCCAAAATTTGAACTTGTTTAAGATATTATACATTTCCTCATTACCTGCAAGTTTGAAAAGGATCGGATCAGTAGAAACCAAGAAAGAGTGGCGACATTGATTTTTTGGATGCTCAGGGCAGGTACTCCATAGTCAGTGGTGGGATATAACCGAAATGCTAACTAATCCAAGCTTTTATGCATATCCTCATTACCTGCAAGTATGAAGAGGATCTGATGAAAAATGAAAATGTGATGACGTTGTTTTCTCCATTATAAGACTATGGGATTTTTTTCAAATGCTCAAGGGCAGCTAACTCCGTAGTCTGTGCTCGAATCCGGCCAAATTTTGAACTCATCCAAGCTCTTATGTATGTCATCATTACCTGCAAGTATGATAAGGATCTAATCAAAAACCGTGATTGCAGCACCCTGAAAGTCAAACTTGCTCGAGATATTGTCATGCCCTACATTTGTGTGAATTTATTTTAAAATCTGTTGAGAAATGTAGGTGCTAGAGCAATGACAAAGTTTTTCTAAAAATAGCCACAGTGACCTTGACCTTGGGCACAGCATCCTGAAAGTCAAACTTGCTAGAGATATTGTCATACCCTACATTTGTGTCAAGTTATTTCGAAATCCATGGAGAAATGAAGGTGCTAGGGCGATGACAAAGTTTTTCTAAAAATAGCCACAGTGACCTTGACCTTGGGCGCAGCATCCTTAAAGTCGAACTTGCTCGAGATATTGTCATGCCCTACATTTGTTCAAATTTATTTTAAAATCCATTGAGAAATGTAGGTGCTAGAGCCCTGACAAAGTTTTTCTAAAAATAGCCACAGTGACCTTGACCTTGGGCGCAGCACCCTGGAAGTCAAACATGTTTGAGATATGGTCATGCCCTACATTTGTGTGAAGTTGATTTAAAATCCCTTGAGAAATGAAGCCGCTAGAGCGATGACCAAGTTTTTCTAAAACTAGCCACAGTGACCTTGACCTTGGGTTCAGCACCCTGAAAGTCAAACTTGCTCGAGATATTGTCATGCCCTACATTTGTGTGAAGTTATTTTAAAATCTGCTGAGAAATGTAGGTGCTAGAGCGCTGACAAAGTTTTTCTAAAAATAGCCACAGTGACCTTGACCTTGGGCGCAGCATCCTTAAAGTCGAACTTGCTCGAGATATTGTCATGCCCTACATTTGTGTGAAGTTATTTTAAAATCTGCTGAGAAATGTAGGTGCTAGAGCGCTGACAAAGTTTTGCTAAAAATAGCCACAGTGACCTTGACCTTGGGCGCAGCATCCTGAAAGTCGAACTTGCTCGAGATATTGTCATGCCCTACATTTGTGTGAAGTTATTTTAAAATCCATTGAGAAATGTAGGCAATAGAGTGATGACACAGTTTTTCTAAAAATATGTGATGACGTTGTTTTCTCCATTATAAGACTATGGGATTTTTTCAAACGCTCAAGGGCAGCTAACTTCGTAGTCTGTGCTCGAATCCGGCTAAATTTCGAACTCATCCAAGCTCTTATGTATGTCATCATTACCTGCAAGTATGATAAGGATCTAAGCAAAAACAGTTGAAAAAACGTGATGACGCCATTTTCCCCATTATAACCCTATGGGATTTTTTTCAAACGCTCAAGGGCAGCTAACTCCGTTGTCTGTGCTCGAATCCGGCCAAATTTCGAACTCATCCAAGCTCTTGTGTATGTCATCATTACCTGCAAGTATGATAAGGATCTAATCAAAAACAGTCGAGAAAACGTGATGACGCCATTTTCCCCATTATAACCCTATGGGGGCTATCTGTTGCCATGGAAACCAGAGTTCTGAGCTGATCGGCACCAAAACCTAATGCAGCCTTTCCCCCACCCAAATGATGCTTCAGATAAAATTTGATTGCGATCGGCCCACTGGTCTCTGAGATATTTATGTTTGAAATTGTTGACGCACCCACCCACGGACGCACGCACGGACGGCTCGACTCCCATCCTATAAGCTCACCTCTGAGCCTTCGGCTCAGGTGAGCTAAAAACTCAATTTACAGGCATGATGAGCGGAAGTGCCTTAGATTTGCTCTTAAGTTTGCAAACTTCACGAAATGGCCTGTTGCAAGGAAATGTTGAGTTCTCAACCCAGTAATATTTTCCCTGGTGTGTTGATAATAATACAGTGAATATCAGAAACACAGGGATGATTTCCCAGCAAACTGTCAGAAGAACCTGGGTGTCAATTAACCTGTTAATACAGAATGTCTAACAACCCTACCAAATCTTTTAAAATTTCAATCGGGGGACAATATTTACACAAGTATAATATAAAAGTGGCTTAAATAACCACAAATAACATAATGTACATCGAAAAAAGCTAAAGGTATAGGCATAAAATGCCTAAAAGAAAAGACATAAAATGCCTAATAACAAGGCTAAAATACTGTACACATGTACGTTGTTGTTTGTGTATGCTAAACAGAACAACTGTGCATGAAAAACACATGTTGCTGTCTGTGTAGCGTTAATAAAACAAACAGTTACTACTGAAAAGTTCTGTACAAGCCACAATTTTGAGGACCATCTAAGGTAGCCCAGTCAGTAGCAAGGTTTCCTATAAACTGTAGACTGGCTACATACCTCTGCCACGTAGGTTCAAACCCGGCCCTGGCAAGTATGAATGGTTGGCTGTTTCCTTCAGGATCGTGGTGGTTTAACAGAGTATTTCCCAGCCCCTATACAGCTGAGAACTACTTTTGGCTTTCTTCCACCACAGAACAGTCCTCTGATATAATGATCAGGCCCCGCGGTTATAAAACTTGAGTACATTTTCAAACTCAAAATAAAGCAAACTGATTAACTGCTTCCGAGCACATGCTCGGAAGCAGCCAATCACTGTGCTTTATTTTGAGATTATTCTCAAGTTTTATAACCTCGAACCCAGATATGATCGAATCAGAGTATGAAAGAAGAAGAAGGTGCATGGAAACACAGCCAAAGTATCACTGACATGGAAATACCTGCCTACCAACTTATACAAGCTCTAGAAGAATAACCGCTATTCTTTTTAGAGCAGCCTCTAGTCTATTATTTCCATTAAGAGTCTTTCTACTCTTACAGAAGGAATTCTTTTCCGGCGGGTGGGGGGGGGGGGGGGGGGGGCAAATACTTCAGAGCTCTAGATAAAAGGGAGTATTTAGTGATAATAAGGGATAATTTTTGTGAATCTGCTTAAAAATGTATGTTGTGACCCCTCATCTGAAGAGGTGTCACAACATATGGTTTCAATCAGAAATAAGAAAAAATATCCCTAATTATCATCAAATACTCCCTCTTATCTAGAGCTCTGTACTTTGCTGATAAATTTCAGGCTGCCGACAGCGGCTTGGATCATCTCAGCATTTTGCTGTCTTTCTTGTAAACATAGTGACCACATCAGGGGGATGTTTCCTTCAATTCTAATACCTTGCTTTCATTTTGTCATACAGATTTCATATAATGAGACTTAGCAAAAATCAAGTGTGTATGGTACAAACTTGGTTAACTATGTTTTCAAGGATGTTACGAAACGAAAAAGAGTTGTAACAGTTACGAAATGAAAAAGTCATAGTTCCCAAATGATCCGGTCATCAATGACCAGGTCGTTTGGGAACTAGGACTCTTTTTGTTTCGTAACATCCCTTGTATATACATAGCTAACCAGGGGTGTTGTAAGACTGGTGAAATAGCACAACATACATCTTGTGAAGATATTGAAAAAAATAATTCTCAAAATTATGGCTTACCTGAAGCTTACCCACTAGGCACATGACACTGAATCAACATTGATTCAATGTCATAACACTGAATCAAGGTTGATTAAGTGTTGTGTGCCTGCTGGGTACATAATCACATTTCACTGCTCAAAACATTAAGGTATATGCTTACACCTTCAGGGAAGCAACTCTTCTATTCTCTGCTTCCCTTCTTTAAGATATTTGAGCCGCAACACAAGAAAACCAACAATGTGGTTGTGCACCCAGTGCAGACTCAGATCAGCCTGGACATCCACCCATTCTGATCAGACTCTTCGGTAAAGGCTTAAAGGGTAGCTAAGGGTCCAAGCTACATTCATGCGGATGCAAAGACTCTGATCAGACTGGGCGGATGCCCAGGCCGATCTGAGTCTGCGCTGGGCACACAACCACTTTGTTACCAGTGTGAGACTGAGTATTTCCTTCCATGAAATATCAGTTTTACTGACTGTTGCATAATTGGTTTATGGCATCCAATTAACAAGACTTTTTGTCTTGACTTTTGTCAGGGTTCAAAGGAAAGACTCTGCTCCCCTGGATGCAAATTGTTTTTATGAGAAGAATCCTGCAGCAAAGTTCCCTCCCCTGGGAGTTTCCAGTTACCTCAATATTATTTCTATCCTATTTCAAAAGCATACAGGTATTCCTTTAATAGTTTTGAGCAGTGTGGATTGCAAAGTTCTACACTAACAGTGCATAAATATGATTTCATGATAACCAGTACCATGTCTGACATATACATGTAGCTACATTTCAAAACACACATAACCTCCATCACTGCATCAGCTTGAAAGTGTCTTCTTTTTTCCCTGGCATACTGTATACGCAGTAATTTTCGCGGGTTCTAATTTTCATGGTTTAGGGGCAAACACATAAAGTTTAACATTAATTTTCGCTATTTTAATTTTAATTTTTCGCGGTTAGCAGCATGCACAAAAAGCCAAAATGCTTCATTTTCACTTGAGCAGTTCTTCCATTAAACTGAGGCGGGGCCGCAGGTAAATGAAAGAACTGGCTCAAGTGAAAAGTACCAGAATTTTCGTAAGCGAACAGAAACAAAATATATGGACATTGTGTCTACTGAAGATACTTTGTAAGAAACAGAAAGTTATTTTGTGATTTTAATATTCATGGTTTCTATGTGACTGAGAAATACCGGGAAAAATAGAACATCGCATTAATTATCGTGTATATGGTATAATGAATTTTCAAATCCTCATTTCTTAGGTAATGTCATTATGCATCGCTGTCATGAGACTGCCTTGATCTTGATGACCTTGATGACACAGTTTCAACAGTGACTGTATACCCATCAAGTATTTTTATTATAAATTCTTGAACACGCTCGTAATTCTTAGATGAAAAAATCGCAAAATAAAAAGCATGCAAAATTCTAACATGATATTATTAATGTTTATCCCATTAAATGACTATGAAGTGATGTGGTATGAAAATTTGTGATAAATCCTGTTGCTAGCGTCAAGGAGTACAAATTTCACCCCTTGTGATGCAGAATGTAAATTAGCCACGACACGAGAAAACCAACAATGTGGTTGTGCGCCCAGCGCAGACTCAGATCAGCCTGGGCATTCGCCCAGTCTGATCAGAGTCTTCGCTGTCCACATGGAGGTAGCTCAGTCCCTTAGCTGCCCTTTAAGCACTTAGCGAAGAGTCTGAGCAGACTGGGTGGATGCTCAGGCTGATCTGAGTTTGCGCAGGGCGCACGACCACTTTGTTGGTTTTCTCATGTCGCGGCTCAAATGCTTACTTCCGTTGGCTTCTGCCTCAAAGTAGTCCTTCAGCAAACATTGCAATATACATTGTGTACTTGCATTTTCATTCTGTATGATGTAAGAATCAAAATATTTTTCCTTACCTGTGAATTATTGCTGAATAACATGTGTTGTTGGACAGATGTGAAAATTAATTCAATCAGGTTTTGCCATTATGACTGAATATTTTGTGATCTGCCCTCCAACACCCTGTGTTAATCAGTGACAATTTATGGGTTAGGAAAAATTATTCTTAAACTAACTTTAAGTAACACTTCTCATCCTGCAGCAATATCTAGAGCTTTGCTGAGCAGAAAATCTTTTTTTTTTTCTTCTACTATATAATTGAGCCGCAACACGAGAATACCCACAAAGTGGTTGTGCACCCAGCGCAGATTTAGATCAGCCTGGGCATCCACCAAGTCTGATCAGACTCTTCACTTGCAGCTTAAAGGGTAGCTAAGGGTCTAAGCTACCTACATGCGGACAGCGAAGATTCTGATCAGACTGGGCTGATGCCCGCCCAGATCTGAGTCTGCACTGGGAGCACAACCACTTTGTTGGTTTTGTGGTGTCCCAGCTCAAATGTCAAACAAAACGTAACGAACTAAGAGATAATACCTCAAAACAAATGAAAAATCATCAATTTCAAGAGAACCATTAACAAACAGAAAACTATATAACCATTAAGAACAGTAACAACATCAACAAGCACATAATGCTTAAAATGCCATGTAAATAACTGGCCACGAATTAAATCATTTTCATTTCACTTTAAAATGTTCAACATTTAACCACAAACTATTTTTGTGTTACTTTGTCTTTCCACATAAAAATCTGCAGCATTATACATGCTATCAGCCATTTGAGCCGTGACATGACAAATTCAACGAAGTGGGATGTGTGCCAGTTGAAGATTCAGATCAGCCTGGGCATGGAGGTAGCTTAGATAATAAGCTACCTTTTAAGCACATAGAAAAGACTCAGATCAGACTGGATAGATGCCCAGGCTCATCTGAGTCTTTGCTGGGAGCAGATGTCACTTTGTTAGTTTTGCCATGTCGCGGCTCATTTAATGTATAGTTTCATAACTTTTCTTATAAACTAATATTTCCGAAGTCAATGTGTAAGGGTACACTGCCATTTTTTTTCACCATTCTTCAAAGGCAGACAACTCTTGTGACTTCCTGTTTACCCTACTGGGCAACAAACTTGTCCAACATGGCATGTATTTTTTAGGTAATGAATTTCCTCATGAGGGAGCAAATTCTTTCTTTTGTTGATTTCAATTAAATGACAAGAGTTACTTTCCCTGAAGGAATACCCATTTGTTCTCCAGGGAAATAAACAGGAATTCACAGAAGTTGTTTTCCTTGTCACTAAGGTAGGAAAACATGGAGATCTTCCCATAAACTGTAACAACAAAACAAAATTGAACCACGACATGACAAAACCAACAAAGTGGCATGTGCACCGAGCGAAGACTCAGATCAGCCTGGGTTTCCATCCAGTCTGATCGGAGTCTTTGCTGTGCACTTAAAGGGTAGCTGAGGGTATAAGCTGTCTCAATGCGGACAGCAAGGACTCAGATCAGACTGGGCGGCTGCCCAGGCTGATCTGAGTCTCCGCTGGGCGCACATGCCACTTTATTGGTTTTATGTGTTGTGGCTCATTAACGGACATCATAGAGATTTTTTTACAGGGATCACCACTGTAATTTATAAAAGTATAGCAGTTTATACATTATACCATTTATGCCTCGTTAATTCATTTAATCTCAATGTTTGGACAGATCCATTTGTGTCAGTTTTTTTTCTTCTCCAGAAATCCCTACATTTACATCCCAACACATGATATGGATCTACACATTTTGTCAGTATCCCTTTTACCAGACTTTTGGCATAAATGAGATGAATAGTGGTACAACACTATCATATCATGATTTGCCTTGTTACAAAAAATGGAAAATGGGCTTTAACCCCCTTTTTAGACCAGTGGACTTTTCCGTACTTATCATTACAAATGTTAGGGGTGTCTGTTGAATGTTTTCACTTCTATTGTATTTTGCTTAGAAATTCCAGTATAAAGCAAACAGTGTTGACCCTGTTCAGATGCCGCATTCTGCGGCATCTGAACTGTGTCTGCACTATTTGCATATATCCCCAATAAGCGAGTTCGGAGATCCGCAGTGCGCATGGGCAAAGGGTGATAATTCATTTCCGGGGCATAGGCCACGTGTGCCAAAGCCGTGTACGCAAAGGGTAACACACCAACATATCGACTAATATTTCAATTTTCCAATGTTCCCTGTTTATTCTACCTTGCTGAAATAATGTGACTATCCTTTTTCTCTGAACTGAAAACAATTTTTCATCATATCATTGATTTTTAATCATGAAAAAGGTGGTTTATATTGACTGCCCAGGTAACTGTAATGATGACCTATAGGATTTTTGCACACTTAACCTCTGACCATTCGCTCCAGTCCAACCGGAAACTCGGAACTTGCTTATACTAGTTTCCAGTCTAAAACGAGTTAATGCTCATTCATTGCTCATTCCTCTATTAGCAACATATGTAACACTAGTATATCGTTAAACAGTATATAACAACTTTCAGAGATACCAAAAATAGCATAATAAACAAGAGTGCACTGTATGTGACAAATCTAAGTTTTTATCCTTCGAATTCTGGCTTTTCCAAAGCCTACCATACCTCTTCATTTATAAGACGGGGGTTTTACCCTTCCAAAACAATCCCAAAAATCTAGATTGTCTTTTTCCCTATCAAAACAATCCCAAAAATCTAGATTGTCTTTTTCCCTATCAAAACAATCCCAAAAATATAGATTGTCTTTTTCCCTATAAAAACAATCCCAAAAATCTAGATCCATCTTAAAAGATGGATCTAGATTTTGGGGATTGTTTTAGACGAGGAAAACCCATCTCATTGCAGAATTTCATCTGACTGGTATTTAGATATTTGGGGATATTCTTGAGATGGAAAAAACCCATCTTATAACGAGATAAATACAATACGTTCTGTCATTTGTAAGACTACTCTATCGCTCATTTTCGAACACTGTGTGGGGTGTCGGAAGGTGGAACAAACGTCTTGATAAATACACATGTAATTTTGAAGGTAACGGTAAATACGGAATACGCTTCAAAAAGTTATCCGGACTAGCCTCACACATAGTTTGTTGGATCACTTTACGACACAAATTTTTCAGAGAATGGGGAGATGTCATACTTTTTGTGTACCACTCAAAAAAGGATTCATCATTTGCGAGTAGTTCTGCAGGTATACCAGGTCCTTTCCATCTTAGCCAGTCTATAAGATTCAACATATCGCACTCAGCATGGAACAACACTTTGATACACGGAACCTGGTACTTCAGATCTTCTTTATACAGTCCAGTGCTTAGTGAGCTAACAGCCACATAGAGAGGGGTCCGTCCCATGTTGTCTATTCTGTTGACTGTCGACTCTGACGTCAGAATACGAAGAACATCTTTGATTTTCCAATGGGCTGCTACGTGAATTGGAGCTTTTCCATTTTTGTCACTTCTGAAAAATAAAATAATTGAAATTCTTCAAACACTATGCAGGATACCTTATTTTGAGACGTGACACGAGAAAACCAACAAAGTGGTTGTGTGCAAAGCGCAGACTCAGATCAGCCTGGGCATCCGCCCAGTCTGATCAGACTCTTCTCTAAGCGCTAAATGGGTAGCTAAGGGACTAAGCTACTATCACTCTGTGATCAGAATGGGTGGATGCCAAGGCTTATCTGAGTCTGTGCTGGGCGCAAAACCACTTTGTTTGTTTTCTCATGTCGCGGCTCTTTTGTACCTGAGAGCACTTATGAAATTCAAATTCAAGTTCTTTTACAGTCATTTTGCTCTGTTCTTTGAGTCTGACAATTGAAATATTGGACAGTAAATGTAAAACTTTCAAAGTTTGCTTCAACAACCTTTCAACTGAGCTTGTACTTGTGGTTTCAGCAATTTGCTGTTTGTTTTATGAAGAATGTAAAAAAAACAGAAACCCTAGTATGTTTGGTTTCTCACAATAATTCTGAGTTATATCATTTTATTTCTATAAAAACCCAACCTATGATTTCTCATTAGAACTCATTAGGACTGGCTCACTGAAGCAGCTCAAATGACAGATACAAGATATGTTCTCACAATTATCACAGGTTGCCACTTATACTCCATTTCAAAATTCCATGACCTTTTCTGATTTTCTGTTGATATTTTCTAAGTTTCTATACCCTTTTACAGATCCAGAAGGTATCAGTTACTCCTAAAAAACACTCACTCTACCAGGGAACAAATTCATTAAGGACCCCAACTGAAGAAGATGATACTTCTGTGCATGGATTATTTTTTCTGAAAGTATATCCTTTCTCTTTCATCAAAGTAAGTAAATAAGACAGCCATAGCCATTAATTTTCGAATTTCCTGACTTATATATTAAGCCATGACCAATCACAAGATTTTTCCCTGACCTTGAAAAAGTAAAACATTTTCCTGGACCAAGCTGTTCAAAGCAGCATAAGCTTAACAAAGGCATTAGTCAAAGATGCATTAAGTTTTCTTGTTTACATAAAATTAAGTGCGCTAATATTTTTTGCTGAAAAGTGGGAGGAAAAGCTCCTCAGAGTTTTTGGCCAAAAAATGGTAATGCTTTTGCATATAATACGTTTGAAAATCTGGTTAGCTAATGACGTCATAATTTTTTAACTATGCGGCCCACTTTTTTCCCTGACCATGGCAACCTTGAATTGTTTGAAACCTTTTTTTGAATAACTATAATCATCAATATAGTACGGTCAACCCTCTTTACAACGGCATTCATTACAACAACAAAATTCTTCATAATGCCATTTCGATATGCACGGAATGGCTAAATTGTTCTAAATATGCATTCTTTACGACAACTTCAATTTAAGGTCAATATTTTCGGGAAGGAATGCCATCGTTGTAAAGAGGGTCCACTGTATTATACATGTACTCACTGATGCACTTTAGCTCCTGCAGCCAGCAGCATCTCTACAGTTGCATAGCTGGAGTGAACAATAGCATTCTGTACACAGATATACAATGGCGTCTGACCCTCTTTGTCACTTTTGTTCAAATCAGCACCTGGTAGTAGAGAAAAGTTTGATTAATGAACAAAAATATAATGTAAAAGTCAAGACTGTATACTATAAACATATACAGATACAACAGGGTTAGCGCTTGGACATTTTTTTCTTTCGCCACCACTTTCGCCAAATGGATATTGTTTGTGCCAGATTCTTGGAACTTAAGTCAGTTTTTCGCAATATTAAGAACTCAACCCCCCCCCACCAACACACACACACACACACACACATATTCCTTAACTTGCAGTTTACTGTGGTTGTTTAGACTGGTTTGAGTCTATAACATGACATATTCATTTTCGTCTGACTGTTGAAAGAGGTTAACACTGCTTAAAAAGCTTACAATCTTTAATTAAATCTTTTATCTGCCCTCTGTTTTTCATGAAATGTAGTCTGTTTTGCCTGTTCTGTTTTTTTTTTTAAGAACCTATTATAAATAGCCTAAACCATTTTAAATATCCTAATGATTATTTATTTCTAATTGTTTATTATCACTGTTCCTTTATTCTTATTATTTATTTATGATAATTAGCTATTATTATTGTGAGACAATCTGACCTAGAAATTTTGTTTTGCAAAAGCTAGTACTTGAGAAGCTTTGCAAAAGCTAGTACTTTAGAGTTATGCTGTGTTGTCTCCCCTTATTATCAGTCTCAGTTTTTCATCCTCCTCTTGCAAACGAAATTTGTTTCAGTGATTGAGAGTTGTTGTAGACTAAAGAATATATAACAATGTTCAAATTCTGATCATTTTGATTTAAAAAATCGGTATATGTAAAACAGCAGAATCAAAACTTATATATTTAATTATGTATAAGTTTTGCACCATAAGCTATTAAAGTTCGGATAAATGACCAAAAAAAAACCTACTTTACGGAGTTTGCAACAAGCGAAAACATTGATCAGCCTGCACATTCATGCAGTCATACAAGACTCTCGCATAGACAATCTATGAACTCTATGGTCTGAAAAGTGATAATAAAAGTCTCTTAAATGAATTGCACATGCTGATTTGTATAATAGTGAGACGTGGCTTAAGCGCCTTTTCACATGGTCAACACTCGTCGGTATGTCATTTGATCTTTTGATTTTTTTGTACCGTTTTCTAATCGACAATCAACAGCCCTGTATTTTCACAGATCAGTGAGTTTATTAGCTCGTAAGGTGTCAATGATGTGTTTACCTGAGCAATCAAAAATAATGCCATTGATAGACATGGGGACAACAACTTACGTTCAAGGTTACATAACATCGAGCCTTGAGGCATTAAGGGTCTGCTTGGTGTCCCGTCACTGTGGACTAGGCTACTTTAGGAGCAGATTAACGGTAATTGAAGGTGTTGATTAATGATTGTGGAGATGTCTCTGATACCGCAAAACTTTGCCATACGTTTTTATTGTTTTTTTGTTGTTTTTTTTATTTTTTTTCGCCACTTGTTTTCGCCAAATCAATATTTTTGGAGCCAAAAAATATATTTTATCGCATTTGGCGACTTTGGCGAGCGGCAGCGCGAACCCATGATACAACTGTATAATTTAATCACAGTGCCTAAATGATTGACAATTTTCTTCATGGTATATGGGTTCACCTTGTTGTTTTCCATCATTTTAATAAATGGAAACAACTTTCATCAGAGCTCCAGAAAAGAAGGGGTAACAGGGATATTTCAGAGATAATTTTTCATACAGTCAACTCTCGATATCTCAAACACCGATATCTCAAAGTACCGCTTATATCAAAGAATAAAGTTTGAACACATTCCCTATTTTCATTTTTATTTCAACTCCTGTTATCTCAAACTACATGTACTGATATCTCAAAGTAAATTTTCTGGTACCAGAAAATTCACTTTGAGATATAGATAGTTTGGGCTGAAATTTGACTTCGAGATATTGAGAGTTAACTGTATTTCTCAATGAAAACATATGTTGTGGCTTCTCATTAAACCGGCTCAGTGAGACAGTTCTACCGAGGGGTCACAACATATGTTTTTATGGAAAAATAAGCAAAATTATCCCTAAAAAAATTATCCCTGTTGCCCCTTCTTATCTGGAACACTGTTCATGACTTCCTGCTTCCTTCCCTGGAGGATGCAGCCATCCACTTTATGTCTGATTTCTCAACAACATAGGTCACTTTGGAAATGGAAGCCTAATACATGTAAGACCTTAAATCATAATATCTGTGTGGAAAAAAAGGACATTAATCACATATTTTACATTTTACCCAGCTACAGATAATTTAGTGCTACAAATGATTACACAAATACACAAGATTACTAACTTGGGATTCAATAAGAAAGAAACACGAGATGCAACCAATGTGTAACAACTTTCTTTATCTTGTGTCTGTTGGATGTAAACAAACACAAGTAAAAATTCCCTGCATCACATGACATATTGTACCATACCTGCTTGTACTAAGACATCTACAAGAACTGGTCGGCCATGATACGCAGCTTTATACAGAGGTGTGCATCCATTCCTGTCTGTCAGGTTGACATCTGCACCAGCTTTCAATAAAATCTGAAGAGCAAATAAACAGTTCTAGATAAGATGGGGCTTTGAGGATAGTTCTGAGATATTTTTATATTTCTCAGCCAACACTTATCAGAGCCCTAGATAAGGAGGAGTATTTGGTGATAATTAAGGATAATTTTTGTTATTTATGATTATTTATCATGTAGACTAAATAATACAACTCTTTATCTAAAACTCTTGCATCAATTTTACATGATATTTGACTACTTGAAATCTTTGGCTTTCACATACCATATTTTTCGGTTATAAGATGGACAGTTTCCTTCCAAAATAGTCCCAACAATCTAGATCCATCTTATAAGATGGATCTAGATATTTGGGATTCTAATGAACTTACGAATGTAACGCAACGTCTGATTGGATAACGTCAAAATTTGGGACAGTATATCCTGGGATATACTGTCGCAAATCCGACGTTATTATAAAATGTTGCTTCTGACTGGCTGACGTCTGTTTTTATGCTGAAAGCACTTGCGATGGGTGCAAAGTAGTACACTTTGAAAGGAAACAAGAAATGTTACAGTATGTAACAGATGCCCCCGAAGGCCCCTTAAACTGACCTTTGACCCTGATTGTGACCTTGAACTTGGGCAAGGCAGCCCAAATCTTGCAAGTGAGATGCATTTTTATCATGCTTTACCTTTCTGTGAAGTTTGATGAAATTCACTTCAGCAGCCTCCAGTCAGTTTGGACAGATAATCTGACCTATGTGCCCTGATTATGACCCTGACCTTTGGTACAGGAACCTAAATTTTGTTTGTGACATATCATCTCATTATGTATTACCATTTCAGGAAGTTTAATACAGTTTGCTTAAGAAGTCTTTTTAGTAATTGGGGAGAAACGACCTTTGACCTCAGACTGTGACCTTGAACTTGGGTGTGAAAGCCTATATCTTGTGTGTGTGTTACCTTCTCATTAAGCTTCATCTTTCTGTGATGTTTAAGGAAATTTGCTTTTGTACATTTATGAGCAATTATTGAGACATGATTTGCCATCTGACCCCAGATTGTGACCTTGACCTAGGATTTGGGAATATAAATATTACCGGTATGTGTGACAAACCTTCTCATCATGCTTTGTATTTCCGTGAAATTTGATGAAATTCAGTAATGTAGTTTTAAAGTAATCGCAGAGACACTATTTGACCTCTAAGCCCAGACAGTGACCTTGACCTTGGGTTTGGGAATATGGATATTATATGTGACAAATATTCTCATTACTCTTTACGCTTCTGTGAAATTTGATGAAATTCAGTTATGTAGTTTTAAAGTAATCGCAGAGACAATATTTGACCTCTAACCCCTGACAGTGACCTTGACCTTGGGCGTGGGAACTAAACTCTTGTGCACGACACACCTTCTCATTGTGCTCTATCTATCTGTGAAGTTTCATCAAATTTGCTTCAGTAGTTTATAAGTTATAGCTGAGACAAGATTTGAGACATGATTTGACCTTTGACCCAATTGTGACTTTGACCTTCAGCGTAGGAACCAAACTCTTGTGCGCGACACACCTTCTCAATGTGCTCTATCTTTCTGTGAAGTTTCATCAAATTTGCTTCAGTAGTTTTTAAGTTATGGCTGAGACACGATTTGTTACGGACGGATGGACGGACGGACGGACGGACGGTGCGATTTTAATATGCCACCCGAAGTTCCTTCGGGGGCATAAAAATGTGAAAAAGTGCATTAGAATGGGGATAACTGTATTGAAATTTGTCATTTGGGGAGGTCAATCGTCGGTTTTACAGTCGCAAATTGCGTTTTAGGGCGACGCGTCAGCGGAGCCCTAAAACAAAATTTCCAACCATAAAACCGACAATTTACCTCCTCAAATGACTATTTTCAATAGTTATCCCCTAATTCTTTTAGAAGGGGAAAACCTCATCTCCTACTGGAATTTCATAAAACTGATTAAGATATTTGAGGTCATTCTAAAGATGGAGAACCCCACCCAGAGCTCTAGATAAGAGGGGTATTAGGGATAATTTTCTTTATTTCTCATTGAAACCATATGTTGTGACCCCTCATCTGAACCGTCTCGTCGAGACGGTTCAGATGAGGGGTCACAACATATGTTTTTATCCAGAATTAACAAAAATTATCCCTAATTATCACCAAATACTCCCTCTTATCTAGGGCTCTGCACACCTTATAGCCAAATAAATACTGTACTCACCATAGAAATTTCAAGATGATTCAACGAGACTGCTGCCAGCAGCGGAGTCGTACTGTCTTTAACACTCGGAACAGCTGGATTGCTCCAGGGATAGTTGATGTTAGCACCCTGACTGATCAGGGCCCGCACACCCTCTCGATCATTTGCCATTACTGCAAGGTGAAGATCCCGTTCCTTCTGGGGCATGATGAGGGTCACAGTTTCAAGTTTGGTTGATTTAGAGTTCCCCATTGTTGACCTATGGGGATGATGCCTGTTTCTGTAAGGTTAAAAGAAATTAATACATATCAAACAGAAATGCTTATTCATTATACCCTAAATACAGTGTAAATAAATCTATAACTCAACCCTTTCTATATAGACTGCAGAATGCCAGATAAGGAGTAATAGGGTAAATTCAAAGATAATTTTTCTTATCTCTCATCGTAAACATACATTGTGACCCCTAATTAAAACCGTCTCAGTGAGACAGTTCTAATAAGGGGTCACAATGCATGTTTAAATGGCATCAATATTTGAATACAATATCTATAATACTAAATAAACAAAGTAACGCATAAACTGCAAAATTGGTGGCATTTTCAAGCGTAATTTCTATACTGGTTCTTTTGCATATTGCTATCATTGATAATTTCGGTTAGCGTGTGTTTTAGTTTCACGTAGATTTTAAGAATTTGGGAATTAAATTCGTCTTTCATTTTAAATTCTCCCAGGAATTTGTGCGTTCGAGTGAAATTATCGTGTACTCGAATACACGTTTTAAATTAATCCGGTCGTTTCGGTTCTGCGTCGTTATATCGGCGCGCTGCTTAGCAAGTCTAAATTTAGCAGGTTCTAATGCAAAAATCCGACCCATGAACGTACGTCATTCCCCATAAATAACGATTTATTTTTGTATTTTTGCTCATATGTCTTAACGGCTGAAGAACTAAATGGTCATAGTCCCGTCGGCCCTGGCTCGAAATGACCCATTTTCTTCCAGAACGATAGTCAATACGAGTAGCCAATCGAACTCGCCCATTGAAGAATAAAGCTCAACAAATATGGTCTTTCGAAAAGTTGGACGGACACATGGTGCCAAGTGTGTGCGGCTATGGCTACGTACCGCTGAGCCACTTCGGGAATGTCGTTAGGAGAATTCAAACTGAACTGAACTTTCGAAAAGACAAAAATTAAAAATGTCTAAGGTTAACACACATGCGCCAGGTAAAAAAGGGCATTTTTTCCAGCGAAGCAGACAAATCAATTTCAATGATTCAACGAAGCTAAATAAGCCTTTAGTCTTCAGAGGGCTTGAATATTTCCCCCCCAAAACGTTCCAGGACCCAATTTTTCCAGAAAAAAAATACCCAAGACAGGTCACATAACCAAGATGGCAAACATTTATTATGGTAAAAAATTTCAAAAATCTTCTCCCCCAGAACCATGCTGGGCCGCGTAGCGCAATCGGTAGGGCACCTGACTCATAAGTCAGAGGTCCTGGGTTCGAAACCCGGTCTGGCCACATACTTTTGTTCCTCCTTCCGCTGATTCAAGAAGGACAGTTGTCAGTTACTGGCGAAAGTATGTGCTAGTACTGGTTAACCGCTTAGGAGGTCTAAGCCTGCCCAGGAATAGTGTGGTTAACTGACCGTCCCGACATGACCTTAGCTGTTTACCGTGGACGTTAAGCATCAAATCAACCAATTCTCCCCCAGAACCACAAATCCTATGATCTTGAAACTTAGCATGTCGCATCAAGGACTCAAAAGCTCAACAAAATTTATATAAATGATGACCCTGGGATGACCTTGATCTGTTTTACGGCAAGGTCAACTTTTGAGTCACTTAGGTTTTTCTATAGGAAAAAGTGATAAAAGTTGATTTTTTTTAATACAATGCAGTCTGCTACCTGAAAGTTTGTAGATGCAGACAACTAATTAGGTAAATGAAGCTTTAGTGAGTATTCATGGTAAAGGTCATATCTTCACCTGGGCCTAAGGCCATTTACATTGAAAAATTAAAACTCGCTTTTTTTATATAAACTTGACCATCATGAAATATTTCCGCGCTTGCGGGGGCTCTTTTCTAGTTAACCCTAAATATTCAGGCAAGTTGCATAAGTGAAGAGCATATACTTGTGGTCGGCTGATTAATCGTGTTCGTCGAGCATTGCTCGTTTTTGGACTTTGAGTTGATGAGCTGTACTTTTTTCCGTACTCCATTACTCGGTTCCGGCTTTTAGCAGTATTTGGACACTGCGTTTAGTTTTGATCGATTCGTTTTATTATTGCAACCGCATTTGTTTACACTTCCGGAATGGCTGAAAAGAGCGAGCTATTCGATTTTCCAGGCTATACATGTACCTGTGTGAATATATTTGAGGGTTTTACCAAGAAGATTTACCAGTGTGGATCTACAGCCTGATGGTTTTGATACAGAATACAGGTGGAAAAAGCCGCTCTGTCCTGTGGAAGCACTTTGGCTTCATGAGAAAAAGCAATGGCTCGATCTCTAAAGCTACCCTGGACATGAGTAGGGCCGTTTGCCGCCACTGCTCAAAGTCGTATACGTTCAATGGTAGGTAAATCGTCATAAATAATCCTGAAAAATTGTTGTCGTTGCCGTTGAATATAATATTATTATTTCTGCTTAAAATAATAGTGAGTACCTTTATAACCAACCCATTAAGGTAATTTTATCAAGCACCCACATTCAGCAATCTAGCTGCTATACTCAGGAAAATGAGTTCTATTGGTTTAGATATTAGGACTGATTTAAGGGAACTAAAATGATAGGCAAGGCTAAAATAGATTCATTCGACAAATATTCATTGATAACAAACATGATACAAACAAGAAACAGAACATATCATAGAGTAGCTGACTAATCAGTCCACCATAAATTTTCCATTTGGTCGATTAATGATCGATCATTGGTCACTTACATCTTCCTATGATCGATCATGAAAAATTAACCAATTCCGACCACTAGCATATACCCAGATCAGATTGCTCTTAGGGAGCATTCTGATCAGTCTCTAATTGGTCAGCAGCTAGATGAACCTATGCGTCACAAATAGACTTAAAAAATTTGGAGATGGATTGATTGATTGATTTGTTGGATTACGTCCACGATAAACAGCTAAGGTCATGTCGGGATGGTCAGTTAACCTAACCACACTATTCCTGGGCAGGCTTAGACCTCCTAAGGGGTTAACCAGTACCAAGTGCAGTGTTCTCCCCAGAAATTTCAGAAGGCATGTCGCTTTCAGCACAAAAAATCAGATTTTGACTTGTTAATCAATTTTTAAAGTCCTTAATATAGCAATATTTTGTCAAAATTAGCCTAAATTTACATTATAAATGATTTATTGATGATCTTAATGCATTTAAAACAACCATACTGGCTAAAGAACTAAAATATTAGCACTTAAATAAATTTTCATTTGCAAGCGACATGCCTTAATGGTCTGGGGAGATCCCTGAAGTGCACATACTTTCGCCAGTAACTGACAACTAATTTGGAGATGGAAGAGAGCATACATTATGACCCCTAATTAGAACCATCACTTATGCAACTTGCCTGAATATTTAGGGTTAATAATGTATTCAAATATTTATGACTATGTCCAAACAAGGAATGTGGAAATTCTATGTAAAACAAAACAGCTTTTCAAAGACCTAAACATTTCAACTGCAGTTAACTCAATGATACAATGCGGGAGTAAACTGGAAAGCAAAATAGTGTTTGCTTCCCGGAGGCAAACACTATTTTGCTTTCCAGTTTACTCTCTTAATGTATCATTGAGTTCCCTCATAATGTGAATCCCTCTCCAATGGGGGTTGAGGGAGGCTCCTCTTTATCATTGTGAAAGAAGTAAGTCTCTCTGAGAATAAATTCTTCCCTTCGATATCGGAATGAAGACAAATATTTCCAGATAAGTGTAATCACCCTTGGAAGTGTATCTATACACCTTAATATGTATTGCTTTGATGTGAAAAGAGAAGACTGATAAGTCTTTGTGATTCTTTTCCAGCAAAAGACCCTTTCTATTGTGACACAGCTCTAATTACCTGTGCTCCAGATAAGATGAGCTAGCTGGGATAATTTAACCCATTACATTCTGGGTATGTTTTGTTGTCTGCTGAAACTGTCGTCTGCATCAAAAATCAAGAATATTTTGACAATATTGGTCTAATCAACTCTTTCAGAAATGATGTCTAGGCAGCAAACAGTTTGGATCTCAGATCAGGCCCCACGTTTGTGGGGCCTGATCTAGATCCAAACTGTTTGCCCAGATACCCCTAAAGGGGTATCCCGATTGGAATGGGTTAAGGATTGTCTTTCATGTATCTCCATAAAGACATACATTGTGTCCCCTCATTAGAACTGTCTCATTGAGACAGTTCTAATGAGAGTCACAACATATGTCTTCAATGATAAATAAGAAAAAATTATATCTCAGAATTAGCCTTGAAACCCATCTTATCTGGAGATCTGAATTACCTGTTGCACTCTAAACACTTCAGTGCTTTAAACATGTCTTTCAAGCAAACCCCCTTTCCTAGAAAGAAAAAGAAAGACAATGATATTAACACAGGGTATAATCGATTCCGCGAATTTTTGCTTCCTGCAAAGACTGTGCATCATATTTGGCTTCCGCTGAGACTGTCTGCGAACTCCTGCTTCCAGCTGAGACTTCTGTACATGATAAATGGCTTCCTGCAGAGACTGTCCGCATGATTCTGCTTCCTGTCGAGGCTCTTGGCAGGAAGCAGAGTCACACGGACAGTCTCGGCAGGAAGCCATTTTTCGAGGACAGTAGTCCCTGCAGGAAGCAAGAGTTCGCGGACAGTATCGACGGAAGCCATATATGATGGAAGTCTCTGCAGGAAGCGAAAATTGGTGGGAATCGATTATACCCTGTGATTAGCAGGATTCAAAATATGACCTAAATGAAAACGGGAATTTCTATCAATAAAAGCAATATGTACAGATTAAACCCAAAATTTTTTTAATGACAGAGCTCTAGAAAAGTGAAGGTTTTGACAACTGGTTGGAATTCTTTCTGTTCAGTCTAATTACAAACATGTTATGACACCATCATTTGGACTGCTTTGGTGAGGTGAATCATAATGTTTCCTTCATCTAATACTAAAATATTCAGATTCAGAATAAATGTTTTATGGAGAAATGCAAAAAATTATCCAAAGACAATGAGTCCATAGAAATACCGGAAGTTCAGAATGCACCAAAACACCAGAAAGCATCTGTAATTACCGAAACACTAGAATATAGGGTTTTTCTTACCTGTGTGAGGTTTAAGGACTGGAATATTATTGTTTGTCATTATTTAGTGGATAATGAATTAGGTTTTCAATTTGATACATAAGTAACAAAAAAAAAAAAACAGTGTTTCTGGTAAAAATGCTTGTACTGTTCAGGAAGAAAGACAGAGAGCGTATATGAAGCAGAATTGAGTCAGTTCAGGTGTCCATAAAAAAACTTTCTGCAGTGTCAGGAATCATTATTATGCACTCTTTAATTATTCGAATCTCACAGATGTAAAATGAAATGTTTTGAACTCGTTTTGTGATCCTTGACATAGAAATGGTACTAAAGACAGACTCAACAAGTAGAGTCCTACTGGGCACACTACCTTGAATCAATATCAGAGCTCTAGATAAGAGGGGTATTTGATGATAATTTAGGGATAATTTTCTTTATTTCTCATTGAAACCATATGTTAGTTTAAACAATATTTTATTCAATGAATAACTACAAATGTAATAACATAATAAACATACAGCAGGATTAGATAACAAGCTTTGCAACTTATGGACATCTTCTCCCGAGTACAAAACATTTACATGAAAAATTGAGTGTACATAGGACAACATTTAGAAAATACTGTTCAAGGTACAAACAGATGTAGAACTAAGTGTATAAAGTACCGTTTACATGACATCTGTTTGAAAGAAAAAATCTAGCGATTAGTTGAAAATAATTCTAAAACAGAAAATATATCAAAATAAAGATAAAAGATAAACCATATGTTGTGACCCCTCATCTGAACCGTCTCGTCGAGACGGTTCAGATGAGGGGTCACAACACATGTTTTTATCCAGAATTAACAAAAATTATCCCTAATTATCACCAAAGACTCCCTCTTATCTAAGGTTCTGAATATATTAACAAAATAGGGTTCAAACAATGCTTTTCACCAAAGTAGCACTTCATACTACACCAAAAACAAAATACCTATATGGAAAAGCCCTATATATATACAGTAGAACTTCAATGGCTCGAACCCTGATGGCTTGTTCACCCTGCTTGGCTAGAACTCTTTTCTTGGTCCCTAGAGGTCACTTTATATGGAAACTAACCCTGGATGACTAGAACTGCCCTTGGCTGGAACTAATTTTCAAGGTCCCAAGGCTGTTCCAGCCAATGAAGTTCTACTGTACAGTGTGTTCTGGTAATTACAGGTGCATTCCTGTATCTCCATGGACACCTGAAACAATCCCTAAAAAAATTAAGCTCTCTATTCAGTATTCATAGGAGCTTGGAGGTGGAAATATTAAGTGAAACATAGAGTTGTTACAGATTTGTTCATTTTACATGTACATGTACTTTACTGTATATTTCTTCCACAAGTAAAAGACCCTTTTGTATGTCAGTGTCAACCTAATTCACATTTCTTGTTTGTTTTAAAACGCTAAATTTTGATCCTGCCTTGGTACCCTGCTCGGGGCTAGCGCAAGTCCGCCACCAGAAAAGAGGTGATTTTTTGCATAAGATAACAACAGCCACATGATATAACTTTATTTGGAACAAAAAAATTTTTTTTAAAAAAGATGTGCAAAACATCAAGCTCCTCTGTCAGTGAAAAATCAAGGTTTAGACCACTTCAAAACTGCTGGTATTACGAATTACTGACAATATCTGTAAAGGTAACAGAGCACTTCAAAACTGCTGGTATCATGAATTACTGACAACATCTGTAAGGGTAAAAGAATGAGTAGAACGAGTCAGCAAACAGGAATAAGGTCAGAAAATGGAAATTTAAACATATTCGTGATGTTTTGCACTAATAATATACAGATGTAGCTTAAAGTAGAATAATTTTCTCACCAAATTTAAAATAAGCTCTGGACTTTGAAATTCTGCTCCTCGATCATGAAATCGAAGTGCCATATCGGAGAGGCTACAGCCATGATCATATGGTCAGAAAAATCGCCTGAAATGACTTAAATCTACAGGTCACCTGCAAACTTGCAATAACTGTACCTGACTCAGATGAATGAGTGTTATTATTCTACAATAAAGAGACCCCCCTCATGCTTGAAGAACATTGCACATTGTCCAATAGTCACGACCCAGATGTCAGCTACCAATCTGAATCTGAATTGTTTACTGGTGATACGCCAAAATTGACAATCTTTCACCAGGGTGACAATCTTTCACCAGGGTAAAAGCAAAGACAAACTCTTTTATCTACTTCTAACCACACCCCTAGCTAAAAATATTGCTGCCTGGAAACAAATCTAATCTAATTTGGAGTCGACAGACGCAATATTCAGAGTCCTAACTTCTACCCCACCCCACTGGATGAATGGCTAGTTTACTCGTTCTTATTACCATTACAGGAAAGGATGTCGCCCGGCAGGTAAAAGTATCATTTCAAGTAGAGACTCGACTATTCATTTTGTACTGCAACATCTTAAATCATGCACAAATTGTGCTTATTTTTTGCTCCAGCTGCTGTCATTTTCCCCCAAATAAATCAGGAGCATTCGATTAAATTAATATCTTTATTCGAGTAACCTTAAATTTCCTCCTTCAAAGGAGCACCTCCCCTCGGAATGTCGTGTTATAAAAGTTGGAGAGAAAAGACAGAAGAAATGGGAGGGAAATGTTAGAAATTCACGTTACATGTAATCAGGTCCGGATCCAGCCCACCACTTACTGGTGGGGCTCTGAAAGTGGTGGGGCTCGGAGGTGCCGAGATGTGTATGTGGGATGGGGAAGGGGGGATGGGGGGGGGGGGAGGGGGGGCTTGGAAATATGACATGATAAGGGATCAATTATGAGTTTTTTTGAAAATGTCTTTTTACCTTGAAATATATGTTGTGATATCTCATTAGAATTGCCTCCCGAGGCGATTCTAATGACATGTCACAACATATATTTTAATCTAACCACATGGATAAATTATCTCAACCTGTCATTAGATACTCCTTATCATCTGGGGACTATATCATTAAGGCCAAAATGGCGGGGCTGAAGCCCCAGAGCCCACCCCCTGGATCCGGGCCTAATGTTGACTTACCTTACTCGCCCTCAGGATCCCATGGTGAATAGAAGTTATTTTTTTCAAGTTTTGAGTAAGGATTTTCGAGTTTCGAGTAAAAAAATTTCAGTAATGGTTTTTGAATTTCAAGTAGCAATTTTCGGGTTGGGAGTGAGGATTCTCGAGTTACGAGTTAAAAATTTTGAGTTTCGAGTAAGGGTGTTTGCCTTTAAGATAGGCTTTTTATGTTTCAATTGAGTTTCGAGTATGAGATGAAACAAGAAATCTTATTCACTCAAATGAGACCCTAAAAAAGAAGTCTAATGAAAATGACCAACTTTAATTGTTCCCATCAACAGATGATATTTTATGCTTTCGTTATTTTTATTATTGTTATTATTATGTCACTTGCCTTATGGTCCTTGATCAGTATTTATATATTTTTGGAGAATAATGGTTATTATGTTATGGCAGCAAATTGTGTATCAAATTTTTAAGCGGAATTTCATTAAATTTCCTTTTTGATAGCATTTTAGTAGGAGCACAGAAATGTATTTAGCCGTATAGGAAGATCCTTTGACATGGCAAAGTTTTTACTAAAAATAAAAGCACTGCAAACGACTGCGTGATACCCCGCCCCTGCAAACCTTTTTCACACACCGATTTTTCCAGATTTATGCATGTATATAGCCGGGGGGTAGGGGGAGATAACTCCCATGGGGTAAATTTGAGCATCACTGGAGGCTTTCATCACTCTGATCATTTGCTGAAACTTTCAGAAAAATTGCTTCAGACTCTGATTTTATATGGAATTTTTCATGATTTTATACATGTATATAGTCCCAGGGCAGGGGCAGATAACCCCGATGATAAAACTTCGGTGCTCATCAGAAAGTTTTCTTTTACTTCAATCACATTTGTGAAGTTCCATCATGATACTCAAAGCAGTAAAGGAACTAAAGACCAGAAACCATTTTTTGTACATTGACAAGTGCCATAACTCTGTCAGAAATTAACGAAATTTGCCCATTAACAATCCCAAGCGAGACATTCTCGGTACAAATGCATATGCAAAATTTGAAGGAATCCATTCATAAATACTTGATTTATTGAACGGAAACGAAGTGCGGACGGACAGACGGACGGACATACGTACTACGGACGGACGGACGGACAGACACACGGACGGCCAACGTGAAAACATAATACCCCGCCACTAACGTGTGGCGGGGTATAATGATGTGTTACAGCATATCTGAAACAGAAATCTGCTCGCAGATGAGATGCTCTAAGTATTGAAATTAAGTGTGTGTGTGTGTGTGTGTGTGTGTGTGTGTGTGTGTGTGTGTGTGTGTGTGTGTGTGTGTGTGTGTGTGTGTGTGTTTCATTTATTTCAATACTAAGAATATCATATGATCTAGCTTAGATAAAAAATGCAGTAAGGATAATCAAGAGAAATGTATGCTATCAAAAGGCTTACTCGGAACTCGAAAATCCTTTCTCCTAATGGTCCTTTTTTGATATATCATCCTAATCGTTGGTAGTGGCTTGCCCGGGATGCAGCATGTTGGTTGAACTTTATTTTATTTACTTTATTTTATTTCATTTACATCCTTTGAGATCAGAGGATAGATTCTGAGAAATCTAAAATTTGAGATCTATTTAGACTATTATTCTAGATCGTCGTCTTTTATATTATTTGGATCCTTTTGAAACTAATCAGTCTTTGAATCGACTGCCCAATTAAAATTAAGAAATTACAGTATGCTTTTTTCTGGTTTCGTCATATACCACGCCAATATGCCAATACCACGTAATTTGGGTAGGAATTCCAAACGATTAAACCTTTTTTGGGTCATCGGAAGTAAAAAAAAAAACATGTTTATCATTGCAAGCAAGAAAAAGCGCACCCTCTCTCAGAAAAGTCGTCTCAATTAAATTTATCAGTTTCTTTTTTATTAAATTATGGGGCAAAGTTGTATAGAGTGTAGAAAAATCGTATGTAGACAAACTAGACGCGCGATATCCTCTAGACTTCAGTTTATCAAGAACCTCAGTAGAATTCTTAATCGACCAAAACAATTTTTTTCCTGACCGTTCGTAAACTTTTTCACAGTACCTAATAACATGAATTTTGATAGCGGTAAGGCAAGAAGTTAGTAGTTTGGAAAGTTCAGTAGTGGTACAAGCACTAGAATTAGCAATAAACCTGGCTTTATATGGTCGTTTATGAAGCTTAGGTAACCAGTACATCGTAGGAAGCTTGTCCTGCCGTTCCTCTACATTTACAGAAAACTTGAGAGCTATATCATTACAGTGCCTAAAGACAACAGACTTTTCGTCTTCTGAAGTCTCTTCATAGGCCTTAGTGCCGCCAAGTTCTTGTTTTAATGTGTTAATATAGTGTAACCGTCAAACAACGACAACGTTATTTGCAGCCTTGTCTGCTGGAACCAGAACATACTTATTATGAAACTGCTGGATACCCAACTTCAGGTGACGGAATGTTGATTTAGGTTTAGGCGGCAAAAGATTTGTGTTTTGGGAATTGACTTTAATACGTTTATCCATTACATTAAAAATATTCACCTTCCATTCCTTTAAGGCATCAGACTCAAGATGCTCCCGCTTGCACCATCGATTACCAAAATCAGTTAAAGAACAAGCTATATCTTCCCTACATTTTTTTGAAATCAATACGATTAGGAAATCTATATTTAGGTCCCTTCGAAATAATGTTACGAATTCTTGAATCAGAAATAATATTAAGATTCCCTGTAATGACATGGCCAGCGGCAGGATAGATAAATTTGGAGTCTATACAATCTCATGTATCGGGGGTATTTGTGTGAACATCAAGATCTGAGACCAGTTTATTAAAGTTAAATATAGTGTTTCTAATTGGTTTGTTATATTTATAACATATGATAGGTGGCTCCTTATTGACGAAATAATCCGGGATCGATGCAGTTACAGACCGATCCTTAAAAATACTTTGTAGGTCAATAAAATCAATTCCTCTATTTATAAAAGGAATTTTGAGAAAATGCCTTTTATGGTTGATCTCAGATTCGATTAGTGGACGAAGAGCATGTTGAGTATAACATCTTGTCAGGAGTGCGGCCTCGTACAGTTGATGACCCTTATCGTAGAACTTATTAGCCTCATTATCTAAAATGCATTTAACAGAAACCGGAAGAGAACATAAAATGAGAGCCTAGAATGTCGACCTTGGTGTTTTAGTATTTCCGACAAAATTTTAAGGGAAGCATTGGTTTTCTTAATAGCAGTATTTTTTCGTTTTATATTACCATTTTTTCTTAAACCATGACTTCTATGCTTGCGTTTTGGAATATCAAAAAGAGAAAATACATCAAAATTAGGCATTTTCAAAATGATACCTTCTTGATAAATGTTGTCATTAAACCCTAATGGAAATGCAGTTTGTAACAATTTTATCCATTTTAATTCAACCTTATGTCTCTTTATATTTTTGAAACGCGAGGATGATTTAGTGTCATAAATTATTTTCTCTACTGGCTGTATAGATACGTCAGCAGGAGAATGGCCTGTACGTTTATAATGTTGATAAAGAAAACTATCAATTTTTTTAGGATTTTCAATTCTACGATAATGTTCACCAAATCGTTTCTTAAGGGCACAACTAGTTTGTCCAACATATTGCATGTTGCAATTTTGTGTTTTTCAGGTTAAAACGTATATCAGATCAGTCGATTTACAGTCCATTTCAGAATTATTGACGACTGAAAATGTTCTACCATTGACCGATGATGTAATGGTAGATTTGGT
This sequence comes from Ctena decussata, assembly GCA_963989385.1. Lineage (NCBI taxonomy): Eukaryota > Metazoa > Mollusca > Bivalvia > Lucinida > Lucinidae > Ctena > Ctena decussata. Next base: position 82,357,816 of record OZ022498.1, on the reverse strand, counting down.
ACATAAATGTTTACAACAATTACACCTCTTGGCATTGCACTTAGAGATATTAGGATACAGTCCAGGTCTTTTGAAGGGATTGGAATACTTGTGAAGTATTGGTGACTTAATTGGACTTAATCTTACATGCGAGTTGTTACGAAGAACGTTAAAATCCGAAAATCCATTGAGGTTGACTGAAAAGGCCGAATATTAATTTACAGGCCTTATTCTTACTGAAGGTTGGAAAGTTTTAAAATCATTTATTGAATTAGGAATCCGTACAGAAGACGCGGAATGCAGCCTAATGGGAGTTAAATTAATTCTAAGCCTGTTGGTGATACTCATAGTTTTTTTTTATTGGTGGTGATACCGTCAAGAGAGAAGCAACACTCATACCGGTTATCAGACAAGGCTAATTAAAATATGCTTATAAAAATTTCCTTTTGAACAAGGAACGATATAACAAATACCCGCGATTCATATCTATGTCTAATTCAAGTCCACAGAACGAAAAGCAAGGAACAGCTATACAACGAGATACGAATGCTGGTCAACTCCTGGCCTTCAATACGGTATCGAAAAGGATTGATGCAAAGGGACAAGAAAATGGCAACTGATTGCAAAACAATCCCTGAGGATTGAAATAATAAGAGCATTAAATGACTGTACGGGGAGACTGTTTAGAGCCATCCACAACAGCACAGCCACAAGAACTCTGATATGCAAATTTTATGAGTAACTACACTTCAGGAACTGACTGAATCAGATCCCAAACCCCGTCCCAACATCAAAGGGAAAGATTGACAAACACATCCCAACAAACAATAAATTACAAGTGATAAGCCGAGTCAGCAGCTCTTTCCCAAATAGGTGGCAACTCAGCTATCTTTATTGAACTAAATAATTTAGACCAACAGAAGGGTTACAACAGACTAAGCAAATTATACGAAAAACATTTAACAATTATTTTTACCTATTTTCTATTTTTATTATAGAAGGGTTAAAATGAGAACACAATAAATTAAACAACACCGAACATAAAACAAATGCAACCGCAACGAAGTACCGCCTTGGGACGGTCAGTAATAACTCGTGGGGGTTTAAACCGGTTTTACTGGGCCCAAACCTTCACCCTCACCCTCCGCCGCGGTGAACACAATTAGTTGGTAGTTCGGTTCGTATGGAGGTCCTCTAACTCATCAGAGAGTCATCACAGTCAACAATTAAAATCAAGAAAAGACCGTGATAAAGCAAGGATGAGGACTCGACAGCCAAAACGTATTGAGACACCTGGAGATCCCTGGGGCGTCAGCAACACCACTGGAGCACTGGAGCAAAAGAAGACCACCAGCTGAACCCCGGTGGGCAAAGAAACAGACAAACATCTGGCCCCAACCAACTAATATATAGCTTTATGTAGGGGCTATCATAGAGTCTGCAATTAAAGAGGACAGCAAAGTTGTCAGCCGTGATTGGGTTAACCACTAAACATGCAGACTGTCGCATTACATCTATGTTATAGCCCATGCGTTTAAATCGTATGATAATTTTCTTAAATTGATCAGGAAATTCTGTATTCCCTACGGTTTTGCGCAATTTATATACTAAGTCACCATAAAATTCAGGTTCCGATAGGCCTTGTTGCAAAAGTAACCTTAACCCTGTATTATATTTAGAAACCAATTCAAAGTGCCTACGATAAAATCGGCAAATCGTTAATAAATATGAAAAAGAGGATATGGCCTAAAATACTACCTTGTGGAATGCCAGTTGTTACTGTTCCCCATTCTGAATATACACCATTTACCACTTTTATTTATTTACTGTTGATGAATAAAAACCCTAAATTCACCGATGAACCTTTTAATTTCTGCTATAGTCTTTTGTGGGGTACCTTATCGAATGCTTTACATAAATTAAAAAAAAAATTATATCAGCTTCATCTCCTCTATCAATGCTATCTGTTACGTCTTCTATAAACTTCAGAAGCTGAGTTGTACATGATCTATCTGACATAAAACCGTGCTGAACTCTAGAAAATAGACTTTTGGATTCCATGTGCTTGAAAAGTTCATCTCTATATCTCTATTTTTTTTCATTAATTTACAAACCACTGATGTTAGGCTTATGAGTCGATAATTTTCTTTTTATTCCCTGTCACCTTTTTTAGATATGGCCGTTACACTGGTAATTTCCAATCATTAGGCAAAACCTCTCATCCAAGATGATTTCCAGTCCAGTTTCTCTCCACCCCTCTCAGGCTATTAGAGAATGGAATTCCATGGCAGATTCCCATATTTCTGCTGCTGAGTGTGCAGAGGATTCAGTTAATAAGTTAACTTCACTTGTCAGAATCAGAATCAGAATTGTTTACTGGTGATACGTCCAAGACAATCATTCACCAGGACCTGTGAATCAGGGAAGCTAGTCCCTAGCCCTTATAAGAGAAGTAAACTTAGTAAGGGACCGACCATTTGATATTCTGGGGGGGGGGGGCCTGGTATATTTATCAAAAAAAAATTCCCTGTCTTTGAATATGCAAGAAAAAAATAACCTGGCTCATAAGAGGGTTCAAAAAAATAATCTGGCCTCAAAAGTAAGAGAAAAAAATAACCTGTCTCCACCCAAAATTTCAAAAAAAAAAAATAGTCTGCAGATAATTCCATTGGAATTGAGTATTTATAATGTCTCTGGCTTCTGGGGGCGCCATATTTATATTATTATTTTTATATTATCTACAACTGGTTTACACCAGCGGGCCCGCATGAGCATACATTTACAAAAACATCCTATACAATGCAACATTCACATACATGTATTAATGATCTGCCACATTACTAAGTAAATGTTTCCACTAAAACTGAATTGCAAAAGAGTCACTAGCTTATGGGAGACAAAACCATTATGGCAAAATAAACACTCTAAAAGGCAAAAGTCCTGATATAAAAACCCTTATTTTTATCATCATTCCTAGTTTTTCTCTATTGTTTCCAGTCTTAAAATTGCCATTGAAATTGGGAAATTGCTTTAGCTTCTGGGGGGCGCAGCCCCCCAGACCCCCCCCCCCCCCCCTTTGTTAACTTCTTGGCACATAACTTTCAGCCATTTTAATACTATTCATGTATAATGTGACTCTATCAGTTAGTATTTATCAAACTTTCTCAAGTAAAAATAAAACATGTTTGGGCATATATTGGGATAGAAAAAAACTTAAATTCCTAATGTTAGCCCTAAAACTTTGCCAAAATAGCCCTAAAATTTTGGCCAAAATATCCCTAATTTAAGGCCTAATTTTTTGCCAAACTCATACAGGGATGTTTTTATCTGTACCTTAGATGAAAAGAGTAACATGCTCCAGGCACTGGTTTGCAAAAGCAAGCTAAGCCATGCCCTTGGGCTGGTTAAAGACAGCACCATGTTCTTTTTGTGAGAAAAAAAGGTGTAAAAAATACTGATGTGGGTAAAATAACAGGATATTAAGGTCTAAACAAGGATCTGATAGTTCACTTCAGCTACAAAATAAAAAAAAGATAACCTGTTTGAGTTAGTTTGTAAAAAAAATAAATTAGCTCCCACAAGGTGAAAAAAAAGAAATTGTTTCCAGAGGCCAGTGAAATAAAATGTCGTGTCTCCATCAAGAATACCAGGCCCCCCAGAATATCAAATGGTCGGTCCCTAACTGAATCCTCTGCACCCTTAGCAGCAGAAATAAGTAAAACTTCAAGGGAATTCCAATCTCTATTAGTCTGGGGGAAGAAACTGAACTTGTAAATGTCAGTCCCAGCCAATGGGGTTTGAAATTTCAGGCAATGATGATTACTGGTACGCCTACTTGGGGGAACAAGGTCATTTATAGGTATACTGGCTGCACCCCTTATACCTTTGTTAAGCATTATGAGTCTACTATCTTTCCTTCTCTTTTTCAGGGATTCCCACTTAAATTTCTCCAGAATGCCAGCCATACTCCCAGTTTCATATGTGTAATTTCCCGTTACAAATCTATCTGCCCTTTTCTGCACCTTCTCGAGTTCATCTTGAAGAAGTACACTTTGAGGGTCCCAAACTGAACTGCCATACTCCAGGACTGGACGCACCAGTCCCTATATGCTGACTCTTTAACATCTTGTGGACATGCTGCCAAGTTACATCTGAGGAAGCCGAGGGTCCTATTAGCCTTTGTGCAAATATTGCTGACATGTGTGTTCCATTTCAATCATTGGTAATGGTTATGCCGAGATACTTGATAGCTTCTACATTACTGAGGACCGTTCCCTCTAAGGTATAGGAAGCGTTGATCTTCTTGATCCGTTTCCTTGTAATTTGCATTATATTGCATTTAACAGGTTGAAATCTCATGCCCCAACTCCTTGTCCAACAACCTAAATGATCTATATCCTCCTGTAGTTTCACCTTGTCTTCAATATCTCTGATTTCACGATAGCAAACACAGTCGTCAGCAAAAAGTCTTAATTCCGAGTCAATATTTTTTGTTATATCGTTAATGTACAACGAGAACAACAATGGTCCAAGCACGGTGCCCTGGGGGACACCCGACAAAACCGGGGCCCAATCCGACTTAACTCCATTTATCACCACACGCTGCTGCCTGTAACAGAGAAAAGAATCTATCTATTTCAGAGTAAAAAGTATGCAAAGACCAGGAACTGAAACAATCAAAATCCAAATCCAGCCCTCAAACCATAGTTGGAAACAACTAGGATTACAAATAATCAAGATACAGAAAACATATGGCCAACCGAGTGAGCAGCTTGTTTCCAAAAGTAGGCCACTCAGCAACCCAAACCGAACCAAAAATAATAAGAACATACATAAGGTAAAACATCACAGAAACTCTGACACCAAAAACAGGCAACAGAGAACCACAACAGAACTACCGCCTTGGAACGGTCAGTAATGAATTACTGGGGGGCTTAAATCGATTTTACAGGCCCAACCTCACCCTCAGTTTCTGAAGTGGTACAAAACATTTAGTTGGTTGTTCAGTTCGCATGATAACCCTCTAACTCGTCAATGAATCATCACGGTAAACACATAAATCAAAGGCCTAGGTGCGATAAGCATCAATTTTGGCCTCAAAATTTCAGAGAAAATAAAATTTGAATATTTTCCTTAAAATTCCTTTACATGAATATGTGACGGTACCTTTTTTCAAATCAGATGTCGGTTTTCAAGTTCTATTCATGACGTTGCCATGGTAACGCTCCAAATTTGCTACATTTTTGCTTTTTTGCACTTTTTAGCCAATTTTAATGTATACAGACAAAAATTCTAATGCCTCCACATTCGACAAACAACTTCATACTTTATCAAACAATTTTATTACTAAAAAGAAACTTTTATAAAAAGTTTCATGTTGTTTGTTGCATGTGGAGGCTCTTTTAAAAATAAAATATGTCCTCCAGCCACGTGCGCCTTGCAATCTAAATAATTATCTAAAGCTGGCAAAAGCCGTTTTGAGCTTGACATTCTCTGAGAATTCGATATAGTAAGTCAATATGTAATTACATTTGTGTGAATCAATCCTAACTTAAATACAGTTCGTTTCCGTTGTTAAGGTAATTGTGCCGTTGCCATGGTAACCATGATCATTTTTCATGATTTTTTGGCAAACAGTTTCATTTAAAAGATTCAAATTGTTTTTGACTGTTTGACTTTGTTTCTTCTTGCTCGAGAGCTGAGGATTGAAATATCGAATTGCAAAGGGTATTCCTCTCGCACTAATGTCGTTGTCATGGTAACGAAGAACAGATCATCGTTTTTAGGTCAGTAAAAAGCCTTTAAACACTTATGTGTATGGCTCCTTTTCGAAGTTTTTTGTTGTTTCTCCTTTATCCTGAATTGAATAAAAAAAATGGATTCACTTCTGTTGCTTCCATGCTGTTGCCATGGTAACCAAGAGCATTTTGTCGCTTTTTGACCAGTATTGTCAAGTATAAACTGTTCAATATATATATTTCAAGCTTTCGTGTTCTTTCTTCTTGCTTGAGAACTGAGGGTTAATATCATCAATAGTCGTTCTTCTTTTTGCATACATTTTCTCACTGGTTTAATTATGACGTTGTCGGGGCTCCGCCATATTTTAATGTGTCGACAATATACATAAAAGTATACTTTTTTTCCTAAAATGAGCAGAAAGAGGTATATGATGCTCAATTGTGAACATGTACCGTTTCCTTACGTCTCGTGTATGATGTAAACATTTTGTCTTTTTGTCGTAATCGTGCATGCATTTCGTACAGGTTGAGAGAGAGAGAGAGAGAGAGAGAGAGAGAGAGAGAGAGGGAGATAGAGAACTTGACTTGTTTGCAAAGGACTTCTTCGATTAAGGCGTGAATTTTCCCCATGATTTAAAAGTTATACGGATCACTGACTTTTGCTTTGCATTTATGACTATGACTTGTAACTTGCATGGAAAATGAATTTTCAAGTGTTTGTGTCTATGTAAAGTACGTTAAACATACGTTGACGTTGACGTTATTGTTGAGATAAATTGTAAATTTTCCTCAAACTGTTCGTTGATATAATGGTTTATTGTATATATTTCAGCCTTTTTTTACTTACATTACTTACATAACAGATAACACTGGATACTTTTGACTGTATGTATGTGACCTTGACCTCATTTCAAGGTCATGGTACACAATAAAATCCTTGAAGATCACAGTGCTACTGTTGACCATTCTTCTTCTTTGGCTTATTGAGTATCGTTCCCCCCCGTGACCCAGCTTCCCACTCATATATATTGCGTACTTGCATCGTATAAGTCTGCTGCATGAAGGAAATGCTGGGTCACGGGGGGGAAAGTACTTGTATTTTAGTTATAGTGAAGCGTTCTCTTTTGGCCGCTTTGACCGGAAGTATAGCTGTGGTTTTGCATGTTTAAATGCCAGTCAGGCGTAACAAGAAGAAAATCATTGCTTTGTATTGTGATATGCATGTATTTAGCATGCATTTATGACAAAAATGTATGAAATGAAGGACAGATTTCAATATTTTTATTACCTCAAAAATTGAGGTATGCGAAAACCTTGAATTAAGGGTAGGTAGGGTCAGACTGGATTATCTCCCCATGTCTTTGGGTCTGAATCATAAATGATCTGATTTCATACGCCTTACATATTTGTGGAAGCTCCGCTAAGAAAAATTTGCACACTTTATACTTTTGAAAATTCGGACCTGTCGCGCCGGTCTAATGGGGAAAATCCTCGCCTTAATCGAAGAAGTCCTTTACATCCTTTTCAACAGTATTTCAGTCACAGTCCTACCAGGAATATGGAAAGGTGATAATAGAAGGCTTTGGTTTTGAGAGCGGACTGTGGGATTTAATTGTATTAATTCCTGATCATTGCCCATCTTTTTACTTTGGTGTGCAATGGATCCCCAGTTACAACTGAAAAGATTGCTGTCTCCATCCTCCAGCGGGAATCGAACCTGGGACCGCTAGATCAGCAAGCCAGCCCTTTACCCAATGAGCTATCGATCGAAGAGAGAGAGAGAGAGAGAGAGAGAGAGAGAGAGAGAGAGAGAGAATACATTTTGGCTTATAATGCAGCAACTTCACTGCTAATTACGGAAGCCGATAGGGGACAATTCTCCTATCGGCTTCCGTAGCTAATCGTTTCAGTTTGTTATTTTGTACCAAAACTAAATTCTTTCGCGAATCGTAAGAAAACTTCTTTTCCCAGAGCCAACAGTCTTCTTCTTAAAACTAGTATTATTAAGGTGTTGGTAATCACTGATCTGTGGTGAATGCAAATCCCTGCATAAAATGCTGAAAGTTCAACATATGCAGATGCTTTCTTAATTTTGTTTCTCAAAAATTAGAAACCCAAACTCACCTGATTTGTTGATGTGGAAAGAAAAGAGGCAATATTCTGCGCAAACCTCTAACAAAATAACATTGTTATTGAAAATACATTTAGGTGGGATAATACTTCAATACCACAGTTTGTCACGGTTTAAGTTGGCTAATTACGGTCATCTGCAATGACGAAACAGTTATTTCAGTGATACCTCGCGATAAAATATTTCATGCATTTATACCACTGAGAGGGTAATGGGGCTTAAAGCCAATGCCTGTAGAATGCCCCAATGCCGAAAGTTTCGAGGCATTCTAGCGTATCCTACCACCACCACCTGAAATTTAACGCAAAAACTGGTTGTGTTATGTTATATTATGATTCTGATGGTACTATAAATATTTGTAATCTTTATCAAATTAAATTTTATAATCTTAATTTACCTTTCATGATATTTTTTTTTAAATGATTTTGGTAACCGGACCCACCCCCTCCAACTCCTGCCCGACGTTACGATGTAATATCGCAAATTTTCTTTTCTATTACTTCGAGCTTTCATTACCTTTTTCGTCATTATGGATGACGCTTTAAACAAAACAGACACTATTGTCTGATAAAAATTGGTATGGAATTATCTGAAAAATTGGTTGGGAAACTGAGTGACCAATTATTATTAACTTTAATATATAGTTAAATACACTGTACAGGATGAAGATCCCGCTCCTTGTTTCGCTTTTGTTTATATTTTAGTATTCGATGGAGAAGCAGAACAAGTCGCTATTTTGAGGACAGATTTGTCAGGTTTCAACAATTCTGACTACGCCTCTCCACCACCCCGTCTCCCGATCTCACGCACACGCGCGCTTCATTGCATGCATATTAGCCATTACACAGACATTGCAGGGAAAAATATAATGCTTTTCATAATGATATATTTTCACGGGCTTTTCACCAGCCGTGGTGGAGCGTTTTATGATTAGTCTATATTTGAGTTTAATGTGCGCTAGTCTATATTTGAGCTTAATGTGCGCTGGCCTTATAAACTGACAGCAGCTGATGGAAGACTTACTCCTCTTCTTTAAGGGTGCAAAATACAGAATGAATATTTGGGGTTTTAGTTAAAGCAAAAGCAATTAAAGATAAAAAATCCAAATAAAGTCATTTGGAAAAGGATTGTCACGCGAACTAGTAAGGCAATGCTTGTTACATGGTGACACGAACCGGCAAGAGTTATTTTCTCTCTGATATGGGCGTTTGTGAGACAGATTTGGTTAGACAGGTTCGATCCGAGATCCGTGACAAGCTAAGTTTCTGCAAGAACATCCTTACGCATCGTCTTTCTCCTTTGACGCTCGTGACGTCAGAATTCAACCTTGCTCACGTACATGACGTCACAGTATTTTTATTAAGAAATAACGTATAAATAAAACCAACAAACTTTTAAAAAGTCAATAAGGATTCGTTAGTGTGAGCTGAACCCTGACGGTATAACATTTTATTTCAAATTTAAACAAAAATAAGGATAAAAGAAAAGAAAGTGGAAAACCTAAACCTATTTATCAGATCGTTGCTAAGGATTTCCACGTGTTACTAAGGAGCGACAATAACCGTTAGCCACTTTATTATGTTGATTAACCATAATCTAGTGATATGAAACTGATATTACTTCAGAGGGTTTCATGTAACCACAACGGTAGACAACCGTATTAAAAAAGGAAAGAAATAGCCCATGCTCTTGTAAAACTCGTTGCCATGGCAACGTGCATCAGATAACAAAACAATTCCTGTAACACTAATCCCAAATGACTGTACAATAATTTATCAGCGTAAAACTAGTTTTGGACATGAGGCCAAAAACATCCCTTATCGACCCTAGGCCTTTCAACACCATGAAGAAGCAAAGACGAGGACTCAACAGATACAACGGGCCGTCTGACAGGTGGAGATCCCTGGCCTGCCAAACAACCCCACTGGAAATCTGAAGCAAAAGAAGGTCACCAGTTGAGCCCCGGTGGACCAAGTAACAGACAAATAGGCTCCGGTCCCAGCCAACTAAAATAGATAGCTTTAGGTCGGGGCCATCATAGAGTCTGACGCCCGATCCCGTGTGCAATTAAAGAGTGCAACAAAGTTACCAACCGTGATTGGGTTAATCACTAAGCATGCAGACTGTCGCATAACATTTAAATTATAGCCAATACGTTTGTGACGTATTTTTATTTTTCGGAATTGATCAGAAAAATCAGTCCTACCCATAATCTTTTTGAATTTGTATACTAAGTCACCATAAAATTCTGGTTCCGATAGGCCTTGGTGTAAAAGAAATTTTAATCCGACATCAAATTTTGAAACCAATTCATGGTGTCTGCGATAGAATTTAGAAAAAACCTTTCTAAGCTTATGATACCGATAGCCCTGTTGAAGAAGTTTAGCAGTTAAACATTTATTACGAGCATTAAAGTCATCTACATGACTACACACTCTAGCAAATCTTATAAGTTGAGAAATATACACTCCATAAGAGGGACGACGTGGAACGTCACCAAAAATGGAAAATTAACTATATCAAAGTCAAAGTCATCACGTTTATCATAAATTTTGGAAGATACAAAACCGTTAGAAATAGATAGATGTAAATCCAAAAAGGGGGCCTCGGTAACTGAAGTATTAGCTTTATTCAATTTAAGTTCAGGTGGGTAAATTTGGTTGACCAAGCTTTCAAAATAAGGATTATCAATATTCAGAAGATCGTCTCAATATCTAGAGGTTGAGTTAAATGCCTCAATGATATCAGCTTGGTTATCAACAGAAAGAGAAGTCATGAAATCTCTTTCATAACAAAATAAAAACAAATCGGCCACAAGAGGAGCACAATTTGTACCCATCGGAATCCCAACAATTTGTCTGTATAACTTATTACCAAATCTGATGTAAATATTATCTAAGAGATATGATAAGGCGTCACATACATTCTGACATGACCAACGTTCATATCCTCTATATATTTTACGGTCAGTAGAAGTGAAAAACGTTTTCTTATCGTTACAGGCAATATAAAGGGTATCTTCATTTTTGGAGAACTTTTTGAAGGCCCTCTCAATCAAATCAACAAGTTTTTCCTTTATTAAATTATGGGGTAATGTGGTATAAAGAGTAGAAAAATCATAAGTGGACAAACTAGTCGCACGGAACCCTCTTGACTTCAGTTTACTAAGTACCTCACCAGAATTTTTATAGACCAAAACATATTTTTCCCTGACCTCTCATACACTGTCTCATAGTACCAAATGACACGAGATTTCACAGCAGTGAAGCAAGAAGTTAATAATTTAGATAATTCTGTAGTAGTACAAGAGCTAGAGTTGGCAATGAATCTAGCTTTATACGTTTTTAAGCTTAGGTAACCAATACATCGTAGGAAGTCTGTCTTGGCGTTCCTTAACGTTTACAGCAAACTTATAAGGCAAATCATTTGAGTGGCTATTAACGAGAGTCTTCCCACCAATACCATAGCCGTATAGCTGATATTTAAGTAATTCATGAGGGGGAGTGTCAAAAGCTTTCTGGAAGTCCAAGCTAAAAGTGTCAACCTGACCGCCCTTATCCAAGATTTTATCCCAGTCATTTATAACCGTGATCAATTGAGTTTCACAACTATGTTTCTTCCGGAAAGCATGTTGTCTGTCTGTCAAAAGTTTATGTTCATCCAAATGTGCCATAATATTAGAGCAGATAATGTGTTCGAGTAACTTGCATGGTACCCAAGTTAGAGAAACCGGTCGGTAATTGCAAGCCAAAGACCTATCTCCTTTTTTGAAGAGTGGGCATATATTTGCAAGAGACCATTCCTTGGGGATTTCACCTGTGTCAATAGATTGTTGGAAGAGATAAGCAAACATTGGGCCTAATTCAGATGCTAGTTCGTTTAAGACTATACGATGCAATTCATCAGGTCCTAAAGCTTTTCGATGGGTTCAAGCCCTTAAGAAGTTTCGTAATACCTTCTGCCGAAACATGAATGTCCTCCATGAAAGAAGCCAAGCGATTAAGAAGGGGGACTTGGGTGTTCACTTTTATTAAACACATCCGAAAACTGACCGTTAAATTCATCAGCGAACACCACCACCATTTCTCTTCTTTAGGGGTGGGATGCCTTAAGTATCTTTCATTTGACTATTAATGTACCTGTAGAAGTCTCTGGGATTACCCTTTATGTCACCAACCCGGTTATTGACATACAAATCATGTTGCTTTTTCGCATCAGCTTTAATTTCCCTTCTCAAAGATTCAAATTTTGACCTAAGTTTGCTACTGCCAGTCTTTTTGGTCTTCGCATGTGTCTTATTTCTTCTACGAATCTTTCTTCTTATCCCAGGGGTTATCCAAGGAACAGAAGAGGTTGGCCGTCTGGTTTTTGAGGGGATATGCTTTTCAGCAGACTCCTGAATAAAGGAGGTTATCAAGTCAAAGTTTTCCTGAACTGAGCGATTGTCCGAGTAACCATTGAAGTACCTATGTTTTGCGAAGTCTGAAACTTCTTTCCTCATTGATTTAAAATCTCCCTTTTGGTACAAAAACACTTTCCTCCGAGGTTTCTTTTTTGGGGGGACATTAATTTTCAATGTTCCTGATATCACACCATGATCACTAAGTTTGTCTGGAGAATGTAGTTCTTGAAACTGGCCAGGAAGCACGCCTGGTAAACTATCACAGGTACCTCCGCGGAGGTACCGATAAAAAGTTGTGACAGGCATCCGGAGCTACCTGTGACGGCCCAAACACAGACAAAAAGGGTAGGTATTCGTCTTTTTTTATAAAATACATGATAACCAGGGAGTTTATTGAAAATCAAAGAATGCTATTCGACACTTATATACATTAAGTTTTGTCACACAATATATCCCCGGGAACTTTACATATATACGGAAGATATGACTTTCGAAGTGGCTTTAAGGTGAGTCGAAAGTACTTAAAACAAGAAAAAAATCGGTTGTTTTAGGTCTTAAATGCACTTTTCTTGCATAAGAGTTTGTTTATCTAGACACGCTGACGTAAAGTAAACCGCCTTGCCCAAATATAAATGCCGATAAACTCCAAATAAGGCTGGATTCTGTAAAAAAACAACTGGAGGTGCCTGTGACGACATGGAGGTGCCTGTGATGTAAGAAAATATGGCGAAAATCTGAAGATTTATTGCGGTTGCAAATACATTGTTTGACGGATATTCTTCATCTCTAGACCACTGCTTTGAAAGAACCGTTCATTCAACGTCGCAATAATCTATCATAATGCGTATATCAAGCATATTTTTGTTAAAACGACAGACAATGATCATAAACCTATACAATCAGATTCTACACCCTGCTCTCAAAACCATGATGGAAGTAAGTATACATTGATAATAGTTCAGTCATAAAAGACGTGCATGGTAAACCGAATAAAAAGCTCTTTCCCAGACAGGTGGTCATTCACCTACCCCAAATGAAAACAACGCTAACTTCTGTTTTTACCTATTTTATATTTTAAATTACAAAACAAACTAGAAAGAAAAGTGTCCGTTTTGTTCCCATATCTGTAGTCAAACACTGACGAGTTGTACGTAGCTGTTGAAAATTTACTGCTAAGCTTAATTCAGTGTAAGAATAGTTATGAAATGCGCTTAAATAAGAGGCAACATTTTTGTGAATAATGATGACTGTCTGTTAGTCATTCCAACTCGTTAGAAATTGTCGAGGTCACACGCCATGTCAGCTATTCGAAACGTTTGCAAAACAACAATGTTTCGGAAGATGCTTTTATGTGGTAAAAGTGCTCTTTTGTTACCAAATTGGATGCCGTGGCTATTCGGAGACTTTGAATTACATATAATTTATCGTAAGATTCCGATCACTTCAACATATTAAAAAGTGTAATGTTGAGAATATGTTACCTATCGATGATGTAATCTGTAGGCCTTACGGATGTATTTGGATTCTAGCGCCAGCAATTCAAAAATAGCCAGACTGAATCACTTGTAGCACCTATCACTCCAGTTACCACAAAGTTAGCACGTACAGCAAGCGTCATATGACACATGCGCGCGATACGCATATGAGATATTGTACCAAAAGGATCAACGCTATAGATACTTGTTCATGTATGCCTGTTGACGGGTATCGGTAATTTTGACCCATTTGACACACCATACGTGTAGCTGGCATGACGTCCCACCGGGCACAAAACGTCAAAATAACGTCATACTGACGTCAATGCGACGTGATGACGTCGCATCGACGTCAATACGACGTCATTTCGACGTCATGTGCCTGCTGGGGTGTGACCTTGACAATTTCTAACGAGTTGGAAGACTCACAGGCAGCACCTCCCGATCACAGTCATCACCAGTCACAAAAACTGTTGACTCTGATTTAAGAGCGTATTTTATAACGATTCTAACACTGAATTAGGCAGTTAATTTTCAGCAACTATGTGAAATTTGTCAATGTTTGACTAACAGAAGCGGAAACAAAATGGGCAGTAACTATTTGAGATGGTTTTAGGCATTTTAACATGGAATTTCATGATATACGCATTATGATAGCATATTGGGACGTTGAATGAATGACTCTTTCTAGGCAGTGGTTTAGAGAAGAAGTATGTCAATATTTCCAGCTGCAATAACTATTCAGATTTTCACTATATTTTCTTACATCACAGGCACCTCCACGCCATTGCAGTCACCTCCAGCTATTGTTTTGAAAAAAATCAAGCCTTATTTGTAGTCAATCGACATATATATTTAGGCAAAGAGGTTACCCTAACATCAGTGTGCCGAGAAAAACAGATTCGTATGGAAGATCACTGCATTTCAGACCAAAAACCACCGAATTCTTTATGTTTTGAGTACTGTGGGCTGACATCAAAGCCACTTCAAACGTCATATCTTCGGTTAATATGGAAAGTTCTTGGGGATATGATGTCTGACAAAACTTTATGTCTATAAGGATCGAATAGCACTTTTTGATTTTTAATAAACTCCCTGGTTATTTTAATTTTTGTCAAAAAAGAGGAATACCTACCCTTTGTTGTCATTTTTTTGACAGTCACAGGCAGCTCCAGATGCCTGTCACAACTTTTGATCGGTACCTCCGCCGGAGGTACCTGTGATAGTTTACCAGGCGTGAGGAAGTGAGAATTAAATCGAAGCGAAGTGAGAATTAAATCGAATGTGTTTTTCTCCCGAGTCGGGAAATTCACCAGCTGTTCTAAACCATGGTCATTCATGACATCAATCGACATTTATCCGTCGGACTGACTTAACACAATCCTGACTTATTAAGTCGGTCTGGTCAAGCAATATCTTTGAAGTTGAAATCCCCTAGTACGTGAACTGAGGGGAGCTTATTTCCCTTGTGCTTTGTCCTAATACGATAGTCCAGGGATAGAGATTACCTTTCCTGACTGATCACAAGTCCTGGTGAATGGTTTTCTTGGACGTATCAGCAGTAAACAATTCCGATTCTAAATATATGTGGCACAGCGGTTTGAGGAGTAGAAGTGCGGCCCCAATTAGAGTACGCGGCACCTGTTTGGACCCCCCCCCCCCATCATCAGACTGAGATTGGTAGAATAGAGAAAGTACAGAGGACTGCTGCACGCTGGACCTGCAGACGCTGGCGCAACCAGAGCCGTGTAAGCGACATGCTAGAGGAACTTGAATGGCCAGATCTGCAGGAACGGCGGCAACAGGCTTCTCTATCTCTGTTCTACAAAATTTATAATAACCAGGTAATAGGTAATAAGGATAAGTATCTGTCTGAGTCCGGTAGAGGGAAGATGAGAACAAGATCCCACCCCTTTCAGTATCACCGTCCAGTTGCTTATTCTGACGGTTTGAAACATCCCTTCTTCCCAAGGTCAATCGCAGCTTGGAATGGGCTTACAACTGAAGCTGTCTCTGCGGAGACAGTTGAGGAGTTTAAGTCCAAAATAGTGTAAACCTCGGGTTGGGCAGGGATATAGCATGTAATGCCTATCCCTGAGGACTTCTTGTAAATAGTTTTAAATCTGTGTGGCCTTGTCATAGGTTGTGTAAATACTATCTATTTTTTTTTTTTTTTTTGAAACTTATGCGCCACACCCCGCGCCTGCCATCATGGTCAGTTACTGACCGAGTGCAGTATCGAGAGAAAGAAAGAAAGTTCGGTTACTAGAAATACCGGAATACACTTAATTACCGGAATATACCAAAATACACCGGAGTCTACCGGAATATACCAAAATATACATATTTGTTTACCGAAATACATTTTATTGTCAACCGAATATAACTAATTTTATTTAAAATATGTCATTAATATTAGCTTCTTTTAATTGCTGGCAAGTGACTGACCCCTACAAAGACCCAAACCAGCTTGCAATCTGCACAGTGATACTTTCCATCTAAATATGGTACAGCCAAAATACAAAATAGTACAAACAATACAAAGAAAAACATTGTACAAAGCACAATCAGAGTCAATAAAGATGGGCCAGTTTATACGGTCAATCTGTATCTTACTACATGCAGATTACTGGTCAACGGCAAAAATGTAGAGTTATTTCTGACTAGGGACATTGAACAAATCCATGATATAATTCGTAAGGTAACCTCATCCGAACCAGACTTTAACACAGATAAGTTAAACAAAAAACTTGCACAACAGTTGGAATATGTGTTATCTAACAGAGTTAAAATAAATCTTAAAAGCAATGAAAACACCATAATGAAGTCAACAACCGCTTCAAATAGTATTCAATGCATCAAATGTAAGAGAAACTGTAAAAATAGAAGTACATATTGTTCAACAGGTGCACATTGGATCCACTACCGGTGCGAGAAACTCACAGAGGAAGAAATTAAGACATTAGAGAGTGATGTGGACGAGCAGGACTATACATGCAAATTATGCATCAGTAAACCCGTTTCTTCTACTGAAGTTTCGCTTTCGCTTACTGTGCCGAAAATAAATAGTCAAGTAAACCAGGCACAGGAAATATTGATTGAAGAAATTGGTCTAGATTCTAGCGCTGAGCAATGCGCGGTATGTTGCACAGCACTGTACTCTGATGAGGACGCATGTGAACAGTGTAACATGCAGATCCACAAAAAATGTATGTCTGAATTAGAAAATGTTTGCATGAGTTGCCAGATGGTTGAGGACCAAAGTGACCTTGAAATAAGTAATAACGTCATATGCACACAAATAAATGCTAATTATGAAGAAGACAAGATTGTAAACTCAGAGAGTCTAACCCAACCTGCAATGACAAACTCTAAAGATAGGGGCAATAACTCTAATCAGCAAGTAAAATCAGCAGTTTTAGAACCCCAACCGATATCTGTAATCCCTATTAATCAACTAAGCAAAGACAGTATAGAAAGCTCAGATTCATCAAAAGAAAGTCTAAAAATGAGTGAGTTGAGACAAAGAGAGCTAAAATTAAGGAAATTAGAAAAAGATCTATCATTAAGGGAGAAATTGTTAAATGACAACAGTAAGGACAGAACAAGAATAGAAACATATACAATGAGATTAGAGGCACGCAATCAAGAGTTAGAACAAACAGTTCGGACACTCCAACGAAAAATTGATGTACTTGAGCAAACAATGGGAGAAAAATCAAAACAATTAAATCAAAACGAGAGTGGTGAACTATCGCAGGCAACTGAAGTCAGTAATAAATTACAGGACCAGTTACAAAAAATCAATGACAAAGTGACTAATTTTGTGCTGAATCAAATAGATGTACAGTTAAATAGGCTTGAAGGATCTATAAATCTGCCAA
This sequence comes from Ctena decussata, assembly GCA_963989385.1. Classification (NCBI taxonomy): domain Eukaryota; kingdom Metazoa; phylum Mollusca; class Bivalvia; order Lucinida; family Lucinidae; genus Ctena; species Ctena decussata. The sequence continues at coordinate 82,340,207 of OZ022498.1, read as the reverse complement.
ATGAAAATTCATTAAAAACAGGAAAAACCCAAGAATTAGCAGAGATGACACAATCTGAGATTGAAAATAAAACAAAATATATTTCTGAAGAGAGTGTTAAATCAACTAACTCAACCTCCAGATGCAGTAATCAGGAAAATAATTTATGTAAACAAACAAACTCTCCTGTAATAATAGATTTAACTAAGGGTGACAATCCTAAAATACATCAAAATGTAGCGCAGAAGCATAGCAACCAAGTGTTACCAAGGGAGGCTACCCTTCATGGGAGTCCATTACATTATCAACAAGTAATGTACCATCCAATGACATATCAGCATGCTGGAGTTCCTCAAATGAACCACCAGCTCGCTTATTTCCAGCCTACAATTTACACCCACAATCCTATGAACCCTCAAAACAGAGTACAACTACCAAATAGCAGTGATGGATCAGCTGTTAGTCTCCAAATTAAACCACCTACTCTGAAACATAATTCAAGAACAACAACTCCTAAACAAAGTCAACTCTTACAACAATCACCTAGAATGGGTATGAAGAATGATAATCTGCATTTTTGGGGGGAGCGAGGGAACCATATGGACCTGAAATAACACACACAGAAAGTAAGAAGGAACAGTGTCTTAATATTGTCTCTTTTAACTGTAAAAATGTAAAGACTTCTGGTAACATGATTTTAGAACTTTTTAGAAAAAATGACATTATTTTGATCCAGGAGCACTGGTTATATGAATGTCAAATATCAATGTTAGGTGAAATTAGTGAAAAAATATGCTATGCAGGCAAAGGAGTAGACATCAATAACCCAATCCAACCTATTCAGATGCCGAGAGGCTACGGTGGGGTTGCCATTCTTTGGAAACAGGAAATAGACAATATTATTAGACCACTTTCAGACTGTGGAGAAAGGATACAATGTATCGAATTTACTCTGAGAAATGGGGGAAAAATTCTACTGATCTCGGCATATCTACCATCAAGTAGTAGTAAAGACAGCATACTAGAATACCACGAAACGGTAGATCAACTTTATGAACTCTTTCAAAAATACCAAGACACACATACCCTCATTATTGGAGGTGATCTAAATGAAGACTTGACCAAAGAGGCAGTCAGTAACAAACGTAAAAAGTATCTATTAGATTTCATCAGAGAATTTAATCTTAAGTTTTCAGCCGGGGGAAAGACTTTCATTAATTCAACCGGTAGGGAATGCTCGGAGATTGATTATTTTCTACATCAGACACAGAGTGAATTCGATATATCGGAGAAGAAAGTGTTAAGAAACCTCAACCGCAATACATCAGATCACTTACCAATCCAGTTAAGTATAGTATGTGAATTTATGGAAACAGACATCTGTAAGAACATAAGGGACGAGTCATTTATTATCAGGTGGGGGGGCCGGGTACACTTTCATATGGTTCACCAAAATTTTTCCGACCCCCCCAGTCTCACCAAAATTTTTTTTCCGACCTCCCCAGATAGGTGACAAAATTTTTTATGACCCCCCCCTATCCTCAGTGCCAGCTACCCTTCACACACATACCATATTACCTATTTTATGTCAGACTGACCTCAATCAAAACCTAGCTGTATGAAACACAAAGAACATTTCTTATTGTAACAGGTTAATTACATGTAATCATGGTCTGTTTAAACTTTGTCTGCATTTCTTGCACTTTTTCTTCTGCTAATGGCCATCCAGAAATCTTTTGTTGAATGCTTAATAATTAAATAATTATAACTGTAAATAATATTAATTGGGCCTCTGGGTGGTGGGGGTCTGGGGGCTGTGTTTTTGCTGATGTAAAGGCACATGGAGAGCTGATATCACAAGTGCAGGCAATAAATTTAATTGAGCACAAAATCATCTACTTGACATGATTTTATAGACACTTTCATACTGTTTCTAGCAAAGCAATGAAAAGTTTTGTTTTTGGATATGAAGCTGCCCAATTTTTTTGAGTCAGTTCCACAAAGACTTTTAATTTTTAAGTTGTGAGTTTGAAAGGAAAGAGTCTGAAATTGTATGAGTGATGGGGGGTCTGGGGGGCAAAGCCCCCCAGAAGCTGAGACATTTTTTAAAATGAAGACTGATGGAAGAATTCTGACCCCCCCCCCCCCAATATGCCTAATAAAATATATGACCCCCCCCACCTGCTCCAAGGCTTTTTTATTTCCGACCCCCCCAGTACATCACCAAAAAAAATTCCGACCCCCCCTAAATGTATCCGGCCCCCCCCCCCCCCAGCTGACAATAAATGACTCGTCCCTAAATAAAGGTAAAAGCACTGCAAAAATCAAGTGGGAGAAAACAGATAAAGAATATTACAGAACACTGGTGCAGGAAAAAATCACTGAAATGGATAAAAATCTTGATTTAAGATTTAAATGTAATCTTGAACTAGCTATTCAAGGATTCACTGACATTCTGATTGAAACCGCTCACCAAACTACCAAAAACTGTAAAAAATCATCCAGAAAACCTAAGCTAAAAGTCTGGACTGTAGAAATTAGTAATGCTTTACAGAAAGTACGCTCATTAAACAAACAAATCCTGAACATGGACAAGTTGAACATCAATGAGACTAAGTTTCTACAGGAAAGAAAATACCTGAAAAAAGAGTTCAGGAGATTATGTAGAGTTGAAGTCGCGAAAAGAGCAGAAAAAGAGAAAAATGATATAATGGAATCTAGAACATATGACTCAAAGACTTTCCATAAATTGGTACAAAAACAGAGAAATAAGGGGAATAATCTGATCTCCGATCTACATGTCGGTGCCCATAAATATTCTGGAACTCAAGGAATTTTGGAAGGTTTCAAACAGCATTTTGAACAGTTGGCAGCTGACAGGATTGAAGAGAACTTTGATGAGAAGTATCACAGAATAAACTCATATGAGGTGAGCATAATCTCAGAACTAGTCAAAGATAAAGAAATCCCGGAAGTGACTATTAATGAACTGAACAAAGCTATAAAAACATTAAATAAAGGTAAATCTCCTGATATTTATGGGCTGCAGGTGGAACACATACTGAATGCAGGTAAAAAAGCAGAACAATATCTACTTGAAATAATCAATCAAATCTTTAAAAATGGAGATATTCCAGAATTGCTAAAGACAGGACTTTTAACTCCAGTTTTCAAGAGAAAAGGAAATAAGAATTTCTCCACTAACTACAGAGGAATCACAGTGCTTCCTGTAGTCTGTAAAACAATTGAAGTCATCATTAAGGAAAGAATAAGAACTAAATGTGACAATGTACAAAATCCACTCCAAAGAGGTTTCACACGGAACGCATCTCCTATGAATGCTGGATTAATTGTTGAGGAGTTCCTGAGAGAGAGCAAGGACCATAATGTAACAGCTCATGTGATTCTCCTGGACGCAAAGTCAGCGTTTGATGTTGTGAATCATGAACACTTACTTAGACGACTTTATCACATAGGCATCCAAGACAAACATTGGTCACTAATAAGTAGTCTGCACCGGGAAGCATCTAGTGTAGTAAAATGGTATGGAGAGCAGTCAGAATCCTTTCGAGTAGAACAAGGCGTAAGACAGGGGGGTATACTCAGTGCAGATTTTTATAAAATCCATTTAAACCCTCTCCTGGACAGAATCCAACACTCTGGTCTTGGCGCACGGATTGGCAATGTTATATGCAATCTTAGTGGTTGTGCTGACGATCTGGGCATCAACACAAATAATCGAAGGGAAGGACAAACTCTAGTGAATTCAGCTGCTGACTTCGCGGGTATGGAAAGATACTTCCTACAAGCAGATAAGAGCGTCGTCGTAACAGTTACTCCAAAAGACAGTAAAGCTGATGTGCATTGTATGGAACCTCTTTTGATGGATGGAAAAGAAATGAAAAATGTTGAGACAGCCATGCATCACGGTATACATCGTGCAGGAACTATCTCAAAAACAGGTGAACTGAACGTAGATGAAAATCTGAAACAAGAGGGCCATGGTGGCCCTGAATCGCTCACCTGAGCATTAATCAGTTCACTGGCTCTGGTGAAGATTTATAAGAGTTTTTACCATCTAACATTTGACCTGGTTTTTGACCCGACATGACCCAGTTTCAAACTTCGCCTGGATATTGTAAGAATAAACATTCTGACACAGTTTCATTGAGATTGGATCAAAACTGTGCCCTCTAGAGCGTATACAAGGTCATTCTTATATTTGACCTAGTGACCAAGTTTTTGACCCGACACGACCCAGTTTCAAACTTTACCTAGATTTCATTAAGATAAACATTCTGACAGAGTTTCATGAAGATTGGATCAAAACTGTGCCCTCTAGGGTGTACACAAAGTTTTTCTAAGATTTGACCTTGAGCCGACGTGATTCAGTTTCATAGGGGGCTTAGATATACAGACAATAAACATTTTGACATAGTTTCATGAAGATTGGATCAAAACTATGCCTTCTAGTGCTTACACAACGTTTTTCTAAGATTTGACCTAGTGACCTAGTTTTTTACCCGACATGACCTACTTTCAAACTTGGCCGAGAGTTTATGAAGATAAACATTCTGACAAAGTTTCATAAAGATTAGATCAAAACTGTGTCCTCTAGAGCGTACACAAGGTTTTTCTATGATTTGACCTAGTGACCTAGTTTTTGACCTGACATGACCCAGTTTTAAACTTGTCCTACATATTATGAGGATAAACATTCTGACAAAGTTTCATGAACTTTGGATCAAAACTGTGCTTTCTAGAGCGTACACAAGGCTTTTCTAAGATTTGACCTAGTGACCTAGTTTTTGACCCAACAAGACCCAGTTTCAAACTTGGCCTAGAGTTTATGGAGATAAACATTCTGACAATGTTTCATAAAGATTGGATCAAAACTGTGTCCTCTAGAGCGTACACAAGGTTTTTCTATGATTTGACCTAGTGACCTAGTTTTTGACCCGACGTGACCCAGTTTTGAACTTGTTCTAGATATTATGAGGATAAACATTCTGACAAAGTTTCATGAACTTTGGATGACAACTGTGCCTTCTAGAGCGTACACACGGTTTTTCTAAGATTTGACCTAGTGACCAAGTTTTTGAACCGACATGACCCAGTTTCAAACTTATCCTACATATTATAAGGTTAAACATTCTGACAAAGTTTCATGAACTTTGGATCAAAACTGTGTCCTCTAGAGCGTACACAAGGTTTTTCTATGATTTGACCTAGTGACCTTGTTTTTTACCCGACATGACCTACTTTCAAACTTGGCCGAGAATTTACGGAAGTAAACATTCTGACAAAGTTTCATAAAGATTAGATCAAAACTGTGTCCTCTAGAGCGTACACAAGGTTTTTCTATGATTTGACCTAGTGACCTATTTTTTGATCCGACATGACCCAGTTTCAAACTTGTCCTACATATTATGAGGATAAACATTTTGACAAAGTTTCATGAACTTTGGATCAAAACTTTGAATTCTAGAGTGTACACAAGGCTTTTCTAAGATTTGACCTAGTGACCTAGTTTTTGACCCAACAAGACCCAGTTTCAAACTTGGCCTAGAGTTTATAGAGATAAACATTCTGACAATGTTTCATAAAAATTGGATCAAAACTGTGTCCTCTAGAGCATACACAAGGTTTTTTCTATGATTTGACCTAGTGACCTAGTTTTTGACCCGACGTGACCCAGTTTCAAACTTATCCTTGATATTATAAGGATAAACTTTCTGATTAAGTTTCATAAACTTTGGATCAAAACTGTGCCTTCTAGAGCGTACACAAGGTTTTTCTAAGATTTGACCTAGTGACCTAGTTTTTGACCCGACATGACCCAGTTTCAAACTTGGCCTAGATTTTATGGAGATAAACATTCTGACAAAGTTTCATAAAGATTGGATCAAAACTGTGTCCTCTAGAGCGTACACAAGGTTTTTCTATGATTTGACCTAGTGACCTAGTTTTAGACCTGACATGACCTAGTTTCAAACTTGTCCTAGATACAATGAGGATAAACAGTCTGACAAAGTTTCATGAACTTTGGATGAACACTGTGCCCTCTAGAGCGTACACAAGGTTTTTCTAAGATTTGACCTAGTGACCTAGTTTTTGACCCGACATGACCCAGTTTCGAACTTGGCCTAGATTTTATAAAGATAAACATTCTGACAAAGTTTCATAAAGATTGGCTCAAAACTGTGTCCTCTAGAGCGTACACAAGGTTTTTCTATGATTTGACCTAGTGACCTAGTTTTAGACCCGACGTGACCCAGTTTCAAACTTGTCCTAGATACTATGAGGATAAACATTCTGACAAAGTTTCATGAACTTTGGATGAACACTGTGCCCTCTAGAGCGTACACAAGGTTTTTCTAAGATTTGACCTAGTGACCTAGTTTTTGACCCGACATGACCCAGTTTCAAACTTGGCCTAGATTTTATGGAGATAAACATTCTGACAAAGTTTCATAAAGATTGGCTCAAAACTATGTCCTCTAGAGCGTACACAAGGTTTTTCTATGATTTGACCTAGTGACCTAGTTTTAGACCCGACGTGACCCAGTTTCAAACTTGTCCTAGATACTATGAGGATTAACATTCTGACAAAGTTTCATGAACTTTGGATGAAAACTGTGCCCTCTAGAGCGTACACAAGGTTTTTCTAAGATTTGACCTAGTGACCTAGTTTTTGACCCGACATGACCCAGTTTCGAACTTGGCCTAGATTTTATAAAGATTAACATTCTGACAAAGTTTCATAAAGATTGGATCGAAACTGTGCCCGCTAGAGTGTACACAAGCAAAAGTTGACGGACGTCCGGACGGACGGACGTCCGGACGTCCGGACGGACGTACGACGGACGACGGACATCAGGGTATCCCAAAAGCTCACCCTGAGCACTTCGTGCTCAGGCGAGCTAAAAAGCTAGAAGAGTTGTGTATAGTCTCATGTCAAGCGGAATGTATGGTCACAACGGACTTGACCCAGAAACAAACCTACACTTAGTAAAAACTTATGTGACCCCAGTCCTTCTATATGGGCTGGAGTTAGTACTACCAAATAAGACTCATATTAACAAACTTGAAGTGTATCAGAAGAAAATGCTTAAACAAATCTTATCACTCCCTATAAGTACTCCAGATGTAGCTGTTTACATAGTTTCGGGATTTCTTCCGGTGGAGGCGCAGATTGATAAGAAAGTCTTAACACTGTTTAACAATGTTACTCTTCAAGATGACTCTTCAGTTGAAAAACAACTTGCTAAACGTCAAATGACAATGAAAGGTGATAAAAGCAACAGCTGGTTCATACATGTCAAAAAGACACTTCTGAAATATGAACTTTGTGACATTTATAATTATTTGGATCAACCAATTAAGAAAACAGTTTGGAAAAGAACTGTAGGAGACGCAGTTAACAAGTATTGGCAGAAAGAAATTTTGTCGCTGGTTCCATACTATAGGAAGTTAGAATATCTTAACGTCAAAACTTTCAAACCAGGACATATACACCCATTATTGAAAATTAATGTTCACTCATCACGTGATATAGTTCGTTTACCGTCAAAATTGAAATTGATGTGTGGAAGTTATATCCTCCAAACTGATAGGCAGAAATTTAATAAATCAGAAGTTGACTCTACGTGTCCACTGTGTCAAAGAAATAATGAGACTATTGAGCATCACATCCTGGACTGTTCAGCCTTGAATGATGTTAGATTTCCTATTCTACAATGCATTAGCATATCATACAAAAACCTAACGGGTAAAGCGTTTGACCAACTTAGTAGCAACTCAAAGATTCAGATAGTCATAGACTGCTCATTCCTTATAAATCAGGAGAAAACTGTTAGAAACAAGATTAGGATTCAGGACGTGTCAGAATTGGAATTTCATACCAGACGATTGACCCACATGTTATATGTCAACAGATATAGTCTTCTCAACAACCCCACCACTTAAATAATTCTTATTAGAATTATGAAAATGTATATACGTTCCAGTGAAGCATGCTCGACTAACAACAGATGGTGAACATAACATCGCCCTCTACCTTTTAAATAATTATAAGTTTTAAAATGTATATAGACTTTAACTAAGAAGATTGTTATTCGCACATGATGTGCTGTTCTCCATCAATGGAGGTTCAGATACAGAAAACAGGAAACAGGATACCTATATATATATCTAATACCCATACGTTGGTCCATTTATTCTCACTATCAATAAAAATGCTAATACGTATATGGAAATGGTGCTTATTTAATTTATTCTGGCAATATTTAAGTTTATTTATATAATATAAATGTATATTTTGGTGTATTCCGGTGTATTCCGGTAATAAGGTAGATTCCGGTAATTCTAGTAACCCATAGAAGTTGATCTACAAAAATCTCGGGGTCCATCGAATTACCCCAAACCACCCCAAAACACCCCAAACCACCCCAAACCGCCTAAAAAACCACCAAAAACCACTTTTCTTAATATTGTTTCAGGTTAAAATAGGTTGCAAACCTTGTGTTTATGCTTTTTTAATGATTTCAAAATTATTTAATGAAAATAAATATGAGCTATTTGTGCAGAAAAAGGGAATTGCATATTGTATGCACTTATAATAATATAGTGGTATATGTATGTATGCCGCATGTACGTACATGTATGTAAATATGTATGTTTGTATGTCCATTATATGTTTGTCAGCATATGTATGTGTAAGTGTATGCATGTTATATACCATTCATATATTCACATACCTACATAAATAAAGCCTCATATTGGTAACAGCAATGTTTCCCTGTAGCTGCAAATATAAATCAATTTTCCTAATTTATAAATATTCTAAGCATTACCAAATATTTCTAAATAGTGTAAGTTGCTGCAAAATACCAAATTTGATTTCAAGTGATTTGTTTTTTGTGGTTTGGGGTGCTTTTCTTGGGCGGTTTGGGGTGGTTTGGGGTGTTTTGGGGTGGTTTGGGGTGGTTTGGGGTAATTCGATGGACCGAAAATCTCGAATGCAACTAAAAGGGAGGCGTTGCAGATATCATAAACTTCTTATTATATGCAAGCAACAGTACATCTGATTGCACACAATTATTTAATTAACTGACTTATATGTATTCTTTGACTTACTTATTATATTTCGTACTGCAAAATCTACATGCTCTTGACATTCATATTTGAAACAGTCTCCATACTTGGCAATGCAATTTATGACGGATCCCCAAAAATAGTTTATTTCCGGTTGAATACTTCCTGTTTAAAAAAAAAAAAGAAAAGAAAAGGGAAACTGTAACTAAAAACAATTATCTGACATCGCAAGTCACAAAATGATGGAATCTCCATTGAATTTGGTATATTCAAGACTTACTTCTAAAATCTGACTTCATGTCAAGCTTTCACAAGCTACTGATAGATATAGAGTTCTGTTCAAGAAACTTTAGCAGTTGATTTTAGTAGTAGCCAACATGTACCAGTATTTGTGTGTCAAAGTTCTCATCTCTCGTGAGAGCTAGGGACTAATTTTCCTCCAGTCACACCCCCCCTGGTGAAAGATTGTCAATTTTGGCGTATCATCAGTAAACAATTCAGATTCAGGCATAATCACAGTTGCAAGTAACATGGAATTAAGCGGGGTACTAAGGCAGGCTTTAACGGCAATTCTTTCCTGTAGCTGCAAATATAAATCAATTTTCTTAATTTACTATTTTAGCATTTGCAATAATGCTTTTTAGAATAGAATTTATAACTATTTTTGCATTAGCAAACATTTCTGAAGCAGTGTCCATTGCTGCAAGATACCAAATTTTGTTTTGAGTGATTTGGATTTGGTGGTATGGGGTGCTTGCTTTTATTCATGAGCAGTTTGGGGTAATTGGATGGACCTGTCTGCTGTGTACTGATTAATTTTTAGCTCACTTGGCCCGAAGGGCCATAGTGAGTTATTGTCATATCAAAGCGTGCGTCGTGCGTCGTCCGTCAACACTTGAAAACAAATATTCAAACATCTTCTTCTGTAAAACTACTGGTCCAATGGTTCTCAAATTTCACGTGGAGCATGACCTGACTCTAGGGTCTCAGGATTGTAAAATTGGGTCAGGTTGAATATCCAAGATGGCCGCCATTACTAAAAATAGCAAAAATAACAAAATCATCTTCTTCTCCAGAACCACAGGGTATATTTGTCTGAATTTTTGCATGAAACATCAGTGGAACATTGGTATTCAGAATTGTAAAAATGAAAAAAATCTGTAGCGTAGTTTTGTCGCAGTGACCTACTTTCTGTTTACGAGGGTAATTTTGTTCAAATGCCAATGTCGAAAAACAACTTATTTAAACAACTTCAAACAACTTCTTCTCTAAAACCACTGAATCCATGGGTCTCAAATTTCACGTGGAACATGACCAGACTGCAGGGTTTCAAATTTGTAAAAGTGGTTCAGGTCGAGAATCCAATATGGCGGCCGTTACTAAAAATAGCAAAAAACAACAAAATCAACATCTCCACTGGAACCATTGGGTATATTTGGTTGAAAGTTTGCATGGAACATAAGTGGGACCTTGCAATTAAAGGTAGGTTCCTGTACTTTAGAATGCATCATAATCTTGATGAACTTTCATCCAAGTTGTTGGAAAGCACTTATAAAAGGGAATTAATAAGTTTCACTAAAAAGTGTAAATCAAAAAAAATATTAGAAAAGTTGTTTTGCAAGGGATTTCCTAACTCTGCTTCGCACACCAGTTAGCGCTATTTTTAGTTCGCGCCAAAACTAGATAACGCAGCTGATGTCATGCTGCATTGCATTTTGGGATAGTTTTAACCCATCCGCCCTGCCAGGACCTCTAGGAGAGCTCACGTCAAGGGAAAATTGACCTTTGGTTAATGGCATCAGAAATCGCGCACTTATAGACATAATAAACATAGTTATTTTTAGAACTGGAATTCCAACGAAAGAAAATAAACCAAAAGGGAAAACGACTATTTTCTTCAACATCTGACGAGTTTCTCAGTAGCAACAAATTCAGAAAAATAAGAGAATTCAATACTGCTCAGAAAAAGACGAAATTATTTTGTGGACATAATTGACATCGCTAGCCCAGGAACCTACCTTTAAATTTTAAAAAAATCAAAAAAATCTGTAGTGGAATTAGGTCACAGTGACCTACTTAGCATTTACAAGACCGAATTCGCTCAAATGTCAATATCTCAAGAAAACACAAATGGATTCTGATAAGGTTTGGTCAGAAATGGTCCTTGAATGGAATTATTTCAAATTTGTGCCAATTGACTATCCAAGATGGCGACCGGGGGGGGGGGGGGGGGGGGGGGCGTTACTAAAAATAGCACAAACCTAAAAAATGACAATTTCTCAAGAACCCTTGAATGGAATTTGACCTATTTTGTTTCAGAATGTTCCTTGCATGAAGACGTTTTGATTAATTGCGATTTGGCAATCCAAGATGGCCGCCATCTGCAAGGTTGGCAAAAAGGTGGGAAATACTCATATTTCCCAGGACGGTGGGAAATACTGGTAATTCCCGGGAAATACTGGTAATTCCCGGGAATTACTGGGAAATTTGTCTCTCTCCACCTACAAAGTTTAAAAATATGCTTTATTGCAGCCATGAAACTATATATGCAAAGCAAAAAATAATTAAACATCCCTTTATTTAAACATCAAACAAGAGCACAGATAAAATATTGTCTAGGTCTGCATATGCAATTAAATTATTTTCTTATACGAACTGTCCGAAGATGAGTCTGCATGTACAGTTGTGTCTGTCTATCAGTAAGCTGTTATAACACACTGAGATTTAAAGCAGCTATAGTAATTGTCACCTGTCTGTTGAATCAAGACAATTAAATTATTTTTCACACCTTCAGTGGTGTTTGTTCATTACTTACAATAACAAAAATATTCTCTTGAGAAGTCCTTGGGGAAAAAAGACATTACAGCACTTAATTAGGTAGCCTTTGGACTATACAATACAATACAATACAATACTTTTATTCACTCACTCCATTTCAAGACAATGGCAATATGAGGATACAAAGAAATGGTACAATATACGAGGCCACATAATAAATACAATTTGGTTAACACAAAATCTGAAGTAGAGCTGCACAATGATATATCATAGTATTAATTAGCATGCGATTTCACGAAAGCATGTACTGTTATAACCGATAATACTCTACCAACTAAATTCATGTCATCCTATTTTCACTTTCTCTGAAAAACTTATTGATGAATAATTAATATATATATACATGTTTGAGTACTACCACTAAGTGCCAATACAGCAAACATGTATATATAAACAGCTAGATCCGCGGTGGCTCCGCGGATCCAGATGTTTATCACCGTGTTTGGATATATTCGAAGTCTTTCAAGAGAATTTTCATCCGTAGAATGGTTATCCAATCGACCTAGAAAATCTCCACATCAGCGTCGGTGCTGCGTAACACTGCACCGACGCCGATATGGCGATTTTCAGACGATGCACTCCCAGGCAGCATAATCCACCTGGGTCACACAACGTCAAATCAACATTAAATCAACGTTGACCCAACTGTTCTTGCGTCAAAACGTTGATAAAACGCCGATTCAAAGCTGCGTGTCCGCACGGATGGTTTGATGAATATGAGAAAAATTCTAAGAACATTATTTAAATTGCTACATACGCAGGTAAGTATAATTAAATGTGTATATAAACAGTCAGGTCTGAGGAGCCAAAGTAAACAGAACATAGCCCTACCTAAACTGGCCCTCCAGATCTGCATGTTAGTCGCCATATATTAATGTATAATAAGTCTAAAAACGAACTTTCCACCATGAAATGGCTGCCTAGCGGGTATCCAACGCCGACAAAACGTTGCATCGGCGCCAATGCAGCGTCACTGCATTGACACCCATACGACGATCCTCGGACAATGCACTCCCGCCAGGCAGCACGATTGTTTGATAAATAAGAGAGGTTTTACTGAAAATATTTAAAACGTGACATATGCGCCATCCATGAAGTAGTTAGCCAGTGGGTATCCAGCAACAAGAAATCGTCGCACCAGCGTCAGTGCAGCGTTATACTGCACCGACACCGGTACGACGATCCTCGAACGCTGCACTCCCACCAGGCAGTACACTTTGGATAGTTTGATTGAAGAGCTTTATGACAAACAAAGAAATGAAGGAAAAACATGATTCAGTACATGCATCTGCACAATTAAACACTATTTAAACCATTCTAGTTTTTTTGTTTGTTTATAGACTATATATTTATACGTTATAAAGCGCTCTCGATTTCTTTAAGTGATGTAAAAATATGTTCTAGAAATATACCTAACTTTCTTAGCACTGATGTATTTTTGGAATTCATTAAGTTTTCATATTTAATAATATTTGGTCTGTTTTGATAATATTTGGGTAGATATAATTTTCTTACATTATTTAGTTTGTTACAAACAAGGATATAATGGAATTCGTCTCCTATTTCGCTTTTACACAGATGGCAACACCTTTCATTCCGTTCGATCTGTTGCCACCTTCCAGTTTCAATTGGTAAATGATGATTTCGAGTCCTTATTTGAAGTAACGGTTTCCTAAATTTGTGGGGGAGAGATACTAAATATTGTTCAAATCCGAACCTTGTTTTATATATTCTATAGTTTATACCACTGCTACTGTTTTCCATATCCGAATACCATTTTGTTATGAAAATATCAATTAGTTTTTGCTTTACCGCCGCAAGCAGCCATTTTACATTTGGAAAAGATTGAGAATCCCATATTCCACTAAACCCACATGTAATTAATATGTTTCTTACATTATCTAGCCATTTGAAATTACTATATCCTGAACAATTATACAAGCTGTAGATAATATTATACATAACTGAAGAGTACTTTAACCCAGCAGGGGTTAATAATTTTACCCAAAAAGAAATTATTCTGCAACAAATATCAATGTAAACTGGATAAGTACCCGTTTCCCCATAAACCATGAAATTTGGAGTACTTTGCTTAACATTTAATATAATTTTGATATATTTTAAATATGCTCTCTCAATAATATCCAGTTTTCCGAAGCCCCAGATTTCGCTTCCGTATAGGAGAATCGGCTTAACCATTTTGTCGAAAAGTTCTATTTGCATGTCCAGAGGCAAGGCGAGTGACTTCGATTTTTTAATAAGACTATACATGGCTTTCTGAGCTTGACTTGAGGCATGTTTTTTTGCGGCAAAGAAAGACCCACTACGACTAAACAGAACCCCCAAATATTTATATTCCTTTACCACTTCAACTACTGAATTATTTGATAAAAACGATAGTTTGATTGTCTTCCTTTTGAAAAAACAACGATTTTTGATTTATCAATATTGACTGTTAGACGCCATTCGTTGCAATAATCATTATAAGTATGTAATGCTGACTGTAAACCTTGCTGTGTTTCACTTACAATAACTGTATCGTCTGCGTATAACAGAATAAACAGTTTCAGATATATATAGACTGAATCATCGAATTCAGAAGATAAGCATTCAATACCGTCATTAGTGTTATTCCTAAGAAAAAATGTTTCTAAATCATTAAGGAAAATTGTAAAAAGGAAAGGAGACAAGTTTTCGCCTTGTCTTAACCCAACATTGCAGTCAAAGAAACTTGTTTTATCGCCATTAACCATCACACAAGATTTAATATTGCTATACATATTCTTAATCAGAACATAACATTTACCGTTGATGTCACATCTTATTAATTTTTGCCATAGCCCATCACGCCAGACCGTATCAAAAGCTTGCTTTAAGTCAATGAAAGCACAAAATAGTTTCTTCTTTTTAGCGTAGAGCATTTCTATAAGACAGTACAAAATAAACATGTTATCTAGAGTAGAATACCCTTGCCTAAAACCTGATTGGCTACTATTAATTAAATCTGTGTTTTCTGCATATTTATAAAGTCGTTTGTTTAATACCGTCGTAAATAATTTGCCCATACAACTAAGAAGAGTTATGGGCCTATAATTTCTCGGGTCAGATTTTTCTCCTTTCTGTTTATAGATGGGTTTAATCAGGCCTAGCGTCCACGATTCAGGCACCATGCCTGTATTTAATACAATATTAAACATTTTTTCATATATTGGACATAATATCTCACTCGTAGATTTTATATATTCGTTTAACACCGAATCGCAACCGCAAGCTTTATTATTTTTTAGACTTTTTATAGAATTCTTAATTTCTTCGATTGTAAATGGTTGATTTATAAATTCGTTCTGTACGTCTTCATCACGTGTGTAATCCGTGTTAGAATGCAGATTATCAACGTCCTCGGTTTCACCAGAGTTGACCTTTTTGAAAAAAGAATGGAAATTTTCCAATGTTGCGCCAGTCGCTTCCGTTCTGTTACCATTTATTATTTGCCAGTACCTTTTAGGGCAAGAATTTTTAAGATCTCTTAATCTTTTAATATTAAACTTTTTAAATTTGGAATAGTATTTCCTCATTGTATTTTTATACATTTTACTCGCATTATTAAGGGACCTTTTATTAGCAACGCTCCTTACATTTTTATATGCACGTTTTGCCTGATGCCAATTTTTACGCCTATTTTTACATTCAGGGCCATACCACGAAGGACTTTTCTTGTTATGAATATTCTTTTCCCATTTTTGTTTTTGTTCAAAACTAACTTCTGCAGACGTTATAAACAAATTGCTTATCTTATCGGAAATAATATTTATGTCATTCTGTGTTATAAGTGATTTGCTTTCAGTTTCTTGAATTAATGTAAAAATCTCTCCTACATCTCGATCAGTAAGTGCCGCTTTAAACTGTTCGACTTTCTCCGAGTCCCATAATCGTGCTTTCCTACCCGTAATATCTTGGGAGAGAACAGGTTCTTTCATGATATTCGTTGAACTCAAACATAGCGTTATTGGATTATGCACATCAGACAGTAAGGAACAAAATTCATGGACATGCATACAATTTACAACATACAACATATCTAGGGAGCAAATAAAATAATCAACACAGCTCGTCTCTCTGCATGTTGGTGAGCCGTAAATATCCCCTTTCGTTCTACCATTTAAAATATATAAGGAATTTTGTTGACAAAAATCAATAAGTTTATACCCGTAATTATTGATACAATTATCCTTATTATTCCTTGTTAACGTTACACTACAATTTGCATTATCGAAAAAAGACAAATCATGATTCAGTTCTTCATATGCACCGTCCATATCATTTTCATGAAAAATGGATTCATCCAATTCGATATAATCTTTGAGTGTTTTAGTTCTCGAGTTGAAATCACCGAATAGCAAAACTGATGAATATCTGTCATTAAAATAATTGTATTCTTCAGTTATTTCGAAAAACGGGTCCTTATTTGCATAAACAGAGTTTTCTGGGGGCATGTATACAACACCACATAGAATATCATATGTCTTTGTTAATCTTTTTGAAATTTCAAACCAAATGACTAGCTTAGAATTGGTATCTAAAAAGCGAATATAGCTTTCATATTCCTTTCTGTAGGCTACAGCGATGCCACCTGATTTAGCCCGCGAGATTTCTTTTCTGTGTTTAAAATGTACATTATAGTTTGGGAGATTAATGGTATCTAATGAGTCGGTTTTGGTTTCTTGGAACCCAATGATATCGTAATTTGACACAAAATTTACGAAATCCGGATAAATTATTTTATGTTTGAGAGAATTCACGTTTAAAGACAGTATTTTAAACCCACAGTCATTCGTCCCTGTGAAACCGCTGAAACTGTCATTGATCCCTTGATCGCCACGTGATTCCTCCCCCGCGAATTCCTACTGTCCCGTGGTTAACGGTAAGCCAGCCGTGTTTACCCCATTGTTTGTTGCACTGTCCGCCGGCTCAAATCCAGGTAAGTTTTGTTGTGACCGTTCGCCGTGTGTATTGCTGGTTCCCCGCTGACTACTGCCGTCTCGTATTTCATCCGCTGTATTAACGGGTGAAAGTACCGTAGATACACGACTAATAAATGTCAAATGCTCCTCGGATTCACTACCATTTCCCAAGGCACCGTCTGCGTTTGTGCCTTGGGTTTGTAATTCCTCAGCATATACAGGGTGCACTGAAGGGTTCGATTGTTCATCGTCCATGTCCTCAACAATTTCTCTGTTACAGGAATTGTCCGTTTGATACTGTTTTTTCGTTGAGGTTTCATCAAGTGCTGGTGATGTAGGTTTGCGTTTTCCTGTTCGCGTGTCCGTCTGTTCTGGTGTTTCGGTTATATTTCGAAGATTTTCGAAGATATTTTCACTTTCAAAATTAGCGTTCGGTCTATTTTCTGCCACTACTCTCCGCGGCGCTGAATGTCGCCCAAGAGTTCTATTTTCACTGGTCCTTGAAAATTGAGGGTTCCTCATAACTGACCGTTCTTGAGGGTCAGGCCATTTCACACTTGTTTGTTCCGTACTTTCTTCGATATACAATTGATCATTTATGTACAGCCTATCACGAACGAGCACGACTTTATTTGCTGGGTTTCGTTGGAACCTGCGCATTATGGGATATAGTTTTTTCCTTCGTTCTTCTATTTCAATCGGGAAATGTTCACGGATAGTGTAGCCACACCTTTTTTTATTGAGATCAATTCCAGCCTTTCTTATTTTTTCTCGGTCTCTAAATTTTTCAAACTTCGCAACCACTGGCCTTGGGTACGATTTAGAGTTCATCCGTTTGGGTCCCAACCTGTGTACCCTATCAAAAACAATACTGTCAATTTCATCCGGCGATTCAAATTCTAACTCGTTTTTCAAAAATTCACGTAATTTGCCCTCAGTGTCTTCACTTCCGCCATCTCTATTTTCACATAACCCATAAAACAGTAAGTTCTCCTGCATTGACCTCGCTTTCAGCTCGTTAAGTTCCTCTTTAAGTTTAATGTGACTTTCGTTTGATCTTTCAAGCTTATCCTTCATCAAAGAATTTTCCTTTCGCAAATTCGAAAGTTCTGTTTCAGTTTGCTTTCTAGATTCGGCGTATCCATCAAACATGCTGCTTATAGTCTGGCATGATATTTCAAGTTCAAGCATTTTACCCGATAAGGATTTATTTTCATCCTTTAACAAACAAACATCGGAACGGACTTTAGAAATCTCCTGTTCGATGGGGACAAGTTTTGAGACATTAGTTTCTATTGACGAAAGCCTTGACAGAAAACTCAAGTTTGTTTGATGTATCTGCTGTATCATTTCAAATAACCCGTTATTCTGTTGTGCGGTTAACGGTTGTCCTTGGTAAGAGTCATTCGTGTTCGTGTTCACCTGGGAATTTCGCATTGTAGTTTGCTGTCCGTAACACTGACCGTTGCCGCTGGCTATATTTGTGTGTTGCATATTTTGGGGAATCCCTTGCGACACAGTTTGACTACACTGAGATCCACTTTGATTATAGTTTTGATTTTGACCTTGCATCTGATAATACTGTTGCGGTTGTGATTGTGGGGCATTACCATAGTTAGTATGCAAATATGCACCTTGAGACTGGTTCAAAGGAAAACAGTTCTCACCTGGGAATCTCACAAAATTTGAAGCCCCATTCACTGTATTTCCATTTGTGACGTCAGAACTCACTGTATTCGCGGGCTTACCAGATTTATTTTTCGATTTATTGTCTTTCCCTGTCATTTTTCACCAAATCACAATTCACAAGTCTATAATATTCAGTTACAATTCATATGCACCACTTTTATTTGAGATCAATACTCCAAAAATATGCCTTTAAATTTATATTTCACGACCGTCGTTTGTTTACCAACTTATTATCCAGCCTCGTTTTCAATCCCCCTCCAGGAGTCACTTGTTTTTACAATATCCACACATCATTGTTTAATTAATCAAGTGACAAACTCAGGGATACATGCAAGAAACTGGAGTATGGTACACAATCTGTTTTTGTGAAGTAGTTATGACTCTATGCCAAGGTTGGCAAATGACCGGTCAATATGAGTATTGACCAGACCGGCGGTCATTACTGGTTATAACCGGTTATTACTGGTCGATTGGTGGTCGATTGGTCAATTGAAATAACCATGGTCAGTTGAAGATACTTAGCATTTGTTATCCCATTTTTACTGGAGTCTATAAACAGAGTTAGAATAGTTTCAATATAAGATAATACAGGCTTAATTGAAAATGTGTTTTATGAGTTGCTGTTGCTCAGAACTGTATTTAAGAGGCCGTAAAACATACAAAATCTGAATGTTAATAGTTTCAGATCTTCAGTCTCAATCAGACTGAATCATTACCACCCAACTTTCAGTTCTGACTAGAGACCTCTAACTTATTTTCTGTAACCATTAATAAAAAATAAATAGGAAAGCAAATGCAAGTAATAAAAATTAATAAATTTTAAAAGTAGCTTTTTCATATTCATTAAAAATATTTAGCTCAGTAACTAATTTGACTGAAGCAGTTAACTGAATGAAAGTACAAAAAAAAATGAAACAATTTACTTCAAAGAGATCATCTTGTTCAAATTAGTGATGCTCTATTTGCTAAAATGCAAATTGGTCTGGCTTCATACATAAGAAGACAAAAGTGTGAAAATTGTAATGAAAACACTAACTGTTAAACAAGGGGTAATTCTAACTTTAACTGCCCCAGAACAAACAAAACTGTCAAAATACTGGGCCTGTCTCTCAAACTGAAGAAGGTGTGTCCAGTTTACGAGAATTATCCAATCACTGGGCTTAAAATGCACAGGGTAATTTTGTGACACCTGTGTTTATTTAGATGTGTGAAAGAGTGGCCATTCTGTTATCTGCTGTTATCAGTGAAGTTAATAATTAAAGTTAATCAAAGTGTCATAATAGTGTCAAAATGAAGCCTAAAGACCCTAAATGGAACTTCTATTCTGCCCTTGATGATGAAAAAAAGACTGTTGTTAGGTGCCTGGACTGTAATGCAGAAGTCAGTGCTAAGGTCTTGAGACTGAAACCACACATGATGAGTCCCCTTGGCAGGGACGAAACAGTTCATTTTTTTCTTTTTTCAATATATAGAACATATGAAAACCTGACCAAATATATTAGTCCACCATTAAAACACAAAGAACCACTTAGAATTTCCAATCGACCATTCTGACTAGTATTGACCAGTATTGACCAGTATTGACCACTTTGGGGAGTATTGACCAGGGCGGTTATAACCGGTTAAAACCACTGGTTAAAACCAGGGGTGGTTTCGACCGCCCAACCTTGCAGTCTATGAGTCTATGCTTTGAAGACCTTCACAGGGTTCTGTCAACTTTTGGTATGAACAGATTAAGTAAGCCTACGGAAAGCTATGGTATTTAGCAGTGACAAACCAGCAAGGGTCAGCCTAGAGGAAGAAGTGGAAGAAATTGTCTCCATAAGCTGACTGACTTCTCCCTATTTTGAGTTGAGTGAGAAATCAAAGTGTATAATACACATATATGTATAGAAAATCCAAAATTTGGAGTTTACAACTTCTCCCTGAAATTCAGAAAATTTCGCAAAACTTCTCCTGGTCTGAGAACCCTACACTGACTCCTGAACCAGGCTAAAAGGTTTAAGTAAAACTGCAGTTCAATTAAGTATATACAGAGAACCAAATGATAATAAGATCTTGTGTTTACAAATACAGTATTGAAACACCAATGTTAAGTGACTAAAGAAGGGATTTTACAGTCTGTTATTTTTGTAAATAAGAATTTTAAAGACAATTTTCTTTGAAATTATAGCCTTTGACATAACCTAAAATCATCTGCTGTGGCCTAAGCATGGACCGGTCCTGGAATCTACAACCTTATTTGCATGATATGTATATAAGTGATAACAAATATGTGCTATCAACTTAAATTTAAGGAAATATGATAGAATATTTTAAGAAAATATACTCTAAAATTTCATATTTCCCAGTATTTCCCACTTTGGCCAAATTTGGAGTACTTCCCAGGACGGTAATTACCGGTAATTACCACTGGGAATTCCCGCCACCGGTATTTCCCGGCCAACCTTGGCCATCTGCCATTACTAAAAATAGCACAAAACATGAAAATGACAATATCTCAGAAACCCCTGAATGGATTTTGACGAAATTTGTGGCAAAATGATTCTTGCATTGAGATGTTTCAAACGTAAATAAATATAGACCAGTCATGTTGGCCTCTGTTACTAAAAATAGCAAAATGTGAAAATTAGAAAATGTCAATAGAATTGGACTAATTTTGTGTCAGAATGGTCGTTTCATGAAACCTTTGCGATTTCTTGCATTTTGGCATTCCAAGATGGCTGCCATTTGCCGTTACTAAAAATAGCACAAAACATGAAACTGACAATACCTCAGTAACCCCTGAATGGATTTTGACGAAATTTGTGGCAAAATGATTCTTGCATTGAGATGTTTCAATCATAACTTAATATAGACCAGTCATTTTGGCCTCTGTTACTAAGAATAGCAAAATGTGAAAATCAGAAAATCTCATTGGAATTGGACTAATTTTGTGTCAGAATGGTCCGTTCATGAAGCCTTTGCGATTTCTTGCATTTTGGCAATCCAAGATGGCTGCCATCTGCTGTTACATAAAATAGCACAAAACATGAAAATGACAATATTTCAGTAACCCCTGAATGGATTTTGACAAAATTTGTGGCAAAATGATTCTGGCATTGAGATGTTTCAAAAATTAATAAATATAGACCCCCCAAATTGGTCTCTGTTACTTAAAAATAGAAAAATGTGAAAATTGAAAAATTACAATGGAACTGGACCAATTTATGTCAGAATGGTCCTTGCATGAAGGCTTTTGATTTTTTGCATTTTTGCATTCCAAGATGGCCTCCATCTGCCATTTCTAAAAATAGCACAAAACATGAAATGGCAATATCTCAGTGACCACTGAATAGATTTTGATGAAATTTATGGCAAAATGATTCTTGCAAATCTCAAAGTAATTGGACCAATTTTGTGTCAGAATGGTCCGTGGCAAAATAGCCAGGTGAGTGATATCAGGCCCATTTGGGCCTCTTGTTACTGCATCCTGTTTTTTTTCTCATTTGCCCATCCTTCTCCTACAGCAACATAGTTTGTGCAGCTCTATGCTAAAACCCGGGACAAAGGGACGGGACGAGAAAAAGTAAGTGTCCCGTCTCGGCTGTCCCGTGTTTTCTCGATGAAAATACGGGACAGACAAGTCCCGTCCCGGCTGTCCCGTGTTTTCCCGATTAAAAATATGGGACAAACAAGTCCCGTCCCGGCTGTCCCGTGTTTTCCCGATGAAAAGACATGTTTGTCCCGTCCCGGCTGTATAAAGTAAGTGTCCCATCCCGGCTGTCCCGTGTTATCTCGATGAAACTGCGGGACAGACAAGTCCCATCCCCCGGCTGTCCCGTGTTTTCCCGATGAAAATATGGGACAAACAAGTCCCGACCCGGCTGTCCCGTGTTTTCCTGATGAAAAGACATGTTTGTCCTGTCCCGGCTGTAAAAAGTGCCCCGTCTTGGCTGTCCCGTGTTTTCTCGATGAAAATACGGGACAGACAAGTCCCATCCGGGCTGTCCAGTGTTTTCCCAATGAAAATACGGGACAAACAAGTCCCGTCCCGGCTGTCCAGTATTTTCCCTTCAAAAATACGGGACAGAGAAGACCCGTCCCAGCTGTCCCGTGCTCTCCCGTCATGTGCATGGAAACAGAGAAACCATTTTTCAATTTGTTATAGTAAAGTTTTCATAATACTATTTATCTTCGCCTGGATGCCTCCGGCACTGTCATATATATTTACAGTGTCTTTCGGACATCCAACTGTTGAAATGATTATCCAGTGCAACCCACCAGACTGTGGGTGTGTATTTGAAATTTGAACCATGGATGTCTCCCCTAACTAACGTTCCGATGTATTGACAGTATTTCATCTCCCTCTGTTTGTTTGGAAATTTCTTTTTATATATTTTGTGTGCCTGTTGATTCTGTACCTTCGATTCAAACTCTCTGATTGCAGACGGTTTTGTTCTGAAAAAAAGTTTAGTTTGTTTCAGGCAATTTCCATGAAGAGCAGGTTTGGAAATAGAGTTGTCACCAATGTAATGTATAAGCACTGGCGATCCTTCTTTGTTTCTCATGAAAACTTCTTTTCTAAACCGTTTGTCATATCCGTGTTCTGATGCAATATAAAAGTAAGTCTTCTTAATTAATTTTGTTTACCTTGGAAGCTTGGTTGTCCCTTGATTCACCCATTTGTGGCCATCGGCTCTCCAGTCATCCAGTTTTGAAGGGTTGAAAAATAAATACATCCTTCCAGGCTTTGGTCTAAATGGTAGTCTCGTCCTAGTTGTTTCTTGATTTAAGTGTAAAAGAGCCTGCTCCACTGACAGGCTGTGGTGAAAGTCTTGTTACAATTCATTAAATGCCTCTCTTTCTGTCGTCAGTTGTTTTTGCGCCATTTTGTCAGTGATAGTATTGGTAGAGCGTCATGGTTACAAACGTTATACCGTTAACGCCACGACGTCATGGTCGTCCCGTCCCGTGTTTTAGTACATTCCGACCGCTCGTCCCGTATTTTAGTAAGTTTATTCAGTCGTCCCATCCTGTCCCTTTGTCCTGTGTTTTAGTAACGACCCTTTGTGCACATGAGCGAGACATGTATGCATACATCTAGCTTTTGAACATGTGCAAAGTCTGTCTCAATAGACAGAACATAGTATCAGTACACAGGATATGTAGACAGTGAACAGGACACAGTAAAGTGTATACAGTCAGAGTGAGGAAATGAGCAAAGGTCATTGTGGCTATGGGCAATGCACAATAAAACGCATACATGTGATATCTCCCAATTTCGGCAGGAGTTCCCGATTTGGAGCCCTTTTTCATGCTGTCCTGGTCAGGAAGTGAAATCTCCTGACGAGTTTTCCTGTGTCATTTTCTTTCCCGACCGACCATTTTTAAAGCATTTGCGGTAATAATCTACGTATTTGACATTACTGACACGTGTACTGTTGTCCCAGCTGCTAATCAGGGCCAAGCCAACAGGGCACTTTGGGCGACATAGTCGCCTTAAGGCCTACCACTTCTCCCTAAGAAGCCCAAAAAGCGAAGTTGACTTCCCCCTGTTTTTCCGTGTGTTTTTTTTTCGTTCACAGCGGCGCCAAACAACACATAAGTGCATAAGTAATCAATAACATACGGTTTGACACCTCTTTAAACTGGTTTGTTTATAAATCCTCAATACCCTTTATCGGGAGCACTGACTGAAGCAACCTACCTGCTTTTGTCTGGTTACTTGTTATGAATAAGTGACAGTATAACATAATTTGAGAAGGGGATGGGATCATGAACAAGAAAAATCTTTAAAAAAAGATAATCGGCGCAGATTAGATGGAAGTGTGTTTTGTTATATGTCTCTAGTTGAAGATTTGACAACAACTTTCATGAATAATTAAGCTATGTCGGTAGGCACCCACAACCATGATTTTGACGCTGGGTAGCGACAACGACCTATCTCAAGATTGAGCTGTCCAATTTTGAATTCCAAGATGGACCGCAGAAATTGACATGATTTCAAAGTAGTTATCAACATGTTACACTGTTTTATTAGTGTGTATTAAACCGAAAGTAGAAATCGAAAGTAGATCTACGACAAAAAAAAGAAAGTTTTGAATATCTGATTCTGTATGGTAACATTTCTATAGTAAAATTACAAACAAGAGAAGCATTTTGAATTCATATATGACAGAGTGCTCGTATTCACAGTGCAGTACTATGAGAAAAACGAAGATTAAATATTCATTGACCTTTGATATTATTGGCTAAATTTTGACATGCACGTTATTTGACCAATGGAATCTTGTGAAATGTGGAACAATATCGAAATTATATGAGGCTGTGCCTTGAAAAAGTCACGTGTATACTGCTATTGTGGGGTATTTTCCATGACTAATTAATTGATAGATTTGTACAG
Organism: Ctena decussata; assembly: GCA_963989385.1. Taxonomy (NCBI): domain Eukaryota; kingdom Metazoa; phylum Mollusca; class Bivalvia; order Lucinida; family Lucinidae; genus Ctena; species Ctena decussata. The sequence goes on along the minus strand of OZ022498.1, from coordinate 82,315,259 downwards.
TTTGGAATAAGTGTACGTATACTTCTTTATATTACAGGCCCACCAGCAGGGCAGGAAGGCAGATTCATTGATAAAAACAGGAAAATATGACGAAGCTATTGCTTGCCATAACAGAGCTGCAGGTTAGCTCATTGTATCAGATTTATCTCCCTTGACCTAAACTCCCCATTGGAAATCTGAAAATGAGAATGTAATTTCGTAAACCTCTATCTGACACAAAATCATAAACAGACAGTGAATTAAGTCCCTGGATTGTTTGCAGAGCTCTAGATAAGAGGAAGTATTTGGTGATAATTAGGGATAATTTTTGTTAATTCTGCATAAAACCATATGTTGTGACCCCTCATCTGAACCATCTTGACGAGTCAGTTCAGATGAGGGGTCACAACATATGGTTTCAGTGAGAAATAAAAAAAAAAAATATCTGTAAATTATCTTCAAGTACCCCTCCTATCTGGAGCTCTGATTGTTTGCGAATATTGCTAAAAGCAGCTGGCAGATTCTATTTGTTATGGGCTATGCATTTCTGGCAATTGTTGGTCTCAAGTAGCAGAGCACTAGATAAGATGGAGTATTTACTGACAATTTGGGATAATTTTTCTTATTTCTCAATGAAACCATGTGTTGTGACCCCTCATCTGAACCGTCTCGTAGAAACAGTTCAGATGAGGGTGTAGATGGGCAGGGACTGTAGTTAACCCGTAGTCTGTATTGCGTTTTTCCATACTCAAGTTTACTTTAGGACAAGCCGTATTATTTCTAAAAAATTCAGCGGCCGAAATTACTTTTTCGGTCTTGATTTCTAATTTTTGAAGAAAGTCATATGATCTGATATTAGACTGTAAAATTAAAAAATTTAAAAAATCTGGTTACCTAAAATAATTTCAGTATTTGTCTTAAAATGGAACAGTACAACAATGTAGTAATGTGTCCAAAAGATGCAGATGGAATGACAATCAGTGAAGACCCTGATCTAGCTGCTCCTTTAGGAGCAGTCTGATTTGGGTCTGCACTGTTTGCTCAGACCTATCTGCCCCATTTATACATAGAATTTGTACAGTAAGTCAATTTTTTATTTCAGAATATATACTAGAAGCGATGCAGCAGACTTCATGTGGCACAGCCCTGGAATCTTTAAAACTACAGCATGCTCACCACCTCAAACAGACAGACCAGTTGTATGACCGACAAAGACGGGCACAGATCTTACAGATTAAACAGACCAAATTACAGTTTATTAATCAGTCAACACAGACTCTTATACAGGTAACTTGGGTCGAGTCAGGTAAATTCGGACAGCGGGTAAATTCTGACATACCATTGCAAACACTGAAAACCCAGATGAGATGATGAGCCGTCTCATCAGGATTTTCACTGTATGCCCAGTTTATTTTGTTTTAATTCCAAACAACTGACATATAAAGGAAACAATGTCAATGTCCGAATTTACCTGCTGTCTGAATTTACCTTTCTTGACCCTAATCTGTAGCAAAATCTTTTAAGCCTTGAAGTCTTCAAAACTGCAGATGACAAAAGTTAGGTTGATATTGAAAATTCAAAGACTATAGGACAAATATTGTAGACCCAGATGAGATGGCTCTTTAGGAGTCCCTCATCTGGATCTACACTGTTTGCAATTTCAGCTGTTTTCATTTTTGGTGCTTTAAAAATTCAGTTATGGATGACCTATTGCCTTTTAAATGATAATTCAGGGACAACATTGCAATTTCTCGATGAAAATGAGAGTTCTGTTAAACTTTTGATCAATAATCATGAAAATATTCTTAAAAGTTATTATCCAATAGTGATTTGGTGTGATAACATGTTAAATAAAACTGAGATTAAACATTTCAACATTTAATGGTTTTATAGTTTGGTGTTTAAAACATCAGTTTTAAAAGCATCAGATTAAAGTGGAATGACTTTTTTCGACCTAATTACTGCACATGCCTTAATAAGCACACACTGTGGACATTTCTAAGTGAGATGATTGCAAGCACACACATTTATACCGATTTATTGCTTTGTTTGCTTGTTTCAAAAACTGAATAGACAAAGAATCTTGTAACTTTCATTTGCAAAGCTTAGTCATCCATCTGTGACTGTATCTGACATTTTTATCATTAAATTCTGCATGCTTTTCTACCGAACCATTCCTTGAAATGTCCGCTTATTAGGAAGATAGTTTACTTCATGATTCTGCTGCCATTTTGAAAACCTTTAGTGCATGATGTTCTGATTGGGTCAAATTTGACTCAGAACTGATAAGGCTATAAAGGAAAAATGTTAGGAAATTGAAAGATGCATCCTTCAGACTGATGCAGATGGCAGCGGAGGCAGTGCTGAACATTTTAGCAAAAGAGTTGTGTCTAGTAGATAACTGTTCAAAAGTTTCATACAAAGGCTGTTATTCTGTGCTGTCTATTTATCTCTCTTGCAGAGCTCTAGATAAGAGGGGGTATTTGATGATAATTGAAGGATAATTTTTTTTATTTCTCATTTAAACCATATGTTGTGACCCCTCATCTGAACCGTCTCGTCGAGACGGTTCAGATGAGGGGTCACAACATTTGTTTTTATGCACAAATAACAAAAATTATCCCTAATTATCACCAAATACCCCCTCTTATCTAGAGCTCTGTAGACTCTTGGTATGTGATCATAAAAATGGCCATTTTTAAGAAATCCTGTGTTTGCTACTCACTTTGTCAGGCTAGTAGGGAGGTAAATTTCTATCACCACTTGTCAAAATTATTGGCTCAGAATGCTTATGTCAACATTGTTGACCAAAATCAGGCTGCTCCAAGGAGCAGTCTGATTATTGTCTACAGTGTCTTCAGTCAGAATTCAGAGATAGAAATGTTGGTCACCAAATTTAAGGATACGAATGAAAACCCATTAAAATGCAATTTCTCTCCACTGCTGTTAAAACTTCTAGGTAATGTATAAATTGGATGGTGTGAAATGCACAGCAAACTAACTGTTTGCTGGGCCTAAGCTTTTGCCAGACTTACCACTGTACATTGATAAACATTATCATAATAATTTTTATTGTATAACGTCACTTTTATTCAGTGGATAATGTTGTGTCATAAAAATTGTATGACCAGGTGTAATAACACTTTGGTGTGTACATGTAATGTCATTGCCAATATCTGTGTCTACAATACATGTTTTTATTGAAATAATGTTCATTTTGAAGGCAAAAAAATCCCATTTCAAAAGGTCATATGATAAACAGAATCTTATACTCGCTCAAGGCTCGTTTCATAGATTTCATATGAAATGACCACGAGTGTAAGATTCTGTTTATCATATGAAAGATCTTCTATGTTTTTAGGGACCAGTAATATCAGCAAACATGGACCAATCAGATGTCAATACATTCCGTTTATCCCAGGACCAGGTTGTCAGTGAAAATATTGAGTCAATATCGCCCCTCGATGATGACCCGACTTACCGAACTTTAACAGAACAAGATTCTCTGATAGGACTTTTAATCAGGAGAAATCAGAATGCTGATGGACCAAACTTAAAATCTTTACATTCTGGTGTTCCAATAGAGAGAATGTTTTATTGCAAACCAAATGTTTCAGAGGCGAGTTCCGAGAAAAATCAGTTAGAGGAACTAAGGTTATTGAATGAAGAACTACAGAAACATATCAAGGAACTTATAAATGAAGCTGATGATTTAAAACGTGTGAATAAAAGACTGCAAGAGAAAGTTGACCATCTAGAGTCTGGCAATATGTATTCCCAGAGCATTTTTAAGGAAGTGGGTGGTAGTGGTATAGAGGCTATTCCTGATTTACCTCCCTTGGAAATGCCAACATTTAATTTAGATTTACTTGAGAATACTGAACAGAAAGACAGTTCAGAAGATCTGTTGGGACAGTCATTTTGAGAGATCAGTGCAAACATACACAAGTTGCTTTTGCTGCATTTACATACTGTATTTATTTTGTTTTGATAGGATTTTCCTCACCAGAGTGACACAAAATGTCAAAATCTGTTTTGTGTTATCCTGCTGTTAGATGGATTTTCCCTTCCAAAACAACACCAAATCCTAGAGCCTAGGTAAAATGGATCTAGATTTTTTATACTCCCGTTTTGAAAAAATGGACGTATTATGGCATGGCCCTGTCTGTCCGTCTGCTCTTACAAATTGGGTTTGTCTGGCTTTGTTTTGGTACAGACCAGCTTTAAGTGGCTAAATTGGTTTGTGTGGCTAGCCACAGGAACACATTTTTCTGTTAGTACAGGGGGTATTGGGGGGGGGGTGGTTTACACTAAGACATTTGCAAAAAGGCGCATAAATCTTGTCCAGAATCTTTGGACATTGAACATCCATCTTTATGTGGTCAAGCCACATAAATATAATTGTGTGTAATGTTGTTGTAAAATTTCAGATTTGAAATTCCCTCAGAGTGGTAGTTGAGAGCCTCCTGTATTATAAACACACAAAAAAGGAACTTCATTCCATTCTTATGGGGTTAGAGATAAATGATTGTAAAAAAGCCACATAAAATTTGTCTATTACCTTTTGGTAGGTCAGACCTTTAGGTGACCAGTAGACACATAAAAATCAATAGCCACATAAATTTTTTAGCCCCTTAAGATTTAGATAGTTGAATCCCCACAAACCCATTTTGTTGGTCCGGACGACCGTCTGTCAACATTCTTGTGTGCACCACATCTCAGTAACCGTTTGAGATATCTTCATGAAATTTTGCAGGCATATATATTAGGATGGGGCAAAGTGCCTAGTACAGTAATGGTTGCTCCCCCTTTCTTAGTTTCCAAGTTATGCCCCTTTGATTGTTTATTACCCTACTAGTCTTGTGCGTGCCATAACTAGATAACCATTTGGGATATCTTGATGAAACTTCGTGGCAATGTGTATGAGGGTCAGACAATGTGTCACGTATTACAATGGTTGCTCTCCCTTTCTTCATTTTGGAGTTGCGTCCCTTTGATTAGATTTTGTAGGCTATTTTCGTGTATACTAATCTTGTGCATTCAATACTTTAGTAACCATTTGGAATATCGTGATGTAACATTCTAGCAGTGTGCATGATCACAAGATGGTGTGTCGCATATAAAAATGGTTGTTCCCCCTTCCTTAATTTTGGAGTAACCTCCCTTTGATTAGTTTTTTAGGCTAGCCCCATTCCTCATCCACTCCATAACTCCTTAACCCTTTGAAATATTTTAATGAAAATTTGTAGGAATGTGTATAATAATGGGGCAATGTTTCATGAGCATAAACCACAACTCTGGCTTCTTAATTATCTGCCCTTGCATCTCTGTAACTCCATAACCATTGGAAATATTTTATTAAAACTTTATGGTGATGTGTATATTGTCAAGGGAATATATTTTGACCAAGAATGGTACTCTTGTTTACTTAGTTTATGAATTATCTCTCTTGTTTGACTTTGACATTTCTCAACTTCTGAGCTGCTTCATCCTGGAAGCTGATTTTTGGAATACTAATAGTATTTGATGTGTAAGATGTTTTGATAACATTGCACTCATTAATTACAGAGTTGTTACCCCTGTTTGTCTGCCTGTCCATCCTTCTATAAACAGTTTTGTTCATTCTGTACCTCCTTAGTGACACTGAAAAGGGCTTATTATGTGCCGCGTGCGAAGCTCTTGTTGAATTGGGTTGGAGGGCTTATAACTGAATAAATAGGGCAATGCTAAATGCAGCAAAGATAGTATCCACTAAGGGTAAGGAGTTAGGTGGAGAGGGAAGGAGGGACTGACCTTACTTACAGCTTGCAAAGTACCAAAAAAGGTGGTGTATCTTGATAATTTCATGCCATTTTCCTTATTCAATTTTTGCCTGTCACATGACTTCATTTCTCATGTCTAGCAACAACACACCTGTTTTTATGGAGAAATAAAAAAAGAACTTGCATCTGAATGATTAGATACATGTACTCCTCTTGTTTTAAGTTTGTTAAGTTGAGGCTTTGCATTACAGAACTTTGTATACTGTTGTTGAAAATGTCCTAAGGTGAATGAGTACACTTCCAAGAGAAGTGACTCTGTAATTTTCATTTTGCTGGCCTATTCTTAAGGAAGCAATTTATTTTTGCCTTGAGAAGGGAGTCAAGAAAGAAACTGGTGGAGTTGCCTCCCCTGAAAGGATATCCATTCACCTTAATTCAGTGACTTGCTCATGCCCAGTCTGTGCGAATGGCTGGTTATTTTGGTGTTATTTCGTCTTGTTTCTCCCCAAAACATGTTTTGGTCTCTATTTGGTGAGGTAGTTCTATTTTAAGGTCACATCATGTCTCAACAGAGGAATAGGAAAAATAAAACCACCCTTGCCAGAAAAGGCAAACTTTAGCCTTTAAAGTACCAAAAAGCAGACGACAAAATTCACGTCTGCAAAAGTTTAAAAAATAGTTTGTCCAAACTATATCATATTGAGAATTAGAAGACTAGAGGGCAAACAGTGTAGATCTAGATGAGGTGGCTAATTATGAGCCACCTCGTCAAGATCTACACTGTTTGCAAATTTGGCTGTTTTCTTCTCTGGTGCTTTAAGTGTTAGCATGAAATATATACTGGTTAGGGTGGTATATTACAGGAATGAATTTAATTTTTCTGATATTTTTACAAGTATATACTACATTGTGTCGTTTGCAAAGTAAGTGAACCCCCAAGCGCAATCGGTAGGGCACCTGACTCGTAAGTCAGAGGTCCTGGGTTCGAATCCTGGTCTGGCCACATACTTTCGTTTCTCCTTCCGCTGATTCAAGAAGGGTAGTTGTCAGTTACTGGCGAAAGTATGTGCACTTAGAACTGGTTAACCGCTTAGGAGGTCTAAGCCTGCCCAGGAATAGTGTGGTTAGGTTAACTGACCGTCCCGACATGACCTTAGTTGTTTACCGTGGACGTTAAGCATCAAATCAACCAAATCATGTAAACTTTGCTAGCGACGCAATGTAGGTTATACTTCAATAAACACCAGAAAAATTAAGTTCATTGCTCATATTTACATTCTTTTCTGTCTATTATTTGACCACAAATTTGCGTTAGGGTCTACAGATGAAGCCGAATTAAGATTTATATGCAGTTTTTCTACTAATAGTGGAACAGCGTCAATGACGTTATAATGTTGCCCATGTCCAATCAGATGTAGAGAGCCATTGTTTATTCTGACCTCACTTAAAAGCATGAGACGTCATGTGAACCAATGTAGTTATTGAACTATAAACTGCATTATGTTCTAATGGTTTACCATAGGGCTTTTCAATAAATGCACAGAGAATGTAAATATAATTCTATACCTTGTGTTATCTCTCTGTATAAGAGATAACACACTTGCAAATGCTTGTGGATTATCTCCTCACACTTATGGACAAACCATGGTTTGTCCACAAGCGTGAGGAGGTAGTTGGTGAATCCTGATAGCATACCTCATCTGGACAACAAATCAAATTGATTGATCATGTAGGTAAGAAATCAGTGAAGTTCATAGTGACTGTCCTCACAGAATCATTCCATGAAAGGCTGTTTAATTTGTTGACATTGTTGCATGAAATATGAGAATTTATTAAAGATTATAATTCTGTTGATTTCGCACATTTTCTTTAAATCCAGTGTTAGAGACAAGCAATCAGATATATGATATGTTCTTTTCAGAAGTTATAAGATCCCTTTTAAATATACCCTTTAGAACTCCTAACAATTGGAGTGAGCTGTGTAGCTCCAGATTGAATGGAAAGAATTGCTCCTGAATATGCACTTTTATCTTTTATTATTCCCTGCCGAAGAAGAAGGGATATAGTTTTCTCCATGTCTGTCCATCTGTCCTTCCATCCATCTGTCCGTCTGTCTGGAGCCATAACTAAGTATCCACTGGACAGAATTTCATGAAACTTAAATATATATCACTACAACATGCTGATGCATGTGAAGTTTTGTCAGACTGGCTTCAGTACTGCATGAGTTATTGATCTTTAATTGACTTAAAATCAATAAAAGGAGCCATAACCAGCTAACCAATTATCAAAACTTCATGATAATTAAAATATGTATCACCATAACACGGATATGCATATAAAGTTTCATCAGAATGGCTTCATAGTACAGGAGTTATTGCCATTTGAATTAATTTAAGATTGCCAAACTCAGCCATAATTAAGTTAACAAAGAATAGAATTCTATGAATCTTATACTAAATATGTATCACCATAACTTATTGGTACAGCTTACGTTTTGTGGGATTTGCTTCAGTTAGCATCCAGTTTTGCCCTTGAATTGGTTTAAAATCAACAAATTGAGTCATAACTAAGTAATCAATGGAATTTCATGAAACTTGAATTAATCATGTATTGTCATGACACAGCAGTGCACATTATGTTATCATGATCACTTCAGTAGCTTGATTTACTGCCCTTGAATTGATTTAGCCCTAACTAAGGTACCAGTGAACAAAATATCTTGTAAAGGAATTAAAAATGTATCATCATAGCGGAGTGATGCTGAGACAAGTGTTCAAGAAGAACAGCTTCAGCTTATGCCTGACTTACCCAGGAGTTATTGCCCTTGATTTTCTTTACAGTCCGTAAGTTCAGCCTTAACTAAGTAACCAGTGAACTAAATTTTATTAAACTTCAAATAAACTATAAACAAACCAGGGCATCTTCGGCGGGGGATATAAATTCACTGAATTTGCTTGTATAACTTGTTTATCCAGTTTTCTCCCTTTTCATATTTAGTATCTTGAAATTCTGTGTGACAGTTTTCAGTTTTCTCTTCAACTATTCAAGCTAGGCTGTTCAAATTTGGTAGACATATGAGTAATGACTTGTTATAATGTATGATAGAGAATCGGAATCCTGGCTCCTTTTCTTCATTCTACTCATTTCTCAGGAACTGTCTGCATGCTGGTATTTATCGTTCTCTTACATGACCATGAGCAACTATTTCTGACATTTCACACCTTTGCCATATCTGGATTCTCACATTTTCCCGTGCATCGGCTGCAGCATTACCTGTCGACTGCCATATTATTTTTTATCTGGAAGTTTAATGGACACACGTAGTTGAATCATCAAAATCTTACTTTTTATTAAACTTAGAATATTTGTCAACTATATATACTATAGCCCAGCTGCACTGATTTAGTAACGCACTGTTACTAAACCAGTGCAGCTGGGCTATAGTCAGGTCCTCTGACAGTTCTTGTTTGCCCTGGGCTATGCCTACTGTTATCATATATGCCAGTGAAATAATACAAATTTTACCTTCCTTCGACCAGGGAAGCCTAGACCACGCAACAAGGCAGCCTTTCTCATTTTATTGGGGCTAATTGGAGATTAATTACAAGAACAGCCGGTTTAACCCCTAAAGCGCCAAAAACTAAAATAGTTAAATTTGCAAACAGTGTAGATCATAATGAGCCACCTCATCTGAATCTACACTGTTTGCCCTCTTATGTTCGAATTCCCAATATGATATCGCTTGGAAGTAACATTTTTTCAAATTCTGCAGACGTAAATTTTGTCGTCTGCTTTTTGGCGCATTAACAATGGTTAAAATGTCAGATGGAGCATTTGCAAACAGTTACATTGGGCAACCATATTGACCCGGTATGCTGTTTGATCAGTCGTTTCTGTTCAAAGGCGACCTTAAGGGGAAGTTATTTTTGTTACTTCATTTGTGCATCCCTTCTCGATGGAATTTCACTCTTGAACAAAGAATTTGCTCCTAAGCAGCAAAATTCTTCCTCCTATAGCGGAAACCCATTTTCTAAGGGATTCTTTATCCAGGAATGCAAACAGGAAGTCACAAAAGTTGTTTCCCTTCGTAAAAGTATTAGATAGAAATGGTGGTGTAGCCATACACCTTAAGACTCATTTAACTCTTTAAGTACCAAAAAGCAGACGACAAAATTTACGTCTGCAAAAATTAAAAAAATGCCTTGTGCAAGACATTTCATATTGAGAATTCAAAGACTAAAGGGCAAACAGTGTAGATCTAGGAGCCGCCTATTCAGGATCTACGCTGTTTGCAAATTTTGCTAATTTCGTCACTGGGGCTTAACTGTTCATATCTATCTCATTATAATAATCTGAAGAGTTTATTTGAATTAAATGTTTATGAAAAGATTTGTAGTGTGTGTAAAGATCTTGTATGGATCTTGAAAAGAGTGGAAATATTTACCATATCCATAATAAAGGTTAAATATTGGTCGAGGCTAACAAAAGGATCGCGCAATTAAACATGATAAAGTGTATGCTTGCTTTTTGATAAGCCGCGTCGTGGAAAAAAACCAAAAGAAAAAAAAAACCTGTCTTTAGGTGAAATGTGGGACACATGGAGCCATACCTCCATTTTAGTTGGTTAGCTGTATCTCACTGGACGACGGCACCCTTCGAATGGGGTCTAATCGTGTAGAAAAGAATTTGCTCATAGAGGAGCACGTTCTTTTCTTCAAGAGAAATGGCAGAGTTGCCTCCCCCGAAGTTGTACCCTTTCACCGAATTATGCCATTGCCTGATGCTCTAACCAGCATGCGCATATGCGCTGGCTGGTCAGCGTTTCTAAACTATATCGGACCAATTCGATTATATAAAGCATACTGCGCATGCGCATGTTTGCAGACTGGTATGCGCAGTCCAAAACAGACCATTGCATAGTAACACCAATTCCGTTTTTGTATAATTCGGGAACCTGCAAAAATGCGCAGTTGAAGGAAGTTGCTTTTCAGTACTTCAGTATCACTTCTAGGGTAGAAACTCAGTACAACAGAGCTCTAGATAAGAGGGAGTATTTGATGATAATTAAGGATAATTTTTCTTATTTCTCATCGAAACCATATGTTGTGACCCTCATCTGAACCGTCTCGTCGAGACGGTTCAGATGAGGGGTCACAACATATGTTTTTATGCAGAATTAACAAAAATTATCCCTAATTATCACCAAATACTCCCTCTTATCTAGGGCTCTGGTACAAGTCCATTCACTTCTGTTCTGGCGTTCTAAACATTGCAAAATCCATTTTGTCTGATGGGGCGATTAAGATAAGCCGATCAATCATGATTGCAGGTTCCCGAATTATACAAAAACAGAATATGCGCATGCTGGTTAGAGCATCAAATAACAGCTGAAATCCGCATATTTTTGTAGTTCTGACATCATGTTTCAAAACATGATGCCAGAACTACAAAATTATGCGGCTTTCAGCTGCTGATTTGAACACAAGAATGTACACCCAAAATATCAGAAGCTAGTAGGCAATTACATCATACGCAGAATCATGTTTCATACTCTCTGAGGGATAATCTAGTGGTATAGCCCCAAAGATACATTGTCTTTTAAAGTGTCATGTCTGTTGGCAGTTGATACTGAAATTTTGCCCTATTTACGAAATTTCGGCTAGCAAATACGCAGGTGCGTGTTGAAATTTCGTCAGTTTGAATGTAAACTGTAACATTAAATTTGTTAGACTCTGTTTACGGCGAAACGCAACATGCCCCACTCCTGCCTTCTTATGGTAAATTAGTCAGATATTTTGATTTGAAGAAAACATAAATATTCGACGAACAGAATTGTGCAACATCAAAATAGAATGATTAAATGAATCTAAAACTAGAAACTGTGACCTGGACCTTGGCCTTACCAGCCTGAAACACGAACTCGTTCAAGGTATTGTCATACCAAATGTATGAGGTTTTTTTTCAAATCAGTTACTAAAAAAATAAACTCTCCATTATCAAATATATGTGACTTACGATCAAACATTGAATCTGTTTGTTTTGGCCCCACCCTGTAGCCTCACCCCTAGCCGACTCAGTACCCTGACTGCTCCATACAAGGGGCGGACCCTTATGATTAAGATACTGTCTTTCATTTATTTAAGTATATCTCTATCAAGTAGCACATCACACGTCTGATAAGCTCTTGTCTCTATATATTTTTAACTTTCTTGCATCAACCTTTACCTGAGTTATGATCAACAAAACTGTCAAACATGTTTCCATCGGCCCCATCCCATATTTCAACCCCTAGCCTGGCCTGAGCCAGTTGCCAAATCCTGGTCTTCGTATAAATTATTTCATCTGTGATCATTATGCCCAATTTCTAACTCTCCAGAGCAAGAAATGGTACCAGACTTATGATTTTGTTCCCATTTGGCATGTGTTCAATATGACCTGTTATGCATTCTGATCCTCGGTCCACCTAGGGACAAGCCTCAGGGAAAACTCTTCCATGAAGTCATAAATGTTGGTCTGGGTAAGTATCATACCAAATTTAAACTTTGTAGCATAAAAGGTATCGAAGTTATGAGCTCCAAGAGAAACGCATATTCATATTGCATATACATTAGATAGTGTTAAAGGTATAAGGCAAAATCACTCAACTATGAATAACGGTCAAGGACACGGAGTCAGCATGGCTGCTTTGCTGCTGCTGCACTTTTAAGGATACACTTTTCGACCAAATATGCCAATATAAAACTTGTACATCTTAGAAATATCAGAACAAAAATATTACAATTTATATCATTCTTGATATTGACTTCTGGCCTCACCCTGGGAGCATGGTTGCACAATGCAAGAGCCAATGCTCCAGGGAAGGTTCCGACCAAATACGAAGCAGGTACCTTGAACGAGTTTGGAGATACAAGTCTTAACAGAATCAGATTAAACTTTAACCAAAACCTTTAACATCAACCTCATCCTAGATATTGACATCTGGTCCCACGAGACCAAGGAGTATGGTTGCATACAACAAAAGCAAATGCTCTAGTAAAGTTCCAAGACATAGATGAGCCATTTGAACTGTTTCGGAAATAAAAGCATCTAAAGAAACTTTAACCAAAAACTTTAACATTTGTTAATATCAACATCACCTCTGGTCCCACCCTGAGACCAGACTCAAGGCATGGCTGCATACAACAAAAGCTAAATGCTCTAGGAGTATACCAAATATGAGCAACCTAAATGGTTTTGGAAATATACCCATCTAAAACAAGAGGCCCAAATGGGCCTGATATCGCTCTCCTGGCTTTTGTGCAACGGGACCATTCTGATACAAAATTGGTCCAATTCCAGAGATTTTCTCAGTTTCACATTTTGCTACTTTTAGTAACAGAGGCCAACTTGTCTGGTCTTGAAACACCTCAATGCAAGAATCATTTTGCCACAAATTTCAACAAATTCCATTCAGGGGTTACTGAGATATTGTCAGTTTCATGTTTTGTGCTATTTTTAGTAACGGCAGATGGCGACCATCTTAGAATGCCAAAATGCAAAAAACTGAAAAGCTTTCATGTAAGGACCATTTTGACACAAAATTGGTCCAGTTCCATTGTAATTTTCTAATTTTCATATTTTGCTATTTTAAGTAACAGAGGCCAACTTGACAGGTCAATATTTGTTAATTTTTGAAACACGTCAAAGAAAGAATCATTTTGCCACAAATTTCGTCTCAATCGCTTCAGCGGTTAATGAGATGTTGTCGTTTTCATGTTTTGTGCTATTTTTAGTAACGGCAAATGGCGGCCATCTTGGAATGCCAAAATGCAGAAAATCGAAAAAGCTTAATGAAAGGACCATTCTGACATAAAATTAGTCCAATTTCACAGAGATTTTCTTATTTTCACATTTTTCTATTTTTAGTAACAAAGGCCATTAAAACTTGTCTATATTTAGTTACTTTTGAAACATCTCAATGCAAAAATCATTTAGTCACAAATTTCGTCAAAATCTATTCAGCGGTTGCTGAGATATTGTCATTTTCATGTTTTGTGCTATTTTTAGTAACGGCAGATGGTGGCCATCTTGGAATGCCAAATTGCAATTAATCGAAATGGCTTCATGTAAGGAACATTCTGACACAAAATTGGTCCAATTCCATTCAAGGGTTCGTGACTAATTGTCATTTTATGTTTGTTCTATTTTTAGTAATGGCAGATGTCGGCCACCTTGGAAAGCCAAATTGCAATTAATCGAAACGGCTTCATGCAAGGAACATTCTGACACAAAATTGGTCAAATTCCATACAAGGGTTCTTGAGTAATTGTCATTTTTATGTTTGTGCTATTTTTAGTAACGGCAGATGTCGGCCATCTTGGAAAGCCAAATTGCAATTTATCGAAACGGCTTCATGCAAGGAACATTCTGACACAAAATTGGTCGAATTCCATTCAAGGGTTCTTGAGAAATTTTCATTTTTATGTTGTGCTATTTTTAGTAACGGCCCCAATGGTGGCCGTCTTGGATAGTCAACTGGCACAAAATTGAAATAATTCCTTTCAAGGACCATTTCTGACCAAATCTGACCATAATTGATTGAGTTTTCTTGAGATACTGACACTTGAGCAAAATCGGTCTTGTAAACGCTAAGTAGGTCACTGTGACCTAATTCCGCAAATAGATTTTTTTCATTTTTACAATTTTTAATCCCAAGATCCCATTAATATTCCATGCAAACTTTCAACCAAATATACCAAATGGTTCTGGAGAAGAAGTTGATTTTGTTGTTTTTGCCATTTTTAGTAACGGTGGCCATCTTGGATTCTTGACCTGACCCAATTTTACAATTTCGAAACCCTGCAGTCTGGTCATGCTCCATGTGAAAGTTGAGACCCATGGGTGCAGTGGTTTTAGAGAAGAAATTGTTTGAAGTCGTTTGAATAAGTCGTTTTTTGACATTGGCATTTGAGCAAAATTACACTTGTAAACAGAAAGTAGGTCACTGTGAAAAAACTCCGCTACAGATTTTTTTCGTTTTTATAATTTTGAATACCAAGGTTTCACTGATGTTCCATGTCAAAATTAAGACAAATATACCCAGCGGTTCTGGATAAAAAGTTTATTTTGTCGTTTTTGCTATTTTTAGTAACGGTGGCCATCTTGGATTTTCAACCTGACCAAATTTTACAATTCTGAGACCCTGGAGTCAGGTCATACTCCATGTGAAATTTGAGAACCATGGGACCAGTAGTTTTACAGAAGAAGATGTTTGAATATTTGTTTTTAGGTGTTGACGGACAAATTTCGTGACGACGCACGACGCACGCCGGACGCATTGGTATCACAATAGCTCACTATTAGGGCTGGGTACCGCAGAACAAATTTGTACCGCGGTATACCACGGTTTTTCATCAAATACCGCGGTACATACCACGGTATACCGTGACTGCCATTCTGTTGTTGTTCTACTTTTGGTTTCGTTTCACACCCGTCATGTGGATTGTTAAATTTGAAGCGACACCACCTGCGCGCTTTACAATACAGTCACAGGCTCTACAGATGGCTACATTCTGGTCAATACTACTGTCGGAGTTCTTTTTCAACTCGAAGTGATGCCAAATGCATGCTTTCCTCGCGGATTTTCCTCAACACTGTTGCTGTCCGCCATCTTGAGATGCTTTATTGCGCAGACGCAAAACGCACGTGGTGGAAAATTTTTAAATATTTTTACATAAATATTAATACAAACACCAGAATTTAACCTTTTACTGATAATTTTCGTTGTTTTTATGTTCTGAAAATAAAATTTATTCTTTTCTGCCCGAATTATGGATACAGATGAATTCGGCGATTTCCGTGTAAATCTTGTTCACGAAGTCAGCCGAAGTACCGGTATTGCCCAAACGTACCGCGGTTCGTACCTCCAGGACTAAATACCGGGGTTCACCGGTATACCGGTTTTACCGCGCACCCCTACTCACTATGGCCCTTCGGGCCAGGCGAGCTAAAAACTATAACATTTGCCGGACGCGGACAACTTTCAACAGTCGAAATTCCGTCAAAAATGTGTCGATCGTCACCAATTTCTGAACATGTTTTGGGGCACTCTAAGAAAAGCTATATAATGATTAAAGTTTTTTACCCGCGAAGAGCAAAATTGGAAGGGGACTGAGGGCAAGACAAAAACGATGTCATACTATTTGAAGATTGCGACTATTTTATTGCACCACTATTTTCTACATATATATTTGTTAAAGATTTATCCTCTCGCTTTTTCATCAGTTTGAAAAATATAACAGTTTACCACGTTTTCTGAAAAATCGTAAATAAATCATAGAAAATGCGTTGGTTTAAATCAAGACCGAAATGCAAATCAACAAACACCATGAGTCAGTAGCGCGTCTAGCAGTAGGTAATTTCTCTTCGCGCACATGGCTGCGACATCACCTGGGTTGTTCGCTCAAGTGACGATGTTGATTCTTCCAAAATTTATATAAAGATGTATGTATACGCATATTTGTATTATCATGCATAAAAGCAGACGACAAATGAACAACAACTGAATTTTCCTAGAAACTATTATGTTACTATACTAGAAAAAATATTAAGGGGTCAATCGTTTACCCTGCGATTTCTGGAACATTTCAAACATTTGGTAATATAAATCATTTCTACCTTCCATTTCATTCATTTTGCAAGTTTTATACACATGAAGTTTGAATCTATAGCCTTTGTCTTGACCAAGTCCAGGCTTTAAGTCAGATTACCCCTAAAATGAAAGTGGTTTGAATTCCCATAGAGAATTGATAGTGTGTCAGTTTAGTCGGGCATAACTTTTAAAACTGCTATGAATTTTAAACTTGTTACAGCTTGCTGACCTTAAAAATAATTAGATTTGATGATAATGGAACGATTTTGCAAAAATACATTAATCGGCGAAATCGTACATTTTGGTGAATTTGCTCCTTATGGACTTCTGACCGCTTTGATTTTGAGGGCAGTGTGAATTGAAGTCTGGACTTGGTCAAGATAAAGGTTATAAATTGAAACTTCATGTGTACAAAACTTGCAAAATGAATGAAATGGAAGGTCGAAATGATTATACCGAATGTTTCAAAAGTTCCAGAAATCGCAGGGTAAAAGTTTGACCCCTTAATATTTTTTCGAGTATATTTCATATAAATTTCTAACTAATTTTATTTTATTTGTTTTTCTTTTTATCTTGTTTTGAATTTATCGTTTAAGCGAGAAGGTAGACCTTTAACCAAAGCACCGAAAGATGCACCATTTCAAACTTGGAATTCGCACCAATATGGAATCATCATACGAACTGTAATTGCATAATGCGAATTGTAATTGCATAATTTACCTTCAAAATGCATAGGATCCAATCAATTATATTGTCAAATTGATTACAGTCAAATTAAGTATTCAAACCCTGCAATTGACCTTTTTACCATCGGAAGCCCCTCTCATTAAACATTGAACTAAATTATGCAAGAAAAATCAATTGCTTGACAAAAACTCAGTTTTGGATACATCGAATCTCATGTCACCACTTTACTGACAATTACAGCCCACAAACATCTGCAGATATGGATAGTGTCAGGAACTGGTTTTCAGTCTTTTTAGATCTTTGGTAACTTTGAAGGGACATCAAAACAACAAGCATGAACCACACAGATGCTATGATGTGATAAAGCGGTCACTATTTCACTACCAACTTTGGTCTGCCTGTCCATATAGTAGGCCTACATGCCCTTGCACATAAGAAAGACATAGACTTGAACACTTGAATTTATAATAAAATGGTAACATGAAATTTGTGAGCCCAAAAATGACGTTTTTCTAATTCAAAATAGTCAGACTTTCCTTAATTCAGTATTAACCCATTCCATTCGGGATACCCAAAGGGGTATCTGGGCAAACAGTTTGGATCCAGATCGTGGGGCCTGATCTGAGATCCAAATTGTTTGCTGCCAAGACATCATTTCTACTAATCCGAGCCTTCTCTGACTGAAAAAGCCTTTTTATAATTTTGATTGGCGGCTTATTGACCCAATTTTGCAGCCAGAGAAGACTCGGGTTACATTTCTACAAGAGTTAGTTAGACCAATATTGTCAAAATATTCTTGATTTTTGATGCAGACGACAATTTCAGCAGACGACAAAAATACCCAGAATGCAATGGGTTAAAGAGAAATCAGTATCACGAATCGGTATATATCCAGTTGGGATACGCTAAATTTGAGTTGTGTAAATTTCCGACTTTGTATGAGCCCACACAGTATGATTTCTGAACACTTTGGCTACTCTTCAACCATTGCTCCGTTTTCACTTTCGATGGCAATCTTAGTTTGTTTAACGATTCTAGCAAGCCCGGAGTGACAGGCCTATGTTTAGCTTTATACGGACTATTGACAGAAGGCCTTGGTTTAAGATATTCTTCATACGAAGCACCAATCATACGTTCATCGTTCTCACTTTCCGTGTCTTGCGTCATCACGTCACGTGCTCGATCGTTTGCCGCCATATTAACTTCAGCATTAAAGTCCATTATGATATCAGGTAAACTTAATTTTTGACTGTTAGTTCGATGAACAGGTCGGCTTTTTGCATTTGATATTCCAGATATTGTTGCCCTGTCTGATATTTTAGAATGTCTTCTTTTTGTTTGAGGTACACTCGGTTTTGATGATATTCTGCCTGCATTTGGATTCTCGTCTGCTACTTTATCTTTGCAGTTAACTTGTGGAAAGCGAACTTGTACCGGAGGTCTCTCACCGGCTACGAATGAAAAGCTTCTTCCGACTGTTTTATGTTTGGTATATATTGATCCTAATAGCTGTCGTCTGGCAGTCTCTTTTCGTCTACCATTCTGCTGGAACAGTCTTGGTGAATCTGAGCTGTCAGGAGAGCTCGAAGCTTCGCCTTTGCCTGGCTCCCTTTTGTTGTCATGTCTTTTTGGGAACTGACGTCTAGTTTCTAAAATAATCATTTTCCTTCTAGGTTCCGAGTTTTCACGACACTCAACACCAGACGAAGTCCTTATGTGAGCAGAACATTTAGAATCTTCTTCCATAGTGCGGAATGTTGGAGTTTAGCAACATATTTATAATTCAGTGTCAGACAAGAGTGCGTCACTTACAATTTTAGCGTCGTCACTTACAGAGGCATCGGTTTGTAATGTGGTGACCGTGAAATTTCTCGAAATCGCGCACTACCGTGAAATTTCTCGAAATCGCGCACTGATTAAATTTTTCGACACAACAGTTTTAAAACCAATCCTTTAAAGTTCGCACCTTGCTGCATATAATAATTCACTAAAGATACCAACGAACGAAAGTTAGAATACTTAGGTACACGAGAATTCCAATGAATTTCAATAAGTTATTCGACAAAGTGTAATTTATCTACCTTATTTCAATTCGATTGTAAAACTCTATCTGAACTTCATACAGAAAATGTTAGGTTGCCAACGCTGAGCACAATAACATCCCCTAAGTGGATCTATTCAAACAGAATGTCTAATTGTAGATCTATGCAAACATGTCGTTCATTTTGGTGATATGAATTCATTGTGTTCTGTGCCCACGAATCATCCATTCATCCATCTTTTTCTTATATAGAAGTGTCAACAAAATGAAGTAATCTATATCACAAACTTTTGATTTTTAGCATTTTCTGTCACTGAACACCTGTGAAAATCGTATCCACATTTAGGTCGGTACAGAATTAATATAAATTAAAGAATATCTGCACTTCAAGTTTCAATTTACCACACTGAATAAATGAAAGTAATATTTTAAGAATAAGCTGCACTCCTTAAAAGTTTTTGATGCACCTTGAGGAAATTAATGCATACCTGTACGTGTCCATTTGTCAATTTACCTTTATTATAAATGATTTATATGTATAATACATTTAATGAATTAACCTTTGATTTTTCATCGATTTTCCTTTTCCCTGAGTGTTTCTTTCTTGTTTAATGCCTTAACATTAACTTGTTTGCTGATTTTAGCAGGATTCACGGTATGAAACTTCCAATGTTTGTATGTCCTGTCCGGTGTCTGAGTGCTACTGTTCCTACAAGAATCGGAACAGTTATCTCCTTTTTCACGAGTTCAAAAACATACGATCTCGTCGCTGGGCATGGATCCTAAATTCACTGGCGTAATATATTTCTTGCCTTATACTTCTATATTCTCAATCAGTTTCTGTTTTACCATAAATTTCCTGTAAAATAAAAAGATGGTTAAACTGCGGTTTAAAAATTTGTAATCACAAAGAGCAAACTTTGAAAACAATGCCGAGTGTAATATTGACAAGCCTAAAACACCGAGTTAACGCAATACAGAAAAAGGAATAATTTGACAAGCGTGCGAGTTTATTTCCTCTTTAAACATTTTTTCTTTGTCTCTTGAATCTTAACCTCGCAATCGGCCTTACATGTACATTTCCACACGCTTCGGTTAGATGGTTCTTTGGCAGAGGGACTAAAGTTTTTCTCCATTTTTTTTCCACATACTTATTTTCCAATGGCATGTAGTCCTTATAGGCAGCTACTCCCCACACTCAGAATGATTGCTGATACTGCAGCGTCAGAAAACATCATAATATTATTGTATTTATCAACATCCTTTTGTCGCAAACCGAATGCACGCTAGATTTCAGAACCCTTGTATCTGTTAGTAAAGTCATACCTCCGGGACTCAGCTACCCATCTGCCCTTTATAATCAAAATTAAAGTCTTTACCAACTCCTTGTTTAACTGTGTCCATCACTGAAAGTTGTCTACTAGCAAGTGTCTATATCGGTCGTATTATAATGATAATGCGAAGTGTTTATATGAACTCAATATTGACAAAAAGGGTTGTAGTAATCGTCCGATTTAAATAGACATATTTGCCATACAAGCAAATCAGGACAATGTTTGTGATCAAATGTCAAATATTTTCTAATTTTATCTGCTTGAACTTAAAAAGTGAAAACTCTAGTTATTGACATGGTAAACAAGATCAATTCACACTCTTACGGGATATGTTAATGATTAAACAATCTATGATAGTGATCAATCTTTCCAGTTAAGACATGTTGAAGCTTATTAAAGAAAATATCCGGGATCCACTAACTCCTGGGTTGAAGGTATTATTAGTCATATCTGTCTGTTATATGCCGTGACTAGTGCCACACTGACTGCAGGCATGCGAGCATAAGATAGAAAAAAAGATAATTGTGCCGCGACACGACAAAACCAACAATGTGGCATGTGCGCCACGCGAAGACTCTGGCCAGACTGCGCTTTCTCCCAGTCTGGTCAGTTTTCGCTGTGGGCTTAAAGGGCATCTAAGGGTCTAAGACAGCGAAAACTTTGATCAGGCTGGGCAGCTGCGAATATGCCAGTTTGTTGATTTTGTCAAGTCGCGGCTCTATTATGGAAATCCAAATCACTTCAAATTACTCTAGTTCGTTCATAAGTCCATCAAATTGCTCTTGAATAAAACTTTCAACTTGACAAAGCAAGATTGAAACCGTCTTTGCTAACATTGAGCTGAAATTTGTCATCTAGAGCTACACCACTGGCGATGTTTCTGATATTGGAGTATCCAGCTTCAAGTGTGGATAAAATGGGCGCTCATGATTTTTCCAAGACCATTCCTGTCAGTCTCCAATAGTTTTTCTCGTCAGTATTCAATCCACTTTTGGCGGCTTTAAAGACTGGTCATATCACCAGTGTTTTCATGGATAGGACCGACCAGAAAAATCAGTTCCTGCATAATGAGATATTCCAGGGCCCTGATCCGGAGAAAGCCGAAAGAGAAATAAAATCAAACGGTAGCCTGTCATGTCAGAGGTTGTTTACCGTGTGTTTTGCTAAAACCGAGTATTGGTAAACTCCATTATCATGAAGTATCTGGCTTGTTTGATTTCAGTTTAAATTGAAAAGTAAATAAATATTAGATAAAGTTGTGCATTAATCTGACTGAGAGTGTTTGAGCTCAATATTAGTTGATAAAACGCAGTAGTTTATGTGTTTTATAGCGTGACTCAGTGGCAGAATATTTATGAAATAAATTTTTAAGAAAAGTATTACCAAGTGTCACAATATCTATAACACTAATAACTTTATAACTTCAAAACGTTTGTTCATTTTATTCAGCAGTCATTATGTAAATTTCGCAGCGACTTTTTTTTTCACGAAATCTTCTGCCACTAGAAAGTTGCGAAAAATAAACAGTTTGCGAAATTTAATGAGTTCACAGTACTCATAAAAATTAAAAGTTTCTCAAAATACTTTTTTTTTCCAAATGAGTTCACCGGTGTAGTGTATTTCATGTATTTTCTGGTTCTTTGGAATCACTGGCTCCCCTCTTAAGTCTTAGCAAAATGGCAGAGGGCTTGATATAAGAGTTATCACATTATTTTGCATGATCAGACTCAGTTATAATTGAGACAAAACCAACAATGTGGTTGTGCGCCCAGTGCAGACTCAGATCAGCCCGGAAATACGCCCAGTTTGACTAGACTATTCGTTTAGTGCTCAGAGGGTAGCTAAGGGTCTAAGCTTCATGCGGACAGCGAAGATTCTGATGCCCAGGCTGATCGGAGTCTGCGCTGGGCGCACAACCACTTTGTTGGTTTTCTCGTGTCGCGGCTCAATTATTATCAAGTCTGTTATTTTTATTTTCTGGCCTCCGAAGGCTCAGTTTTGTACTTTTATTCTCAAAAGATTTATTCACTTTTTTCATTTGTTTCTGTAGCTTTTACTCCAGCTGATGTAAAGTTCAGTATGGGGTTTTATAATTATCCTATTTCACTATCGAGATGTTTGTAGTCTATTGTATTCTCGGGTCATTTGGGACCACTGAGCCCATTTTGAGGCATAAGTTGAAAAAAAAAAAAACAATATGCGTTAAGCCGGTACCAGCAGAGGGTATGTGTAGTGATGCAAACTACAATATTGGTCATGAATCGAGGCTGCTGTGACCGGTTCTGGCTGTGTTCCTTGCTTCCAGTGGATCAGGCTGATATAATATCCGAAATAGACTTGTTGGTAGATCTCATAGACGGCTCATCATTACTGAATTGTAAGTTGGGATCAAAGTAGAAACAACAAGAACTGGATCCGCAGTTTGATAGTAAATATGTGACATAAAGAAGCATTGAAAACATACAAGGCCTAGAAAATAAGAGAAAAAAAAGAAAGAAAGAAAGAAACAAGAGAAAGGCAACTCGAAACTAATAGAACCAGATAAATCAAAATAACAGCAAAATAAAATATAAAGCAGTACCAATTCTTCCTTTCTTCGCCATTATAGATTTTATTCAAAAGAGACAAACTAGTAAAAGCATAATTCAGAAAACACATAGATTTTAAATATAGGTTTATATGTCAGTTTTTACAAACAGAAGGTTTATTCTATACTGAAGTAATGTGAAATCGATTTTGGCGTGATCTTGCATACTTATTAGCCTGATTGAACAGAAAGGAGAAATTGATTTCAAATGATAACATCTAACACACACGTATCAAATAACGTAACTGTACCGACTTAACCAATATTAGAAAGGTAAAGAAGTTGAAATAGTTGACAAAATATGTTCACTTGAAAATAAGGTAGTATTGGTGGGTTCCAAGTTTTCAAAAAGGCTCCCGGGACGACTGTAAAGCGGGTGAACCAACTTACATATGTCCCACTTGGGCAAACGATGTTGGAATAATGACGTATTGATCAACATGAATGTATCAAAATTGAAACAGTTTTGGTTGATTTGACCATAACGGAACTCTAATCCGTCCCCAGTAGACACACAACGGTTGTGTGTCTACTGGGGACGGATTAGAGTTCCGTGTTCTTTTTAATATGCTTTTGCAGTAGCATTTTTGAGCCTGTATGCCCTTCGGACTTGTAGGTAGGAGCACCATCAAAGCAGTAGAAGACTGAATTACATGTAATTATGTTAAGAATAAAGATCTAGCTACTGACCGTTTTAAAATGATTTGGACGTCGCTTTAGTCCTGATATTTCATTAGGTCGCCAGTACGTAGGTATCAAACGTTTGTAGCCTACCCACCACCAAATGCTTACGTGCCAAAGAGGTAAAACAAAAAAACTTCAGCAAAGTAAAATAATTTTGATTCCAAATTGTCCGTCTTGATCTAGCTTAGAAAATTCATAACTTCACTACGAATAAAAGAGCTACAGGCGTTTGAAGCAATACTATCAGCAACATAGGAATGCATGAAGAAGGCAGAAGTTATACAAAAATGATACCCGATCACTGGTGAATTGATACGATATCATTTTTTAACTGGTATAAAATATATTTTTCGTTCTGTTTGACGCATGCGTTCACTCTTGAATAATCTGTATTGCATAAACTCTAGTTAAAAGGGCCCAAACACAAAAAGAAAACAAATACAGAAAAATAAATACAGAAGAACAGAAACTGTTACCTCCATGAATTCATTCAAGACATTTAAAAGTTATCCAGTCCTTTGATGCCGATAAAAAGGAAACATAAACTCCATTTATACATCAATCGACCAAATCAGTTCGATTTCAAAAAGGAAAACAGATGTAAATATTACCTCAAGTCGAAACAAATGAATCAATATTTAAATGTAAAACTTTAAAAGTTGGGAACGCTACCATTTCATTTATAGACCTTGCATATCTGAGTTTGGGGCAACGTCGATATGAGAATTGAAATACTACTACTACTGAGTTTGGACAAGTCGATTTATGCGGTCAAGGGAGGTTTGTGAATCTTTTGATAAACAGTGTAGATCTGTGTTTGTACTGTTTTCAACGAGATTTCTGTCAAATTATTTCGAGTAGAAATGGTACACACTTCTTATCAAATCAACGGTCAGTTTTGATGGCCTTCAAGTGTTATCACACAGTAAACACCAATTGAATCACCGATTATTATCGTTCACATGGTTCAGTTACATCAAAAGATACAAGTAATGTCAATATTTACACGTACAAAATAGGAAGAAGCAGTTTTAAGTAGAGGGTCTCGCGTTGAAAAGCTGGAATAAAATAATTCACAGCGCATCGGTTTGTTTATCAGAAAATACAGGATTCTACCCAGTTCCAAACCAGGGTATAATTCAGAGTCTACTGTAACATATACAAATGCACTTTGCAGGACGGTGGATAGGATGATAATAAATTGCTGTGAGCACCGGAACACGTCATCAGCGGGATTCCCGGAGAAATGTGAACTCACTAAAATTGCCCTGATGCAGGAAAATAAGCACATGTAAATTAGAAGCAAATAAAATTACATAAACAAACCCGATCACCGAAAGCATTACACACGATGGGCAAACACTTGAAATCATATTACAATTCTTTCATTTCTTGTCTCCAAAGTGTGCGTGAGGAAAACATTATGGCATCATATTGTTATACGAGTACCCACAATATAGTGTAACTGGGCTCAAGAATAATGAAAATTGGGTATATTCGAGACGGGGTAAGAGAGATCAATTCTGCCGCAAGAATTAATCAATATCATAAGTAACAGAAGATGCTCTCATTCTGTTTCACGCAGCAAATTTAAAGAGTAAATACACTTCAGGAACTGACTGAACCAGATCCCAAACCCTATCCCCAACATCAAAGGGAAAGATTGACAAAGACATCCCAACAAACAATAAATAAATTACAAGTGATAAGCCGAGTCAGCAGCTCTTTCCCAAATAGGTGGCAACTCAGCTATCTTTATTGAACAAAATAATTTAGACCAACAGAAGGTTACAACAGACTAAGCAAATTATACGAAAAACATTCAACAACTATTTTTACCTATTTTCTATTTTTATTACAGAAGGGTTAAAATGTGAACACAATAAATCAAACAGCACCGAACATGAAATAAATGCAACCGCAACGAAAGTACCGCCTTGGGACGGTCAGTAATAACTATTGGGGGGTTTAAACCTGTTTTACTGGGCCCAAGCCTTCACCCTCACCCTCCGCCGCGGTGCACACAATTAGTTGGTAGTTCGGTTCGTATGGAGGTCCCCTAAGTCTGTTATTTGTTTTCAAAGTCTGTTATTTGTGAAATGAACTAGAAATGTTGAAAAGATCACTTATGATCTCCTTTGAATGGATGGCTCCACAAAGATACACATCTGCCAGCATTTGCAAAGAGCGAACTCACGTCATGTTTTAACAATCAACATTCGGTAGTTAAAAGTAAATGGGTACACTTTTTGGGATAGCAACTTTACTATATTAATTTTTGCCACCTTCAAAACAAGGTAGGGACAAGTATTAACTCTCTAATAAGCCCCAGCGACGAAATCAGCAAAATTTGCAAACAGCGTAGATCCTGATGAGGCGACTCATGATGAGCCGCCTCATCTAGATCTACAATGTTTGCCCTCTAGTCTTTGAATTCTCAATTTGAAATTTCTTGGACAAGTCATTTTCTTAATTTTTGCAGATGTAAATTTTGTCGTCTGCTTTTTGGTGCTTAAAGAGTTAAGAAAAGGAATATGCACTCTAGACATATTCTTCCCTTTGAAGTCTCCATAGTCATCATATCAGTGATAAAGTCTAATCAAAAGTCGTAATAAAAGCGGTTCAACCTGCACCTTTGGCGATAAAAGATGGGCTGATGTGCATAAACTGAGTCATATAAATGGCAAAAAATAGAGGACATATTTTTATTTTGGAAAAAATGACAAGTTGCTTCACAAAGTACGGTTCCCCGTTTTAATATAAACAAGAACGTCATGAGGCAATGAATCGCTCACCTTTGTAACGAGGTATAAGATCAAACTAGGGTAAACATTTGAACAAACTTGATACTTTGAAAATGTAAAAAAAAAGCCCGAGAGACCTTGGTCAAGGAATTTCTTTGACTTCTATTACTCAAAAATTTGCTGTATCAAGTTTTGCACCACATTCTTCTACAAGTTACCTGAACTCTTTTGTTCTAGCATTTTCCTACATGAAAGCACAAGAAGGCAAATTTGACCGGCAATAAAAAAGTATAGGTCAACCCAAGGTCATCATTTAAACAATCTTGCTAGTACTCGGGTTTCATGCGGCATACCAAGTTTCAAGATTATCCGTCAATTCGTTCTTGAGAAGAAGATTTTTAAAAGTTTTTATCATATATGGGTGTGGCGGCCATGCTGGTCATGTGACCTGGACCGCTGTTGAACAAATTTTATACCCTCAAACCCTAGAGGCTCTATATGAAATTTGGTTACAATATGTCCAGTGGTTTTTGAGGACTTGTTTGAAATTGTCAAAATATAAGAGACTTTGTTCAAAGATCAAAGAATTACCTTGACCTCTTGTACCCATAAATCTTCATGTACTTATTTAGATAACTGTATATACCAATTTCTACGCCAAAATCGTCTATAATTTCCATTAACTCTTGTGATCTAGCATTTTCTCATATAAAAGCACCAGAAAGCAAATTTGACCTTGCCTTATAAAAAGTATAAGGCCAATCCAAGGTTATCATTTGAACACTTTTCGTAGTGCTCAAGTACCCAATGCTACATACCAGGTTTCAAGGTCATAGGTCTATTGGTTCTGAAGAAGATTTTTCAAGGTTTTTACCATATATGGGCATGACCGCCATGTTGGTCATGTGACCTGGACCGTTTGAGCAAATTTCGTTCCGCCAACCCCTGGAGGCTCTGTATGAAATTTAGTTACAATTGGTTCAGTAGCTTTTTTGAGGAGGTGTTTGAAACCGTCGAACTATGAGGCTTAAGATAGAAACGTATCCATACCAAATTAAGTGTCACAGATGCGTGTTTCTGTAATTAACATCTTAAGTGTCCCTAAAACCCAATAGTTTGAAAGAAAAGAGATGATGGGCAGGTCTTGGCAGGCAACGACCATCTCTCTCCGAGACACACTTACTGTCGCACTTCGCGGGACACATTAGCTGCAGACATCAGGTAAGAAACGCCCACGTATAAACTCGAGAGCGCAGGCGTCCCCCATCGAGCCACCTCAACCCCTGCGCCCCGGGAAGAGGACAGACAAGGGCATCAAGAAAAAGATGTCCGATGCAGCAAGAACCTGCATAAACCAGAACAACTCAAAAGAATGGAATCCAAACTCTACTAAGGATAATGTCACTATGACAAGTCAGTCTTAGTTTTAGAATAGTTTAGAAACTGTACTAGATATACATCAAATAAAATAAGGTTACTTTCAATCAGTATTTAAGTAGTGACCCCAATACAAGAGAACCAGAATCAACACTGAAACACTGACTAACTGGTTTGATGATAATCCTCGGGGAAAAATTGTCCACCAGCAGTGATACCGGCCCAGTGGTTCTAATATAAACGTATCCATATCAAATTTAGTGCGACAGACGCGCGTTTCTGTATTTAACTTCTTCAGTGTCCTTAAACCCCAAAAGTTTAAAAGAAAAGAGATGATGGACAGGTCTTGGCAGGCAACGAGCATCCCTCTCCGAGTCACACTTACTGTCCCACTTCGCGGGACACGTTAGCTGCAGACATCAGGTAAGAAACGCCTACGTATTCACTCGAAAACGCAGGTGTCCCCCATCGAGCCGCCCCAACCCCTGCGTTCCCAGAAAGGCGACAGACAAGGGCATCAGGGAAAAGATGTCCGATGCAACAAGAACCCGTATGGAAGCCAAACTCCGCTAAGATTCATGTCACTATGACAAGTCAGTCTTAGTTTTAGAATAATTTCGAAATTTTACCAAATATACTTCAAATAGAATAAGGTAAGCCAATTTTAAATTGACCCCAATCAATAGACTTAAACACTGACTAACTAGGCTGATGATAGGCTCGGGGACAAATTGTCCACCAGCAGTGATACCGGCCCAGTGGTTCTTATATAAAGATACCCATACCAAATTTAGTGACACAGACGCGCGCGTTTCTTTACTCAACTTCTTCGGTGTCGCTAAACCCCAAAAGTTTCAAAGAAAAGAGAAGATGGGCAGGTATTGGCAGGCAACGACCATCTCTCTCCGGGTCACACTTACTGTCGCACTCCGCGGGACACATTAGCTGCAGACATCAGGTAAGAAACGCCTACGTATTAACTCGAAAGCACAGGCGTCCCCCATCGAGCCACCTCAACCCCTGTGTCTCGAGAAAAGCGACAGATAAGAGCATCAGGAAGGAGATGTCCGATGCAGCAAGAACCCGCATAAAACGATAACAAGTCAATAGAATGGAAGCCAAACTCCGCTAAGATTAATGCCACTATGACAAGTCAGTCTTAGTTTTAGAATAATTAAGAACTTTTATCAGATATACATCAATCAGAATAAGGTTACTTTAAATCAGTATTTAAGTAGTGACCCCTATACAAGAGAACCAGAATCAACACTGAAACACTGACTAACTGGGTTGATGATATCCTCGGTGACAAATTGTCCACAAGCAGTGATACCGGCCCAGTGGTTCTAATATAAACGTATTCATACCAAATTTAGTGCCACAGACGCGCGTTTCTGAATTTAACTTCTTTAGTGTCGCTAAACCCCAAAAGTTTCAAAGAAAAGAGATGATCTTGGTAGGCAACGAGCATCCCTCTCCGAGTCACACTTACTGTTGCACTCCGCGGGACAAATTAGCCGCAGACATCAGGCAAGAGACGCCTACGTATTAACTCGAGAGCGCAGGCGTCCCCCATCGAGCCACCACAGCCCCCTGTGTCCGGAGAAGGGCGATAGACAACCTTCATTTACTCATTAAGACAACTATACATATAATTTTCAGTTCAATTCAGTTCAAGCCTCCTAACGACGTTCTCCAAGTGGCTAAGCGGTGCGTAACCATAGTTGCACGCACTTGGCGCCGTGTGTCCGTCCAAATCATTTTTTTGGCTAAAATTTATAATATATACAGTTCCGAGCCACGTCCAGACTGGTGTCACTCAAAGTCACCTGATAGCGTATACCTGGCCAATGTAACGACAATTTAGCACTAGACATAGTCTCACATATTCAATGTCCCACGTAAGTCCGTAATAATTAAACCTTACAGTTTATGAAGGGATGTATACCTATTTGAAATGGGCGTGGTTTTCGAAACCATGAACTTCAATGAAATCTAATGTTCTAGCATTTTCCCATTTTAAAACACTAGGAAGCAAATTTGACCTTCTCGTATAAAAGGTCAAGGTCTATCCAAAGCCATCATTTGAAGACTCTAGGTAGAACACCAGGGCAGCAAATAGGAAGTCACAACAGTTATTTCTTTTTGTAGAAATTACAGAAAAGTATAGAGGTGTACCCATGCACATTAATTCTAATAATCTGTATTGAGCTTAAACTCTAGCTGGATGAAGAACTTTATTTCAGTAAAGTAATTTGTCGCATTTAATGTTTATTTTGCACTTATTAATAACAATAAAACTGCAAACTATACAATGTCTCTCATAAAGCGACCAACGATAAAATTTATTAAGCAGCGCTGTGAAATAAAACCTGCCTTAAAGTCTCCATAGTCCTATCAGCGCTGAAAATGCCTAACTTCAAATCATTGTAAAAAGCTGTTGAACCTTCACGTTTGGTAATAAAATGTGGGATAGTGTGCATATATTGAGTCGTATAACTGGCAAAAAGTAGAGAAAACAAGTTTTTGAAAAATCACAAATCACTACACAAAATACAATTTCCTGTTCTGGTTTCCCGTCTAGCAATGCTATATAAACATTGGCGGGATAGTGATTGGGACACCACGCTTGTACATTGTATATTTACCATTTTATGAAATCGAAAGTAAGTCATTTTAGTTGCCAACTAAAACTACCAAAGTAAGTTTTCAAACCCTTTTTATGTGAACTGAAGGATGTTTTATTTTTCAATCATGGCCAATCACGGTCATTTACAATTACAAAACGAGTGAGAAGCTTGCAGCAACACCTCATAATAACAGGTTTCATGCTGATATATCAGTGGGGTTTTTAAGGTGCATGGGTACTCCTCCATGTTCTTCTGCTTTTTTTTTCAAAGACAAAATTGTTTGTGACCTCCTTTTTGCTCTTATGCGACCGTCGGAAGTCCTTGCAGAACAGGGTCTAGTCCGATAGGAAAAAATCTGCTTATGGAGGAGCAACTCTTTCCTTTAAGAGTTGACTCCGTTGGGAATGGTGAGGGGCTGGGGGAGGTGGGGAGCGGTGGGGAGCGGTGGAAACTGACAATGCCAGAGATGCAACCCATGAAAGTGTACCCACTGCACTCATTAATCAAACAAAGTGGATGCTCCGCCAGACTGCGCTTATGCGCAAGCTCTCTGAACATGCGCAGTAAGCATATGCCACTAGAGCTGAGATATTAAATGAGTCGCGACACGAGAAAACCAACAAAGTGGTCGTGCGCCTAGCACAAACTCAGATCAGCCTGGGCATGCGCCCAGTCTAATCAGTGTCTTCGCTGCCCGCATGGAGGTAGCTTAGACCCTCAGCTACCCTTTAAGCGCTGAGCGAAGACTCTGATCAGACTGGGCGGATGCCCAGGCTGATATGAGTCTTCAATGGGCGCACATGCAACTTTGATGGTTTTGTCGTGTCGCGGCTTAATTTTATGATCTGTGTCACATGCACTTCCTTATATGGCTGTCGGTCGGTAATTCCAAGGCGACGTTTGTCGGTAGATCAATCATCTAATGTTTCGTTCTGAAATGTCCCGTCTGCGAACAGTTTTTGCCACACACTGCCTGTCGGATACTCATAGTCGGCTAATGTGTCTTCTTTCATGCCGACAAGAAATCCTGGTTCCTGCGGAGAAAAAGAAAGTATGGTACTGCTGCAATATCCTGGAGTGGCTGCGTTCCCTGTTATCGAAAATGCCGCAATTACATGCTTTATTCAGCCTGGACTAACTGAAAAGCTACCGAAAAAAAGTGTAAGGCAAGCTCAGTTTTCGATATCATTCTAGCCTTGTTTCCAGAGCTATTATTTAAGGAGCCCTGGTAGCTCCGTGGGTTAAGCTCCAACCCTCAAAGCTAGCGGTCCGGGACCGATTCCTGATGTAGGCGGAGATTTTTTGTTCTTAACTCTAAGCGGGGCTCCATTGCACACAGCCTTTCATTATCACCCTTCTATTGTCCTGATATGACTAAACTATTGTTGAAAATGAAGTAAAATCGCAAGACATCCTGCCATCCATCAATCCATCAACTTTTTTTTTTTAATTAATATTTGGTTGTCACAAGGTATTAATTTATCAGGTTGGTAAAACGTATGGGTCGGGTTGTTCAAAACTAACATTTTCGAAGCAAAAACTATTAAGCCACTTGATATTTCTTCAGAAGTAGAAGACCTATAAGCTATTGATGCTTTGAATAACAGAGCCCTCAATATTTACAGCATGAATGTGTCCAACATTTAGAACTATATATATCCAGGGCGGCTTATGCACCTGCTACTATCATAACCCGATTATTTTAATTCGTTTTATCAGTCAGGTTTAAAAGATACCATCTGTCAAATTCCGAATTATTTTTTCATGACATTATTAAAAAGACAGGGAGATTTCGATTGATACAAAATGAAATTGATCATATTTCTGCATGACATCATCTTGACATTTGAAATGCGCAAGACAAAATATATATACACCAGGTGGTGATATGTGGTAAATAAAAAGTCTGAATAAACCTACGCTAACTGTCGGAGAGATATGTTGTACTGCCTTGGTACATGTAACCAAGAAAGTACAACATATCTCTTCGACAGTAAGCGGATTTCTCATTTTTGCTGTTCTCTACAATTTAAAATACGAAAAAGCTGGTTAAAAAGTGTTTTTATAAAGAAAGATCAAAGGGTAATTTGCGGCACAAATATCTAAAAGATTAACTTCATTATTGGAAATGCATTTAGTTCTAAAGGTACATCATTACATCAAGGGTAACGTCCTTTCTGTTGTTTTTTTTGTTCTTGTTTTTTTGTTCAACTCTTTTCAAAATTGTAAGGTAGAACAAATGAAATGTTCGACCATGTATAACATGCATGTTCTCGTATATTGAATGCATTCGTTAAATATAGGGTAGGCACGTATACCTTAATCACACAAACAGTAATAAAACTACATTACTATGGCAAAGACAGGTGTGTAAGTGAAACTAAATAATATATATTCTATTTGAAAAAGTAGACGTCTCTGTGTATCCTCATAATTTTGTCAAAATTTTGGACACAGTCTACCGCCTTTTTATCTGCTAAACCTGATTATTTTTTTAAAGAGTTTGAAACATAATTGGTAGAGCTGTTCAATCAATGCAATTAAGTATTTTCAGACCAAAATGCATTTTCAATAAAGCATGTTAATTTTTTTTTGTAAATTTTGCGCCGCAAATTATCCCTTTAGTCTCTTCCTATATAAACCTCTTTGTAATATCAATAACTCAGGCATTTTGATAGTCCTAATTGTGAAATAAAAAAATATAAAGAAGGCATCTGCTAATTTTGGAACCTATATTGTATTTTCAGCATTTAATACCGGTTTAAGCAGTGATCACAAATCAGCGATTATCACCACCATTAAACCAAATGTTTGTGCCTCGACAGGCTCGGTGCCAGGAGATGCAAGTAATAGTGCCGTTCCATTGAGCCTCTTGGGGAAAGATCGTTATGAGAATTTGAACAACAGCAACTCATAAAGCTATAAGGGAGATCAATATCCGAATAGAATAAACAACTAAAAACCAGACCAGACTATATGTCAACGTAGAGGTCGCATAATTTGTTCACCGCTGTTTTAAAAGGCTATTAAATGCACCCTTGTGAGGCTCGGCCATGACTACGCTTGATCACCTGACACAACTGCACAGTTACAAGCATAAGGTGCTACTTATGGTGTCTGACTGCATGTCGTAAAACGGTAAAACTTCACTTTGCAGTCGAGATAGCTGATTTAATTGATTACATTCTGCAAAGTATTAAACGGTATTATATAATTCTTTTGAAAACTGGTATGAACTGATTTCGACCTTGATACAAAGGGAAGAATTATAGTAGACTACAAATCTGCCAGCTAATTTGTTTCAGTGACATCATTTGTGCAGGCGGTTCGACGAATTCTTGGCGAACCAATTAAGGTGAACAGGTATACTTCAGGAAGCAACTCCTCTAGCTTCATTGCTTGATCCCTCCTGAATGCATAACGGCTATATTCAAGAACGTCACTCACATTCTACTCATACTCCACTCATTGGGTTAATCGTCTAGCGGTCACAGGTAGACTCAACTTAGGGCTCGTTGGTATTCAAAAAGGTTAGGGAGCTCTGAGTGGACTCGATAAAGTGAGTGAGTGTTGAGTGAGACCGATACCTCCCTTGAACTCAACTCAAGTGTTGTTTATGAATACGAAATACAACTTCACTGACTTTGAGGCGCAGGCTAGTCCGATCTTTTGCCTTTTTGCATATTTATCATTCGTGTTTGGTCATATTTTAGATGAGTCGTCATTTTATATACTATTGTCCCATCCGTCTGTTTGTCCGTTACATAATATATACCTCTGTATTCTACGGGGAGTGTTGTTCGGGCGATGCTGGCTATAACTTCCAGTCCCGGGGCGTCCTACTTATTTGGATTTAAGTAGGGCAAGAATTTACTGAGCTTGCAGTAGGTGCGGGCGTTTTTTTTTTTTTTTAGCTCACCTGAGCCTTTAGGCTCATAGGTGAGCTTATAGTATAGCCAGGCTTCCGTCGTCCGTCCGTCCGTCCGACCGTCGTCAACATTTTCAAACATCTTCTCCTCTGAAACCACTGGGCCGATTGAAGCCATGTTTCATAAGGAGCCTACCTAGGTTGGGGGAACGAAAGTTTGTTCCGGGTATCTGGGTCACATGACAAAGATGGCCGCCACGCCCATATATGGTAAAACACTTCAAATATCTTCTTCTCCAGAACCAAAAGGCCTATGACCTTGAAACTTGGTATGTAGCATCGGGCATGCGGGCCCATAGTAGTTTATACAAATTATGACCTTGCAATGACCTTGACCTAATTTATGACACGGTCAACTTTGGTACGTTAGGCTTTTATATGGGAAAACGCTTAAACAGTGGATTTCTCAGAAACTATTTAAGTCTAAGGTACAATAATTGGTATACATAGTCAACTAAATGAGCAAATGAAGATATTATGTCACTAAAGGTCAAGGTCATTCCGTCGGTCCATCCGTCGTCAAGATCTTCAAACATCTTCTTCTCTGAAACCACTGGGCTGATTGAAGCCAAATTTCATATGGAGTCTTAGAAGGGTAGGGGAACGAAAGTTTATACCCGGGGTCTGAGTCACATGACCAAGATGGCCGCCACGCCCATATATGGTAAAAACCCTTCAAAAATCTTTTTCTCCAGAACCAAAAGGTCTATGACCTTGAAACTTGGTACATAGAATCGGGCACTTGGGCCCATCATAGTTTGGTATAAACATACTTATTTCGCTTTTACAATGTCATACATATATACATACATGTACACATTACATATCAGTTGGTTGGTTGGTTGATTTGATGCTTAACGTCCACGGTAAACAACTAAGGTCATGTCGGGACGGTCAGTTAACCTAACCACACTATTCCTGGGCAGGCGTAGACCTCCTAAGCGGTTAACCAGTTCTGAGAGAGAAGAAGAAGAAACATACCCGGCTGCATATGATTAACTATTTCATATTCAGATTTGGAAAAACATGAACTACCCCCAATCCCCGTTACCCCTCCACCTATCACCATAATTATGCATAATAGAAGTCTTCGTGATCCATCTTATGTTTCTTATGCACGACTTTTGTTTCTTATGCATGACTTTTGTCATCTTCTTCAGCGACAAACTGAACATGTTACATCAAATAAAAGAAAGAATTAAATCATTTGAGAAAAGAAAAATAAATTATTTTTCAGATACATGAATTCATTTTACATTATCATGTGTTCTTGTAGATACCGGGTGGTGGTGTGTGTGTGTGGGGGGGGGGGCATAGCTCCATTACTGCCCAAAACAGGGTAGGTATGACCCTTATGTTCAAGGGGGTACGAGTACACTGTTTGTCCGTTCAGACCGGCATCATCAATAGTGTAATAATGTATTTCATGTCTCCGTGTGTGTTTTTTTAGACAAATAATATTTTTTTTCAACTGAATCTGATTTCGTTGGCTGGCTAGTTGATTAGCTGGTTGTTTGAGTTTAATGCCTTTTTCAGAACGCATTATATCGTGCCGTCTCCTAGAAAGAAAAGGAAGATAAGATTGACGTATATAAAACTTAAAAAAAAATCCAAACCCCATTCCACACCTGCTGCAAGCACAGTTGACTCTTGTTCAAGTTAGAAGGACGCCCCGTTACTGGAAGTTACCCAGCACATCCGTCGGACCCTACGACCCCGTGAATCTAATTCACTGTTAAGTCAGCAGAATATACATATAAATATGAAGCAGAGGCAAAATTGCACTATAAACATAAAAAGATTAGAAAATATGTGTATTTTACATAGATGATGCCACCCCCACCCACCCACACACACACACGTACTGTGTCTGTCATTCCCATCCACCAACCTAAACCTCCACCCTCTCTCTCTCTCTTCAAACAAAGGGGTCAAATGGTTATCTTTGGTAGGTCTGTAAAAGCTGTGCAAAGTTTCATATCATACTACATGAAACTGGAGTGAAGCTCGAGTCACACTTGGGAAAGGTGAGGTTGAGATAGCTCCGTGAATACAAAAGCTGAACTCCACTCACACTCTTGTTAATCCCACTCCAGCCACACTTGAGGGATACTTACTCGAGTTTGAGTCGAGTGTGAGTGTGAGTGTTGTTCTTGAATATAGCCGTTAGTGTCTAATTGCAACACGCAACAGATCGCTACTGGGAACAGTCGCTGATGGGCACGTTTTAGTCACTAACGTACGTGGCCCTAAAGCCGTCAGGGTCCTAAGGTCGTCATCATTCTTTTAGCTTCATTCTTTCCCATCTTTGTCAAAGTTTTTTGCAATTAGACCCCACTCCCTGAATCGGGCTCGATTTATACATAAAAAATTGCTTCCTTACACTGTAAAAAAATTCTGTAGATTTTACGGTAGAATAACTGGAAACCAGCTGCTAGTCCTTTTCCCGTTATTTTTACGGGCTTTTGCCTGTAAGACATTGTTGGAAATCACGAAATGGAAGCTTTATCTTAACTTGGCGCACTCGAAAATAACTTTGTATTGTTGAAAGGCTATCTAACCAAAACGACATCTGCTCTTTTCTGTCCCACTCTGCTTGATAATTCCTGCAATTTTTACGGGCGCCCGTAAAAATAACGGTAAAAGGACTGGCAGCTGGTTGCCAGTTATTTTACCGTAAAATCTACCGTTTATTTTTGCAGTGTAGGAATGAAAGCACGTGGTATGAGAAGACCCACATTTGGCCCGAGACAATTCACAAACTAACAGTTCTATTTTGAAAATAAACATATACACATACATGTAGCGCAATGCCAGTCTAGCATAAAATACTGTAAAACACTTTTAAAATATATGGGGTTTCAAAATTTCGCGGTTTAATAAAAGTGACATACCAGCACATTTTAATTTTGGCTTTTATGATATACCATGGCTCCAGATATTAAAGAAAATTTGATGTAAATTTATAGTATTTTCTTACACTCTTATTAAACTATACATTGTGGCATCTATTAGAATCGCCTCGATGACGCGATTCTCGCATATGCCGCCGCGAATGTGCTGTTTCATGGAAGGGATAGTAAAATATTTCAAATACTCATCAGGTTCACCTTTTTGGTGGAGCCTCTGTAGAGCTGTGCGCATGTATTTTTATTGAAAATCAAATGAGCCACGACACGAGAAAACAAACAATGTGGTTGTGTGCCCAGCGCAGACTCAGATCAGCCTGGGCATTCACCCAGTCTGATCAGAGTGAAGAGTCTGACCAGGCTGGGTGGATGCCCTGGCTGATCTGAGTCTGCGTAGGGCGCACAACCACATTGTTGGTTTTCTCGTGTCGCGGCTCAAATTTTTTTTAAATATTGGCTGAATTATATTTTAGCGCTCTTTGCCTTCACTGCCAATATCACCAAAATTCGGTAACCGCCAAATTTAAGTGATTTACAGTACATCAGCTGATGCATTGGACATTTCTATTTTCTTTCTTGTATGTACGTATAGCCCATGCCGAAAGTGACGAAAATGACGAATTTGAACATCTTTTTGGTTGTCAAACATATATCAGTATGGGGTCCAGCATATTTTATGCATTTATTTTGCATACAGACAACATCTTGATATGTAAGCGATCCATTAAAGTATTCTTCTTATTTTTGCTTTTTTTGATACAAACATTGCAGTTTTAACGACTTTTCCCAGTTATCTCAAACCTAAATATGCCTATATCTCCGAGGATGGTTGACTGGTGCGATGGTGCTGGGTATAATTTCCAGTGCCGGAGCGTCCTACTGATTTGGATAAAAGTAGGGCAAAGGCATACTGTGCTTGCGGTTGGGGGTGTTTGAACATTTTTTATCATGTCTATCATTTCTCTCTTCTTTCTCCGTCTCTCTGGGAGACGGCCCGATATAGACTGAAATACTGTCTAAAAGGGCCGTTAAACCCCAAAACAAACCAACAAACCAACGTATATCTCCACTCACAGACAAACATAAGTTGTGGTTTGGCCACAAGAAAATATTTTGTATACATTTTTAATCCATAGATTGGTTCGCGTCACTGGGCCTTCAAACTTCACTTGGTGGGAAAACTGGCCCTAAGACTTGCACAGCGCACGTCTGGTTAGCAGTGCTGTCCCACTTATCATCATATTACAAAAAACACCTAGTGCTCTCAGAAGTGCTGTAACTGTCTTATTCCATCAAAGATTTTTTGTCTACAGTTATCTTTGAAATTTTTAAAACAACGCGTGCTTTTCAGAAATCTTGCTATTCTGTAAATACGCAAAGATTATAAAGATTGCTCAGATGGTGTTTTCAAGTCTTTTGAAAGCTGATATTGAAATATTGTCCAATTTACAAAATTTCATGCGAATGCATAGGTGGATGTTAAAATTTTGTCAGTTTGACAAAATTTCGACACGCACCTGCGTATTTGCGTATGGGTAGCTACAATATTGCCATACTGTGTCCTAAGCTAGCAGAGACTAGCAATGTAAGGAAGCAGTAAAGTAGTGAGATTTTCCACTGCTGACAAAGAATAATATAAGCCGCGACATGACAAAACTAACAAAGACACATGTGTGCCCAGCTTAGACTCAGATCAGCCTGGTCATCCGCCCAGTCTGATCAGAGTCTTCGATGTACGCGTGCAGGATAGGTAAGGGTCCAACCTACCTCCATGCCGACAGCAAAGACTCTGGTCAGACTTGGCGGATGTCTCATGAGACTGATCGGAGTCTTCGCTGGGCGCACATGCCACTTTGTCGGTTTTGTCGTGTCGTGGCTTATTATTGTATGTCAGAGACAGCACAATGCTAAATTTATCCTCTTATACTAAACTTACCATTGGCGGTTTATAGTTGCCATGCTCAACCACACAAGGACTTTTCATATGCTCGTGGAGATGATCAACATACTCTGTCATTCTGAAAGTATAAACAGCAATAGATCCGCGACACAACAAAACCAACACTGTGGTATGTGCGCCCAGCGAAGACTTACAGTAGGTGGACAAAAGTATTCGTCACAAAGTGACGTCGCCGTTCAAATCAATGCATTTCCATAATTTTTAATTTAAAGGAATACTGTCTCAAAGTTTTTTTTAAAGACAATGTAATGAAACTTGCAGGGATAAATAGCAAATTGAAAACAGCAATATAAAATGAAATATTAAGATTATTCTGTGTTTAGTGCAGAAGTTTCACGGGATTGAAATGAATGTAAAAGTTTTAAAATCTTGATCCCCATAGACGTTAATGTTAACGTCATCGAAAAATGGAAGTTTTTGTCTTCCCTCCATTTCAAACTGTTGGTACAAAAAAATAGCAAAAGAATCGAATTTTTGGTTATGCTTGTTTATTGCGTAAATCATTTTGCAGATACATGGTGAAAAGATTGTGGTGATTGCTGTCGTGGTGTTGCGATAATAATTTTTACAAAATTTGTGTAAATACATTGATTTAAACTTCAACGTCCCTTTGTGACGAATACTTCTGTCCACCTACTGTAGTTCAGCCTGGGCATCCGCCCAGTCTGATCAGAGTCTTTGCTGTCCGCATGGACCTAGTCTAGACCCTTAGCTAGCCTTTAACCACATAGCAAAGAGTTTGATCAGACTGGACAGCTACCCAGGCTGATCTAAGTCTTCGCTGGGTGAAAACGCCACTTTGTTGGTTTTGTCTTAGCTACCCTTTAAGCGCACAGCGAAGACTCTGATCCTACAGGACAACTGCACAGGCTGATCTAAGTCTTCGCTCTTCGCTGGGTGCACATGCCACTTTGTTGGTTTTGTCATGTCGCGGTTCAATTATATATTTTCGCCACAAAATCATTCGAAACTGACTGTTCTAAATGTGAATTTGGACAAGGTCATTAATTGAGTAGAAAATTGTGTCTGTAAGACACGAATGATACCCCCGTGCAGCACCTGTCACAGGGCAGTGGACATCACTGAATTGCCCATTATCAACAAATATTATTTCAAAGAACTTTAATATAGCCTGACTGTCATAATGACTATGTTCAAATTGCTAAATTTTGAACAAAATTAATTTTACCTCTGAAAAATTTACCAGCACAAACTCCATACCTTACAATGCAAAAATGTGAATAAAATGACTATGTTGAGAAGGCCAGTTTTCTGTCAAAATTATTTCTAGCTCCATCAAAAACCCACATGCACATTCTCAATATGTCAACAAAATGTAAGCAACACTTCAAAAAGATTCACAGAAAACTGTTGAAGGAGTTGATTACACAAACTCTACACCATACAATGCAAAATATTGCCTAAAATGACTAAGTTCAAAAGGCCGTAATTCTGTCAAACATAATGTTAGCTCCATTAAAACCCACACGCACATCTTCAACATGTCTACAATATTTATGCAAAGTTTGATAAAGATCCACAGAAAACTGTGAAAAAAGTTGATTACACAAACTCTATACCCTACAATGCAAAAAAAAAAAAAAAAAAAAAAAAAATGCCTAAAATGACTAAGGTCAATAGGCCGTAATTCAGTCAAAATTCATTCCATCTCTATTAAAACCCACATGCACAGCTTCAATTTGTCCACACTATGTATGCAAAGTTTGAAAAAGATCCATTACAAACTGTGAGAGGAGTTGATTACACAAACTCTATACAGCAAAGTGTGACGAATGGACGGACAGACGGACGGACGGACAGAAGCAAATCTTAATGCCCCCTTACTGCCGTCACGGGGCATAAAAAGGTATTTAGCAGATACACAATTTCGACAAATACAGGCACGCTAACTCCATAGGAATATGAAATATGCGGCAAAGTTTTAGTCTCCATATGACTATTTTGAGTTGGTTGGTTAGTTGTTTTGGGTTTAACGGCCCTTTGAGACAGTATTTCAGTTTATATCGGGCCGTCTCCCAAAGAGAGGGAGAAATGTCCAAACAACCCCCACCCGCACCTACTGCAAGCACAGTAAGCCCTTGCCCTACTACTATTCAAATAAGTAGGACGCCCCGGCACTGGAAGTTACACGCAGCACCTTTGCATCATCCAACCACCCCCGACTATTTTGAGACGCGGACAGTAAACTACAGTATGTAATCGTATCCGGCCATTAACATCCGGTTTGGCCGATCCAGTTAGAGCCACATTAACATGCTCATAAATGTTTAGTTGCATAATCCGTTGGTAGCCAACCCTACTGTATTTTTCGTTACCTATAATTAGAGGATAACTGCATTCAAAATTGTAATTTCGGGATGTAAATCGTCGGTTCTATGGTCGGAAATCCGTTTTACGTCGACGCGTCAGCGGAGCCGTAAACGGAATTTGCGACCATAAAACCCCAGTGGCTACCCTGAATAAATTGAACAATGATTTAGTTAAGGACAAACAGAGAGCGGACTAACAATTACAATTAGAAAGAACAACAACGGAATCAATCCCTTAGAACAGTCAGTAATAAACTAGAGCAAGTGAGCAGGGGCTCACATATACCCCCGGCCAGCGCCCCCGCCTAATGACACTAAACTTCAAACATAAAAAGTTAACACATTATAAGATACAAGTTTTAAAGTCTGTGATCTTGTCCTTTGGTCAACATCTACATCCACCAATTAAGTGCATGGCCAATATTGGCATAGTCGCACTGTGACAACAGCAGCATACAGATGATGTCAACCAATCTGCTGCAACCTAAAAGAAAACCTAGCAATATCTCAGAAGGTTCCACTAAAGAATACCCGAAATGCAAGAAACAGTATTAGTATAAAGCAGTGCATTGATGCAACTATTTAAGTATGTGACCTTGACATAATGTCAACAACAGCATCTATATGATGTAAACTGTTGCAACCAGGAAGTAAATAAAGTCACATATCAAAAAGTCCTATTGAAGAAGATGGGAAAAATAAGCATTTAGAATCTAAATTTAACAGAAAACTTTCACATGAAAAGTCAGAGTCCATGACCTTGACTTATAGATCACAGGCATTGGCGAGGATGGTACAAAATAAAACTTTGGACCAACGTCTATCATCATGCCAAACACAAACTAAACCCAACAAAGGGTTTGAATTATATAAAGATCTTAAAAACTTCAACGCAAAACTTTAACATGAAAAGTCAAAGTCCGTGACCTTGACCTCTAGGTCACAGGCATAGGTGGGGGTGGTACAGAATGAAACTATGGACCTACATCTCTCATCATGCCACATATAAACGCAACCTAACAAAGGGCTTGAATTATAAAGGGGATCTTAAAAACTTTAACGTAAAACTTTAACATGAAAAGTCGAAGTCCGTGACCTTGACCTCTAGGTCAAAGGCATGGGTGGGGGTGGAACAAATTAAAACTTTGGACCACTTTAACGCAAAACTTAAACATGAAAAGTCAAAGTCTGTGACCTTGACCTCTAGGTCAAAAGGCATGGTTGGGGGTGGTAAAGAATAAAACTTTAGACCATTATCCATCACCATGTCAAATATAAACCCAATCCAACAAAGGGTTTGGATAATATAAGATCTTAGAAACTTTAACGCAAAACTTTAACGCAAATGTTAACTTACGGAAGGACGGACGGACGGAAGGACGGACGAACGGACATCAGACGAAAGCTATATACCCCTCGTCATACTTCGTATGCCGGGGGTATAATTACTGAGGTGTGGGGTGTTAAACCGGTTTTATGCACGAGCAACCTCACCCAAGTTCCTAGTTTCTGCAGTGGTTCATATTGTTCAGGCCACGTGCCGATTTTAAATTTCAATATACAAATTCCAGGGGGTGTTGGTACATGTAGGACCCTGATCAGACTGCTCATTTAGAGTTGTACTCTGTTTCTCCCAATACCGTATTAATCCTATTCAACGCTCCGGAGGGGGGGGGGTGGGGCGGGGGGGGGGGGGGGGGGGGGCGTTGCATTTTACGAAAGGGAGGCGTTATTTTGAGCATAAAATGTAGTAACTCAGCCATTAATTTGCTCCTGAAGGAGAAAAAATTTGCTCCTGAAGGAGCAAATTCTTTTCTTTAAGAGTTGACCCTATGTCAAAGAGCTAACTAATCCAGAGAAGCAAATAGGAATTCTTGAAAGTTAAGTTAATATAACATTATTTTCGGTAAAGAGGCATGGGCGTTTATTACAGCAGGGGCGTTTGTTAGAACTAAAACGGCCTTTAGAGCCGATTACGGCAAGACAAGGTCGTGAGAGCCTTTACAGCATCGTTCTTAAGTTTAATTAGTCCTATTAATCACCTGTGCTTTCTTCGATCAAATCAGTCTCCGACATACAAAGCTTCAAATTGAAAAAGGGAATTGAAAAAAAAAATGACGCTGCATT
The DNA here is from genome assembly GCA_963989385.1 of Ctena decussata. Classification (NCBI taxonomy): domain Eukaryota; kingdom Metazoa; phylum Mollusca; class Bivalvia; order Lucinida; family Lucinidae; genus Ctena; species Ctena decussata. Next base: position 82,271,547 of record OZ022498.1, on the reverse strand, counting down.
TTTTTTAATATAAAGATAGGGAAATATACTGAATGTCAAAAGAACCGTTCATAAGTTTATATTACTCTTTCAAGGCGCTGTCACTAAGCAGAACCGATTACTACGATTTCAATGTTTTCGCGTTTGCGGAAAACGTTGAATTAGATTTTAAAAATCCAGAAATAGTCTTCGGCAAGCGTTAGAAAGCCGGTAAATTCGTTTGAATGTTCTGATTCTTTACTAAGCTTATGCATTTGTTTAATATTGCATTTCACAAGAACTCAAAAATCTTCAATAAGAATTTCTCTATAAACCCCTATGTTAATTGAAATGCAAGTTTTATCTTTCTTGATACCAGTCTTTGGTCGTCATATTATTGAAGAACACATATATGACTCCCGAAGAAGAATATATCTTCGTGATAACTGCGGCACAAATGTACTATATTCGAAAATGCAACCCCTTTCTTAAAACTGTGCTGTCTTTTTATAGCCCGTCACACGTTAGTGGCGGGGTAATATGTTTTCACGTTGGCTGTCCGTGTGTCTGTCCGTCTGTCGTACGTACGTCCGTCCGTCTGTCCGACCGTCCGCACTTCGTTTCCGTTCGATAACTTAAATATTAATTAACGGAGTTAGTTCAAATTTTGCATATATGTTTGTACTAACAAGAGGGCCAAGAGGCCCTGAATCGCTCACCTGACCAAAAAGGTTAAAGGTCAAACAAGGGTCATCATTTAACAAACCTGATAGTTTGCAACCACTTTCAAATGGTTTTGAAGAAGATTTTTGAATATTTTCTATGTATTGCTATGGTTCAAACCCTGGACCCCCTGGGGCAGGGCCATTTTGGACCCTGTGGCCATCATTTGAATACTTTTGGTAAAGGACCACTAGGCAATGCTACATACTAAATTTCAAGCATCTGAGCCAAGTGGTTCTGAAGAAGAAGATTTTTGAATATTTTTCTATGGTTCATACCCAGGACCCCCTAGGGTGGGGCCATTGTAGACCCTGGGGTCATCATTTGAACAAACTTGGTAAAAGACCACTAGGCAAAGCTACATACCAAATGTCAAGCATCTGAGCCTTGCGGTTCTGAAGTAGATGATTTTTTAAAATTTTTCTATGTATTTCTATGGTTCAAACCTGGGACTCCCTACCCCGGGGCCATTTTGGACCCTGGGGCTACCATTTGAACAAACTTGGTAGAGGGCCACTAGGCAATATAACATACCTAATTTCAAGCATCTGAGGCAAGCAGTTCTGGTAAAGAAGATTTTTTAGTATTTTTTAGTTTCGAACCAAAGAACCCCTGCCCCAGGGCCATTTTGGACCCTGGGGCCACCATTTGAACAAATTTGGTAGAGGACCACTAGACAATGCTACATACCAAATTTCAAGCAGCTGAGCCTTGCGGTTCTGAAGAAGATGATTTTTAAGTATTTTTTAGTTCCGAAACCCAAGACCCCCTGCCCCAGGGCCAATTTGGACCCTGGGGCCACCATTTAAACAAACTTGGTAAAGGACCACTATGCAATGTTCCATACCAAATTTCAAGCCTCTGAGCCAAGCAGTTCTGGAGAAGAAGATTTTTAAGTATTTTTAAGTTTCGAACCCAAGACCCCCTGCCCCAGGGCCATTTTGGACCCTGGGGCCACCATATGAACAAACTTGGTAGAGCACCACTAGACAATGCTTCATACCAAATTTCAAGCCTCTGAGCCAAGCAGTTCTGGAGAAGAAGATTTTAAAGTATCTTTTAGTTTCAAACCCAAGACCCCCTGCTGCAGGGCCATTTTTGACCCTGGGGCCACCATTTGAACAAACTTTGTAGAGGACCACTAGGCAATGTTACATACCAAGTTTCAAGCATCTGAGCCAAGCAGTTCTGGAGAAGAAGATTTTAAAGTATTTTTTAGTTTCGAACCCAAGACCCCCTGCCCCAGGGCCATTTTGGACCCTGGGGCCACCATTTGAACAAACTTGGTAGAGGACCACTAGACAATGCTTCATACCAAATTTCAAGTCTCTGAGCCAAGCAGTTCTGGAGTGAAAGATTTTTAAGTATCTTTTAGTTTCAAACCCAAGACCCCCTGCCCAAGGGCCATTTTGGACCCTGGGGCCACCATTTGAACAAACTTGGTAGAGGACCACTAGGCAATGTCACATACCAAATTTCAAGCATCTGAGCCAAGCGGTTCTGGAGAAGAAGATTTTTAAGTATTTTTTAGTTTCGAACCCAAGACCCCCTGCCCCAGGGCCATTTTGGACCCTGGGGCCACCATTTGAACAAACTTGGTAGAGGTCCACTAGACAATGCTTCATACCAAATATCAAAGCCCTAGGCCCAGCGGTTTCAGAGAAGATGTCATTTAAAGCAAATTGTTGACGACGCACGACGGACGACGCACGACGGACGACGGACGACGGACACTTGGTGATCACAATTGCTCACCCTGAGCCTAAAGGCTCAGGTGAGCTAAAATGTCTCGCTTGGGATTGTTAATGGCAAATTTCGATAATTTCTGACAAAGTTATGGCACTTGTCAATTTACAAAAAATGTTTTTTCGGCCTCTAGTTCCTTTATTATTTGGAATATTATGATGAAACTTCACAAAAATGATCGTAGCAACAACAGCTATGTGTTACCATAGAAATTGTATCCTCAGGAGCTATCTGCCCCTGCCCTGGGGTTATATACATGTATATAATCATAAGAATTTTTTATATACATTCAGAGTTCGAAGCATTCTTCCTGAAATTTACAGCAAATGATCAGAGTAATAAAAGCCTTCTGTGATGCTCAAACTTTACCCCATGTGGATTACCTGCCCCTGCCACAGGCACTATAGATCAGTGCATAAAATGATGAAAAAATCTATATCATGATTAAAATACATTTTTCTGAAACTTGCAGCTATTGATAGAAATAATGGAAGCCTCTTGAGATGATCAAAATTTGGCCCCAAGGGGTTTATCTGCCCCTGTCCGATATACACATACATGTATAAAATAAATCGGCAAAAAAAAATTGACGAAATTTTTTTGCAGTGGCGGGGTATCACACGGTCGTTTGCGATGCTTTTATTTATGTTTTTGGTTTTTGAACTGTCGATATTTTTCATTGCTAATTTAGCAAGGTGGACGCGGGGCTCTCATTTTCTGTCCGTCCGTCCAACTGGCCTTGTTCTGTCGCATTGGTTCGTCCATCTGTCAATAAGTGGGTCGAACCTACACTGTAAAAAACTGTAGATTTTACGGTAGAATAACTGGAAACCAGCTGCCAGTCCTTTCCCCGTTATTTTTACGGGCGTTTGCCTGTAAGACGTTTTTGGAAATCACGAAATGGAAGTTTTATGTTAACTGCCCGCACTCGAAAATAACTTTGAATTGTTGAGGGGCCATCTGACCAAAACTACACCTGCTCTATTCTGTCCCACTCTGCTTGGTGATTCCTGCAATTTTACGGGCGCCCGTGAAAATAAGGGTAAAATGACTGGCAGCTGGCTGCCAGTTATTTTACCGTAAAATCTACGGATTTTTACAGTGTACCGTTAAATCTATCTCTTCCAAGTGAACCAAACATACATATAGATATATCCAGTCCACCAAACGCACATGGATATATCAGAACGAAATAAGGTTTCGGTGACCTTGGCCCCAGCTTCAATGTCACAGAATGACTTAATGTTCATCTGTCTCTACTTTACGTCGACCCTAGCATCTAAGTCCAGTGGACAGGCAGGCGTAACTTTCCCGTGGCATTCTTGTACGCTTTAACCGACACAGTTCCCAGCAGCCAAACAATATTGAATCAATACTGAATAAACGTTGATTCAATGTCATAATGTTGAACCAACGTTTATTCAGTGTTAATCACCGTTGTGTGCCAGTTGGTTCGTTCATACCGTTCTGGCATTTATAGGTATAGATATCTAACAACAGCAACCTCTCATTATATACTTCAAACAGAAAGGAAAGGAGCTAATATACCACAGCGCTTTACTTTAGCATAATCTTCACGTACGTATACTTTGTTGACGCTTCTGATGACGTTCAGATAAGTTCTGAATGACGGTTTAAGAACTAATCGCACGATCTACCATGACATTTACTTTTCATCACAGACTAATGTTGAACTCTATTACATGGCTTTTCCTTTACGCTGAGAAACAGAACCTTATAATTATTGACAGTGAATACTCATATCAGCCCGCACATCTTTGCGGAACTGATAAGCCTCTTTGCTGTTAGCCATTCTCAGTACATTTTCTACAGGATCCACAGATTTCTGCTTGCAACAGGAAACACTCTGATCAGACCATGCAGATATCGAGAATGGTTTTAAAAATATCTGTTTGATAATAAGATAATTTTTTCTTCGTATGGTGGTTAAATAAAAAAAGGATTGCTAATAAAATAAGAAATATTAAACCAATACCAAGCGTCTTGACATTTACGAAACTGCAATAACTTAAACTTAAAAAAAATAATAAAAAAATACTGACTCTGTGAAATTACGTATACACACCTGGTAAACGCGCAATTCCATTCCCACCTGGATATTAAAAAAAAAAACCCTTATGCTTCTGTAAATTGATAGCTTAACTACATGTATATCAATGCTATTCGACTCAATTTTAGTGTTGTGAATGATAAAAAAAGATAACTGGTGGGCTTCTCACAAAAGATCAGGGGCCGTATTAATAAAGCCACTTAAGTCGTTGCTATGCGGTTGCTAAGGCTAAATATCTATAAAGGAGATGCCCTACAACTATGAAATTTGGTCTAGAGGAACAGTCTTTGTAAGACTGTTCCTCCAGAGCTAATTTCATAGTTGTAGGGAATCTCCTTCAAAGAAATTTAGCCTTAGCAACAGCATAGCAACCACTTAAGTCGTTTTATGAAAACGGCCCCTGAAAGTGGCCAATCCGAAATTTCGGTTTGGCCTCTTTCAGAAGTGTTGTGAGAACTCCAAATACAAATCGATTTACTTCAAATAAAAAACAACAACATGATCTATATACTGAGCCGCGACACGACAAAACCAACAAAGTGGTTGTGCGCCCAGTGCAGACTCAGATCAGCCTGGGCATCCCGCCCAGTCTGATCAGAGCCTTCGCTGTTCGCATGGAGGTAGCTTAGACCCTTAGCTACCCGCAAAGAGTCTGATCAAAATGGACGGATGCCCAGGCTGGTCTGAGTCTGCACTGGGCGCAAAACCACTTTGTTGGTTTTGTTATGTCGCGGCTCAAATTTATGAGTCGAACTAGCATTGTTGTATTTGGGCAAACTATTTGCAGACTTATTATCAATGTTTTTTTTTCAATCTCAACGTGGAAATGGAATTGCCCATTTTCCTGATGTGGTATAATTGATCTTACCTGTCCTGAAGGGATCCCGAACAGCGTATGTAATCAAACATGGCAAAGTGCTGGACCAGTTCACATAAAGCAACTCCACCAGAGTGCGGGCAAACTGGCACTGAAACAATGGAGGTCAAGTCAGGGAAAAATGTTTATCCATTTATGCTTAGTAGAGTCTTCTGCCCTGATATACTGAGTGTTCATTTGTCATTTAAGGGGTGTCTGGTTTAGTTTACCTTATTTTTTTATCAATTCCAAGGATGTGTTCATTTTTCTTTTCAAGCAGTGTAGACCTGATCAGACGCCGCGTTCTGCGGCGTCTGATCTGGGTCTGCACTGTCTGCCCAGATATTTTTATGGAACACTAAGCATAAATACAATCGAACTTATACCTGACATTTTGCTCCAAAATGGGCTTGTATGGACGGCTTTGTCTCAGACACTCACCTTATGACGTACGAAAATGGAATAAGGTGATAGCCTGTGGTATTAATTCTTCACGATGAAATCATAAATCTCAGCTTGACAGAAAAAAATACGTTTTCCTTTAATATCGTAAAATATTATGGAAACGATATATCAAAGAGCAGCTTAAATAACATGCTGAGAGTAATAACAAAGTACTCTAAATCATAGAAAAATTATCCTTGAGGTACATCTGTACAAATTTTACTTATGACAATGACTTATTTTACAATATGACAAAAACAAGCTTAGTTTTAGCTGAAGATTGACAAAACTGATATTTAAGGGTATATCAATTTTGCCGCATCGTCGTACTCGTGAAAGGACAGCTTTTATTCTGCTGTCATGAAAGGGTTTAAGCTTCTCACGCGACATCTTTATCTTCGCAAGTCAAGGGTGACTAAGTTCACTTCGTTCCTTACGTACCCTTGGCCGACGGCCTGTTCGTAAATTAATTCCCACTGCGCCATTCCACTGGCTGCGAGCAACTTCCATCACATCAAATCAAATTATATGTAACAAAAAAATTGGCGCCCTTCAGTGTCGAAAAATATCGTGTGTCCGTGAACAATTACAAAAATTAATCAGACGATCAAGATTTAAATAATTCCACAGGAGCCCGGTTGCTTATATCCAACAACTACTTGTCATTAACAACCGGGCTTTTCTGTCTATAATATAAGCTTATATTCTAGAGACAAAACCTATACTAGCTTAACGAATAATTGTTGGATATTAGCAACCGGGCTCCTGTGAATATTTGAACAATTTTGCGAAGCTGTGGGATGTTTCTGCAACAGATCTTCTGATTGGTCTAAAAATAACACACAATGGGAACAACTCGCTGCAGCCAAAAGGCGGCGCTGCTAAATCTTGACAGCCTACTCATTTTGGGTAATCGTTCACAGTAAACACGATACTGTTTATCGACAAGGGGTTGCGAAGATGCCTGTACGGGAAATAATTCGCGAAAGACTGCTCTCACAGAGAGCAAATTCTTTCCTTTAATTGTTATCTCTATCAGAGATCCTTCTTCCCATACATCTTCAGAATCTGGCACAGCCTTCTTCAGTTTGTGGTCAGCTGCCCAACCCTCCACAACTTCAAGTGGGAATTGCAGAACATCAGACTCCGCTGGACTCTTACTGGGTGATTTTAACTGCGGTGTAGACTAGGGGAGAGTCGGGTAACTTTGGACAGGCGGGTAAATTCGGACATACCATTGCAAACAGTGAAAATCCAGATGCGACGGCTCATAATGAGCCGTCTCATCTGGATTTTCACTGTTTGCCCGGTTAATTTTGTTTTAATTCCACTGAAACAACTGACATATAAAGGAAACAATGTCACTGTCCGAATTTATCCCCATGTCCGAAGTTATCCGACTCTCCCCTACATCAGTGTTTTTAGGTGTCTGTGCTTAAATGACGTCATGACGCGATCTGTACCGGTCTGTTTTAAGAGGAGCCCCGGTAGCTCAATAGGTTAAGCGCTGGCCTACTGATCTAGCTGGTCTGGGTTCGAGCCTCGCTGGAGGCGATAATCTTTCCAACCGTAAACGGGGTTCCATTGCACACAACCTTTCATTATCACCCTCCCATCGTCCTGATATGACAGAAATACGTTTGAAAAAGGCGTAAATTCGGAAGTCACCCATCCATCCATCCATCTGGTTTAAGAACATCTTCTGTACGCTCCATGACAGTCCAAAAGAGCATAATAAGTGTTTTTTCTGAAAACGGTTAGATATGACGCATTTCATGACTGACATTAATTAGATCTGTTTATATCCAAATGTACTGGGTATCAGTATCCAACCTTTGTATTTTGCAGCCATCAGGATGACAGCTAGAACTTCATTAACTCCACCCAGTCTACAAGCGTCTATCTGACAGAACTGTAAAGCGCCGGCCTGAAGGAACTGCTTGAACATGACACGGTTCTGACACATCTCCCCCGTTGCAACTCTAATGCCGAATGGTTTGAGCTCCTAGAATTAATGAGCGTCATGTAAACAATGAGTTTTACTGCTAGTCACTGTCAGAGAGAAGCTCCCCGCTCCCCCACCCCAAAAGTAGTTTTCCCCCCGAAAAAAATGACTACGATTTTTCCATAGTAGAATTTCCCACCGGAAAAATGGCTACATATTAGAATTTCCCCCCGAAAATATGACTATATAGCCTTTTTTCCCCGGGGAAAATCTACTACAGGTCTTTTTGCATAGCCGTTTTCCCCTCTATAGTGGATTTTCCCCCTGGTAATATGACTGCAGGAAAACACGCTACATAATTGAATTTGCTCCTTCTCGACTCATAATAGTGAGGTGAAACAGAAATACGAGTATCCGTCCGTAAAATATCGACGGATAACAGATGCTAGAACCGCATGCATGTGTCCATCAGTCTTATTTTCGTTTTTGGGAAAACAGGCAGGCATTTTGTTTTTCCATGTTAGCCAAAAACGGCTATGAGTGTACGTGGTTGTGTGCATAATTTTGTATAATTTTGTATTTGTACAAGCGTTCATATGTGCGTGCGCGCAGCCGAGTGCCAGAACTAGTGTTCGCCTTTTATGGAGAAGTCGTGGGCTCGACTCCCATCGGGACACACGTCCGATTATTATTTTCAATGTAATAAACTGCCAGCTAAATCAAACATGACTGGACAAAGCACCCGTTCGTACATCTTCCTGTAAGCTTCCATGCGCATGTGTACCTATATAAAAATCTGCGATGGTAAGAAATCACACCTTTCTCGAGTCTTAAATTAGTAATTATTGATTATTACAAAAATATGGTTGCTAAATTTGCATATTTTTTTTTTGAATTAATCACGTTTATTACATTCGTTGAAAAACTGGTTGATTCCGTTAAATGTCTCTGTTCCATTCCGTTCCGTTCCGCAAAATACAAATAGCCATACAAAATTCACTAATAGCCAATGTCCCGGTGGGGAAAAAAGGACTATGGGGGAAAAGTGGCTCTATGAGGTCCGGACAATCCACTATATAGTCGTCCTTCCTATAGCCATTTTTCCGGGGGGAAAGGGGGGAAACCCACTCTCTGACAGTCACTCCTTACTGTTAACAGTCACTTACCACCGCTAGCAGTGACAAACTGTTGGCAGTCACCGATCACCGCTAGTTGTCGCAAACTGTTAGCTGTCACTGATCACCGCTAGTAGTGGCAAACTGATAACAGTCACTTACCACCGCTAGTAGTGGCGAACAGTTAGCTGTCACTTATCACAGCTAGAAGTGGCAAACTGTTAACAGTCACTTACCACCGCTAGTAGTGGCAAACTGTTAGCTGTCACTGATCACCGCTAATAGTGGCAAACTGTTAGCAGTCACCGATCACCGCTAGTAGTGGCAAACTGTTAGCTGTCACTTATCACCGCTAGTAGTGGCAAACTGTTAGCTGTCACTGATCTCCGCTAGTAGTGGCAAACTGTTAACAGTCATTTACCACCGCTAGTAGTGGCAAATTGTTAGCTGTCACTTATCACCGCTAGTAGTGGCAAACTGTTAACAGTCACTTACCACCGCTAGTAGTGGCAAACTGTTAGCTGTAACTGATCACCGCTAGTAGTGGCAAACTGTTAGCTGTCAAGGATCATCGCTAGCAATGACAAACTGTGAGCAATCACTAATCACCGCTAGCAGTGACAAACTATGTTTGTCACTGCTAGTGTTGAGTAGTGAATATTGAGGTGATTGATTTTGAAACTGTACCTAGTGACTGTTGATCGTGTTTTCACGATAACTGATGCCACTTGTTATCAGTAAGCATTGACCGCTAAGGAGTGGCTGCTGCTAGTGAGCTGTGACTTCTTACTGCGAATTTGATCCTCTTCAGATAATGAGGAAGATTTATTGTAACTGTAATAAGTTTTTTAAAAATCGACATAAATGTCCGTCTGAGTCTACATTTTTACGCCGCTGGCTTTGCTGCCGATAAAGAACATCATCCTTACACATGTTGTAAAAGCTGAAATAAGCCCATTACATAACCTTGCGATGTTCACTCGTCTGATTTCTGGCCAATAAATTTGTTTTTGTCTATACAGAAAATGATATATAATTGCGAAAACTGTCATGTAGTACTTTTCATCGTCACTGAACTGTAATTCTCTGGAAGACCTCTGCTGACGGCATATCTACATGTAGCATACATAAAGAAGGGTACCAAGAAGATGCGATTTTTGCGAAAGCTGACCAGCCTGAAAAGTACGATTTATTTTCTGTTCAACAGACACAGGACAAATTGAGCAATTACGCGTATAAAGTATTGTTGTTGTTTTTTGTTGTTTTTGTTTTTTCTTCAAAAAGCTTCGTCTACGATAGGCGTATAATAAGGGAAGATGCACTTATGTTGTTTTTTACCATAAACTGTCAGACAAATCCCAGGGCTATTTACAAAATATTTTGTCCTAGAAACCTGACATAATAAGCAGCTGGGTGCATGAAAATTGCTTCACAAAAATGTCTGACAGTGGCAAACCGAAATTTCGGTTTGGCCACTTTCAGGTTGGTCGGTTGTTTTGGGTTTAATGGCCCTTTGAGACAGTATTTCAGTCTATATCAGGCCGTCTCCCAGAGAGCGAGAGAAAGAAAAGAGAAACGATAGACGAGAGAAAAAATTCCAAACAACCCCCACCCACACCTACTATTTGTATCCAAATAAGTAGGATGCCTCGGTATAACCAGCACCGTCGCACGTTCACCACCCCCAAACTTTCAGGAGTGCTGAGATGATTAGAACAGGCCCCGAGGTTATAAAACTTTTTTCGTACTCAGCTCATCTGAGCATGATTTCTTCTCTGCTGATAAACATGAAAATGCCAACTATGTTGGCATTTTCATATTTATAAGCAGAGAAAATTTCATACTCAGCTAAACTTAGCAAGAAAATAACTGCACTTACCAATAATTTACTATTTATTAGCAGGTACAATTTCATGCTCAGATGAGTTAAGCATGAAAAAAGTTTTATAACCTTGGGGCCAGTTTATCTTTTACAAAGCAGAAATTTTGTACTAAATATGCTGTACATATACATGTATATAAGTCGAAAAGCCTCGTATACTTTGGCCAACTATTTGCAGAAGCTTCAATTTTATTTTCAAATTAGGAATAGATATATGCGTTTATCAAGCAATATTTACATTCTTGGTGTATTTACCGAAAAGCTGTATAGTAAACCATTGGAACGTGATGTAGTTTACATTCCAATAATTACATTGAGACACGCGACGTCAATGACGTCAGAATAAACAACGGCTCTCTAAAATTTGATTGGACGTCAGCAACGTCATGACGTCATGCACGCCGTTCTGTTGTTAGCAGAAACACTGCGTGTACATGTTTTACTGCTTCAATTTTAGCGCTTATATAAGATTTTTCATGAAAGATTTGATTGAAAAGAATGTAAATATAAGTAATGAACTTAATTTTTCTGATGTTTATCGAAGTGTAAACTACATTGGGTCACTAGCAAAGTTTACATGAACCCCTTCGGGATTCATTCACTTTGCACGTAACCCAATGTAGTTTACACTTCGATAAACCTCAGAAAAATGAAATTCATTCCTTTATTGCTGCGATTTCTCAGTTTGACTCAGCTTCTGATGCCAATATATGCGCTATTTTAGCATGTCCAAGGACATCACAAGCTCCATATTTCAGTTTTCAATTAGGAATGTAATTGAGGGAATATGAAACGTTGCTGTGATTTGCCAATTTGGTTGAGCTTCTGATACTGATACCTGCGCTATTTTAGCGTGTCCTAGGACATCATCAGGGCTAGTGGGCTCCTCAATCCAGTATGGCTTATATGGTGCCAGTTCCTTCATCCAGTCTATAGCCTCCTCGACATCCCATTTCTGATTAGCATCGACACTCTTAAAATGAAGAAAATTTTGTTAGTTATACGTATGTGGCTATCACTAGACATACCGGTCCGATGTGGAACTCCTAAAGCTAACAACGACCGAAAGTTAATTATATACCCAAAACTCCACGGTGAGCAGTTCTGCTATTTTCATTTTGACCACCCTACTCAATGGGGATCAACTGTTAGAAGAAAGAACTCACTCTCGTAGGAGACCTAGAAGAGTAAACTCATGCCTGTAGTAAGAGCAGGCCCCGAGGTTATAAAACTTGAGTACATTCTCAAACTCAAAATAAAGCACACTGATTGGCTGCTTCCGAGCACATGCTCGGAAGCAGCCAATCAGTGTGCTTTATTTTGAGTTTGAGATTCTACTCCGGTTTTATAACCTCGGACCCTGATCCACTGTCAATGGTCTTTATCTTGGGAAGCAAACAGGAAGTCCTGAAAGTTGTTCCTTTGTGCTCCGCCTCCTACGCCCACCCCCACCCCTACCACACACACACTGGTGGTTATGTAATCAGTCAAGTTGCATAAGCTTCAACAAACGTGGTAAAGGGTAACTCAAGAAACGTTCCTGTCAACATGTATTGTAATCAGCCAAGTGCTTTATCATGTTCACGAGAAGAATGTTATGAAGAGTTTGACTTTTGTTGTCATGGAAATCAGAGATCTATTTGGATCTACTTCATTCGAACAAGTTTGATAGAGGACTTTGCATAGATCATTACTGTGAAATCTCGTGAACTTCGGATGTTGGTTCGTTGGTTGTTTTGGGTTTAACGACCTTTCGAGACAGTATTTCAGTCTATATCGGGCTGTCTCCCAAAGAGGAGGAGAAAGAAGAGAGAAATGAGAGAGGAGAGAAAAAATGTCCAAAAAACCCCACCCGCACCACTGCAAGCACAGTAGGCATTTGCCCTGCTATTATCCAAATCAGTAGGACGCCCCGGCACTGGAAGTTATACCAAGCACCATCGCGCCACCCGACCACCCCCGAGGGAGAAAGAAGAGAGAAATGATAGATGACAGAAAAAAATGTCCAAACAACACTCTCCCGCACCTACTGCAAGCATAGTAGGCCCTTGCCCTACTTTTATCCAAATCAGTGGGACGCCCCGGCACTGTAAGTTACACGCAGCACCATCGCACCACCCTACCACCCCTCGAACCTTGGAATAGACCCGCTGGGCACACAAGGCTGAATCAATCATGGTTGATTCAAGGTTTATTCAACATTGTGTGCCTGCCGGGGAGTTTCTGAGGTGTCATTTGAAGAAAGATAGACGAATGGTGACAGATCACAATAGGTCACCTTAACAATTTGGAGCTCAGGTGAGATAAGAAAAAGTGTATGTTCTGATGAATCATACTAGTCTGAAAACTAGGTCGAGCGTAAACACCTCAGAAACTGAATTAAACCCTCTCCTCCGCTAAAATATTTTCCAGACCGTCCAAAGGTTTTCTGTTTTGGTTTTTAGTGTCTTTTGTTTGTTTTGTCTGCTCTTCTGGTACTCTTCGATTATATACATGTATTAGTTATAATAACGCAACTTTCGTGGACACTTATATGGAAAAATCGGTTCAAATAGAAAAATCTGTTAATAACCTTACATACCCTTTGCAATTAGTAGTAGTAAAGGGTACTACTGTAATTCTATAGTATACTATAATAGATGTTTCTGTCAATGACATATCACAATGATGTTGGTTCAGGTGTTAATGATGTGATGCTAGACAAAAAATCTATTATTCATGTTGTTTTACATAAGTTTGCTTCCAATTTATTCCGTAATAATCTAGCTGCAACAAATCTGCGTGGGCAAATATTTTTTTTTCTTTTGAGCCGTGACACGACAAAACCAACACAGTGGCAAGTGCGCCCAGATCAGCCTGGACATCCGCTCAGAGTCTTCGTTTTTCCCAGGTTAAAAGGGTAGCTAAGGGTCTAAGCTAGATCCACGAGACAGCGAAAACTGTGATCAGACTGGGCAGGTGCACAGGCTGATCTGAGACTTGGCTGGATGCACATGCCACTTTGTTCGTTTTTGCGTGTAGCAGCTACGATAGATGGGTGACTTGGCGGTTCTACGTCCTCTTAAACAGTATTTCAGTCATAAAGCACCCTTAAGATTATCGACCTGTGACCCCGTGATCCAAAACACTCGGCTATACGGACGCTAAAACATTGTCACACCGGATAGGCGGCAGTTGAAAACTCTCGTGCAGACGACGAACGCGGATCAAAAACCGTAAGAAACAGCGTTTTCGACTACAAATTGGCGACAATTGGCAATCGTAAAAGCCTATGCTAACGGTTTTTAATCCGGGTTAATCGATTGTTCAGAGCGTTTTCGATTGCCGCCTTTCCGGTGTGTTGTAATCAAAACTGTATGCGTCTGAAATTCTGGACAATTTAATCGCAGGAAACTCAGACTGTTTCAATCATTCACCACAGCGTTTTAGGCACAGGGTAACGTAAACGTTAGAGAAGCGCGCGCGACTCTGGATGTTAAACAGTCCATCGCTTGGTTTCGCTTTGCGATACACTGTCTTATTCAGTTGGCTGGCGATTCTAGTAAGTGATGGAAACAATCAAATTTTAACCGCTTAACTACTCGAAAGTAATCACTTGTCTAATTAAGTCACCAGCAGATATTATGATATACGGACTTCAGTGCAGTATTTAATGTTTTTGACATGCCAAGGGTGACAAGGCTGAGAAATCTTACGAATCTATATCTCTGTTTGAAAATAAAAGCGAAAAAAAAATTGCAGCCTGCCTCGGTATACCTGAAGTTACTTGGCAACCAGATGCGCACATACGGCTCGCTGATGCTTAGAAAAAAGGTCAATTTCAACTCACTTTTTCGCTATACCAGAGTGACTCATTCATTAAGATAATTAATTAGTCACTTCAGCGTTGTTACATTACACAGGGACCAACCGTAACGCCGGAAAAGCGGTCGAAACGTAGGATTTGCGGTGTTTTCACGCAGGATTGCGGTATTTTTCGTAGGATGGGTTGAAAAAACTATTTATTTATAACGTAAGGAGATTTTGTGTGAGCATTAGAACTAGCCTATCCGGATCTACATAGATGCCTTTAATCGCCAGAACTTCTGTTGGTACATAGATATTGTTGAAATATGCAATCACGCAAGGAGAAAATTGATTTGCATGTTCGGCCAAACGCTCAGACAACATTTGAAGCAAGAGGGTTCGTACTTTCTTCAGTTTCCTTAAATTCTTGACCAACTGGTGGATGAATTTGCATTTTTAAATAAAACTACATCTTAAACAGCCGATTGCATAAGATCTTTTGCCTGAGGAGGCATAGACTGAGACACAATATGCGATATTCAAAGTAACGCCGGATAATGTGGTAACTTCTGGTTTCTCCTTTGGTCAGTAGTTGTTTCACAGATAAACACATTTAAAAGGGTAAAACGCAGGTAAAATTCTTATGTTAATACAATTTTGCCTTAAAATCGCTCCTGACCACCCACAAGTAGAACTTGACTAGTCCCACATGTGACCCGAGCTGGCGGTAAGATTACCATTTTATCACCCAGCCAATGAGGCCGCCATCTATTGTAAGCTCCAGTGAGGTCAGCTAAGTGATTATCTGTTAAATAAAAAAGCTGTTCACTTACTTGCCACATTTGCAATGAGGCGTTTGGTGTCATTTTTGTGTTATTATTCCTTTACTGAATGCTACAATATATGTTTGAAAGGTAATTATGTCGGCGACAAATAAAAGTAATTTCACTTTACTTAGTTATCAACTGAAAAACGGGCTAGCATAATCTTTGGTATACTGTTGTGGGATTCGCAGAGGGTACCTGTTTCCCTAGTTTCCTGACAGACTAAGACTACAACTTTATCTAAGTTTGCACCAAAATAAACATCTTAATTTCTGATGTCCGTTGTTGTCCAAAAATGACCATGTCTCATATACATGTACGAAGTTATACTCCCTAAAATATCCCTGTTCCAAGACTCCTTCGAAAATTATTTTGAGACCTCACTGTTAGCTGATGGTTCTCACGATCGCAGTAGCATTGTGCGTCTGGATACTTCAAGTGACCAATATATCTGATTTGACAATCGAGTTGCACACTTGTGAACATTTTGATTGAAACTATGTCCTTCATGTGCAACCGTATTTCTGTATCACTTTTGAGCTTTTACACAGAAATGTGTTATATATTATAACCCCAAAAGCCAAATATTCCTTTTGCAGCTCTATTGAAATCGTGACTTCATAATAGCATTTTTGTCAACATGTTCTCTGAAGTTATATGTTGGGTCGTTGTGGCTGGATGTCGCGATGGTGCTAGTTAGTTTTATAGTACAGGGGCGCGCTACTGCATTGAAATATAGTAGGACAAGGGGTTGTTGTGCTTGCAGCAGATGTGGGAAGGGTGGGCCAGTTTTTTATGTGTGCGCCTTCTTCTTTACGTCAATCCTATCTTTCATTTTCTAATGCGTAATCTCTTGGAAGACCGACTGTTCTTGACTGAAATATTGTGGTTTCAGTCGTTATCACCCAACGGTAGTTGTCAGATACTACTATCGCGAGCTTGTTTGGTACTGGTTAACTGCTTAAAAGGTTTAAGCCTGCCCAAGAACGGTGTTGACAAATGACCTACTGGCTCAGCATGACCTAAGCTGTCGACTGAGTAGTAACACCTCACAAACCGTACAAACAAATGTTTTGGGTCGCAGATAGTTAGTAGCAGAGCAGGAACCGAAGAAGGCACCAAGCAGAAAAGAAAATAAGTCTCTGTAGCTATATTTTATGGCTATCTTCATGTTGTCTGTGCTGAATTAATGTTTAAACGTTGTAATGACCTAATATGGCAAAGCTTTACAATGTCTAAATCTGAAAAGGGACACATTGCTATTAATTTTAAGAAAATTCTCAGAAGTTTATAAGATTATCTACATACTGATTCCAAGCTGTATGCCACATATCAGAATCAAATCTCAAATGGTTCTCTAGATGTTTTGTTAAAATTGTGCTTAATCTAAATATGTAAGTACAAAAGTCAAAAACGCAAGAATACCTTCCTTACCTTTGCCAAAATATATGACACATCAAGGACTAAAAATATATATATAAAAAAACAACAACAACAAAACAGCTTCCTAGATAAAGTGGTTTAGAAGTTATCAAATTCAAGCAAGGGGCATCTCTCCATCATTTTCAAACTTATTTGCCCAAAAGATAATAAATTCTTCTACATCTAATATTAAAGCTAAATGTTAACATCCTTTCGCAAAGTATTATTCAGATATTGTGCTAATAAGATTTTGATTTTATTTTGATACAGGGAAATAACTCTAAAAGTACAAGTTCGACGGCTGAAAAAATAGACTTTCACTTTTATCATGACCTAAATTTCAACTTCTAAAGCCAGTGGTTCTTGAGCCCATATCTGCATAGGTGACCATCAGGGTAAATACTCCGTAATTAATGAACACATTTATTTATCTTTGCCAAAACTATTTGTACATCAAGGACTACTTGTTTCCCAAAACAGGGCAAACTGGTTCAGAAGTCGGAAAAATTGTAAATTTGAATACTGATGGGCCTAACTCAGTCATTTCAACCGAATTTGCCCAAAGATTAATCAGATCTTGTACACCTCAACCAAAAACTGTATACTAAATATCATTATCCTAGCTTAAATACTTCTTTAGATATCATGGTAACGCGACTTTATATTAATTTTGAGAAGGGGAGGTAACTATAATAAAAGTACAAATCTGACTGAGAAAAACAACATGGGTCCCCTCAGTTTTCATGACCTATTGGTATATGGGATTGCGAAACCCTAGGCACAATGGTTCTTGAGCCTAGTAGCTACATCAGTAATGATTGTCAGGGAAATAACTTTTTAATTACATAGGCGCAATGGTTCTCCAGCCCAGTAGCTGCATCAGGCATTAAGGACGAGAAGAAGAACTGACGAACAGATAAAGCGACAGCAACTTGCCCTTTCAACTTCTTTGAAGTTCGGGGCATAAAAAACGGAAATAAGAAATGCCAGAGGATTTAACCTGGGGTGAACCGGATTCAGAGCAGAAAGGAGTACCACAGAACAGCTCTTCAATCTTAGAATCTTGTGTGAAAAGTATATTAAGAATCAATAAAATCTGTACCATGTCTTTATTAATTTCAAAAAAGCCTCCGGGAGAGTATGACATGCAGCCTCGTTGGCCACAATGCGGAAGTACAATATTAGTGCAAATCTAGTTTGCACCGTTGAGCAACTCTACGTAAAAGCTACAAGTGCATTCCTGATGAATGGCAGCGAGAAAGAATGATTCAGAACAACAGTTAGAGTAAGGCAAGGATGTCCTCTGTCACCCACCCTGTTCAACATTTTTTCTCGAACTCATCGTGTCTGATGCTCTGGAAGAACATGACGAACGGTTAGCATAGGCGGCTGAAATATTACGTGCCTGCAGTTTGCAGATGACAAAGACGCTCTAGCTGAGGTAGAGCAGGAGCTAGAAGCCCTAATTGAAAGTCTCGCCAACCGTGCACAAGGTATAAGATGGAGATCAGTGCTAAGAAGACTAAACTGATGACAAACTGCGCCAATGACATCCAGAGGGAGATCAAGATAAAAGGGCAAAAGCTGGGTACTGTAACACACTTCAGATACCTTAGAGCAGTTGTCTCAGATGATGGGGCTAACCAGGGGGTTCTCTCAAGGATTGAACAGGCCACTTCAGCTTTTATAAAGCTGAAGCCAATTAGGAGAAATAACAGCATATCTCTTGGATCAAAGGTAAAACTTATGCGCTCCCTTGTCATTTCCATATTTCTGTATGCCTGTGAATAGTGGATCTTGACAGCAGAGTTAGAGAAACACAGGCCTTTGAAATGAGATGCTACCGAAGATTACTAAACATTTCGTACAAGAACCATATAGCCCATGAAGAGGTTCGCAGAAAGATCAAAGCAGCCATTGGAGAATATGATGAACTTCTGGCCCTGGTCAAGAAACGGAAACCAA
This sequence comes from Ctena decussata, assembly GCA_963989385.1. Taxonomy (NCBI): domain Eukaryota; kingdom Metazoa; phylum Mollusca; class Bivalvia; order Lucinida; family Lucinidae; genus Ctena; species Ctena decussata. The sequence continues at coordinate 82,252,810 of OZ022498.1, read as the reverse complement.
GGTGGTTTGTCCACGCCTCAAGGTCTTCTAGTTTAGCAAAGACGTTTCTACAGGGCGCAGTGAAAGAAGAAGAGATAGACAGAAGAAGAGGTGAAGACAATGATATTAAAGAGTGGACAAGAATGGATTTCGCCAGCTCAGCTAGGGCAGCTGAAAACAGGACAAGGTGGAAAGGGATAGTTTTGAAGTCATGTGTGGTGCCCAAACGACATTGTAAGGTTATGGGATAGAATAGAATAGAAACAGATATTTGTAATTATTGGTGAATACATTTCTTTCACATGGCCTTTCAACCTAAAAGGAATATGAAACATGCCAGAAGAAGACATATCTTAAAATAAAAACTGGCGAATACAGAAATACTCCTAATTTCCACAAAGAAAATATTGAAAAATTCATGGTGTCTCTCATGTAATGCTGAAGGGAGCAGTCTTACGCCTAAACTGCATTAACATAAGTATTTTACCTGCGTTTTACCCTTTTAAATGTGTTTATCTGTGAAACTACTGACCGAAGGAGAAACCAGAAGTTACCACATTATCCGGCGTTACTTTGAATTTCGCATATTGCGTCTCAGTCTATGCCTCCTCAGGCAAAAGATCCTATGCAATCGGCTGTTTAAGATGTAGTTTTATTTAAAAATGCAAATTCATCCACCAGTTGGTCAAGAATTTAGGGAAACTGAAGAAAGTACGAACCCTCTTGCTTCAAATGCTGTCTGAGCGTTTGGCCGAACATGCAAATATGAATTTTCTCCTTGCGTGATTGCATATTTCAACAATATCTATGTACCAACAGAAGATCTGACGATTAAAGGCATCTATGTAGATCCGGATAGGCTAGTTCTAATGCTCACACAAAATCTCCTTACGTTATAAATAAATAGTTTTTTCAACCCATCCTACGAAAAATACCGCAATCCTGCGTGAAAACACCGCAAATCCTACGTTTCGACCGCTTTTTCGGCGTTACGGTTGGTCCCTGTGCATTACCATATGTGGCTTGGATCTCATGTCATTTCAGTATCATGTATTATTTGTTCTACAGCGAGTGCCAAAAGTCTTTCCCCAAAAACATATTTTCCATAGACTGAACAATGCATTTTCAAGTGTGCAGGGACTTTTGCTGTAGCAATACTGCTTATCGTATGATATTAAATTTTATATGATTAGAAAGAGCAATAATTTTGGCCACATCTAATAAATTTGATTTGAACGCTAATTAATCATTCTTTTAGAAATATGCGTTTATAGGCAACACTAGTACTTTTTCGGCAAATTTTGGCAAATTTTGGACAACGTCTACATTGACGTCAATAGAAAACTGCATTTCTGAAAGTTTTTATTGAAGTTCAAATACTTTTAGTTGGATTGTGAGAAGGTAATCATTTTATATTACAGCAATCTTCTGGTTTTTAAGCATACAAAAATTATGATGAACATTTGAACACGTCTCACAGTAAAATTACTTGCACACTTGCAAATTGCAATAAAGTCAATGAAAGAAATATTTTGGAGAAAGGCTTTTGACACTTGTCTGTATTTCGACGTCATGACGTGACAAAGCTGAAATGACGTGAACTCGACGCTCTAGCATTCACTGAGATGCAAAAGCAGTAGGGGGAGTCGGGTAACTTCGGACAGCGGGTAAATTCATAATGAGCCGTCTCATCAGGATTTTTACTGTTTGCCCAGTTATTTTTGTTTTAATTCCAAACAACTGACATATAATGGAAACAATGCCACTGTCCGAATTTACCTGCTGTCCGAATTTACCCGACTTGACCCTATACCTTACCAGAATCTTATCAAACCCAATTGTCTTCCTGAAAACGTTCGCCCTCCTTTTGTCATCTTCTAAGTCGCTGCCCACTTTCATTTTAAATCTATTGAGAAAATAGAAAATATACAGGATATTTTATGAAAGACTGAGCCGCGACACGACAAAACCAACAAAGTGGTATTTGCACCTAGCGATGGCTCAGATCAGGGTCCTTAGAAATTTATAGGTGAAAAATAATTTAAAAGCTTGCACAAATAAACTGGCTAGTGTCTGTCTTAGCTAATCTTAGATTCCATATGCTTTTGCTTTTCATACCAGGGCCCAACTGATTTTCTGCCCCGACGATAGCGTCTAAACACTTTTCTTACAAAGTATTTCGATTATAAAAAAAAATTATTTGGTTGAGAAAGCTTCTAGTTTGAATATTAAATTTCTGATATCGTTTTATCATACATATCAAACTGCAAGACCGTATAAAGATATGTAATGTAATGTATGCCTATAATAACTTGAACTGATAGTGATTTTCATAACCATGGCAAATGTGGGTAGGCGTAGGAATGAAGGGCCCAGGCTTGGCATAAATGAGCGGCGACAAGACAAAACTAGCAAAGTGGCATTCATGCGCGCCACGCAAAGACTAAGAACAGCACAAACTTAAAAAGTACTAACAGTATTAGCTTCCTCCAAGTCAAGATTCAGATCATACTGAGGATGGATGCTCAGGCTGATCTGAGTCCTTGCTGGGCGCACATGCCACTTTGTTGTTTTGTTGTGTCTCAGCTCAAATTGAAATAACATGCCTGAACATGCTAGCTACTTAGGTAATTAAGAGACGTCACACATGTCTGCCACTGACTATCAATTTGGGTTTGCAAAGGCATACACTGTATGCCTTTGCAAACCCAAATTGATAGTCAGTGGCAACAAGTTATTTGTTGATCGAAAGCTGAAGTTTTATCAAACGAATATTTTTTCTCAGGTAATTAAATGAGTAGGGGTATACCTCCATGGTTTTCCGCCATTTTTCCAAGGGGAACAAAATCAGTGCCTCCCTGTTTGCATTCCTGGACAAAGAAATCTTGCCAAAATGGGGCTTCCTCTTAAGTGAAAGAATTTGCTCCTTTGACAGTTGACCCCAATTGAGAAGAACGCAAGGAAGGCAATGGTAGAGTTGCTGTCCCCTGAAAATGTACCATTCTCACTGGGCACAAAACTTGAATCAAAATTGAATCAACGTTGATTCAACATTGTTACGTTGAATCAACGTCGATACAATGTTGAGTCCATGTTGATTGCCTGTTGGGATTATCTTAAATCAGTGTTAAATTTATAAAGTTCAGATAAGGGCAACAAGCTGCGAATCGGAATCACTGGGCCAGCTAACATGAAATCACTATCAAAAACTACAACAAAACAAAGACTCCTGACAACTATCTAGCACTGACCTTGTGTAACCTTGAGCCATAGCTTCTGTTGTTAGCTACAATACAGAAATACATGCTCAAATAACGATAGAGGTTAAAATATTTTGGGGACTTGCCGTCGGGTAGATGCGGGCAATGGATGGGCAATCCAGATGTTAGAGAAGTATAACGACCCGTCCCGGACTCGAGCCAACGAACTCTGGATTATCGGAGTTCAGCATGAATTACAGAGTACATAAATAGAGATGAAGTGAAACACCCAGTGCGTAGAAGATGTCCCATTTTTGACGCCGTATCATTTACAACATAGAATTATGACTTGAGAATAATAATTTGTTTGAGAAAATATGAAATTTCAGTTGAAGGAATTTGAGTTTGTAATGTCATTGAAAAATTGGAAGAGCATGGCATAGGCCTACACTGCTTGCCATGCTCCAATACCAATGCCGTCATAGATATGTTACCAAAGCAACTAAGAATTTATATTGATGTCAAAAAGACGTCATCGGGACGTCATTCTGCCAAGTTACTAAGCCTAACAGTTGAAAATTCCATAGTTGCTATGGTAATTGATATATGACGCCATCTCGCTCATTATTCGAGAGACGCATGGCATACAGTGTATGCCATGCTCCTCTTGAAAAATAAGTGAGATGCTACCTGAAATTCATACAATTGAAAAGTTTTATTCATTTTCAAATAATTTAATTTTCTGTTGTATATAGCACGTATCATGAACAAGATAAACCTATCCTTGAAGTGTCATGAATATCTTCCATGATCTTGTTCTATAGTTTCATTTTGCTAAATGCTTCAGCACGAAAGTTCCGTAATTAACTGACAATCTTTTAACATGCTTTATTTTAATTGAAAGGTGAAATAATGTAACTGGTGAAATTACACCATCGTGCACCTGCTATTAACATTATATTCCAATATTTCTGCTTGCGTATCTTTTATTTACCCTACTTAATCAGTATTCAAACACTAAGCCCAGTATTTTGCAATTGCAGTTATAGAAAAATGTGTTTCAGTACGGAATGTATTCTGCCATTTCCTAAGCTTAAGTTTAAACCAAATCTTCATTGCTGCAATAATAATTGAATGAGAAAAAAATCAGATTGATTTGTTAGGCAAGGTGTCAAACTATTAATGACAGCTTATATTAATTACAGCATGTTTTTTTATGTGTTTGTAGCCTTTCGAAGCAATATCAGAACACTACACATCCTATACATGTAAATTCCAACTGATCATATAATTCAGTTCTCACCAGTCATACTACGAACAACATCAGTCGATTTATGCGTTTCATGCCAGCCTGACCTTCACACTGGCATGGACTGTATCAAAATATTGTTCTGAAAATTGACTGTAAGGACGCGTATCGTGACTGACAATGATCAGCTGTGTTTATAATCGCATATATTTACATTATCCGTGCATTTATTAAAAAGCCCTATGGTGAACCAGTAGAACGTGATGTAGTTTATACTTCAATAACTACATCGGTTCACGCGACGATACATGAGGCTAAGTGACGTCAAAATAAACTATGGTTCTCTCCAATCTGATTGGACGTAGGCGACGTTATGACGTCGTTGGCGCTGTTCGTTGCTAGTAGAAAAACTGCGGCCAATGAATAGCTAGAAAAGAATGTAATTATAAACAATGAACTTAATTTTTCTGGTGTTTATCGTAGTATAAACTAAATTGCTAAATTGGGTTGCTAGCAAAGTTTACGTGAACCCCTTTGGGGTTCACTTAATTTGCACGCGACCCAATGTAGTTTACACTTCGATAAACACCAGAAAAATGAAATTCATTCCTTAAGTAAATTAAGTAACATACCTTGACGATTTTTTCATCGCTATAGCCTATCCACCCACATGAAGTTATATAGGCCGGAAAACCAGAGGCTTGCATCTCTTTTTCTGCCAAAAAAAAAACAACTGCAGTCTTATTTCTTTCTTTGTTTTCTTTTTTTTTTCTCAATTATTTTCTTAATCTCACCCTGCTGACTGATAGTAATTTTTGAAGAAAATAAATAAAATAATTTAAAAAAAAAAAAAAAATAAAAAAAAATAAAATAATAAAAAAGCCTTGCTCAAGGTGAATGCGTATAATTTCAGGACTTAAGAATAAAGGCAGAAAAGACAATTGAAAACGAAAAGTGATTTGAAATCACTTTTCAGTTGTCTTCTATGCCTCCCTTCTTAAGACAGCTTCACTATTACTGTCAATTGAATTTTTTTCAAATGCTTATTTTGGCCAACTTGAATTAAAGGAAAAAACTCGCGCGACATTTGATTTCCGATATTTGCATTCCCAGATTTGACACAAAGTTCAAACTCAACCCAATGTCATCATTTGAGCAATCTTTGTAGTCCTCTATACCCGATGCTGCATATCAAGTGTCAAGGCCAACGGTCAGTTGGTTCCGGAATGGAAGATTTTTAAGGGTTTTACAATATATGGGCATGGCGGCCATGTTGGTCATGTGACCGGGAGCGTTTAAACAAGTTTTCTCTCCCTCAGTCCTGGAGGCTAAATATAGAATCTGGTTACAATTGGCTCAGTGGCTTTTGAGAAGATGTTTAAAATGTCAAAGGATGATCTTACTAATCTTCATGTAGTCATTTGGATGACTGTATATATCAAATTTTAGGCCAAAATCTTCATAATCAAGTTTCATGAAATCTTATGTTCTAACATTTTCCGATATTTGAAGGCTTGTCGGAAAATGGTCAATGTCAACCAAGGTCAACATTTGGAAATCTTAAAAGTACTCGAGTACCCAATGCTCGAGTATCCATTGGTCAGTTGGTTCTGGAGAAGAAGATTTTTAAAGGTTTTTACCATATATGGGCATGGCGGTTATGTGACCTGGACCGTTTGAAGGAATTTTCGTTCCTTCAGCTTTCGGAGGCTCTATATGAAATTTGGTTACAATTGGCCCAGTTGCTTTTGAGGAGATGTTTGAAACTGTAAAAAATTGAGAGTCCTTGGTCAAAGAATGACTGGATCTGTTGTAGTCATAAATCTTCATGTACTCATTCAGATGGCTGTAGGCCTATATACCAATTTTTAGGTTAAATCTTCTACAGTTTCATAAAATCTTGTTTCTAGCATTTCCCATATACATGTTATAGCACCAGAAAGCAAATTTGACCTTGTCGTAAAAAGGTTAAGGTCAACCCATTTTCATCATTTGAATAATCTTGGTAGTACTCGTGTACGCAATACCAAGTTTCAATGCCATCGGCCAATTGGTTCTGAAAGAGAGATTTTTAAAGACAGGACTTCTCGTCCAAGGGGTCTGATTCTCAGCAACCGCAACTGTTGCCTGCACAGGTAAAAGTGTGAAAATTTATTTAACCAATCAGAGGACCAGAATTACCAGTTATACTATTCGCCAACGATAATGTGTTATTGACAGACATGAGCTATAAATAAACTAAACATTAACATAGGGGTGTCAGGTAACAACTGTATTGCCTGACCGCAGTACAGTATCATAATAACCATAATATTTTTGACTAACAAAATTAGCTCAGAGGTTAGGTTCTTGTATGTTAATCTTTTGTTACAAGAATCCTAGGGTCGGTGGTTCAAATCTATTGCTGACATTTTTTTTTTTGGAAATTTTGTTTTCTTTATGATGAAATTATATTTCTTCAATTGTCAAATTCGAGTTTGCATCGAGTTTTTTTTTTTTTTTTTTTTTTTTTTTGGAAATTTTGTTTTCTTTATGACAAAATTATATTTCTTCAATTGTCTAATTCGAGTCTGCATCGAGTTTGAGTTTAGTGTTGTACTTGTACAAGGTTGGGGTTCTTCCTTGAGCATCCGTTTTTATGTTCCGCGGTTTGCGCCTGTATATTCGGCCCCTAATTGGGACGAAAAGGGCGCTCAAAATTTGCACTTGCTCTCACAAAGCATGCTGTACTAACTGACATAACAGTAATCGCGGGGAGAACAAACAAGAGACGCATTTCCACACCCTTAGATAAATCAGCCAGGGTCGCAGTTATGTACTATACATTGAAATAAAAAATAAATAAATAAATACATTGAAATAATAAATAAATAAATAAAAATAAATAGATAAATAAATAAAAACTGTGGGGCTCGACCCCACAAAAAAGTATGACAGCGTTTTGTTTTTGAGAGTAGTACACATTGACCACTGAGCCACTGGGCCGTGTAATCTAAATTTTTTCGGACAACAAATATAATTCTGGTGATTAGTTATTGATAATCCGTTAATCGCTACCTGCCTGCTTCACCTATTATCTTTAAATGGGTGTGCTCTATGATAATGGCGGGAAACAATTTTTTTTAGATGACAGTCCTAATAATTTCATTGGCTGGATAGAGGTATTGACACCATGCGATCAAGAGACAGAATGACGGTGTAAATTAATCAATTTTGATATTGTAAAATAATGAGAAGCAAGGTAGAAACGTTATAACCCCTACGGTACACACAACCCGCCCAATGAGAGCGATAGCGGTCAATTTGGATGTCACTCGATCGTGCGACGAGACAGCGAGAGTGACAGTACATGGAAGGTGTGAAGGGACAGCCGTCCGGACAGATCTGCCGACAGTCAGCGATAAATGTTCAGGTGTGTCAACCGGGACACACGCTCCAAAATTTGGCGTTGTAGCAGTTGATCCTCCTTACATAGTTCCTTCCGCTGATTCAAGAAGGGCAGTTGCCAGTTACTGGCGAAAGTATGTACACTTAGTACTGGTTAATCGCTTAGAAGGTCTAAGCCTGCCCAGGAATAGTGTGGTTAGGTTAACTGACCGTCCCGACATGACCATAGTTGTTTACCGTGGACGTTAAGCATCAAATCAATCAATCAAATCCTTACATAGTACCGCTCCTGTCTTTAAAGGTTTCTGTCATATATACAGCCAAAAGTTCTAACAGGCCACTTACATTTTATCGATTTTCTTCAAACCCCCAAACAATCTAACAGTTCTATCTACTTCCCCAAACAGGCAGTTGTGCCAGTCGACTTAACCGTTAAAATGTGACAAAAGTTTTAACAATACACAACCAGGCTGCGTCGATAAACACAAGTACCCCCATTTTTAGAATTTACAAAATTCAGAGTTTCGTCACAAATATCCATTGCGCGTGAGCAAAACCTTTTCATTACTAAAGCAAATGAATGACTAAGGAAACAGATTTATACAGAAATGAACACTCTTCCTGTATGGCAGTGGTCGCTTTGCGTCAAAATGTTAAAACTTTTCCCACCACTCATTGCAAATTCTTGTTAATTTTGAAAATGTGTGTGTGTGGTTGTGTGTGTGTGTGTGTGTGTGTGTGGGGGGGGGGGGGGGGGGGGGGGGGGGTCCTGTATTCATCCTAGCCTCCTGGATACAGTGTAAAGAATAATGCAAAAGCTTTTATGGGTATGGTTTTACCGAACTATTCGCCTATCTATGGCGGCTGCTAATAACATTGTGGGAAAAATGATAAAAACTAAGTGGCCAGTTAGAACTTTTGAATAGTATATGAGCGTGGCGGCCTTGTTGGTCATGTCAATTGGACTGTTTGTACAAATATTTTCGTTTCCCCCACCCCTGGAGGATACATATGCAATTTGGCTACGATCGGACAAGTGGTTTCAAAGGAGAGGTCATTTGAAAGTGTTGACGGATGACGGATGGACTGCGGACGACGGAACCTTTATATCCTATGAGCTCCCCCAGAGCCTTCGGCTCATGTGAGCTAAAATGTTCCGCAAAGCTATGTTATATTAGGAATTCAAAACTTAGAGGGCCAACAGTGTAGATTCAGATGATGCCACTCATTTAGAGTCGCCTCATCTGAATCTACGGTTCTTGCAAATTCATCTATTTTATTTTTGGCGCTTTTAAAAAGTGTTAATGACGACGACATTTGTCCACATATTATGATGTCCACAGATTTTTTGAACTGAAAAAGCTTTATCAAAAACATATATCCAGTGCAATTATATTAACTGATCAGAATTTTCAAATTTTAGTTCCTAGAGAATCCTATATAATACAGGAAAGACTTTTATCATATGACGTCGCATCTGAGAGTGTAATAAAGCCATGCATTAAAAACGATAATCCACTAGTGGATTAAATATGCAAATTACATCGTAACGTTATACGTTGACGTCCATAAAAACGTCGCGTTTTCTGATGGAGAAATCATGACGTTTTGTTAGTGCAAATTTTACTAATAAACTGCGATTTTAGTGTCATATGATAAATAGAATCTTGCATTCATGCTTCTGTATTATTGAATTTTTTAAACTCGTTGGGGAAAACCGATAAGATGCTTATCTTTCTCCCCAACTCGTTTAATGAATTCAATAATACATGAGCACTCCTGTAAGATCCTCTATTTATAAAACTTCGCCATTGAATCACCATAATTAATATGTACGTACCTCTTTCTGCCTTGGTATCGTCCATTTTTGACAATATATCTGAAAAATAAAATTAAAATAAATAAATAAAGGAATAAGTAAATATACAAATTAAACTTATTTTCATTATTTGTCACATGTTGAATGTCAGTCTGATCTAGGTCGTGCCTGTGCCCTAGTATATCACATAAAGACCCTCCGCAAAAAAGCTTCCGTGTGGTAATGATTGATGATGATTTTGTTTGTTGACCAGACTGAAAGAGCAAAGATTTTGTGTACGCCCATGGGCGTAGATAGTCTCGTCGTTGACTCAAACACATAAGTATGCTGTCCGCATGGAGCTAGCTTCGACTCTTAGCTACCCTTTAAGGTAACAGCAAAGACTCTGATCAGACTGGGTGGATATCTAGGCTGATCTGAGTCTTCACCAGGTGCACATACTATCTGTTGGTTTTGCCGTGTCAATTAGTCTTGGACCAAGGTGTCTTCATAACAAAAGGACCATGAGACCCTGTTGTCCTCTGAGACCCATTTCAATAACAGTGATAAGACTGGTTTAAAATGGATAAGTAACTAAATGCTAAGCTTTCTGGATTGCTGCAGGTTTACAAGAATCTTTCAAATTTTTCATGGAAAGAAAAAAGAAATTTCAAGTTTTCAAACCACCAAAGTTCTGCACTTTCTGGCACAAAAGAAAAAAGAAGTATTTTTGTTGAGGCTTAGTCTAACAACATTTCCGCTAAAGTTTGGTTTTACCAGGTATTTACTCATATTGCCTCAGCAGGGCAGATACAATGTTTTATACAGGAATGTATCAGACATCCTCCATCATACAAATGGTTTTGATGGTAGTTTCATGGTTGCCATTGAAACCGGATGCTGAGAATATAAGCCATAAGCTTGAAATGCTAATACTTTGTTAAATGTTCTCTGCAGATGTCTCTACAAAAACAGTTGTCTACTGAGGGACTGTTTTTTTGGCTTGTGGTTTCGGCCACAAGCCAGTATTCATGTCGTTTAGTGATACCGAGTTATTTTCGGAAGAAATGACGTCACGCTCATTCGGAAAATACCAGGAGGGTTGGCATATACTAAAATATGGAGTGGGGTCAACCTATGGAGTGGCGTGGTTTTTTGGAATGGTATTTTGGAGTATTCTGGACAAGAAACCATGCCTCACCATTTTCGGGCAATGACCAGTTGCAAAATGCAAAGGGGCATGTTCTAATTTCTCTCCTGGACTTGCCAGATTATGTGAAATAACATAATAGCTTGCTTGAAAGCATAATATTATGAACTAAGCTAGGCCAAGCCAAGTATACTTTGGGGAACAATAACTAAACATTATAGCCATACTGTATATTTATCCGAGTCAGCAGCATTAAGTCTTGGCAGTTTGAAAAAAAAACCCACTCCACTCCAAGGCTCCACTCCAAAGGTTGACTCCACTCTATATTTTAGTATATGCCGGACGATTTGTTCCAAACTTTTCGTACGTCATAAAATACATACAATTTCGCCTGCTACTTTGCCTCAGTGCATTTTTTATCCACACCCGACAACAGAAAATGTATAGGATCGCCAACATGGTAATGATCAGACTGCGCAAAATGCAGTCTGATAGGTACCTTTGTTGGTCGCATATGGCATAAAGCAGGATTCTTTTATGAATCGCCTATGGCATGTTTCGAGGGAGGTAATACTTATATAATTTGCAACAAGTCTTCGTTAATTTTGTATTACGCAGTAAACTAGTTTCTTAAAGGTAAAGATAATTTTTAAACAACATAATAAATATACAAATTTGAACGTAAATAATTACATGTCAGAGTGATAGCCAGCAGAATGTATATATTTTGAAAGCTTGACGTATTACTGTATATTGACCTTTCACTAATAAAAAATAAATAAATTAAATTAAAAAATTGGACTAAACTAAGTTTTGTAAGTGGCTGAACCAGCCCTTGGGGAACGTCGTTAGGAAACTGAACTGAAGTTCAACATACACGTTACCTCCTATCAACATATGCAGAATTACTGCGTCAACAATCTACATTACTTTATGGGCAAAAAATAACCATGTTAAGTCCTATTACATGGAGTAAAATATGATGAAACCTAGAGTTGAAGTCCATTTCCAATATTACATAAGGACATGCTATCTCTCGCCTGTTTGCGCATTGTCACAAAAACCACTCAACCAAAAAACGTTAAGTATACGACACCGGCACCGACGGTGATAATGCCGCAGACACAGGAACAGTAAAGTAATACACATGTATATCTACCTAGTTTCTGCTAGTAGCAGGCGAAACTTAAATATTATCTGAATAGAAAATAAATCCGAGCAGATCAGAAATCCATCATTATGATGCATGTTTGTCAAGAACCTGCCCACATGCTTATGACGTATACAATAGTAGCAGAAAGCCAATAAACTATAATCAGCTTCACAACACCGCATAACTCTATATTAGGCTACCTTTGCTAGTGTCGAGACTCCTGTATATGTGCACAGTTAGGCCTACTGGTCGCAGAAGCTAAATGTGACTGACTTTCACGGCGTATTGATGCTTTGCATCAATGTTTTCTTGTAACACTCTCTAATGTTGCCTTTTAATTTCACCTATACAAATGTACAGAGAAATATTTACACATGTCGACGATTTCCTTAGATGAACCTTTACTGGGCTGACGATGTACATACATCCATGAACACGCAGTCATGCAATGTTACGCTTAAGCGACGTCGCGGATTATTCGACGTCACGGATTATTCGATAAGTTGATTGGCCGACGTAACGTTTGATATACGTCATGTCATAGTGACGGCTGTTGAACGTCATTACCAAACACGTTGGTAAATAGCTGTTCTTCGTCCTTTCCTTGGCGTAAAATTAGCCAGAACTTCACAAATAAGTACCAAAATTGATGTGAAAACATAGTATAAATGTAAGAGATAAATTTCATTTTTCGGAAGTTCATGGAAGTATGAACGCAATGGGTTCCGTGCTTTGTTGTTCCCAAATGTTGTAAAGCAAGCAAGTTATTATCTCAAACAATAGTAGCATGCATTTTCTTCTCAGAGTGTCAAAATTTCCTTCTAGTCACTGTCACTGATGCTACTAAAACCAAAAATATAGTTCAGTGAATATATATTTGTTGTCTTCTTTTAATGCCAAGTTCAGATGTGCCAAGATTCCACAGACACAGGTTTGAAACAGTCTTCCCTAAAATATTGATTCAAACTAAATGTGACTTAGCAGCCATATAGAACAGACTTGAAATAGGTCCATATAGTAAATTTCCTTGAGACATGCCTAACGGCTTAAACGTTGGAAAACTCTGTGTGTGTGTGTGTGTGTGTGTGCGTGTGTGTGCGTACGTGTGTGTGTGTATGTGTTTGTGTGATTTGTCGCTTAACGTCCACGGTAAACAGCAATGGTCAATTCGGGACGGTCAGTTAACCTAACCACACTATTCCTGGGCAGGCTTAGACCTCCTAAGCTGTTAACCAGTACTAAGACCGGGTTTCGAACCCAGGGCCTCTGACTTATGACTCAAGTGCCCTACCGATTGCGTAACACGGCCCGTGTGTGTGTGTTTGAATATTTCCTCAATCTGTTTTTCAAATAAAGTCTACACTTGTTTTTACCTCACACCTGTAGATAATGCCACCATTCAAGAAGTTAAGAAATTTTACTTTGCTAAATAAAAATTAGCAACAGAAAGTGCACTAACAACTGGGTTTACTTGAATAAACAACTCATGAACATTTCACTGGCTTAGCTGGACAAGCCTTCCTTTTAAAAGGAAATTTTATATGATTTATTTTTTCAGTATCTGTAAACTCCAAAAAATTGACATAGGCAGTTTACGACAGGTAACAGACATCCCTCTCCAAACCACACCTACCGACGTAATCCTAAAGACATAGAAACCACATGGATAACTTTCCACGCCACTGTTTAAAAATCGATAATCGATATTCGCGAATCGAGCAGGTTATGAAATACGCTACGAGATATGGGCAAATCATCTTTTCCTTCTTATTTTATTTTTCCTTATATTCAAATCTATTTTTTCCGTGTTCATTTCGAAAACCGCATTAAATTGCGAACAGCCTGATATAATTTTTGAAAAGATTGTATAAAAAATACCGCGGTCATTTTTGAGTTTAAGTTGACTACCCTCAAATGTATAGAATATATAGTACATGTAAATCATGACTTTTTTACCGCGTTGATCAAAGTTTTTACCCGCATATGTCTCTTTTTTTCATTAAATGATAATTTTCCGTGATCATTCCGAAAACTACAATTATTCAGCATTTCACTGATACAATTTTCATTGAAATAGGAAGTAAAACAGTGCGGTCATTTTTACATTTTCGATCAGCACCCTTATTTTCTATGCTGGCCGAAAATATCCAACAGAATTCACACATTACTCCAGGTGGCGTAGAAAGTTGCGGACGCAAGCTACTGGTAAGAAAACAACAATGAACACAGACGTCTCCTACCGAGGCACGCCAGCTCCCTCGGCTCGCGAAAACGGGACGTTTTCTTCATAATTCAAACCTGTAAACAGTACTGAAAGCTGCGTGGAAAGTTCTTACCACGCTTTTCGTATTGTACGCAGGTTAAAATTTCAGTAACTGTAAGAACTGTTTACGCAGCTGTACCGATTTGAATTATAATTACTGCAAATATTACCTACGCAGCTTTGCTGCAGATTATTAATATTCGGTTATAAGGCGGGAGTTGACCCTTCCAAATTACCGCCAGTATGCAAATCAGTCTTGTTTAATTCAGCTACAAAATGGGGTTTGTCTTCCAAAACAATCCCAAAAATCTAGATCCGTCTTATGACGGATCTAGATTTTTGGAATTGGGTTGGAAATGAAAAGTAAAAAGATAGGCAGCCCTAAAAACCAATAGGGAAAGAAACACACACACACGCACGGAAAATTGACACACAAGTTCACGAAATACACGCACGGTAAACCGAATGAGCAGCTCTCCCAAACAGGTGGTCATTCAGCTACCCTAAAAAAAAAAAAAAAAAAAATCTTCTTTTATCTTTTTTATTTTTAACTTACAAAACAAATCGAAACAAAACAAAAGTCAGATTGGGTAGCAAAACAGGTGACCAAACTGCCAACATAGCACATTGTAACATCAAGGAACCACAAAAGAAGTACCGCCTTGGAACGGTCAGCAAAAGATTACTGGGGGCTTTAACATGTTTTACTGGGCCCAAACCTCGCCCTCTGCTTCTGTAGTTCGAAACATTTGGTTAGTCGTTTGGTCCGCATGAAGGTTTCCTAACCTATCATCGGAAACAAACAAATCACGTATAAGACTTGTGATGAATCAGAGATGAGGACTCGACGGAAATAACGTATTGCGACACCAGAGAGACCCCTGGGAAGTCAAACAACACCACTGAAATACCGGAGCAAAAGTAAACCCCATCTTTTATCTAAGAAATAGGTATTTCTTACAAGTATATGTATGCTATTTCAGTAAATTATCGTGGGTTTTGAAGACGAGGAGGTGTTTATTTTCGTATTATACAGACTTATTAATTAAAGCATCATAAGATGTTTGAAATGGAGGCTACTGACCTATGGCTTCTTTCTTCGTTAGTGCATCCGTTCTGAAAAGAAATAATACGGTTGTTAGTTTGTTTCCAGCAGCTATTCGTCATTTCTTTCAATCAACATCATTTGAGCCGCGACACGACAAAACCATCAATGTGGTTGTGCGCCCAGCGCAGACTCAGATCAACCTGGGCATCCATCCAGTCTGCTCAGACTCTTCTCTAAGCGCTTAAAAGGTAGCTATGGGTCTAAGCTACATCCATGCGGACAGCGAAGACTCTGATCAGACTGGGCGGATGCCCAGGCTGATCTGAGTCTGCGCTGGGCGCACAACCACATTGTTGGTTTTGTCGTGTCGCGGCTCATTTATTCTTTCATATTGCTCTGATCAAGTGACAATGAAATCAGTCAGTAATGAAATTAGATAAATATTATTTTGCAAGACCCAGACAATCAAAACAAAACAGAGGCTGCAAGGGTAACAGGTACTTTGTATCAAGAAAACTACTTAAAAGCCCAATTGCTCTATCAGCATAGAATATTTTATCGTGCGGTAACGCTGCAAGATTCTCACTACCGTTTCGTCATTGTATATCGTGATTGTCCGGCTTTAAAACTTAAAACGTCGTTGAGTTTCACATCAAAACGATTTGAAACAATATCTTTGTCATTTTAGTTGGCAACTTAAATTACCTACTTTGATTTCACAAATTTCAAGTAAAAATACAAGGTACAAGTGTTTAATAGATGGTAAAAATACAATGTAAGGCAAGGATCCCATTGATTGTCTCGCTTCTGTGTAATTACATTGCTCAAAGGGGAACCAGAAATGAAGACTGTACTTGTCATTTTTTCTCTCAAAATACCTTGTTCCTTCTTTTTGCCAGTTATATGACATAATAAAAGCACATCGACCGACATATTATCATTAATGATCTGTACTTTGACGATTTTTACCACTGATAGGACAATGGGGACTTTAATACGACATTTTTCCAACGTGAGTCTGGAATTGTTGGTTGGTTGTTTGGGGTTTAACGGTTCTTTGAGACAGTGTTCAGTCTACCTAAAGCCGTCTCCCAGACAGAGGGAGAAAGAAAAGAGAAATGACGGAGGAGAGAAAAAATGTGCAAATAACCCAAATAGGACCTACTGCAAGCACCAATGTAAAATACGAATAAGCAAATCTAGCGGTTATGTCCGTCACTGTAGTTTTACGTTGGTAAAGTTTCACTGAAATCGAGCAAAATCGTAAGGGGTTTGGGGTGGAGGGGGTCCATAATGTGTACTTTTTCTAGTTTGTGAGAATACATGGTCACATTTGTGATCCATCATCATTTTAGCTGTTTATATTTTTTACTTGTGTACTTTTTCTAGTTTGTGAGAATACATGGTCACATTTGTGATCCATCATCATTTTAGCTGTTTATATTTTATACTTGTGTACTTTTTCTAGTTTGTGAGAATACATGGCCAGATTTGTGATCCATCATCATTTTAACTGTTTATATTTTATGCTTGTGTACTTTTTCTAGTTTGTGGGAATACATGGTCTCATTTCTGACCCATCATCATTTATCTATTATCATTATTATTATTATTACTTTGCCAACGCTAGCTAGAAATGATAAAATAAAATTAACATTTTTTTCTAAATCCTTAAAGTCTCCACAGTCCTATCAGTGGTAAAAATCGCCAAAATACAAATCATTATGAAACCTGTACAGCCTTTAGAATTAATGAAAATATTACGGTTGATGTGGGTTTTCATGTCATATAACTGGCAAAAAAGAAGGAACAAGGTATTTTGGAAAAATGATAAGTCTGTCCATAAAAATACGGTCTTCGTCTCTGGTTCCCCGGTAAGCACTGAAATAATGCAACAGCGGCACAATCAATGGGATCCTTGCTTAACATATTTGTGCATTGTATTTTTATCAACTGTTAAACGCCTGTACCTTGTATTTTTATCTCCTGCACCTTGTGTTTTTACCACGAAATAAAGCTTGTGAAATCGAAAGTAGGTCATTTTTTGGCAACTAAAATGACCAAGTTGTTTTTTCAAATCTATTTTATGGCAAATTCAAGGACGTTTTGATTTTTCAAAGCCGGCTAATCACCATAATAATCAATGGCGAAACTGTAGTGAGAAGTTTGCAGCGATACCTCACGATAAAATAGTTCATGCTGATAGAGCTACGGGGCCTTTAAATAGCTAATTCGCCGTCAGAAATGTAATAGAATACATAATATGTATTTCTAATACGTACATATATCTGAAGTCTATAGTGTTCACGAGCTGCACCGAATCCTGGAAATAAAACAAACTATTACAACCCCCTTTCATAAAATATACTTCACACAATGCCTTTTTTAGCCCCCAAAAATCTTATTCAATCTGTAACTATATTTTTGGGGTCCTCGTAATGCACAATTTCAGTTGCCTTTTAGAACGTTTAACGAATTCTACGGATTTCTCGTAGAAATTCCAGAAACCAACGATTTTGACTGAAAATCAAATATTTCGCCAAAAAAATCAGTATGACATCACTTTGCAGAGCGACAACACACATAACCTTCAATATTTCCTTCTTACAAATCAGTCAACACATTTTTTTCCAATGATGGTCCATATTTTCGTCTCAAAATCAAGCTCATCTCCCCAACAACATGTATAAACAAAAGTTCATCTTTTTTTCATAGGCGAGTAACAACAAAAAGAAAAAGGTATTCATTTAGTCTGATTAAATGTCTTTTTTTCCTTTGATTCTCATTTTGCTTTGATTTGCTTCATAAACAAAACATCGGCAGCATATATCTTATAGAGTTTTCGTGACGCCTATCATCAAGTATAATGCTGGAAATAGCTATGAAAGCTAATTATCTATATATAAAAACATCAGCACAATACCACGTGAAACGATACATGTACATCAAAACATGCTGTATATTTACTATGGCTTCCAGGACATGACCACTATAAGCTTCTATCTTATTGTTAGATCTTGATACTGTAGTTGTACATTCTACATGTGAACTGATTGATGATAATGATAAAAAATAATAACTAACGTTTGAAGCAAGCTACACGGTGTAGCTTGCTTCAAACAATAGTTATCATTTTTTTTTGTAACACCTACTGTTTGGCATGGACACGTATGGTCATCGATCTCATCACCCTCGGGCAGTAACACTGTGTGTGTGACACTAGACAGTATTTCCAGTTGAATGCTACTACCACTGTCTACAGGATACATAATTTTAACACTCATCGTCAAACTGCAACTTACATGCATTTTAGAAGACGAGAGAGTTGTATTTTTGTATCTGCTTTGCGATGGATGGAGGACTTGCGATTTTACGTCCTTTTCAATAGTATTTCAGTCATATCAGGACGAAGGGGGAATGAAACTGAAAGGTTGTGTGCAATGAAGCCCCATTTACGATTGAAAAGATTTCCGCCTCCGGGACTCGATCTCAGGACTGTTAGATCAGCAGGCCAGCGCTTAACCTACTGAGCTACCGGGGCTCCCTAGCTGCTTTGTTTATTTTATTTTATTCTTTTTGATGCTCTTTGGCTTACAGTAGGCTCACAATCCTCCAAATAGTTTCATTTTAATTGTAAATTTCAACTCACAGGGTTCCCGCATCGGGGATTGCTTTGTTCATTTCAGGTTTTTGGCATCTCTTATTGTTATGAGCATTTTTATGTTAATATCTTCGGTCGTTGTTTCTATTCTATTTTCATTGATTATGATTTAAAACTTGTACCTCTGAAGAAACCGAAAGCCGAATTCGGACAGGTAAAAACACACATAAAAACACACACACACACACAAAAACAACAACAACAAAAAACAAAATAAAAAACAATAAATTATGCACGTTTTAATAGTTATACATGTATCTACATTTATGCTCAATTTCAAATCATTTTAGCAACCCGAGTAGATCCAATGCTACCAAAGTATTTGTTGGATGTAGATTTAGACAATTTACCGTGATCTGCGAGGATTTGAACCTATGCCGGCTACGACCACTGTCCCTAGCTACACTGATCTTAACGACTGTACCACTATGCTTCTCAAACATAGTACAACATTAGCACGTTTTCTTTGCAAGCGCCGTCGGGTATGGTTACTACGCTTTGCTGTGCGAACACAATCAAGACTGAGCCGCAACACCAGAAAACCAACAAAGTGGCGTGTGCGCCCAGCGCAGACCCAGATCAGCCTGGGCATCCACCCAGTCTGATCAGAGTCACCGCTGTCCGCATGGAAGTAGCTTAGACCCTTACCTATCCTTTAAGCATTTAGCAAAGAGTCTGAACATACTGAGCGGATGCCCAGGCTGATCTGAGTCTGCGCTGGGCGCACGACCACTTTGTTGGTTTTCTCGTGTCGCGGCTCCAGTGTTTACAACTTGAAAGCCAGCCTTTGTAACCTTTGAGACCGCGACCACCTCCAGGAATGAAAACAAAGTTACAATAAGAATAGAAATTCTATCAGGTTATTCACTCACCATATCAACCAACAGTTTCCATAAAGGCTGAAAAAAAGAAGAAGAAGAGATAACAGTTAAAAAGACAGATTTTATAGAAATGCCCTATATGTAGGGGTATATATAGAGAATACCACGTCAGTGTCTTTTGATATGAAGTTTATCAGGTGAGACTAGAAACAGCGTTGGAATGGCGAGGCTTGCCGAGCCAGTCCGACGTGATTCGACACTGTCATGGTTTTCTATTTATCATGCAGCGTTAGACGATTTTACGACGTAAAAAGAGTCAAACAAATGAAAAGCAAACGCAGTTTTGTCCGAACTCGTTGACGTCACGAATGCGTTGTTACGTAAGTCGGTGACATCATTTAATCAACAGAACGTTGGTATCACGGCCAACGTCAGTATGTAGCAATCGTCTTCAGAGATTGCTTCTTAGGGCATCGCGTGATAACATTGGCGCAAGCGCAGTTCTAAAGTGACATGATATCACATCATGTTATCATAACCATGTTATCAGGTGATTTTTGCAGCACATGCATGATAAACCAAAATATAATTGCTTGCCTAAAAGCAACAAATTGAAGGCAAAGACTAAGTAGAGTGTTTGATGTGTCACATTGTTTGTAAACTGTGACGCAGCTGGAAACTCTGAAATGACTTTTTTTGTTTTTCCTTTTTTTCTTCTTTTTAGAATAAGTTTATGCTTCAATGACAAAAATGCCACCATCGAATGGACAAACTTCCCAGCAGGCATATGACGTCTTATTGACGTCGCACTAGAGTTAATGCGACGTAATAACGTCGCATCGATGTCAGTACGACGCCATGTGCACGCTGGGCAATTGTGACTGGAAGAAGAACTGTACAAGCAATATGCTTGCGTTCCAAACCCTAACCTTTATTTAAACTAAATTAAACGTGAAAAGATTTGTGTTGAAAAGCATTTGCGAAGAGCGACTATTCAGGTCAGCATAAGCATCAGCGCAGATCGAGCAGAGTCTCTTTCGTTCACAATAATCGATATACTGTTGTTAATCGTAACGGCAGAGGAAGACAATGTCATAACCGACCACACAGACACACAGATAGACCCAGAAACACACAAGAAAGTGCAATCTTTATAAGGTAGGTTTGTTTGAAATTCTTGAAACAAACACTTACTTGAGTTCACTTAGTTGAGTTCACTCTGTTGAGTATATATTAATACACACACACACACACACACAGAGACAGAGAGAGAGAGAGAGAGAGAGAGAGAGAGAAAGAGACAGAGAAGAAAGTGCAATCTTATAATGTAGTTTTGTTTGAAATTCTTGAAACATACACTTAGTTGAGTTCACTTAGTTGAGTTCAGTTTGTTGAGTATATAATAGAACATTACGCTTAGTTTAAACATACTAGTATTTATTGTATCATAAACTGTACATGATTACAATATAAACATTACGCTTGGGAAGCCATATTGGCTACTCACTTTTCCTTCCATCTTTGCCCAGATATCCCATAAAGCATTGACAATGGCTGCAGTCGCCAGATGCTGCACTCCTTTCTCAGGACCAATCTAAAGATAAACAGCGTACATGTATGAGTAAAAACCATAAACTATTGACGCAAGCGTCCCAGTTTAATGCGATGCCATCCTTTAAGCCCTCGTCAGTTGGTTTAAGGTGCTTGGGTATACCTTCAAAGGAAGCAGATGTATCATTTTCTTATTTTGCCTCCCTTCGCGATAGAAGTCAACTGATAAAGGAAAGAATTTGGGAGCAAATTTCGCCCTTTAAGAGTTGACTTCATTTAATAAAGGCTTCAGCTTCCAGGGAAGCAAACAGGAAGTCACGAATGGTGTTCTCCCTTATAAACAACGGCGGAAAAATGAAAATATGCCCATTGATCTTAATGAAATATTTAAGGATAGTAATCTATATATCTATCATTCTACCAGCTGTGGAAAACAATGAAAATGTATTTGCAAGGTTTTAGGACGATCTGTTGTATTTACAGCGCTAAATTCAGATTTATTCAGTACTCTTCACCACCTTGCAGGCCCCTATGCTCTTCCAGTGGTGAAAGCATGTAAATGTGGACAACATTAACGGCGGTATTACCGTCACGTTTGATGACAAGATCTCGGTTGGTGTGCGTTTACTGTGTCATATTGTCAAATTTCTAGCAAAAAAGAGGGAGAACATGTCTCTAATTACCACAAAATACTCGTTTTTTCTGGTTCCTCATGCAGCAATGAAATATACATAAAAACAAGATTACATTGAATCCTCGTCCTTTACATGACATTCTTACCATAAAATAAAGTACATATAAAGGCAGTGATCAGAAACCGACGCATTCGACTTCCACATCCTGCCAAAACACAAAATACGAGCAAAGCAAGCCAAACAAAAAGCCAAGTAGTAACCTCTTTTCCAGCAGATGGCAAAGAGGCTTTCGAACATAATATATAAACAGTCAAGGATTAAGAAATCCGACAAAGACAATAATACCCATTCACACCAAAAACACCGGCTTGGAACAGTCAGTAATAAACTACTAGGCGGCTTGAATCGGTCTTATTTACGCAAAACCTTCGCCCCGGAGTCTGTTGTGTTTCATAAACATAAAAGTTATTCGGTCCGTGTCAAGGACCTTCGACCCATCAATAGATCAAAACGGCAAACACATAAATCATAAATAAATAAGATCAGAACTCGACAGCAAGAAGAACTCTCAAACGCCAGAGCAAAAGAGGTCCAATAGTTGCATTCCTAATCTTTTTTCAAACATATTTTATTGCCAAATAATCTATAGAGCAACAAGGTTAGACCTACAGAAAATGGCTCCAACAAAAACTGGTCATCAAGCCTTAAAGGAAAACACTCACTTAAATATGAACAGACTTCAAATCATAGATCTTGATTAGCAATTTAATTTGGTGAAAATTTCATGAAAATCGGACTGAAATTAAGAAAGATATGAAAATTTAAAAAAATCAAAATGGCGGTCTCGGAGGCCGCCATTTTGGAAGTTCCTGTCACGTGATAAATATTCAAATCTAGAATAAGAGCATAAATTGCTTACTTTTACAGTATTATTTAGTTTTTATTGTTTCTTAATGAAGTAAAATATAGGTTTTTGTATTTCATCTATCTACAGTTTGTTTCAAACTAAAGTTATTTAGGATTTTCATTTCTGACTGTGAGTTTATGACGTCATTAACTCACAGATTTGCTGGTTCCCAGCTCAACATTTTAATATCTTTGAACTGTCATATCTTTTTTTTTTATCTTAAGTCCGATTTTCATGAAAGTTTCGGCAAATTTCATGTTTTATTATAATCTTTAATTTGAGTCCAACATGCAATTTAGTGAGTGTTTTCCTTTAACCAACACTCCTCAACCAGCTAGGTTGAAAGATTTAAGGACAAAGCCATCATTAAGTTTGAGGGCAGCAAATTTTCCATGATTAGGATGACCATTTAGCATGAAGTGTATATGACGAGAGATTATACTCCTAAATCGATCAGAAAACCCAACGCTTTTTGTTGTTCACTAAGTCATCGTAAAATTCAGGTTTCATCGCTGGTCCTGAAGAGACTCAATTAAACCGAGTCTGTTTTTGTTTCTTTGTTGTATTCCTTGCTCTCAAAGGTTTAACAATTCAGAATTTAAAGTTCTGGAAGACGGTCAGTTAAGCTGGCAACTTAAACTTCTTAAATGATTTTCCCAACGCTTTTTATGAAAAAAGATCATGATCTTTCAGAAAAAAAAGCCTGTAGTGAAAAGTTTGCAGTGGTACAAATATCTTGCGATGAAATAAAACACGTATGTCCACTGAGAGAGCAATAGGACTTTTAGATACATGTAGGGGCTTGCACTAGGTGCGGGTTGAGTAGTTCTACTTTTTATTTTGTTTTATTATATTTGTTTTTCATTTTTATCTTTTTCCTTCTCACGGCTCAGTATCGACTAAAATATTATCTCAAAGTATTTTTAAACCCAAAGCAATATAGAAATCGCTTCAAATTAAGGTACGTATGTCCTTTTCCACAATATCCCTTGCCAATGACAGAAAGTAAATGGGCCGCGACACGTCCACCACGCAAAGACTCAGATCAGCCTAAGCAGCCAACCAGTCTGATCAGAGTATTTGCTGTTTGCCAGCTTAGACCTTTTAGCTACCTTTTAAGCACACAGCGAAGATGATCTGACTGAGGGCGGGCGGATTGCCGGATGCCCAGGCTGATCTGAGTCTTCGCCTGGCGCGCATGCTATCTTGCTTTTTCTCGTGTCGCGTCTCAAATAGGCAATGATAAACTTGCAGAAATAGTTCTTAACTCTTTCAGCACCCAAAAAGCAGACGACAAAATTCACGTCTGCAAAGATTTAAAAAAAAATGCCTCGTTCAAGACATTTCATATTGAGAATTCAAAGATTAGAGGGCAAACAGTGTAGATCTAGATGAGGCGGTTCATGATGAGCCGACTCATCAGGATCTACGCTATGTGCAAATTTTGCTGATTTCGTCACTGGGGCTTAAGGAGTTAACCTCTGAACAATGCTGTCTTTTAACAATGCCATCTGATATCAGTAACAAAGTAGATACAAATTACAGATACGGAGAATTAAAAGCAACGGAAGTATTATTACAACCTTTATATTGAGTCTAATTCAGATTAATAAGTTGCTTAGCAGAATGTTGTTCTGTTTTAAAAGTTTCCATAGTCCTCGCGGTGGTGGAGGCGTATAAATTCAAATCACTAAAAAGTGGAGTGTTCCTTCACAGTTGGTGATAAAATGTAAGATGATGTGCAAACATCGAGTCATACAACTGGCAAAAGCACAAGGAACATGTTTTTGGAAAATGGTGAGTCCTACACAATATAGCAGTTTTTCTGAGTTTCCGTCAAGCAATGCAATATAAACAAAAGTGAAGCAATAAATGAATACCTAGGCCTTAGCACTGTAATTTTACCATATACGAGGATCCTGATAAAAGTTCTGTCACTAATGGGATTCCGTAGCTTTCTATCGGACATATGTTAAAGTCTCCGTAGTCCTATCATTTTATCGTGGGGTATCGTTGCAAGCTTCTCACTAAAGTTTCTTCATTGTTTATGATCGTGATTGGTCGGCTTTGCAAAATTAAAATGTCTCTGAGTTTCTCATAACTAGAAGGTTGTCCAGGGACAACTGGTCGAGCCCGCTGTTTGCTTTAGTGACCTATAAGTATGTCAAGACTAAGTAACTGCTTCACTCTAGAAAGAAGCCAGACAACATCATGCTCAGCATATTTCTTCTTTTCTTTCAAATTTTCACAAAGAAAAATAAGTAGAAGTGATGACCCAGACAAGCTCAATTTATGACAATCACAATATCTTACCTTCAAGTGTGACTTTGACCTTGGACCTACCCAAACATATATGTCACTTGACACTTCCACTCATCAAGAAGAACAATTGTGCCAAATTATTTTGAAATCCATCCGTAAATGTAGAAGAAATGGCTCGGACAAACTCAATTTATGACCATTTTATCATTTGACCTTCAAGCGTGACCTTGACTTTGGACCTACTTGAACAAATGTTCCAAATGGCACTTCTACTCATCAAGGAGACCAATTGTGACAAATTATTTTGAAATCCATTTGTAAATGTTGAAGTTATGGCTCGGACAAGCTCAAATTATGGCCATTTTATCATTTGACCTTCAAGCGTGACCTTGTCCTTGGACCTACCTGAAAAAATGTCCAAATGGCACTTCTACTCATCAAGGAGAACAATTGTTCCAAATAATTTTGAAATCCATCCATAAATGTAGAAGTTATGGCTCGGACAAGCTAAGTTTATGGCCATTTTATCATTTGACCCTCAAGTGTGGCCTTGACCTTGGACCTACCTGAACGAATGTTTCAAACGGCACTTCTACTCATCAAGGAGAACTACTGTGCCAAATTATTTTGAAATCCATCCGTAAAATGTAGAAGTTATGGCCCGGACAAATCCGGACGGACGCGCGCACGCATGTACTAACGCAAGGACATACACCTAACTGAAGTTGTAACAACTGTGTCTCGCTAACCGCAAGCGGGCTCGACAAAAATGATTTGAAAATATCTAGGTCATTTTAGTTTGCAACTTAAATGACCTACTTTCGGTTTCACAAATTTCATTATATGGTAAAAAATACAAGATACGAAAGATAACAATACAAGGTACAGGAGGAAAAAAATACAATGTACAGTCATTTAATAGTTGATAAAACTACGATGTAAAGCAAGCATCTCATTCCTTGTCTCGCTGTTGTGTGAGTTAATTGCCCAAAGGGGAACCAGAAACGAAACCGTATTTTTACGAAGAGACTTGACATTTTTTCATAATACCCTATTCCTTCTTTTTTTAGCCAGTTATAAGACACAAAAAGCACAACATCCGACATATTATCAGCAATTCTGAAGGCTGTACCAATTTTATAAGGATTTGTGCTTTGACGATTTTTACCACTGATAGGACTATGAAGACTTTAAATATAATTCAAAGAACGAGTTGCTTCCCAAGAGAGTGTTCCAATTTACCTATATTACGGTTAAAATATCTTTAATGATTTATTTATTTACTTATTATCATAATTATGCCAAGGCATTCTAAAGCATGACTCTCATTAGAACCGCCTCATGGACAAGAATATTTTTAATGAAGATTATCTAAAACTCAATGTGGCCAAGTATGTTTACAACATTCAAAAGGTTGATTTTAATGTCTTGAAAAGCAGTAGTCCCTCATCTATGTCATTTGTACGATTAAGCCATTTACCACGACACTCCCCTGTCTTGGAGGGAGTATATAGAGAAAGGAAATCAAGAATAATGATGCTAATTAAATGAAATCTATATGAGTGTGTCACACCATTGATAAAAATAACTGATATAATGATGGTTAACCTATCGGAAATAATTTTCAGGTGCTAATGAAATGCGTATGATCAAGCAACAAATGATGCCAAGTTAATATAGTTTTAATTCATAAGTTTAAAGCAGTGAACGTGTTTGAGTGCATTGAATAAGATAAACAGCAAAGCAAATAAACAAAAAATATATAGATAAAGGTTTCCCATAGCCTAGTAGACATAAGGGTAGTGGGGGTTAGAGGCCCACTGTGTCTTGGGCACAGCATATGAAAGGCGGAGGCCATCCCTCTCCTTTCGTTGCCTTATCCTTCCCTGATTTGAAGCAGGGACCCATTTACTGTTTGGTTGACAGAGTTTTCCAGTCGTCGGAGGGCGAAACTCTGGCGCGATCTCACGATCTTCCACCATAACCGAGCGTCACTAACCACTCGACTACGGCGCCTCTCTATATATACGAGGGTCATCTAATAAATAGTGAGAGTTGTTTAATATTTTTTTTTGACTTGATGCACGTAGCGTCATGAAACTTCATATAATTGAAGTTTAATCCTTCTCGCGATTTAGCACAGTTTGCAGATGGGTGCGAAAATTCAATAACGGTAGATCCGAGGCATCGCAAAAGTACTCCTCTGGTAGGCTAATTTCGGTCACAAATGAAGAAAACACAGATTGTAGCTCAGATTCTTAAAAACGATAGACGATTCACTTGTGAAGAGATTGCCCATGGAACTGGTATAAGTCGTAGCTCCGTTCACACTATTTTGACTGAGCGGCTAGGCATGAGAAAGACAGCGGCTAGGTGGGTCTCGCACTTTTTGTCAAAAACTGAAAAACAACAACGGGTCTGAACATTTACACAGATACATGTATATGATCGAGAGTGAAAACATGTTGAATCGTTTTGTAGCAATAGACGAAACTTGGATTAGGTCCTTTGACCGCAGTTTAAGCGTCTAAGTGCCGAATTGCATACTCCAAATTCACCAAGACCGGTAAAATATTTATCAGATGACCCTCGTAAATAAAGATGAATATAAATCAAAATAATAATCACAATATCACAATATATTAATTAATAATGGTACTACAAATTAAAAATAGTCCATTTCAATACTCGTTAAAGCAGACTAAGAGGAATCTGAATTAAAAAAAAAAAAAAAAAAAAAAAAGAATTTCTATTAAAATGCAAATTGGAGTAGGTTGTTCCTATTTATAAATAAAATAGTTTCATTCACTCACATAACAGTATAATTCAGTAATTTGCGATTTGCGAACTCAAAGGAGATTTAAATAATAATAAAACAAAAAAAAATGATAAAAGGTCATTAGAGAAATTAGGAGAACTTGTTTATAGTACAAATGTATGTTTTGGAGATATCAAGAGTTGAAGAACTACAAACAAGTACAGTCAACTCCCGATATCTGAAAGTCGAAGTTCATCCAAAGTACTCATATCTAAAAGTAAATTTTCTGGTCCCAGAAAATTCACTCAAGTTGAGATATCAGTAGCTTAAAGTCTCCATAGTCCTATCAGTGAAAAAAACGCCAAAACACAAATCATTACGAAAACCCTTTCAACCTTCACGTTTGGTGATAAAATGTAGATTGATCAATGTGCATAAATTGGTCCAGTAGCTGGCAAAAAGTATGGAAAACAGGTTTTTGAAAAAAATACAAATCGCTCAACAAAATATGATTTTCCTTGTCTGGTTTCCAGTTGAGTGATGCAAGATAAACAAAAGCGCCACAGTGAATGAGGCCTCTCCATTGTTCATTGTATTTTTACCATTTTATTCAAGGGCATGAAGTCGAAAGTAGGTCATTTTAGTTGCCAACTAAAATGACCCAATTAAGTTTTCAAACCCTTTTTATGTGAAACTCATGGATGTTTTATTTGTTTTTGGTCGGCCGATCGCGATCATTTACAATGAAGAGACTATGGTGAGAAGCTTGCAGCGATACCTCTTGATGAAAATTTTCATGTTTATAGAGCAACAAGGCCTTTAAGATAACATGAATTGAAATGTAAATAGTAATAGGAAATGTGTCCAAATTATATCCCTGGATGCTTTTTGTACTTTAACATATCAAGGTTCGAGACATCTGTAGTTGACTGTTAATTCTTGGAAAGGTCAGACCTTTCCACTGTGTTCACTTTACAAGCAGGGTATTTTATTCTGGTTCTGCATTTATTACTCCATAATCTGTCATCGTCGACATAGAAAAAATCCATTAAGCGATGCCCAGTCCAAAATCACAGAGCTTGTTAAGGTACGGTAGGTAACGATATTTATTGCAAATTTTTACTGTCTTAAACAACGTGCGGCGTATTATTTTTTGTTGAGCATTGCACATTTTATCAAGCAACGAATGCACTATTTATTATTATTATTATTTTTTTGTAAAAATGAATTGTCCTACTACATCTTATTTGCAAACTAAATCTAGACACAAGCATTTCATTCTCAAATAGGTATTAAACAACCAATAACGTTAAAGATGATGCGCAGTACATTACTAAACACTAAGATTTGAAGCTGGGTTTAACCTTTTTCTCTTTTTCAAGTTTTATGCATTATTCATGTTTGCAAATAAGAATGTTTCACCTGATCTTATAAGTAAGCTAAACTGAAATCCCTTCTCTGTAGCCAATGACATGCAACAGCCATGTAAGAAAAGGTAAATTTTTATACCTCAGCACACACATGTGCTTGTTTTTTTATAGCTCCCTTCTTTTGCAGGGACATGTAACACAGCATATGTTAGTTATTACCACCCCTTATGGACCCAGCGGGCTAGAAGACTTATAGAGGCCCGGGCATGGAGGTAGTGGCGTCTTATTTCCTTCCAGCAAGTCATTGACTTGCTCACTGCCTATAATATAAACGACAAGACTCACAGAGCCAAAATAGTTGGGCCTATCACTAACCCACAAGGCCCCGCTTAATCCATCTGTTTTACCAAGTTAAGCAGGGCTCGCTCGGGTATTACCGGTAACACCTGACTCAGATTCGAGTTCTATCCTGGCCGTAGACTTCTCTACGAAGACTTCCGCCCAATGATGCTGTGGTCACTGGTTTTGTTTATTCTTTAACCGATCCTTTTTGAGGAAATTGAGATTGCAGTAGCAGCACTGCAAAAGGGGAAGTCTGCCGGAATTGATAATATGTTCCAGCTGGTGGGGAGACCATGACTGATGTTTTAACAGAGATTTGTTACAAAATCTGGAGAACAAGACAATGGCCTACCCCATGAGCTCAGTCACTGTTTATTAATCTCCTAAATAGGGCAACCTACAGCTCTGCCAGAACTACAGAACCATCAGCCTCATCAGTCATTCGAGCAAAGTCATGCTGAAAGCCCTTTGAACAGGCTTAAACCCCAAGACAAACAGATAATCGCTGAAGAACAGGATGGGTTCAGAGCCGAAAGGAGCACCACAGAATAGATCTTTAACTTCAGTATCCTGTGTGAAAAGTACCTCCAGCATCAGCAAAACCAATACCATATCTTCATTGATTAAAAAATCCTTCGACATGCGGTATGGGCCACTATGCGGAAGTACAATACATATCAGTGCAAATCTAGTTCCTACCGTTGAGCAGCTCTACGAAAAGGCTATAAGTGCAACCCCGATAAATGGCAGTACGGGAGAATGGTTCATAAAAAACAGTTTAAGTTAGGCAAGGATGTCTCCTATCACCCACTCTCTTCAGCATAAGGTATAAGATGGAGATAGTGCTGAGGAGACAAAACTAATTACAAACTGCGCCAATGGCATCCGGAAGGTGGTCAAGGTAAAAAGACAGAAGCTGTGTACCGTAACAAGCTTCAAATACCTTGAAGCAGTTGTCTCAGATGATGTCTCAAAACCGAAGGTTCTCTCTGGGACTGCACAAGCCACCGCATTTTATACTTTTTTTTATCAAGGGTGGAAATGGTGCGTTCCCTTGTCATTTCCGTTTTTCTGTGAATCGTGGACCTTGAGGGCAGAATTAGAGGAAAGAATGCAGGCCTTTGAGATGAGATACTACCGAAGGTTACTGAACATTTTGTACAAGAACCACATAACCAATGAGGCAGTTCGCAGAAAGATCCAAGCAGCCATAAGGGAATAAGATGAACTCCTGACCAGGTTAAAGAAACCTAAACTTTAGGTGGTTTGGCCACATCTCAAGGTCTTCTGGTTTAGCAAAGACGATTCTACAGGAGGCAGTGAAAGGACAAAGAAGAAGAGGTAGACAGAAGTAGCGTTGGGAAGACAATATTAAACATGGGACGGGGTCAGATTTTGTCAGTTCAACTAGAGAAGCTGAAAACAGGACAAGGCGAAAAGAGATTGTTGCGAAGTCACCTGTGGTGCCCAAACGACCTTGCAAGGTTAATGGATAAAACAGAATAGAATAGTTGTAGTCCGCATTTGTATTAGCGGTACGTATGCAAGTTTTAGAAACCTAAACGCTGTTGGTTAAAAGAAATGGGTAGAATAGTGTCAAGCATCACTAAATTGCGAATAAGATCCATGACCATTGTGACTATTATCTCCATTGACTACTAACAATCGCACACCTGGTAATGAGACCTTTCAGATCCAAACCGTTTCTAGGAGTCCCGGTATAGCTCTATAGGTTAAGGGCTACTGATCAAGCCGTCCCGGGTTCGAGTCCCGCTAGAGGCGAGAACCTTTCTAACCGTGAACGGGGTTCCATTGCACTCATCATTTCATTATCACCCCCATCGTCCTGATATGACTGAATTACAGTTAAAAAGGACGTAAAATCACAAGTCATCCAGCCATCAAAACCGATTCTGCCTGAGCAAGTGATTGGCTGTTGTATTTACAGTAATGAGGGTAATGTTATGGTTTTAAGCATTCGTTTATGATCATTTATTAAATCTGACATGCAGTCACATTACATGCAGCAGACGCCACTGACGAGGTCCTGATTGAAAACCGGCTTCTAAACTGTAAAAGACACTGCAGCAGACCTTTCTATGGGGTTCTTTTTAAAGATGCCAACTTGTTATTTACTTTTGTTGTATGAGAATATATAACGGGTTTCCTATGAAGCAAATTCGAATTATTTGTCGCAGGGCAATTAGGAATAACCTATTTATGTTCCACATACATGTATATAGTTTTGGAGGTATCAATAGTTGTAGAACTATTGAACGAGCATCGGAATATATTATTTTTCGCTAAGTTTATAAATTATTTGCCTTTTCAATATTGTCATTATTATTTTGATTGATCTTTTATTTATCTTTATTAATATTTTTTTTATTCATTCGCTAAATGTTGCCAAGTAAAGACCTCCTGTGACCTTGAAAATAGGGTCATGTTCACCAAAACTTAGTTTTCGAAGAATAGGAATAAAAACAGAATAAACAACCAACAACGGGTGTGAGTATCACGGTGTGTATTTATTGTCGACCGGTTTCGGCCATCAAAGACCTTTATCAAGACAGAATAAATGCTAAATTGTCCTACTGAAGTAAAGAAAAACGGATAAAAAATGTCACGTGATCCCTATTGTTCCAAAAATGTTCATTCAAAGTGAAAGTAGAAGTGATCTGATGCTGAAGATTAAGAAATACAACTGGGTCGATATCACTTTGAAGTTTTAAGTCTATGATTAGTAACTAGAAGCAAATATTCCATATATTGATTGTACAGCTTGGGTTTCTACATTGTCTGTGTCTTCGTCCTGTGTAATGGTGCTTGTTGATGATGAGGGAGTAATCTCTAAATCCTTCATTGTCCGGAGTCTGGTTAACCTTCCAATGGTAGAAACTTCTTCTGTTAAAGTCATTAACGCTTCCTCTACAGTGATGGCTATGTAGGGGTTTCCCCGGCGGATACGTTTCTTTTGTTTAATTTTGTTTACCTGGCTGGTACAGTTCGTACTTTGAATATTAGTACGATAGATGGCTCCTGTTGTTCTGGGTCTAGCTTCTGGAGGGGGATCCATGGTCCTGGTTGTACTATCTGTGGTTTCCAGTTTGGATTGCTTGTTGGAAGTTTGACTGTCCGTTTCTCTGTATCCCCGTGTACCTTTAGACAGTGTTTCTGTGCTGTTTCATTCCTGGAATATGTATTATGGCAATGCCAGCATTGATATTTAATCCTGTTCTGTTGATGAACTGCCTCGTTGTGGCGCTTGAGGTTCCCAAATGTTGTGTAATACTTCCCACACGTGGTACATTTAAATGGTTTCTCCATTTTATTGAATTAAGTTAAGTCCCGATGGGTATTTTGTATTCAGAAAGTGAATCCACGTTTCCTCTGTGCGTAGGCGTGTATTGAGGTTTCCGGTTGTCTGGGCTACAATAGTAGCGTTAACGTCGTCCGTCGTGTGGTAAGACGACGTGAAGTGGCGTGATACTGGTTTGACGTTATTACGTTGTCTGATATCCGCGAGATTGCCACGGAAGCGTTCGTTGAATGTGTTCCCTGATTGTCCTACATACTGTAGTCCGCATCTTTTGTAATTTATTACATATATAACATTTTTAGTTTTGCAGTTGAATCGACCCTTAATTTCGAACTGTTCCTTGGTTTTCCATGAGGTGATATGGTTTGTTCTTTGCACAAATGGACATGTAATGCAAGGTTTTCCGCATGGTGAGCTCCCTTTGTTAGTTCTTTGTGGGTTTATGTCGGTATGTACTAAAATTTGTTTGAAGTTTGCTGCTCTTTTGTAAACTACCATGGTTTTACAGTCGGTGACA
This sequence comes from Ctena decussata, assembly GCA_963989385.1. NCBI lineage: Eukaryota > Metazoa > Mollusca > Bivalvia > Lucinida > Lucinidae > Ctena > Ctena decussata. The sequence goes on along the minus strand of OZ022498.1, from coordinate 82,219,440 downwards.
GGTTTGAGTTCCTCCGATATTTCCAGAATTCGTCGGTACTTGGATAAAATTACGTTGATGGGTGGGTTGCTTGGGTTGTGGGTGATAATGAAGGGTATAATTTGTTTATTTCGTGTGACTGCGTCCTGTGGTTGAAGGAGATCGTCTCGCTTCATGGATCCGGCTTTCTCAATGGCGTTCTTGACCAATTTGGTTGGGTTTCCTCTCATTACGAAGTCGTTGATCAAGTTCTGGGCTGCTGTTTTGAATAGGGTTTCGTTGCTGCAAATTCGACGTATTCGTAGGGCCTGACTATATGGTAGGTTTTGTTTTTGATGTTTTGGGTGAAAGGAACTGTAGTGAAGGTATAGATGTGAGTCCGTGGGTTTGGTGTATACATCTGTCGTTATGTGTCCGTTTTCATCCTTGGATACTTTGGTGTCAAGGAAATTTACTGATGTCTCGCTGATGTCCGACGTGAATTTGATAGTTTCGTGGAAAGAGTTAAAGGCATCTATGAAGGAGTACAACTCCTCTCGCGAATGTTGCAATATCATGAATATATCGTCTATATATCTCCACCACACTAGCGGTATCAGGTTTCTGGTGCTTAGGAAGTCTTTCTAGTTTGTCCATGAATAAAATTGCATAACTCGGCGCACATTTGGCCCCATGCTCGTGCCTGAAATTTGTTCATAAAATCTGTCATTGAACTTGAAAGCTGTTCTTGTTAAGATAAAATGGAGCAGTCTTAGGAGTACCCATGTTTTTGGCGGCTCTGTCTAGTCTCAAAGGCATATTTCGTAGCGCGGATCCCGTCTCTATGTGGAATGTTGGTATAAAGTGATACGACATCTACCGTGACTAGTAATGAGTCTCTGTTTAATTGTCCTATGCTATTCAGTTTCTGTAAGAAGTCGGTGGTGTCTTTGATGTAGGAATTCACTTTCAGCGTTAGAGGTTGTAAGTATGAGTCTACATACATAGAAATTTTTTCGGTTGGGCTGTCACATGCGGACACAATTGGTCTGCCCGGTTTGTTTTTCTTGTGTATTTTTGGTAAAAGATAAAATTTGGGTGTTCTACAGTTTTTCGGGGTAAGAAAGTTAATATGGTGTGATGGTAATAGTTTATGTTCCTTCAGAACGTTCAAAAACTTGGAGATGTCCGTAGTGTTTTTGTTAGTTGGATCCCGTTGGACTTCTCTGTAGAATTGAGGGTTGTTTATTTGGCGTAATCCTTCATTTATGTAGTCTAGTTTGTTCATTAGCACGATAGCGCCCCTTTTGTCAGCTGGTTTGATGATAATGCTATCGTTGGAACGGAGTTTATCCAATGCCTGTATTTCATTGTGGGTCAAGTTTGTGCAGTTTTTCGGTTGACTCTTATGCTCGAGAATGTCTCTCGTTGTAACATTAATATACGTATCCAAATGCGGAGATTTTCCTACCGGCGGTGTCCACCCTGTGGAACCCCCGAAAGGGTCGTAGTCCCTTTGTTCTTTGTCCTTAAAATACTGTTTAAGTCTCAAACGCCTATTAAATAACAGTGTGTCCCTGTGGATATCGAATTTATTCGCGTATGTTGGTTCGGGGCAAAAGGAAAGGCCACGGCTCAAAAAAACTTTTTCGTCGTTGCTTAGTTCATATGCAGAGTTTAGCTTAGTTTTGTTTGCACCTCCTGATTATACACTTGTCTATGCTTGGTAATAATCCATCAATCCCTTCAGGAGATATGGTGTAGACAATCCATTTTTCAACATACCTTGCCTTCCTGTGACCTTGAAAATAAGGTCAAGGTCATCAAAATATAATCGATTCTTTTGCATCTCCCAATGATATATCTGTGCAAGTTTAGTTTAAATCCATTCATCCATTTAGGAGATAGAGTGCAGACATGGCATTTTTAAACACTCTTTGACCTCCTGTGACCTTGAAAATGGGGTCAAGGTCACCAACATGAAACCAATTTTTAACCATCTACCAGTGATATATCTGTGCAAGTTTAAGACATTTTTCAATACACTCTTTAGCCTCTTGTGATCTTGAAAATGGGGTCAAGGTCATCAAAATCTAATCAGTTCTTAACCACCTCCCAATCATATATCTGTGCAAGTTAGATTAAAATCCATTCATCCGTTCAGAAGATAGATTGCAGACAATGCTTTTATCCACAATCATTGACCTCCTGTGGCCTTGAAATTGGGGTCAAGGTCACCAAAATATAATCATTATTTAATCATCTCCCAGCGATATATGTGCAAGTTTGGTTAAAATCCATTCATCCATGCAGCAGATAGAGTGCAGACAAGGCATTTTTCAACACTCTTTGGCATCCTGTGTCCTTGAAAATAGGGTAAAGGTCACCAAAAACTAATCAGTTTCATTTATCCACTGATATATCTGTGCAAGTTTAGTCAAAATCCATCCATCCCTTCAGAAGATAGAGTGCAGACAAGACGCTTTGCAGACACTCACGCCAACGGGATCCGCACCAAAAATAAAATGCCCCCCCTCCCCGCGCATGTCGGGGTTGGTGGGGGGAGACATGATAATTGTATCCACAGCTGACACGCGGAGTTGGGGGGAGGGGGAGGTTACATCATAATTGTACAGGTACAATTCAGGAATTGTAACACAAGTAAGAATAGGACAATAATCCACAACAGACAGTACTTTTCTTTGAAGCTGCCAGAACTGATAAATTCTGATAACTATCATATAGTTTTATCATATACAGTTTGGACTGGACCAATCATTTCAGAGTTGCAATTAAGCAAACTTCCATTCAGTCAGTAAACTCTGCTGTTTTTCTTTAGACAACAGAAATATTTATTAAGGGTATTCATTTGACTCCCCTCGCTTAGACGAGTCTCCGAAACATATGTGATATGAAAATAATCCATTAAAGTCTCCATAGTCCTATCAGCGGTAATCAGCGATAAAAACGCCTAAACTCAAATCATTGTAAAAAGCGGTCCGATCTTCACGTTTGGTAATAAAATGTGGGATGGTATTCATAAATTGAGTCATTTGACTGGTAAAAAGTAGAGAAAACAAAATTTTGAAAAATAACAAATCGCTCCACAAAATACAATTTCCTGTTCTGGTTTCCCGTTTAGCAATCTTATATAAACATAGGCGGGATATTGATTCGGACTCCATGCCTGTACATTGTATTTATACCATTTTATGAAATCGAAAGTAGGTCATTTTAGTTGCCAACTAATATGACCCAAATAACTTTTCAAACCCTTTTTATGCGAAACTCAAGGATGTTTTATTTTTTTAAAGCTGGCTAATCACGGTCATTTACAATTACGAAGCTATAGTGAGAAGCTTGCAGCAATACCTCATGATAAATTTTTCCTGCTGATAGAGCAATGGGGCCTTTAAGCCATATGATTGCATTAGACCCACCTCGGAGGTTACTGATGGCTACCAACTTTTTTGTGCGTAAAATGAGCACTGAACTAAGGTCACAGTAATTTTTTGGGTAAGCAACTCTGCCATTTTCTGTTTTGCCTCCCTCCTCAATTGGGGACAACTGTTGAAAGCCGGAATTTGTTTCTTTAGGATAAATAAGGGAGCAATTTCTTTCCGTCAAGAGTGGACCACTGGGAAACGCTACGTCATCCGGAGAAGCATTTGTTCCCTTTGCATAATATGTTTTAGTAGAAAAATGTTAGATTTGTTGGTAATCCATATGAAACGGCATGCCAGCGAGATTATTTCAGTAGCACAACATACGTTTTAGTTGGAAAAAGCAGACTCTAAGGAATGGGTAGTGACCGAACATACACAACATACATGGAAATTGAAAAAAAATGAGCACTTTACATATGTTATTAAAATAACCCAAACAACGTGAGAGCAATGAATTCCCTGATTAAACATTTTGTTTGTAAGTTAAAAAAAACAGCAGAGCTCACCAAACAAATGTGCTTGGTTTAAACAATTTATATTCAATTTAATCACCTAATTACAAGAAAAGTACAATATAACATGGTACAGGATCTGACGGTAAGCGAAACGCTTGTATTAAAGTCATCCCCTGGAACACATGTGCTTAATCAGCAGCCCCAGTTTCTGGGGCCGTATTCATAAAGCCACTTAAGTCGTTGCTATGCGGTTGCTAAGGCTAAATAAGTTTGAAGGAGATCCCCTACAACTATGAAATTTGCTCTGGAGGAACAGTCTTTGTAAGACTGTTCCTCCAGAGCAAATTTCATAGTTGTAGGGAATCTCCTTTATAGATATTTAGCCTTAGCAACAGAATAGCAACCACTTAAGTGGCTTTATGAATACGGCCCCTGGTCTTTCCTCTTCAGTGGACAACGTTTAAATGAGCAGTCCGATTCAAATTTCCCTGTGAGCACTTAAGCCGTTTCTGATTGGTCAGGTAACTTACTGATGACCTTAGTGCATCAGACAGGAAGATCCCTTTACCAGACAGGATGAGGCAGATTGAACTGTATAAATCAAACTAAAAAATAATTAAACATATTTTATTGGTTTAATCCTTTGCTTTTAGGGGAAAAGTTCAATAAAGCTGTGGATTAAAACAGATTTGAGATGTAGCGGTAAATTTAAGTACTGACTGACAGGTGTACAGGATAATTGGACTCGCCCTAAAGGGTTCGACAATTATCCTATACACCTGTCAGTCAGGACTGATATTTTTACTGATACATCTCAAAAAGAATATCCATATCTGTTACTTCTGGAGCTGTACTGATTCTCACTTTTCGCCGAACTCATATAGATATATAGTCTCTGTACTACGGGCAAGTAAGCAACGTGTTTGTAGCTCGCATTCTTATTTGTTGATTCCTCTAAGTGATATTTTCGGCTAAAGATATGGTCACCTACCCATCTCATTTGTGGATCACTTGTTAATTCTCTCCAGTAGTCTCCAAAGTTACCAAATATCACGTCCAGCTTTCTTCCAATTACTCCTCTTTTCAAGGTCTTTATGGCGAAACATACTGTTGAAAGAAGAAAAATATACGGAATCAAAATGATGGCTCGCCTGGAATCGAGCATCCAAACGACATTTACCTCTAATACGTGCACGTGAGTTCATTTCAGCTAATAACTGTCTGAAGGCGAATTAAGAATCGTCTTGAAATTATTCATGATATAACATTATACTGATTAACTATATTGCTGGGCGTATCCAGTCTTCATTTTTGGTGCGAATAGCGGACCGCTATTCCCGCCAATTTATTTAGTTTCTTAAATTCTCCTACTTCCAGTGACCATCACAAATCATAAATTAGACAGATAAAAGCACTTTTACAAGCGTTCATTATCATGCCTAGGATAAAGCTTTTCGTAAGAAATTTGAAAGTTAATAGAAATGTTGAGGGTGTATATCTTTAAACGACTGTACAATGTATTTTTTCCTCCTGTACCTTGTATTGTTACCTTTTGTACCTTGTATTTTTACTATGTAATGAAACTTGTGAAACCAAAAGTAGGTAATCTTAGTTGCACACAAAAATGACCTAGATATTTTTTTCAAATCGTTTTTATAAGAAACTCAGGAACGTTTTAATTTTTCAAAGCCGGTCAATCACAATCATATTATACAATGTAGAAACTGTAGTGAGAAGTTTGTAGCGAAACTTCACGATAAATTTTTCATGCTGATAGAGCAATGGCGCCTTTAAGGTAGCATATTTTGATATCAACCTTTAACGTTTGTGGACGCAAGATCCGGATCCAGGGGGTGGGCTTTGGGGCTTCAACCCCGCCACCTGGGCCTGGTTATATTAGAATATATGTTATGACATCTAAATAAAACTGCATCGGCGAGGCGATTCTAATGGGGTATCGCAACATATATTTCAAGGCCGAGGCGATTCTAATGAGATGTCACAACATATATTTCAAGGCAAAAAAAAAAAAACATAAAATTTTCTCGCATGTCGGCACCTATCAGCCCCACCAGTTATCCAGAGCCCCCACAGTATGTGCTGGGCTGGATCCGTGCCTGGACGCTGTCGTAACTAATGGCAGTGGATGTGGATAACGTTCGTCATTGCCACACGCATGGCAGTTTTCTGTCAAAATTTAACCGAGAGAGAAAAAGAAGAATGGCCATGAATTTCTCTTCTCTGTATTGTGACAAATAAAGTAGCACTTCAACACGGTGATGAGATGCAAAGTCTTGGGAAGAGTCTGAATAGTTCATAGGTTTCTAATTTCAAAGGAAACTTAATTGGCCCAGTGATATACATTATATGTGCGTGCGTGCGTGTTATAAACTATATTTGGTCGGATCTGGCCGAGTTCACTAAAATGGCTACAGCCATTATCGATAGTTTTGTACTTACTGGCTTTGCAATTCCGTTAATGGTCTTTAGTGATCCTGGATTTAATGAAACCCGGTTTTAAAAGTACGAAGCCCGTGCCTGTCAAGCAGTAACTTATATATTTATTTGTTTATTCATTTTTGTAATTTAGAAACAGGCATATAAACTTTGCTTTAATGATTTAGTTAGTTTTAAACGTTTGTTTTATGTTAACTTACACTTTATATGTATATCGAATGACCGAGATTGCTTTTTGTCCGTATGTCAGCTGTTGCCAATAGTTCCTTTAACAGTAGATCGGATTCGCGAAAATAAGCAATCACAAAATATTTCAAGTTCACATTTACTGACCACAATATATACTAGTCAAAAGTTCTAACCGGCCAGTTGATTAATTTGAAAATTTGAGAGCGATAAGAAATTTATTGAAAAATATATAATAAAATTTCAAAGTACAATTGCTGAGTAATTGATTCGTTGAAAACATTTTGGATTCTTCCGCCGCTTTGAACTCAAAATTTTTCATCAAACAGCATGACCCTAATTTTCAAAATTAACAAAAGTCAATATCGGGTATGACCACCGTCTGCTTCGATCACAGCTTCACATCTCCTCCTCATTGAGCTAATGTAACTTCGGATTTTTCTTTGGGTAAGCAAGCTCCATTGCCGTACAAGCTCTTGACGCAGTTCGAGTAGTGTCTGTGGGGGATTTCTGACGTTACGTAAACGTGTATCAATCAAGTCCCAAATTTGCTCAATCGGATTTAAATCCGGAGATCTGGCGGGCCAGTCCATCACCTGCACATTGTTTGCGGCCAGATATTGCTGCGTGGCTCTTGCTGAGTGGCTGGTGGCATTATCTTGCACCAAGCTCATATGAGGATGTGCCCGGATAAACGGTGTAACAGCAGGAGCAAGAACTTCATCCTGGTAGCGCTGGGCTTTTAGATTCCCGTCAATAACCCTGACCTGTGTTTTATGGTGTAGGGAGATCCCAGCCCAGATCATGACAGATCCGCCACCGAACCAGTCCCTTTCGAGAACGCAAGCGTCAGTATAACGTTCTCGGCGTCGCCTGTACACTCTCATGCAGTTTGCTGATCGACTCAGGTTAAACCTCGATTCGTCGGTGAACAAAACTGTGGCCCAATCTAGTTGTCTCCATCGAAGATGGGCTCTTGCCCAGGTCAGTCATGCTGCGCGATGCCGGCGTGTTAGAATTTGGCCAACGTATGGTCTGCGTGGTCGAATTCCTTGAGTTCGAAGCCTGTTTCTAACGGTTTGATCGCTGATTTGGTGACCATGGGTGCCAACTGTGTTTCTTGCAGTGTCTGTAGCGGGCTGAAATCTCATTCGCAGATGGGTTAGCCTGATGTACTGGTCCTGCCTGGGTGTCGTGACTCGTCCACAGCTCCTTCTAGGCAAATCGCTGACGCTGCCAGTCTGCTGGAACTTGTCCCAGAGGTCGCTTATCGTGGAATGCCGGACACCAAAATGCCTGGCAACCTGAAAATGACAAATTTTGCTGAGCCTGATGTTATCTGTTGCAGCATCTGACAAACAAACAAAAAAAGGCATTTCCATGGAATACGGCTTACCTGCCGAATACCAGCACCTTGTTGGAGCATATCAACGGCTCTTGCTCTCTCTGGTATGGTCATACACCGTATTATTTTGAAATCTCTCTGTGATTTTCTTTTCACTGAACTGTTGAGCAAATGTTTCAAACAAAACGTCTTTATTCAATAAAAATTCAGGCGTGTACATGTAACACGTGTAAATTTGTAATTTTTACTATTGCACGCATTCCAGAATCACGGCCACTTATCTCCGTCAGCACAACACCGTGTTGTGTATAGGAAAATGTGCAGGAGGTTTCCGGTGGTTCTGCAGGCGATTCGAAAATAAAGGTCACGAAAGGTAGGTGTCTCGGTTTAAAAGGGATAAATTCTTTTCCAGCGTAAAACAAAAGAAAAGGAAAATGTCATACAACCCTTCAATCGTTTTCTATGAATACGAGTCTTGATTGAAGCCAGATTCTCAGTTATACAACAGATTTCCATTTTTTCCCGGAGCGAGGTGGCCGTTTTGTTGACATGCAAACATTTCAAATTTGCATTCCTGAAGTCGCCGAGTATTTATGTTTTCATCTATCACCTGTATATTAAAGGTCTCTCATATAAGTACCAGTTACGAGCCTAAACAGAATTTGCTACCTTCCTTCAGCCCAGATAATGAAAGTTGTTGTGGAATTCGTGATCCAGGAGATCGGTGGTGCTGAAGGCGATAGGTGGCGGTGCAGGAGATTGTTTTATGTTGTGCCACCAATGACCGTTTTTAACTGTTTTATAACGTAAATAATGTATTAGCATGGCATGGTACAGATTCGCACAGCTTTCAGATTCGTACACTTGGCCGTACAATGCCTCTGCTGCATTAAACATGCTAATTAAAATGAAAATAACGACTCCGGCAATTATCAGTCAATCATTTGCACTGCAAAGCTTCTGTTAGAACTAAATGGTACGAAAGTAATGCTAGTTTGTCAATTGGGTACTTACATTCGTCCCACTTTCTTTGTTTAATTACATTGCGCACACGGCCACCAATCCAGCTCATTCATCGCATATACCAATGGGGCAAAACTTTCTGTTCCTTATTTTTGAGACCAAAATTCGATAAAGCAGGCAATGCTATGCGATGGGACATTCATTGGACATTCATTGGAATTTTGGACACAGGTATTGGTTTATAAAGAATTTTATGCTTGATCGTTTGAAATGCTTTGTAGCGGAGAAAAGGGCACTTTCTCCAACTTCAACGCAGATTCTCCTTTCAGTCTGTGATCCAGAGCATTACTTTTAAGGTATGTTGTAGGTCGAAATCAAGGTTATCGCATAGCATTGTCGGGTTCAAACAAGAAAAAAAAAAAAAAAAAAACAATTTTATTGAATTCAATGTCCATCTCATTCATACTGCAAACAATGAGTGAGATAGACCTTAAATTCTATAAAAGCTTTAAATTTTCTTGTTAGTGAATAATTTTTGAAATCCGATAGTGCGATGTGATTACCTCGATTACGACCTACAACTTACCTTAAAAATAATGAAGTTGACGAAAGTGCCATTATCCACACTTCAAAACATTTCAAACCGCCAAGTATAACATCGTTTATAAAACAACACCAGTATCCAAAAGTCCAATGGATTTCTCATCGCATAGCATAGCCGATATCTGATTTTAGTCTTAGAAAGAAGGAATAGAAAGGTTTGCCCCCATTGGTATATACGATGAATGAGCTGGATTGGTGGCCGTGTGCACAATGTAATTAAACAAAGAAAGCGGGACGAATGTAAGTACCCAATTGACAAACTAGCATTACTTTCGTACCATTTAGTTCCAACAGAAGCTTTGCAGTGCAAATTATTGACTGATAATTCAATCCCCTGATTGCTGGAGTCGTTATTTTCATTTTAATTAGCATGTTTAATGCAGCAGAGGCATTGTACGGCCAAGTGTACGAATCTGAAAGCTGTGCGAATCTGTACCATGCCATGCTACTACATTATTTACGTTATAAAACAGTTAAAAACGGTCATTGGTGGCAAAACTAAAACAATCTCCTGCGCCGCCACCTATCGCCTTCAGCACCACCGATCTCCTGGATCACGAATTCCACAACAACTTTCATTATCTGGGCTGAAGGAAGGTAGCAAATTCTGTTTAGGCTCGTAACTGGTACTTATATGAGAGACCTTTAATATACAGGTGATAGATGAAAATATAAATACTCGGCGACTTCAGGAATGCAAATTTGAAATGTTTGCATGTCAACAAAACGGCCACCTCGCTCCGGGAAAAAATGGAAATCTGTTGTATAACTGAGAATCTGGCTTCAATCAAGACTCGTATTCATAGAAAAACGATTGGAGGGTTGCATGGCATTTTCCTTTTCTTTTGTTTTACGCTGGAAAAGAATATATCCCTTTTAAACCGAGACACCTACCTTTCGTGACCTTTATTTTCGAATCGCCTGCAGAACCACCGGAAATCTCCTGCACATTTTCCTATACACAACACGGTGTTGTGCTGACGGAGATAAGCGGCCGTGAGAATAGGTTTCACTGAATACTTGAATTTTAATCATGCGGCTCGATGGCGATAATGCTTGAAACCAAACTTACAAAGTTTCATCGAAAATTTCTAACTATTGGCAATTTTATATAAAAATGAAAACTGGCCGGTTAGGAGTTTTGGCAAGTATATGTGTCTGCGATGCGCGAACTTTTTCGAGCATTTTAACCCGTTCATGCCTAGTGGAATCCTGTTTTCTTATAAACTGAATCCCAGCAGGCACATGACATCAAAATGACGTCATACTGACGTCGATGCGACGTCACTACATGGCATCGACGTCAGTAAAACGTCATATCAACGTAATGTGCATGCTGGGATGAGTCAATTTGTAAATTAAGGGGTGTCTGGTTTAGATTATTTTTATCACGAACTTTTCGAGCATCTTAACATATTTATGCCCGTCTTTATGAATTGGATGAGTCCATTTGTAAATTAAGGGGTGTCACGTTAAGATTTTTTGAACGGGCTTCTCCTCCCCTACACCAATTCCTGTTTTTTTCAGTTTAGGCTCACATGAGCCTTAACGTGGCGTTACTTGTTTTTCAAATACGGTCTAGTTTCTGAAGAAGACGAAAGTCGAAGCGTTAAAACCTGTGTTTTGCCTTATTTCTGGACTTTATAGTATAGCAAGGCATCCGTCGTCCGTCCGTCATCAGTATTTTCAAACACCTTGTCCTCTGAAACCACTGAGCCGACCGAAGCCATATTTCATATGGCGCCTTCCTTGGTCGAGGGAATGAAAGTTCGTTCGAGGGGTCTATATATGATAACAAACACTTAAAAAATCTTCTTCTCGAGAATCGAAAGGCCAATGGCCTTGAAACTTTGTATGTTGCATTGGAGACTCGAGCCCACCATAGTTTGAATAAATGACCTTAGATTGACCTTGACCTAATTTACGATAAGGTCAACTTTGATACGTTATGCTTTTACATGGGAAAACAGTGTATTTGTTAGAAACTATTTAAGTCTAAGGTATAATGTTTGGTAAATACGGTAAACCAAATGACCAGATAAAGATTTTATGTTGCTAAAGGTCAAGTTTCATTTTTTGACCTTTGTTCAAGGTCAATGAGATTCTGTCGCTCATCATCAATTCTTAACATCGTTCCTCTAAAGCCGCTGGACCGACTGAAGCCATTTTTATATGGAGCTTTGAAACTGGATCAGGGGGAAACAATAATTTGTTCAGATTGCCTTGGTAACTTGAACCAAAATGGCCGCTTTGCCCATAAATGGTAAAACTCCTTTAATAATCTTCTTTTCTAGAACCAATAGGCCAATGACCTTGAAACTTATGATGTAGCATTTGGGACTAGGGCCCTACAAAGTTTGTTCAAATATTGACTCTGAGTTGACCATGACCTTATCTATGACGAGGTCAACTTTTACACGTTATGCTTGAATATTTAAAAATGCTTTAACAGTGGATTTCACAAAATCTATTTAAGTCTAAGGTATATATTTGGTATATATGGTTGATGAAATGAGCAAATGAAGACATTATGTTTCTAACTGTCAAGATCATTCTTTGACCTTTGTTCAAGGTCATTGAGATTTTTGTCACCCGTCAACATTTTCAAACATATCTATCTCTGCAGACATTGGCCTGATTGTAGCCATATTTCATATGGAGCCCTACTGGATCAGGTGAACGAATGTTTTATATAGCTAGTCTTAGTCACATGACTAAGATAGCCGCTATGCCCATATATGGTAAAGCCCTTTAAAAAATCTTCTCCAGAACCTAATGATCTTGAAACTTAATATGTAGAATTGGGGATTTGAGCATAACAAAGTTTGTTTAGAAGAGGACCTCGCACTGACGTTGACCTAATTCATGGCAAGATCAACTTTGTTATGTAATGCTTTTATATGGGAGAATTCTTTAACAGTGGATCTCTCAGAAACTATTTAGGTTGGAATAAGACAAACCAAAGTTAGTTTTTTCTGTTAAAAGAACAATGGTAAAAAAGTTCAGCATTTTCTTAATTACGACATGATTTTCCTTTAAGTGTGAAACAAATACTTCTTTTCCTATGACGTCATGAAAATGTGAGGGACTGACGTCTTTTCATGCAAAATAAATAGCGCTCGATTACAGATAATTTTTGGCTTGCCGTCTCGGCGGCAAGCCAGTATTCAATTGGTTTAGTGATACCGAGTTATTTTCGGAAGAAACGATACGTCACACTTAGTGGGAAAATACCTGGAGACTGTGTGCTGCAACGATTCGTTCTAAACCTTTTTAGGGCCACAATATTAAGCCAAAGAGATTGGAAAGCTCGTTATGGTTTGAGACTGCATTTCTTCATTATTTTCTTCACAGACATAACAAACAAAGACCTCATCCGATTGTGTCTATTTTTATCCATATCCGATTTACCTCATCTGCTAAAAATAACAGATGGACACTTTATTCTATTTTTGATAGTACATGTCTTTTTTTTTAATATTTCCGTTAAAAGCACGTTTTTCTTTTACAAGTGCCTTGAACTTGGCCACATTTCTTTTGCTTTTTATAAACTGATTGCATGAAAAATGAAACTCTGAATTTAATGAAAAGTATTTGGCTTTGCATCCGAAGAAATATACCAAAACCTGTGTAAGAAACAGTGTTCATATATAGCAATAGCGCAAAGCATTAGCTTTTCCAAATATCATGCAGCGGCGTCGCGAAAAATAGGCCTTAGGGCATCGCATAATCTGACTGGTCAGAGCAGCCGGCATATTGTCCAGCGCCGGCGCATTCATGGGATCTGATCAGTCTTTTTCGGCATATATATTCTTCATGATGAACCATGATGAAGACATCTTTTATGCTGAGGATAGACTGATAAGACTGCGCTTATGCCGGAGTACGCTGATCTGTGTGTCTGTAAAAACTGAAAGAGCAAAGTTCATATTTATTGTTTAGATTTAGAAACAAGAGCTTTTGACGATTTTCTTCCCTTATCACATTAACTGAAATAAAATTACTCCATCTATCTCTGTGTGTGGCTTGCTTATACGAGTATGTAGAACTGACCGTGTTATATATGTAAAAGTCGGTAATGTCGGTGAGTACTTAAACGGCTTGTAAACGCATTGCAACAGGCCTTTCCATGACACAAAGCGTTATATTATGTACACATTTTTAGCATCTGATAAATTTCCTTTTGGCCATCAACATGTTCATGAATAGCCTAAGCAATGATACACAAAAAGGGGACAATTCAGAATTGTTAACATTTGAAACTCAGAATTGTTGAAATTTGAAACTGTTAGGGATTCGTTGACAGCTTTATGACAACGGATGGGGTTGGTTGGTCGGTGCGATGATGCTGGGTATAACTTCCAGTGCCGGGGCGTCCTACTGATTTGGATTATAGTAGAACAAGGGCCTTCTGTGCTTGCAGTAGGTGCGGGTTGGGGTGTGTGGACATTTTTTTTTGCTTTTATAACACTCTCTAATGTTGCCTTCTTAGTTCAGCTATACAATGTACAGAGAAATATTTACACTCATCGACGATTTCCTTAGATGAACCTACACTGGGCTGACGATGTTCATACATCCACGAACAACACACATTCATGCAATCTTACGCGTAAGTAACGTCATGGATAATTCAAATAGATGATTGGCCGACGTAACATTTGATATACGTCATGTCATAGTGACGGCTGCTGTACTTCATTAGCAAACACGTTGGTTAATAACTATTCTTCGTCCTTTGCTTGGCGTTAGATTAGTCAGAACTTCACGAATGAGTAAACAAAATTGATGTAAAAGCTTAGCATAAATATAAAAGATAAATTTCATTTGTCGGGAGCTCATGGAAATACGAACGCAATAGGTTCCGTGCTTTGTTGTTCCAAACAATAAAAGCATGCATTTTCTTCTCAGTGTCAAAATTTTGTTCCAGTCACTGTCACTGATGCCACTTAAACCAAAAATAAACTTCAGTAAATATTAATTTATTTCTTCTTTTGATGCAAAGTTCAGATGTGCCAAGATTCCATAGACATGGTTTTTGATTCAGACTAAATGTGACTCAACAGCCGTAAAGAAAAGACTTGAAATAGGTCCATATACTTATTTTCCTTGAGACATGACTAACGGCCGGCCAAAATGTTGGAAAACTTTTTTTTGTTGTTGTTGTTGTGTGTGTGTGTGTGTGTGTGTGTGTGTGTGTGTGTGTGTGTGTGTGTATTTCCTCAATTTGTTTTTCAAATAAATTCTACACTTGTTTTTACCTTACACCTGTGGATAATGCCACCATTCAAGAAGTTAGAAATTAAATTTTTTGCTAAATAAAAGTAAGCAACAGAAAGTGCACTAACAATTGGGTTCACTTCAATAACAACTCATGAAAATTTCACTGTTTTAGCTGTGCAAGCCTTCCTTTTAAAAGGAAATTTTATCGCAGTTGTTTTGCTCTCCGTAACGATATTGCAATAAATTTCACACCAAAGTGCGAGCCGTCAATAGGCCTTTAAAGATGTGTTAATACTTCTTTCAAATATTTCCCCACTTTGTATATTGATTTAGGCAAATATAACATTTCACTAGCAACTGAATATTGCTTAAGTTCCAATAAAAGCTTAGGTAGAGTAAAAACGTCTTCGAAAAATATATCTGAAATTTTGATATGTGTTAACGAAAATTGTTTACATGTATTTTTGTTTATAAATAATTTTAAGTTTTCACCGTGTAAATTTTCCCCAAAGAAGATTTGTTTAAGGCCGCGTTCACACAAGCAAAGTTTCTATGTCACAGAAACTTTAACAAAGAAAGTATGCTAAACATTTTGCGTTTACACGGAGCAAATTGTTTGTTAAAGATATTGTGACACATAGAATCTTTGTCAAATAAACTTTGGCAATGAAGTATTTGCTGCAGTGTTCACACGACCAAATATACTAGTATATTATTCGTTATAGTTACTTGCAGCAATGAAACAAAATCTTTGTCACATTTTGCACGCTTATTGCAAAGTTGTTTGTTACATAATCTTTAGCAAAGTTCTCCGTTTACACGGACAAATTCAAATTATACGTACTTGAAACGTACTTGATCCATCGGTGATAAGATGGTAAGCCCTCAAGGCTTATCGAAGTAACTTTACCATATATATTTGTCAAAGAAACATTGTCATATTTTGACATTTACACGAGCACATTATTCTGTGGCAAACCGTCTTTGTCACAGAAACTTTGCCCGTGTAAACGCAGCTTAACTATACTCCTTGTTCCGATGATGTTGTTTCTTTCAACGTCAAAGGGAGATTAATCCTAAGAATGCATTTCAGTATTTTTTTTTTTTTTTTTTTATTTTGTTTTTTTTTTTGTTTCTAGTAAAACATTTATGATCTCTTCTAGAGACTATAAATGTACGAAACACGAAAGAACTGAACTGATAGCATAATTATTCCGTCTTCCAAGGACAAAGGGTTCAACACGCTGGGGGTTCATTTTTGCCATGACATTTATTATGCGCAACGTGGCGTCTCGTGTATTGAACTCTTACGAACATCGTATTTCGTGACGTCAATTACTTCCGAAAAAGCAAAACCGGGAAAAAAATGAACCCCTTACCTGTTTCAACTCTTCTGTCCAGAAAACGGAATTAGACATGTCTTCATTTTTTTCGCTTTTCATTTTGATATGTTCTAAAGAATAACTCGGCATTGTTTTATAAGAATTAATAGATATGTCGGAAACCGCTCACAGCGCCAAATTTAGTATGACGCTAATAAAATCGACGTTATCTGAAGAGGGGGATATAGTTTAAAAAATCTACTTTGAGAAATATTCACACGGTAAAATTTTAATTTCATTTCATCAATATTTCAACTTCATATTTCATTAAAACATATCACAATTTGATATATATTTTTGGAGACGTTTTTTTCTCTTTCTCTATTTCAATTTTTACGCGAGAAACAGCAAATTTCAACAGCTTATGAAACTTAATGTTTGCCTCAATTCACTCGTAATGCGTACAGATTGGGCAAAAAGTATAGCACAGGTTTATGGACTTCTTGATACTTTCACAGTATCCGAACACACTGTACCAGCTCTTCCCGTTTTCATAGCGTTGAATCGAGAGCACAAACATTCGCTTATAACCAGTAGTTGGAAATCATTATGTTTTGAGATTTTATCCGGAATCTGTTGCGTCATTTATAGTCATTCAGCTTTGAAAACGTTAAGAGGTAAGTTTAATATAATTTGCTCTTCGGTCTTTTACTTTATTGCCCTGTACAATGTCGTGTATTGGTGGATAGTAATGAGTACAGTATTCAAATCGCCCTTGGCATGTTTCTAAAACCATGTTGCTTATTTAGACTTTACTCACGACTCACCCGGCGGGCACATGACGTTGTAGTGGTGTCGTGCTGACGTCGATGAGTCGCGTCGACGTCGGCGCGAGACGTCCTTTCGTCGTTGTTTGCCTGTCTGATATTACCACTGCTAAACATCGACTTACCCACCTGCCGGGACACATGCCCACTTTCCATCCATCCATCCATCCATCCATGTATGTTTGTAAATATTGTAATATATAAACAATATATATGTAAATTGTAAATAAGTTGATATATGTGATAACAAATACACGCTATGTGAAAAAATGTGGGGTCGAAATGGGGAGGAAGAGTCGACCAAAAAAAAAAATATGTTTTTGAGATTTTATCCGGAATCTGCTGCGTCATTTATAGTCATTCAGCTTTGAAAACGTTAAGAGGCAAGTTTAATATAATTTGCTCTTCGGTCTTTTACTTTATTGCCCTGTACAATGTCGTGTATGGGTGGATAGTAATGAGTACAGTATTCAAATCGCCCTTGGCATGATTCTAAAACCATTTTGAGCCTTTTCTTACATGTTTAAATAAAAATCTTTAAAATACACGGAAGGCGTTATCAATCTACAGTTTGTTAGTTTCAATAATAGGATGATAGCTAGGTTTTGCACGACACAAACTCGTGTTAAATTAAGCTGTTCGGAATAAAATTTCTATGACGGCAAGGAGTTTTTCATTGTACAGGGCAATAAAGTAAAACACCGAAGAACAAATTATATTAAACTTACCATTTTACATTTTCGAAGCTAAATAACTATAAATGACGCAGCAGATTCCGGATAAAATCTCAAAACATAATAATTTCCGACTACTGGTTATAAGCGAATTTTGTACTCTCGATTCAACGCTATGAAAACCGGAAGAGATGGTACAGTGAGTTCGGATACTGTGACTTTGGTATGGGATTTATTTCAGTACCTCAACTGATTATAGAGCAGTGTCGATTAAAGTGGATATCTTAGAGCTATAAATTTTGCGTAAAAAAAACAACGTCAAACCGTCACATTTTCACAACGTCATTGGAGTAGGAATTGTTTGTTTCATGCTCAGAAGGAATTCATTTAGTGAATCACAAATGACTGAGGTTTTTGATGATACATTGTTTGATTAGAAAACTGAAATTTTGGCTTTGTCTTATTCCACCTTAAGGTATACATGATAAGCTTTATGAGCAGATAATGACTATTATGTTTACGGTCACTGAGATTCTGTCGCACTTCAACATTATCAAACATCTTTCCTCAGCCACTGGGTCGATTGAAGCCATATTTCATATGTAGCCTTCCTCGGTCAGGGGAATGAAAGTCTTTACAGGCGGTTTTGGTCGCATGACCAAGATGGCCGCCATTCTCATATATACTGAAAGGAATTAAAAACTTCCACTTTTTATTGCTGGCTGCTGATCTGTTCACTCATGACAGTGTTGAATATTTAACGACAAAATGCTTGAAACTTATCAGATTTAAAGATTACGCAGTTTCTTTGTATCCTTTACTTAAATGACGTCAGTAAAAGAGCGTTACGTCACTGAAATTCAAAAGGTGATGCCGGTGTTATCTTATTCAACACTTTTTTTGACCATTCCATACTGTCTTAATATTGTGACGTCATCCACGTTGATCTGCAAGTATCACTGCGGATGATGCTGTCGCGCAAAGCCTATTACGAAGACGTAGTCGACGTTAGTTATCGTCATGACCTCTGGTTTTTAATCTCGGTTAGGTGATTTTCTGACGGTCTTTTGAGCTTCCTGTCAACAGCGCACGTCGTCTTAGATTGTAAATTGCCGTACTTAATACATAAAATTGTACCGCGACGTCACTTTTTGAAATTTCAGCATTTATCTGGCCCAAAACTCTGCGCCTGTTTGCGGTATTTAGGCGCGGTAGGTTAAATACAGCCACATACCGAGTTTAAACTTTTAAAATTCAATTTGATATTGTAAGAGAAGTGTTTCATCAGAAAACTGTATACATGAAGCTGTTCATCCTTATGTAAACGGTACTAAGAACACGAGGAACACGTGCTTGTTCCTGGCCGATTCGGTTGAACGATTTCAGATTCGACATATTGATATAATTAGGTATAAGAGAATATATGTGCTGTAAAATTTTGGTGGACGTATAGCTGCATTCATTTTTGAGATATTCAAAATTAATGGGTGGAAGTTTTTAAATCCTTTCAGTATATATGGTAAACAAACCCTTCATAAATCTTCTTCTTCAGAACTGAAAGGCAAATGACCTTGAAACTTTGTATATAGCCTCATTGACAAAAGCCAAATCAAATGATGACCGTAGACGCTTTACCTTGACCTAAATTATGGCAATGCCAACTTTGATATGTTATGCTTTTATATAAGGAACTCCTTAACTAGTGGATTTCTCAGATTATATTAGTTTTTCCCTAACCAATTATACGTATTTTTCACAAAGATTATCTTTTAGTCTCTAACTGAGACCAGCGTTGTAAATGCATCATTTCAGTAAGGTTCATTTCACAGGAAGCAAAAAAATGACGATACTATACGTACAGCCGCACTGAATGAATGCAGCAGGTTAAATTCGCGATGGTTCTAGCTTAGAACAATTGAAAGTAAAAAGATAGAAAGCCGGGGATCAGTTTCCTCTACGTTAAATGCGGGTTAAATTAAGCCACACCCCTTTGTCTCAAGGCCTATGAGAACTGCGCAACTTAGCCCAGCAACTTGGCTCGGACCAGCCAGCACGCACAGTTTGGGCAATGTTTAATGTACTTAGTGTTTGAAAAGCCAGGTCGACATCTAGACACATTGTAAAACGCTAACATCTTGGATCAGTTTGCGCGGGCTAGTCTCCATTTAGCCTTATTAACCTATAGAGCACCAAAACCTCAGACGGCAAAATTTACGTCTGCTAAACGAAAAAAAACAACAAATGTTTCGTCTACGCTACATCATATTCGGAGTTGAAAGACTAGACGGCAAACAGAGTAGATCCAGATGAGGCGGCTCATTATGAGCCGCCTCATCTGGGTGTATGCTGCTTGCAAATTCAACTATTTTGGTTTTGCCGAATGCAACCTCCGTCACGACTCGGCTCGTAGTTAGTATCTATCGGAAATTCTAAGAGGATTCTTCAGTGTGTTCATAATTGCCAGACAGTAAGCTTGTTTATATACAATTCAGGAGCGGTAATATGAAAATTTAGGACAGTCGTTTTGTGCTCAAGTTGCACGTTTGCAGGAATAGGGATATTTTTTATTGCGAGGTGACGTTTTATAACTTTATAGTGAATTAAATTAAATTGAAATTAAATTTATAAAGGGTAGTAGATGTTGAGCTCAAACACTCAAGCTTACAATTCCATGCTTTCAGATATACAAAAATAATATTATTATAATAATAATTGAAAACAGTGATCTGAAAACATTTCTGAATAAACAAAATAAACAAATTCAGTAGACATATATTTTATTAGGATATACTTTCTGATGACATATTGCGCATGAAATCGACTAAAGATTAGTTACTGCTGTTTCTGAGAAATAATGAATTCTATATCGTGTCAAAACTGCTTTATATGATCGGTGGCGCAACAATAGTATCGGAAAGGAGATAAAGTAAAAGACTTTTTATCGTAAAAATATTCAGTTTATCATCAAATCGCAAAAAAGTAGAGGCTTACGAAATTTTTTGTCCAAGCTATAGCATGGTGAGAGTTTTCAAAGACAAATGAGCCGCGACATGAGAAAACCAACAAAGTGGTTGTGCGCCCAGTGCAGACCCAGATCAGCCTGGGCGTCCGCCAGTTACTGTCCCTAAAAGTGTACATAGTGACCTTAAAATAAAGGATTCGTTCTCAGATGACATCATTTCAGTACTACCAATTTAGATTTCGAAATTGGTAGTACTGAAATGATGTCGTTTGAGAACGAGTCCTTAAAATTTAAATAAAGGATTCGTTCTCAAACGACATCATTTCAGTACTACCAATTTAGATTTCTAAATTGTTCGTACTCAGACGACATCATTTCAGTACTAAAAATTTAGATTTCTAAATTGGTAGTACTGAAATGATGTCGTTTGAGTACGAGTCCTTAAAATTTAAATAAAGGATTCGTTTTCAAACGACATCATTTCAGTACTACCAATTTAGATTTCTAAACCTGTAGTACTGAAATGATGTCGTTTGAGAACGAATCCTTTATTTTAAGGTGAATATGTTATTTTCAGAACTACTAATTTAGAAGAAAGGGAACTTCATTTTTAAATATGATTCTGTGTCTGTTAATATTACAAACTTTTAGTACATGTACCATCGCTGGAAAATTTTAGTGTTTAATGATGAAAATGAGAAACTTAACCCATGAAAATGTCTCTGCTTCTGTTACTTCTACAAACATTCATCCTGGTGACCCTGTAATACCGGAATGGTGCCATGTTGTTTTGATCATCTACATGTTAGCAACTGCAGTCTTGGCAATCTGCGGGAATGGTATCATAATTCTGGTGGAGAGGATGAACCGCTGTAAAACGAGTACTGACTGGTTAGTCGCTTGCATGGCAGCCAACGACTTTATCTTTGCGCTTGTCAGTATTCCGATTCACATCTCAGTTCATCTGGGAACCTGGGAATCTCATGGCTCCGATGGAGCTTGTAAAATACACGTCTACGTAGAGAAAGTGACAACGTATTCCTCGACGCTGTTGCTGGGTACTGTAGCGTTAGACAGATACTGGAAGACGTGCAGGTGAGTAATAACACGGAATTAAATGCTTTGAGAATAATTATTTGTTTTAGACGATCTGAAGTTTCTGTTGAAATAATTTCAGTTTGTAATGTCATTGAAAAGTTGGCGGAGCATGGCATACACTGTTTGCCATGCTTCACGGAACCAATGACGTCATATATGTTACCATAGCAACTAAGAGTTCGTATTGATATCTAAGTGACGTCATCGAGACGTGATTCTGTCGAGGTACTAAGCACAGCAATCGGTAATTTCATAGTTGCTATGGTAACAGATTTATGGCGTCATCTCACGTATAATTCGAGGGAGCAGGGCATAGAGTATATGCCATGCTCCCCTCGAATTATAAGTGAAATGCTACTTGGAATTCAAACATAAAAAAGACCGACAAGCAGTATAAATCGTGACGCCAGTAGATATACCTATAAATATCAAATGAATTCCATTGATTGTCCCCGTCTAGGAACGTTATTTTTAGAGCTGATGTTGATTTAAAAAAAAAAAAAAAAGTGTTAGCATATTTATAGTCAATTAAGAATGGCATATCATCCTCGATGGAGTGATTAGGAATCATAACCATATACTATAAAAATAGTGAATTTTCAGCAACTATCACTACATAAAACGTGACGGCTCTTTTAATGGGATCATGGCTTATGCTTGTTTTTGGTTTACTCGCAAAAGCACTTTCAAACAGACTACGGAAGAGCTTTGAATGATGAAAAGCCGAATACTTTAAAGACTGTTGTTTCAGAACTTTTGTTCTCAATAAACTTTCTATTCTCAGTATTGAATATTTGCTATCTTTTCCAGGCCTCATAGGAAGTTCCTTACACAACAACGGGCATTCAGGGTGTGTGTTTTCATCACGCTATTGTCGTGCATTGTGTCCGCACCTTTACTTGTCATCGTTGTGTTTAAAGAACCCTCCAGCTGTAACCATATTAAGCTTCTCCGCGGGGCTCTGGTAACGTCACTAACTGGTGTAATACTAATCACTTTTATTGCGGTGTTTGTTATTATCGGTGTGTGTTACACCAAAGTGGCGCTGACGATAAGAAGTAAGCTGATTACGACCAAGGCGCAGAAACAATTTTTAAATCATAAAAGTGAGAATTTGTCTAATTCTCAGGCGAACACAGGAAAATATGCTCTATCAGCAACGCCAGAGACGGAAAGACCACAGAGTCGACAAATCTCGGGTAATTCTAGTTACGATCGGCAAAATTCGTATGATTATGGTGACAACCGACAAATCTCGTCTGATTCAAAGAACTTGTATTCCGGTAGCCTGAACATACGACGGATGTTGACCGAAAAGTCACGAGGATTGCGGTCTATAAGAAATTGTAAAGTTGCGCCCAGTGATATAAAAAAGCAAACTATTTCGTATAACCAAAGCAACCCAAATGCTACTGACAGGAATCATGAAATGCTGTTTGATCAGTCTAACAGCACTGCATCAACGGCGGACGAATCAAAATCTGTTGACAAGGGCGGAAGTTTACAAGCATCTGGTTCCAGGGTGCAGCAAGCTTCCAAGAGATTAAAACTGGATGATTCACGTGTCGATCGGACGACAAAGATTATGTTTGCCGTGACAATAGTATTTTTGCTGTCATGGCTGCCGACGTGGATTGTGTTATTCTATACGCAGCTTTCTAAAGGTCAGCATTCATCTGCTACTGGAAATATATTTATTTTCTTTGGCAGGAAGGCATTCATGGTGAATTCGTTTACTAATCCTATATTCTACATTTGGTTGAGTTCTGCCTTTAAAGAAAGAGCGAAAAAGGTGCTAAGAGACTTGTTTACGTGTCGAAGGTCAAGGTGATAAATTTAGAAATCAGAAAGACACCAGAATATCACGCCTAGTAAAGCGCTCTTCGAATTCCATCTGAAAATTAAAAAGGACTTCTATGATTAAGGCGAGTATTTTCCCCATTAGACCGGCGAGACAGGTCCGAATTTTCAAAAGTATAAAGTTGGTCCATTTTCCTTAGCAGAGCTTCCACAAATATGTAAACCGTATGAAATCAGATCATTTGTGATTCAGACCCAAAGACATCGGGAGATAATCCAGTCTGACCCTACCTACCCTTTATTTAAGGTTTTTACATACCTCATTTTTTGAGGTAATAAAAATATTAAAATCAGTCATTCATTCCATAATTTTTTGTGATAAATGCATGCTAAATACACGCATATAACAATACAAAGCAATGATTTTCTTCTTGTTACGCTTGATTGGCATTTAAACATGCAAATCCACAGTTAAATTTCCGGTCAAGGCGACCAAAAGAGAACGCTTCACTAACTGAAATACAGGTACTCCCCCCCCCCCCCCGTGACCCAGCATTTCCTTCATGCAGCAGACTTATGCGATGCAAATACGCAATATATGTGAGTGGGAAGCTGGGTCACGGGGGGAACGATACTCAGTGAGCCAAAGAAGAAGAATGGTCAACAGTAGCACTGTGATTTTCAAGGATTATATTGCGTACCATGACCTTGAAATGAGGTCAAGGTCACATATATATCGTCAAAACTATCCAGTGTTGTCTGTTATCTAAGTAATGTGAGTCAAAAAAGGGTTAAATGTATAGAATAAATCATTATTTCAACGACCAGTTAGAGGATAATTTACAATTTATCTCAACAATGACGTCAACGTCAACGTATGTTTAACGTACTTTACATAGACACAAACACTTGAAAATTCATTTGTCATGGAAGTTACACGTCATAGTCATAAATGCAAAAGTCAGTGATCCGCATAAATTTTTAATCATGGGGAAAATTCACGCCTTAAGCATAGAAGTCCTTCAACTTCCTACAAATAGTTGGCTAAATATACTGAACAAAAGTGAAAACGCTACACGTGATTTTTCTTCTAATTTTCTGTGTTTTTGGAGCCAGAAAAATTAATGAATAAGAATGCATTTAAAAGCTACATGCATGTGTAAGGCCAAGATACTAGAGTAAAACTGTAAAAGCCATTTCAGATAAAGCGAACACATTTCAAAGTGGACAGGGGTGCAGTTTTTTTCGGTGCAAATAAAGGAAGTCGATCTGTCATTTTACACTTTATTAAAAACACGGAGTACACCGTACAGTTATCCTTATTTTGGCTCAGGCACACAATCAGTTTTCTAGAAATGTCAAAAACGAAAGCACACATCAATATGCGCTGTCATGTCTTTGAAAACAAGTGTTGAAATATCGCTATCTCTTCGAAAACACAATAAGAAACCTTGATAAATGGAAATTCCCATAAGAAATTAACTTGAGGTTCACTCAAATATTGTCTCATTTGTCTTTGAAACTAACGATGGGTAAAATGCATGATGTACTGTACTACAGCAACGCGAAATAAGTTGCTCAAAAAATTGATAAACAAAGGAATAATCGAAAATTAAAAATCACTATATTTTTAATGCAAAGGGAGATAATTTGTAATTTTGAAAAAAACAGCTTTTATTTCCTAGTCTTCTGGGTTACACTTATGAGGAAGTTTTTGCTTTTTCTACCACTCTGGACGCAACGCTTTAGAGCAACAATGAAATGTGCATTTGCGCATGCGCATAATTGATATATGGCAAACTAGGCTAAAATCGAATAAGAGAGGGTAACTCTGTTACGAAGAGTATCAGATGCATTATTTTAAAGACATTCTTTTGCTTACTGTCTCGCACGACCAAAAATATGTATCCAGGCATTAAAAGTAGCATTGTGTTAGTTTCAAACTGTCATCTATAATGTAGCGTTTTCACTTTTGCTCAGTATATAATGATGCTGTGCGATGGTATATTTTTGCACATTTTTGCTTTGAAGTAAAAGAACTGTCGAGTTCTCAAATAACTTCTGAGAGTGGCCAACTCGAAGTTGCACCTTTTTCCGAAATATCATGAGAACACTATTTATCTTATATAAAGCTGGAATTGCATAATAATTGTTCAAACACGTAAGTCGAATAGCATTGCAATATACACAATGATTTTGCTACTGTGACTATAAGAGGAAGATTTAATGTTCAAATTTCAGTTAAAAGAAGACTTGCGCGTTTAACAGGTGAGACATTAAAAAGATATAAGGTAATGCTGGAATGACTCACTTAACCAACATTAGACAACATGCAGAACGCAAGAACCATAACGTTTGTATTTATCTATACCTTTTGAGTTATGTCCCTTTGAACTTCGTAAGAAGCTGTTTCTAAGACAAAATTGCGTCCGCTGTATAACTTCGGAACTGTTCAAGATAGATTCGGAAAACTTCATACAAATATTGAGCACCAAAAGATGACATGTAGAGTTTAAGAACATGATTCTTGAATATGTATTATTTGAGTGACGTCCCTTTGCAGTTTGTAATTAGCAGTTCTGTGACAAAATCATATCCACTCTATAACTTTTAAAGCGTTTAAGGTATCTACATGAAACTACATACAAATACTAACCAACATTAGACAGCATGCAGAGTGGAAGAACCCAAACTCTTGTATTGATATTTTTGAGTAACGTCCCTTTGAACCTTGTAAGAAGCAGTTTCTGTCACAAATCATGTCCGATCTATAACTTTAAAACCGTTCAAGATGTACATGTATTCATACAATTCTAGATTTTCTATTCGATCCCACTAATGTCACAACCCTGTGCCAAAGTTGTCTGTGATATTCCTTTGGGGGGGGGGGGGGGGAGGGGGGGGACTGCTTCGGCTGTCTTACCCCCACCCAATTCCCCCGGTCTGCTGGAAAACATTGATTTGTGACTTATTTTTTTTCAAGCATTCTAAGCACTTCGGGTTTCCAAAGGCACATCGGAGATAAAATTAGGGGATAACTGTAGTTTTGAATCTGGTTATCCCCATTCTTATGTACGTTTTATATTTACACATCGAAAACACAGTATTTCGACCAACACGTTAGCTTCGTCAGCGTTGACCAATCAGAAGCGACGTTGTAGAAGACGTCGGGTTTCCGACGGTATATCGCAGAACATACAGTCGCAATTCTTGATGTTGTCTAATCAGACTCAACGGACTGTGCATACTATTGCACATGTTTAGTGGGACATTGATGCCCATATGCAAACGGTTCGAATCTGAATTAATTACAAACTTATGGATGTATTCGCATAACTTATTAGATGTACCTCGTACACACCTGTCAAGAATTGTTACGACTTCTACACGTCTGGGATGAATTTATACACATTTGTCCCATCTGTGAAAATACGTACTAATTCATCACAGCCGTGGAGTTCTGTCACTGACATATATGAAGATTTCGTACCAATTCTTCACATCTATGATATTTTGTTACCGATTCTTCACATCTGTGACGATTTGGTACCGATTCTTCACATCTGTGAGGATTTGGTACTGATTCTTCACATGTGCGAGGATTTGGTACCGATTCTTCACATGTAAGGATTCGGTACCGATTCTTCTTAATTGTGAAGAATCAGTCGTATCCATTCTTCACATCTGAGAAAAATTCGTACCAGTTTACATGTATCACAAAATTGTTAGCTCACCTGAGCCGAAGGCTCAGAGGTGAGCTTATAGGATGGGAGTCGAGCCGTCGTCCGTGCGTGGGTGCGTGGGTGGGTGGGTGGGTGCGTCAACACTTTCAAACATAAATATCTCAGAGACCAGTGGGCCGATCGCAATCAAATTTTATCTGAAGCATTATTTGGGTGGGGAAAGGCTGCATTAGGTTTTGGTGCCGATCAGCTCAGAACTCTGGTTTCCATGGCAACAGATAGCCCCCATAGGGTTATAATGGGGAAAACGGCGTCATCACGTTTTCTCGACTGTTTTTGATTAGATCCTTATCATACTTGCAAGTAATGATGACATACACAAGAGCTTGGATGAGTTCGAAATTTGGCCGGATTCGAGCACAGACTACGGAGTTAGCTGCCCTTGAGCGTTTGAAAAAAATCCCATAGGGTTATAATGGGGAAAATGGCGTCATCACGTTTTCTCAACTGTTTTTGCTTAGATCCTTATCATACTTGCAGGTAATAATGACATACATAAGAGCTTGGATGAGTTCGAAATTTGGCCGGATTAGAGCACAGACTACGGAGTTAGCTGCCCTTGAGCGTTTGAAAAAAATCCCATAGTGTTATAATGGAGAAAACGTCATCATATATTTTTAGAAAAACTTTGTCATCGCTCTATTGCCTACATTTCTCAACGGATTTAAAAAAAAAAAAACTCACACAAATGAAGGGCATGAC
Organism: Ctena decussata; assembly: GCA_963989385.1. Classification (NCBI taxonomy): domain Eukaryota; kingdom Metazoa; phylum Mollusca; class Bivalvia; order Lucinida; family Lucinidae; genus Ctena; species Ctena decussata. Next base: position 82,191,676 of record OZ022498.1, on the reverse strand, counting down.
AATATCTCGAGCAAGTTCGACTTTCAGGATGCTGCACCCAAGGTCAAGGTCACTGTGGCTATTTTTAGAAAAACTTTGTCAGCGCTCTGGCACCTACATTTCTCAGCAGATTTTAAAATAACTTCACACAAATGTAGGGCATGACAATATCTCGAGCAAGTTCGACTTTCAGGATGCTGCGCCCAAGGTCAAGGTCACTGTGGCTGTTTTTAGAAAAACTTTGTCAGCGCTCTAGCACCTACATTTCTCAGCGGATTTTAAAATAACTTCACACAAATGTAGGGCATGACAATATCTCGAGCAAGTTTGACTTTCAGGATGCTGCACCCTAGGTCAAGGTCACTGGCTATTTTTAGAAAAACTTGGTCATCGCTCTAGCGCCTACATTTCTCAACGGATTTTAAATCAACTTCACACAAATGTAGGGCATGACAATATCTCAAACAAGTTTGACTTCCAGGGTGCTGCGCCCAAGGTCAAGGTCACTGGCTATTTTTAGAAAAACTTTGTCAGCCCTCTAGCACCTACATTTCTCAATGGATTTTAAAATAAATTCACACAAATGTAGGGCATGACAATATCTCGAGCAAGTTCGACTTTCAGGGTGCTGTGCCCAAGGTCAAGGTCGCTGTGGCTATTTTTAGAAAAACTTTGTCATCGCCCTAGCACCTTCATTTCTCAACGGATTTTGAAATAACTTGACACAAATGTAGGGTATGACAATATCTCAAGCAAGTTCGACTTTCAGGATGCTGTGCCCAAGGTCAAGGTCACTGTGGCTATTTTTAGAAAAACTTTGTCATTGCTCTAGCACCTACATTTCTCAACGGATTTTAAAATAAATTCATACAAATGTAGGGCATGACAATATCTTGAGCAAGTTTGACTTTCAGGATGCTGCAATCAAGGTTTTTGATTAGATCCTTATCATACTTGCAGGTAATGATGACATACATAAGAGCTTGGATGAGTTCGAAATTTGGCCGGATTCGAGCACAGACTACGGAGTTAGCTGCCCTTGAGAGTTTGAAAAAAATCCCATAGTCTTATAATGGAGAAAACAACGTCATCACATTTTCATTTTTCATCGGATCCTCTTCATACTTGCATGTAATGAGGATATGCATAAAAGCTTGGATTAGATAGAATTTCGGCTAGATTCCACCACTGACTATGGAGTACATGCCCTGAGCATCCAAAACATCAATGTCGCCACCTTTTCTTTGTTTCTACTGATCCAATCTTTTTCAAACTTGCAGGTAATGAGAAAATGCATAATATCTTAAACAAGTTCAAATTTTGGCCAGATCAGGCCAACCACTATGAAGTTAGCTGCCCATGACAGCTCTGTCTATTGTGCTCTTGATCGGATACTTTTTAAACTTGCGTATATTAAATGAGGGCATACATAATGTTTTGGATGAGTTTAATTTTCAGCCTGATTGGACCACTGACTGTGGAGTTAGCTGCCCTTGAGCATCTTAAATATCCCTATAGGTTTACAATGTCTCTCAGGTGAGCAATTGTTGCCCTTTGGGCTACTTGTTATTTAGAATTCTTTACACGTGGGAAAAAAGCGTTCGCGTAAAAACAATTGCACGATTTCTTCACAGGTGTGACAAATACGTACCAATTCTTCAGACGTCAAAAATTATAGAAATGTGTAAATTGAGCAGAAATTTTACCCCACAAAATTATCGAAATTAACCGTACGTATCTGTCACATTTGCCAAATGTCTCGTATTGGTACCAATTCTTCACATGGGTGTGACAAATACGAAGTGTGAAATTTACGGCTCAACAAGCCCTTAACGACTGGGACCTGCTGAGAAAATGGACCCGCTCCGTAAAGTTCCTATATTTTGTGTCTAACAGCACATTGATACTTTTTTGCCCGCAGTAAGGGGACTATCAGAAAGTATCTCTCCCGCTAGATCTATTCCCCGTTGGGAGGATAATGTTGACAATTTTAATGCACTTACGGATATAACGCGACGTCTGATTGGATAACGTCAAATTTTCACGACAGATGGTTATCTTCATTCTAATGTATTTTAGCATTTACACATTGAAAATACAGTATTTCGTACGATACGTTAGCTTCGTCAGCGGCGTAAAGCCACTACGTTGACCAATCATAAGCAACGTTTCTGAGCACTTCGGGTTTCCAACAGTATAATATAATTATGTGAAGATTTCGTACCAATTCACATCTATGATAATTTGGTACCGATTCTTCACATCTGTGAGAATTTGGTACAGACTCTTCACATGTGCGAGGATTTGGTACCGATTCTTCACATGTGAGGATTTGGTACCGATTCTTTATATACGTGAAGAATTCGTACCCATTCTTTACATCTGAGAAAAATTCGTACCAGTTTATCACAAAATTGTTATATATAATTCTTTATACGTGTGAAAAAAAAAATCGTACGCGTGAAAAGTTTGCACGGTTTCTTCTTATGTGTGACGAATACGTACCAATTCCTCACACGTCAAAAATGTGAAAACTGAGCACAACCCCTCCCCCCTCCCCCACTACACACACACCAGGCAAAATTATATAAGACTGACCGCACGTACATGTCATATTTGCCAAATGTCTCGTATTCTTCACTTGGGTGTGACAAAAAAGTGAAATTTACGCTTCCATAGAGCTAAGGAAACCTTTTACAGTGGAGGCATGGACCCCGGTTCCGAGGTGCAATCAGATGCTCGCGAGTATTGAGCATTACTCTGCCAATTACGTCTATGTATATGTATATAAGAGGCCGGTAACTTAAAGTCATTATAACACAAGGCTTTGCTTTACATGCGGCCATGTTATTAGCTCCCCTGAGCCGAAGGTTTCAGGGGAGCTTATAGGATAGGCAATCTCCGCGTCCGTCCATCGTCCGTCCGTCAGTCAGGACTTTCAAGCGACTTTTTCAAAGCTGCTAGGCCGATTTCAACCAAGGAGGGAGAATTCATGGGTTGAGGGAACGAAAAGATATGATTCAAAATTCAAGATGGCCGTCATACTCATATATGGCAAATTAACATTTAAACGACTTCTTCTACAGAACCGCTGGACCGATTTGGCTGATATTTTGCAGAAAGCATATGGGGCACCTCCCTATTTCATTCCGGTCGGATCGTAGACAGACCTTTAATGTGTGGGTAAATTTGGGAAAATGACGTAAAATTTCAGATACATAGACCCTTAGAACTAGGTAGCTAACTTTTCATAGGATTATTGAAGACAATCTACTGATAACATATATGAGGTTTTAAGAAAATTAGTTGGCAACTTTGGTTGGCATGGCAACCATTCCTGAAAAAAATCGAATAACATTTCCCCTGAAACTAGGCAGCCAATTTTAATCAAATTTCATACTTAGCATTTATATGGTGGTTGTACAAAAATAGCTAAAATGGTCATGATTCGAAATTCAAGATGATCGTCATGCCAATATATGGTAAAAAGCAATCGAAAGACTTCTTCTCAAGAACCACTAAACCGATTTGGCTGATGTTTTGCAGGAAGCATATGCGGCACCTCCCTATATGAAATGGCTTAAATCATTCCGGACGGATAGTTACAAACCTTAAGTGGGTGGGGTAAATTTGGGAAACTGACGTAAAATTTTAGACCCATGGACGCTTTGAGCTAGGTAGATAATTAAGAAATTTCAGTATGCTTTTCTCTGGTTTCGTTCCAGATATTGTCAGGGTCACTGATGAGGCTTTATTAGCCGAAACTACGTAGTCGGTCCCAAGTCCCTTTTTCTGAATGTATTCTCTGCTCTTGAAGGAACTCTTTAAGATTTTAATTTTACTTCACTGCAGCTGGTGTTGTGCCGTGTGGTGGCCGTAAAATGCCTCCCCGTACATCATTTATAGTGTAGGTTTTATTTTTGTCCTTTGAGATCAGAAGATTTATTCTGAGAAATCAGAAATTTTAGATTGGTTTAGACTCTTATTCCAGATCATCGTCTTTTATATTATTTGAACCGTTTTTGATACTAGTCAGTCTTTGAATCGACTGCCCATTTTAAAAAAAAAATCAGTATGCTTTTATCTGGTTTCGTCACAAGATCTTTTCAGGGTCACTGATGAGGCTTTATTAGCCGAAACTCCGTAGTCTGGCCCAAGTTCCTTTTTCTGAATGTATTCTCTGCTCTTGGAGGAACTCTTTAAGATTTTAATATTATTGAAGACAATGTACTGATAACATATATGAAGTTCTTATGAAAATTATATGGCAACTTTTGTTGTCATGGCAACCGTCCCTGAAAAAATTCAAATGACATTTTCTCTGAAACTAGGAGGCCAGTTTTAATCAAATTTCATACTTAGCATTTATATGGTGGTTGTACAAATAATAGATAAAATGGTCATGATTCGAAATTCAAGATGGCCGTCATGCTAATATGGTAAAAACAATTTAACGACTTTTTCTCCAGAACCACTAAACCGATTTGGTTGATATTGGTTGGGGTAAACTTGTGAAAAATGATGTAAAATTTTAAAAACATAGATCCTTTGAGCTAGGTTACTCATATTTATTGGGGTAATTGAAGACAATGTATTGATACTATATATGAGCCGCGACACGAGAAAACCAACAATGTGGTTGTGCGCCCAGCGCAGACTCAGATCAGCCTGGGCATCTGACCAGTCTGATCAGAGTCTTCACTGTCCGCATGAAGGTAGCTTGAACCCTTAGCTACCCTTTAAGCGCTTAGCAAAGTGTCTGATCAGCCTGGGTGGATGCCCAGGCTGATCTGAGTCTGCGCTGGGCGCACAACCACATTGTTGGTTTTCTTGTGTCGCGGCTCATATGATGTTTTCGACTGCCCTGAGCTGAAGTCTCTAGTGCTACACCTAAAAGTCGGAGAATTACTTCGCTCAAGCAGCCAGTAAAATCTCATTAAAATGATTTATCTGACAAGTCTGCTGGTAACTGCAGTGGAATATGGTGTAGCTCCGGGGAATCTTATAGGCTTGCCACCCCCCATTGGCCGTTATTTGTCAGTACTTTCAAACAAGTTCTCGAAAGCTGCTGGGCCGATTAGAACCTGGGACCGAGGTTATAAAACTTGAGTATAATCTCAAACTCAAAATAAAGCACACTGATTGGCTCGGAAGCAGCCAATCAGTGTGCTATATTTTGAGTTTGAGAATGTACTCAAGTTTTATAACCTCTGGGCCAGATTTCATATGGAGCATCTATGGATTTGGGGAACGAAAGAAAATAAAATAAAATGGTCATGATTCAAAATTCAAGGTTGTTGGGTGACTCAGATCTCCTTGTCGGTGCAGGTATCCTAATCCGTGTTGGTGAACAGCATGTTTTTAATTAAGGAATGAATTTCATTTTTCTGAGGTTTATCGAAGTGTAAACTACATTGGGTCACGTGCAAAGTGAATGAACCCCGAAGGGGTTCATGTAAACTTTGCTAGTGACCCAATGTAGTTTACACTTCGATAAACATCAGAAAAATTAAGTTCATTGCTTATATTTACATTCGTTTCAATCAAGTCTTTCATGAAAAATCTTATATAAGCGCTAAAATTGAAGCATTAAAACATGTACACGCAGTTTCTTCTGCTAACAGCAGAACGGCATGCATGACGTCATGACGTTGCTGACGTCCAATCAGGTTGTAGAAAGCCATTGTTTATTTTTACGTCATTGACGTCGCGTGTCTCAATGTAATTATTGGAATGTAAACTACATTACGTTCCAATGGTTTACTATTCAGTAAATACACCAAGAATGTAAATATTTGATTTTAACTGTACAGTATGAATGTTTCAAGATTGTTTATACTGCGACTATGTCACTATTGGCCATACACTTGATTGGTAGAAGTAGATGTATCAGGGCAGCAATACAGGACCTTCATGGTCCTCTTTTTATTCGATATTTTCTAAACTGGTTTCAGCTAATATGGAAGATTTTGCATGGTTCGTCCGCCTGTACGGTGAGATAATATCACGAGCTTTAGCGAGTTTACAATCGACTTCACAGGCTTCGGAACCATGCTCAATCTTAGTGTCAGTGTTGGTCTTGTACTTAAACCGTTCAAGAGCAAAAAAAAGTTCAATAGCAAACAACGTAGATCCATTTGATGGGGCTCATAAAGAGCCGCCTCATTTAGATCTACATTGTATGCCTTCTAGCGTTTGCATTCTAAATATGAAATAGCTTGATCGACACATTTTTTGTTAATTTTGCGGGCGTATATGTTGTCGTCTGCTTGTTATAAGGTGTTTTAGGGGTTAAAATCATGTTGTAAACTGCCGCACCTGAATCTACACTATTTGCTCTCTAGTCATATGATATGCCTCGCACGACACATTTTTGAAATTTTGCTGACGTTCTCATCTGCTGTTATGGCGAAAATAGTTGAATTTGCAAACAACGGAAATCCAAATAAAGCGGCCAAAAATTCGCCGCCTCATCTGGGTCTATTCTCTGAATTTCAATATAAAGCAGTTTCGACATTTTCTAGCTCACCACAGGGTGAGCTTGCGATCACTCGGTGTCCGTTGTGTGTAGTCCATCGTGTATCGTCAACAATTTGCTTTAAATGATATCTTCTCTGAAACCGCTAGGCCTAGGGCTTTCATATTTGGATTTAAGCAATGTCTAGTAGACCTCTACCAAGTTTGTCCAAATGGTGACTCCAGGGTCCAAAATGGCCCTGGGGCATGGCTCGAAACTAAAATGTACGTAAAAATCTTCTTCTCCAGAACTGCTTGGCTCAGATGCTTGAAATTTGGTATGTAGCATTGCCTAGTGGTCCTCTACCAAGTTTGTTCGAATGGTGGCCCCAGGACCCAAAATGGCCCTGCGGCAGAGAGTCCTAGGTTTGAACCATAGAAATACATAGAAAATTATTTAAAAAGTCTTCTATTTCAGAACCACTTGGCTCAGATGCTTGAAATTTGATATGTAGCATTGCCTAGTGGGTTTTTTACCAAGTTTGTTCAAATGATGACCCCAGGGCCTAAAATGGCCCCGCCTTAGGGGGTCCTGGGTTTCAACCATAGAAATACATAGAAAAATATTCAAAAATCTTCTTCCTCAGAACCTTTTGGCTCAGATGCTCGAAATCTGGTATGCAGCATTGCCTTGAAGTCCTTTATCAAGTTTGTTCAAATGATGGCCCAAGGGTCCAAAATGGCCCTGCGGCAGGGAGTCCTGAGTTTGAACCACAGAAATATATAGAAAAATATTCAAAATCTTCTTCTTCAGAACCACTTGGCTCAGATGCTTGAAATTAGGTATGATGCATTGCCTGGTGGACTTCTACAACGTTTGTGTAAATGGTGGCCCTGGGATCAAAAATGGTCCTGGGGCGGGGAGTTTTGGGTTTGAAATTAAAATATACTTAAAAATCTTCTTCTCTAGAACCTCTTAGTGCAGATGCTTGAAATTTGGTTTGGTGCATTGCCTAATGGTCCTTTACCAAGTTTTTTCAAATGATGCCACCAGGGTCAAAAATGGCCCTGACCCATGGGGTCTTGGGTTTGAACGTACCATAGAAATACATAGAAAAATATTCAAAAATCTTCTTCTTCAGAACCACTAGACTCAGATGCTTGAAATTTAGTATGTAGCATTGCCTAGTAGTCCTCTATGAAGTCTGTTCAAATGGTGGCCCCAGGGTCCAAAATGGCCCCGCCCCAGGGGGTCCAGGGTTTGAACCATAGCAATACATAGAAAAATATTCAAAAATCTTCTTCAAAACCATTTGGAAATGGTTGCAAACTATCAGGTTTGTTCAAATCAGATGACCCTAGTATGACCTTTAACCTTTTTGATCAGGTGAGCGATTCAGGGTACTTTGTCCTCTTGTTTGATTTTGTCTACCTAGATTTTGTCCACTGCTTTTGGGGCTTTTAGGGTTAAAAGCATTTTATGCTAAAGCGTTGGATATCTAGAGAGTGTGGAATCAGAAAAACTTAATCTGGGACCGTATTTATAAAACGACTTAAGTGGTTGCTATGCTGTTGCTAAGGCCGAATTTCTATGAAGGAGGTTCCATACAACTATGAAATTTGCTCTGGAGGAACAGTCTGAAAAAGACTGTTCCTCCAGAGCAAATTTCATAGTTGTAGGGAATCTCCTTCATAGAAAATTAGCCTTAGCAACAGCATAGCAACCACTTAAGTCGTTTTATAAATACGGCCCCAGGATCTCACATAAAAAGAACGCATCCCATTATCTCGAACTTATCGCAAGTTTAGTCTTGAACTTAAACCTGCTTTTAATGTATTTCTTAATTAACAACGTTTCTGTCTTTTGTTCCTTTTAGTCTATTCCAGAATTCCAAAGACCAATTTTTCAACTCTTATTTGCGTTAAAGCAAGAAAGCTGATTAATCTATGCCTGACTTGTGAATTCTACCTACACATTTGGACTGGTCTATTATTAGTATCAGTGATGTCGGACTAGAGTCGAATAAATTATTTTATTTCACAAATTTCTTAATTTGTGTAGGCTTGGACCGGACGCCGCGTCTGGTCTGTGTCCACACGTTTTTCCCAAGACCCCTCTTAGGAGACGTCAGGTGTCATTTAATGCATTCCCGCGAAGGGCAAATGATAGCTCAATTTTTGCGCATAGAGTTATGGGTGATTATCCACTTTTGAATATGGATGACGGACAAAGAAATTAAGGTAAGCTGCCGAGTAATCCGAATGAAAAGTTCCCGGCATTCCCGCGAGCGCTGCGACGGATCCACTGCCACCAGATCAGTATAGAAACTTGTTCTCTAGTCACGGATCTGGTGCCAGTGGACAGATCGTTCGGAAAAAGCCTACCGATGGAGTCGATGAACTAGCTCTGTATCCGTACTAACCTTTCATCTTGGAGAGTAATACCTTTTCTTTGTATAAAATCTCTTTAATTTTTTTAATGCGTTGCTCATTTTAGATTTTTTTTCATTAGCGAAGCTGAACTTTGTACCTTTGCAACAATACATGCACATGTACTAAGCGGCTGAAAGAGAGAAATGTCTATTTTTGTGTATGCTAAAGTTGATGCTTCGGTCAAAGCCACAATGGACGTCAACATTTCTAACAAGTTGTGAACCTAGGGTGACGACTCAGTGCTTGTGAAGTAAAGAAAAGCTTTCCATTGTCGTTTTACCATTAAGGCAGTATTTCTGATGCTGTTCATTTCTTTTAATGGGTTTATTGATACTCATCTCTGGCAAATCGGTACACTTTCAAGGAAAGCAATCCTGCCTTTTTCAGTCCTGCCTACCTTATCAAAAGGGGTCAACTCTTACAGAAAAGAATTTGCTCTCTTAGGAGCAAATTCTTGCTTGTAAGAGTAGACCGACTACATTTGAAAGGGCTTTGTGGACCCGTAACACTTCGTATATGTCACACTGTGAAGAATTCGTATCAATTCCTCACAGCACTTGACATATTATTGCCAATACGTCACAAATTTCGTACCAATATGACACACGTAATGTGACAAATACGCACGAATGCAAATTTCATATAGCATGCATGAGCATTCTTCACATTGCTATAATATCCCCTAATGTTTTGCATTTTGCTTTCGATACCAATTATGCACATGGGTGGCATAATTTTATAAACCTGGAAAGAAATTTTAACCTGCAACAGATATTACGCATATGTTTTACGGTTGGAACTTCTGGGATAGGGGTTACAATGCTCAAGGACAAATCATTAATATAAGCCACGTCTCGAAAAAACCTTTCTTCGGGGCTCCCGACCAGATCCGCCTGCGTGTGCAGCTTCAAAAACAAGCTGTAGTCTTAATTTCACATTAAGAAACTTAGGAATAATTCTTTAATTGAGTAGATCACGTCATCAGACGATCTGAATTAAAATTTATGAATGGTCTTCAATACGCAACTTCGTCGTAAGTTGCGCCATTTTTGTTGATCAGCAGCATTATCTTTTGATTATCCAATCGCATCGTATCTTCTTTCCTGCGTCACAGGGAGTAGCGCATGAGCATATGCCGAACCGCATCGCCGATTTTCCCTTAGCGATGAGCTGTTGAAAATACCCCCCCCCCTCCTCGGATTTGCATAAATCCCGGGATCGATTTTTGGCGTGCTAAAATACGGAATTCCGGACCAGTCCGGAAAATTCCCATGCCTGGTCCGAATTCTTCAGTCTACGCAGCGAAAAACAAAAGCGCTGATTAGCCTGAGTGGATACGCAGCTGATCAGAGGTGTGACGAATACGTACCAATTCTTTACACGTCAAAAAATTATAAAAATGTGAAAAATAAGCACAAATTTTACCCTAAAAAAATTATCGAAATTGACCGTAAGTATATGTCACATTTGCCAAATGTCTCGTATTGGTAACAATTCTTCACATGAGTGTGACAAATACGAAGTGTGAAATTTACGGTCCAACAGGGCTTCATTCTCCAGGAAAGCAAACAAGAAAGCAAACAATAAGTCACGAAAATAGTTGCCCTTTGTAAAAATGGCAGAAAACATGACGGTGTACCCATTTACATTTATACTTAACAAAGCAGAATTGTTCGGAATGACGTTGAATCTACATTGATTCAATGTTGATTCAACAATATGTTCCTGCAGGGAATTTTCTATTTCCAGATAGGAATGGAACTGAGTGGTTGTTACAGCCGCAGTGACACAATAGCTTGAACGTTACTTACCCGTCTCACTGCCCCGTCCCACGGTGAATGTTATACCATGCCCCTCTATATCTGAGTCCGTTGACAATATAACATACGGACATGAGAAATCAACACTTGAATGCTGAAAATAAAAATGTCATCTGCCGTATTTTTGTTTAAAATTATGCATTTTTCTTTACCATTGTGAAAGATTGTAGCTCGCTCAGACGATTCTTAATCTAAACTGATAACATTTGAAAGTACCAACGGTAAAAATGGTCGATGCATAAATCATTATAAAAGCGGTGGAAACTGAAGGTCATTTTAATTGTTAGAAGCCTGCCAAACACAATCATACACAATAGAAAAACGGTTCTGAGAAGCTTGCAGCGATATCTCACGCTACAATTTTACGTGAATAATATATAAGCAATGTGGCTTTAAGGTGAGATGGGAGTAATTCAGCGCCGCCATGCGGCAGTTTCTGTCGCTACGTTATGTAATGACGTCAAAAGTCCCGTTTGATAAAAATAAGATGGCGTCAACGTTAGCCGCTTCTGTGATCACTACATGGTCTGCTCACAATATGCGATGAAGCTGAGCGCTGGATGACGTTTAAAGGAAACAGAAAGTGTCGTAGAGAAGAAAGTGAAAAAAGAATAGTTAGTTTTCCGTGCAGAAGTCTAGATGCGGGATAGCTGACAGTTTCCTGTCAGTTTATTAGACGGAGTTCGCAGCTGTTGAGTTGAAAAATTTTATTTCAGATTTCAAACTACAAGAAAAGAAAATAGCAACTGCCGTAGAGAAGAAAGCTAGTTTTCCGTGGGGAGAAAGCTGTTCTCTGACAGTTCCTCATCAGTTTGTTAGACAGAGTTCACAGCTGTTGAGTTGCAACAATTTACTACAGATTTTCATAGACAGCAAAGCCTCGTGAAACTGAATCCAGAATCGTACAATGAGTAGTTAGATCACTGTATACACTCCACCCATGTGCTTTACAGTTAACATGGTAGCAGCCATAGACAGTCGTTTTCATACCAGTAACCACCCACACTTATCATACTAATCAGCATTTCATTTATATACGACTGCTTGGCGTTGTTCAAATGCTAGGGACAGTCTGAGAATTTTAATATTAAAATTCCTAGACTGTCGCTAGCATTTGAACAACGCCAGGCAGCCGTATCAACGTCGATGCAATGTCGTCACAATGTTTTATCAACATTGATACGATAATTCTACGATCTGTTAAGTCAATAAGCTAAAATAATGCCGTTTCTCTTTCCTTGCCTTTTTCACTTTTCTGTCTTTCATTTTTTCCTTCTGTTTCAAGTGTATATCAAAAAGTCGTTTTATTATATCTCCGAGACACTAAAGTGAATCTAAGCTGCCTATCGTTTTTACAGAGAGAGAGAGAGGGTCGCCGAAGTCTAGTCGTTAGAACGCTAGGTTATTGTGCAGAATAGTATAGGTTCTTTCTTCGGTCGGGTCAGGAACTGGAAAACTTGACTCGCTTACACTGTACAAACGACAAGCTGACAAAGGCATTGTTCAAATGTCATAGCACTTGGAAGCCCGCCATAAAGTTGTTGCTTCTGAGAGTTTGTCGATCGGGTGCGCGTCAACTGTATAGGAGGACATAACGGCAATGTTTTCGACTTTTCTTTTTAATTATAAAATAATTAGTTAAGGCGGCTTATGCAGAGATTGAGAGAAAAGTATTATATCTGCCTTCATCCGGCACTTTCCCGACGCTGACAATCATGAGTGATGAAGTCCCAGACAAATTTTGCCGGTAGCCTACAAAAAATGATAGTTGATATGCGGCGCGAAAAGTTAAGTACCGTTAACGTCACCAAGCGCAACGTTAACATTTTAGTCTGAAGAGACGGCAAGTCGGGCATTTTATGCTCATTAGCTCGAAAGTTAAGTCGGCGACCTACTAATTTTATTGCTTTGGTGTAAACTTCTATCATTGGGCCATATTGTGTTAGTTTTTGAAGAAAAAAATGTGTTTTGTTTTCTCAGAATGGTTTTTATCCAAGAGTGACGATAAAAAAGTGCGTTTTCCATAGAACGCCATTATAACGTCGGGTCGAAAAAGTGAAAAAAAATTGACGTTTTCGAGGTAGGATATCTTGAAAATGACATCGGCGACCCACCTTTTTCATTACATTTTCTTGAAGAGGGACTGAAAATGTACAGTATAATGAAGTATGGCGGGGAATTAGACTAGTTTCACTGGATCCAACCCCTAACCATTTGCTTCTGCAGTGGTTCTAAACATTAAGTTAGCTGTTTGGTCCGCATGAAGGTTTCCTAACTCATCAACGAATCATCACAGGAGACAAACAAATCAATGATAAGACCTATGATGAATCTGAAACGAGGACTTGACAGAAACAACGTATTGCGACACCTGGAGAGCCCTGGGATGTCAAACAGCACCACTGAAATACCGAAACAAAAGACAACCAACCAACAGTTGAACCCCGAATAACAGATCAATCGACATGACAAGCCTACTAGACAATATCAGTGGTAGAATTAAAATCTTAAAAACACATTCGAAAGAAGGAACATGGGCCATACTTCGAAGTTTCGGCTACTCACGCCTTATCAGTGACCCTGACAATATCTGGCGATGAAAGCCAGAGCAAAGCATACTGAAATTTCTTAATTTTAAAAAGGCAGTCGGTTATAAGACTGAAAGGTGTCGCAAGAAGTCCCAGTGATTAAAAAGTGACCTAGAAAGTGTCTAAATCAATCAAAAATTTCTGATTTGTCAGAATATACATGTATCTTCTGATCTCAAAGGACAAAAATGAAATATAATCTGCACTATGGATGACGTACGGGGAGACGTTTCACGGCCGCCACACGGCACAACACCAGCTGCAGTAACGTCAAATTAAAGCAGCTCAACCTTCATGTTTGGTGACTTCTCACTACAGTTTTGCAAGTGTATATAATCGTGTTTTGCCAGCTTTGAACTATTTTGTACTTTAGATACTTAAGTTATAGATGGTTGGTTGGTTGTTTGGGGGTTAACGGCTCTTTGAGACAGTATTTCAGTCTATACTGAGCCGTCTCCCTAACAGAGAGAGAGAAAGAAAAGAGGTTTGATAGCGGAAAGTAAAAATGCCCTATTACACATACTTTCGATACCATAAACTTGAATAAAACGGTTAAGAGAAGCTGACTGTAAGCATCGAGCATTGGATGGAAACTCAAAATTTTGAATTTAGCTCAAAATTTCGTGGTTTAAAGCTCTCGACGAAAGATGGAGAGCGGTGAAAAAATTAGTGAAATATGTCAAACGGTTCTCGAGATAGTAAGCAATTACTGTTGCTATGGCAATCATTTTTAGGCCTGTCAAATTTTACATATTTCAAAGAATTTCAAAGGGAAAATGTATCTCTCCTGATGCAAGTATGAAATACTTGTCTAGTATGGTGCTTAGGACAAAGTGTAATTGTTATTCTTTGCACCTTCAAAGCAACGGTCACTGCACGTTGTTAAAACCATGGCAACTAAAAGTACATATAGTCGGAGAAAAAATCAAATTTGTGAAAATAGCACTTCTTTAAATCAAGATTATTGAAAATGGCAGCCTCGCCTGAATAAACCGTTTACATGTCTTGAAACGTCAACATAAGTACAGTTCATAACAAAAACAATTAGCTGTAAACTTTCACTCACTAAAGAATAAATGCACGTGCAAATGGCTTCCCTCTTGCGATTCTAATTTTACAGAAAAGAGCAGTTTTCTAGTGTGTTTTTTTGCCTTAATTACCACTCTGCTAAATTGAATTTGCTACAAAAAACAAATAATGAGACTTGTTATATTCCATCTTTGCAAATAACGATGTAGAAACGTATTTGTAGATGTTGTTTCTATGGTTACAATGCATAAAATGTGTTAAATCAGTTCAAAACAACCCTAAAACCATGTAACTGATATGTACACCTCCTAATTTGCATTAGAATCGATATGGTTTAAAAGTAGTTCAGTACTAGCTTTCTGTATCACTTATGGTTTTCATTTTTTTAATAAACAAATTTAAAGTGCTGCTAAGATACCCCACCCACTAATTTATAGCCTAGCCACAATGGGAAGAAGTTATATCAGTCATCCATCCTATTTTCCCAGTTCTTACCACTGTATTCTTACAGCCAGTCTATACTTATTGCTCGACTTCTTCACGAGAAGAAAAGGAGCAGATTCAAGTTTTATAGACTGGCCAGAAAAAAAAGAACCTTTTCACTATTAGACTAGCGCTAGTAACCGAAGGTTACTGAACATTTCGTACAAGGACCATATAACCAATGAGGGTGTTCGCAGGAAGATCCAAGCAGCCATTGGACAATATGATGAACTCCTGACGCTGGTCAAGAAACGGAAACTAAGGTGGTTTGGCCACGTCTCAAGGTCTTCTGGTTTAGCAAAGACAATTCTTCAGGGCACAGTGAAAGGAAAAAGAAGAAGAGGTAGACAGAAGAAGAGGTGGGAAGACAATATCAAGGAGTGGACTGGAATGGATTTTGCCAGCTCAACTAGGGCAGCTGAAGACAGGACAAGGTGGAAAGGGATTGTTTTGAAGTCAGCTGTGGTGCCCCAACGACCTATTAAGGTTATGGGATAGAATAGAAAAGAATAGATAGTCTACTAATGGGACTGCATTCACTTTTACCAAGATTGGGTGAAACACATTTTTCCTTGCGCATACCTCGTGTCGTGTTAAAACCAGTCTTATGCCATACGCAAATCACGCGTGTCTAGACTAGACGCATGCGCAATCAGAACAGGGTAGACTACACATGAGCGTAGACATATCTTGGTACCTTCTGATAGCGTATAAAAGCATATTTCACTGCAAACATTATGGGCTGAACACACATTTTTCCTTGAGCAGGCCATTTGAGTCGCGTCGTGATAAAATGAGCCTCATGGTATATGCAAAACATCTATGTCCAGACTAGTCTATGCACTAGCACAATCAGAACAGGGTAAGCGCAATAAGTTCGCCTTCTGTGGATCAAACGGTGCACTGCACTTACTCCGACAAACTACGCAGTTGCGTAGACTTACCTTGGTACCCACTGTTTGCTTATAGCGTCAAACATATTTTGACCGGACAAGGCTCATAACGTTCGACAAAAGAGATGGGCATAAAATGCACGTGCAAATATGACCGACCCTTGATTATCGATGATGTAACCCAAGAGTCGCACCCTTAGAAAATTGCCATATGGGACGAGAAGATCAGACCAGTCTGTAGTACCATTTATGCGTTCACAACATGTATAAACAATATTGAGCATCATACACTGGAGCGCCGTAAAGAGTGCGAAAAGAAACGACACTAATGGGACTGCATTCATTTTTACCAAGATGGGGTGAAACACTTTTTTCCTTGCGCATACCTCGGTTCGTGATAAAACCAGTCTTAAGCCATACGCAAATCACGCGTGTCTAGACTAGACGCATGCGCAATCAGAACAGGGTAGACTACACATGAGCGTAGACATATCTTGGTACCTTCTGGTAGCGTATAAAAGCATATTTCACTGCAAACATTATGGGCTGAACACACATTTTTCCTTGCGCCCTTTGAGTGGTGTCATGATAAAATGAGCCTCATGGTATATGCAAAACACCTATGTCCAGACTAGTCTATGCACTAGCACAATCAGAACAGGGTAAGCGCAATAAGTTCGCCTTCTGTGAATCAAACGGGGCACTGCACTTACTACGACAGACTACGCAGTTGCGCAGACTTATCTTGGTACCCACTGTTTGCTTATAGCGTCAAACATGTTTTGATCGGACAAGGCTCATAACGTTCAACAAAAGAGATGAGCATGAAATGCTCGTGCAAATATGACGGACCATTGATTATCTTGATTATCGATGATGTAACCTCAGAAAATTGGCACATGGGACGAGAAGAATCAGACCAGTCTGTGGTACCATTTATGCGTTCGCAACATGTATAAACAATCTTGAGCATCATACACTGGAGCGCCGTAAAGAGTGCGAAAAGAAACGACACTAATGGGACTGCATTAACTTTTACCAAGATGGGGTGAAACACTTTTTTCCTTGCGCATACCTCGTGTCTTGGAGGAGCGGCTGTAGTGTAGTGGATAACTCTCCGGACTACCAATCCAGGGATCGCAAGTTCGAACCCCCGCTTCTCCGGTCTTTCGGATGAGACTTTAAACCGAGGTCCCGTCTCCATATGACCTCGTTGTTGGTGGGACGTTAAACCCGAGTTCACTCACTCACTCACTCACTCACCTCGTGTCTTGGTAAAACCAGTCTTATGCCATACGCAAATCACGCGTGCCTAGACTAGACGCATGCGAAATCAGAACAGGGTAGACTACACATGAGCGTAGACATGTCTTGGTACCTCCTGGTTGCGTTTAATATCATATTTCACTGCTAACATTATGGGCTGAACACACATTTTTCCTTGAGCAGGCCTTTTGAGTCGTGTCGTGATAAAATGAGCCTCATGGTATATGCAAAACACATATGTCCAGACTAGTCTATGCACTAGCACAATCAGAACAGGGTAAGCGCAATAAGTTCGCCTTCTGTGGATCAAACGGTGCACTGCACTTACTCCGACAAACTACGCAGTTGCGTAGACTTATCTTGGTACCCACTGTTTGCTTATAGCGTCAAACATATTTTGACCGGACAAGGCTCATAACGTTCAACAAAAGAGATGGGCATAAAATGCACGTGCAAATATGACCGACCCTTGATTATCGATGATGTAACCCAAGATTTGCACCCTCAGAAAATTGCCATATGGGATGAGAAGAATCAGACCAGTCTGTGGTACCATTTATGCGTTCGCAACATGTTTAAACAATCTTGAACATCATACATTGGAGCGCCGTAAAGAGTGCGAAAAGAAATGACACTAATGGGACTGCATTCATTTTTACCAAGATAAGGTGAAACACATTTTTCCTTGCGCATACCTAGTGTCTTGGTAAAACCAGTCTTATGCCATACGCAAATCACGCGTGTCTAGACTAGACGCATGCGCAATCAGAACAGGGTAGACTACACATGAGCGTAGACATATCTTGGTACCTCCTGGTAGCGTATAAAAGCATATTTCACTGCAAACATTATGGGCTGAACACACATTTTTCCTTGCGCAGGCCCTTTGAGTGGTGTCGTGATAAAATGAGCCTCATGGTATATGCAAAACATCTATGTCCAGACTAGTCTATGCACTAGCACAATCAGAACAGAGTAAACACAATAAGTACGCCTTCTGTGAATCAAACGGTGCACTGCACTTACTCCGACAGACTACGCAGTTGCGTAGACTTATCTGGGTACCCACTGTTTGCTTATAGCGTCAAACGTATTTTGACCGGACAAGGCTCATAACGTTCAACAAAAGAGATAAGCATAAAATGCTCGTGCAAATATGACGGCCATGATTATCGATGATGTAACCCAAGAGTCGCACCCTCAGAAAATTGGCACATGTGTCTAGAAGAATCAGACCAGTCTGTGGTACCATTTATGCGTTCACAACATGTATAAACAATCTTGAGCATCATACACTGGAGCGCCGTAAAGAGTGCGAAAAGAAATGACACTAATGGGACTGCATTCATTTTTACCAAGATGGGGTGAAACACATTTTTCCTTGCGCATACCTCGTGTCTTGGTAAAACCAGTCTTATACCATACGCAAATCACGCGTGTCTAGACTAGACGCATGCGCAATCAGAACAGGGTAGACTACACATGAGCGAAGACATGTCTTGGTACGTCCTGGTTTCGTATACATACATATTTCACTGCAAACAGTATGGGCTGAAAACACTTTTTTCCTTGCGCATGCCATTTGAGTCGTGTCGTGATAAAATCAGCCTTATGGTATAAGCAAAACACCCATGTCCAGACCAGTCTGTACACTAGCACAACTAGGACAAGGTAGGCGCAATTAGTATGCTTTCTGGGACTCAAAAGATGCACTGCTCTTACTCTGACAGACTACGCAGTTGCATAGACTTACCTTGATATCCACTGTTTGCGTACAGCGTCAAACATATTTTGCCCGGACAAGGCTCATAACGATCTTGAAATACAATAGATGAGCATAAAATGCACGTGCAAATATGACTGACCCTTGATTATCAATGATGTAACCCAAGATTTGCAAGATTAACAACAATTGCCGCAGTAATCCTATATTTTGGGATAGATGTAACCGAGAAATTACTTTAGAATCAGATCATAGTGTGTAATGCGCCATATGAGTCAGTATTTTTGACAAAATGTCGGCTAGTATAAGCACCTGTTCAAATCTTAGAATAAGTACAGTAATTTAGAGGTGACCCAATAGAGAGGGTAAATTAAAACAGTGCAAATTGTTTGAACAGCATTACAAGACACCCAGCAGGCACATGACGTCGTAATGATGTCGAAATTGGATCGATGCGATGCCACAATGCCGCATCGACGTCAATTCTACGTCACTTCGACGTCTTGTGCCTGCTGGGCAGTAAAGTATTTCCCAGCGGGCACATGGCGTCAGAATGACGTCGATGCGATGTCATCTGGTTGCGTCGACGTCTATGCGACGTCATTATAACGTTGTGTGCCAGCTGGGTAGTATATATCAATGTGATGATCTGATCCGTGTCTTCTGCTTTCTATTAGGTATCAGAAAAAAATAATGTAATTGGAAGTCTGTCCACAGTCTCGACTAAATATTCTAGGTCCATGTTTCATTAACATCGATCTCCAGACGAAGGAAGCAATTCGGTAGGGAAAAGAAATAATGCCAAAATTTGTGCATATGGCCAAACATGATAAATTCTGCATTTCGATCATTCAAAACTAAAATTGAAAAGAAAAAACGTCATAACTGCCTTTTTAATTTATTTAGTATTTTTTTTTTATTTGTTTTAACTATTGCAGAACTTAAATGTACAGATTATTAGATGTGTCTGCGTGTGTGCTTTACTGCTTAAATATAAGTAAGCACATCATGGGAATTTTGACATGCATTTATTATTCCTACGGGCCACCAGGGTTCAACCTCATAAAGTGCAGCTTACTATGGTACTTATGTGGGTTCCATCTGTTTGTGTGACTCCACTTTGGTTGAAGGTACATCATTGTAGAGTCCTGATGCGCTTAAACAGGCGCACATGCTGCGACCTTGTACCCATGCCTCTGTGCTTGCACCACGTCTATGTTGTAGCAGACAGGCCGCAGTAAAAGTGTCCAGGATGCAGTAGACAGACAGTAGACACTTCACTGGACAGTATATAGTATACAGAAAACCGCAAACAGCGTGCACTTCTTTCAGCATTCTCCAGAAAGAAGAGCGAGTAGACAGTGCACAGTAGACGGTAAACGGTAAAATATATCAAAAGGTCTTTCACGTTGACAGATACGTATTTTCCTTCGCACAGCTTAGAAATACATGTATTGGGGGAAAAACTACATCAAAGAAAAAAATTAAAACTAGAAAATAAATAAAGAAAAGCAGAATAAATCAAGAAAAGCAGATAAAACTCTGCAGCACCCGGTATTCCCAGACGATCACCCATCCAAATACTCTCCGGGCTCGACGTTGCTTAACTTCGGTGATCGGGCGAGAATTGGTGTTCAACGTGATATAGCCGTAGACAACAAAGTACCGATTTTTAGCTCACCTGAGCCTTAAGGCTCATGCGGGTGAGCTTATAGTATAGCCAGGCATCCGTTCTATTCTATTCAATTGTCGATCATCCGTCATCAACATTTTCAAACATCTTCTCCTCTGAAACCACTTTGCCGATTGAAGCCACATTTCATATGGAGCCTACCTAGGTCGGGGGGGGGGGGGGGGGGGGGACGAAAGTTTGTTTCGGATATCTGGGTCACATGATCAAGATGGCCGCCATGCCCATATATGGTAAAAACCCTTCAAAAATCTTCTTCTCCAGAATCAAAAGGCCTATGACCTTGAAACTTGGTATGTAGCATCGGACATGCGGGCCCATCATAATTAGCTCACCTGAGCCGAAGGCTCACAGGTGAGCTTATAGTATAGGCAGGCATCCGTCATCTGTTGTCCGTCCGTCAACATTTTCAAACGATATCTCCTCTGAAACTACAAGGCCCATTGTAACCAAATTTCATATATAGCATCTATAGGCAGGGGAAACCAATAATACTTTTTTATCCAAATCGCTTCAGCACTTTTGTTGCTATGGCAACTTAAAATTTCCATTGACTTGTATGGGAAAAATTGAAAATTTGCATTTATTGCTATGCCACTGCAGATATTTTGACAAAACTTTTACAGAAATGTTCCTTGAGCAGTCCTCTATCAACCACATGAAATTTATGGAAATTGCACATGGCAACCGAATGATTAAAAATAGAAAAAATCATCTCCTCAGAAACGCAACCAATAATGCCCAAACTTCACAGAAAGGATCTTAGTATTAGCTTCTATAAAAGTACCGTTTTTCTTGGCAATTGGTCTAGCAGTTTGGTTGCTATGGGAAGTTAAAGTTGCCATTGACTTATAATGGCAAAATGGAAAATTTGCATTAAATGCTATGTCGTTGCAGATATTTTGACAAAACTTTCATAGAAATGTTCCTTGAGTAGTCCTCAACCAGTCTTATTAAATTTATACAAATTGTAGAATTTGGCTGGTTGCCATGGCAACCGAAAAAATGAAAAAAATATTAAAAAATCATCTCCTCAAGAACTATGCGACCGATACCGCTCAAACTTTACAGAAGGGATCTTAGTACTAGCCTCTATAAAAAAAGTTTCTCATGGCAGTTGCTCCAGTAGTGTTTCTGTGGGAACTTCAAATTGCCATTGACTTAGCAACTGCATGAAATTCATGCAAATGGCACAATTTGGCTGGTTGCCATGGTAACCAAATGGTTAAAAACAATAAACATACTAAAAATCATTTACTCATGCAGAAACTAATTGGCAGGTAAAGCTGAAACTTTACTGAAAGGATCTTAGTAATAGCCTCTATTGAATTACTTTTTTATTATTGTTGCCCATGTGGTTTGTTGCGATGGCAACTTAAAGTTTCCATGGACTTATAAATAATTAAATGGGAAAAATGTAAATAAGCATTTATATCTGTGTTACAGTAGATATTTTGACAAAAATTTTACAGAAATGTTCTCAAGAAGCAGACTTCAAAATTCTGTCATATTGTACAATTTGCCTTAGAGTTACTTACCTCTGAGTGCTGAGGATGAATGGACTCAGGTGAGCTACAGGACCAATGGTCCTCTGGTTTACATTTACAAAGTCTACTTTTGAGATACTACTGGGACACACATTGCAGGCATAGGGAAGAATTCTCGTTATAGTTACGGGATTTTCCGATAATCTCCGAGAGGGTTCTTCAACAAACTGAGATTAAAAACGCATGTCTTTTTGAACGACCCATTAGTACGTATTTCATAATGTCTTCAAACAAACGGTAAACTGTGAAATTGAATTGTGTTCTGAGAATGAAAAAGCGATTTTAAATCTTACTTACAAAATTTATTTACTGATCAAAGCTAGGAGGTCACAATCTCAAAACGAAAATATTACAGCTTTGCAGAGTCGGTAATCTTGTCTTAAACTTTCTATTTCAGTAATCCTCATAGCCTTGTAGCTAAAGCACACGACTCATGATCTTCGGGCCGTGAGTTCGATTCTCACCGCTATTTTTTTCTCATTAGATTTTTTTATGTTATTATATGTTATTAAATTTTCATCAGTTAGCTTTTAAACTGAATGTCACATGTATTAGCCATAGGGAAGAACTCTCGTTATAGTTACGGGCCATGATTGTCCGATTATCTCCGAGAGGGCCGGAGAAAAGCAATTACCTGTATAGTGTATACGGTTCTCAGTTTAATAGGGAAATGTAAAGAAGCACATAAATAAGTTTCATTTTCTTATTTAATATATTTTCCGACATTAAATTATAACGTCTAGCACGAAAGAGCATTTCAAGCACTTTAATCTGGTATAAAAATTATAGAAATGCGTCAATGAGAAGTTTCTTCCATCTCAGCACAGAGTTTTCTTTCCGAGCTATAAACCATAAGTTATTCAAATTCCACGAATCTTCGTTTTTGGACCTAAATAACATATATAAATTAACATTTGCGAGTCTTTCATAACGTATGAGCTGAAAGCTGTTATTCCACTGATTACAATGACGTATTTTTTACATACATAGCTAAACGAGAAATCTCTTCCCTGAGCGCCTAATTTTGCTAACTTTGGATTCGAAGCTTGGTCGAAAAAATTTTAAGTTCTCTCTAATGTATATATCAGAAAAGGAGCAGATTCAAGTTTTATAGACTGGCCAGAAAAAGGAAGAAAAAAAGTTAATTCTTTTTCTATTACGGTAACCTTTTCACTATCAGACTAGCGCTAGTCTAACAAATTTATTATGCATTAGCGATATCACCATTTTGGGAAGAGAAAGAGTGTACAAATGTGAAAAAATGTATGATATAGTTAAGATATATAGTTTTAACAGTGAGTAATCGCTGGTTGATACATGCTGTTGAAGTGCAAATCGCAAAAAAAAAAAAAATTAAATTCTCGAGGGCGAAGCCGGAGAGAATTAAGAATAGCTGACTGTAAGCATGGAGCATCATTTTGCTCAATGTTTTATGGTTCGAAAAATCACATGCCAAACCAATAGTAATTTCATCACATAATGGGCATAAACATTTTTATTAAATTCAAAAAATTAAAATTTAGATGGCAGACTGAAATGAAGAGGGTAGATGGCATGTTTGTACTTACATTGCCCTTTAAACATTTCTTTAGTCATGCGGCAAGGCATAGGTGATTTTGAAAGACTGTGTGCAATGGTACCACGTTTATGATAAAATAATTCTGCGTTCAAAAATTGAGATTCGAACAAGGACTGCTAGCTTAGCAGGCCCGCGCTTCACTCGTTAAGCTACAGAAAGTGGATGAAATTAGGGAAGGGGATGGGATGAATAAATCACTCGTGTACACGTACACTTTAGATGGCACCCTATCAGGATTACCTAAATTACAAGACTTTCTTTGCTGCTGCAGGAGCCCCGGTAGCACAGTAGGTTAAGCTCTAGCCTGCTTGTCTAGTAATTCTGGGCTCGAGACCCGCTGGAGGCGTAAATCTTTCCAACTGCCAATAGGCAATAGGTCTCCATTGCGCGCGCGCACACACACACACACACACACACACACACACAGCCCTTCATACCCCCCCCCCCCCGACACACACACACTCACACATTTTCCTCCTGTCGCAAAGATATGACTGAACTACTGTTAAAAGGATGTAAAACTATATGTCGTTCATGCATCAATTCTTGGCTGTTCTATGTAATATGACGATTATAGGTCACAGAACATTTCAGCCTATCCTCCGGTGAATAGACACTGTACTCGAGTGGGCTTATACCACTTTCTGTCCTGAAACTGCCTGTTTTTGTGTTTTACCTACTTCAAAGAAGTAATTTATTCAAGAAAAACTAGTAAATTTATTAATTTCAACATAAAATACAGAAAAAGCAAACGTATTGCTGCAAATAAAATGTTTTTACTCCGTTCTTCTAGTCCGTGATTTCTGCAGACGTTTTGCTCGGCACAACTCTTGTCATCAAATATATCTGCAACTGCAGTCTTGGTGAAAGGACCGATTTCATAGAGCTAAAAAGGTCATAATGAGCACTGTTGACAGTTATCTATTTTTTTTAATGATGCTATATTTTATTATGAAAGATCATTGATACTACCTGTAGTGTTCGCACATTTGTAATCGTCAAGGGAGGTAAGATAATCCCAGATTGACTGAACTCCCCTGCTACAATTTTACTGCCATTTTTAGGTATTAGGCGAATAAAAACCGTATTTTTACTCAAAATTGGGTCTATTTTTTTTTTCCAGTAAAAGCTCTTCCGTTGATAATATGGGACAGAAAACATTAATATTATGTAATCTCATTACACAGCTATGTATTGTCAAACTACACAAACAAAACAGAATAGGATAATATTTGTTGTTCAATTTTTAGCGAGGGAATGTTACATTAAGGTCTTAATATTGACATTTTCAAAATGGAAACCTGGTTACCATGGAAACGGCCGAACGCTGACCGCTAACAACTTGTGAAACACAAACAAGCATGGTATATATCAATTTCCCAAAATATCAGCTAAATCCGTAGTTTTCGACTTTCCACTTTATTATGGGCTAATGCTCGATGCTTACAGTCAGCCTCTCTTAAATACTATGTATAGAGTCCAACTGAATGCCCCATATATGTTTATATTCCATCGCTCGACGATGAACCACAAAAGAGAAACTGTATTTGGTAGAGCGATCTGTCGTTTTATCAACCCCTAGCCGCACCTAATGCAAGCATAGTAGGCCCTTGTCCTACTTTACCCAGCACAATCGCCAGACCACAAAATAACAAAGTTACCAAGCACAATCGCCAGACCACGACCACCCCCAGATTCTTAAAAAAGATTTGAAAAATATTGGAGTAATTATAGTTGGAAACAAAATGACCTACTTTTCGATATCATAAACTTTATGACATGGTAAAATTACAAGGTGCATATGGTGAAAATACAATGTACAGATGTTTACTAGACAGTAAAAATACAACGTTAGGGAAAAACTATTCCATTCGCTGTGTCGCTTTTGCGTAATTTCATTAAAGGCCCCATTGCTCTATCAGCAGGGAAAAATTATCATGAGGTATTGCTGCAAGCTTCTCACTATAGTTTCGTAATTGTAAATGACCGTCATTAGCCAGCTTTTAAAAAAAAATAAAACATCCTTGAGTTTCGCATAAAAAGGGTTTGAAAAGTTATTTGGGTCATATTAGTTGGCAACTAAAATGACCTACTTTCGATTTCGTAAAATGGTATAAATACAATGTACAGGCATGGAGTCCGAATCACTATCCTGCCTATGTTTATATAACATTGCTAGACGGGAAATTGTATTTTGTGGAGCGATTTGTTATTTTTCAAAAAAAAAATTCTCTACTTTTTACCAGTCAAATGACTCATTTTATGCACACCATCCCACATTTTATTACCAAACGTGAAGATCGGACCGCTTTTTACAATGATTTGAGTTTAGGCGTTTTTACCGCTGATTACCGCTGATAGGACTATGGAGACTTTAATCAACCGGGAAACAGAAACAAAATAGTATTTTTATATTTTTTTAGAAACACAATCAGTAAATGTCTCCGTAGTTCTTTTTATCAGTGGTAAAATCATTGTAAAGAGCGGCCCAGCCTTCACGTTTCTTAATAAAATATGGTTTGATGTGCATATACTGAGTCATATAACTGGCAAAATGTGGAGAAAATAAGTTTTTGAAAAATAAAAAAAAATCGCTCCGTAAAATACAATTTCATGTTCTGGTTTCCCCTCTACAATGCTGTATAAACATAGGCGGGGTCGTGATTGGGGCTCCACGCCTGTAAATCTTATTGTTACCATTTTATTCAACTTAAAGTCTCCATAGTCCTATCAGTGGTAAAATCATTTAAGCTCAAATCATTGTAAAAAGCGGCTAAACCTTCACGTTTTGTAAAAAACGTGGGTTCATGTGCATAAATTGGAAACATAACTCAAAAAAAAAAGAGAAAAGTTTTTGAAAAATATCAAATCACTCCACAAAATACAGTTTTCTGTAATGGTTTCCCGTCTAGCAATGCTATTTCAACATGAGCGGGATAGTGATTGGGGCTCCAAACCTTTACATTGTATTTTTACCATTTTATCCAACAAAATGAAATCGAAAGTAGGTCATTTTAGTTGCCAACATAAATCACCCAATTCAGTTTTTAAACCATTTTATCATGTTTATGTAAAACTCAGGGATGTTTTATTTCTTTAAAGCTGACTAATCACGGTCATTTACAATGCCGAAACCATAGAGGAAAGTTTGTAACGATACCTTATGATAAAAATTTTCATGCTGATAGAGCAATGGGGCCTTTAATAAAACCGAAAGCAGGTCATTTTAGTTGCCAACTAAATGACCCAAATAAGTTTTCGTGAAACTCAATGATGTTTTAGTTGTGTAAAGCCGGTTAATCACGGTCATTTACAATGACGAAACTAAAGTTCGAATCTTGCAGCGATACCTCCTGATAGTTTTTTTCAAGCTGATAGAGCAATGGAGCCTTTTGGCAAACCGTACCGATGCTGAACAGATAACAAGATTTTACAAGTTGATCCGAGTCTTCGCCAGTCGCACATGTTGGAAGGCTTCTCTTGCTGAGGATGCGCACGGCCCGGAAGAGGCAGGCATTCGTTTGCGAACAACAAATAATTTGATCAGACTTTCCACGCCTATTTACCACCCAGCGGGCACATGACGTCGTATTGACGTCGATGCGACGTCGTTACGTCGCATCGACGTCAATACGACGTCATTTCAACGTCATGTGCCTGCTGGGTAGTCTTTGTTGCCACTGGGCAGACTCCTCAGCTTCTGTGTTCTGATTCATACGAGCAGCGAAGAGTCTGATCGGACTGTGTCAAGGCACAGGCTGATCCGAGTCTTTACTGTTCGCATTAGCCGCAGACACATTCTCGTGGCACAGCTATCGAACACTTACCATGGCATCGGAGACATTCTCCAAGGATGTGGGAAATCTTATGTCCTTGACCACCATACCGGTTATAACACTAGGTTTCATCTTCACTGTATAGAATAGTACTAATTATGACGATTTTATGTATGTATGTATTGAATGTATGCCATATACCTTCTGTGTATTTGATAAGAAATTCTACACGCGTCTACAGGGACCTTGAGATAAGCATAGACTTTGCAAGCTCCAAAGGCGTAGAGCTACGTATACGGCAAATACGCAAGTGCGTATTGAAATTTTGTCAAAAGTGACAAAATTTCAAAACGCACCTGCATATTTGCATGCTGAAAATTTATAAATTAGAAAAGATTTCAATACCAATTACCAAAGTGGCTGAAATACTAGCTTTCCCTTCAAGAAGTAGTGAATAAAACATGGTTGTGCGTATTATGAAATTGTCTCTAGTTACGCCCCTGAGCTCTGTGTGTGTCGTCCGCGATCAGGTTCGGTCTATTGCAATTTTCAACGTCGATATGGAAGGTCACGATTAAAAAAATAGGCCAGCCTCCTGAGAAAACCCCACTATACAGACTATGCAAAATATGCACATCAGGTAAGTCTGTGCATAGAAACAGTCCGATCATAAATGTGCGGGATCAGTTGATAACTTTATGAATCTGCTACTCCGAGTAACGGAATCCTGCGAGGTATACAGTATGATTCACGGCCGATGTTGAAGGGTGATTTTTGCGGCTGCATATTAGTACATGAACAATTCTCGACCAACTTCTTTTTTTAAGTGGGACTAGTAGTTATGTACGAATAGTCCTCTTCATCTATAGTTTCCTTAAAAACTTTGATAACGTAGCTTACGTCCTCATCCATTCTGATAAGTGTATATTGCTTAGAGAAACAATGCTTTCAGCACTCAAAGGGGTGGGCTTGGGGCTTGAGCCCTCCAGACCTCTGTGTTATGCAAAATATGTAGGCCTCCACATAATAAGGTTGGTTGGTTGGTTGATTTGATGCTTAACGTCCACGGTAAACAACTAAGGTCATGTCGGGACGGTCAGTTAACCTAACCACACTATTCCTGGGCAGGCTTAGACCTCCTAAGCGGTTAACCAGTACTAAGTGCACATACTTTCGCCAGTAACTGACAACTGCCCTTCTTGAATCAGCGGAAGGAGAAACGAAAGTATGTGGCCAGACCGGGATTCGAACCCAGGACCTCTGACTTACGAGTCCGGTGCCCTACCGATTGCGCTACCCGGCCCGGCACATAATAAGGAGTAGCCTAACCGATGACAGTTTGTGATATGTTATCCCTGTAACTATATTAAAATGTGTTTTGTGACATCTCATTAGAATCGCCTGCAACATATATTTCAAGGCAAAAAGACACCATCAAAAAATCTCATCAAATTTAACCGTAATTATGACCTATACTTATAACGTCCTCCCCCTCCCCCACATGGGGTGGTCGGGTGGTGCGATGGTGCTGCGTGTGACTTCCAGTGCCAGGGCGTCCTACTGATTTGAATAGAAGTTGGGCAAGGGCTTGCTGTGCTTGCCATATAACGTAACATACATGCATTTTGGCAACAGTGCTGCTGAGAGAAAAATAGAAATTGCCAGATAAGTGGTACATATCAAATACTGTTTCAGCACTATATGAAAAACATTTTCTGTACAATTCAGAAATACCGTTTTATGTGTAACAATAAATATTGTCTAGTCTAGCCTAGTCTATCCACAACTTGCGAGGTCGAAGGGGGCGCCACAAATGTAACGATAAATATGTTATAGCAAATAGGATGCAGTTACACGTATTTGTACCATATAAAGAGACAGGCAATTTTTATCATTATCAGCTTGTTTAGCCAGCTATAATCCAACAATCTTGTCATTAAACTATTTTTAAGTTACTGTATTGTAAATGGGCAAACACATCTGTTACACAATGTAATAATGTGTATTAACAGTTGATTATACCTTTTACAAAAAAAATTTGTTTTGAAAACGTGACATCAATATATATACTATGCACAATAAATATAGCAATTTTTTTGTATGTGTCAGATCCACCATATTAGGATTTTATTGTCACTTTACTGCATAAAGATATAAAGGCCGATCATTCGAGATGGACTGTCAGGTAAAAGAATCAAGATTGCTCAATTGTAGCGTTTGAACTATCGTGACGTCAGTTTTTATGACCATTGTATCTGAACGACATTTATGATCATGTACAAAAGCCACAACCATAATGAGGCGGCTGGTTTGCTGTTAACATAAAGGAAAACGCTCTAAAACATTTGAATATGCTACGAGCATGGGGTTTACAAAGTTCGAAAATTTGACGTTTTCACCGTCCGCAACTTTCTACGCCACCTGGAGTAATGTGTGAATTCTGTTGGATATTTGCGCCAGCATAGAAAATAAGGGTGCTGATCGAAAATGTAAAAATGACCGCACTGTTTTACTTCCTATTTCAATAAAAAATATATCAGTGAAATGCTGAATAATTGTAGTTTTCGGAATGAACACGGAAAATTTTCATTTTATGAAAAAAAGAGACATATGCGGGTAAAAACTTTGATCAACGCAGTAAAAATGTCATGATTTACTATATATTCTATACATTTTGAGGGTAGTCAACTTAAACTAAAAAATGACCGCGGTATTTCTTATGCAATCTTTTCAAAAATTATATCAGGCTGTTCGCAAATTAATGCGGTTTTCGAAATGAACACGGAAAAATGGATTTGAATATAAGGAAAAATAAAATAAGAAGAAAAAGATGACTTGCCCATATCTCGTAGTGTATTTCATTACCAGCTCGATTCGCGAATATCGATTATCGATTTTTAAACAGTGGCGTGGAAAGTTATCCATGGTAAGGTCCTTATTCTCAAAGCTGTTTTCCATGTATTAAGTTGCCAAAAAATGATCGATTTTGTTAAATATGATATATAAAGTTGTTTGCAGATACTTCAATTTATTGCAGGAAAGACAAAAAAAAAAAAAAAAAAAAATAGGTATCAACTGGGATTCGAACCCACGACCTTACCAAATATTTTTCTGGGCCCGGTTGTTCAAAACTTATGACGTCGTTAGTTAACGTTTCGTTAAAATTTTAAACGTTAATATCTCAAATACGCTGGTATTTTTTGTTGGAAAAATGTAAGAAGCTTTTGCAATACGCTGGTATTTTTTGTTGAAGAAATGTAAGAAGCTTTTGCAGTGCAAAAGCTTCTTACATTTTTTCAACAAATGTAAGAAGCTTTTGCAATACGCTGGTATTTTTTGTTGAAGAAATGTAAGAAGCTTTTGCAGTGCAAAAGCTTCTTACATTTTTTCAACAAAAAATACCAGCGTATTGCAAAAGCTTCTTACATTTTTTCAACAAAAAATACCAGCGTATTTGGTTACAAAGATGCAAATCACTTAACGAGTTGACCCCTTAACGAGCTCGTTAGGCTAACGATGCTTTGAACAACTGGGCCCAGATATTTAGCGGGTTAATCGAGCGTAACATTAATTATCACTTTGTATATTAAAAGGTGTTATTGTCCGCATCCTGCAAAAACTACCGTCTGCATATACAAACACTGCCAACCTGCACACATACAAAATATACTGATTTAGCGTGAGATCTTCGCAAAGAAAATATCTAGGCATGCACAATTTTGAAAGGGAACTGTGCAGGTCTGATCAGACTGCAGTACCATGTACAGGCTGGTTCGGACAAGCGTAATTCGTCCGTTTATCCTATGTATGAGTATACATTTTTCATGGCGCGCCTGAAATGTTTAATTTTGATTTGTGCATGCGCTTTGGAATATACAAACCGTACATCACAGAACAGACTGTACATATGAGTCGGATCATAGTCTTTGCTAATAGCACATGATATATGTCTTTATTCGGTAATAAGACGCGTATTTCCCTCCAAGGAAGTAGACAAAATTCTAGTTCCATCTTTTAAGATGGATGTAGACTTTAGACTGTACAAGATTAACCGGTTTTATAGCAAAATTACTATTAAACGCATTGGAGGTTGTTGTGTGGTTTTTTTTTTTAATGGGGGGGGGGGGGGGGGGGGGGGTGAGGAGGAGGGAAGCCCCGTCTTGTAGCTGAATTAATCTGGCAGTCAGGTTACCCAATCCAAGAGCTAATAACTCACATTACAGAACAACTTGCTGATAAATGTTGGAACTGAATCTTCTCTGTTTGTACATCATGAAACTTTTTATTCAGTTATAAGACGGGATTTCCTCCAAAGAAGAAGACAAAATTCTAGGTCCAACTTTCAAGATGGATCTTGAGCTTTCTTCGACCGTAAGAGAAATCCCGTCTTACAGCACAATTACTGTAGGTTTCAGATATTTGGGGTCATTCTGTTTGTGTGTTGGGGGAAATGAACCTCCGTCTTATGGCCGAATTAATATGGTAATCAGCTTGTCAAACCTTAGAGCTAACAACTCTGGTCTCAGAAGCCAAACATTGTTTTTGCCGAACTTATATGTCGGACGAAATTAATGCATTTCAGCGGAAAACAAACGTTGCCAAGCAGACAATTTGCTAGAAAAACGCATTTTTTCTGAAGAAAACAGTAAGATTAATGACATAACATATGTCCTGTTCATCTTATCTTATAGTACTATTTATTTGAAAAATCCAGGGAGGACACTTTTTACGAACTTTGCGTTCATCAAGTTATTGACAGCCTCCCCCCCCCCCCCCCCCCCAATTCTCCTCCCCTTACAAGAGCAGTCGGGTCATATAAAACAGTGAGCACTGGAATATTCCCCTTGTAGAACGCCTTTAGCGTCCGCAACTTTCTACGCCACCTGGAGTAATGTGTGAATTCTGTTGGATATTTGCGCCAGCATAGAAAATAAGGGTGCTGATCGAAAATGTAAAAATGACCGCACTGTTTTACTTCCTATTTCAATAAAAAATATATCAGTGAAATGCTGAATAATTGTAGTTTTCGGAATGAACACGGAAAATTTTCATTTTATGAAAAAAAGAGACATATGCGGGTAAAAACTTTGATCAACGCAGTAAAAATGTCATGATTTACTATATATTCTATACATTTTGAGGGTAGTCAACTTAAACTAAAAAATGACCGCGGTATTTCTTATGCAATCTTTTCAAAAATTATATCAGGCTGTTCGCAAATTAATGCGGTTTTCGAAATGAACACGGAAAAATGGATTTGAATATAAGGAAAAATAAAATAAGAAGAAAAAGATGACTTGCCCATATCTCGTAGTGTATTTCATTACCAGCTCGATTCGCGAATATCGATTATCGATTTTTAAACAGTGGCGTGGAAAGTTATCCATGTTGTTTTTACGTTACCGTTTTAAAAACTTGTTTCTAATCGGTATTTCTTGAATCTCTTTCGAGTGTATGATTGTTTGGTAGCTACCAATATGATAATGTAAACCATTCAGAAAGACAATTCTTCCCGGTTACTGAGCGTCAGTCAAAAGTCTTAGACTAACGTCATCATTTTCTCACAGTTACGTTATACTTCATTCTAACACAGTGCGCCTATAGAAGCAATGGAAAACTTCCGTGTTTTATTCTGCAACAATTCACTGTTGCGGAGCGCGTGAGTCTAATTGCTGACGTCACTGGCAGTACTGACGTAATTTTGTGACGTTTTGAGACGTTAGACGGTGTAACGTCTCTTTTTCTTTCTAAAATCGCCATAAACACGTACATTTATCTTAGATACAGTTAAGAATATTGGCGGGAGCATGAACGCGCTGGCAGGAAGGTTGGGAGAATTTGAAGGCAAGGAATACTTTTTCAGCGTTTTTGAGTGTTAGAATCGAAATAGTTCAGCTCTGACATTGAATTGTTGAGTAATAATTCACTGTTTGTTGGTCAGTTGTAAGTAGATATATCACTCGCGCTCCGCGCTCGTGATATGATCTACTTTACAACTGACCTCCAAACAGTGAATTATTACTCAACAATTCACTGCTAGAGCTGATCTATTTCTTAAATGAAGAAACTTCAGAGTTAAATTAATCATGGTGTGACCTTTAATGTTAGCCTATTATTTTTCTCGGGGTTTGATTCTGCATTGAACTGAAGCACCCGTGAATCATTGCACATTGGACCGAATTAACACGTTTTAACGTCAATGGAGCATGCTAAGATTCGTCAGTTGTTAAGCTTAACCAAATCTTTTACACAAGCAATAGCTTTGACAAGAAAACTGAGCATGAAAATGTTGAGAAATACCGTACAAAAAAATCACATGCTTACCATTTTTATGTTGCTTTTCAATGGGTGCGAATTTCGGCTAATGACCCCTATCGCGCTTATCGCTTTTCCCCAATATCGTTTTTAAAGATGGCTTCTGTAATCCCGTGGTATCTTAAGCCCCAAATATGGTTCCTTTCAAATCAATTTAATTTCGTTCAATGTTGCACTTCAGTAATGAGAAAAATTGCAAAATATAAAAATTTGCTAAATATATTGTGCATAGTATATATATAGGCACTTGATCGTCTACTCTGATCACAAGTGTATCAGTCTGTATATTTTTGGGCCGCGACACGACAAAACCAACAAAGTGGCATGAGCGCCCAGCGAAGTCTAATTGAGTCGCAACATGGCAAAACCAACAAAGTGGCATGAGTGCCCAGCGAAAACTCAAATCAGCCTGGGCATCCGCCCAGTCTGATTAGAGTCTTCACTATGCGCTTAAGGATAGCTTAGGGTATAAAATACCTCCATGTAGATAGCGAAGACTGATCAGACTTGGTGGGTGCCCAGGCTGATCTGAGTCTTCTTGTGGCGCACATGCCACTTTGTTGGTTTTGTCATGTTGCGGCTCATGTTATTAAGAATATACATGGTATGAAAATAGATTTAACAACTGGTTAGTGCTGAAGTAGAGGGCAGGTGCCAAAGAAGATTGAAAGAAAAATTTGAGCCGCGACAAAAAGTTACAATCTGTAATAGTCAGGGGGAAGAAATTCTACTTGCAAATGTAACTGAGTCCTTTGAAATATAAGGAACTGATGCTTCCCGGTATGCTTGCTTGAGGGAACAATTTAAGGCAATTTGTGGGTATACTGCCTGCGCCCTTTTGGCATTTGTAAAGCGTTAATTGTGACTCTATCTTTCCTCCTCTTTTTCAGATATTAAGAGTGGAGATGGCCGCATTGGGGGATGCTTCTGAGTAACTTTCAATGCCGGGGCGTCCTACGTATTTGAATAGCAGTACATCAAGGACCGGCTGTACTTGCAGCAGATGCGGGATGGGGATGTTTGGATTGTGAATCTCTCCCCCCCCCCCCCCCCCCCTCTCTCTCTCTCTCTGAGACGACTCAATATAGACGGAAACGTTGTCTCGAAAAAACTACTAACCAACCAATCTTTTACAGAGATTCCCACCAAAGCTTTCTAGAATATTACCAGTTTCCTACCTGCAATTCCCTGTTGCAAGTCTCGCTGTCGTTTTTAAAACTAGCTAAACATTATTAAAGGAGCAGTAACAAGTACTTCAACGATATCAGAGTTCCAGATAAGAGGGGGTATAGAGGATAATTCAAAGATAATTTTTCTTATTTCTCAAAGAAAACATATGTTGTGACCCCTCATTAGAACCGTCTCGACGAGATGGTTCTAATGATGAGTCAGAAAATATGT
This sequence comes from Ctena decussata, assembly GCA_963989385.1. Lineage (NCBI taxonomy): Eukaryota > Metazoa > Mollusca > Bivalvia > Lucinida > Lucinidae > Ctena > Ctena decussata. The sequence goes on along the minus strand of OZ022498.1, from coordinate 82,156,698 downwards.
TTTTGTGGAGAAATAATGATAATTATCCCTAAATTATCTCTGTTACCTCTTCATATCCGGAGCATTGAATATAATGAAAAGATATACATATATATATCAGTTTCTTACTACATTGACAGCTATCATATAATTGAAGATAATGAATTAAAGACAAAGTCAGACGAAGAATTTTATACGTGTTAAAATTTCCATATCATTAAACGTAGACATCTAATGACTAACATAACTGGCTTTGAAGTTATTTTGCAACATTGGAAAAAATGCTTGAACTCGATGTTCGGTAGACGAGACATTCATTAAAATGTTGTTTGCAGATATTTGATATCTGCTAACAACATTTAAATGAATGTCTCGTTTTTGTAAACTGTGTGTGTGGTAGATGCCGTGATCGAGCAGGTAGAGTGCTTTGCTTTGTGCAAAAGGTCGCAGGTTCGATCTCTGCCAGGAGCCCCGGTAGCTCAGTGGGTTAAGCGCTGGCCTACTGATCTAGCGGACCGGGTTCGAGTCCCACTTGAGGCGAGAATCTTTCCTACCGTAAACGGGGTTCCATTGCACACAGCCTTTCATTATCAACATCCCACCGTCCTGATATGACCGAAATACTGTTGAAAGGGATGTAAAATCACAAGTCATCCATTATCATCCATCGATCTCTGCCTATCCAGCAGTACCAACACCCATTGGAGCACCGCTCGGCCAATTCCGTGATTCACGGAATTGGCCGAGTGGTGTTCCGATTGTACCAATACTCTTAACACGTTGGATCTCTAACAATCAAAGGTCACAGAAAACCTTTATCTTTTTCCCCCATTTTACCTTACCTGTTTGAAGACATCATTATCATCCGAATCAGCAGTCTGGCCCCAGACCCATTTTTTGTAAGGGAAACAAATCTTGCACGACTAACAAAAATTGCTCACTTCAGTCCCTTGTCTAGCCACAGGTAACATAAACTTGGATAAAAGAGGCATATGAGGGAGAACAAAACATGCAACAACAGGTAATGACGTGGACCAGTCTACCAAATCAGCTATACTCACTGTAAAACATCTAGATTTTCCGGTAGAATACCTGGCAACCAGCTTCCAGTCCATTTCCCAACATTTTCACGGGCACCCGTAAACATTGGCAGGAATCATCACTCACATAAGGGTAGAATAAGACAGATGTTGTTTGGTCATATCTAGCCCTTGAACACTATAAAGGTTTTTTCGAGTGCGGTAACTTAAAATAACTCTACTATGTCGCGATTTCCTCAAATGTTCTACAGACAGACATCCGTAAATCTAACAGAAAATGGACTGGCAGCCAGATGCCAGGTATTTTACCGTAAAATCTGCGGAAAATTTCTACAATTCCTACTAAATCGATCCGCCATGTAACTTCTCATCCATATTTTAGGAGGCATCTCGGAAAACGCTTATCTGCGTTGGGTTAGGGTCAGATCAGATAAACTCGGACAGCAGGTAAATTCGGAGCGTGACATTGTTTCCTTTATATGTTAGTTGTTTGGAATTTTAACAAAATTAACTAGGAAAACTGTAAAAATCCTGATGAGATGTCTCATCTGTATTTCCCTATTTGCAGTGGTATGTCCGAATTTACCCGCGGGCTGAAGTTACCCGACTCAACCTTCTGTTCTGTTCTGTTTCTGTTATGTTCTGGGTAAATTCGGACATACCATTGCAAACAGGGAAAATCCAGATGAGACGGCTCATAATGAGCCGTCTCATCAGGATTTTTACTGTTTTCCCAGTTATTTTTATAAAGGAAACAATGTCACTGTCCGAATTCACATGCTGTACGAAGTTACCCGACTCTACCCTAATCATCCTTAATCTGGAATCAGATTATTTTCTTGTTTTTTTTTTTTTTGTTGTTTTTTTACCTTGAACACGTGTCTACTAAATCCTGAAAAAATGGATTACAAAGCATTTGATACTGCGATACACGTAATTTGTATAGAAATTTCTAGAAAAAAACAACAACAAACAAACAAGAGGGCCATGGGGCCCTGAATCGCTCACCAGAGTAAAAAAGTCAACGGTCAAACTAGGGATATCATTTGAACAAACCTGATAGTTAGAAAGCATCAAAATATGAGAGACATTCGTTAAAGGTAAAAAAATGACCTTCACCTCTTTTGCTAAAATGTTTATGTACTCATTTATTTGACTGTATTTATTAACTTCTGCACTAAAATTTTCTACAAGTTCCATGAACTCTTATATATGTTCTGCGCAAAGTAGGAATCGGTACAATTCCGGAATTGTCCTGCGCAAAGTAGGAATTCTCACTTTGTTGCGCAAAGTGGGAATTCTTACCTTGCGCAAAACAATTCCGGAATTGTCTCTGCGCAAAGTGAGAATCGGGACAAAGTGAGAATAATGAAGATGTTCGTTTGGTTAACAAATATATATGTTTGCATTTATTCGTTTGAAATGGTCTTATTTTGTGACTGTAATTCTGACAGAATAGAATGTATGATATGAGCCCCTGGCATTGATTGAAAACAACTTTCTGTATTCTCTTACATCTGCACAAACCTTAAAACTGTGGATGAAATTGACTACACAAACTCGTCATCCTAAATCACCCTAATCATAAATATTTCTAAGTTTAGGAAGGCAGTCAAAAATAACATTTTTCTTTTCGAATAGCACATGCTTAGTAACAATAGACTATAACATTTGTATAAAGTTTCAAACTGATTGCTTACAATTTTGGAGTTGATTGTATAAATTTGTCATCCAAAATTAGCCATAATCTACAAATTTCTAAGTTTCAAATGCCGTCAAACTAAAATTTTACTTTTCAAAAGGTACATACACATCTACATATGTCTGCAGCCTGTGACCAAAGTTTCAAATCAACTGCTCAAAACTCTGGAAAGCGTTGATTATACGAGCTTGTAATCCTGTATTAGCCAAAACCCGAAAAAATTCTAAGTATGAGGCCGTAATTTTGTCAAAAAATACAGATTCCTCATTTAAAAGTCAATGCCCTGTACTCGTATCAAATAAATATTCGATTCCCACTTTGTCCTAAAGATTCCCACTTTGCGCAGACAAATTTACCTGTTCGATAAATCACCAAATCCCTTGCGCAATTCTAGAATTGTACCGGTACAATTCCGGAATTGTAACACAAAGTGAGAATTCCTACTTTGCGCAGGACAATTCCGGAATTGTACCGATTCCTACTTTGCGCAGAACATATATAAGCATTTTTCTACATTAAAGCACCAGAAAGCAAATTTCACCTTGCAATAAAAATGTCAGTCAACCAACGGTAATCCTTTGAACAATCTTGGGCCAAATTCTTCAGAACTTTCTATGAAATCTCGTCTACTAGAATTTCTTGCATTGACCATGGCATAAAAAAGGTCAAGGTCAACCCAAGGTCATCATTTGAACAATCTTGGTATTACTCAAATAACCAATGCTACATACCAAGTTTCAAGGCCATCAGTCAATTGGTTCTAGAGAAGAAGATTTTTGAAGTTGTTTTTTTTTACCATATATGGGCTTGGCAGCCATGTTGGTCATATGACCTGCACCAGTATTCCCTCAGTCCCTGGATGCTCTGTAAGAAATGTGGTTACAATTTGCCATGTGCCTTTTGAGGAGATGTTAGAAATTGTCAGAGTATGTAAGTCCTGGGTCGAAGATCAAAGAATGACCTTGACCTATGTACTCATAAATCTTCATGTACTCATTAAGATGACTGTATATACCACTTTTTAGGCCAAAAATTTCAAAACTTTCCATGAAATTTTATGTTCTATCATTTCCCACATTTGACCTTGCCGTAAATAAGTTCGAGGTTAATCCAAGGTCATCATTAAAAAATCTTGATAGTACTTGAGTACTCAATGCTACATACCAAGTTTCAAGACCATCAGTCAGGTGTTTAAGGAGAAAAAAATGAAACTTTGTGCCACAAATGGGCATGCCGGCCATGTTGGTCATGTGACCTGGACCGTTTGAATAAATTTTCATTCCCTCAGCTCCAGGAGGATCTATATTGAACTTTGGTTACAATTTGCCCTGTGTCTTTTGAGAAGATCTTTTAAATTGTCAAAATATGCAAGTCATGGGTCAACGGTCAAAGAATGACCTTGACCTCTTGTACTCATAAACCTTCATGTACTCATTAAAATGACTGTATATACCAATTTTTTGGCCAAAAACTTTCCATGAAATCATTTGATCTATCATTTCCCATATTTGACATTGCAGTAAAAAGGTGATTATCAACCCAGGGTAATAATTTGAACAACCTTGGTAGTACTCCAGTACTTGATGCTACATGCCAAGTTTCAAAACCATCAGTCGTTTGGTTCTGGAGAATATTTGAAAGATTTTACCATACATGGGCATGGTGGTCATGTTGTTTACGTGACCTGAACCGTTCGGACAAATTTCGTTCCAGCAACCCCTGAAGGCTCCATATGAAATTTGGTTACAATATTGTTACGAAATGGATCCGATCGTCGACTTTGTCGTCGAATTATTTTAATCCTTTCAATCAGTAGGGCTACAGTTTTTAGGGCAACTGTGGTAATAAAACGTTTACGGAAAATGTGACTACGTTATGCATGGGTTGTTTGTGAATACCTCTCGTGGACAGCGTATTGCATGATTTTAAGGTGAATACCTGCACGAGTCTTTTGATTGTGGACAGCGTGTTGCATGATTTTAATGTGAATAACTGCACGCTTATATTCGAGTCCCATGATTTAAATGTGAGACGCATACTATTTATACGCCTATCTTTTATTGAAAAGTTAGACGTGGCTGTTTAATTCTTATACTGAGGATGTTATATTGTTGTGTGCCCAGATTCTGAGTTTAGACCTGAATGGTAAGATTTTATTATATTTATTTAGAATAGTTTGGCTAAGAATGAAAAATGTGACTTCTGATTGATATGGTATGATTATATGTGTCGACTGATTTGATTTTGTTGACAGTGATCAGGCTGTGCATATGTCGACCAATTTTGTTTATACTGACCATGCTGCGCATGGTATTTGTATATTAGGAAGTTTTGTAAATTACGGAAATAGTTTATATCACTGATGTTGGTTGCAATGGTGTGCGTCTATTTGACGTCCAGTAACGTCAGTTGCATTCATGTTATTCATGTGACGTCAGTTGCATTCATGTTATTGCGACGTCAGCACTTTTTATATTAGTTTCACGTATACGTGGCCTATAGAAGTAGATTGATTTGTAATGGAACTAATTTATATACTCGTGACGTCAATTGACGCCATAGCATGCACCGCATTAAGGGTTTTTTCCATAAGTTATAATGGTAACATTTGGTCATCATGCGTTTGATTTGCCTTCATTAGACGGCGTCATATGGTATAACATCATTGATGTCATGATGTCAGATCAAACGTTATGATCCCAAATGTGTGAGAAACGCTTATTCAGCTATTATATTCTATGGCAAATGGTATTACGCTTAGTTTAAAGAAATGAATTAATACATATGCGAGTTAGATTTTGGTCAATCAATTTAATGTAAATAGGTCGTTGTCTAGATTATTCATGTTTTATGTGGGGTATGTCATGGTAATGCCTGTTGACGTCAGTATACTTCTTGACAATGTTTGGCGTCAGATCCTCCGACGCACATGCGTGGTAGGATCTACGTTTCTTCATTGGCGGAAGTGGTAAGCACAATTTTAGCTTTACATCGTGAGCGCGAGTCGTGTCTAGTGACACGGCTGGCGTGTGCACGTTATGCTCGGCATTCGCCGAGGGCGTTGTATGGTATTTCCAAGACAGGCCCAAGTCTTACGTTTTGTTATTATGTAGTTACAATGTATTAAGTGTAAGTTCGTTATTTTTAGGCACATCAAGTCCGGCAGTCAGCTGTTAGGGCTTAGAGCCACGTCTCACCTGGAGATTCGATATACGTCTCCAGGTTAATACCAACCCGGGTAGAGCAGTTACAACGCCCTTGTGCATGTCTTCCTAGCAGAGGCGGGAAGCACAAAATATTGGCGAAATCGATGTAATTACTGCGGAGGTGAAAGTGGGACAGTGTTCGTCCACTAAAGTGTGTCATATTATATTTAGACTGGTCCCTGGTACGATCCAGGGAGCGACCAGTATATAATCGTGCACGTGTTAATATAAGTTGGTGTTCCTCATGATATATGGACTGGCCCATGACATGATCCAGGGAACGACAAAGTGAAGTCTACCAACATAAGGCCTTGGTTTTTTTTGTATGAGCTCAAACTGACGTCTTTTGTTCTTTGTGTTTTCCTTTAGTTCATGGCGCTGAGCCGAGTACGGTGTTGACGTCAGACGGTAATCTATTTGCGTATTGTACGCAAATCGATTACAGATTTGAAACAAACACCTTACTTGGGCCAGCGACATGAACTAATATGTGTTGTATATTATTGTAATTGTGACAGTTGTAAATTGTATTGTTGTATATAGAATTTACATTATATATAAACTTCAAAACTTCTAACGTTGTTAGAGTTTCCTTGTTAGTGTAATACACTTGTAGATAACCCTTTAACCGGAAGTCACCCTCCGCCGTCCTGGCGACGCATAAGGCTCTACACCCGTGTCGACCGAGTGTAAAACCTTCTGCGTAACAAATATGCCCTGTGGCTTTTGAGATGTTTGAAATTGTCAAAATATGATGTTCTGGGTTCAAGGTCAAAGAATGACCTTGACCTCTTGTACTCATAATTCTTCATATACTCATCTTATTCTTGTACTCATTTAGATGACTGTATATACCAATTTTCAGCCCAAAGCCTTCAAAACTTTCCATTAAAACTGATGTTCTAGCATTTTCTTATATTTGATATTGCTGTAAAAAAGGTCAAGTCAAGGTCATCATTTAACAACATTAGTAGTACTTGAATACCTAATGCAACATACCAAGTTTCAAGGCCATCGGTCCATTGGTTTTGGAGAAGAGTTTTAAAGGGTTTAACCATATATGGGCATGGCAGCCATGTTGGTCATGTGACCTGGACCGTTTGAACAAATTTTTCCTTCCATCAATCTGATCTGTTGTACCAAGCGCTCTAACGTGGATAAATTACCCATCCTCAAATTCTCAGATAATCAACCGCAGGTCCGAAATAGCAGCAAACATCGCAGACGTGTAGTCTGGTTAGACCATGTCCGTTTTCTTACTGCAAATTAACAACAACTCGGTAAGAGCGCATGCTGCGTGTGGCTTCTTTGTAGCTTCCACTGTTGTGGACTTAAGCGACATTATCTGTTTTGTCTACGGATATATGAAAGTGGTTAGACCTTTATCGTTTCTATCAAAAAGGCCTCGTGCCAACCGGGGGGTATAAATAGTTGGATGCTTTCGCTTGAGCAGGTGGTGAAACCCCACTATATAAGCAACCGTCCGTTATATAGTTCATACAGTTTAACTGATCAAATTTAAATGATCAAATCTTCCGTACAAACAGATCCAACGTGCGAATTTAAATAAACCCCATTTTGAAATTTTAGATATATTTAAGTAGGCATCAAACGCGAATTCTATCCTTTCGATCTTTACTATTTCATGATACTAACATGCTTCATTTGTTTGTGTATCATTCTGTGCCCGGGGGTCGCACACGGGACGAAGATTATTACCTCATCTGTGTATAACATTTGTCTTGTGTTTGTATCACTTTTCCAAACTCGAGCACGTTGCACTTTAAAATAAGGAAAAAAAATTGTCTCAACAGAAAAATAATAAACAATTTGTCTTCTGTAGCAATTGTCGGCTACGTTTTGTTGCATATGCCTTAAAGTTTCAAATCATTTAACAAATCTTATATGTTGCTACCTCTTCTTACCTATATAGTAACTTTGACAACTTCTTAGTCTCATTGCATATACTCCGGATATGGATCTTCTATTCCGACAACGCCAAAGACGTCTTTTCAGCAAACGGTTCTCTTTTTCCCTTTGTCTGTGGGGAATAAAATTTACAGGCCACTTTACTTCTGTAGTGGACGGGGTGAAATTCCCTGTCAAAACAGGAGCCACCTGTTTGCCGTGGGTGGCGTCTCGTATGCTGGAAAAAGGGATCCTGGTAGTTGAGGGAAGCCCAGGGATCTCAAGCTTTCCAACACACTACTTTGGCCCTGGCTTCAGATAGACGAGCGTTTCGGGTTAGGCCCGACCCGTTTCAATCGGCTCAGTCGTGCTAAGCTCTAGAAATACGCTTCTTGATCCTTCACTTCCTTCTTTCTTTATACGTATCTATAATGGTACATACCGGGCTTAAAATATTCCCTTCGTTTCTTTCTATATGGGTATTTTCGATGGGCAGCGGCTGATGGGTTAATTGACGGGCATATTTTTCGGCCTTCAACATTGGGGGTTTAAACCGAGGGATTTGATCGTTGAGTATAATGGTTATGTAGCTTTGGCGTTGGGAATAGGAGATCCGTTCCCCTAAAACGTCCCCTTGTATGACTCCGCGGAGGGTGAAGCGCATAGCCAATGAATAATATACATCAATCATGGGATCCTCAAATAAGAGAAGATTTCAAATGGACTCTGATGACGACGCGGACCGGCCCTCATATTTCACATTTCAAGGTAATGTTAGTTTCTCTAAATTTCTAGTCATTCAGTCACTTGAAGAGAAGGCGGTCACGACCCTTTCCCCTTTCGTGATTGAAAAGCAAATTGAAAGTTTAATAGGAACTCCAAAATCTGTTAAAAAACTAAAAAACAAGACTCTGCTAGTTGAAACATGCCGAAAAGCTCAAACGGACAATCTTTTGAAAATTTCCAACTTTTTTGGCCTTAAAGTCTCTGTCACGGAGCATACAAGCCTCAATTCATCAAAAGGCATCATCCGTGACAGGATGCTGAAAGGGGAAAAAGAAAATGAAATCGTTAACTATCTAAGAGAACAGGGCGTGACCGCCTGCAAACGCTTTACCATCAAAAAGGATCACGATACTGTTGAGACGAACACGTTATTACTTACGTTCAACACCGTCACGGTACCAAAATCATTAAAAATCTTTTACCGAGTTGTTCCGGTTGACGTGTATGTGCCAAATCCTCTGCGGTGTTTCAACTGTCAGAGGTTTGGCCATCACGAAAACAATTGCCCCGTTGATCCCGGATCTGTTTGTGCGACTTGTGGCGCGGGAGGTCATGACCACCATACCTCCACGTGCAAAAATCCGGCCAAATGCGTTAACTGCGGCAAAGATCACGTCTCTCGATCCAGCGTATGTGAAATATGGAAAAAAGAAAAAGAAATTTTGAAAATTAAGGTCAACAAAAATGTTACCTATTTGGAAGCTAGGAAATTATATGAAAGCCAAACTCAAACATCGGATTTGGACTTCACAAAAATTGTACACTCACTGGCAAGACCCGAAACAAAAACTACTGGTACCCAATTTTTTGAAAAAGATTTTGACATTTTACCATCTTCTAAAGTTATTTCACCATCTGTAAAACCAACATCCCAGCCAACATTTCAGCCAAGAGCAACTACAGCCCCATCTGGCTCAGGTTCACAGCCTCGGGCCGCTTCGGCGGCTCGTCCAACTAGTTCTCAGTCTAGTTCTCAGTCTAGTTCTCAGTCTAATTCTCAGTCTAGTTCACAGTCTAATTCACAGTCTAGTTCACAGTCTAGTTCGTCTGGTTCGCAGTCTGCTAGACAGACTAAGGAACAGCTTAAAGCGGCGGCTAAAGCGAAGAAGGAGAAGGATAAACATCGTTCTCCTTCTGGTCACGGCTCTGGCCGTCGATCACATTCTGGCGGAGGCTCGTCCTCCAATAAAGCTGCCATCGGAGGTTCGTCCTCCAATAAGCTCGGCAAAGGATCTCCAGATCCCGTTAAAACGGTCAATAAATATGGCGCTTTGGAGGATGACATGGATACTGCTTAGGAGAAGTATATTCTCCTGATTGGTCTCCTGACACGTTTTTTCTCTCCCATTCATTTAAACATGGATAAAAAGTCAATAATACAGTGGAACTGTCGTGGTCTTAAAGCAAATTATAATGAATTACTAATTTTAATGTCTCTTTTATCTCCAAGTGTCATTTGTCTTCAAGAAACCTTTTTAAAGCAGTCAGATAATGTTAGTTTCAGAGATTTTAGTATGTTTAACTATATTTGTCCTGATGGTCAAAGAGCATCAGGAGGAACTTCGATTCTCGTAAAATCTAACATTCCACATAGTCAGTATAATTTGAATACAAACTTACAAGCAGTTGCCGTCAATGTTACTTTATCCAAAAAAGTAACGATATGCTCTATCTATATTCCGCCAAATGATGTACTTTCTAAAAATTCCTTGGTCAATCTAGTAGACCAATTGCCGCAGCCATTTATGTTAGTTGGTGACTTCAATGGTCACAGTAAAACCTGGGGTTGTTTGAATACAAATGACAGAGGAGAAATTATTGAAGATGTAATTGCTGAAAATGATTTGTGTATACTTAATGAAAAACCGCCTACATATCTTCACCCTCCCACGGGAAATTATTTTGCCATAGATTTGTCTATTTGTCATCCTAATATATATTTAGATTTTGACTGGTCAGTTTGTGATGACCTGCATGGAAGCGATCACTTCCCAATCATAATTAAAGAAATTGATTCATCTGATGAAGAATAGCATTCTCGATGGAATTTGAAAAAAAGCAAATTGGGAAATGTTCGTAACATCATGTCAGGAGCGGCTTAGCTCTGAAAAGTTCAAAACAGCAGAAGATATGTCTGCTTTTACATCAGCATTACATGCAATTTCGGAAGAAAGTATTCCGAAATCCTCGACAAGTTCAAAAAGGCGTAATCCATGGTTTACTAATGAATGTAAAACTGCAATAAACAAACGCAAATCGTCTTTACGAAAATTTAATAAAAATCCGTCTCGTGAAAATCATGTACACTCAAAAGTAACTCGTGCTAAAGCACGAAGAACTATTAAAGAAGCCAAACGTTCATCTTGGCAACAATATGTCAATAAATTAAATCCAAAAACGCCAGTTAAAAAGATATGGGAAATGATACGAAAAATTAGTGGAAAAAACAAGAAATCTGAATGTGTTCATATTAAATCTTCCAACGGTAACAAATGTTTTTCCACTGCAGAGATTTCCAATGCATTAGGCGAAAACTTTCAGAAAAATTCTTCAAGTTCAAATTACAGTCAACGATTTCAGGAACTGAAAACTGAAAAAGAATCAGAAAATTTAAATTTTCAGTCATTAAATAACGAAAAATATAATCTTCCCTTCAGCATATCAGAATTAAAGGAGTCTCTTGATAAATGTAAAGATACGGCCGCAGGGCCGGACGATATTCATTATCAAATCCTTAAACATTTACCACCTGATGCATTGGAGACCTTACTTAATATGTTAAACGATATTTGGCATACTGGAAAATTTCCAGAAGACTGGCATAAAGCAGTCATTATTCCTATTCCCAAACCGCGAAAGGATAAGACGGAAGCTACAAATTACCGACCGATAGCGTTAACAAGTTGTATATGTAAAACAATGGAGAGAATGATTAACGATAGGCTCGTTTGGTTCCTGGAGTCAAATAACTTGATTTCCAGAGATCAAGCGGGCTTTCGTAAGAATCATAGTACTGTAGATCATTTAGTTCGATTAGAAACTTTTATTCGTGATGCATTTGTGAAAAAAGAACATGTCGTCGCAATATTTTTTGATCTGGAGAAAGCGTACGACACGACGTGGAAATATGGCATCATGAAAGATTTACATAATATTGGCCTTCGAGGCCGACTTCCAAACTTTATTTCGAATTTCTTATCTGACAGATCCTTTAATGTTAGAATAGGGTCTACATTGTCTGACACTTTTAAACAAGAACAGGGTGTTCCTCAGGGAAGTATTTATCACCTACTTTATTTAATATAAAAATCAATAACATTGTTAAATGTGTTAACGATACCGATTCTTCATTATATGTTGACGACTTTGGCATCTTTTACAAATCGAAAAATATGGAAAACATAGAATTCAGACTTCAAAGATGCCTGAATAAAGTAGAAACCTGGGCCACAGAAAACGGTTTTAAATTTTCTAAAACTAAAACCCAATGTGTTCATTTCTGTCAGTTGAGGGGTTTGCACCCCGACCCAACATTTATGGATCGCCAATTCCAGTTGTAAATGAGGCCAAATTCTTAGGCCTTCTGTTCGATAAGAAACTCACTTTTATTCCTCACATAAAAGCTTTGAAAGCTAAATGTTTAAAAGCTTTAGATGTTTTAAAAGTGCTCTCCAATACAAATTGGGGAGGAGATCGTACTGTACTTCTAAACCTGTATAGATCTCTTGTGAGATCTAAGCTGGATTATGGTTCAGTCGTATATGGTTCGGCACGAAAATCATACCTTAAATGTCTTGACACCATTCATCATCAGGGGTTACGTCTTGCTCTTGGAGCATTTCGAACATCTCCCGTAGAAAGTCTTTACGCAGAGTCGAATGAACCGTCTCTATATATCAGAAGAGAGAAATTATCACTACAATATGTATCAAAACTAGCTGCAAACCCAAAGAATTCTGCTTACGATTGTGTTTTTAACCCTCGGTATGAAATATTTTATAACAACAAACCGAGATCTATTAAACCCTTGGGTTTACGTATTAAACCTTTGCTAGTAGACTCTCATATTGACATTAAAAACATCCAGAAATTTTCTTTACCTGTCCAAGAGCCATGGACATTAAAATCTCCTAACGTTATTTTATCATTACACAAGAATAAAAAATCACAGACGAACCCTGACCTTCTTCAATCAGAATTCTTGCAAGTAAAATCTAATTTTCCGAACCATACCACAATCTATACGGATGGTTCAAAACAAGAAGATAAAGTTGCATGTTCGGTTGTAAGTCCCCTATTCACAGATACTATACGATTACCAAATGGCAGCTCTATATTTACAGCTGAAGCTAAAGCCATAGATTTGGCCCTCAATCAAATTTCAGTTCAAGAAAAGAATCAGTTTATTATATTCTCAGACTCACTTTCTGTTTTATCATCACTTAAAAACGTCAATCACCCCAATCCTTTAATACAACAATTACTTCGTAAATATTTCCAGTTACCATCAAAAGAAATAATCTTTTGTTGGATTCCAAGTCACGTCAATATTCGTGGAAATGACCTGGCCGATAAAGAAGCCAAGGCGGCTTTAAATTTACCAGAAAGTACCTTCCGAATTCCGCACTCAGATTTTAAATCTCAAATTAATACATATATCAAATCAAAATGTCAAACTAATTGGGATAATCAAATTCATAACAAACTCCGACAAATTAAACCAGATTTTCACAACAAGGACAATATACTATCAAATAGAAAAGAACAGACTGTCATTACCAGATGCCGAATAGGGCATACCAGAATTACACATTCGTTTTTATTAAATAATGAGGTTGCACCATTTTGCATACCATGCAATGAAGTCATTACAATCAAACATCTTCTTGTGTCATGCATTGACTTTAATCATATTCGTTCAAAATATTACAACATTAAAACCATAACCGAGCTTTAGCAAAGTTTCTTCTATCCAAATTATTAAGTTTTTAAAGGAAACTGGACTTTTTAACAAGATTTAGTCTTTTATTGTACATAACATTTTTATCATTTGGACGTAACATAATACTTTAAACATTTGATCGTTTTTGCATTTGTCTTATAGAAACGTTTTAAATTGCAGACGTTTAGACGCTAAATGCCCTTACCAGGGTTGAGCGTCTATAAATAACTTAAACATTCATTCTATCAAAAAATATAAATAGATAAACCTACACCATAAGGAGACTGGCTACACTTTTTGGGAAGGAACTCTGCCATTTTTTTTAATTTTCGGCTCCCTTCAAAATGGGGGTCAACTCTTACAGATACAACAACGCCCCCTAGGATCCAAATAATCTTCTTCAATAGTAGACCCCATTTTGAAAGGGCTTTGTCATTGAGGAAAGCAAACAAGAAATTTCACAACATGTGTCTCTAAGAAACATGGCTACATAGCAGAAAAAATGGCGTGGTACCTATATACTGAACGGAAGTTTTAAGAAAAGACATCAAAGGAAAGTCTGTTGAATCGTTTCCCATTGTCCCTATTTGAACAGATTATCTGTAGAGGATTTCTTGCAATGGAATAACTTCACGATCTCTTTCCTAAACTTAGAGCCGCTTAAGACATACAAGAGGAAATTGCAAGTAGCGTTCAAATAGCTGACACAGTTTGTGATGGTGAACCAGAATCCAAGATATTCCATGTCATATTGTACCGCCCACGGATCACTTTGAGAGAGAATATCAGCAATCCAGTTTGGTGAACCGATAAAATATACAGACACAGGAGCGAGAAATACACAGAACATTGCACAGAGGGAAAAAAGCAGGAAAGTTATATTTTTGTTTCCGCGCGAGTCAGAAGGGGTCACATTTCCATTGCAACCATATAAACGTCTCCTTTGTCGTTTAGTTATTGCTAGCTTAATAATGATCAAAATATTGGCAGTAGTGATGAGGGCAAAAGGAGCTGCGAAATAAACTCCGAAATCGATCCAAGGCCAAACCTTTTCTGAAAATTTCGCATAGCTTTCGTATTTTGGGCGGCACGGATACGAGCCATGTTGTCTTGTATCTTCCATTAAACCGGCACCATAGAAGAAATGACTATTCAATACCATTATAAACACAACAATTGTTAAAACAAAAATAAGTGCTCCTCTTTTTGTGCAAACCGATTTCACTCGATGTGGAATCATGACACAAAGTACTCTCTCTAAGGTCACAGCAACAAGCAGCCAAGAAGAAAGCTGAGGACTGACGTGACTGAAGTAGGAATGAATCTTACAAACTGAATCACTTGAGGCTCGAATATCCGTTTTCCACATAGCAGTCATAAAATTATTCAATGGACTGCCATACAGAATAATTAAATCTGAAACTGCCAGACAGAAAAGAAACAAAGCTGTTGACGTCATTCCATGTCTCTGTCGTAGGAGCACAATTATGGTCAGTACATTTCCCATTGTTCCTACTGGTATTATGATAGCGGGAAATATTCTCCAAATCATCACTGAAATATTATAATATTTCCCTGCCTTGAAGTATTCCATATCACTCATTGTTCTGTTTGTGGCATTGTCAAGTCCACGCGGTTCTGCTGATGTCTTGGAAGCATTCATCTTCTTTAGTTCACTTGCCCGTGGAGAATGTATTTAAACCTAAAGGTGTCAAGAAAAAAAAAACAGAAGACAAAATTACCGTCCTCAAAACTTTAAAAATGTTTCGTCCAATTCATATCAAATTGAGAATTCAAAAACTGGAGGGCAAACAGGCCTATTTTTCCACTTTTAATTGACAGTTTTCAGAACTTGTTTCAGACTTATACCAGGCCTACATTTTCTGTGCCTGGTTCTCGATGTGACTGGGTACAGTCTAAGGGAAAGCAACTGTACTGTTTTCATTATGGCTTCTCTTCTTAATGAAATGTCAAATCTTAAAGGTAAGAATATGCTCATCGGAGCAAATTCATTCCTTTCAAATACACCGTCCTGTTGGATTGATGGTAGGGCCAAATCAGGTACTTTCGGACAGCATGTAAATTCGGGCGGTGACATTGTTTCCTGTATTTGTCAGTTGTTTGGAGTTAAAACAAAGATAACTTAGCAAACAGTGATAATCCTGATGAGACGGCTCATTATGAACCGTCTGATCAGGATTTTCACTGTTTGCATGGTTTGTCCGAATTTACCCGCTGTCCGAAGTTACCCGACTCGACCCTATTGCATAGGCAAGCAAACAGGAAGTCACGAAGTTGTCACCCATTTTATATAATAGCAGGAAAACACGAGATGAACCCACACACATTAATTTTGAAGACAACGTGTGCTCGAGACAACTTGTCTATTCCCCGGGAGCCGTGGCCGGGAGCTCCATTAAGACATAACAGGAAAAACAACATGTCATCTCAAGGCAAACATCCCTGACAGAGTATTACTCCTGCCTTATGGTAGATGCAGACTGCACATTTCCACATTTACTTGCACACATGCAAACTCTGGACAAGGGATACGCAGTCCGACAAAGACATTCATTTAATCTAAGAAATAATTAAAGAGCACTGCGCATCTCTGACCAGACCACAAACATGTACAGGCTAATCTCACGGGAAATTTGGAGTGTGCTAAGACAAATTTCTAACGACTCAGCTATTGCTAAAGAGAAAAGGCCTATGGCCAAACATCCCCGGATGATGCTGGCAAAATACCATAAATGCCACAGAATATTTTTATAAATTAGTTACAAAAAAGACTGGATAAACACGTACCTGGCGGCATGACGTAGGCCCGTTAAAAATCGTCATTTGCTTTATTTTACGCATAAACATCCTCATTGCCTTCGTTTTTCATACAAACATCGTCATTTTCTTCATTCTTCTTATATATATCGTTATTACCTTGTCTTATAAATATCGTTATTTTCTTCGTTTTTCGTTTGGGTCGCGTAGCGCACTCGGTAGGACACCTGACTCATAAGTCAGCGGTCCTGGGTTCGAATCCCAGTCTGGCCACATACTTTCGTTTCTCCTTCTGCTGATTCAAGAAGGGCAGTTGTCAGTTACTGGCGAAAGTATGTGCACTTAGTACTGGTTAACCGCATAGGAGGTCTAAGCCTGCCCAGGAATAGTGTGGTTAGGTTAACTGGCCGTCCCGACATGACCATAGATGTTTACTGTGGACGTTAAGCAACAAATTAATCGTTTTTCATTTAAGCATCGTCATTGTCTTCGTTTATCGTATAAACATCGTCATTGTCTTCGTTTTTTCGTATAAACATCGTCATTGTCTTCGTTTTTCGTATAAACATCGTCATTGTCTTCGTTCTCGTATAAACATCGCCATTGCCTAGCTTTTCGTATAAAAATTGTCATTGTCTTACTTTTTGGTATAAATATCGTCACTTTCTTTCTTTCTCCTTGTCTTCGTTTTTCGAATAAACATCGTGTTTGACTTCGTTTTTCGTATAAACATCGTCATTGTTTTCGTTTTTGGCATAAACATCGCCATGGTCTTCGTTTTCGTATAAACATCATCATAGTCTTTGTTTTTCGTAAAAACATCGGTATTGTCTTCGTTTTCATCGCTTTTCATTTAAACATCGTCATTGTCTTCGTCTTTTCGTATAAACATCGTCATTGTCTTCGGTTTTCGAATAAACATCGACATTGTCTTCGTTTTTCGTACAAACATCGTCACTGTCTTCGGTTTTCGTATGAACTTCGTCATTGTCTTCGGTTTTCGTATAAACATCGTCATTGTTTTCGGTTTTCATAAGAAAATCGTCAGTGTTTTCGTTTTACGCATTAACATCATCATTGTCTTCGTTTTTCGTATAAACACCGGCATTGTCTTCATTTTTCGTAATAAACATCGCCATTTTCTTCTGTTTCTTCGTTTTTAATACTAACATCATCATAGTCTTCGTTTTTCGTACAAACATCGTCACTGTCTTCGTTTTCATATAAACATTGTCATTTACCTCGTTATTCATATAAACATCATCATAGTCTTTCGTATTAACATCGTCATTGGCTTAGTTTTCTTCATTTTTCGTATTAACATCGTCATTTTCTTCATTTATTTATAATACACATCGTCATTATCTTCATTTTTCGTACAAACATCGTCACTGTTATTGTTTTTCGTAAAAAAAACATCGTCATGTTCTTCCTTATTGTAATAAATATTGTCACCGTCTTTGTTTTTCATTAAACAAGGTCATTGTCTTCGTTTTTCATATAAACATCGTCATTTTCTTCGTTTTTCATAAAAAAGGTCGTCATTGTCTTCGTTGTTCATATTAACATAGTCAATGACTTTGTTTTTCATATAAACATCGTCATTGTCTTCGTTTTCCGTATAAACATCGTCATTGTCTTCGTTTTCTGTATAAACATTGTCATTGTCTTCGTATTTCACAAACAGAATCAATGCATCCAAGGAATTTTAAAATTTATACAGTGAATGGGTCATTTTAAATTCCTAAACCTCATTCCATGATCAAAGCGCCACGAATCATAGCAGAAACTGCAACAGCGCAGTAAAAGCTTCCAGGTCGTATTAAACGCATGTCTTAAACATCACGATGGCAACGTCACGGCGCTTGTTTCGTTTCTTTTCAAATTTTACGTCGCGAAATCGCCAGGAACTCAAAGCGCAACGAAAGCATAGTAGCGCACAGAAAGAAAATTGACGCAGCAGTATCGAAGCAGTAGTGCGAGCAACATAGCACCAGCGCAGCGGAATCTCGCCGACATTATATGTTTCTGGTCCCACCCTCCATTCTCATTTAATTGAAGAATGAAGTGCTGTCTTCAATGATGTGCTCTCTTATTAGTTGGTCATAGTGTCAAAATTGGAGCATCCTATCAGCAGACAACCAAGGACAGACCCAGAACCGTTTGACACTTTCAGTCCTACTGGCTTGTTTTTTTTTTTTTTTTTTTTTTTATTTTCCTCTAACCTGACCAGTCTCTGGTTCAATTGCCAGCTGATCACAGCACCTAGAATTATTCCATTGTCCATCTGCTTCGAAGGCTGTGGCGAACTGCTGCTGACCCCGCCAGGCTTTCCTATCGATTTATACATAAGCCGTTCCAATCGCAGCATCAGCGCAGCACCGGCACTTAGATCGTAGCATGATCGCAATCACATCGCCGTAAGCGTAGACAAGCCGTAGCTTGAAATCCTTTGCCGTAGTACACAGGGTATAATCGATTCCGCCAATTTTCGCTTCCTGCAGAGACTGTCCGTCATATTTGGCTTCCACCGAGACTGTCCGCGAACTCTTGCTTCCTGCAGAGACTACTGTCCTCGTAAAATGGCTTCCTCTGCAGGAAGCCATTTATCATGTACAGAAGTCTCGGCAGAAATCAAGAGATCGCGGACAGTCTCGGCGGAAGCCAAATATGATATACAGTCTCTGCAGGAAGCGAAAATTGGCGGAATCGATTATACCCTGTGTAGTAGAAGCTGGAAGCGTCCTTGAATGCCCTCCAGTGTGGCTTCAAGAGCGGCAGAATCGTTACAACGCCGGGGCAGCATCTCGCGGCCAGCGCACGAGGTCGTTGTATTGTTGTATTATTGCTTAACGGCCACGGTAAATAGCTATGGTCATGTCGGGACCGCCAGTTAACCTAACCACACTATTCCTGGACAGGCTTAGACCTCCTAAGCGGTTAACCGGTACTAAGTGCACTTACTTTCACCAGTAACTGACAACTGCCCTTCTTGAATCAGCGGAAGGAGAAATGAAAGTAAGTGGCCAGACCGGGTATCGAACCCAGGAATTCTAGCTTATAAGTCAGACGCACTACCGACTACGCTACGCGGCCCGGCCATAGCAAGACCGTTTTATATGTAGAAGTGCATTAGAAGCGTACTGGAAGCGCACAAACCAAATGTTTGGCGCCTGTCGATGCTTCTGCGGCAGTTTCGAATAGTTTGAAGTACGCCATGATCGTCAGGAGCGCAGACAAAGCGTCATCCAGTGGAATGGGGGTATAACCTTTATAGCGCAAAAACAGCAGACGATAAAAAGAACGTCTTCAAAAAAAAAAAAAAAAAAAAAAAATTTCGTCCAAGCTAGTATACTCAGTGACTAGAGGGAAAACAATGCAGATTCAGATGAGGCGGCTCATTATGAGATGCCTTTTCTAAATCTATCTATCATTTTGTGCTCTAGATAATGCACCCCTTCCAACTTTCGTAAAATGCAACGCTCCCTCAGCGTTTATTAGGATTAATCTGATATTTTCGTTTTTAGCCCTTTAAGCGTTGAATCAAAGCTTTAAATGCTGAAAGTATCGCTTCTTCTCCCCTAGATTACACCTATGGTAATGTTTCAAACTGATCTCTGCGGAGGTATATTAAAAACAAATTAACTATTTTCCGGTAGGCAATTTGAAAACTTCCTGTCATGAAATTTCGCGGTTTACGCGTCCGCATCTTTCTACGCCACCTGAAGTAATGTGTGAATTCTGTTGGATATTTGCGGCCAGCACAGAAAATATAAGGGTGCTGATCGAAATATGTAAAAATGACCGCACTGTTTTACTTCCTATTTCAATAAAAATTGTATCAGTGAAATGCTGAATAATTGTAGTTTTCGGAATGAACACGGAAAATTATCATTTTAGGGCTGTTTTTGAGGCATGCAAGCGGGTTTGAAAGAGGGTTTGCAAAAGGCCTAAAAAGACAAACGGGGAATAAAAACAGCTTAAAACTCATCTGCAATGTAAAAAATAATGATTTATCACAGAGTTCATGTTAGTTTTGATCCAATTATTGTTTAGAAGCTGTTTTTTTGTGTTTGATAAAAATTCCTTATATTTTCTAATATCTCATGCGGAACCGGGCTGACGATGCCAAATTTTTGCATATATTTTCTAAATTCTAAACTGTCAATCACGGAAAGCTTACTTCCAACGTTTGGATTCACACATACAGTAGTTCTGTTCACTTCTTTTCAACTGCCAAGGTCAGAGACTCAAAATCAAACAAGAGAATGCGACTTTTCCCTACATGTATATATCGCCGAGACAGCCCTTGAACACAAAATGCATATCTGGAAAAATGCAAGATCATGTGCCTAATCCTTTCATGTGCCGAAGAAACAATCTATATGTGACAAAATAGCATGCTTATATTTTCCATAAATAGTTTTCAGAGAAAATAAATACCTCAAACCTTGTGCCGATGTCAAATTTGTTTACGATTTCGGCTCCCCTCCTGCAAAACCGGAAACTCCTCTCATGGATTAGCGTTCTGAACCGTGGTTTCGCATGAGAGCGATTGGTAGGCGTGCAAGTAAGATATTGCTCGCTAAAAAAGGTATTCCAAAAAATCGGAGAATGTCATGCTTTTTTAACAGTTGTATATTGAGAACAAATGACATGAAACAGATAAAAGCGGTATTTTTCGAATCACTTTTGTCTCGCCAGGTTCAGTATTAAAATCGAAACTAGGAAGGAGTCTTTCAGACGATTGTACTTGGCATTAGCATATTGAATACGTCAAAGAAAAAGCATGGAAAAGGCTCAACACAATGCGTAGGTTGAAACTGGTTTTAGATAGAAAATCCTTAGAAGTAGTATACATTTCCTTCATAAGACCTATTTTAGAATATGGCGACACATTATGGGATAACTGCACTCAGTATGAGAAACGGGAACTAGACAGAATACAAAACGAAGCAGCTCGGATCGTGACTGGCACGACTGCATTAGTTTCTTTACAATCTTTGTATGATGAAGTAGGATGGGAGTCATTACAGTCCAGAAGATCCAACCATAAACTTTGTTTTTTTTTAAAATGCAACATGATTTAACTCCAGCATATTTGTCATTTCTTGTACCCCCCTCTGTAAGTGAAACATCCAGGTACAATCTTCGTAATGCCGATGATTTTACAACCATTCAGTGTAGACCCCAACAATAGTATACGTCGTTTTGCCTTCCGTAGTACGGGACTGGAATGATCTCCCACAACAAGCCAAACTTCTAAACTCTTTACCGTCATTTAAATCGTTCCAAGCTCGTAATAAAACCAAAGTTCCGAAATATTTTTATGCTGGTAAACGTTATTGGCAGGTTATACACACAAGAATACGGACTAATTGTAGTGCGTTAAACAGCGACCTGTACTCGAATAATATTACAGATTCTTCTTCTTGTAATTGTGGGGCTGTTGAAGACGCATATCATTTTTTTCTTCCCATGCCCGCATTACCTTGATCAACGAACCGATATGTTAAACTTCCTAGCATTTTTACCTGAAATCACCCTTAGAATAATTTTATTTGGTGATGAGTCGTCTTGCCTCGAAACAAATTTAAATATCTTCTCGGTTGTGCAAAGATGTATAGAAAAAAGTAAACGATTATAAGTTGTATCAACTTAAGAAACAACAAATAAAAACTAAAGAAGCATTGTCATTGTTTTTGAGATAGATGTTTTAGTAGTTCTTAACTGTTTGAGTTTTGGGTTTGGGAAGGTGTGTCGGACAGTTCTTTTATTTTTCTACTACTTTCATGTCTGTTTGAGTTTTTTTTCTTTGTATCTATTTTCCTGATGCTGTCTTCCTATATTACATTGTATAAGTCTGTTAGCTTCAATTGTCAGGAGATATGTGTACTAGTATTACTAGTATGTGTGCTTTGATTGTTTGTTATTTATCTATTTATCTATTTATTATTTACATTCTCTTTTTCATGTTTGAGGAAAGTAAAAAGTATGCAAAGACCAGGAACTGAAACAATCAAAATCCAAATCCAGCCCTCAAACCATAGTTGGAAACAACTAAGATTACAAATAATCAAGATACAGAGAACATATGGCCAACCGAGTGAGCAGCTTGTTCCCAAAAGGTGGCCACTCAGCAACCCAAACCGAACCAAAAATAATAAGAACATACATAAGGTAAAACATCACAGAAACTCTGACACCAAAAACAGGCAACAGAGAACCACAACAGAACTACCGCCTTGGAACGGTCAGTAATGAATTACTGGGGGGCTTAAATCGATTTTACAGGCCCAACCTCACCCTCAGTTTCTGAAGTGGTACAAAACATTTAGTTGGTTGTTCGGTTCGCATGATAACCCTCTAACTCGTCAATGAATCATCACGGTAAACACATAAATCAAATTTCAACACCATGAAGAAGCAAAGACGAGGACTCAACAGATACAACGGGCCGTCTGACAGGTGGAGATCCCTGTCCTGCCAAACAACCCCACTGGAAATCTGAAGCAAAAGAAGGTCACCAGTTGAGCCCCGGTGGACCAAGCAACAGACAAAAAGGCTCCGGTCCCAACCAACTAAAATATATAGCTTTAGGTCGGGGCCATCATAGAGTCTGACGACCGATCCCCCGGTGTGCAATTAAAGAGTGCAGCAAAGTTATCAACCGTGATTGGGTTAATCACTAAGCATGCAGACTGTCGCATAACATTTAAATTATAGCCAATACGTTTGTGACGTATTATTATTTTTCGGAATTGATCAGAAAAATCAGTCCTACCCTTAATCTTTTTGAATTTGTATACTAAGTCACCATAAAATTCTGGTTCCGATAGGCCTTGGTGTAAAAGAAATTTTAATCCGACATCAAATTTTGAAACCAATTCATGGTGTCTGCGATAGAATTTAGAAAAAGCCTTTCTAAGCTTATGATACCGATAGCCCTGTTGAAGAAGTTTAGCAGTTAAACATTTATTACGAGCATTAAAGTCATCTACATGACTACAAAAATACTGTAAATAATATATTGTCGTTTATATTTCATGTATATGTTTTAACTAGAAGCCGCCCTATATGATATAGCTCTGAAGGAGATGAACTATATAAGCTTTCAATAGCTTCCGTTCAAATCCTTTAACTTCTTATATGTAACTTGTACTTATATGTTTATTTGATTGAAATAAATATGTTTAAACCAAGGAGTCTTGCACAGTTAAATATGCTTTTCTGAGTGCGTTTGCAGGCTTTCTGTGATATCTTATCGATGTTATAAAGAGTGAAAGCGTGTACATAAGCTACGTGTCTGATTTTCTCAGAAAGCCTGCAAACGCACTCAAAAAAGCCGATAAAACTGTGCAGGACTCCTTCCTAGTTTCGATTTTGGTACTGAATCTGGCGATAAAAAAAGTTATAATTATGGACCGTTCTCTGTGAAAACCGGGCTTAATGATACGTTGTTTACGTTTGAAAAACGCCAAAATTATTGATTTTTTGGAGCTCTCTTTATTTCAATGAAAATACCTTAGTCGTTGAAATATATAATAACACCTTTGAATTCAGACAAAAATCAGTTATAAATATGACATATGTTGCCATGGCAACGCTTAATCTCGGGCAACCCCGAAGCCTTGAAAACAGATGGTATACCATAACAAAGGCATGTAATTTGTAAAAGAAGGTTGAAACATACAAATTATCCTAAGTGTGCTGTCACATTCACATTGAACATGAGCAAACACACATTTTGTCCGAGTTATTTAGCCTGGCACGCACCAAAAGCTCGTACGAACGACCGTTATGACGTTGACGTCAAAACACACTTGCACGACGTTAATAACGTCATATAAAGAAACTGCTCTACCTGTTTGATTCTAAAGCACATATCTTTGTAATAAATAATGGTAACCCTCTCAAATTTTCAGGAAACGTTCAGGAAAGCTGTTACCTTCAGTTGATGCAGTTATCTAAATTTTAACTTCTATGTCATTAAGCCCGGTTTTCACAGAGACTGGCTCATATATATATATGTAAAACAATATATACCGCTTAAACATGTTCCATGTCATTTGGTCTGATTAAACAACGGTAACAAATAAATACCTTTTCTAGTCAGAACTATCTTACCTGAGACCCGCCCATAAACCGCGAAAATTCATAACAGGATATTTTCAAATTATCTACCGGAAAATAGTCAACTTGTTTTCAGTATATCTCCGCGGAGGTCAGTTTGAAATATTACAACCCGTGGACACATTACTCAGGCTTTGTTGGAGCTTGGGAGAAAGGCCATTGGTGGGGAGCGCTGGCACTTGTTTTTAGAGAGCTAGGGAATGAAATCTTAATTTTGAGGAGCTGGGGAGCACTACAAAAACAATGTTTTAGCTTCATGGGAGGGGCAGCATAGGCACATTGTTGATTGTTGTACCCACTCAGGTAGAAGCAGAATAACTTGCTATGTCGTTCGTTTGGTTCAAATGCATTCAATGTATTTTACATGGGCGTTCAGGAAGACCTGTAATTGTCACTACGGCGCTCGCGTCCACCATTGAGATGCTTTAGGTTTAAAGTATTTTTAACATCTATATATGTTTACAGCAACGCGTGGATTTTTCTTCAGTTGGTATATCACACCGGGTAGGCGGCAATCAAAAACGCTCTAAACAATCGATTAACGCGGATCAAAAGCCATTAGAAACAGCGTTTTCGATTGCAAATTGTCGCCAATTTGCAATCGAAAACGCTGTTTCTAATGATTTTTGATCCGCGTTCGTCGACTGCATGAGCGTTTTCGATTGCCGCCTACCCGGTGTGTATATGTTCAAATACAATATCATTAGATGTGACTCCGATTAGCCTGTTACGGATTACCTTAAAATGATAAGATAATCACCTATAGACCAAAATGAAAAAAAATGTCGGCGGAACTGGTGCGTGTGAGCGTCACTCGTCGTTTCATGATCGACACTATAAAAAAGTCAAGTGAGCGAGATTCAAATCTGATCATGACGTGTTGGTAAATCATTCTCACTTGAGCATCGCGCATCTCCTACTTATCCTTTTGTACAAGCGGCTAAATGTAAATGTGCACTCAGTTTGAGAACTTAACAATTTCTCCAGCTCCCATCCTTGACTCTATCTTTGAGCTACATGTATGACCAGTCTAATTTTCACCCATAAATATCTGATATAAACTCTTCCATGCTTATTGGACAAGTCCATAAGTCTAGCGTTCACCCTTGAATATCTGAAGTCGATCCCTCCATGTTTTAATGTGGGCAAATCCATTATTTTAAAAAGGGTTCATTACATATCCAGTTTATAATGCTCAATTTCAGAAATGGACTCTTCCAGATTTGAACTTGGGCAGTTCTGAGAAGAGGTAAAAATTCATCAAGCTCAGCTTTCACCCTTATGTATCTGCAATTGACGGTTCCATTTTTGAACCTGTGTGAGTTCACTATTTACAAAAAGGGTTAAAAATAGTTCTTCTTAACCTTTACCCCAAACATATGACATGGACTCTCCCACTTTTTTTTTCATTTGGACAGGTCCATAAGTGCTGAGAACAGAAGTACTGATGACAATAGTGTTAGCTTTCACCCCTTTATATCTGACATTGACTGTTCCACCACTGAGTTGAGATCATTCCATTTATAGCAAAAGGTAATAATGTTTAGACAAAGCTTTCACCCCTAGATAAGATCAATTTTTAATCTTTTTCTGTCACTTAAGAGTGCAAAAGAGACGGGAATGTGAACTCTGTTCACCGTGTTCAGTCTCTCACTCAAAGTATAACTGTAAATGAGTAAATTAGCACGTTCCTTCAAGGTGGTTTTCCTCGGCGACACATGCTGTACGACACCTGTGTCATGCAACCCTTCATGTTAGGTTTAGACGATTAGACATGTTGCATGCAACAGATTTGTGTCATGCAACATGTTTTGGGGTGTTGACACGGTGACACGTGTTGCATGACACGTGTGTCTCGCATGTAAACCCACCTTTCTGGTCATTACCGTAAACATAATAGATATTTTGACAGAGGTGCCTGTGCAAACACTGTACAGACGCTCTCGAGCTACACTATTTGCCGTTTGACCAGCAATTAAGATCAGGGGCCGTATTCATAAAACGGCTTAAGTGGTTCTATGCTGTTGCTAAGGCTGAATTTCTATAAAGGAGATTCCCTACAACTATGAAATTTGCTCTGGAGGAACAGTCTGGAAAAGACTGTTCCTCCAGAGCAAATTTCATAGTTGTAGGGAATCTCCTTTATAGAAATTAAGGGGGTGTCACCCCCCTCCCCCCTTGAATACTGAATACCGTTTAATTTTGAGCTTGAATACTGAATACTCTTTAAAAACGGGCTTGAATACTGAATACTATTTAGGGAGTAGAGCAACGTAAAATCCTAGTAAATATTAAGAAAACATTTAGCAATACGCTTAAAAGGCTGATTTTTTATTATAGATTTTGAAGTCATTTATCAATAACGATGAAAACTGATTGCTAATACCCCAATCCACTGGACGGCGCCTTTGCTGCGCTTCAAAAGTTTGGATATACCGCCATGAATCGTAGCAGAAGCTACAGCAGCGCAGCAGAAGCGTCTAGGTCGCAGTGAAAGCGTATCTAAAGCGGCATGATCGCCAAGTCACGGCGCTTGTTTTGACCGTGATCAAACTTTATGTAGCGGAATCGCCGTGGACACAATGCGCAACGAAAGCGTAGTAACAGAGCAGCACGAAATTCATGAACGCAGCAGTTCCGAGGCAGCAGCGCAAGTAACGCAGCACCAGCGAAATGGAATCTTGCTAACGATTTATACTTACTCCAGCGCCTTGGAGATTCGTTCACGACCCAGCTAAGCTTCTGCTACGCTCTTTGTGCTCCCGCTGCGCTCTAAACGCGCTCGTGGCGTTCTTGGCGCTTCCGCAGCGATTCTATTATTTAAGAAATAGATCAGCTCTAGCAGTGAATTGTTGAGTAATAATTCACTGTTTGGAGGTCAGTTGTATAGTAAACCATACCACGAGCGCGGAGCGCGAGTGATATATCTACTTACAACTGACCGACAAACAGTGAATTATTACTCAACAATTCAATGCTACAGCTGAACTATTTCGATTCTAACACTCAAAAACACCGAAAAACTATTATTTTTATTCAAACTCTCCCAAGCTTCCTGCTAGCGCGTCCATGCTCCCGCCAATATTCTTAACTGTTTCTAAGACAAATGTACGCTTTTCAGTAGGTCGGTAACTAAGGCTTTCCAGTTAGTTTTAAAAACAGTAAGCATCCGCCGAAGGGATTATTTTTTGTTAAAAAATTTTCGAAAAAAAATGTCACCACTTCCGGCATTTTAACCGCAGTAGTTCTGCTTTCTGCTTACACTACGGGCAAATTTAAAGATTTAGAGATAAAGAGCAGCCTTTTCTGTACGAAACAAGCTGGAGTAATGGGGCTAGAAACTGAAAATAAACTCGTATCGACTCTGTCAAAAGAACGCGTCACAGTTTCTTTTCCTCTTCCGGAGTGGCCTACGGGTGGAACCCGTCTTAGCCCTCATCCTCATCCTCATCCTCACTCCTCACTGCACCCCCTAAATGGTGTCCTGTCTAGCAAGGTGGGGATCCATAGTGCCACTTACGCGGGTATTTGTGACATATATTGGACCGGTGACTAAGTTTTTTGGCGCGAAAATGCACGTGCACAAAAAATTTTTGTTAAAAAAAAAACAGGACTCCCGGGTCCATTTTGGACCTAGGAATCCCGTTTTTTTTTTCATTTTTTTACCATTTTTTTATTAATATTCAGGTCATAAACATATAATACAATACATATAATAACATTTCAACAATTTTATTAGTCCTCAATCGTCATCTATTATGATTGCATGAGCGGCATCACCACCTTCTGGAGGACAGCTTGTCGGAGTTGTGGGAACATCACTGGGAGTCTCAGGAACGTAATCTGCACCACTGCATTTCCCCCACGTAGGATCAGTCTCTTTCTCTGCTATTTTGATCAATTCACTGATTTTCATACCGGTTTCTTCTTCCACGCGGAAGTAACACTCCTGGTTGCCCGAGAAGGCATACTGAACCAATTCTCGGGCGTCGTGGGGTGTTATTTCTTTGGGTTGATCTCCGTCTATCCACTCGTAAGATCCGTCACTCGTTAGTCTGATATACGCTCTGCTCCCTTCCTTCACAATACACAGATGGCCGTCGACGGTGCAATAATTCGTATACCCGTTTATCTTGGGTATACAAGATCCTTCTAGCTAGCTTTCACCCCTGAATATCTGAAGTCGATCCCTCCATGTTTTAATGTGGGCAAATTTATTATTTTAAAAATAAGATAAGATAAGATCAATTTTTAATCTTTTTCTGTCACTTAAGAGTGCAAAAGAGACGGGAATGCATTGTCACCCCCGTATTGAGGATGAGGATGAGGATGAGGATGAGGAGTGAGGATGAGGAGTGAGGATGAGGGCTAAGACGGGTTCCACCCGTAGGCCCCTCCGGGCCTAGCCCTCATCCTCATCCTCACTCCTCACTACAACCCCTAAATGGTGTCCTGTCTAGCAAGGTGGGGATCCATAGTGCCACTTACGCGGGTAATTGTGACATATATTGGAAAAAATGCGGTATAAGTCACGTGCGCACGTGCAACTTGTTTATATACCTCGACCAATCAAATTACTCGTTACATAATTTTTCGACCAATCAAAACCGCGCTTTCTCCCAGACCCTATAAATACAGCACGCTCAACGGTTCTTCTCAGTTTGAATTCAGACACCGTAGAGTGAACACCTATGTTACTCGCAGCTATAAATTCAACAATATCAGAAGTGTACAGACTGGGAAGAAATATAAAGACAAGACTAGTGAATATTTGGATTAAAATAAGAAGAATTCTTAGCAAGGTAGGGTATTTTTTTATTAATAATCCCTTTATAATTCTTCCTTGTATTATACGCTGGCATAGAGAATGGCGGAGCAGATAGGAGACAATACCGGAAACCAGCAAGTGCTGGGCTTTGGTCAGGGAGTTTCCGGTGGCCCTGGAATATCACAAAATTTTACTAGAGCTGAAGATAAAAGCACTAGTAAGACTGTAACATTTAGCAGGACTTTTATTCACTTTCTCGGGCCCGGAACTGAGAGCATGGGTACTACTATTCTAGGAGAGGAAGACGAAGGTGCAGCGTTTTGTTACGATTTCGGTGGTAGCATATTACCGTACAATTACAGTAGAGCCGCTATCCGTCCCAGGCACTTACAACCATACATGTTTAAATGTAATAGTTATAGAATGATAAGTCATAAGGCCCATTGTACAGATCTTATATGTTCGAGAGACGAAATTCAGTCAGATGGCAGAATTGTGAGCACACCACAGCAAGATTCTATAGAGGTATTCAAAGACACGCAAGGTAAGTTCAGACCCAATAACATAATTCCTGTTGGTAGCCGTAGTCTCTTTGAGATTAATGACGGGTTTCGAGTTGTTGAACCAGCGAGTTACCAGGAAGGTCTCTTACCGCGTGCGCAATTGAAATTACCGCCAGAACATTACAATAGTATAGATAACGAGAAGCAGACTAATCTAATACAGTCTATGTTTGATGTTTACAATGGCATGTTTACAGTCAGTCACTGGAAAACCGGTGACGATTTTACGGTAGAACATACTTTCGATTCGGGTCGCATTCCTGTCGGTGCGTTTGCAGAAATAACAAAATTACCCTGTAACAAGAATAAGTTAGTATTATGTAATAAGCTATTGGATACCGTGTGGGGAGTACAAGCAAACATGGCCACTCAGCAAAATAGGTATCCCATAATGCCTCCACCGGTAGTATTCATGCGGTTTGCACCATTTTTTACCGCATCAGGAAAAGCACAGCGTAGGGCTCAATTTAAGTGTACATATAGCTGCACAATGGAATTTTACTTCTCACCGGATGTGGGAATTGATTGTCTAGGTCTCGGAGATCAAGCTAACCACCTAATATTCCCAGATGATGACCCATACCAGTCCGTAAGAGCGGCCATTAATAGATTCAATTGGTGCGTACACGCAGAAGATTTTGTTATGCCACTTACCGGATACGTACTAGAGGAAACTGACGCGAGATACGAAAACACGGAAACACAGAAATCGGAAGCGGATATAGAAGCAGCCAAGTCGCAAACTCTCAGATCGCGAGTTCACACGGAACTAGCCAAACAGGGATATACCGTTAGTCAACCGAAAAAACAAGATGGATCCCAACCTATCACAATTGTGTCTTCCAATTATACAAAACCTGGGGCAGGCGATGCTCCTATTGAGTTGTCAACTACTTACATGTCTCAGCAAGGCTTTACACCGGAAGATATTAGAAATACGCGCGAAATATTCGGAATCACTAAAGAAGATACGGAGGAGTATAAGGAGTCGGACCAATCCTGCCTCATAGTAGATTCAGACGGAAATCCCACGTTGCCAGTCGTAGTTAAAGCGGATAAGAAAACAGTAACTGCTCAGCCGGGTCACTATTTCAAACCTGCCCAATTATGGAACGCTATAGGAGAACCGGATCCACCCGTGTGGACTAGGGGCCAATCCAGATACATACCGTGGCCTAAAATGGGACGTCATGGTGTGGTAATGGACAACACGATGGCTCTAGTACGTAACCTCGACGCTATAAAAGAACTCAACGCGAAGGCAATAAAACACAAGATGGATCTGGCAAACCGCGTTAAGATAGACAATATTCGTAAGGACCGAGTGATACCTAAGCCGGTTCAACAACTAAAATCCGCGATAGAGACTATACCCCTGGAAGTCAAAGGTACTAAGGGAGGTCCTCCATTCCCCGCTCCTGAAGTACCTAGCGCTACAGGGGACTTAAACTTTTTGTTATCTACATGGGCCTCGCAGGAGTATTCTAAAAATGTTGCAGAAGCTGAGAAACAGGAAGACCCAGACTATATTCCGGGAAGTATATACAGCGACACCGATTTTTCGGAGAGGGATCTATTCGAAGACTTGCCAAGACCCAGAAAAATAGCCAAAAAAGACAACACAGAACAGCCAGGACAGTAAATAAGGTAAATGGCACAACTTTCATGGTTTAATACCGACGATGCCTTCGAATACTTTGCGAAACTTGATTCAACCGATCAACATGAAGTACTTAAGCCCATTCTATATAGAACTATGCACCATTTTGTGGCACCTCACATCGATTATGGGGGTTGGCTTGACGCTTTCGTTACCTCCTCCGTACACTCCAGACAGTCCGAGGGACTGGCTATTAGTTATAATACATATAAATATAGTCGCAGAACAGATAGGTTTACTATAGAGAGCATTGCTTTTAACGATGATGACATAGAGCATCCTCACGAATTAGGTATTGCTTTTCCTACTTCGCAAAATTACAGCATATGCACCGACAGGTTACACGTTTTACCCTTTACTAGTTCCGGTAAAGATTTTAGTGATGCTATAGATTACGAAGTACATTCGTTAGGTACTAATCGTAAGTTTGAAGAACAGGAATACGAGGTGTTTGTTCCTGCATGGAAGTTTGACATATTTAAAGTCTCCATATTCCTATAGATGTTACAAACGCCTAAATTCAAATTGTTGTAAAAAGCGGTTCAACATTCACTTTTGGTAATAAAATGTGGGTTGATATGCATATATTGAGTCACATAACTGGCAAAAAGTAGAGAAAACAAGTTTTTGGAAAATAACAAATCGCTCCACAAAAAAGCATTTCCTGCTCTGGTTTCCCGTTTAGCAATGCTATATAAACATACGCGGGACGGTGATTGGGACGCCACTCCTGTACGTTGTATTTTTACCATTTTATTCAACTTAATGAAATCGAAAGTAGGTCATTTCAGTTGCCAACTAAAATGACCTAAATAAGATTTCAAAACGTTTTTATGCGAAACTCAGATATGTTTTATTTGTTTAAAGCTGGCGAATCACGGTCATTTGCAATGACGAAACTATAGTGAGGAGCTTGCAGCGATACCTCATGATAAAACTTTTCATGCTGATAGAGCAATGGGGCCTTTAAGTCACACAGTATCAAAATGATGATGTGCAATCAGTTTTTAACACACAAAGATAACGAATACTGGTTGTTAGAGTTGCCAAGAAGTTTTCCCTTAGATCCTAATGAGAAAAATTGGAACATATCACTTAAAATCAATTGTTATTGGAAGAATCACCGTCCAAGATGTAAGTTTAAGACGGATGGTCACATTATTGGAGAATACACAGGTTATCCTATATGTATGTACTTCATGGACGATCAGTTCATAGATGATTATTTTTTTAGATGGGAAGGACAATTAGCTACACTTAGCACTATAATTCCGGATATAGAAAACGAGTTATCCATATACAAAGGTAGTGTGGCTAAAAGTCAAGCGTTCGTAAATGTTTTGTCTCAAATGGATCCTGCAGACTTATCGGCGCTAGCCAGTCTAGATGCAGACATGATATTAAGAGAATTCGCGGTACTTAGAGGTCAAGTAAGACAGTTAGAAAACTTAAAAATCACAGTCGCTGTCGAAGACATAAACCTCGCAGTGACAAGCGCCGGCAGTTCGTTTTGGGGTAATCTTATAGGTGGAATTGCCGGAGGTGCACTTGGGGCACTAGGACAGGCTCTTAACGGAGCATTTACTACGAAGGGACAGATATTCGATTCCCTGACTGGTAGTGTGTCGGACGTAGTTGACGGTAAAGTAGGTAAATCACTGACGAAAACCTGTTGACAAATAAGGTAACTGCACTTAAGCAGGCATTTCATGATAAGTTCGATACTATGGATAACATAGTGAGTACTATTCACACAATAGACAATTAGGACGTAAAAGACGAAGAAACTGGAAAAGACACTAAAATACATTTAGTAGACAAGATAAAACTAATGTCAGATAAAATAACGCAGTTAGAAACTAGAGTTGAAACTTTAACTAATCAGAATCTGTCTATGCAAGACGACATAACTAACTTGAAGCACGATAGCGAATTCTATAGAAGGGAAATATTTAGTACTCAGACAGCAGTTAATAAAAATTCGGCTGACATTAAAGACGACAAAGCAGATTTTGCTCGTCAGTATCATTACCTAATTCAAGAGTTACACGAACACATAGAAAGTTCTGTAGCCCATAACGCAGTCCCAGCTACCCCCCCAGACAGAGTACCTGTCAAACAAGCTCCCCCACCAGTGGAGACAGTACCGGTAGAAACAGTTATACCTCTGACTAGACCAAAAGACGAGTTATTGACATTCTTAGGCAGTAAGAGAATAAAAGACATATTAAAAGTAAGTGGCGCGTTCGATCAAATGCAGGATCAATTAATTGAGTCAAACATTTACATTCAGAGATTGGTTGATGCCGTCCAGGACATAAGACAGCAGCGCGGTCTTATTGCATCCTTTACGACGGGACTAGAGCCGTTTTCCGGAAGTAACGTTTAGCTCTCGTTCTGTCGTTTCAGAATGCAGAACCAAAGGAAGAAACCAGTTGAGATCCTGGATGCAGTAATGCGCAATGATTGTTACTACTCAATCGTCATCAGTAATTTAGACGGAAAAATAGGCATACCAGACATATTAGCGAAGATATATATAGAGGAAGATGGTAAGAAGGACGAAGAGATCGGAAGCATAAAGAGTTATTTTCAAGTGGACCAGGAACACCCCAACCACGGTTATAAGCAGACAGCTACAGGCAGTTATCTCAGCCATTATGCCAATCAACGGGAATACGAGGAGGGAATCACGCTCCACCCCGTCCACAATTTCGCCACCCCTCTGGACAGATACAACCAGTTAAATGAAGCACAAAAGACAGTGGCAGACAGCATTAAAGGCATAGCCAACCAATTTCCATGTGCGGTGTTCTGGCACAACGGCCAAGAGGACGACCAGTGCCAGTTCATTGGCCTACACATACACATGATCCTGGGGTCTACCGAACAAGTATCACAAGTTTATAAGTACAGAAATGCAGTCCAGAAGTTGAAACAGAGAGGTGTAGATGTTAAGAGTCAGAAGATAAGAAATATACATGGTCTTGGGAGACACCTTCTCACACCACCACGCATGTTGTTAGGATGTAACAACATAGAACTTTCAAGTTTGTTGCACCAAATGGCCGAAAATATGAAACAACCAACATCAGAAAGAGAGGAGAAAGAAGAAAATGAAATTGACTTCGAGGCAGATGATTTCCCTCTAGAGGAGATGGTAGATCAGGCTGCGATGGCGACAAAATACCTGGAAAACAGACTCAAGATCAACCAACAATCAGCACTTCTAGATAAACAAGAAGAAGCAGTGGATAGCAGAAGTAGGAGTTACATCAGAAAACTGAGTACAATGACATTTGACGAGAGAGTAAAAGAACAGGAGAAAGAAAAGCAGACGTTCCAAGAGGCTCTAAAGAACAAGGAGAAGACTTTGCCCACGTCCAAAACAGCTAATAAAGTAGATGTATTAAAGAAGATGATTGCGAGACACAGTAAAAGAACCATGCCAGAGTTGTTAGATGCAATAATCAACGCCGGAGACAGGCAGGAGTTAGATCTCTTCCGGACCTTAAGGCTAGGGCCTAACTTCCAAAGCATCTTATTGCAAGCCGTCAGCGAAATGGATGTAGAGGCTAAGGTGAGAGGAGAGACTTATATCGACAAATACCTTCAAGAAGTGAAACCCGTAGATAATTCCCTCACAGTCTACCAAACTGCAAACCTGTACCAAAGCTGGTGTCGTGAACAGGGTATTGTGAGCGGAGAACTATTACTGGAACTTTATACAATTTTGAATAAAGACTACCCAAAGATAAACTGCATGCAGTTACAGGGAGCTTCAAATGCCGGGAAAACATACTGGACGGCACCACTAATACTACCAGACCTAGTTGGGCAGACAATCCAATCATCAGATTTTATTTATATGAACTGCCTCAATAAAGAAATAATTCAGATACCGGAACTTCGCTTCACAAAAATTGAGCAGATAGAAGAGGCGAAAAAAGTTTTTGAGGGATTACCAACAGTCGTGAACGTGAAGAACAAAGAGCCAGGAAAGCTAGAGAGAACGCCGGTCATCCTTATATCAAACACGCAACCATGGACCGGGTTCGAGGCCGAGAAACAAGCGCTGCTCAATAGGATGTTCAGCCACCAAAATTTAAAAGAGTCCACGGTACTGAGAAAGGAAAAGAAACAACCGGATCCACGATTTTTCTGCATAGTCTTCGACTACATTAGACAGTATCTCAGCGAGAGCATGCAATGGCCACCTCGCCACAAATCTCAGTATTGGTACCTAGCTGCCGAGAGCATCAGCAATAGAGTCAGCGACATCGTCGAAGGACCTATGAACCTTCAAGACTATGTAGAAGCGGAAAGGTACAAGGAAATGAAAAGGTCAGACCAACTCAGCGTCTACAGTTACATGCAAGGCAATAGTGGAAGTCTAGAGCAGATTACGTTGAATGTAAATACTATGGATGAGTCAGATCAAGACCTGAGGGACAGGGTGCTGAGATACCTCTGTAGAATAAGCAACCACAAAAATGAAGACTATTTCTTCACACTGGATGACTATAAAAGACCAAAACTGTATTCCAGATTGACTGGAGAAGAATACAATGTTGACACAGACATCGATGAACATGATTACATGTCATTCAAGAACGGGTATGGCTTGGTGAGAAGGATCTTATTACGTTGCCGGGAATGGCCTGACTTTGTCAGAAGTAAAGCCGGATGCGCCAATAAACAGTTAGAGTACATGATGAAAACCTGCTTGTCAAGTATTGCCCAGGTACTGTTATACATACTGAGGAGAACCCGCCACATGAACTTTGAGGCCGATTTGGACAGTAGCAGTGATGAGCAGTTGGCTTTTAATGCTTCCGTGAAAGAAACAAGCACACCAGCCATGAGAAAGAGACCCAGCGCTCCAAGTCCACCTAAAGAAGCAAAGAAAATGAAGCAGCCAGTCAAACGTGAATTGAAATTCGAAACGATGGAGCCCAGACGCAAGGCTGCAGATGAATTAATGTTAGAGGAAGTACAGGAATTTGGAGAACCTGTTATGAATAAAAGGGGTGCCCGTTTTGACTTTGAACAGGCAAACCAACAATCGAATGATGTTATCGAAAGTTCTCGCAAAAACCACCGATTACAGAGAGGGAGCTCTAGTTCTAAGCGGAGGGCAGTGATAGATCCAGCGCTTTTTCAAAAAAAAAACTTTTTTGTATTTTTAATTGCTTGCACTTTAGCACGTGCTAAAATTTAGATCTAGTACCATCCGTACGGATATGGGACTCTAACATTGACAGACGGCACAGCGTGGGCCAAGGGAGTTGGTGGGGGTGGGGGGTCGCTAGAAGTTGGTGGGGTGTCGTGGGTGTGTGAATGAATGTAACTGGTAAACTTTGCAGAGTCGACAAAGTGAAAAATGCAATTATGCTGTGAACTTTTGCACGCGCCCTAACTGTGATCCATTGCATGAACATATGTAGAAAATAAGTAGGCCTAACAACTTAAATATCGATTTTATCTGTAAATAACTTCAAGTACATGTAGGTGAAACAGACTATAACTTAAATCGTGTCAGCATATTTTGACGTCATTTATGTTTAGGTTGAAATGTGTAATACACAAACGGTCAGCTGTGAAGACTTTTGCCTGGAGAATTTTCGTTGATTCTGGTTCATATTAGATGCTTTTTAGCATGATAAAATAAATAAAAAAATTTATCATCCGCTTCTATGGTTGACCTATGATTGTTTCACACGAGGTTTGAGTGGTATAACAACAGATACTGTGAACTAAAAGCGAAACGGGTAAGACACTGCAGTTTGATGACTCAGAAATCACAGCCATTTTTTTATCTCTCCGAGAGAAACTGAAACCGGAAGTAGTTAGTTAATTTTGGAACTAAAAAATGGCCATTCACGGATTTTGCCCAAAATTGACATAACGAAAGAAAAATCTATGCCGGCTTTGATGGAACTAGTGAGAAAATGTGACCTCGTCGCTTATTTTATCTATTTTGTAGTTTTCTAAACCCTCTCAAGTTGTTAAATTTCCGCTATCTTTAGCATGCAGATACGATCCTCCGTTGCACCGTCCGCTGTTTGTCTGCTGTATTTTTGACAGAAATCTTTATAATCTTTGATTTTTATTCAGTATTTGACATTTTCTCCGTCAAATAACGACAGAAATAGGGTGCAAAGATGGGTAGTGGCGGTTGCTAACCATTTAAAAAAGTAGTGCGCTAGAACGTTTTCTCGAGAAAAATGTTTTTAGATTTCCTGCGCTGGGCCACTATTCAGGCCTACTGTTTATGGCGACTTTAGAAAGAAAAAGAGACGTAACACCGTCTAACGTCTCGAAACGTCACAAAATTACGTCAGTAATTGCAGTGACGTCAGCAATTACACTCACGCGCTCCGAAACAGTGAATTGTTGCAGAATAAAACACGGTAACTTTCCATTGCTTCTATAGGCGCACTGTGTTAGAATTATGAATAGCACAGCCACGACGTTCCGCTTCCTCTGCTCTTATGACGATCTGGGCATAAAAACGCCGCGTTTCCACGGTGATCTTCAATATTTGCTCGCGCTCAAAACGCTTCAAAACTCGATTCTCACGTTTCATTCAAGATGCCACCCCCGTCAAAAGCAGAAGGCGAAATCCACATCCAGGCCTGGACAGGCGGAGACTATTTTCACGCAGCCTGTATCACAGGAGCGGGTATCCCAACTCCTGCTCCCCAGGCTCTTGCTCTCGAAACTGAGCCAGACACGGTCCTTCAGAATGCCGAGCAGAGGCCCCAGTTGAGCCTGAACAACAAAAAGAACAAGAAGAGGTGTAAGAAGTCACTAGTTCATGATTGCCAGCTGGATCATAGCCACTGGAATTGTTATTTTATCAATCTTGTTTGAAGGATAGTGGCTTACTTCTGCTGAACCCCGATTCTCCGCCGATTTACATGGAAGCGGTTACAAAGCGCAACACAAGCGCAGCATGCAGCTCCGACACTTAGGTCGTAGCACGGTCGAAAATGCATCTTAATAAGCGTAAATCAAACGTAGCTTGAAATCCTTTGTCGTAGTGGCAGCGTATTAGAAGCGCCCTTGAAGTCCGTTAGGTGTAGCAGAAGCGCAGTTAACTCGCAGCAGCAACGTGACTAGCGTAGCGAGATCTTATTAGAAGTGTACTGGCAGCGTACTGGAAGCGCACAAGTCCCAAGTTTTGGCCAATGCCTACGCTTCTGCGGCGATTTCTAAAATTTTGAAGAAGCGCCTTGATCGCCATGAGCGCAGTCAAAGCGTCATCTAGTGGAATGGGGGTATAAGCAAAGCAATCACTAAACAGACTGTTCAAGTTAACAAGTTTCACAGTTGAGCCGCGTTTGTCGTTTCATTGAATTTTTCAGTGTGTA
Organism: Ctena decussata; assembly: GCA_963989385.1. Classification (NCBI taxonomy): domain Eukaryota; kingdom Metazoa; phylum Mollusca; class Bivalvia; order Lucinida; family Lucinidae; genus Ctena; species Ctena decussata. The sequence goes on along the minus strand of OZ022498.1, from coordinate 82,117,857 downwards.
CTCTCCACCTCCTAAGCTTGTTAGCTGTGACAAATGATTTTTGTTTTCGTCAACAGTTATCTATGAGCTCCTATCTCAGGGCCGGGGGTGAGGTAGGAGGGATGAGGTGCTGAATAGTGTGTGCCTTAACAATAATACCAAAATTTCCCCATCTTCTTAAAATATCCCATGTTAAATATGAACAATATTCCCCTATTCTCAAAACCCCTAAAATTAATGCAGCTGTTGATCGATTGGTTGCTTAACGTCCACGATATCAGATATGGTCATGTCGGGACGGGGGAAGCTGCCCCCATAGCTCCAAAAAAATATGCAGGCATGGCATGGTTGCTTCCTGTTTGCATACTAAGTATATGCATAGGCCTCCCCGACCCCGCGCCCGCTGGCCTCTTTGAAGGCATGGAACATTGTGGACTTTGTCAATTTTATTTTGACAAAATACTGCATTTTATAAATGCACACTTTGTCTCTTTACTCCTTGTAAATGAATAGACACTGACTTTCCCTGTTGATATTAATAGACACTGACCTTTTCTCTTAACTTTGTTAGTGCGTGATCTAAAGAAACATTTCGGCATCAGGCCTCACACAATATAGCAAAAGCGCCTGTTGGATACCTTCTGCTACTGGATGAAATATGAAAAGTATCCAAGAGGTGTTTTTGCTTTAGTACTATACAGTTGTCAGGACATGCAACAGTCACTTCTATTTGTATACTGAACAAAAATAAAAACTTGACGGTTTTTATTTCTCAATTCCGGCCAACCTAGCAAGTATGCAATGTATGTATGGATGTTTTCGCATTGGACAGACGTCTGATTACTTAAATCATGAAAAAATACTGGTTAATTTTTGTCCTATCCGGAGTTAGCTAACTTATTCCTATTTAAATAATTCTGACCAGAACATTAATTTGCGCATGCGCAGAAGAAAGTTATCCTGTACGCAATAAACAGTAAATCCAGTACGCACAGAAAACACTTTAAACGCTTTATGTTTATTGTAATCACAACCTGAAAATAACATTTAAAGATTCAAAACTTTAAGATTATCTCCCTTTGAATTAAACATAGGCAGAGGCTATTTACAGTTAACTGTAAATAGCCAAAAAACGTTAAAATGGCTATTGACAGTTGACTGTAAATAGCCAAAAACCGTTAAAATGGCTACTTACAGTCTTTTTATCATTTAAGCGTGACTTCAATACCTTGCTGGTTGCTCCTCAGTTATAATATATTATGCCCAGTCGTTTTGGTCCAGGCTTTAAAGTTCTGCAATCAGTCTAAATGATGCGGACTCGGTGAGATCCGCCAGATCTTAATTTTATCACTGGCCTGTGTGGATTATTTATCATCATTCACCTCTACCCAGTATCCCAGTATCGGCTCGAACAGACTGAAATACTGTTGATGGGGATTATTGTCACAGTCGCTCCCATTACTGAAGTTCTGCTGAAAAACATGTGCAACATCAAAATAACTATTTGTCATCGGTTAGTTGTTTTGTGTTTTTCGATTCTCTTAGTATTTCAGTTTTATATCGAGCCGTCTGAGAGAGAGAGAGAGAGAGAGAGAGAGAGAGAGAGAGAGAGAGTCTATCCTATAGACTTTCAGGGTCGTTCGGTCACCACAAAACAACCCCTTTTCACCTGTTCCTGTCTCAGCTGCCGTAGTTGTGATCCCTGTACACGTTATAAAATGGTCTTCCCACTTCTTCTTCTGTCTATCTCTTCTTCTTTTCAATTTCACTGTGCCCTGTATAAACGTCTTGAGATGTAGCCAAACCATCTCAGTTTCCGTTTCTTAACCAAGGTCAGGAGTTTGTCATATTCTTCAGTTGCTGCTTGGATCTTTTAGCGAACATCCTCATTAAGTTAAATACTTGGTCTTTGTATGCGATACTCTGTAACCTTTGGCAGCATCTCATCCGAGGCTTGCGTTCTTTTCTCTAATCTGCCGTATGACCCATCAAACCACATGGTCGATGCAGTAACGATTTCTCTCTCCTCCCGGAATAGCACCGCATTCAACGAGGTACACACTTTAGAATCCCATTTTAGATGCCCACGACAACGTGAAAGCGGAGGAAATAGTCTTATCCAACCCGAGGACTCGACCTTATGGCCTTTTGCGTATCGTGCAAGCCCTTTGTCTAATGATTTAAGCAACCTAACTGTAAACAGCCAAAAATCGTTAATATGGCTATTGACAGTTAACTGTAAATAGCCATTTTAACGGTTTTTGGCTATCGACAGTTAACTGTAACTAGCCAAAAACCGTTAAACATATAGAGATTTTTGAGACGCTGTATTTTATATACCAGTGCGTCTTTTTTATTATTCTCTTCGAGGTTTGTTTGATTGTCTTGCAAACTCAATGTCTTAATAACTAAATATCGTAGAAAGCCTTTCCTTAAACTGTCATTAAGACTTTAATGTGTAATGGGAATTCCATTGAAACTGAATTTCTGACTTCATAATGGCATGGACTGAGGGTTTTCGTCTTTTCCTCACGGCCTCCTAGTGGACCGTGCATCGGCATGATTTTAGCTAATGAGTCCATACAGATTGGATTTAACAATGGAAAGGCATTGCCAACAGAATTTGCATCATTCATCAGACTTTAACAATTTTAAATTCGGCAATTGTTTGGTTTTGAGCATAGAAAACAGAAAAGTACCCTTGTGACGTTTACAGTAGTCTCAATATTGCTGTATCTTAAGACTTTTGAATTTCCTGTGACTATGACATCACAAAATGATTACCTTTTTCTTAAATGAAAATAATTTTCATGTCTCACCTTTTCCCGACTACCGCAGGATGAAAAATAGCGACTGTCAAGTTTTTATTTTTGCTAAGTATATAATTATTTATATCCTTTTATGCGAGTACGCGTACGATTTGCTGTTTTTCTTGAATACTGCGTACCATGACTCTGCGTGCTGAATACTCTCTAATTTTGGCTGAATACTGCGTACGATTTAGGGGGTGACACCCTCAATTAAGCCTTAGTAACAGCATAGCAACGACTTAAGCGGTTTTATAAATATGACCCCAGATTTTAGTATTAAAGCATAAGAATTCCGCGGAATGTGGTGTCTCGTCTGTCTGCGCATTGTCACAAAACAGAAATTCTGGAAAAGCGACTGACGAAAATTTGTAAAAGTTGTCAAGTCATTGAAGCGTAAAATATATATCATGACCTAATAGTGACAGTTAGTCTGAGATTTCCCTGTTCAAGGGCTAAGCATTAATCAAGTTTCACGACTCTGGCCCATACATTATAGTTGCAGAAAGACTGATAGACTGTACCTTACAGCTCTATCACAATTGTGCCACACCCATTCTGATGGCCCTTGAAACTCCATCAGTGAATACACCAAAGTGCTCTGTCAGCTCGCAAAATACCAAGTCACAGTGACCCCTTGTTTTTGTTTGTTTGTTTTTTTTTGCAAATCAGACCCTGTCAAGTGTTCAAGCCTGGCAATGTATCTGAGATGCCACGAGCCTGAACTACTAAATCAGTGCATGTAATTTACTTCCATAAAGTGACATTTAAATCACAACTTCTGAAATATTAACAACGTTAGTGGCGCAATCCTCCAAAGGACTTCTATGCTTAAGGTGTGAGTTTTCCCCATGATTAAAAAGTTATACGGATCACTGACTTCTGCTTTGCATTTATGACTATGACATGTAAATTGCATGACAAATGAATTTTCAACTGTTTGTGTCTATGTAAAGTACGTTAAACATACGTTGACGTTGACGTCATTGTTGAGATAAATTGTGAATTATCCTCAAACTGATCGTTGAAATAATGATTTATTGTATACATTTCACCCTTTTTTGACTTACATTACTTACATAACAGACAACACTGGATAGTTTTGATTATATGTATGTGTCCTTGACCTCATTTCAAGGTCATGGTACACAATATAATCCTTGAAGATCACAGTGCTACTGTTGACCATTCTTCTTCTTTTGCTTACTGAGTATCGTTCCCCCCCCCCCCCCGTGACCCAGCTTCCCACTCATATATAGTGCGTACTTGCATCGCATAAGTCTGCTGCATGAAGGAAATGCTGGGTCACGGGGGGGGGGGGGGGGGGGGGGGAAGTACTTGTACTTTCATTATAGTGAAGCGTTATATTTTGGCCGTTTTGACCGGAAGTGTAACTATGGTTTTGCATGTTTAAATGCCAGTCAGGCGTAACAAGAAGAAAATCATTGTTTTGTGTTGTGATATGCGTGTATTTAGCATGCATTTATGACAAAAATGTATGGAATGAATGACTGGTTTCAATACTTTTATTACCTCAAAAGATGAGGTATGCAAAAACTTTGAATTTAGGGTAGGTAGGGTCAGAATGGATTATCTCCCCATGTCTTTGGGTCTGAATCACAAATGATCTGATTTCATACGGTTTACATATTTTTGGAAGCTCTGCTAGGAAAAATTTGCACACTTTATACTTTTGAAAATTCGGACCTGTCGCGCCGGTCTAATGGGGAAAATCCTCGCCTTAATCATAGAAGTCCTTTCGATATGGCATTGATTTGCACCGAAGTTTGTCACGTTGGGAGCTGATATGGGGCAGTTTGGTGCAGACCCGAAGGACTGAACCTTACAGAAGCACAGACAGGGCTTTCAAAGACAAACAAACAAACAAAAATTTGTATACTGTAAATTTCATATGTAAGGTGACCTATAGTAGAGTGATGGAGATGGAAAGGTCGGGTGCATATACTAGCTGAGATTAATATAATCTTTGATGGGGTTGAGGCCGAGACAAAGAAATCTCAGGCTAGTTTTCAGATTATTTAGTCTTATGCGAGGCTTGCCGAGCATAAGACTTAAAATAATCGGATAACAAGCCTGAGATTTCCTTGTCAAGGCCTCAATCCCATCATTGATTATTTTTCTCACCCAAAATTTTATAAAACGGAATATTCACTGAATTCTTAACTGCTTGTTGGGTCCATATTCTATAAACTTGAAGCTAAATTTCACCTTGTGCATGCATTTTTCGTGATTTGCAGCTAATCAGAAATCTACAATGACATTTCCTGTACATCACTGGGTGTCAATTTCATATTCTGCATGCAATTTGCATGACAGGTAACAAGTTGAGTTGTTGAATTAAAGTGTGTAATTAATGAGGCTATACTATATGGCAATGATTGGCATTTTGAGACAGCTTTCTGAGCCTAGGCTGAGACAGCAGGCCGAGATAGAAAAAGCTCAGACAGCTCTAGAAAGGGATATCCTTGTCCAATGGGTGAGAAATAAGGGGCATACTTAAGCTAACCTCGAACACTTGACAGCAGGTTGATTTCACAAAGGGCTTGTCAATGTGGTCTACATGTAATTATGACAGCTGCGTCCTGGATCATTTTTGGTGCACGTACATGTAGCGTAAACCACTTAAATTTGATGGTTACTGAACTTTTGCGATAATGGCGGTCAAGGCAAAGAGTGTTAAAATAAAAGTCCGAAACTTGATTTTCGATACATGTACATACGCACAGCATTTTTAAATATTGGTTCGTAAACACGGGAGTGCATGATGAGTATTTTAGACATTTCTATACCGTTCCGTTAAACAATACATTGTGGCATGCCATTAGAATCGCCTCATCGCCTCAATGAGGCAATAGTAATAGATGCCATAATGTAATACTAAAAAGAATACTTACAAATATACATTAAATTTTCTTGATTAATGGGGGCCATGGTATATCATGAACGGCAAAATTAAACTGCGCCAATATGTCACCTTCATTTACCGCCAAATTTTGAATGTTTTGAAGTATTAAGTTTGGAGCGGCTATGGCTCATAGAAAGTGATCTAGTGGTTTAAGTACTAGGCTGCAAGTCCAGCGGTTGCATGTTCGATAAAAAAGACAAACAAACCATTTACGCTAAAAGGGGGGGGGGGGGGGGGGTATCAATAAGGTGGATTTTCTGCATCCTACCAAAGTTTTATTTTTTTGACTGATGTTATACTCTAGTGTGTCTAGTTTATTGAACCATATGTGACTTTGGTCGGAAAGCCCTAGTTACTGAGCTATGGGTCCAAAGAAGTGGGTGGGGTAATCCAACATGGTTTTAGCCTGTCTTGTAAAAACATTCTCATTTGGTAGAAGAGTATAGCAGACAGACAGGATTTGATAAAATGATTAACAGAACATCTAAACTATATTTTCATATCATTTTATTTGGTCTAATTTGAGCATATGTTGTCAAAAAAAGACTTCCTTTGACATTTAGCATTTTTTGATATTTTTGACCTTAATTTTCAATATTTCTTGGCCTTATTGTTAAATGAACAGACATGTTATCATCAAACTCATGTCAAGGAAGTACCTTGAGAAGGACATTCAGATGATGTGACCAGAATATCACAATAGCATAGTTTTCATGGTCGACTGAACACATAAACTTGCTTGGAAGATGGCTTTCTTTCTATTTTGACCTAGAATTACGAACATTTGGTCAAATTACTATTTAGTCTTTAATGACCTAGTGCGCAGACAATTATAAGACATGCTGAAAGATCATCTGAGAAATTTCACGCGAAATAAGGGTACTTTACGCGAAGAGCAGAGGCGTCTGTGCAGTCTACTCAGAGACTTTGCTGTCCATACACATCATGCATAGACCCCGAGAAACCTAAAGGCGCAGAATGAAGGCTCTACCTAGACTGCAAGAGTTCACAGACTGGTTGAGTCGTCACTGTTTGCAGATTCGTAAAACACCATTGTGCTTGTTGCGGCTCATATTTATGAACCGCGTCACTTAAAAAGCTGGCTTAACGTATTTGCGAAGAGTCAGAACTCAAACCCTTCTGTGAACTCGTAAAGTGTAGCTACAATCAGGCTTAATTTTTGCCTGTAGATTCCTTATGGTCTACATTTCAGTGCGCGTACAGCAAAGTCTCTGGCCAGACTGCGCGGATGCGCAGGATGGTCTGAGCCTTGCTGATGGCAAGTGCGTTATGCAACCTTTTTTGCTTGTCAGGGCTGATTTGTTTACCTTATGCAATTTTGACACCATTTATGATTGACATGTCTCTATTTCTCATAAAAATCGCAAGATGAGAATGTAAACTGTCCATACTAACAAGGACTTGCGTAATTAAGACATTTAATGTCTTTAAGGGTATAAAATGTATCGCAGAGCAGCGGTCAGTAGGACCCAACACATCGACGCCAGACAAGGTAGGTTATTTTTTTTATTTCATTTTCATAAATTTATTTTGTCTATTATTGCTTTGTTTTTCAAGTGAATAGATGAGCTTCCAGGGGAATAACTTCTGCCATCTCTGTTTTGCCCCATTCTCAGTGGGGCCAACTCTGAAAGAAAATAATTTGCTCTTTTAGGAGAAATTCTTTCTTTTATGACCTCTTTCTTGTCCAGGGAAGCAACAGGGTAATTGAGCCGCGACGTGAGAAAACCAACAATGTGGTTGTGCGCCCAGCGCAGACTCAGATCAGCGTGGGCATCCGCCCAGTCTGATCAGAGGCTTCGCTGTCCGCATGGAGGTAGCTTAGACCCTTAGCTAGTTTTTAGCACTTAACAAAGCGTCTGATAAAATAGGGTGGATGCCCAGGCTGATCTGAGTCTGTGCTGGGCGCACAACCACATTGTTGGTTTTCTCGTGTCGCGGCTCATATCAATAAAGTTGCCTCGCTTTAGAACAACGGCAAAAATCATGGCGGTGGACCCATAAACTTAAAACTTCCGCGTCAAGGTACATGTACCTTATCTGGACACATTCGCAGTTTCATTTCGACTCCATGCAAATATGTGAGAATAAGCATAAGGAATTTGATGTTTCTTTTTTTCTCGAATATCATCATGTCATCCATGTTGGCGAGTTGTACTTCGTAATTCTATAGCGAGAAACTGTAAAAGATTTGCATTATGCAGGACAACGCATGTAAACTTCATATTCTATATATATATAAAAAAATATATATGAGCCGCGACGCGAGAAAACAAACAATGTGGCTGTGCGCCCAGCGCAGACTCAGATCAGCCTGGGCATCCGCCCAGTCTGATCAGAGTCTTCGCTGTCCGCATGACGGTAGCTTGGACCCTTAGCTACCCTTTAAGCGCTCAGCAAAGAGCCTGATCAGACTGGGTGGATGCCCAGGCTTATCTGAGTCTGCGGTGGGCGAACGACCACATTGTTGGTTTTGTCGTGTCGCGGCTCATATAGAAAATTCAGACTCGTATTCGATGTATGTTTGGCTTATCTTGGAACAAAATTTCGTCATATAATCAAGACCTGTAAAGTTTTGTACCATATTACACACAAGCCAAGGGCGAGGTTGCCTGCATACGAGTCTTCACTAGGTGAATGGCAACCATGTTATAGAAATGATCGTAAGGCAGAAGTAACTTTAGCTCGACTTAGAATCGGCCATACTTTTATAACTCATTCGTTTTTGTTGAAGGGTGAGGATCCGCCTTTGTGCATTCCTTGCCAGGAACCTTTTAGTGTTAAACACTTTCTTTTAGAGTGCACGGATTTTCGTATTACGCGTGCTAGGTTCTTCCGTGTCAACAGTATGAAACAACTGTTTGACACGGTTGTACCAGTGAAAAAATCTTCTCTTTTTTCTGTTCTGTTCTGTTCAATTCATCTTCTCTTTTCTGAAAGAGATTGGCATAGTTTAAGTTAGTCGAGGTATGTTTACAACAGTTGATTTAAATTCGTGTTTACTCATCTCGCTGGTCGAGAGTTCGTTATATGTCATCAGTCTTAAGATAGCCGTTAATCGGCGCGTTTTACCACATACCCGACTTGATTTATTTTTATACTGTGCATAAAACACTTGTTCTTTTTATAGCGTTTTCGGCGCGAAATAGCCCGTTTGGTGCTGATGTGCCGTAAAACCCATATCACTCACTCACTCACTGACGCCTGCATACGAGTATTCTTCAATGCTTTTTGCAATTCACTTGAAGAATTTTCAATTTGTATATGAAAGTATTTGTAAATCAAGAAATTTGTAAATCAAATTAAGATTTCAACTGCGTATGACATTTCTAAAAGTTTATCCAAGTTTACAACAATGATGAATTTGAACCACCTCCCAACTTCCCCCTCCCATCATACAGTCCCAGTCCCGGCCCGAGTTACTCGCTTGCAGGCTTTTTATTTTCTTTTCAGATTTCCACCATGCTTAAATCTGCTCTCGTCCTTCTGTTCTTGGGCGTTGCTGCCGTCAACGCTTATTACGGTAAAAGAATTATTCCTAAGAAAGGATATATCGGCGGTGGATATGGTAAAACGTATGGGGGATTCTGGGGAGGTCATGGTGGCAAGTACGGTGGAAAATACGGTGGAATCATCGGCGGCAAAAAAATTATTGGTAAGATTTGTTGGTATTTTTTATGTTCAGCCGCCATACTTTTAGATTTGCTTTATTCAATGCAGTTTGTATAAGTCCCTCCCGCTTAATATTTCCTCAACACTTAAAAGTATACTCCCTCGTATTTCATTACAAAATAATCACAAAATTATGAAACTGGTTAGTTGTATGCAATACAATTAAGATTTGTACAAAAAATCTTCAGCGAAAACATCTTTGTTACAGAGGCAGAGACGATATATCAATGCATACCCTTCTTGAATATTCACGAATATTGTGTCGTCATGAATTGATTGACTCCCACAGGCGTTTTTGCAAGCTTGGTTTGAATTTTATGATTGGTGGAGTAAATAACTTTACGATAGCATTAAAGGCCCCATTGCGCTATCAGCATGAAATATTTTATCGTGAGGTATCGCTGCAAACGTCTCACTACAGTTTCGCCATTGATTATTATCGTGATTGGGCGGCTTTGAAAAATCAAAACGTCCTTGAGTTAAAGTCTCCATAGTCCTACCAATGGTAAAAATCGTCAAAATTCAAATCATAATGAAACCTGTACAGCCTTCAGGATAATATTTCGGTTGATGTGCTTTTTTGTATCATATAACTGGCATAAAAGATGGAACAAGGTATTTTGGAAAACTGATAAGTCCCTCCAAAAGAAATACGGTTTTAAACTCTGATTCCCCGTTAAGCAATTAAATAATGCAACCGCGGCGCAATCAATGGGATCCTTGCTTAACATTTTTGTACATTGTATTTTTATCAACTGTCAAACACCTGTAACTTGTATTTTTATCGCCTGTACCTTGTGTTTTTATCATGAAATAAAGCTTGTGAAATCGAAAGTAGGTCATTTTAGTTGCCAACTAAAATAACCTAGTTGTTTTTTTTTTCAAATCGTTTTTATGGTAAACTCAAGGACGTTTTGAGTTTTCAAAGCCGGTCAATCACGATAATAATCAATGGAGAAACCGTAGTGTGAAGTTTGCAGCGATACCTCACGATAAAATATTTCATGCTGATAGAGCTATGGGCTTTAAACAATAAAATAGATTTGAAAAAAATAACTAGGTCATTTTAGTTGCCAACTAAAATGACCTACTTTCGATTTCAGAAGCTTTATTTCATGGTAAAAACGCAAGGTACAGGGGATAAAAATACAAGGCACAGGCGTTTAACAGTTGATAAAAATACAATGTACAAAAATGTTAAGCAAGGATCCCATTGATTGTGCCGCCGTTGCATTATTTCATTGCTTAACGGGGAACCAGAGTTGAAAACCGTATTTTTATGGAGAGACTTTAAAATAGTTATCATTTTTCCAAAATACCTTGTTCTTTCTTTTTTGCCAGTTATCTGATACAAAAAGCACATAACCGACATATTTTCATGAATTCTGAAGGCAGTACAGGTTTCATAATGATTTGTTTTTTGACGATTTTTACCACTGGTAGGACTATGGAGACTTTAACCTCTAATCTGTGCACGTGAGTTCTTTTCAGCCAATACATGTAACTGTCTGAAGTCGAATAAAGAAAGAGCTTAAAATTATTCATGATATGACTTTAACCTGATTGAATGATTGCTGGGCGTATCCAGTCTTCATTTTTGGCGGGAATGGCGGTCGGCTATTCCTGGCGGTCTACCTCTATACCCGCTCTTTTTGTGTATTTTCTAAAATTCTCTTATTTCAGTGACAATCACAAATCATAAATTTGGCTGATAAATGTACTTTTAATAGCAATCATTATCATGCCTAGGATATAATGTTTTGTGAGAAATTTAAAAGTTAATATAAACAATGAGGGTGTAAATCTTTAAAGCAATTGATTTGCAACATCGTAGATCTAGATTAGGCGGCTCATACGGAGCCGTCTCATCTGATACGCACTGTTTGCCTTCTAGTCTTTGAATGTTTGATACATGATAAAGCTTGGACGATAAATTTATGTGATTTTTTTTTCGTCTGTTTTTTATTTTATCGTATTTCATTTTATTGGAAATTGGAAGTTTCAAAAGTTATTCTTTATTTCCTTTTTAAAGAAAGAAAGAAAAAAAAAACATGGCGATGGACCAATAAAATTAACTTGCCTTTTATGGCATTACACATCCATTTTCATCAAGAATTTTGGCAATTAGATACTATAATTTCTGAATTTGTTTTCAGGTGGTGGTGGAATAATTGGCGGAGGTGGAGTGGTCGGAGGAGGTGGAGTTATTGGAGGAGGAGGAGGAATAATTGGTGGAGGCGGAGTTATCGGAGGAGGTGGAATAATTGGCGGAGGTGGAGTTATCGGAGGTGGAATAATTGGAGGTGGAGTAATTGGTGGTGATGATGATGATGACTCCTATCATAGCTACCATTACAGAATTGGCACTTTCGGACGCCGCGGCGGTTTACCTAGCTTCGGACGTCGCGGTTTACCTGCCATCGGAGGCCATAGAGGTTTACCTAGGTTCGGAGGTCGCATAGGTTTACCTATCTTCAAAGGTCACAGTGGTTTACCTATCTTCAAAGGTCACAAAAGTTTACCTATCTTCAAAGGTCACAAAAGTTTACCTATCTTCAAAGGTCACAAAGGTTTACCTATCTTCAAAGGTCACAAAGGTTTACCTATCATCGGAGGTCACAAAGGTTTACCTATCATCGGAGGTCACAAAGGTTTACCTATGATCGGAGGTCACAGAGGGTTACCTTCCTTCGGAGGTCGCAGAGGTTTATATGCCTACGGAAGATACGGAAACAACAACAATTTTGATGATTATTTTAACAACGATTTCAATAATTTCAACGACTTCAATAATTTCAACAACGATGATGGCTTTGGGCGACGTGGTCGTGGTCACATTGGTGGCGCCTACTCTGTTATCAGAGGTTGAGAAATAGCTTGGTACGTGTATCTTTTTATCACTTGAATGCCATGGTGGATAATGTACGCCAAGATCACATGCTCATAACGATAAATACCTTCTGTTTCAAAATAAAATAATCTCGAACCAAATTAGAAAAAATTTACATCTCAGGCCGTACAAGGTCAAATTCAATATCGTAAAAACACCCTACCCAATACTATTATCTTGTCATTTTTCTGGAGCAAGGGTCGGTGTTGATTTATGAAACGAAGCCATTTATTAGGACACTTAGAAAAACTGACTTCATGGTTAGTTCTCCGAAGTGTCCTGGTAAATGGCTTCATTTCATAAAATGGTAGCTTTGGTGTAGGCAAATGCCGTAACGCTTTACGACATAAAAATGGGACTTATAAGGCCTGGGGCCGGTTGTTCAAAACTAACTATGTCGTTAGTTAACGTTTCGTTAAAATCTAAAATGTTAATATCTCATATATGCCAATATTTTAGTTGAAAAAATGCGAGAAGCTTTTGCACTGTACTGCAAAAGCTTCTCACACTTTTTCAACAAAAAATATCAGTGAATTTGGTTATAAAGTCATAAAACACTTAACGAGTTGACCTCTTAACGAGCTCGTCAGGCTAACGATGCTTTGAACAAATGGGACCAGAAATATAGCTGATTTTCTAATTTGGTTCGAGATTATTTTCTTTTGAAACACAGGCTTTTTACCGTTATTTATATGTGTGTGTATTTCACTGCTCGTTACGATGCCCTCCCCCCCCCCCCCACTTCCCCTCCACCCCGCAAAAATTATGCCCCTGTTTCGAGTTTGGCATTTTTACGACATTTGTACCAGTTGAATTAGAAGGCTGACTTTTTGTATACTGGAACTTCTTGTTATTGTTTTTGTGACTATTTGGCTAATAGAAAACAAAGGGTTGTTCTACCAGGTGTCTCCTCCGATTGGGTGTCAATTAATGCTGGAACACCTCAAGGTTCAATTTTAGGACCGCTTTTGTTCTTGATTTACATTAATGATATATAGTCATTGACATTAATTCTCATATTTGTCTTTTTGCAGACGATACCACATTGTACATAATAGTAGACACACCCGCACAGGCATCACTTACTTTAAGGTAGTCGTATACGGAACGACTCTGTTCTTACATTTTTAAAACAAAAGAGTTATTGTTCATGATGAAATCGATCAACTGTGGAGTATATACAGTTATAACACACACAATGTCTACCGTAAAGATCATAAGTTTTCGGGCACATAGGTCTGTACAAACAGTGGAAACCGAGATCAGACTGTTCCTTAGGAACCAGAATGATCAAGGTCTTCACAGTTGTCATGCCATCTGCGCATTTTTGTCGGCAATTTTTTACAAATGGTCTGCATTTCTTTCAGGTATCAACCTTGACGAGCTACTGTTTTACGAATGATCTCAGTGATGTCACATGATACAGATCCACGATTAGAAGCATGCAGGAGAATGGATGCGACTTTCCCAAAAATGGCCCCACTGTTTGAAATGAAAATGTATAATTTATTTATTTATTTATTAAACAGTTGTTTTCGTTTTATTTGTGTTCGCTCTTTTATCCACTTGATACTATATCGTTGTAAAAATGAGACACAACTTCAGTTTGCTCCTCCAAACATTTGAGCCGCGACACGACAAAAGCAACAAAGTTGCAGGTGTGCCCAGCGAAGACTCAGAAAAGCCTGGGTATCCGCCCAGTCTGATCAGAGTCTTCGCTGTCCGCACGGAGCTAGCAGACCCATAGCTACTCTTTAAGCGCCCAGCGAAGACTGTGATCAGAGTGGATGGATGCCAAGTCTGAGTCTTCGCTGAGTGCACATGCCCCTTTATTGGTTTTACTTATCCATTACCCTGGGATAGTAGTCTAACATGATAATGAAAAATATTAAAGCTTTTGCAAACAGATTGCCCAACAGGCCTTTTAGACTGGTTTAAATGATATTTATTAACTATAAATGAGCAGCGACACGACAAAACCAACAAAGTGGCATGTGCGCCAGTGAAGACTCAGCCTGAGCATCCGCCGAGTCTGATCAGACTCTTTGCTGTACACTTAAATGGTAGCTAAGCGTCTAAGTTAGCTTCATGCGGAAAGCAAAGACCCTGATCAGACTGGGCGGATGCCCAGGCTGATCTGAGTCTTTGGTTGGCATCAACTCGTATGCATTAAAACGAGGCTACTAAAACGCACATTAATACGATAGCAGCGCCACAGGTAGTGGATTCTCACAAAGTCTTGAAAGTAGTAGAACCGAAATTTCAGTATGGCTACTTCCATGAGTTTTGGGACAACCCCACCAGTTCATTTACTTCAAATCAAATATGCCTCATAGAACAGCATTTTTATATGTTGGCTACCTTTCTTATAAGCTTGATTTTAGCTCACCGAGACGAGGCTCGGTAAAACTAATGTGAGCACTGTTCGTCCATCGCCCGTCGTGCACTGTAAAAAATCCGTGGATTTTACGGTAAAATCACTGGCAACCAGCTGCCAGTCCTTTTACCGTTATTTTTACGGGCGCCCGTAAAATTGCAGGAATCATCAAGCAGAGTGGAACAGATTAGAGCAGGTGTCGTCTTGGTCAGATAGCCCTTCAACAATATAAAGTTATTTTCGAGTGCGCCAAGTTAACATAAAACTTCCATTTCATGATTTCCAACAATGTCTTACAGGCAAATGCCCGAAAAAATAGCGGGAAAAGGACTGGCAGCTGGTTTCCAGTTATTCTACCGTAAAATCTACAGATTTTTTTTTATAGTGTGTGTCTTTCAACTTTTTGTTTAAACTACTTCTCATGAACGACTGTATGAATTTCGACCAAACTCAACATGAAGCTTCCCACCATTCCGTCTGCCTTTTTAAATCATAATTACCGACAGCGGAAAAATCTTCATACGAATTATTTTCATAAAATGCTGGATGGATTTGAACCGAGCTTGGTAGAAAACCTCCTCTCATCAACATCTCTCAAATATACGATCAGAATTTTGCTCCGATGTGCATGAAGGTCTTTCATGGCTGACGCCATGAAAATATTTTGAGCCGCAATACTAAAAAACAACAAAGTAGCATGTGTGCTCAGCGAAGACTCAGATCAGCCTGGGCATCCGCCCAGTCTGATCAGAGTCTTCGCTGACCGCATGGAGCTAGCTTTGACCCTTAGCTACCCTTTAAAAAAATTATCGTGAGGATTTGTTGGAAGATTCTCACTACAGTTTCGTCAGTGTATATGACCGTGATCAGCGTACTTTAAACAAATGAATAAGCCTTGAATTTTTGAAAATGATTTCGGTCATTTTAGTTGGCAACTAAAATGACCTACTTTTGATATTATAAAATGGTAAAACACAATGTACAGGCGTGGATTCCCATCAATTATCTCGCCTATGTTTATATAGCATCCATATGCAGGGAACCAGAACCGGAAAATGTTGTTTTATTGGGCGATTGTCATTTTTCAAAACTTTTAGCAAGTTATCTGACTCAATATATGCACATCAGCCCACATTACCTCAAAACGTGACGACTGAACTGCTTTTCATGATGCTTTCTGTTTAGACGCTTTGACCACTGATAAGGCCTATAGTACGGCAGAGCTGTAGGACCAAATAGATTTGATTTCAGTTTTGTTTTGTACGTTTGAGTGACACACATAATTTGTGTCATGTAGCTGGCATAAAGTAGAGAGTACATGATGTTGAAATAGGACATGCCGCCTCATTACTCTATCGCTTTTAAATAATTTTCTCGTGAGGTGTCGCTGCAAGCCTCTCACCATAGTTTCATCATTGTGAATGAATGAGAATAGCCAGCCTTACACAAATAAAACATCACTGAGCTTCACACGAAAAAATAATGTTTAAAATATGAAGGTCTTTTGATATGGGAACTAAAATGACCTACTTTCGATATCATACGCTTGATAAAAATGGTAAAAATACAATGTACAGACGTGGGCCCCGTTCAGCGCATTGCTTTTGTTTATACTCCATAGCTCAACGGGAAACCAGAAAAGGAAAAATTGGTCGATTTAAAAAAAAAAACACATGTCCATCCTACCTTTTGCCGGTTATATGATTCAATATAACCACACAACAACATTGTATCTTTACCATTCTGATCTCGAAAACTGATCACCGCAGACTGCCCTGTGGCGCCTGCCTTGCTTTTTCAATGTTCTAGAGGTCATAGTGGGAAGACACTGATATTTATACTGGCACTTTAGTCTGAGACGCTAGGATAAGACAACAGGTCACTTTTGGTGGTAAAGAATTCAGAGTTAAAGTCTCTATAGTACGGAATAGCAATAGGGCCAAACAGATTTAATTTCAGTTTGTTTGTTCTTCAGGTTAGTAAAATTGAAATAACAAGTTCATAACTTGTAATAACAGATTAACATCTTGAAATAACAGAATCACATCTTGAAATACAGATTCACAACTTGTTATAACAGATTCGTATCTTGAAATACAGATTCGAACTTGTAATAACAGATTCAGAACTTAAAATAACAGAGTCACAACTTGAAATAACAGATTCAGAACTTGTAATAATAGATTAAGAACTTGAAATAACAGATTCAGAACTTGTAAAAACAGATTCACATATTGAAATAACAGATTCAGATCTTGTTTTAACATATTCACATCTTGAAATAACAGATTAAGAACTTGTAATAACAATTCACAACTTGAAATAGCATATTCAGAACTTGTAATAACAGATTCACAACTTGAAATAACAGATTCATAACTTGTTATAACATATTCACATCTTGAAATAACAGATTCAGATCTTGTTTTAACAGATTCACAATTTGAAATAACAGATTTTAGGTTTGAAATAACAGATTCAGAACTTGTTATAACAGATTCGGAACTTCAAAAAACAAGTTCTCAACTTGTTAAAACAGATTCATAACTTGAAATAACAGATTCACAACTTGTTTTAACAGATTCATATCTTGAAATAACAGATTCGCAACTTGTTATGACTGTTTCATTTAAGAATTGAAAATTTGATGTTTCAACGTTCATCGTGTGATGAAGCCAGTGGGTGGAGCTAAAATTCCATGAAGCGCGAAGCGCTTCTTGTAGAATTTTAGCGACGATCACTGGCTTCTTCACACGATGAACGCTGAACAATCAAATTTTCATTCTTATATTTACACTTTATTTGTGAACCTTTCTGTGCCGTTTTCGTGGTAATTCGGAGTAGAATAGGCAAAATATGGGTCCATGAAAAGTTGGTAACGACGTGTTCGGCCATTACGTTAAACAGCCGTCGCCCTAACGTGGCGTCAATCGAACGTTACAAGAACCAATCAAGACGTTTGTTTACATAAGGCGTCGCTTGACGACAACGTCACATGATCAATTGTCCTTCATCAGTGTATGAAGCTAGTTGCTCTAATGGGGTCACCTATGGGAAGTCAGTGGCAAGTGTAAATATATCTTGTTATAACAGATTCTCAACTTGTTATAACAGATTAATAACACGTTATAACAGATTCACAACGTGTTTTAACAGATTCGTATCTTGTTATAACAGATTCAGATCTTGAAACATCAAGTTCGTAACATGTTTTAAAGACAGGACTTCTCTGTCGGGGGGTCTGGTTCCCAGCAATAGAATATCTTACCTGTACAGGTAAAGGTGTAAAAATTTATTCAACCATTCAGTGGACCAGGGGCCAGTTTCATGAACATATCTTAGATTTGTGCTTAAGTTACAACTTAAGTTATAACTTAAGTAAAAAAGTAAGAATGACTTAAGTTCGAACTTAAGCCGTTTCACAAATTCATCTAAGCAAAAACTTAATCTGTTTTGACTTAAGTCTTGTCTTTTTTTAGGAGTCTATTTTTAGCTGTGTTAAAAGTCTGCAATAAATTTTAATGTACTAAACAACCAGATGACGTGTCTGAGGCGGTGGTGTGGTGGAAAGCGTTTTGCGCTCTAGCACAGACAGTAACGGGTTCGAATCTCCACTTTCCCCTTTTTTGTCAGCTTGTTTTATTTTATTTTATTTTTAATTTATTTACGGTATTTTAATTTAATAGGTACAGCTTTGAATGTGTTCCCTAATTTTTTATGCATCCTAAAGTTAAAGCGAGTTTAAAAGTTTCCTGACAGGCATGTCGTTATTGAAAACTATGTTTCAAGTTTCTCCAACCTTTTGGGGATGGTCGTGGTCGGAAGATGATGCTGGGTAACTTTCAGTGCTGGGGCGTCCTACTGATATGGATAATAGTGGGGCAAGGGCCAACTGTGTTTGCAGTAGGTGCGGGCGGGCATTGTTTGGACATTTTTTCTCTCTCCTATCTCTTTTCCTTCTCCCTCTCTCTGAGAGACGGTTCGATATAGACTTAAATACTGTCTCTAAGAGCCGTTAAACCAAAAACGATCAACCAACTAAATCTCCAATCGTTTATGCCTCGTTCAGTTGCGGCAGACACAGTAAGTGCGGAAGTGATAGAGTTTTCTGATGGAAAATTTGTTCAATGGAAAAAAAATGTTTAGAACTGCTGAGATCTTTAGCCGTTATCAGCAGTGTGTACAATGGTCAGTGCCAAAAAGTAGGGTTCCTCTTTCAGTTCATCAGATTAAGAAGGGGAAGCACGGATAATTTAGGGATAATTTCTAATATTTCTCCACAAAAAAAAATACGTTTTGACCCCTCATTAGAAACGTGTTACCGAGACGGTTCTAATAAGGGTCACAGCATATGTTTTCCTTCATAAAAAATGAAAAATATCTCCGAATCATCCCTGTTACCCCTTCTTATCTGGAGCACTGCTCTTGCTTCCTAAATAAAAGTCGAATATTTAGTGAATATACCTACATCGGATAGGCACTTCCTCACTTCACCTAACTCTTGTATTCCACCGAAACATGGCTACAGGAGAATTTTGTGGGACTTTGGCATTTCCCACTCTCATCGTAGCTGAATTCCTCGATCTAAAATATGCACCTTTATGTAGGCACGCACGTACAAAAACATTTACGCACGAATGATCATGCAGACCATCCACAAACTCGCACATAAATATGACAAAGATACCACGAAACTTTCGACATTAGGACGTCCCAAGTTAGAGCAAGGACCTGCTACTGTGCAGTAGGTGCAGTATTTGAGTAAAATCTGTCTTAACGGGGTCATTTAGGTAAAACCAATTTAGGCGTCACTCTATATGGACCCTGCGTGCAGATTTTGTTTATAATTTCTTCGTATCTATAGAAAGAGGGACAAGCATACAAAAGAGACACACACAAATTTGAACTAGCCTTACTTTTGACTGGAAAAATGAATATAAAACATGAACTTTTCGGTGGAAATTCTCCCTTTCGCCATAGCTAGTAATTATGCATTTTCAAACGCACATACACACATATACATGAAAATTAGCACATACATACATTGCGTGCGGGCGTGAACTAAACATGCACATACACGCAAATGCGCGCTTGTTGGAATCCAAAGTCACACACATACACACACTCACACGAGCGCATGCGCACACCGACACACATACACACACACATTGCATGACTGACAGGCGCAGAAAGACGGAGATTGTTTTCCCATGAGCAAAGATAAAACATACGGACACACTCTTTCTTTCAACTCTCCATTTTTTCTCTCTTATGTTTGATTCTGATTTTATTTAACTGTGTATAAGTGTTTCCCGACTGGCTCCAGGTGTAATGAATATACAAAAGGGGACTATATGATGGAGTACGATCACATGATAAGTCATTTTCATTCGCTGACGCTTTTACGCTACCAACATCCCCAAACCACACCCCTTCCAGAGAGAGAGAGAGAGAGAGAGATAGTGATGACGATGATGTATTTTAATTGATTATTTTATAAAAAAAAGACTCACATCAGTGTGTATACGAATGCGTTCGTATGAGGCTTTCATAAACTTATCGGCCGTGTTGTGAGAAAACGTCCTGAATGTACAGGCCTGGGCTGCCATGTACATACCGTTTTGCCTGGTAAGCACTCGGGTCCTGTCCGAGCCCTGTCTTCACCACCTTAAGAAGTACTCATGTAAACAGTTTACGTAGCTTTGGTTCAGCTGTGGCAGAGCTGTGAATGTACCAAAATATGGCCACAATCACAAAACATAGGGTTTTAAAATACAACATAAAGTACAAGTAAGAATTCGAAGCGCATAACGAATGAACAAAACAGTCTTTATTTATAAACGCATTTTGTGGTATATCCTGAATTATGACAGCATCTCATCAGCATATCTACCTTACACATTTTAAGTTAGAACTTAAGTCACCTCGCTGGTTGACTTAAGTTTATAGCAAAATCTAAGCAAAGAGTTTCAACTAAGATTTTTCGTGAAACCACGTAAGTATACACTTTTGACTTAAGTTATAACTTAAGTCAAAAGTTCTTGCTTAGATCATTTGTGAAACTGGCCCCAGAATTACCAGTTATAATAATTTCATTGGCTGAAGGGAGGTGTTGACACTATGTGATCAAGAGACAGAATGACACTGTTCTGTTCTGTTCAATTCTCGTATCGACGTTACCCAAGTGGCTCAACGGTACGTAACCATAGCTGCACACACCTGGCGCCGTGTGTCCGTCCAAGAATGACACTGTGGAAGTTAATCCTCCTTATATAGTGCCACTCCTGTCTTTAACAGATTCATAACTTGAAATAACAGATTCACAACCTGTTATTACAGCATCGCAGTCTTAGATAACAGATTAACATCTTGAAATAATAGTTTCACATCATGAACTAGAGGAAGTGAGCAGAAGCTCACGTATACTCCGACCAATATCACTGCCTAATAAAACCAAACTTCATACATACTATCAACTTAAAAGTAAACCTTATCATACATCAAAAGGCTCCATGAAACAAAATTAAACATATTGATTGATCAGCAAATAAAGCAAAGCGAACACAAAACTTAAACGCAAATGTTCAACCTTTGGCCAGCAGCAACTAATCTGTTTGAATCTAGAAGTAATTCTAGTCATAAATCAAAAGATTCCATTTAGTGGAAATATAAACTTAATGCAAAACGTTAACACAAAGGTACAAGTCTGTGACCTTGGCCTTACGTCAGGAGCAGCAGCATCCTGATGATGTCAGCTACTCTGTAAATTACGAGGGGTGATCATTAAATAATGGAAAATAACATTTATTTTATTAGCTATGTGTCAAAACAGTATTCCAGATATATAATGTCTAAGAACCAAGCATATGACAAATAATTAAGTTCTAAAGTACTGTTTAGGAATACCGTTGCCATAGCAACGATGCCTTAAACTTGTAAGGGTTAAGTCTCTAAATTTTTGCAGATTTTCGTGGATATTTGCTGCTGATAAGTATCGAAGAATGGATAAATGTTTGTGATGTGATGGCTTGATGCAAGTCTCAGATACTAAAAGAAATAACCAAAATTATCCTGTACTTGATAACCGATCTATTAACTTTAGCATAATACTGGAAATTACGGAATACATTGTCAAACTGCCTAAAAAATCAATTATTTTAACCCCTGCTTTAGCTTTAATTCATACCAGATTTCAGAACGTTTTCATTAACAATCATTGTATCGGATACAGATTTAGATAAGTCTGTTGACTTTGGGATACAGATTTAGATAAGTCTGTTCACTTTTTTCTGAATCCCATTTGCATATATTACTTGTTGTTTGTAATAGTACAATTGCTGTTTGTATGTATATGCGAATAAAATATTGTTTAAACTAATCATTGTATCGTGTTTCTAAAGCCAAAACCTAACTTAAACGAAGGTGTTCCTAAATTTTCAATTTCTCTTTACATATCGTACACGATAAGCATAACACAAGCACCTTCTTACCAAAACGACGTCGAAAAATATCACAGGCGGTACCCGGAATGAACGTGATGTCATATATTGCTATGGTAACACCTTAAAATTTCAATTTCAAACATGGATTCGAAAGCTCAGAAGACACTCTTTGGTGTTACATGAAGGATACTTATTTCTCGATATGATCAACTAATCTACAAAGGTGCTTTGTGAGACCGCAATATTCACAGAACGCATTTTTCACATGTGTGAAAATGCCGGTCGCATTTTTCATACGTGTGACAAATCCGGTCGCATTTTTCACAGAATTTGAACGCATTTTTCACATATTTGTGACATTTGCGTTTGATTTATACCATGAAAACGTAATTTTCCGAACGCATGCAACACCCCAAAAATATCACAAAATATCACAAAAACGCAATTTTCACATCTTGACATTTTTATAACCCAACATTATGAAAGTTATAGTGGACGAGAAAACGGCAGAGTAAACAAAACGAAAACTAGAAATTTGTCCTGCTCTTCCGCGAAGAAGGTCGCAGGTTCGAGAGTCGCCAGTCGGGTCACGACTGGAACATTGACTCTGTCATCCCAGCAGTAAATGGGTACTTGTTCCGAATCAGGGAAGGTTAAAAGCTACGAAAGGAGAGGAATAGGTTTCCTCTTTCACAACCTGTGCCTTAGATGTGAGTTCCGCTTAAGCCGGTTTAGGGTGCGTGGCTGGTGTAGACTCAATTAAACCGAGTCTGCTTCTTTCTATTCTTTGGTGTGTTTCTTGCTTCCAAGGGATCTTACTTTTCAGAGCATATTTATCTTCACTGCAGCTGGTGTTACGAAGGTCATCCAATAAAGAGTGGGACTTGTTTGATATTTTACGAACCCTACCCCGTTACTTAAAAAT
Organism: Ctena decussata; assembly: GCA_963989385.1. Classification (NCBI taxonomy): domain Eukaryota; kingdom Metazoa; phylum Mollusca; class Bivalvia; order Lucinida; family Lucinidae; genus Ctena; species Ctena decussata. The sequence continues at coordinate 82,094,818 of OZ022498.1, read as the reverse complement.
TTTACCTTTATTTGCAAGACAAATATCTAACCTCCCTGTAGTAGAAGTGTATTCAAATTTTGCCAACAACTTATTCGGCTATGGTTCGAAACGCAAAGTACGGGCGAAGTCATTAGCCGGGATTTGCTTCGAAATAAAAACATACAGGCATGAATTGAGGTCTGGCATTTCTCCAGATAGTGGTATCCGAACATATTTTGACATTTTCCATATTTGGTTGCATTATGTTTAAATTTTGCTTTTACCATTTGAGCTATACATTAGCCCATTGACGAATGGTTGCCTAGCAACCAGTATATTCCAAAAAATATGGCCGTAAGTAATATGCACGATTTTCTGTTGCTAAGCAACACAAAACACATCAACCGTGTGTTTCTTCAATATGTGCTATGTAATTAATTATGGAATACTTCATCGTTTAGAGTAAAGAGTCATCCATTTTGTAAATTTACTTTTAATTTATATCACCTATTTCACCCCCACCCCCAATCATAATGCTCAAGTTTTGCACCTTTTTCAATTTTTAAACTAAAATTCCTAGCTCCTTCGACAATTTTTAATCCAAAATGAGTTATTTACACATAGTATGATTCAAACATAGTAAGGTATAACACAAAGTATTTTTGGAATTAATAGGAGGGTTCCAGTAACCATGGCAACCATTTTTACGGACCTGGCCAGGAGCTTTTCCCTTGCCATCTGTCGTTGCTAGGCAACAAGAAATCAATTATCAGATAACAGTCTGGGATACTTTGTTGCATGCGCTATAATATATGCCACGCGGTGGTCATATTTTCGAGATGAAAAACATATACAGTCACAAATTATAAATAAAGTCCCATTCTTTATTGGATGACCCTCGTAATGCCGTGTGGCGGCTGTAAAACGTCTCCCCGTATATCAGCATAGTGCAGATTATAGTTTCTGGTCCTTTGGGATCATTGAGTTCATTTGAGTAATTTTGAAAATAGAGTTCCGATTAAGCCGGTGCTAGGGGGCTAAGCTGGTGTCGCACATTTTATTACTAGTCATGCACAGACCCAATTAAACCGAGTATGCTATTTTCTATTCTTTGGTGTGTTCCTTGCTTCCAAAGGATCTAACTTTTTAGAACATATTGTATGAATGTTATTGTTGATTCTCTTGTTGTTCACATGTAAACAAGAGATGATCAAATAAACTTGAAACTTGTAACTTGGACATCTACATCTGGGTAGAAATGGGAGGGAAGACATCGTTTTCCCATAGTTGTCTGCCTGTCTGTCCGTCACAAAATCGTTTCCGCTTTATAACTTTAAAAGGTAGATTAGCAAACTTGGTTTAAATATAAAGCATGCAGAAAAAGTTGGAAAATGCCAAAGTCACCAATAAGGCATAGTTCAGTCATATATTTACGAAATGGGCCTAAAATTTAATCAGATGATCTACACCACTTAAAGTAATACCTAAAAATCGAAATCCAAGGTTAGATATTTTTCCCGCAATTTGTTGACCATGTAAACTCCCTAAGAGCCGAAGGCTCAGGATAGTTGGGGTTCAAACTCATAGTTGTAGCTGGAAAGGGAAAAATAATTCATTCTCATGCCTCCCTTGCCGTATGTGTGAAAAGTGCGATTCTATTAAAAATCGCTACAAAATCCGAACGCATTTGTCACACTGGCAAAATGTGAAGAATAAGACCGTATTCATCACATATGTGTGAAAAATGCGTTCTGTGAATATTGCGGTCTCTTAGTGCTTCCATTATTTAATGATCACCCCACGTACTTATCACCAATCAAAAATGTGCCATTAAAAGGTATTGGAAATATAAGCAAAGGATATGAAATTAACACAAAACTTTAAAACAAACGTGATAGTCTGTGATATTGACCTTAAATCCACACTAGCCTCCAGATCTGTTCGAACCTAGAAATAAACGTAGGCAGATACCAAATGGTTTCATCAAAGGATATTCACGGTATGTAGGCAAATTTACGTACACGAAAGTATTACTTACGAGACATTGCGGGAAACTGCGCGTGACAAGTAAACAACTTTTTATTCTGACAGTTTTTTCTTGAATATATCTGCACTGACTAAATATTTTACAGATCTGTTTTTACAGTGATGTTGGGCATACATCCTTCTATCTAGTAACATTTAGACGCTGAAGATACACTCTCCGTGTTAAGCCTGATTTTGAGAAAAACATGTAGATTTTGCATTTTTCGCCAGGAAGCAGCATTTAATTTGTTTATTCCTTTATCATTTGCGAAACTGAACCTATCTGCGGGTGGCCTACTTAGTGTTCTTTACAACCACGGTTGTGTCAGATTTCAACTTTATACATTACAAGAATAAACAGCCATGTTTCACAGGAGGGGTCTACCTTTTCGCATTTACGACCATCTCAGCATTCCTTTTAAACATTTACGACCATCTGCGCAACATAAACACGAATCTTGACACGACCATCGACACACTCTGGTATGAAATCATCTGTATCAGAAAGTTTGCATTAAATCACGTCTTCTTCTCAATCTAGATAGGCAGTAAAGCGTTCCATGAAAGTTTTGCCGAACTTCCATGACTAAAATAACCCTAATCCTCCCTTTAATACAAATAAAACCTCACTCGAAAGCTATTTGATCGTCTTATAACTATGTTAGCCATGGTATTTCGGTAAAACAGTGTTTTATAATAATGCTTTACTGCATATCTAGATTGAGGAGAAGACATGATTTAACGCAAAACTTCCAAAATGTACTATATCATGCAAAACTTTTGTCGATGGTCGTGTCAAGATTTGTGTTTAGTTGCGCAGATGGCAGTAAATATTTAAAAGGAATCCTGAGATGGTCGTAAATGCGAAACGGTAGACCCCTCCTGTGAAACATGGCTGTTTATTCTTGAAATGTATAAAGTTGGAATCTGATTAAACCGCGGTTGTAAAGAGCACTAAGTAGGCCACCCCTGATGATTTCAGTTTTGCAAACGATAAAGGAATAAAGACTGTACAAGCTGCCTTCTGGCGAAGTAATAGAAAAATGCAAAATCTACATGTTTTTCTCAAAATCAGGCTTAACACGGTGAGTGTATCTACAGCGTCTATACGTTTCTAGATAGAAGGAAATATGTCCAATATCATTGCAAAAACAGATCTGTAAAATATTTTGTCAGTGCAGATATATTCAAGAAAAACGGTCAGAAAATAAAGTTGTTTACCTGTCACGCGCAGTTTCCCGCAATGTCTCGTAAGTAATACTTTCGTGTACGTAAATTTGCCTACATACCGTGATATTGTAAATATAAGCAAAGAATACAAGCTTAACGCAAGAAACGAAAACGTGAACGCGTACAGTAGGGCGGATGGATAGATTGACGAACGAACAGATATATGAAAACTATATACTCCTCAACAGGGTATAATAACAGATTTTTTAAACAAATACCAGATTCCCATCTTGAAATATATTATTAAGTCTCCCCCTGCCGGAAGCGTAGACATAATTCTCATAGTTATCCGCCTGTCCGTCTATCTGCTTGTCCGTCACACATCGTATCCTCTCCATAAATTTTAACACGGTTGAAGGTATTTTTACGAACATTGGTTCAAATATAAAGCGTCATCAGACAGTGTGCAGGTACTGAGAACCGTAATTCCATTTCTTAATTAATTAATGACCTTTGTTGATTTTAAATCTGGAAATCAACTCTATGCTGTAGCTTTAAACCCATTTAAGGCATTAAATGAATTTTGGAAGAAGAATAAAATATCACAGATTATGTGCAGGACACGACTGCCATATAGTCTTTCCCCTGGCCTGAAAAAGGGCAGGGTGCTGGCCAGAAAGAAGGACACTCTTAACGCGTGACACCCTCCCTGAAGGGCACTTTTCTGAATCTATTTTTTTTTTCAAGACAATCTCGTGACTTAACACTTTCTAACAGGATAAACACCATGTTTGTTGCAGGGAGATATATATAAATATTTGCATAATAAAAAGACTCCTTTACACACAGAGAGCTACATATTGCTAAAATATGACATTGGTATGAATGAAATTACGTTCCACAAAGGGAGGGCAGAAGAGTAAGGCCAAAAGACAGAAGGGAAAGGCAAAAAGGCAGAAGGGTGCAGCACCTTTCCAAGCCTCTATAGGGGAATCACTAGGCCATATCTAAAATTAACAAAGGGCTGTAATTTTGCCAAAAGTGGAAATATGAGATTTTTAGCACATCGTTCAATTCTTCTACTGAGCTTCGTGAAATGCACTGAATGGTTTTGTAACGGACAGACAGATGGACAGAAGGATGGTCATACATGCAGACAACTATGAGAAAACATTATGTCTCCCCTCCCGGAAAAGGAGACTTCATAACAGATTTCAAGATGCAAATCTGGAATCTTTTGATATATCTATGTTCAAACAGATTAGTTCCTGCTGACCAAGGTAAATATCCTTTGATAGAGTCTTTTCATATATGATAACTTGTTTTTAAGTCCATATTATGTACTTAGTTTGGTTTCATTAGCGGTGGTACTGGTTGTGTGTGTGTGAGGGGGGGAGGGGGTATACATGAGCCCCTGCTCACTTTCTCTAATTCATAAGCGAATCTGTTATCAGTAATTTCATATTGCGATTCTGTTATAGCAGGTTATGAATTTGCTTTTTTCAAGTTATCAATCTGTTATAACAGATTTAACTTCTGTCATTTCAAGTTGGGAATCTGTAATAACAAATAACGAACTTGCAATTTGAAGTTGTAAATCTGTTATTTCAAGTTATAAATCTGTTATTTGAAGTTGTGAATCCGTTATAACAAGTTGACAACTTGTTGTTTTTTTTTTCTCAAGTTATGAATCTTATTCCAAGTTGTGAATCTGTTTTATCAAGTTGTGAATCTGTTATAACAAGAAGCCAATTCTGTTATAACAAATTGTGAATCTGTTATTTCAAGTTATGAATCTGTTATTACAAGTTGACAACTTTTTTTTTTCAAGTTACATATCTCGTATAACAAAATATGAATGTTATTTCAAGCTGTGAATCTGTTACAAGTTATGAATCTGTTATTTCAAGATGTGAATATGTTATTTCAAGATGTGAATCTGTTATTACAAGTTATGACCTAGTTATTTCCAATTGACTAATCTGGAAAAAACGAAATCAGATCTGTTTGGCCCTATTGCTCTTCCGTGCAAACGTGAGGACTGAATCACTGCGTACTATAGACTTGAAAGTAGGACAAGGGCTTGCTGTGGTTGCAGTAGGAGCGGGTGGGGCTGTTGGTTTTGGTTGGTTGTTTTCGGTTTAAGGGCCCTTTGAGAAGTCTATATCGGGCCGTCTCTCAGAGAGACGGAGAAAGAAGAGAAAAGTGATAGGCGAGAAAAACATGTCCAAACAACCCCCACCCGCACCTACTGCAAGCACAGTAGGCCCTTGCCTTACTACTGTTCAAATCAATTTGACGCCCCTGCAGTGGATTTTACACGCAGCACCATCGCATCACCGACCACCCCTGGGGCTTTCAGAACATTTTTCTGTCGTCCATCTCCATCTCTCTAGGAGGTGGCGCAATTTAAACTGAAATACTGTGTCAAAGAAGCGATAAACCCAACACAAGTAACCACAATCTGCTGTCTGATATTTTGGATCATTATAGATCATCATTTGGTAAACAAAGGGTACTATGGATGTAAACTAGGACAAGGGCCTGGTGTGGTTGCGGTAGGTGCGGAGGATGATTATAGCATTTTTCTCTCGATCCTATCTATTCTTTCTCTCCGTCTCTTGCTCTTTTGCCAGAATGTGTGCCACCAAGCCATGTAGTGTGTCCATATGAGTGGTGCCGCCACAATACTGTTCCGTTCACAGTATATATGAACCGTCCATGTCCAGGTTACGCGCAGTTCTGCCAGAGTCGATTATCAGAGCCAGAACAAGAGCAGTGTAATAGGGTAGAGTCGGGTAACTTCGGACAGCGGGTAAATTCGGACAAACAACTGCAAACAGTGAGATCCAGATGAGACGGCTCATTAGGATTTTCACAGTTTGCCCAGTTATTTTTGTTTAAATTCCAAACAACTGACATATAAAGGAAAACAATGTCACTGTCCGAATTTACCTGCTGTCCGAATTTACCCGACTCTACCCCACATACGCTGACCAGGCTGTGTATCTTGGCAATCTAGTTACAAACTGAGCCTATGATTGAATTTACATGTATGTCTTTTTTAAGACGCGACTTAGTTACAGTGTGTGCTGAAGCTCTGTCGCACGAGCCCTTTACCTTGTATGGGATCACTGCCATGTTTTTGGGCCAAAAGAAAACCACTTTTGCGACTTGCTGATTGCCTCCTTATACAACGAAAGCCAATCCAAATTGAGGTCTACCCTTTAGGAAAGAATTTGCTGCTAGAGGAGCATTTTTTTTTTTAATTTTAGATCGTGGAGACAATCGCAGAGTTGTATTCCCTGAAAATGCACCCATTTGCCTTACAGGTTGAACAATCTGAGTTCAGATTTTAACCATGTGCCATTCTGCAGCAACTTTGACATTTAGATCTTCACTTTGGCAATGTTATTTTGTCGAAATATGTTGAAATATTACTGGATCATAGTTTCCCAGCAGGCACACAGCGTTGAATCAATACTGAATCAACGTTGATTCAACATCATTATGTTGAATCAACGTATATTCAATGTTGATTCAACGTTGTGTGTCCGTTGTGTTGGTAAAACAAAGCTAAAACGAATTTAAGGAAAACAACTTTAATATAAATAATTTAACACATTTTTATTTGTAACAACAAAAACAAAAGAAGACGGATCCAGCTCCTCGCCTCATCTGTTACCATGGGTATCACGTGACAACTCGGGGGACTGTCAGCTTCTTTCAAAAGCAGTAACTCAACAACCTTGCTCCCTGAAATGTTCAATACAGTGATATTGATTTATTATAAACTTAACAAAAAGCAGACGACAAAATTTAGGTCTGCGAAATTTCAAAATATGTTTTATCCAAGCTATATCATAGTGAGAATTCAAAAACTAGAGGGTAAACAGTGTAGATCTAGATGAGGCGGCTCATAATGAGCCGCCTCATCAGGACCAACACTGTTTGCAAATACTGCTTCTTTCGTCACTGGCTCTTAAAGTGTTAAGTCATCAGTTGTTAAAGTTTTCTTCAAGAATTTCCATTTAATACCAGGTGTGGCAAGATTAAGAGGTTGGCTCTTGGTGACCCCTTTTGAGGATGGAGTCAGGACTTGGGTGAGTGATTTATTTACCCATCTACTCTGACCCTCATCAAGTAGGGCACCTGACTCATAAGTCAGAGGTCCTGGGTTCGAGACCCGGTCTGGCCACATACTTTCGTTTCTCCATCCGCTGATTCAAGAAGGGCAGTTGTCAGCTACTGGCGAAAGTATGTGCACTTAGTACTGGTTAACCGCTTAGGATGTCTAAGCCTGCCCAGGAATAGTGTGGTTAGGTGAACTGGCCGTCCAGACATGACCGTAGCTGTTTACCGCGGACGTTAAGCAACAAATCAATCAATCAATCAATCAAGATCTTTAGCTGGGTACCCAACATGGTATATATTTAGATGTGAGGCAGGGGCTGGGGTAAGTGCAAACAAATAGTCCGATACCAAAATATAATGCACAATTTTAACCCTTTTTCGGCAAATTGACTTGTCTTGTTATTTTCATTTGGATGAGTCCATTTCTAGTTTTAGGAGTTTCTGGTGGATGTTTTCATTTTATTGCATTTTGCACAAAAAGAAGTAAACAGTGTAGAACCTGACCAGACTCCCCGTTCTTCGAGTCTGAACTGGTTTGCACTGTTTACATATGAGCCGCGACACGAGAAAACCAACAATGTGGTTGTGCGTCCAGCGCAGACCCAGATCAGCCTGGACATCCGCACAATTTGACCACACTCTTAGCTAAGTGCTCAAATGGTAGATAAGGGCCTAAGCTACCGCCATGCGGACAGCGAAGACTCTGATCAGACTGGGCGGATGCCCAGGCTGATCTGAGTCTGCGCTGGCCGCACAACCACATTGTTGGTTTTGTCACGTCGCGGCTCATATGTCCCCAGTTTTGAATGGATTCATAAAAGACACATAGGCCATGCATTATAATCATGCATTGTTTTTTGTCCAGGTTTGCCTATGGTAGCATTATGTTTCAGATTTAATTTCTTTACAAAGTTTGTGATCCTTTGTCTGGAGCTAAATTAAGTTTCGAACAGAAATGAAGTGCGGACAGACGGATGGACGTATGATAAACAGACACTGGCGCCCAGCGAGAAAGCATACCGTTAACACCCACCGCAGCTGTATTGCGGGGTTTAGAAATACAATCACAACCGATAAGAATTAAACGTACCATGTTTATTTTTAACCTCTGATAACGCTGTAGGAACCTCCCTTTTTGCCACCTTTAATGTGACCTCCTCCAATGTAACCTCCCTTGTGACCACCTCCTATGTAACCTCCCTTGTAACCACCTCCAATAACACCACCTCCATAATGAACGCGACCGACACCTCCTCGTCTTACGAATCCGCCTCTAAATCCGCCTCTAACTCCACCTCTAAATCCATCATCGTTGTTGTTGAAGTAATCATTGAAGTTGTTATTATTGCCGAATCTTCCGAAGGAAGGCCCGAAAGTACCGATTCTGTAATGGTAGCTACGGTAAGAGTCGTCATCATCCCCACCATAGTAACCACCACCAATAACTCCTCCTCCAATAATTCCTCCTCCGACAGCTCCTCCTCCAATAACTCCTCCTCCAATAGCTCCACCTCCGATAACTCCGCCTCCGATAACTCCACCTCCGCCAATTATTCCACCTCCTGAAACAAAAGTCAATTATTTACATACAGAAATGACAGACCTCCAAATCAAGTTTTTGTTCCCATAAAAAGATCATAAAAAGACACGGGATTGTCTCGAGTTCTCATTAGAATCGCCTCGGCGCGGCGATTCTCAACTCACTGGGCACACAACCTTGACCCAACACTGAATCAACGTTGATTCAATGTCATGACGTTGGATCAACGTTGATTCAACGTTATGTGACTGCGCGGTTATTAGAACCCTGTACATATAGTATATTATGAAAAAATGATTATATACATATTTTGACATGTATTTTTTGTCGTTGTCTTCTACTTGGAAGATAATGTTGAGTTATGTACCTTTATACTTTTCGTCAAAACTAGAAATGTGTATAAAGTACACAGATGCCCCCGCCTCGTGTCTTGTCAGACGACCTTGATCCTAAAATGTGTGTCTTTGGCATTGACATTCCTCATTATATAAGCCAAAATCAATGAAATATCAGCAACAGAGAGCTTTAATATATGAGCCGCGACACGACAATGGTTGTGCGCCCAGCGCAGACTCAGATCAGCCTGGGCATCCGCCCAGTCTGATCAGAGTCTTCGCTGTCCGCATGGAGGTTGCTTGGACCCTTAGCTGCCTTTTGAGCACTTTAACAAATAGTCTGACAAACTAGGCGGATGCCCAGGCTGATCTAAGTCTGCGCTGGGCGCTAAACCACATTGTTGGTTTTGTCGCGTCGCGGCTCATATGATGAGGTCATACACTGTATTCGACAGACAAACTATCCCAACAAGTATCATGTAAATCCGTTTAATAATGTTGAAGATACTGAGAAAAATCACTGGACCATTAAATTTAGGCCAAAGTGATCTACAAAAAGCATGAGGTCATTCGCAATATTAGACTGACTCATCATCCCAAGAATGAAGCTAATGCTTTACATTGTTTTGGAGATATGAGGCAAAGTCACCTGACCATGAGATGTAGGTAGCAGTGACCTACCCATACTTGAGGTCATAGGCAGTGTCAGATTGAGCTACTTTCTCCATTATCATGCAAATCTATTAGATAGTACTGAAGGTAAAAAGCAAAATCTCACTTGACCATGAAAAATAGGTCGCAGTGTCTTATAAATTGTTAAAGGTCACTTGTAGTGTCAGACTGACCAATTGTCCTAAGGATGATGAAAATCCACTACAAAGTTCTGAAGAAATCCTTGAAATATAGGTCTCAGTGACTTTAAAATAGTTTGAGGTCATATATAGTGTTAGACTGACCAACTATTCCGAGTAAGATGAAATCCGTGAAATAATGCTGAAATCACTGGACCATGAAATATAGATCATAGAGGCCTGCAGGTAGTACGAGGTCATTTGCAGTGTCAGATTGAGCTACTATCCCAACGGTGCATGTATGATGCAATTCCATTAAACTCACCGGGTAGGCGGCAATCGCTCGTGCAATCGACGAACGCGGATAAAAACCGTTAGAAACAGCGTTTTCGATTGCAAATTGTCGCCAATTTGCAATCGAAAACGTTGTTTCTGTTTTTGGTCCGCGTTAATCGATTGTTAAGAGCGTTATCGATTGCCACCTAACCGGTCTGTTAAACAGTGTTGGAGTTATAAGGCTACGTTAATGGACCGTGAGTAAAGGTGAAGGACACAGGAGTCTGCATGGATGCTTAGCTGCTGTACTTACAGGATTATGCTATCTGACCGAGTAGCAATCCTCTAACCTCAACGTTATCATCCAAAGAAGTGTGAGCCGTGATACGACAAACCAACAAAGTGACATGTGCGCCATGCGATGACTCAGATCAGACTGGGCACCCACCCAGTCTGATCAAAGTCTTTGCTTTGCGCTTAAATTTTAGCTAATGGTCTAAGCTACCTCCATGCCGACAGCGAAGACTCTGATCAGACTGGGCAGATGCCCAGGCTGATCTGAGTGTTCTCTGGGCGCATATGCCACTTCGTTGGTTTTGCCATGTCGTGGCTCAATATTATGAAGAACTGCAATCTGAAACCTTAACCTTAAAAGTGATGCCACAAATCGAAGTCAGTGGCCCAGATCATATAGGTCAAGGACATAGAATTCTCAATCTGTGATGGGGCTGCTGCAGTTGACCAAATACCAATATTGTAACATTAAAAGTTATAGCACAGCCAGCTGATAGAGAATCTTAATCCAAAACCTTATCTCGAGTCTAACGCCGTTACACACATACACTTGTACATGTACGTACGGATGTGACGTCATACCTAAACGCTATAAGCCTATGTCCCGGTTATGTCTGGTGGAGCCACAAAAAAGGTTTGATATCGCTACTCCTCCAAGATCGGTCAACGGATTTCCTTGAAATTAAGTATTTGAATGGCAAATATATAGTCAATCGTTCCTTTTTGAGAACATTCGCTATTCATAACCCTATTGCTCCCAGAACAGCCAAAACTCTATAGAGTTTTGGTTGTTCTGAATGCAATAGGGTTAAAGTGCGCTTAAGGTGGAATAGGATAAAACCAAAATTTTCTGTTTTCTAGTCAAACAATATGTCATCAAAAACCTCAATCATTTGTGACTCACTAAATGACTTTCTTTTGAGCATGAATCAAACAATTCCTATATAAATGATGTCGTGAAAATGTGATGGTTTGACTGTTTTCACACAGACCGCTAATAAGAAAACATGCTGAGACTACTAAGTAACAACTTTCTTTCGCAAAGTTAAAGGTGATTGTTTTTCCTGTTACTATGCGTGTATCACTTATAGAATAAACAATCTATTTGAGGTGTTCAATATAGAGAAAACTATTACCAATGCCGCCATCATATTTCCCACCTCCTATGATTCCTCCGTATTTTTTACCGCCAATGAACCCGCCATATTTTCCACCTCCAATCATTCCACCATACTTTCCACCGTACTTGCCACCTCCCCAGAATCCTCCATACTTTTTACCATATCCACCACCGATATATCCTTTCTTAGGCATTATTATTCTTTTGCCGTAATAAGCGTTGACGGCAGCAACGCCCAAGAACAGAAGGACGATAGCAGATTTAATCATGGTGGAAATCTGAAAATGAAATATGGCAGGAGGATATTAAACTGGTAGAATAATTTTAGTTTGTTTTTTTTCAGAGACAAAATGGCTTCCACAAACATGGTGTATATATACAACAGTATTGATGACTATTATTTTTATTTCTGAATGGATAGTGTTGCTCTTCATTTTTCTCCTAACAACGTTGAAGTCACAGACGCATGTACATAGCTGCAGGCTAAAAACATAATTAAACGTATCGTAGTTTGCCATAAAATATTCCTGTAAGCAGTGTAGACCCTGATCAGACGCCGCGTTCTGAACAGGATCTGCACATATCCCCATAACGGTTTTCCAGTCTTGAAAGGGCTCCACGCGGGTGATATTTTAAAATCACAAATAAATTCAAAGTAAATCTTGTTCAGAGATAAACCGAGATTTTAAAGCGACGTGTATACAGATTCACGTCGCTTTAAAATATCGGTTTATCTCTGAACAAGATTTATTTTGAATTATTTGTGATAAATACATAAGAGTGTTTTAGATATCGACTAAAATCACTGGACCAGGAAATATCGGTCACACAGACCTAAATAAGTATATTGTCACTTATAGTGTCAGCATCGCCATCTGTGGTTTAAATCATGAATTATCCTAAAGCTCATAATGCAAAGAAAATCTTGTTCAGAGATTAACCGAAATTTTTAAAGCGACGTGAAATTAGAAGCACACGCCTCATTAGCATGTTCGTATACTACGAATGACGTTAACTGACGTAGAAACTTTAACGTAATTTGACTTTTCACTTTAAACTGTAACTTGTGCTACAATGTAACGTTAAAATTGACGTAGAAACTTTAAATATGAATCAAATAAACAAATAGGTATTAATTAAATAAATGAGCCGCGACACGACAAAACCAAAAAAAATGGCATGTGCGCCCAGCGAAGACTAAGAACAGCCTGGGCATCAGCACAGTCTGATCAAAGTCTTTGCTTTGCGCTGAAAGGGCAGCTAAGGATCTAAGCTACCTTCATGCGGACAACGAAGACTCTAATCAGATTGGGTGATGCCCAGGCTGATCGGAGTCTTCGCTGGGCGCACATGCCACTTTGTTGGTTTTGTCATGTCGCGGCTCAAATTGCTTAAACATGCTAAAACAGCCTACCTGGTCTGGCGTCGATGAGATGGATTCTGCTGCCCCTTATCTCCGGAATGGTTTTATACCCATCATGTCACTTGGTTATGTAAGACCTTGTTAGAGTGGACAGGTGAAGTGATTTTCATGAGAAGCAGACATATCAATCAAAATATGTCATAAAAGACAGATCGTAAACAAAACAAAACGTCTGATTTTCTCCGATTTTCTTTGTATGTTATGCACAAGCTCAGATGCATGATTCGACAAATTAGTACATGTATTACAGTACACAACAGTCCAATACTTATGTCAAGGGATCCGGCAGGCTGTCTGTGACTGTGCTTTAAATCTTAGGCTTCGTTTTCTGCTGTTCTGGGCCGATTCTAGCTGCTTTTGTCTGTGTTCGACTTTCTGCTGGAAGAATTCCGATATATTATATTTGGGGCTACATCGAGCGTGCAAGACATCGAAGAGACGTCGTACGGACGTTGATGCGACGTCATAACATCGCACCAATGTCAGTTCGATGTCATTTCGATGTCATGTGCCTGGTGGGCTGCAGAAGCCAAAGAAGCTGCCCCACCGTTTGGTTAGAATGTTAAATAAATGAAACAGTAAATATAGATACAAAAGCTAATGCACCAATGACTGTCCAAGAAAAGTCCTACCAAATTAGGCAGGAAATGACCTTTTTTTTCCTACTGTATACTTATCTCTTTGTCTTCTTTGTTTGAAGTGGTAATTTGCTTCTTTGATGCTATAACGAAAATGTCGCATCGATCATATTTATGTCCCTATGCATATTGCAGGGCCCCCTCACCCAAATACCTCCATGTGAGTAGCGTCAAGCATTCAATACCGATACGTCCACTCTGGGCATCGAATGCATGATACCGATCATTAGATATTCAGACGGATCTGGAACTGGGGAGGAGGGGGGTGGGTGGGGGTGGGGGGGGGTGGGGGGAAGGTGGTAAAGAAGAGTAGTGTGTGAGACAGAGGACTTTTTTGTCGATCCCAGGTTTATAAAAGCTAAATATATATTTTTGCCAATGACAGAGGGCCAGAAATAGTTTTGGACAGATACCAAGCAATATTTTAGGGAGTGTGAATTCACCACCATGTTCCGCCATTTTTGACACGGAGAATTTTACTTTTGTGACTTCCTTTCTCCTTTCCTGGGAGACACAACTCTTCCAAATAGGGGCCTAAAGGATGGAGGAAATTGATCCTAATTGATAATGGGTCGCAAAAATGAAAAAAGATTTGCTTCCTTTGAGAGTATGTTCATTAACCTTAAGTATACATGCTTTTTCAACTGTCATAGACGCACTCTTTGTGCCTTTTTATGCCTCCAACTTCAAAGAAGTTGAGCGGGGGGGGGGGGGAGCATATTGCTTCCGGGTTGTCCGTGCGTCCTTCCATCCATCCGTTCGCCGTCACGCATACCATAATCTTAAAAACCGTGCATGCTAGATTTTTCAAATTCCACATATGAATCCATATGATAAACAAGGAAAATCTTTAAAAAAAAAAAAAGATAATCGGCCCAGATTCAATGGAAGTGTGTGTTGTAATATGTCTCTAGGTGAAAAGTTGACAATAACTTTCATGAATATGACTCAAATGAGCTATGTCGGTAGGCACCCGCAACCGTAGTTTTACACTGCGGGTAGCGACAATGACCTATCTCAAGACTGAGCTGTCCAATTTGGAATGCCAAAATGGACCGCGGTCAATCTTGAGATTGACCTGATTCTAAAACAGTTACCAACATCATGCAATGTTTGTTTGTGTATAATAAACCGAAAGTAGAAATCTAAAGTGGATCTACACAGAAAAAAAGAGAAAATTTTGATATCTGCGTCTGATTTCGATAAAATTTTCATTGTAAATTTACAAACAAGAGAAACAGTTCGAATTAATATCTGACAGAGTGCTAGTACTCACGCAGTGCAGTACAATGGGAAAAGCGAAGATTAGATATTCATTGGCCTTTGATATTATTGGCTAAATTTTGACATACGCGTTATTTGGCCAATGAAATCTTGTGAAATGTGGAACAAAAGTGAACTGATACTCGGCTGCGCAGAGAAAAATAGCTGACCCGTATTTTTTTTATCTCAAAAAGTATTTTAGCTATGGGCATGAAACTTTGCCAGCTTCTTAGGAATTATGAATAGATGAACTGACTAACTTTTGAACAAATTCCATCAAAATTTCAGCATTTTACCCTTGTCAGCAACATATTTAAAAAATTGCTAGGAACTTGAACCTTGGTCTGCTGATTAGAGATGATGAGTAGATTGACTGATTAACTTTTGAACGAATTTTGTCTTCTTTTTTTTCATTGCGGGTGGGGTGGGGGGTGGGGGGTGGGGGGGGGGGGGGCTAGAGACTTGAACCTTAGTCAGCTGATGAATAGATTGATTGATTAACTTTTGAACGGTCCCTTCAATTTTTTCTGAGTTAGCGCCTTTTGGAATTTTCGCATTTTAAACTTGTCAGCAAGATATTTCGAAAAGTGTTTGAGCTTGAGTCTTAGTTGATTAGAGATGATGAGTAGATTAACTGATTTTAACTTTTGGACGTCATTTTTACTGGGTTATGGCCCTTTGAAATTTTCAGAATTTTAAACTTGTCAACAAGATATCTCGAAATATTTGAGCAAGGGACTTAAAACTTGGTCAGGATTGGAGATGATGAGTAGATTCACTGATTAACCTCTGAAGGTTTTTAATGCAGACCATTCCCTTTAAGGGTCAGGCGTATGGTTTGGGGCATAGTATTTTGCAAACACCTTTTCTAGTTTGTTCTTTTTTTTTTCTTTTGTATTTTCCAGCGATTTCATGTAGCCATGCTCTGTGTATAAAATGAGTTTTTTTGTTTATTTGTGGGGGTGGGGGTGGGGGGGGGGGGGGGGGTAAAATTTTAAGAACCTTTCATAACATTTGATTGAACCCTCCCTGCAATTTTTTTGTCGAAATGCGTCACAAATAGAATTTGGACGAATATTGACAGTGTTGAAGCACTTACCGTAATTTTTCAGACAGAATGCCTAAGCAGTCAGTGTAGACCCCGATCAGACTGCTCCCGGGGCGGTAGGAGCAAGGTCTTCAGTTAAGAAAAAAAAAGGAATAAAAATGAATAAACAAAATAATCCACTTAAGGTGAATGGATACACCTTCAGAGGAACAAATCTGCCATTTCCATCTTTCCTAACTTCTCAGTAAGGGCCAGCTCTAAAGGGAAGATCCAGCAGGCACACAACATTGAAACAACATCGAATCAACGTTGATTCAATTTGATTCAAGTTGTGTGCCTAGTGGGGACCTTGTTTCACTGTGGTGTCAATTTATTCCTTTAGGAAGGGCTTCTAATTTGGCCAAGGAAGAAAATATGGGGTCAGAAACGTTGTTTTCCTTTTCAAAAATGCGGAAAACATGGAGGTTATCAATTCACCATGATAATAGGGGTCTAGTCTGGTCCAAATTCTAAGTGGGTTGTTGGGTGGTGCGATGGTGCTGGTTATAAATTTCAGTGCCGGGGCGTCCTACTAATTTGGATAATTGTTGGGCAAGGGCTACTGTGCTAGCAGTAGGTGCGGGTAGGGGTTGTTTGGACATTTTGTCTCTCGTCTATCATTTCTCTTCTTTCTCCCTCTCTTTGGGAGACGGCCCGATAAAGACTGAAATACTGTCTCAGAAGGGCGTTAAACCCAAAACATCCATCCAACCAACCAATCCAAATTCTAAGAAGGGTACTACAGAAACGTTTTGAAGTGTCAGAATATTTTGGTATATACAGTACGGTGGACAAGTGCGACCATGCTAATTACCTAGCGACTAGACTAGTGACAGCAATACACTTAAAGTGACACTACCACAACAGGTAACATACAGAACATGTCAAACTCTAAAGTATCAACAATTGACATTTTACGACCATGTTATATCGAACGGACCTTTGTACAGATGGGCCCGGCGTTTTGTATCAAAGACAACCTGACCTTTTGACAGCAGATCTTACCTTTCTGACTTATGCTCCGAGGAAGGCTCGAACCCACGGCGATGAGAGACCTGAGTCAGCGCTAGGATTCTCGGACTCTCCCAGTTCTGATATTTTGTAAGCTTACCCGAGTTTCTCCTTTCATACTGGGACAAATTAATGTATGAGAAAGGTCATGGATTCGAATCCGCCTTAATTATACAAAACGCTTAATAATGTTTTTTTTTTCACTGTGTCTTGTTTCATTGTTGATCAGTGTGATGTATCAGGCCGCGATTACACTTTATCTACACTGAAAGCTTATGTATTTTTTTATTATTATTATCTTTTTTGACACACCGAAAAGTAACTATGGTAATTTTCTTATCAGCATCATTATATACCATTATATAACACTTTTTTCCTTTGCCATAGGAGAAGAATTTCCTTCAGACATGATAATGTACTGCAAAAAAGACTCTCTCGAGGCACCGTGACTGGCAGAATATACAAACGACATAGAAATAATTCGTACCATACAGAAAATGAACTGAAGAGGCATACTTGCGAAAATCGGGGTTGTATTCAGCCCCCGGATTTTTCTCGCGCACGTGGCGGTGGTGGGGGGGGGGAGGTGTCAGCTCACTTCGAAGACCTGAACCGAGAACCTTCAATGCAAAGGGGGAGAGTATGAGAGGGGTTCCCACTTTGATTTGGAGGAGGGGTCTGGACGACCTCCCCTCAGAAAATATTTGATTTCAGGACTCTCTTAACAGCATTTTAGGCACTTTTATAATGTACTCATCATGACTTATTGTCTTTTTGATATATAGTTCATTAGACACAGTCTATGTTACTTTAGTGACCAAAAGACACATGGAAGAAAGTACCAGTAATACTGAAAATCTAATTTCCACTACAGAAAATTTCACTTTTCCTATAGTTTATGTAGGCAGATAAATCTTCCCAAATAATCACCTATGTAGACTACTCTGAATACAGTCTACCAAACTGCCTTAGTGCAAAACACTTTTTTAGAAAAAATGAGCACAAATCAAAGCCACTTAGGGAGAGTATTACCCATCTCATTGGTAGAGGAGGTCTGGGGACCACCCCCAGAAAAAGTTTGATTTTCAGGACACTCTTAATAGCATTTTAGGCATTTTTATAATGTACTTTAAGACAATATTTTTTCCTGTTTCTTCACCGTGACTTTTAGTCTATTTTGATACATGTTACAATTTGGTGACAGAAGCATAACTGCCGGCATCTTCCTGAAAGGTGATAAGAGTGGGTGGGTGGGGGGGTGCAGCTGCCCCCTTCCTTTGTCCCCCTCTGGGACCGGCACTGAAAATGACTGATGAAATAAATGACAAACATTTCAATTGCTTGACGTCTTTTCTCCCGCCCTTTTAAGGATATACAGGAGCGGCTGTAGCGTAGTGGATAACACTCCAGACTACCAATCCAGGGGTCGCAGGTTCGATCCCCCGCTTCTCCGGTCTTTCGGATGAGACTTTAAACCGAGGTCCCGTCTCCATATGACCTCGTTGTTGGCGGGACGTTAAACCCGAGTTCACTCACTCACTCACTTTAAGGATATACAGTCAAACCTGTCTTAAGGGGTCACTGTATCAAGGGGTCACCTGTCTTTAACAACCGTCTTTTTGGGGTCACTGGATCTAGAATACAGTGCAAATGAACCTGTATTAAAGGGTCACCTGTCTTAAGCAGCCAATTTTTGTGTCCCCTGGGGTGACCCCTTAAGACAGGTTTGACTGTACTTCCATGTTTTTTCTGACATTTTTGTTGCAAAAGGAAGACAACTTTTGTTATTTCCTGTTTGCTTCCCTGGACAGTGCCCCTGCGAAACGGGGTTCCTAGGAAGGCCAATTAAGAGTTGACCCCCACTGAGAAGGGCTGCTAAAAAGAAATTGGTAGATTTACTTCCCTTGAAGTGTACCTGCTCACCCAAATATCATACCTTCCAGTATTCAAACAGAACACATGGCTGTAAAAAGGCCAGATGCTTATGGATGCCATGCTAGGGAAACTAGGAAACTGTAAATTGTTTCATGGGAAATGATTTGGAGCTGTCTGAGATATGCACTGCTTGAGTTTCTATAGAAGCTAGTATACAGCTAGGCATCTTCGCAAGCCAAGAGTACTAAGTCCATTTCATTCATTCCTTACGAAGTGAAATTAGTACCCTTGGCCTGCGAAGCTGGGATACAGGGCGGACGCCTGAAGGTGATTATGTTTTAGTTTTGTGGGAAATGACCTACAGTGGTTTGGAGGTGACCTGGAGTTGTTTTTTTTTTTTTTTGGTGCACGCATTTAGCTTCGAAGGCCTGAAGGCTTATGAGAGCTGACATTACGGCCACGTTAAAAAAACATCTTGTCCAGTCTATCCAAAACCCTTGTGAGGTTGTTGGTGTACTGCAGATGACTTTATAACAATCTCTTTCCACACAGAGGCAGCAGCTGCCTTAGTTGAGCTAGCAAAAAGATACTGTCCTTTTTCATGAAAGCATATCACCAGAACCTAGTTTTGTGGGGGTCAGTTAGAATTGTTATTAACACATGTAGTGATGCTGCTATAAGGTCCTTGGGTCTATGAAAGTCAAGGTATGCCTGTATATGGATGGGCTACAGATAGACACACCTACATCAAATGAGCGAGGGCAGACAGACTCAACAAACACTCTTTCCCTTGTGGTCACTTAGAAACTGAGCTAAATGCAACAGATGAATATATTTTCTATGTTCAATCAACCATGAAATATAGGTCATGGCCTGATATGCATTGCTGCTTTCAGAAGATCTTCCCCAGAAGTATCTATGGAGCAAGATTGAAGACTCTTTCCCTTGTGGTTACTTAGAAACTGAGCTAAATGCAACAGGTGAATATTTTTTCTATGTTCAATCAACCGTAAAATATAGGTCAATACCTGATATGCATTGCTGCTTTCAGCAGATCTTCCCCAGAAGTATCTATGGAGCAAGATTGAAGACTCTTTCCCTTGTGGTTACTTAGAAACTAAGCTAAATGCAAGGCAGGTGAATATTTTTTCTATGTTCAATCGACCGTAAAATATAGGTCATTACCTGATATGCATTGCTGCTTTCAGCAGATCTTCCCCTGATGTACCTATGGAGCAAGTTTGGTGACTCTTTCCCTTATGGTTATTTAGAAACTGAGCTAAATGCAACAGGTGAATATTTTTTCTATGTTCAATCAACCGTGACATATAGGTCATGGCACCATATGCATTGCTGCTTTCAGTAGATCTTCCCTGGATGTATCTTTGAAGCAAAGCAAGTTTGAAAACTCTAGACTTTATGGTTAATTAGAAACAGAGCTAAATGCAACATGTGAATATAAGGCCCGCTAACTTGCAGGCAGACCTGGATGCACACGAAGGGTATTGCATAAATCCTTCTCTGCTTCGCAAAATCGCGCTAAAAATTAAGGAAGCTTCTGCTCTGTTCTGTTTCAATTCTTGTAACAACGTTCCCCAAGTTTATCTAAAATGTATTTTTAAACTTTTAATTTAAAATCTATTTAAAATTTTACTTTAAAATTTAACTAGAAATGTTTTTCAGAGAAAAACTGATGTCCCCACCAGCCCATTTCCCATCCCCTCTAATGAATAAAAATAGCCATCAGAGGAGATGGCAAATCCCCCGACCAAAGACCCCCATGGGCCTTGGTAAAAAGGGTGCACTTCAAAACACCTATATGTAATATATTGTCATTCCTATATGCTTCTGATTGACATTATCTGTTTAACAGATGCATGATTATCTAACACTCAGACTAAAATAGTATGCTTGACTGCTAAAAAGAAGTAATATCTCAAACAGCCACAATATACATAAATATATAGCATATGATACATTAAACTTTCAAAATAAGTGAATAACTTCTAAACTACAAGCCCTACAAACCTAATTTTGAGCTCTCTAGTAAGTGAATTTGGACAAAGAATCCAAATCTGGAAAAAATTTTTTTTTTTTTTTTTGGTGGGGTGGGGTGGGGGAGGGGGAATGTGGAGGGGTCAGAGAGAGTCAGGAACACTGATAAGATATCACAGCATGTTCATCAATATTCTAAAAGGTAAAAGGTTATTAAAATTGTGGAGCAGGCCAGGGTTATACAGATATGGAGCAGAGACTCAAACAGCAGCTCAAAATACCAAAGGGAAATAACTCACAAAGTATGAATGCAAGAGTTGTCATTCATGTATGAGACAAATCATCATGACCTGTTTTTCATATCTGTGAAGTATCATGAAAATATTTCAAAAGGTATTCAAGCTATGGAGCGGACACCTAAAATCATCAAAGGAAAATAACTCTAAAAGTAAAAAAGCAAGAGTTGTCATTCTTGTTCGTGACACATCGTCATAACCTGTTCTACATATTTATGAAGTATCATATAAAAATTTCAAAAGGTATTCAAGTTATAGAGCAGACACGAAATCATACCTAAAACCATCAAGGGGAAATAACTGAAAAAAGTAAGTAAGCAAGAGTTGTCATTCTTGTTCGCAACACATCATCATGACCTGTTCTACATATCTGTGAAGTATCATAAAAATATTTCAAAAGGTATATGAGTTATAGAGCGGACATGAAACCACACCTAAAATGATTAAGGGGAAATAATTCAAAAAGTAAGAAAGCAAATGTTGTCATTCTTGTTTGCGACACATCGTCATGACCTGTTCTACATATCTTTGAAGTATCATGAAAAAATTCTAAAAGGTATTCAATTTATAGAGCAGACACGAAATCACACCTAAAACAATCAACGGGAAATAACTCAAAAAGAAAGCAAGAGTTGTCACTCTTGTTTGCGACACATCGTCATGGTCTGTTCTACATATCTGTGAAGTATCATGAAAATATTCTAAAAGGTATTCAAGTTATAGAGCGGACACGAAATCACACCTAAAACAATCAAGGGGAAATAACTTGAAAAGAAAGAAAGCAAGAGTTGTCACTCATGTTCGCGACACATCGTCATGGCCTGTTCTACATATCTGTGAAGTATCATGCAATTATTCTGAAAGGTATTCAAGTTATAGAGCGGACACGAATCTGCCAAAAAATCACACCTCAAACCATCAAGGGGAAATAACTAAAAAAGTAAGAAAGCAAGAGTTGTCATTCTTGTTCCCGACACATCGTCATGACCTGTTCTACATATCTGTGAAGTATAATGAAAATATTCCAAAGGGTATTCAAGTTACAGAGCGGACACGAATCTGTCAAAAAACTCACCAAAGGGAAAATAACTCAAAAAGTACAATAGCAAGAGTTACCATTCTTGTACGCGACACATCGTCATGACCTGTTCTACATAACTGTGAAGTATCATGAAAATATTCCAAAGGGTATTCAAGATATAGAGCGGACAAGAAAATGTTTATGGACGGACGGACGGACGGACGGACGGCGGACGGACGGGCGGACGCCAGGCTCATCGCTATATCCCCCGAACCTTTTGGTCGGGGGATAAAAAGCCTGAACAAGTTAAATATCTAGGCAAGTTTGGAGAAAATCCAGTTACTGGTTCTAAAGATATCCTACATAGATGACTATGACCTTGAAAATGAGGTCAATGTCACCAAAATATAATCAGCTCTTAAACTTGTCCCAATGATGTATCCATGCAAGTTTGGTGAAATTCCATCCATTGGTTCAGGAGATGTAGTGGGTACAAGAAATTGTCATCAAAGTCTTCCAGCAACCTTGAAAATAAGTTCAAGGTCACTAAAATATAATCAGCTCTTAAACTTGTCCCAATGATGTATCCATGCAAGTTTAATGAACTTCCATCTATTGGTTCAAGAGATATCATGGGTACAAGAAATTGTCATCTAAATCCTCCAGTGACCTTGAAAATGAGGTCAAGGTCACCAAAACCTAATCAGCTGTTAAACTTGTCCCAATGATGTATCCATGTAAGTTTGGTAAATGTCATCCACAAGTCAAATCACTGTTTGGTATTTGGTATTTTTATTTAAAAATGAACACAATAACAAAGTTTGTACCAGAAGGAATAGGCATGCACAAATGAACAAGCAAAAATAACCCTACAGACTGGGTATTGTGTACCTAAGTGTATACATCAAACTGATTTCTGGATAGATACCTTTGGGTTTCTGGACTGATACCTTTCTTATAATATCCTTGTTTTAGGCTAATGTGGCTGGCATTTTCAGATTAGGATGGGTAACAGAGATATATTTACACTAACTGATGACTTATATAAAATATCTACATTCTGTTCTGTTCTGTTTCAATTCTCGTAAATGACGTTTAATATTTACACTAACTGATGACTGTATTTAAAATGATTTTCATAAATGCAGAAATTAATTGCAAATCAAATTTTTTGACAGACTTTTTCAAGGGTTTTGATAATTGTATTATTTATTTCATGTACTACAGCAAATATAACACTAGCTGACAGTAATATATGGCACTTTAGATATAAGAGCTTACTTGTCAAACTTACAGCCATAAGCCCTTGAATAAATCGAAATAAAGGAGTGCTTGATCACAGGGTATAATCGATTCCCCCAATATTTGCTTCCTGCAGAGACTGTACATCATATTTGGCTTCTGCCGAGACTGTCCGCAAACTCTTGCTTCCTGCAGGGACTACTGTCCTCGAAAAAATGGCTTCCAGCCGAGACTGTCCGCGTGATTCTGCTTCCTGCCGAGCGCCTCCGTAGGAAGCAGAATCATGCGGACAGTCTCGGCAGGAAGCCATTTATCATGTACAGAAGTCCCGGCAGGAAGCAAGAGTTCAGGGACAGTCTCAGCAGAAGCCATATATGATGTACAGCCTCTGCAGGAAGCGAAAATTGGCGGAATCGATTATACCCTGTGTTGATCAGTTAAAAAAAGTGAGGCAGTTCTAATGAGTATCCAGTATGTCTTTTTATGGTGAAATATTGAAAGTTCTTAAAAATCATCTCATTCATTCCTTGCCATCTGGAACTTTGCATCGTCCTCATAGAATTTTTAAAGTTTCTCTTCCATTGTTGGGCATAACATGATTCAACATTCAAGGAAGTGTTCACATTTAGGGGATAACTGTACTCAAAATTGTCACTTGGGGAGGTAAATTGTTGGTTTTATGGTTGGAAATTTCGTTTGGCGCGTCACCGTAAAACGCAATTTGCTACCATAAAACAGACGCCAGCATTGCCGTAAAACGCAATTTGTGACCATAAAACTGACGATTTACCTCCCCAAATGACAATTTTCAATACAGTTATCCCCATTCTAATGCACTTTTCACATTTTCACCTTTAAAAGTGCGCTTCTTTGCACCCATAGCAAACACTTTCAGCGACGTAAAACCAGACGTCAGCCAATGAAAAGCGAGGTTACATAATGACGTTGGTTGTCGGACAGTATATCGCAGGATTTACTGTCGCAAATTTTTGATGTTATCCAATCAGACGTCGCGTTACATTCGTAAGTGCATTAGCATGTTTGTTCCCTTATATCTTTTCTACAGAATCAAGCATTTTTTTCTGCATAACATTTATTGTTGTGGTCATCTGAAAAGTTTTTTTTCACTTCTCCATAAAGAATATGTAAAATGGTTCAAATGAAAAGTCATAAAGTATGTTCCTACAAAAACATAACAGAAATTATCCCAAATCATCATAAAATAATTATCTAAAGATCTCTTTATCAACCGACAAAGAATTTTTAATCACCCTTCTCAAGAAGTTCTGGTGTTGAAAAATATGATTTGTCTTTGAATTGTTCATATTCAGAAGATATACTAATTAAACATATACAGTTAACCCTGGTTATCTCAAACACCGATATCTACAAGTACCATCTGATATCAAAGAATTTACTTCAGACACATTTCCTAATTTTTCCTTTCATTGTAACTCCTTTCATCTCAAACTACTGGTACCTCAAAGTAAATTTTCTGGGACCAGAAAATTTACTATGCGATACCAGTAGTTTGAGTAAACTTTGCCTTTGAGATATTTTAATAAAAGTTGACTGTACATAAGAGTACCTAATAAGAATCACCATTCATAAGTCAAGACAATTCAGAGCTTGAAATAAGGTAGGCTTTTCAAGATAATTCTTAAGCAACTTTTCCTTCCTTGCACTTTTCCTAGTGCGGAACACTATATCACAACTGCTGTGTACCTTCACATTAAGAAGTAAACGAAAGCATTAGTCTGACACAAAATCCATTTGGTAGTTCATGAGATATTGTCCATTTCATATTTTTCACTATTTAAGAGCAAATGGTAGCCATATTTGCTGGCCAATTTGCAAAAAACTGAAATAGCTTCATTAAGGGATCATTTTGACACAAAGTTGATCCAAATTCATTCTTAAAAACTGTCATTTTCATGATTTTGCTATTTTAGTAGCAGCAGCCTCCAACCATCTTGGGTTGCTCAGTCACATAAATTTGAAAAAATAAATCCATTTGAGTATCAGACTGATTGAATTTGATTAAAATCTGTTCAGCGTTCCTTGAGATAATGGCATTTTAGCAAAACTGAACTTGCAAACAGGGAGTAGGTCACTGTGACCTAATTGCCCCACAAATTTTTTTTATAGATATAAATCCTCATACAAAATTTTTTTCATTCTTATAATTCTGAAAACCAAGGTCCCGTAAATGCTCCATGCAAAATTTCAGCCAAATATACCAAGTGGTTCTGGAGCAAAAGTTGATTTTATTTGTTTTGCTATTTTAAGTTATGGCAGCCATCTTGGATCTCGACAAGTTATGGTAGCCATCTTGGATCTCAACAAGGCTGATTTTTATCATGCTTAAGCCCTGCATTAAGATCATGCTGCATGTGAAATCTGAGAACCATATGTGCAGAAGTTTCAGAGAATTAGTCATTTGAATGGACTTAAATACTAGGGTCGATGTAAATTATGCTAGGATCAACATAAATCGTGAACAGTCACTGTGACATAATTTCACTACAGATTCTTTCATTTTGATAATTCTGAAAACTGAGGTCCAATTAATGCTCCATGCGAAATTTCAACCAAATATACCACGTTGTTCTGAAGAAAAAGTTGATTTTATTAGATTTTGCTAATGTGAATCCATAAAGACTAGTTAGAGACTTTATTCTGAGCCTGTAGATTGCTCAAAGTCCATACAGGGTGTGTGCAGACTGATCAGAGCCATTACTATATGCATATGCTATAAGCACCATTTTCACATGTCGCAGCTCAAATCTGAGTAGAAATGTGGCCACAATACAAGGATGCCCCCACCTAGTGCCTTGAGTAAGTGGCACCTTGATTAAGGTACTGACACTTGTAGGGTAACTAGGTTTATAGAGGCAGACTTGTATAACATATAAGGCCACAGGCCAAGTAACGCCCAAAGTTTGAAATGTGAAACAAATTGCAGCCCTTTATTTAGTCTAAGAGTCACTGTATGGCCAAAGTAGAATGTCAGAGGACCATGATATATGGATCATAATACCCTGATTCTTGTAAATTCCTGTTGTACTTATAGATATAAATCCTCATACAAAATTTCAAGTCGCTACAATAATAGAAACCCTAAAATCTATCTCTTACAAAAATCTTAACCTTGCAAAATTAGCCTAAGAACGAGGTCAGTGGACCGTGACATATGGACCATCATACCCCGATTCTTGTGTATTCCCACGGTTGGCCGGGAATTACCGGTGGCGGGAATTCCCAGTGGTAATTACCGGTAATTACCGTCCTGGGAAATACTCCAAATTTGGCCAAAGTGGGAAATACTGGGAAATATAAACTTTTAGAGCTATTTTTCTCAAAATATTCTATCACATTTCTTTAAATTTAAGTTGATAGCACATATTTGTTATCCCTTATATTCATATCATGCAAATAAAGTTGTAAATTCCAGGACTGGTCCATTCTAGAGGACACAGCAGATGATTCTTGGTTGTGTCAAAGGTTATGATTTCAAAGAAAATTGCCTTTAAAATTCATATTTATAAAAATAACAGACTGTAAAATCCTTTCTTTAGTCACTAAACAGTAGTTTTTCAGCACTGTATTTGTAAACTCAAAATCTTATTATCATTTGGTTCTCATACAAATGTATATACTAATCTGAGCTGCAGTTTTACTTAAACATTTTTGCCTCCTTAGGTTCTCAGACGAGGAGAATTGATTTTGGATTTTCTATATATGTATGTGTTGAATACACTTTGATTCTCACTCAGCTCGAAATAGGGAGAAGCCAGTCAGCTTAAGGAGAGAATTTCTCCTACTTCTCCCTCTAGGCTGACCCTTGCTGGTTTATCACTGCTAAAGACCATAGCTTTCTGCAGGCTAACTTAATCTGTTCTTAAGTTTGATCTTACCCCAATTTGACAGAACCCTGTGAGGGTCTTCAAACCTGGGCATAGATTCACAACTACTTCACAAAAAAGTGTAACATGTTCCAGTTTCTTGCATGTATCTCTGAGTTTGTCTTCTGATTAATTAGACAATGATGTGTGGACATTGTAGTCCAAAGGTTACCTAATGAAGTCCTGTAATGTCTTTTTTCCCCAAGGGCTTCTCAAGAGAATATCTATATATATAATAGATCTTATATTTTTGTTGTTGAATGAAAAATAAACTTTTATTAAAAAAGTCATAACAATAACTATGCTTCCTATTGTAAGTAATGACCAAACACCACTGAAGGTGTGAAAAATAATTGAATTGTCTTGATTCAACTGACAGGTGACATTTACTGTAGGTACTTCTAATCTCAGTGTGTTGTAACAACTACCTGATAAACAGAGACAACTGTACATGCAGACTTATCCTCGCCCAGTTCGTATAAGAAAATAATTTGATTGCATATGCAGATCTAGACAATATTTCATCTGTATCCTTGTTTGATGTTTAAATAGAGGGTTGTTTAATTATTTTTTGCTGTGCAAATATAGTTTTATGGCTGTTATAGAACATATTTAGAACTTTGCAGGGGAGAGAGACCAATTTCCCAGTAATTCCCGGGAATTACCAGTAATTCCCGGGAAATACCAGTATTTCCCGCCGTCCTGGGAAATATGAGTATTTCCCGCCTTTTTGCCAACCTTGTGTATTCTTGTTGTACTTATAGATATAAATCCTCATACAAAATTTCAAGTTGCTACAATAATAGGAACCCTAAAATCTACCTCTTACAAAAATCTTAACCTTGCAAAATTGGCCTGAGTCCGAAGTCAGAGGGTCGTCATACCTTGATTCTTGTATCTTCCTTTTGTACTTATAGATATTAATTGTCATACAAAATTTCAAGTCGCTACAATAATAGAAACCCTAAAATCTATCTCTTACAAAAATCTTAACCTTGCAAAATTAGCCTAAGAACGAGGTCAGTGGACCGTGACATATGGACCATCATACCCCGATTCTTGTGTATTCCCACGGTTGGCCGGGAATTACCGGTGGCGGGAATTCCCAGTGGTAATTACCGGTAATTACCGTCCTGGGAAATACTCCAAATTTGGCCAAAGTGGGAAATACTGGGAAATATAAACTTTTAGAGCTATTTTTCTCAAAATATTCTATCACATTTCTTTAAATTTAAGTTGATAGCACATATTTGTTATCCCTTATATTCATATCATGCAAATAAAGTTGTAAATTCCAGGACTGGTCCATTCTAGAGGACACAGCAGATGATTCTTGGTTGTGTCAAAGGTTATGATTTCAAAGAAAATTGCCTTTAAAATTCATATTTATAAAAATAACAGACTGTAAAATCCTTTCTTTAGTCACTAAACAGTAGTTTTTCAGCATTGTATTTGTAAACTCAAAATCTTATTATCATTTGGTTCTCATACAAATGTATATACTAATCTGAGCTGCAGTTTTACTTAAACATTTTTGCCTCCTTAGGTTCTCAGACGAGGAGAATTGATTTTGGATTTTCTATATATGTATGTGTTGAATACACTTTGATTCTCACTCAGCTCGAAATAGGGAGAAGCCAGTCAGCTTAAGGAGAGAATTTCTCCTACTTCTCCCTCTAGGCTGACCCTTGCTGGTTTATCACTGCTAAAGACCATAGCTTTCTGCAGGCTAACTTAATCTGTTCTTAAGTTTGATCTTACCCCAATTTGACAGAACCCTGTGAGGGTCTTCAAACCTGGGCATAGATTCACAACTACTTCACAAAAAAGTGTAACATGTTCCAGTTTCTTGCATGTATCTCTGAGTTTGTCTTCTGATTAATTAGACAATGATGTGTGGACATTGTAGTCCAAAGGTTACCTAATGAAGTCCTGTAATGTCTTTTTTCCCCAAGGGCTTCTCAAGAGAATATCTATATATATAATAGATCTTATATTTTTGTTGTTGAATGAAAAATAAACTTTTATTAAAAAAGTCATAACAATAACTATGCTTCCTATTGTAAGTAATGACCAAACACCACTGAAGGTGTGAAAAATAATTGAATTGTCTTGATTCAACTGACAGGTGACATTTACTGTAGGTACTTCTAATCTCAGTGTGTTGTAACAACTACCTGATAAACAGAGACAACTGTACATGCAGACTTATCCTCGCCCAGTTCGTATAAGAAAATAATTTGATTGCATATGCAGATCTAGACAATATTTCATCTGTATCCTTGTTTGATGTTTAAATAGAGGGTTGTTTAATTATTTTTTGCTGTGCAAATATAGTTTTATGGCTGTTATAGAACATATTTAGAACTTTGCAGGGGAGAGAGACCAATTTCCCAGTAATTCCCGGGAATTACCAGTAATTCCCGGGAAATACCAGTATTTCCCGCCGTCCTGGGAAATATGAGTATTTCCCGCCTTTTTGCCAACCTTGTGTATTCTTGTTGTACTTATAGATATAAATCCTCATACAAAATTTCAAGTTGCTACAATAATAGGAACCCTAAAATCTACCTCTTACAAAAATCTTAACCTTGCAAAATTGGCCTAAGTCCGAAGTCAGAGGGTCGTCATACCTTGATTCTCGTATCTTCCTTTTGTACTTATAGATATTAATTGTCATACAAAATTTCAAGTTGCTACAATAATAGGAACCCTAAAATCTACCTCTTACAAAAATCTTAACCTTGCGAAATTGGCCTAAGTCCGAAGTCAGTGGACCGTGACAGATGGATCGTCATACCTTGATTCTTGTATCTTCCTTTTGTACTTATAGATATTAATCGTCATACAAAATTTCAAGTTGCTACAATAACAGGAACCCTGAAATCTACCTCTTACAAAAATCTTTACCTTGCAAAATTAGCCTAAGTCCACAGTCAGTGGACCGTGACATATGGATCTTCCTGACCTGATTGTTGTATATTCCTGTTGTACTCATAGATGTTAATCCTCATAAAAAATTTGCTACAATTCAAGGAACCACAAAATCAACCTCTTACAAAAATCTTAACCTTAGTCTAACAGAGTCACTTACGTACGTATGGACAGACAGACATACGATATATTGTATGAACGTACGCACAACCTAAACACTATATGCCCCCTGCATCATACGATGAGGGGGCATAAAAAATAACCAGAGGACCATTGGTCCTGTAGCTCACCTGAGCACTGAGGTTATGCTGAAAAAACTTTTGCCACAGCAACAAAACAACATGCACAACAGCAATGAAACACCCATTTATGTAGTGGATAATATCACAAACATTTATGCAAAAGAGATTCAGCTTTATCCCCTTTATGGCTTCTGAGAAGTTTTTTTGGCAAAAAAAAACAAGAGGGCCTGAATTGCTCACATGAACAATTGGCAACGTGGCTTTTACTTACCATGTCTGAAATTGTCAAAATATGAGTTTTGGGTCAAAAGTCAAAGAATGACCATGACCACTTGTACTCATAAATCTTCATGTACTCATTAAGACAACCATATATACCATTTTTAGGCCAAAATCTTCAAAACTTTCCAAGAAATCTTATGTTCTAGCATTTTCCCATATTTGACCATGCCGCAAAAAAGGTCAAGGTAAACCCAAGGGCACCATTTGAACAGTCTTGGTGGTACTCTAGTACTCCATGCTATTTACCAAGTTTCAAGCCCATAGGTGTATTGGTTCTGGAGTGAGTGAGTGAACTCGGGTTTAACGTCCCACCAACAACGAGGTCATATGGAGACGGGACCTCGGTTTAAAGTCTCATCCGAAAGACCGGAGAAGCGGGGGATCGAACTTGCGACCCCTGGATTGGTAGTCTGGAGTGTTATCCACTACGCTACAGCCGCTCCTGGTTCTGGAGAAGAAAAATATTAAAGATTTATACCATAAGTAGTAATGGCGGCCAAGTTGGTCATGTGACCTGGACCGTTTGAACAAATTTTCATTCAATCAACCCCTGGAGGCTCTATATGAAATGTGTTCACAATTGGCCCTTTGGCTTTTGAGAAAATGGTTGAAAATGTCAAAATATGAGCAATCTGGATCAAAAGTAAAAAAATGACCTTGACCTCTTGTACTCATAATTCTTCATGAACTCATTAAGACAACTGTATCTACCAATTTTTCTAGGCCAAAATCTTCAAAACTTTCCATGAAATCTTATGTTCTACCATTTTCCCATATTTGACCTTGCTGTAAAAGGTCAAGGTCCACACAAGGTCATAATTTGAACAATCTTGATAGTACTCAAGTACCCAATGCTACATACAAAGTCTCAAGGCCATCAGTCAATTGGTTCTGGAGAAGAAGATTTTTAAAGGTATTGACCATATATGGGTGTGGCGGCCATGTTGGTCATGTGTCTAGGACTGTATGAACAAATTTTCATTCCCTCAACCCCTCAAGGCTCTATAAAAAAAATTTGGTTTCAATTCGCCCAGTGGCTTTAGAGCAGATTGTTAGAACTTGTCAAAATATGAGAGTTCAGGGTCAAAGGTCAAAGAATGACCTTGACCTCTTGTACTCACAAATCTTCATGTACTCATTAAGATAACTGTATATACCAATTTTTAGGCCAAAATCTTCAAAACCTACAATGAAATCTCATGTTCTAGCATTTTCCGATATTTGACCTTGCCGTAAAAAAGGTCAAGGTCAATCCAGGTCATAATTTGAACAATCTTGATAGTACTTAAGTACCCAATGCTACATACCGAGTTTCAAGGCGATCGGTCTACTGGTTCTGGAGAAGAAGATTTTTAAAGGTTTTTACCATATATGGGCATGGCGGCCATGTTAGTCATGTGACTTGGACCGTATGAACAAATTTTCATTCCCTCAACCCCTAAGGGCTCTATATAAACATTTGGTTTCAATTGGCCCAGTGGCTTTTGAGAAGATTGTTAGAACTTGTCAAAATATGAAAGTTCAGGGTCAAAGGTCAAACTAGAAAATGTGTTTATGAAACTCTATGCCCCCAACCATATGCTTGTCTCTAGAGAAGGTTCATCCAATAATGCTTGTACCTTTGTACCATAGGCTCAAAATGCACTAAGTCGAAAAAGGGGCTTAACTCAGTCAAAAATTTACGAATTGTTTTCGAAAGTTAATCAGGTCATCTACACCTTGGGCAATATCAACCTGCAAAAATCATGATCCTAGCATCAGGGGTTCTCCAGATATTTTGTTCACAAGCTTCCATAGGCAAATAATGCACTAAGTTGAAAAAGGGGCATAACTCAATCCAAAATTTACAAATTATTTTCAAAAGTTAATCAGGTCATCTACACCACAGGCAGTATCTTCCTGCATAAAATCATGCTCCTAGCATCAGGTGTTCTTGAGATATTTTGTTCACAAGGTTCCATAGACTTACAATGCACTAAGTCGAAAAAGGGGCATAAGTCAATAAAAAATTCATGATTTTTTTCAAAAGTTAATCAAGTCATCTACACCACAGGCAGTATCTTCCTGCAAAAAATCATGCTCCTAACATCAGGGGTTCTTGAGATATTTTGTTCACAAGGTTCAATAGGCTTACAATGCACTAAGTCGAAAAAGGGGCATAACTTTGTCAAAAATTCACCAATTTGTTTCAAAAGTTAATCAGGTCATCTACACCTTGGGCATTCTCATCCTGCAAATCCTCATGATCCTAGCATCAGGGGTTCTTGAGATATTTTGTTCACAAGTTTCCACAGGCTAAGTCGAAAAAGGGGCATAACTCTGGAAATACATTGCCGGCGGAAAAATAAAAAAATAAGGGTCTGCTTATTTTCCATACTGATCATGTGTATAAAGTTTCAAGTTCCTAGCTCTTATTGTTCATGACTATATGTAAGGGTACCTTTGTACCATAGGCTTCAATGCACTAAGTCGAAAAAGGGGAATAACTTGATCAAAAATTCACGATTTTTTTTCAAAAGTTAATCAGGTCATCTACACCACAGGCAGTATCTTCCTGCAAAAAATCATGCTCCCACTTTCAGGGGTTCTTGAGATATTTTGTTCACAAGGTTCCATAGGCTTACAATGCACTAAGTCGAAAAAGGGGCATAACTCGGTCAAAAATTCACTAATTTGTTTCAAAAGTTAATCAGGTCATCTACACCTTGAACATTCTCATCTTGCAAAGCCTCATGATCCTAGCATCAGGGGTTCTTGAGATATTTTGTTCACAAGGTTCCACAGGCTAAGTCGAAAAAGGGGCATAACTCTGGAAATACATTGCCAGCGGAAAAATAAAAAAATACGGGTCTGCTTATTTTCCATACTGATCATGTGTATAAAGTTTCAAGTTCCTAGCTCTTATTGTTCTTGACTATATGTAAGGGTACCTTTGTACCATAGGCTTCAATGCACTAAGTCGAAAAAGGGGAATAACTCAATCCAAAATTTACAAATTTTTTTCAAAAGTTAATCAGGTCATCTACACCACAGGCATTATCTTCCTGCAAAAAATCATGCTCCTAGCTTCAGGGGTTCTTGAGATATTTTGTTCACAAGGTTCCATAGGCTTACAATGCACTAAGTCGAAAAAGGGGCATAACTCAGTCAAAAATTCACGAATTTGTTTCAAAAGTTAATCAGGTCATCTACACCTTGGGCATTCTCATCTTGCAAAGCCTCATGATCCTAGCATCAGGGGTTCTTGAGATATTTTGTTCACAAGGTTCCACAGGCTATGTCGAAAAAGGGGCATAACTCTGGAAATACATTGCCGGCGGAAAAATAAAAAAATACGGGTCTGCTTATTTTCCATACTGATCATGTGTATAAAGTTTCAAGTTCCTAGCTCTTATTGTTCTTGACTATATGTAAGGGTACCTTTGTACCATAGGCCTCAATGCACTAAGTCGAAAAAGGGGAATAACTCGATCAAAAATTCACGATTTTTTTTCAAAAGTTAATCAGGTCATCTACACCACAGGCAGTATCTTCCTGCAAAAAATCATGCTCCTATCTTCAGGGGTTCTTGAGATATTTTGTTCACAAGGTTCCATAGGCTTACAATGCACTAAGTCGAAAAAGGGGCATGACTCGGTCAAAAATTCACTAATTTGTTTCAAAAGTTAATCAGGTCATCTACACCTTGGGCATTCTCATCCTGCAAAACCTCATGATCCTAGCATCAGGGGTTCTTGAGATATTTTGTTCACAAGGTTCCACAGGCTATGTCGAAAAAGGGGCATAACTCTTGAAATATGTGACCCGCGGAAAAAAGAAAAAACACGTGTTCGCGTATTTTTCATACTGATCATGTGTATAAAGTTTCAAGCTCCTAGCTCTTACGGTTCTTGATTTAGAGGACAGATGGACAGGCCCAAACCAATATGCCCCCACAATTTCTCCGAAATTGGGGGCATAAAAATGACCTTGACCTCTTGTCCTCATAAATCTTCATGTACTCATTTAGATGACTGTAAATACCAAAGTTTAGCCCAAAATCTTCAACAGTTTCGAAGATATCTTATGTTGTAGCATTTTGCCATATAAAAGCATAAGGAAGCAAATTTGACCTTATTGTAAAAAAGGTTGAGGTCAAGCCAAGGTCATAATTTGAACAATCTTGGTAGTACTCGCGTACCCGGTGCTACATACCAAGTTTCAATGCCATCGGCCTATTGGTTCTGGAGAAGATTTTTTTAAAGTTTTTACCATATATGGGCATGGCGGCCATGTTGGTCATGTGACCTGGACCGTTTGAAAAACTTTTCTTTCCTAAGGTCCCAGGAGGCTCTATATGAAATTTGGTTACAATCGGCCCAGCGGTTTCAGAGTAGAAGTCGTTTGAAATTGTGGACGGACGGACGCCGGAGCCTTACCATCCTATAAGCTCCCCCTGGCTCAGGTGAGCTAAAAAAAAAATCGAAAAATTTGGTCTTTCGGTTGCTAAGGCAACCAACCAAAATCAGGAATTTGGGCAAAATTCATATGGCTGGTAGAGGACTACTCCAGGAACATTTCTGTGAAGCTTATGTCAAAATATCTGCAGTATCAGAGAAATAAATGCCAAATTTCCACTTTCCCCATCATAAGGCTATGGAAAATTTAAGTTTCCATAGCAGTGAATTAACATGGGTAACGATAATATAAAACATAATTTATGTACAGGCTAATGTCATTAATATGTATGCAAAGTATCAGCTTCATCCCTATTATGGCTTCTGAGGAGAAGATTTGTGAATATATTTTCAAAGATTTACCCTTTATTTTGCCATGGCAACCAATCAAATTCAGCGATTTGGACAAAATTGATATAAATCATAAAGGACGACTCAAGAAACATTTCTATAGAAACAAATTCTAAATAACTGCAGTGAGACAGCAAAAACTGCCAATTTCCACTTTTCTCATTATAAGTCAATGGAAACTATAAGTTGCCATAGCAACCAGAGTTCTTATGGGATTGGAAGAAAAAACATAATTTATGTAGAGGCTAATGTCATTAACATATATGCAAAGTATCAGCTCCATCCCTCTTATGGCTTCTGAGAAGAAGATTTTTTAAATATTTTTTTGAAAATTGACCCTTTATTTTGCCATGGCAACCAATCCGATTCAGCAATTTGAACAAAATTCATATGAATCCTAGAGGACTACTGAAGAAACATTTCTGTAGAAACTAGAAATGTGTCCATACAACACGGATGCCCCCGCCTAGTGCCCTAAGTAAGATGGCGCCATGTTTAAGGTACTGGAACTTGTAGCATAACTAAGTTCACAAAGGCAGACTTCTAAGGTAAATGTTTTATTGTTATCCTTGGGCAGATGTATTGTGCTTCTTGGATCAAGAGAAGTGTGTGTGGGGGGGGGGGGGGGGGGGGGGGGAGCTTGGAGGGTGTGTGTGTCATGACTGTGATATGTGATAACATTCTGTATCTTATCACAGAAATGGATGCCATGCAACTTTCCAAAAGAAATAGCCCGGAAACAAGTAACTTTACAAAAACTAACAAACGCAAACCATTATTGTATGAAATGAAGTCAAAAAAGGGCCATAACTCCCACAATAATCGACGGATTTTACCAAACATCGAGCTTGACCTGTATTTTATGATTATATACCTGTGTATAAAATATGAATTCAATATATCAATGCTTTCAAAAGATAATGAACGGAAACCATTTCTTCATACAAAATGAAGTCGAAAAAGGGCCAGAACTCCCACAATAATCGACAGATTTTGCCCAACATCGAACTTGACCTGTATTTTATGATTATATACCTGTGTATAAAATATGAATTCAATACACCAATGCTTTCAAAAGATATCGAACAAAAACCATTTTTTCATACAAAATAAAGTAATAGAAGGGCCATAACTCCCACAATAATCAACAGATTTCGCCCAACATCAAACTTGACCTGTATTTTATGATTATATACCTGTGTATAAAATATGAATTCAATATACCAATGCTTTCAAAAGATAATGAACGGAAACCATTTCTTCATACAAACTGAAGTCGAAAAAGGGCCATAACTCCCACAATAATCGACGGATTTTGCCCAACATCGAACTTGACCTGTATTTTATGATTATATACCTGTGTATAAAATATGAATTCAATACACCAATGCTTTCAAAAGATATCGAACGAAAACCATTTTTTCATACAAAATAAAGTCGAAAAAGGGCCATAACTCCCACAATAATCGACAGATTTCGCCCAACATCGAACTTGACCTGTATTTTATGATTATATACCTGTGTATAAAATATGACCATTTCAAAAGATATGAATTCAATATACCAATGCTTTCAAAAGATAATGAACGGAAACCATTTTTTCATACAAAAAAAAGTCGAAAAAGGGCCATAACTCCCTCAATAATCAACGCATTTTACCTAACATCGAACTTGACTTGTATTTTATAATTATATAGCTGTGTATGAAATATGAATTCAATACACCAATGCTTTCAAAAGATATTGAACGGAAACCATTTCATCCGGGACATATGTAAGTAAGAATGTACGCTACGCTACGTACGGACAGCGGTGATACTATATGCTCCCCCCCCCCCCCCCATTTTTAATGGCAGAGGGGCACAAAAAATTCCAAATAACTGTAGTGAGGCAGCAAAAATTGCCCCCCCCCCCACCCCATTTTTTATGGCAGGGGGGCACAAAAAATTCTAAATAACTGTAGTGAGGCAGCAAAAATTGCCAATTTTCACTTTTCCCATTATAAGTTAATGGAAACTATAACTATAAGTAACTATAAGTTCATTCCCCCCATCTATAGATGCTAAAATGTGAAATATGGAAAGAATCTGCCTCATGGCTTCAGAGGAGAAGTCGTTTGAAAATGTTGATGACGTTCGACGGATGCCTGCCTATACTATACGCTCAGGTGAGCTAAAAAGAAGAAAGAGCCTTCACAAAGCACCAGGATAAAATGCAGAGATTCCGGTAAGGGCAGAGTTTGAGGATAGTTATGAGATGATTTCATTTCTGTCTCACCTGAAAATAATATTGTGAC
Organism: Ctena decussata; assembly: GCA_963989385.1. Lineage (NCBI taxonomy): Eukaryota > Metazoa > Mollusca > Bivalvia > Lucinida > Lucinidae > Ctena > Ctena decussata. The sequence goes on along the minus strand of OZ022498.1, from coordinate 82,056,875 downwards.
CCTTCATTAGAATCATCTTGACCCAAAAACTTGTGGCCCCTCAATAGTACTGCCTTGATGAACTTATTTTAATGTGGGATCACTATATATGAGCCACGACACGAAAAAACCAACAAAGTGGTTGTGCGCCAAGCGTAGACTCAGATCAGCCTGGGCATTTACCCAGTCTGATCAGACACGTCGCTAAGCGCTTAAAGGGTAGCTAAGGATCTATGCTATCTCCATGCGGACAGTGAAGACTCTGATCAGACTGGGCGGATGCCCAGGCTAATCTGAGTCTGCGCTGGGGGCACAAACACTTTGTTGGTTTTCTCGTGTCGTGGCTCAAATACAAACTACAAAAAAAGAGAAATATCCCAAAATTATTCTCAAAACCCCAATCATTCTAGAACACTGCAAAATGTCAAATCAAAGTTATCTTTTCCTTTTCTTTTGCAATTTCTGAACATCTCCATTCTTTAACATTGTCCGCCATTTATCCTTGAGCTGAACACTTGACCTTGAGGTACCCAGATGGTCTCTGATCTCTGCCCATTTCCCAACACCAAATACTTTGACGGCATCATAGAAGTCTTCCATTTCTTCCTGTGACCAAACCCTTTTTTTGTATTTTGGTATGCTAGTTGTACCTGCAGAAGAAGTTTATTTATCATATGACGTCCCAGCTGTGGGTGTAATAAAACCATGCATTAAAAACGATAATCAACTAGTGGATTATTGATGCAAACTAGATGTTTGTTTGTGAAACAACAAGGGCTTTGCAAGCTGCGCATAATACGCCCGTTTTAATGTCATAAAGGAATTATAGAATGAACAAGATTGTTTACAAAAGGACAGACAGGCAGACAAACAGGGGAAACCACACTTTAATTAATGACAGCAACATTATTTAAATATTTAACACATCAAATACTATTACTATACCAAAAAATCAGCTTCCAAGGTGAAGAGGCTCCTAAGTTGAAAAATGCCAGTCAAACATGGGAGATAATTCATATACTAAATATACTAGATATACCATTCTTCGTTCTAATACATTCCCTTGACAATATACACATCTTGATAAAGTTGTGTTAAAATATTCTAAACGGTTAAGGAGTTACAGAGTAAACAGGAAATTTATGCATGGGCAGATAATCCAGTAAGCAAGCCAGAGTCATGGTTCTTCCTCAGGATTCATTGCCCCATTATTACACACATTCCTACAAAGTTTCATTCTAATATTTCAAAGGCTTAAGGAGATATGGAGTGAATGGAAATGCCTAAAAATAATGATCAAAGGGAGGTTACTCCAAAATTAAGAAAGGGGGAGCAACCATTCTTATATGTGACACATCATCTTGTGATCATACACATTGCTATAAAGTTTCATCATGATATTCCAAACAGCTACTGAGTTAATGTATGCACAACATAAGTATACACAAAAATAGCCGAAAAGAACTAATAAAAGGGCTGTAACTCAGTAACGAAGAAAGGGAGAGCAACCACTGTTGTACGCGACACATCGTTGGGACTTCATACACATTTCTATGAAGTTTTATGAAGATATCCCAAACAGTTATCTAGTTATGGCGCGCACAAGACCTGCAGGAAAAAAAACAATCAAAGGGGCATAACTTGGAAACCAAGGAAGGGGGAGCAACCATTCTTGTATGCGATACATTCCCCCTACCTACTACATATGCCTACAAAATTTCATGAAGATATCCCAAATGGTTACTGAGTTATGGCGCACACAAGAATGTTTATGAACGGAGGAAAGGGAGTTAACTTCAAAATTAAGACAGGGGGAGCAACCATTCTTATATGCGACACATCATCTTGTGATCATGCACATTGCTATAAAGTTTCATCATGATATTCCAAACAGTTACTGAGTTAATGTATGCACAACGTAAGTATACACAGGACTAATAAAAGGGATGTAACTCAGAAACGAACAAGGGCTTTGCAAGCGGCGCATAATACCCCCGTTTAAATGTCATAAAGCAGTAACAGAATGAACAAGATTGCTTACAAAAGGATAGACAGGCAGACAAACAGGGGCAACCACTCTATAATTAATGACTGCAACATTATCTAAATATTTAACACATCATACCAAAAATCAGCTGCCAAGGTAAGTTGCTTTGCCCAAGTGCAATAAGGGAGATAACCTAAATATACTAGATGTACCTTTTTTGGTTCTACTATTTTCCCTTGAAATGATTTTTTTATAATATACATACCATTTATTTCGCATGGTTATGGAGTTAGAGTAAACAGGAAATTTATGCAAGGGCAGATAATTCAGTAAGTAAGCCAGAGTTGTGGTTCTTGTTCAGGATACATTGCCCCATTATTATACACATTCCTACAAAGCTTCATTCTAATATTTCAAAAGATTCAGGAGATATGGAGTGAATGAGAAACACCTGAAAATACCAATCAAATGGAGGTTACTCCAAAATTAAGAAAGAGGAAGCAACCATTCTTATATATGACACATTGTCTTGTGATCATGCACATTGCTATATAGTATCATCATGATATTCAAAACGGTTACCAAGTTATGGCATGCACAACATAAGTATACACAAAAATAGGCTAAAAGTACTAATGAAGTGGACGTAACTCTAAAACGAAGAAAGGGAGAGCAGCCATTGTTGTACACGACACATCGTTAGGACTTCATACATATTGATATGAAGTTTTATAAAGATATCCCATACGGTTATCTAGTTATGGCGCGCACAAGACTTGCAGGGAAAAAACTGGTCAAAGGAGCATAACTTCGAAACTAAGAAAGGGGGAGCAACCATTCTTGTACGCGACACGTTCCCCCAACCTAATACATATGCCTATAAAATTTCATGAAGATATCCCTAATGGTTACTGAGTTATGGCACGCACAAGAATGTTTACGGACGGACGGACGGACAGCGCCACGACATAATACGTCCGTTTTTTCAAATCGGGCGTATAAAAAAGGGAGAGCAACCATTGTTGTACGCAACACATCGTTGGGACTTCATATACATAGCTATAAAGTTTCATGAAGATATCCCAAACTGTTACCTAGTTCTGGCGCGCACAAGACCTGTAGGGTAAAAAACAATCAAAGGGGCATAACTTTGTAACCAAGGAAGGGGGAGCAACCATTCTTGTACGGGACACGTTCCCCCTACCCAATACATATGCCTACAAAATTTCATGAAGATATCCCAAACGGTTACTGAGTTATGGCGCGTACAAGAATGTTTACGGACGGACGGACAGACAGACGGACGGACAGCGCCATGACATAACTAGAATTGTTTTTCTACAAAAAACAGATGTCTCCCCCCTTTCTGATGTCAAAAGGATCAGTCATTAAATATAATTTCAAACGGAAACTTTAAATACAATTTCTAATGCAAATACTGGTCATTTTTCATGCAAACAATGAGCTCGTATCCAGTAAAGATATTTTGTGATAGACTAATAGACAGACGCCAAGGGAAAAACAATATGTTTCCTTACCCTGAAGCAGGGATTCATAATAAGTAAAAAGTATAAATGCAAGAGTTATAGTTGTTATGCTCTGCATGTCATGTAATGTTGACTGATATTCATATTTAGTTTTTGTCAAAAAATATAAATGCAAGAGTTACAGTGCTCTGCACGTCGTCTGTTTATATGTTGACTGATATTTGTATGAAGTTTCATGAATATAGCTTAAACGGTTTTCAAGTTATAGAGCTTAGATGATTGATACACGATTTTGTGAATGACAAAGTTCCAAGGGAAATAACTCAAATAGTATAAATGCTGTGCTCTGCAGGTTGTCTAGTGTTGACTGACATTTGTATGAAGTTTCGTGAATATAGCTTGTACGGTTTTCAAGTAATAAAGCGATTGAGACACGATTTTGTGACTGACAAAGGTCCAAGGGAAATAACTCAAGAAGTATAAATGCAAGAGTTATGGTTCTTGCACTATGCAGTTCTTCTAATGTTGATTGATATTTGTATGAAGTTTCGTGAATATAGCTTGAATGGTTTTCAAGTTATAGAGCAGACATGACTGAGACACAATTTTGTGACTGACAAAGTTCTAAGGGAAATAACTCAAATAGTATAAATGCTTAAGTTATGGTTCTTGCATTCTGCACGTCGTCTGATGTTGATTGATATTTGTATGTACTTTCATGAATATAGCTTGAATGGTTTTAAAGTTATAGACGGACTCGACTGAGACACAATTTTGTGATGGACAAAGTTCCAAGGGAGTAACTCAAAAAGGATAAACGCCAGAGTGCATTCTGCACGTCGTCTGATGTTGATTGATATTTGTATGAACTTTCATGAATATAGCTTGAATGGTTTTAAAGTTATAGACGGACTCGACTGAGACACAATTTTGTGATGGACAAGGTTCCAAGGGAAATAACTCAAAAAGTATAAATGCCAGAGTTACCATTTGTGCACTCTGCACATCGCCTCATGTTGATTGATATTTGTATGAAGTTTCGTGAATAACGCTTGAGCAGTTTTCAAGTTATAGAGCGGACACAATTGAAACACAATTTTGTGATGGACTAAGTTCCAAGGGAAATAACTCAAAAAGTATAAATGCCAGAGTTACCATTCTTGCACTCTGCACGTCGTCTCATGTTGATTGATATTTATATGAATTTTCGCGAATATAGCTTGAGCGGTTTTCAAGTTATAGAACGGACACGATTTTGTGATGGACTAAGTTCCAAGGGAAATAACTCAAAAAGTATAAATGCCAGAGTTACCATTCTTGCACTCTGCACGTCGTCTCATGTTGATTGATATTTATATGAAGTTTCGCGAATATAGCTTGCGCGGTTTTCAAGTTATAGAACAGACACGATTTGTGACAGACGGACGGACGGACTGACGCCCGGGGAAAAACAATATGTCTCCCGACCCTTAAGGGGGGAGAATAATACGTCCGTTTTTTCAAAACGGGCGTATAAAAACAGATGTCTCCCCCCGTCCACACCCTCCCCGTCCCTCACCAGGAATGTAGATGGAGTTATGGGTATTATTCTCTGAACATCAACTAACCATGCGCTTATAGTTGTACCAACTTTCGTGGTTTTAATGTTATAGAGGGTACAAGATCTCCATGCTGAAAAGTTACAAGGGTGGATACAGTCGCCAACTTAAGAATAAAAGGAGCATGATTCTGTGAAAATGTAGGTGGATGTAGGGTTTTTTTCTCTGCAAATCTTTTGATGATGGTTTATATTTGAATCAATTTTTGTAAAAATATCTTCAACGGTTTTAAAGTTACAGAGGGAACACCATTTCTATATTGAATAAAAGCATCATAAACGACTGCGTAATACCCCGCCACTGCAAACCTTTCATAGCCTTTTTTTTCATGATTTCATACTTGTATATAGCTCCAGGACTGGGGCAGATAACTAACCTCCTTCTGATAAAATTTTTACCATCACTATAAGCTATTACTGCTTTGATCATTTTTTACATGTTTCATAAAAATTGCTTTCAGTTCTGATTTTATGATTTTATACATGTATATATGCCCGTGGCAGGGGCAGATAACCCTAATGGACTAAATTCTGGTTGTAAAATAAAACTAATGTTACTTATATCATTTCTGTGAAATTTCATAAAGATATACCAAACATCTGATTTTATATGGATTTTTTCATGATTTTATACATGTATATAGCCCTGTGCCAGGGGCAGATAACCCCTAGGGACAAATTTCTGATCATGAAAGAAAGCTCATATTGCTTCAAGAAGCTGTAGCAAGTTTCAGGAAAATCACTTTAAACCCTGATATTATAATTTTATACAGGTATATAGCCAGGGGGCAGGGGCAGATAACCCCTGGGGACAAAATTTTGATCATGACAGAAAGCTTATATTGCTTCGAGAAGCTGTAGCAAGTTTCAGGAAAATCACTTTAAACCCTGATTTTATACAGGATTTTTCATGATTTTATAAATGTATATAGCCCCGGGGCAGAGCCAGATAACCCTGGTGGAAATTTCATTTTGATATTTCGAAGTGTAAAGGAATAACAGGCCAAAAACCACTTTTGCGACACTGACAAGGGCAATAACTCTGTCACAAGACATCGAAATTTGCCCATTAACAATCCCAACTGAGATATTCCCAAGACCAATTCATATGCCAAGTTTGAAGAAAATCCGTTGATAAATACTCAAGTTATCGAATGGAAACGAAGTGCTCACAGACGGACGGACAAACAGATGTTCGTACGACAGATGGACAGACACAATGACAGCCAGCGGGAAAACACAATACCACGCCACTAACGTGTGGCGGGGTATAAAAATTACAAAGGGGCATAATTTCATTAAAAATGTGGGCAGAGCTACCAATCTTGTTTTTTGATGATGCTTTATAATTGTACAAAATTTCATGATAGTATCTTTAATTAAAGCAAAATGTACTATTTTCAATGTTCAAAAGGGGTAACTCCAAAAAATCCAGAATAACTGTCTTGTTAAGTTTCCTTCACGTCTGTGTAAAGTTTCATGAAAATATCTCTAAAGGTTTTTAAGATACAGAGCATATGGATCTTGTTCTCTGCACATCGTCTGATGATGCTTTATATTCGTATAAAGTTTGATGAAAATATCTTTTAGTGTTGTTCGATTATGGGATTTTCATAATCGATCATCGAAAATAATCGGACAGGTCCTTTCGATCAATCATCGATTATAATCGAAATTGGGAAGCTGTCAGTGCTTTACAAGATTCTGGTTTTGATACCATAGATATTTATAATGCAAAATCTGATATACTTTAAAAATAAATTTAACAATAATAAAATGTAAAATTTAAAACAATTAATTCAAAAATTCATTGACTTGATGAACTACTAGTGTCGGTCACAGCTATTCCTTCAATCTACATGTGTACCCAGTCAGCCTGAACATATGTACAATCTGATCAGACTCTTCAGTGTGCAGTCCGTGTATAGCTGAGGACTAATAGCTGCTGCACGGTCTGATATATCGTTTTAATGCTTCCACACTTTACATATTCTTGACGAATATTTTGTTTTACATTCGATTTGTCCTAGATTCTAACTGCTGTTCATTTTAATTAACAAATTATGATTTTTGAAACGCAAAGCTGAACTCTTTACTGCCAAGTCGCTGCGGCGGTCAGAGAGAAATTGGTCAACTCATTCTAAAAAGATCAAAGTGACACCAACGCTTTTCGTCTTCTAATTTTGCCAAACGAAATTACCGTAATGATCATTAAAGTAGGACAGAAGTGCCACTGTGTTGTTTTATTGTTTAACTTCCATGGTAAACAGCTATGGTCATGTCGGTATGGTCCGTTAACCTAGCTACTGTGAGTTACTGAGATTCTAATGTGCAATATAAATTAATTCGAGTTGGAAAAATTATGAGAACTAAAACTAACTAGAAATGTTTTTCAGAGAAAAACTGAAGTCCCCCCACCAGCCCATTTTCCGTCCCCTATAATGAAGTCTTCCTGTGACCTTGAAAATGAGGTCAAGGTCACCAGAATCTGATCAGCTCTTAAGCTAGTCCCAGTGATGTATTCATGAAAGTTTGGTGAAATTCCATCTATTGGTTCATGAAGTATTATGGGTACAAGAAATTGCCATCTAACTCCTCCAATGACCTTGAAAATGAGGTCAAGGTTGCCAAAATCTAAATAAGCTCTTAAGCTAGTCCAAGTGATGTAACCAAGCAAGTTTGGTGAAATTCCATCCATTGGCTCATGAGATATTGTGGTAATAGGAAATTGTCATCTCAGTCCTCCAGTGACCTTGAAAATGAGGTCAAGGTCATCAAAATTTAATTAGCTCTTAAGCTAGTCCCATAATGTATCCATGCAAGTTTGGTGAAATTCCATCCATTGGCTCATGAGATATTGTGGTAATAGGAAATAGTCATCTCAGTCCTCCAGTGACCTTGAAAATGAGGTCAAGGTCATCAAAATCTAATCAGCTTTTAAACATGTCCCAATGATGTATCCATGCAAGTTTGGTGAAATTCCATCCATTGGTTCAGAAGATATAGTGGGTACAAGAAATTGTCATCTAAGTGCTTCAGTGACCTTGAAAATGAGGTGAAGGTCATCAAAATCTAATTAGCTCTTAAACTTGCCCCAATGATGTATCCTTGCAAGTTTGATGAAATTCTATCCATTGGTTCAGGAGATATAGTGGGTACAAGAAATTCTCATCTAAGTCCTCCAGTGACCTTGAAAATAAGGTCAAGGTCACTAAAATCTAATGAGCTCTTAAACTTGTTCCCATAATGTATCCATGCAAGTTTGGTGAAATTCCATCCACTGGTTTAGGAGATAACATGGGTACATGAAATTGTCATCTAACTCCTCCAGTGACCTTGAAAATGAGGTCAAGGTCACCAAAATCTAATCAGCTCTTAAACTTGCCCCTATGACATATCCATGAAAGTTTGGTGAAATTCCATCCATTGAGGTCAAGGTCTCCAAAATCTAATCAGCTCTTAAACTTGTCCCTATGACATATCCAAGAAAGTTTGGTGAAATTCCATCCATTGGTTCAAGAGATATCACGCACGCAAAGTGGGTACATGAAATTGTCATCTAAGTCTTCCAGTGACCTTGAAAATGAGGTCAAGGTCACCAAAATCTAAACAGCTCTTAAACTTGTCCCAATGATGTATCCATGCAAGTTTGGTGAAATTCCATCCATTGGTTCAAGAGATATCGCGCAAGCAAGAAACTGTGACGCCCGGGAACCGCACTGAAAACAATATGTCCCCCCTCACCTTTGGTGGGGGGACATAATTCCCTTTCAGTAATAATGGATTGATAAATAATATTAGATACGTGTAACAGCTGCACTTCAGTTTGGCGTCCTCATTTTTTTGCAAGCGCAATTATTATTACAGTCAGACAGGGGTGATCCAATTTTAACCATCAGAAGCAGCCGCCCAGATTAAACAATAAAATAAAATTGTTAATATCATGTATACTTACACGGTAGCTTAAATTTTCACCCGGCGATGTCATTCCTAAATGAGGGCGGAGCTTAGGCAATCATTGTGGTATAACGCTTCCGACTGGACAATAGGCGGAGCTGAATACGTAAAGGTTTTCACTGACAAATGTCAGTCAACCGGTTTATCACAAAGCCCATTGGACGCGTGTCAAAGGTAAAACCGATCAAGTGTTTATTGAGGCACGATATGTCGGAACACCTGACTTAAATTTTTTACGTGCTGGAAATAGGCTGGTTTTATGATAGATTTGGACGTCTGGGATTTCGATTTCGGCCGTACAAAGGAAATTTTAGTAAAAGTCTGTGGTACGTCTTTGAAGTTCAATTTGGACTTACGAAGGCAATTTTAGGATGTAATTTACGCAGTATGTCCACTTAACGGAAGCCCTGCAATAAACGGGAACATCCGGACAATTGAATGACAATCGATTTATGAACTGCAAAATTGATAGTCGCTGACCCAGAAAGCTACCGACCAACTTTCGATTCTACTCGATCATCAAAGAACACTAATATCTTCTACAGTTTTAAAGTTATAGAACAAACATGATTTCCATACTAAAATTTACAAAGGGGCATAATTTCATAAAAAGTGTAGATGGAGTTACAGTTTTAGTTCACTGCACATCGTCTGATGTTTTATATTTGTACCAAGTTTCACGAAAATAACATAGTTTCAGAGTTATGGAGCAAACAAGATTTCCATACTAAAATTTTCAAAGGGACGTAATTCTATAGAAAATGTAAGCAGAATCTCGGTTCCTTCTCTCTGCCCATCAAGTCATGATACTTTATATGTGTATAGTCCGTTTGTTCCCAAGTGCAAACGGGGTTTTGCTTATTTTCTCGGAAACGATAACCCATCAAATGTTCTAATGTCCTAATGATTCCTATAACTATACCTAACAGAATAAGGAAAGTCCAAATTTTTGGATGCTTTTGTAAAATATTTTCCATTGGCAGTAATGCAAAAACTGAGCAGTTTCACTAAAGGGCGTCGTATGCTTGTTAGAACAGTCAAAATATTGTTGATAGGCAATAGCATAATCTCGTTGTTTACTACAGGTGTGGGCGTATATGAATGAAATAGTAAAATGTATTCACGCGTCCGCACGCGTAACGCATGGTATCACTAGTCAGGTGATACTATGTTGTAAATAAACATTGAACTATTATATTACTTTGCGAGTAAATATTGTATGTTTTAAAATTTGATAATATATGGGTGAAACAAAAAGTAGAACAAAATGGATTCAGAATAAAATTTCAATTAATTATGCAAATTTTGTTCTAGGGATAGCATACATTGGTCACATGCTCTAACAACGTAAAACTAAACAGGAATTCCAACAGCCAACTTTTACTCCCTTGTAATTAAGAGGTGAAAATGACATATTTTAGGTCCTGTTTTTGTATAGAAACTTTTTTATGCAAAACCTCACATATCTGTAAAATTATGATTTTGTTATGTATAGGATGAAAATTAAGAATAAGCAATTCGAAAATCTTCTACTTCTCACCAATTTTGAGGAAATATTGGAGATGCCGTTTGCTTTGGGAGCAAACAGACTATACCAAGTTTTGCAAAAATATCTCATATAGTTTCAGAGTTATGGAGCGGACACAATTTCCATACTAAAATTTACAAAGGGGCATAATTCTGTAAAAAATGTAGGTGGAGTTACCGTTCTTGTTCTATGCAAATCCTCTGATGATGCTCTATATTTGTTCTAAGTTTCATGAAAATATCTCATATAGTTTTAGAGTTATGGAGCGGGCACAATTTCCATACCAAAATTTACAAAGGGGCATAATTCCATAAAAAATATAGGCAGAGTTATGGGTCTTGTTCTCTACATGTCGTCTGATGATGCTTTATATTTGTACCAAGTTTCGTGAAATTATCTCAATCGGTTACAGAGTAATTGAGCGGACACGACTTCCATACTAAAATTTTCAAAGTGGCATTATTCCCTCAAAAATGTAGGTGGAGTTACGGTTCTTGTTCTCTGCACATCCTCTGATAATGCTCTATATTTGTACTAAGTTTCATGAAAATATCTCATACAGATTTAGAGTTATGCAGCGGACATGATTTCCATACTAAAATTTTCAAAGGGGCATAATTCCGTAAAAAAAATGTAGGTGGAGTTATGGGTCTTGCTCTCTGCATGTCCTCTGATGATGCTTTATATTTGTACCAAGTTTCGTGAAATTATCTCAATCGGTTACAGAGTTATTGAGAGGACACGATTTGTGACAGATGGACAGACAGACAGACGACCAGGGCAAAAACAATATGTCTCCGATCCCTTCGGGGGGAGACATAATTATGTCATAACGTTATGCATTGAGGTCCATAAAAATGTCCCATTTTCCAATGGCGAAATTGTGATGTTTCCAGGGATCAAATTTAACTTTTTTGACTGCTTGCTTAAATTAGCAAGTGACATTATTTCTCACTTGCTAAACTTTTGGGTAAACTTGCTTTCTATTCAGTCACTCAGTACCAGTATGCCTTTGCGCCAAAAATATTTTGAGGCATTTTAACATTTATGCATGTCACGTATGTTTACATGAGATCAACATGTAAGCCTACGTGTCAGTCAAATACCTTTGCATATGACAACTTGCATTTAAAAAATTTAGAAATGGCAAGAAAAGTTGCCTGCTTATTGAACAAAACTATATATGAGCCGCCACACAACTAAACCAACAATGTGGCACGTGCACCCAGCGATGACTCAGATCAGCCTGGGCATCCGCCCAGTCCAATCAGACTCTTGGCTAAGCTCTTAAAGGGTAGCTAAGGATCTAAGCTACCTCCATGCGGACAGTGAAGACTATGATCAGACTTGGCGGATGCCCAGGCTGATGGGCACACAAACACTTTGTTGGTTTTCTCGTGTCGCCGCTCAATAAAGAAAATTTTAGAGATGTTTCCAGCTTTCTAAAAGAAATAGGAGTCAGCTGAGTAAATCAGAAAATAATTTTAAGAAAATTTTACAACATGCTAAAATTAGCAAGTGATGGAAATTTCAACTTGCTTTCTGAAGCATGGTACTGGCATTTAGCAAGTGCTAAATTTGATCCCTGGTTTCAGTGCAGAATTTGCTAATAAAATGCGATTTTAGAGTCATATGATAAACATGGTGGTGCACCCAAACACCTTAACAAATAAAAACAAGAGGACCAATGGTCCTGTAGCTCACCTGACACTTGGTCCTGATATATATTTTAATGTTTATGATGGGCTTGAGTGCCCAAAGCTACATACCAAGTTTCAAGGTCATACACCTTTTGGTTCTGGAGAAGAAGATTTTGAAGGGTTTTTACCATATACGGCATGGCGGCCATCTTGGTCAAGACCCTGAGAACAAACTTTTATTCCCTGATCACACTTAGACTCCATATGAAATTTCGCTTCAATTAGACCAGTGGTTTCAGAGGAGTAGATGTTTTGAAAATCTTGATGACGGACAGACCAACAAAATGACCTTGACCTTTCAGTGACATAATATCTTCATCTGGTCATTTAGTTGACCATATATACCATGTATTGTACCTAAGACTTAAATAGTTTCTGAGAAATCCACTGTATAAGCGTTTTCCCATATAAAAGCCTAACATACCAAAGTTGACCATGTCGTCAATTAATTCAAGGTCAACACATGGTCATCATTTGTATAAACTATGATAGGCCAGCATGCCCGATGCTACATACCAAGTTTCAAGGTCATAGGCATTTTGGTTCTAGAGAAGAAGATTTTTGAAGGGTTTTTACCATATATGGGCATGGTGGCCATCTTGGTCATGTGACCCAGACCCCGCGTATAAACTTTCGTTCCCCAATCCCACTGAGACTCCATATGAAATTTGGCTTCAATCAGCCCAGTGGTTTCAGAGGAGAAGATGTTTGAAAATCTTGACGATGGATGGTCCGACGGAATGACCTTGACCTTTAGTGACATAATATCTTCATCTGGTCATTTAGTCGACCATGTATACCATGTATTGTACCTAAGACTTAAATAGTTTCTGAGAAATCCACTGTTTAAGCGTTTTCCCATACAAAAGCCTAACGTACCAAAGTTGACCATCCCGTAAATTAGGTCAAGGTCAACGCAAGATCATGATTTGTATAAAATATGATGAGCCCGCATGCCCGATGCTACATACCAAGTTTCAAGGTCATAGGCCTTTTGGTTCTGGAGAAGAAGATTTTTGAAGGGTTTTTACCATATATGGGCGTGGCGGCCATCTTGGTCATGTGACCTGAATGAAATATATAAACTTTCGTTCCCACATCCCACTGAGACTCCATATGAAATTTGGCTTCAATCGGCCTTGTGGTTTCAGAGGAGAACATGTTTGAAAATCTTGACGACGGATGGTCCGACGGAATGACCTTGACCTTTAGTGACATAATATCTTCATCTGGTCATTTAGTCGACCATGTATACCAAGTATTGTACCTTAGACTTAAATAGTTTCTGAGAAATCCACTGTTTAAGCGTTTTCCAATATAAAAGCCTAACGTACCAAAGTTGACCATGCAGTAAATTAGGTCAAGGTCAAAGCAAGGTCATGATTTGTATAAACTTTGATAAGCCCGCATGCCCGATGCTACACACCAAGTTTCAAGGTCATAGGCCTTTTGGTTCTGGAGAAGAAGATTTTTGAAGAAGATTTTTGAAGGGTTTTTACCAAATATGGGCATGGCGGCCATCTTGGTCATGTGACCTGGACCAAATATATAAACTTTCAATCCCCCATCCCACTGAGACTCCATATGAAATTTGGCTTCAATCGGCCCAGTGGTTTCAGAGGAGAAGATGTTTGAAAATCTTGACGACGGATGGTCCGACGGAATGACCTTGACCTTTAGTGACATAATATCTTCATCTGGTCATTTAGTCAACCATGTATACCAAGTATTGTACCTTAGACTTAAATAGTTTCTGAGAAATCCACCGTTTAAGCGTTTTCCCATATAAAAGCCTAACGTACCAAAGTTGACCATGTCATAAATTAGGTCAAGGTCATCACAAGGTCACGATTTATATAAATTATGATGGGCCCGCATGCCCGATGCTACATACCAAGTTTCAAGGTCATAGGCCTTTTGGTTCTGGAGAAGAAGATTTTTGAAGGGTTTTTACCATATATGGGCGTGGCAGCCATCTTGGTCATGTGACCTGGATCAAATATATAAACTTTTGTTCCCCCATCCTGTTAAGGCTCCATATGAAATTTGGCTTCAATCCACCCAGTGGTTTCTGAGAAGAAGATGTTTAAAATTGTGGACGCCGACGCCGACGCCGACGACGGACGACGGACCAAGTCTATACTATAAGCTCACCACAGGTGAGCTAAAAAACTTTAGCAAACAAAAAATTCCCACTGACACTGGCCTGTGGAAAAAGAAAAATCTCTTACTTGTCCACGGACAAGTAAAAAGTCAAACTCCACTTGTCCGGCAAAAACTTGCTTGTTCAAAACCGCTAATATGATGTTTGCATTATTTCAAGGATTATTCAGTCATAAACATTATCCCATAATGATAATGACAAGTCCTAATGTTTGCATTATTTTAAAGGGCTACTGCACTGTTTCTTCACTATTTCCAGAAATATTTCCAATTAACAAATATTAATGAGAGAAACAGATTGCTGAAAACCCCATCGAAAAATTCCTACTCAAACTGTAATTATTGACAATTAAAGTTTATGCAAATTAGATTTTAAGCCCCGCCCACTTTTTCATTTCTGCAGCTTTACTTGCATCATGTGAATTTGATTCCAGTTATTATTACCATATTCTGATCCAAAATATTCAAACTTTTTTCATGAGATGATGTAAGTTGTCTCACTAAATTTATTTTAGGGGAAAAAAGTGTAAAAAAATGTTTTCAAAATATATATATTTTTTTTAAATTTAAATTATTTGAATGACTCATATGACGTCATAAGAGTCCTTGCATATTTTTCAGCTAATTAAAATTTAAACTGCTTATAACTTATAACCATTTGAAATTTTTCCTTGCAGTTTTCGACATTCTTTTAGACAAAACAATACCAGTTCTTTCCAGTGATTTCAATGCATGTTGAAAAACAGTACAGCAGCCCTTTAAGGATTTTTCAGTCATAAACATTTACCTCATTATTATTATGACAAATCTATCTCTCATTTTAGATAGCCTCAAAGCCTTAAACTTGAATACAGATATCTTTTCTATGCCAAATGTCAAAAAAAAATCAAACATCTTATTACTTAATTTACATAGGTAAGTGTACAAATTGGAATGGCAATCAGTGTGGACTCTGATCAGACTGCTCCTACAGGAGCAATCTGATCAGGGTCCACACTGTTTGCCTAAGTATTTGTCTAAAAAAAAATCTTGTTGTTTTAATTGAAAAGGAAACCATATACTTTTTTCATAGTTGTCCCAGGGCAAGTACAATGATTTTTTTTACTTGTCCTGAGTTAAATGGGACAAGTCGGGCATGGTATTTCCACAGCCCTGACTTACATATGCTAATATCATCATCCTCACTGACATCCGAGATATCTGAGGTTGAGCTGCCCTTCAAAGGCTCATGGCGGTCTTCTCTGTCAATATTTTTCCTGTATCTAGCTGGACTGGCTGTGAGTTTTGATGCTGGACTCTGGGAAGTTTTTGATGGCCCTGGTTCCTGCTGATCTGCATCTTCACGTTGGTTGAGCTTACGCTGTTTTGATGGCATCTTTTTAGTGCTTCCTGAAGGTGTTTGTGAGTCAGGTAACCTGCAGAAATGTACGTCACACATCAAACTATTAGACCCAACACTATTCATAGCAATGCAGTTCTAGATGAAACTACAATTGCTTCTGAGGAAAGCAAATGCCTCCCACCACACCTCCAACCAAGCACATTTCCCATAAAAGTCAGTTTTTTAATGATTTGCTACAAGCATTTCAACCGTAAAAATTAGGTCAAGGTTAGGAGAATGTAATTAAGACATTGGATGCCCCTGAATAAGTCCTGGTTATGCAAATGTAGAATGCAAAATATCCTTTCAAATTTCAGCAAAAAACATTATAACATTTTGCAAAAGGGAAGCATTATTTAGAACCTAAACTGTAGCAAAACAGCCACTGCCAAAATACCTCAAATAAGCAATATAAAGGTGTTGGTATACTTACAGAGGAAGCAACTTTACTATTTTGCCTCCTTTTCCAGTAGGGGTCAACTCTTAAAGGAAAGAATTTGCTCCTCTAGGAGCAAATTCTTTCCTTTAAGAGTAGACCCCATTTCAAAGAGTTACCTTATCCAAAGAAGCAAACATGAATTCAATAAATCATGCAAGTTAAAATTATTGTTGGAAAAGAAGCAGGGGTGTTTATAAGAATTAATATGGTAGTTGTATTAATTGCTAAAGGCGTTCAAAAACACAATACTCAGCTTTGACCCAATAACTGTTTGGACAGACAGACCCTAAATGAACAGACAGACTGTTGGAAATGAGAATAACTGTTCAAAGTATCTGATACTTACACTCTCTTTTTGTTTGGCGTTTTATCTTCTATTGCTGAACCTACCAAATATATAAGAAAACATTTATAATATAATCTCATTAAAAGCCTTTGGAAGTCTTTTATCTAGTTATAAAAATTCTGCCCTTTTGAGTTAGTAAATTCCAGATTCCAATTTTAAAGTTAACTTTTTTCTTTAAGGATAACGTAAAATGCCAAATCTATTTCCTTTTGTATCTTTTTTCTTTTCACAAGTAAAACGACACTAATATGGAATGCTGAGAGGGGATGCAAGCAAGATTGATTGATTGATTGATTTGATGCTTAACGTCCTAGGTAAACAGCCATGGTCATGTCGGGATGGTCAGTTACCCTAACCACAGTATTCCTGGGCAGGCGTAGACCTCCTAAGGGATTAACCAGTACTAAGTGCACATACTTTCTCCAGTAACTGACAACTGCCCTTCTTGAAACAGTGGAAGGAGAAATGAAAGAAACGAACTTATGAGTCAGGTGCCCTACTGATTGCGCTACGCGGCCCGGCTGCAAGACAAAGGAACCTAGGAAATAAAAATTGATGCACTGCAAGTAAGAGTTCATTTCCCTGGTTTAACATCATGTAAATTGTTCTTCTTATAAGTTTACCAATGAAATATTGAGATTTCTCAATGAAATTGAGATCAATATTTTACTGTTTGAACAGTGAAAATATGATTTTTGGATTTTCACTGTTTGAAACATTGGTAAAGGACCTGGTATGATAAGGGCCGTTTTTGGCCCCCATTCAAATTCTCTTAAAATTGCCAGGTTTCTATTGTTTATCATTTGTGCGAATGGGAACAAACAGAAATAATATGTTTCAACGATGTTTATTCTCAGAACAACATGATTTCTGACATGCCTATGTTGTTTCAATAAGATGAAGGAAAATTGCAAGAAAATTTGAATTTAATACATTTTCCTATAAAGAAATATTAAGTCATTTACAATAGCTTTTGAAAGCTCTTGATAATAGGCTATTGATGAAATACTTATACGTTAGCTAAACCTGCTAATTACCTGTGCACTGCACAAGGCCTCTCATGGTACCCTACCCACTCAAGTGTGCAAGTCCAGAGACGCTAACCAAAAAATTCCAACAGATCAAAATAAAATGTGTACCAAATTATTCCTTGAATTCTAACTAAGAAAATGAATACCCACAACATATGTTTATTTAGTCTATGAGCGGACATATGGACGGTTTTATGTTGAGAAAACAGGGAAAATGTTCCAGACGCTGCCTGTTTTGTAGCAAAAAGTTAAAAATAAACATAGAGCCCGTTCTCCAGCACATTTAATATTTTCACGGCAAATAAATACATTAAAATGTTGTCTGTATACAAAATATAAAATGTGCTGGAGGCACATTACAGGACTCACACAATAAACTGCGGTAATATTTTTTGCCGAAAAAAATGTTAGGAAGTGCCTCACATTTTTTTCGGCAAAAATGGTAGCGTTTTTTGCATATGTTTAAAAATTTTAGATTTTAAAGTCTCGCTCATTAGTGTTGAACAACCTGCCCTAGAACTGTCCAAATTCAATGCATGTAGAGTCCATTACAATGATAGAATAGCAACATAAGACTTAAGGTGTATGGGTATACATGCATGATTTTCCAGCATTTTTATCAAAGGGATGCAACTTTTGTGACTTCCAGCTTGCTCTCCTGGATAAAGTAGCATTTTCAAACTGGAATCTAACCTTAAACAGAAGAATTTGCTACGCCAGGAGCAAATTCTTTCATTCAAGAGTTGATGCCAGTAGAGAGTGCAGGCATAATGGAAATGACAGTTGCTTCTGCTGAAAGTGTGGCCATTCACCTTAAAAGTTACCCCAATTTACAATACACAGTTCTGAGCCACACCCACAATGTCACTCAAAAGTCACCTGATAGTGTAAACTGGCCAATGTAACGACAACTTAGCAGGTGACATACTCTCACAAACAAAATCGCTCATGTTCAATGTCTCACATAGGTCTGTGATTTTACCTGGCAGTTAATGGAGCAATGAATATCTGTTTAGAGTAGGCGTGGGTTTCGGAACTGTGAATTGTACATATTATACAAGTTCCAGATTTGCCACCTTTTGAAAGCTTCATCTTTTCTTGAAGCACAGCTTACTTACCATGTTTATCTGTTGATGAGTCAACTCCATTAATCTCTGCTGGAGCACCAAAGGCTTTTCGTATATTCTGAAAACACATTTGATTACAGTGCTCCAGATAAGAAGGGCTAACAGAGATAATTTAGGGATAATTATTCATATTTCTCCATAAAACATATTTTGTGACCCATCATTAGAGCTGTCTCACCGAGACGGTTCTAATGAGGGGTCACAGCATGTTTTCGTTGAGAAATAAGAAAAATTATCTTTGAATTATCCTCAATACCCCCTCTTACCTGGAGCACCCACAATATGTTCAGAGCTACAGAAAAAAGCATGGGCATTTTTGTGATAGTTGTTTTGATATTTATTCTTGTATCTTAATAAAATGTATCCTTTAACTCCTTGTTTAAATTGGTTTAAACAATATTCAATTAACTATAAATTACACACATGTAATGTTATACACTGTCATAGGTAACAGGAGTTGACAAGAAAAATGCTTATATGTAAAGTCATTTCCTGTTCTTCTTGCTTGGTTTAAATTACCTATTAGTGCATAAATAATTTAAGAATTGGGCATTTTTTTCTCCTTTGAAATAGATGCAGGATATGGTCAACCCCTATGGATGGATGGATGGATGGATGGATGGATGGATGACCTGCAATTTTACATCCTTTTAGCAGTATTAGAATAGTATCATGACGATGGGAGAGTGATAATGAAAGGCTGAGTGCAATGAAATAAGTTTTGAGTGGTTAGATCCTTTGGAAGCAAGGAATACACCAAAGAAATGAAAATAGCAGACTCCATTTAACTGAGTCTGTTCATGACCAGTAATGAAATGTGTGACACCGGCCACATCCCATAGCACCCCCATATGCAAAATTCTATTTTCAAAATGACTATGGCCCCATTTCACATCACAGTTATCAGTCAGATTAACAAGTCTCGGTTTATTTTACCTTATGGCACAATGTAAAATTTTTGTGTTCCGAATGCAGTCTATATATTTAGTTTGACGTGAGATTGGGCTTAAATGAACAAAACTATTTAGATAATTTGTTCCTTTGTAGTGGTTACCGGTATTCTCTGATACTTATATTATTATAAATCTTATCATATATAAATCTTATATAAATAGCTTATAAAACTATCTAACTGAAGTGGTTTTATTCTTCTGCATGAATATGTAAGTTACCGGACAGACAATTCTAACAACAAGACTTCTGCATTAATACATACCCTATTAATCCTATTAAACACCGAGAGGAGGATTGCATTTTGCAAAACGGGGGCATTATTTAGAGTCTAATGTGTAGTAGTGTAGTAGTAAATCAGCCACTGCCAATAATACCTCTAATAAGCAATGTAAAGGTGATGAGTATACATGTACTTTCAGAGGAAGCAACTCTATTATTTTTGCCTCCCTTCTCAGTAGGGGTCAACTCTTACAGGACAAACTTTGCTCCTCAAAGAGCAAATTCTTTCCTTTAAGAGTAGACCCCATTTCAAAGAGCAACCTTATCCAAAGGAGCAAACAGAAATTCATGCCAGTTAATAGAACTTTATTTTCGAAAAAAAATAGCAGGAGGCATTTATTACAGCAGGGGCGTTTATTAGGATTAATATGGTACATAAGTTACCATAGAGATAACTCTAAAAACGAGACATGGCAATGAAATTGTTAGCACTTCTTGTACGACACTTATAGCACAGCTGCACTGATACTTACAGCTCTCAACAGTATTTTACTCTGTCTCTCTGGTGAATGTATTTTCCCTCCTTTCTTCTCTGCAGCTTTCTCAAGTGAATCATGTGAAAGGCATCTACAATAATACAACATAACAACAAAATAGGATCTGTATTGCACTAATCTGGAGTCAGAGAGTCGTGTAATGGTATGTGAAAGCATCATATTAAGAGTAACCTACAAAGGAATATGAGACAAGTCGCCCAAGGGCAACGATCGCTCACCTGTCAGTATATGCTCAATTTATATAAAATTGGTAGTACTACAGTCCCCGTTGCTAGATACCAAGTTTCAAGGCAATTGGCCCAGTGGTTCTGGAGAAGAAGATTTTTCAAGGTTTTTGCCATTATATGGGCATGGTGGCCATCTTGGTCATGTGAGTGGACCGAATATATAAACTTTGTTTCCCGCTTTGCCTGAAGGCTGCATTTGAAATTAAATTGAAATCTGCCCAGTAGTTTCAGAGGAGAAGTCCTTTAAAAATGTTGACACATTACAGACAAACAACCTTTAGCCAAGGTAACTAGATCCATATATGGGCATGGTGGCCATCTTGGTCATGTGACCCAGACCCCGGGTATAAACTTTCGTTCCCCCATCCCACTGAGACTCCATATGAAATTTGGCTTCAATCGGCCCAGTGGTTTCAGAGGAGAAGATGTTTGAAAATCTTGATGACGGATGGTCCGACGGAATATCCTTGACCTTTAATGACATAATATCTTCATCTGGTCATTTAGTCGACCATGTATACCAAGTATTGTACCTTAGACCTAAACAGTTTCTGAGAAATCCACTGTTTAAGCGTTTTCCCATATAAAAGCCCAACATACCAAAGTTGACCCTGCCGTAAATTAGGTCAAGGTCAACGCAAGGTCATGATTTGTATAAACTATGATGGGCCGGCATGCCCGATGATACATACCAAGTTTCAAGGTCATAGGCCTTTTGGTTCTGGAGAAGAAGATTTTTGAAGGGTTTTTACCATATATGGGCATGGTGGCCATCTTGGTCATGTGACCCAGACCCCGGGTATAAACTTTCGTTCCCCCATCCCACTGAGACTCCATATGAAATTTGGCTTCGATCGGCCCAGTGGTTTCAGAGGAGAAGATGTTTGAAAATCTTGACGACGGATGGTCCGACGGAATATCCTTGACCTTTAGTGACATAATATCTTCATCTGGTCATTAAGTCGACCATGTATACCAAGTATTGTACCTAATACTTAAATAGTTTCTGAGAAATCCACTGTTTAAGCGTTTTCCCATATAAAAGCCTAATGTACCAAAGTTGACCATGCCGTAAATTAGGTCAAGGTCAATGCAAGGTCATGATTTGTATAAAATATGATGGGCCCGCATGCCCAATGCTACATACCAAGTTTCAAGGTCATAGGCCTTTTGGTTCTGGAGAAGAAGTTTTTTGAAGGGTTTTTACCATATATGGGCATGGCGGCCATCTTGGTCATGTGACCCAGACCCCGGGTATAAAATTTCGATTCCCTAGCCCACGGAGACTCCATATGAAAATTGGCTTAAATCGGCCCAGTGGTTTCAGAGGAGAAGATGTTTGAAAATCTTGACGACGGACGGTCTGACGGAATGACCTTGATCTTTAGTGACATATATCTTCATCTGGTCATTTAGTCGACCATGTATACCAAGTATTGTACCTTAGACTTAAATAGTTTCTGAGAAATCCACTGTTTAAGCGTTTTCCCATATAAAAGCCTAATGTACCAAAGTTGACCATCCCGTAAATTCGGTCAAGGTCAACGCAAGGTCATGATTTGTATAAACAAGTAGCCCAAGGGCAACGACCGCTCACCTGAGTTATAAAATGTAAGCTTCCAGCTTAGGTAAGCTAATAAACAGGCTGCAATTCTATATGGTTTCGATGACCCCATGGGGTGTGGCAAGTTTGGACCCCAGGGGCTTGATTGGCAGGATTTATGTAGAGGACCACTATACACTGCAACATACTAAATACAAATGCTCTTGGCCTTATGGTTTCAGAGAAGAAGATTTTTTAAGATTCTCCCATTGTAAGTCGATTGGAGCTGGGTGTGGCCAATTTGGGCCCCAGGGTGTGGCCAATTTGGGCCCCAAGTTATTCCCATTATAAGTCTATGGGAGCTTATGATCCCTGGGGAGTGGCCAGTTTGGAGCCCAGACGCTTGGTTGGGAGGATTTATGTAGGGGACCACTAAACATTGCTACATACTATATATATAAGCTCTGGGCCTCATGGTTCCAAAGAAGAAGATTTTTGACGGTTCTTAAGCTATATAGCTATATATAAAGAAATGAACCCCATGGGCGTGGCCAATTTGAGCCCCAGGGGCATTGATGGCAGGATTTTAGTAGGGAATCACTAGGCATTGAGTCAAGCTATATATATAAGCTATGGGCCTCATGGTTTCAGAGAAGAAGATTTTTTTAAGATTTTCCCATTGTAAGTCTATGGGAGCTAATGACCCCCGGGGCGTGGCCAATTTGGGCCCCAGGGGCATGGTTGGCAGGATTTATGTAGGGGACCACTAGACATTGGTACATACTACATATGTAAGCTCTGGGCCTCATGGTTTCAGAGAAGAAGATTTTTAAAGATTTTCCCATTGTAAGTCTATGGGAGCTAATGACCCCCGGGGCGTGGCCAATTTGGGCCCCAGGGGCATGGTTGGCAGGATTTATGTAGGGGACCACTAGACATTGGTACATACTAAATATGTAAGCTCTGGGCCTCATGGTTTCAGAGAAGAAGATTTTTAAAGATTTTCCCATTGTAAGTCTATGGGAGCTAATGACCCCCGGGGCGTGGCCAATTTGGGCCCCAGGGGCATGGTTGGCAGGATTTATGTAGGGGACCACTAGACATTGGTACATACTAAATATGTAAGCTCTGGACCTCAAGGTTTCAGAGAAGAAGATTTTTGAAGTTTTTCCCATTATAAGTCTATGGGAGCTATATGTTGCCATGGCAACCAGAGTTCCAACCCAATCTGCCCTTAAACCTAATGCAATCAATCCCCCACCCCAACAATGATATACATAAAATTTGATCAAGATTGGCCTGCTGGTTTAGGAGATATTGGTGTTTAAAAGTGTGGACGACGACGGACGACGGACGACAGACGACGGACTACGGACCATGGCTATACTATAAGCTCACCTTGACAGGTGAGCTAACTATGATGGGCCGGCATGCCCGATGCTACATACCAAGTTTCAAGGTCATAGGCCTTTTGGTTCTGGAGAAGAAGATTTTTGAAGGGTTTTTACCATATATGGGCATGGTGGCCATCTTGGTCATGTGACCCAGACCCCGGGTATAAACTTTCGTTCCTCCATCCCACTGAGACTCCATATGAAATTTGGCTTCAATCGGCCCAGTGGTTTCAGAGGAGAAGATGTTTGAAAATCTTGACGACGGATGGTCCGACGGAATATCCTTGACCTTTAGTGACATAATATCTTCATCTGGTCATTTAGTCGACCATGTATACCAAGTATTGTACCTTAGACTTAAACAGTTTCTGAGAAATCCACTGTTTAAGCGTTTTCCCATATAAAAGCCCAACATACCAAAGTTGACCCTGCCGTAAATTAGGTCAAGGTCAACGCAAGGTCATGATTTGTATAAACTATGATGGGCCGGCATGCCCGATGATACATACCAAGTTTCAAGGTCATAGGCCTTTTGGTTCTGGAGAAGAAGATTTTTGAAGGGTTTTTACCATATATGGGCATGGCGGCCATCTTGGTCATGTGACCTGGGTCAAATACATAAACTTTCGTTCCCCCATCCTGCTAAGGCTCCATATGAAATTTGGCTTCAATCGGCCCTGTGGTTTCTGAGGAGAAGATGCTTAAATGTGTGGATGACGCCGACGACGACGGACCATGGCTATACTATAAGCTCACCTTGACAGGTGAGCTAAAAAATGAGCATTTCATCAGAGCTCTAGATAAGAGGGAGTATTTGATGATAATTGAGGGATAATTTTTCTTATTTCTCATTGAAACCATATGTTGTGACCCCTCATCTGAACCGTCTCGTTGAGATGGTTCAGATGAGGGTCACAACATATGTTTTTCTGTAATTATCACCAAATACTCCCTCTTATCTAGAGCTCTGATTTCATGCTCATTTGCCTCATATTCCTTTGTAGATTAGTCTCAATTGGATCCATGACATGAATTTAGAGCTATCATTGATTGGAGATTTTGCATATCAATATATCGAATGAAAATATCGATATTTAGAGTTTACGGAAACCTAGTGAAAACTTGCATGTATATCTCTATTGTAAATATGTCTTACTTTTCTTTTATCCTTTTTTATAATATTTGTGAATAGAATATTAAATACTATAGATGTCTCTCTTACCATTACTGATGGTTAAAAATGCTGAGATCATGTGAGATGCAATATAAAGGCTGATCTGAATTCTATCTATTCTATCCCATAACCTAATAGGTCGTTGGGGTACCACAGATGACTCCGAAACAATCCCTTTCCACCTTGTCCTGTCTTCAGCTACCCTAGTTGAGCTGGCAAAATCCACTCCTGTCCACTCCTTGATATTGTCTTCCCACCTCTTCTTCTATCTACCTCTTCTTCTTTTTCCTTTCACTGTGCCCTGAAGAATTGTCTTCCCTAAAGATGTGGCCAAACCACCTTAGTTTCCGTTTCTTGACTAGTTCATCATATTCTCCAATGGCTGCTTGGATCTTCCTGCGAACCTCCTCATGTTATATGGTCCTTGTACGAAATGTTCAGTAACCTTCGGTAGCATCTCATCTCAAAGGCCTGTGTTCTTTTCTCCATTTGAATTAGGTTTACCAAATTTGATTTGGAACTTAAACACCATAAACAAACTGTTAAGATTGTGACACCTGCTTAGCTATCTGACGAATGTTAGAGGAGTGTTGATGAATAATCAACCAAACTTGTTTCAATTGGATTTAAAGTTCATATATGTTGTCATTCCCAAACTTAAAACTGTAATGCATAAATTTTTAATGACTATTTGGAAATGGGAAGAAATACCAAAATTGCTGGGGTGGGGGGGTTGGGGCTGTGGGGGGGGGGGGGGGGGGGGGGAGAGCTAAATGACAGGTTTGATGACTGCAGACACTGTAGTTATAGAGAATCAGACTTCAACGTTGAAGTCTATGTAATTTTTTCAGTAAAATCTGACAGTAAGCAGAGGGTGAAATATAAGTCAAGGGTAAAGATAAGTGCAACATTCCTTGAGATCATGCTATGAAGTAAATATATGCCAGATTAGATGATTTTAGGTATCATAGTTCGAGAAAAAAGGACTTCAACACTAGGCTCAATGTGACTGTGGATGGAAGGCAAGACCCACAGACGTATGATCAGACCGACAGAAAACCAAACTCCTATACTGTACCTTGCTAAAGCAGGTGTGACAAAATAAATGCTTACTGTACTGAGCTAGCATTGTTGGAATGATCAACTGTAGTCCCATTCTGACTGCCTACCGCTATGTTGGAACCTTCTAAAAAACTTCTTGCTGCCTGTAATTAAATTAAATCAAGGTCCAGTTGTTCGAAGCTGATGGGGTCGTTAGTGTATGAGATGTTAAATTTCATATGAATTATGCATAAAAAGTCTGCCATTCTTTGCAGAAAAATATGTGAGGAGCTTTTGCACTGCAAAAGCTCCTCCCATCTTTTCCACAAAAAATTATTAGCACTTTGATTTTATGAGAAGACTTAACAAACCACTGACTTACAACTTCCTTAAGCTAACAATGGTTTCAGGGATCAAGTTAGAGAATGACTAGGACAAGTTGTCTCCTAGTTGGGTAAAACTTCTCCCTGTTCTGAGCTGAAGGAGAAGTTTATAGAGGATCATATACAAGTGGTCATTTCATATGAAATGACTGCAAGTGTAAGCTTCTGTTTATCATATGACTCTTTAAAATGGGATTTTATTGCCTTCAAAATGAACATTACTTCAATATGAAAACGCACTGCTGACATGGTAGTTGTCAATGATGTTTAGGTGTATGCACTGAAATGTTATTACGTGTAGTCATATGATTTTTATAACACGACATTATCCACTGAATATCATGGATGCCACATGATAAAAATATATTTAAAACACAAGCACAAGGATAAATGAAGGACAGTAACTGTCCCCTAATATCAGTTCTGATATGACTGAAATACTGATAAAAAGGATGTAAAATCTCTCATTCATCATTTTATTAAATCAATTCAAGAGCATTAACTTGTGGAGGCTATTCTGATAAGCCAAAAGAACCCTCTCCCATCCATCCATACAATCAAAGTTCAAAGTACAGTATAACAGGTCAAGACCACCAGACAGTGTTCCAAAATGCTTGCCTGACCCAAATACAGACTTCTCGGTCAGATTTGAACCAGACTAGAGTAACTAGAGCAAGTAGTGCTCACCTAAACTGGATTGTAAGATATGTAAAACTGTTTACCATTCCAATAAATAGAGGATCTTACATGAGTGCCCATGTATTATTGAATTTATTAAACGAGTTGGGGAAAAAGATAAGATGCGAGGCTTTGCCGAGCATCTTATCGGTTTTCCCCAACGAGTTTAATAAATTCAATAATACAGGAGCACGAATACAAGATTCTATTTATCATATGACACTAAAATCCCATTTCATTAGCGAAATTTGCACTAAAACGTCACGATTTTGCCATTAGAAAACGTGACGTTTTAATGGACGTCAACGTATAACGTTACGACTTAATTTGCATATTTAATCCACTAGTGGATTATCGTTTTTAATGCATGGCTTTATTACACTCTCAGATGCGACGTCATATGATAAACACATATAATGGCCAGTTATTGTAAATTTCTATGTACTGGCACAGACAGGTCGTAGCAAACTGCATAGACTCAGATCAGACTGCTCCTAAGGAGCAGTCTGATCAGAGTCTACACAGTTTGCAATTTCATCAGCATCTTTTGGATGCAAAACTGCATTATAAAACCCAATGGTTCCATTTTTAGCAAAATCATGGTAATTATTTTCGGAGTCAGAAGTCTAAGAGAGGCACCGTAGTTGAGTGGTAAGGGTGGCTCGGTTATTGTGCAGAAAGTCACCAGAAGGTTGTGATTTCCAGGCTCACCGTCGCCATCTGACAACTGGAAAACTCTTTCTGTCAACCAAGCAGTAAATGGGTACATTTTTCGAAACAGGGAAGGATAACACAGCCAAAGGAGAGAGATGGGCTCCGCCTTTCATCAGCTGTGCCCAAGATACAGTGGGTCTCTATCCCCAACTGCCAGTACGGCTATTAGGCTATGGGAAACCTTTACCTTTACCAACCTTTTACCATATTCGATTAATTAAATCTTGCAACCAATCATTCAATACCATCTATCACTATCAAAACTCCAGATAAGAAGGGGCAACAGGGACAATTCAGAAATAATTTTCTTATTTGTCTGTGAAAACATACACTTTGACACCCCCCACCCCCCATTAGAACTGTCGTAGCAAGCCATTTCTACTGAGAAGTCACAAACAAAGTACTGTAAAACACTTATATTTGGCGGTTGCTTTAGTTTGGCGATATTGGCGGAAAAAAGAAAATCGCCAAATTAAAATGCTGCCAATTAAAACAATCAATCAAGGTGAAAATCTACCATTCAGAGATGTATTCCTTCCATTATAATATCAAAGAAAATAAACATCAAATGCATTAGTAGTAAAACACCAAGGTGAAACGAAGTGTAGCGATGTTTATGTCATGCTAGTTAGTACCTATGCTTATTTAATTAAATCAGAAGCAACATAATAGCCTGTATAGTGTAAACAGTTTTGATTATAATAATAGAATAGAATTGTAATCACTGCAATCAGTCGCATAATTAAAGAATGACAATTTAATACTAGGACTCAAATGGTCTAAGGTGTCTATCTCTATTCGCTTTTCTTTTGCTTTCATGTTTTGTAAATTCCAAAACCGCCAAAATAAAAATCCGCCAAAAGGTCAGTTTATAAAAACCGCCAAATTTTGCTGCCGCCAAATATAAGTGTTTTACAGTGGGTAAATTAGGTAAAAAAAAAATAAGGAAAATCTCATAATTATTCCTGTTACCCTTCTAATCAGGAGTTCTGACTTACCTCAAACAGCAGAGGTGTTTTAAAATGCTGCTGGACTTTATCTAGGTATTTCACCATTGTGCTGAGGAAATCGTCGTATTTGTAGTCTGTGAGGTACTGATGATCTGTCTTTCCATGTCGCAATAAATCACGCATATTCTCTAATACCTGGTACAAAATCAAATCCATACTGCAATATTTCTTCTAGTTAATGCCATGGATATGCTGCACTTTACAGGTCCAATAAATAACACTCTTACAGAGCCCTAGATAAGAGGGAGTATTTGGTGATAATTAGGGATAATTTTTTTTATTTTTCATCGAAACCATATGTTGTGACCCCTCATCTGAACCGTCTCGTCGAGACGGTTCAGATGAGGGGTCACAACATATGTTTTAATGCAGAATTAACCAAAATTATCCCGAATTATCATCAAATACTCCCTCTTATCTAGAGCTCTGTCTTAGTATAAAATCTGTGCAACAAATAACAAATTTTGGTGGTCTGAAGCCAATTTGGCTGGTATTTGTACACTTTTCCACAGAAAAGATGAAAAGATTAGGGGTATTTATTATTGAGACATTGTCATTATCATGATATCTGTAAAATTTTACTGATATTGAGAATTGAACATCATTGTAAAGGCAAGTATGCCAAGCTGTTGTTGTGACATCACTGACATGATAGTTTACGTACATACTAAGTCTTCCTCAAACATCTTGGATGAAGGTAATGTTGGTATCAGGGACCTAACTGATTGCATAAAGAGCATATGTAACTGCTAAGAACATATCCAATAACTTGTTGATATGTGTTTGGTTAATTTTTTAAACTTGGAACTGGACAGTGGTGAGTATACCATATATAAAACAAACTGAATCAAGACTCCCACGCTCAGCCTTTTATAACTTTGCTTATATTACACTGTAATATCTAAAATAAGGATCAAAATCTTTAATGATCAACAATTCAAAGAGGTTATGCTGTATTTATGACCATATGAGCCTTGACACGAGAAAACCAACAATGTGGTTGTGCGCCCAGTGAAGACTCTGATCAGCCTGGGCAGCCACCCAGTTTGAGCAGTTTCTTCTTTAAGTGCTCAAAGGGTAGCTAAGGGTCTAAGCTACCTCCATGCGAACAACGAAGACTCTGATCAGACTGTGCGGATGCCCAGGCTGATCTGAATCTGCGCTGGGCGCACAGCCACATTGTTGGTTTTGTCGTGTCGCGGCTCATACTAGTTTGTCAAACTAATATGATCATAAAAACAGCATAACTTCTTTGCTATAAAGTCTTTCTGACGCAAGTTCACATCTCCATATTGCACATTGTAAGGAAAAGGAAATACAATGCACTAGGCTGCTGTGGTGGGTCCTAACTGTAATCATCTTGCACATCTCACCTTATCCTTCCTATCTTTTTTTGGCCAGAGTCTGTTACAAACTTCCTGTCCCAGAGCAAACTCATTGTCTCGACAACAAACCATCACAGCCTGAAAGACAGACAGTCTAAAACAGAGCTCAACATAAGAGGGGGTACTGAGGATAATTGAAAGCTACTTTTTCTTATTTCTCAACATACCGGTAAACATATATTGTGACCCCTCACTAGAATTGTCTCACCTAGGTGTTACACTTTCTAATGCATTGTACACTAAAACACTGCCTCTTATTTTATTTTTCTAAAAAAAATGTTAGAAATGTTGCAACGTAAATGCTCCTCACCTTTTTTGATTATATATTTTTTTAAATGTTAGCTAATTTGAACCAGAAGACTTGATGAATCCTTGACTAACGACTTTATATAAATGATGGTTTGAACAAAAACCCTGAGCTAAAGTAAGGTTTGAGGATAATTCTTGGATATTTTGTTTCTAACCCACGACCTCTGACTTATGAGTCAGGTGCCCTACCGATTGCGCTACTCGGCCCAAGCACCCTGTTCACCTAACTTTTTCAAACTGACTGCAAATACTTGTAGTAAACTTTCTTTCTTTCTTATAAGCACACATTTCAAAGAATTATTAAAAATTAAAGGAAACAATACAAATAGTTTAAGATCATAAAAAAATATTTATAGTCATAGAAGGATAGAGAATCTTTTCAAATGAAATGTGATTCTATACCATTTTCAGTTCTTATAAACAAGAAAACAAAGAGATAAACCAGTAAAAACATTTGTGCTAATAGTAATTTGCCTAAGAAATTACCATGATGTGTACTAATTAGATCAAATATGGTATTTGCCGGTATGGCAAAAACTCCTTTGTTATAACCGAATAAATACAGTACTCTGCATACCTCTGCTTTGATAACTGGCAGTAACTCTAATCCCTCAGTCTTTAATTCTTTGGTCTGCATTTTGACAAGTGCCTCAAACCTCAGCAGCAAGTCTTCTAGTACCGTCACATCACTTGTTTCACTGTACCGGGTATCACACTCCTCCCCATCAGCTAGTCTACACAGCACGACCATGAATAACTGCTTCTCTTGACAGAGGCTTTCATTCCCAACCACATACAGCATCCCTATCAGGAACAGCAATAACAACAGTAACACAGAGGATCTTACATGAGTGCTCATGTATTATTGAATCTATTAAACGAGTTGGGGAAAAAGATAAGATGCGAGGCTTTGCCGAGCATCTTATCATTTTCCCCAACGAGTTTAATAAATACAATAATACATGAGCACGAATGCAAGATACTATTTATCAAATGACACTGAAATCGCATTTCATTAGCAAATGTTGCACTAAAACGTCACGATTTCGCCATTAGAAAAAGCTACGTTTTAATGGACGTCAAAGAACAATGTTAAGACGTAATTTGCATATTTAATCCACTAGTGGATTATCATTTTTAATGCGTGGCTTTATTACACTCTCAGATGCGACGTCATATGATAAAATAAAGTAATGCCTAATGAGATGTATTCAGTCTCAGATCACTACATAAGAGGAAGTATTTGGTGATAATTATGAATAATTTTTGTTAAGTCTCCATTAAACCATATTGTTGTGACCCCTCATCTGAGCTGTCTCGACAGAGAGCAGAGCATTTTGCCCATACTGTACTAACAGAAAACATGAAAGGTTGTGAGAATTCAAAATGTGTATTCAGATAAAGATCGCGGAAACGACTGAAAGAAAATGACGGCCATTTTGTGTAGACGTTTTGCGGTAATGAAAAACCTGCATATTTTTGTCTTCAAGCAAATTGGTACAAACATCGAACAATAACAATGAAAAAGAACGATTTACCAAACAATTGTCTTTAATTGATCGCAGCTCAATCAATTATCCCAAATTATCCAATATTCATCAAATGATTGTGTGAAACGATGCAGACATTGTTTTGTTGATCAGCTGTTTACGCGTGTAAGTTAATTGACCTTGATCTGCATATACATCACAGTTCAGGTGCGTTCGATTGGAAAGTTCGGTCAATTAGGCGCCTTTAAAATTCAATTGATTGAACAGTATTGAGCGGCGCTCTTTGATGCGGGCTATTAGTAACATTCTTTAAGCTGTCCCAAATTGTCTCATAATTAGTGTCATAAAATGAGTACACAGTTTAATACGGTCATGGCATGCGGCCGACTGCATTTGCATTTTGTAAGATTTTTCGTGGTTTAACTCTGACAAAATGGGGTTTTCAGTGACATGTGCTACAACGACGATTTCTATGTTTTATGAACTTTGTTGTTTCTTTACAAGCTGTCATACGAATATAAACTTGTTTGTTGTTTGCCAAACTGTTTTAATTCAAAATGTAAAATAAAACTAAGTGAAGTGATTTTTCTTGTCTTTATTTCAATCCTGTTTTCAGTAGAAACAGCTTTACTACGTTCGTGCTGCACACGTTTTGTAGAAATACTGACTCTACGAAAGTTAAGATATTGTACATGTATAGAACAAAAATTTTGGTGACGTCACAATTTGCCTATCTCTAACTTCGGAAAACTCAAAGTGGGTTCTCCATTCCCTTGGAATTCGAGATATCGAAGTTGGCCTGTAATAAATACCATGGTACATACCACGGTATACAGTGACTGCCATTCTGTTGTTGTTCTACTTTCAGTTTCGTTTCACAACTGTCATGTGGACTGTTAATTTGAAGTGCCACCACCTGCACACATCAAAACACAGTCACAGGCTCTACAGATACATTATGCTCGATACTACGGTCGGAGTTCTTAGAACTTCAACCCAAAGTGAAGCCAAATGTGTGCCTTTCCTCGCGGATTTTTCACAATGCTGTAGCTGTCCGCCATCTTGATTGGCTTTAGTGTGCAGACGCAGAACGCATGTGGTGGAAAAAATTTACATATTTTTACATAAATATTAATACAAACACCAGAATTTAACCTTTTACTGATTATTTTCGTTGTTTTTTATAATTTGAAAATAAAATTTATTCTTTTCTGACCGAATTAAGGATACGGATGAACTCGACAATTTCCGTATAAATCTTGGTCACGAAGTCAGCCAAAGTACCGGTTCTCCCAAAAAGTACTGCGGTTTGTACCGCTGGGGCTAAATACCGGGGCTCACCAGTATACTGGCTTTACCCCACACCTCTACAAATATTATTGTTTTCTTTCAACTCATTTTTTTCTGACTGGCACATTCAGAACCTTCAGAGAGAGGAATTTCTTTGATGTAGAGTGTAAGCAACCTTGAGTCAACACTAATGATGCATGCATAGATTTAAATGATATCTAAAAGCATTGTGTGTACCCATTGATACTAAATTACAGCTAAAATACTAGGTACAATTGTTTTTATGAAGTTTAAGCCAAATATAAGAGTCACAAGTGTGAGTGGTACATTTTCTCTGTCGAAAATCCCCCTATTTTTTCAATCCTAGAATAGAAACTGCATGTGTCGGCAAATTCTCTGATCTTCAGTTTGTACCGTTTCCATAATTCAGACAGCCAGGTGTTTTCACAGGTCAGTGAGTTTATTAGGGACCTGAATAACGGGATTAGTGTCAGCAATGTTGTGTTCATTTATTGCACAGTAAAATTTATAATAAAAAATAACTGATGCTATGAATACACATGTTGATATTTTTGGGCAAAAAGGGCATGGCGCTGGAAAAAAGGGCATGGCGCTTGGGAAAAGGGGGACATGGCGCAGGGCCATGCTAAAAGGGGCTGGGGGAAACACTAGAGACCAAAATCGGAGTTCGCGCATGCGCAGTGCGGAACTCCGAACTCGCTTATTGGGCTCTGAGATTTTAAGCCCACTTTACTTGAAAGGAATTCACTGCACAGCATTTCCAAACAGGTCTTCATGCTACTTGACTTTTGATTTGGGATCAGTCAGAAGTTTAAGGCGGTAATTGTTAATTTCCTACACTGGGACTGTCTGTTGCCTGCTGGACGTAGTGTGTTTCCCCCAGCCC
This sequence comes from Ctena decussata, assembly GCA_963989385.1. Lineage (NCBI taxonomy): Eukaryota > Metazoa > Mollusca > Bivalvia > Lucinida > Lucinidae > Ctena > Ctena decussata. The sequence goes on along the minus strand of OZ022498.1, from coordinate 82,022,878 downwards.
CTTTTACAGTACACCCGTTGCGAATTTTCGACCATTCGCGCTCGCGCGTGATGCCGGAAATCGCGCGAAAAGGATTAAAGTGCTCGCAAAATCCATGCAAAATCCTCGCAAACTTCGCCCAACTTTCTCGCATTTCGCGCGTGTACCATAAATTTCACGCGAAAGAACCCTGTATGATGAGTTTGCAATAATTCTCGCGTGATGCGCGAACTCGGTTAAGTTAAAATTCGACATTTTCAGAGCTCCCGATAAAGGGACTGTTTTTTACTAAAGGAAAATTGTGACAACGTCTGAAGTACCAAACTGATGCATGAAGAATACTCCCGAAGAAAACAGGGTTACGCATCTTAAAAAAAAAAAAAAAAACAGAAGCGTTTTACGTACATGTATAATAGGAAATAGTAGCAGTTCCACCATACTACGGAATAAAATGCGGAAAAAAGAAGAGAGAAATAAAGAGAAAAGCGTTCAGTCGCCACTAAAAAACGTTCACTTCAAAACTGGTCACAAAGATCAAAGAGTTTCAATCAGGTATTGATGTCAAGGATAGCAATTAAACGCACGTGCCAATCGGTTTCACCTTAATGTCTTTAAGGAAGACCCAGCTCAGCCTGCGTGCTTGCGGAAACTGGTCTGCCTTTTATGTAATCATACTCATGTATGAATAAAGTGAAACAAGAAACCTATTTTATTACGCAGCTGTGTATGCCGATTTTGGAATTCGTTGTACGCACTTGGCCAGGGGTATCTTTTTCACGACGCTATTCCGCCGAAGTACATGTACATGTATACATGTATTCAGAAGTTATACTTTGATACCGCTGGACAAACGAATTATATAATCCTAAAACATATTTCAGACCAGGCTCTGCACACAGGTTTTTCAACTTGTTCACTATACAAGGCACATTGCAGTTATGTCGAACAGAAATTGCGCAGGACTCATCACAATGCACAATATAAACGAAAGGTGTTTCTGTAGACCCGAGCAGTGTACATGTAAGTGAGAACTCTGGGTCAATTTACTGATCAGACTGCACACACAGTTTACGATGTTCAAATATTACCGCCCCATTATCAAGCAGACGATCTGCATATCTTCGTAATCAGACCGGGCCATCGTTTTCTGGTTTTAACTTCTACTTTTCTAATATTCTACCTGTTTCTCTCTCTCTCTCTCTCTCTTTCGCGCACACAGGCCCTTTCCAGACTGCGCAGATGTTTGCCAGTATCAAGTTCAAGGCTATTCGCTTACACCCCAAACTACTATTTTGCGTAGCTGATATGTGCTTGTCTCATTAAGACTGCCCAATAAGACTGCGCAGACGTACTCCGGTAGAAAGAGCTACGCCATCACGCACACAGCTTTGAATCAACGTTGATTCAACGTCATGAATCAACGTTGATTCAACGTTATGTTTTTATGCCCAGTACATTCACTTAGCCTCTAATTATTCTGTTGTGATCAAACCGGCTTTAATTTTTCTTTCAGCACCCGGACGATCTCGATCAGACTTTGGAAGACTGTCCCGAAGACTGAAGCGAGACTTCCTGTTCACACATTACAATATAACATTCAGTGTCAGTTCCAGAACCGTCTCACTCTCTCTCTCTCTCTCTCCAATTTATTCGTGAAACAAACGTGGAATCTCTTTGATACTCTCTATACTGCTTGAACCTGCACGTGCTCAATACACAACAGGTCAATGCACACGATATAATCTTTTGGAGGGAAACAAATGGAAACGATTCTACATCACGTACAAAGTGAAGATTCGGGTCTGTCCGTGCAGGCAGAAGGCTGCTTTAAGTATTTATGGTTGGCCAGCACAAAAAAAAAATCTTCTTATGGTCGGACCCCTCCTTCTACTATAGTTAGAAATCAGGACAACCCAGATCAGCATATGTATGCGGCAATCATTACGTAACTGGTTTGTCCCAGTATTTAAAATGATTACGGTATAGTTGTACACGCTATATAAAAAGAGCTGCACAGACTCTTCTTAGTCTTGCAAAATGCAGATGCTGTAATTGTCACTTTGGTACGTATAATTCGTATTTGTAGAAAAAGAACAGTGTGTTTGCCTTGTTTTCTTTTTTTTCTTCCTTCGACTTCTCGGAAATGATGCTTCTTACCAGACCAGCGCTCAGCTTCAGAAACATACATGCAGGAATTAGTACATGGTTACTTCAGTGAAACTTGCGGTGTAGATTCGGACAGAATCTTGCCATCAGCGAGACTCGTACCTGCGTCCCATACCACGAATTCGAGAGCGCCAAAGAACACAGAGTCTTATGGACACTTCAAACATGAATTCATTTGAAAATACCAAGTGACTTATTATACCCTGCAAATCGAGGTTGCAGCCTGTATGTCTGTGCAAGTATAATCACCCTCGTCCCTATCAGCAATCAGAGGATCGCGAGAAATCAAAACAGCTTACAACGAGGACTGCGCAGATGCGCAGGCTGATTTAAATCAACTGTTTGCATAGTATGATTATTTATGTGTATCAGAATAGCGCTATTAAAGTGAATCGTTTCTCCGCCAATTTTGCATATGGTGACAACTTTTGTGATTTCCTGTTAGCTGCCCTGGACGACAAAGCCCATCCAAAATAAAGTCTATTTTTTTCTTTAAGGATAGTCTTCATTTTGGATCGGCTTTGCCCTGTAATTTCTTTTTCTACTGACTAATGCGTCTTTTCCATCTAATTTGAAAATCTTGTTGCATGGCACCTCTAATCTATTCCTCAACGTCTTGGATCGTTGTAGCGTCCCAGTCTATATTTCCACCATGTTGTATCTTTGTTGGTTGTTATTCTCTGGCCAAACAGTGACTGCTCCAACCAGACTGCGCATGAGCGCAATCTACCCTAGGCATGCGCAGTTGTACATGTACATCGAAAGAATTATTACCTGAAAAAGGCGTCTTACTACATCTGCGAACCGCAAAGCCTAAGACCAGTCTGCGCATCTGAATAATGATAATTTTGCGAACAATGCTTGTCGGTTGTTATTCTCTGGACAAACTGTGACTGCTCCAATCAGACTGCGCATGAGCGCAACCCACCCTAGGTATGCGCAGTTGGACCCATACGTCGGGAAAACGGGACAGTATTCTACATTTGCGAACTGCACAATAATCAGTCAATTTTTGTAAATGTATACATGGTATGATATGGATATTTGCTGATCGGATGTGTTCTAACGTCCATTTTGAGACGCAGGCTGATATAAATTATTGTACATGCAATTAAGGTCGGAGTATCGTAGGTGAATTAAACTCGAAGTTTAAATTGAATTGGAAACTGTGCATGGTCAAATCACGGACTCGGGCCAACTATGCCAGTGGACTGCAAATTTTGAATGCACATACCATGCATGTGCGCTGGCTGGTTGGTGCTGTCAGTTAAGGCACATGTTCAGACAGTTTGTGAGGGCGTTTTTCATGACGTTCCGACAATTTATTCTTTTTGCAACCCCTGATTTCTCATCTGCAAACAAATAAAGGGGGGGGGAGGGGGGGAGAGAAATAGGGAAAGAAGGAAAGTACATAATACCGCACGCGCTTAAGCGCACATGCACATTTCTGCTGAATAGAGAAAGTAGACTTAGTTCAACCTGCGCACACCCGAAACCTCATAAACTCGATCGTTTTCGGTTCAATATGTACATGTACATGTAGGTTCCCAAGAGTCCTCGGGATCAACAAAGATGCAGACACAGAGGACGCTAATCAGACCACACACGTGTAGGCTGATCTACGTCTTCGCTTTTCGCGCTCAGTACAAAGCACCTTTTCCGACTGCATGGCGCAAAAATACTGGAAAAAATATCCCGACTCAAAATATTAAGAGTCGCACGAGCCTTAACGCATGTGCGGATTCCCGCCAAAATAACCACCATTTAATAGTACATGTAGTATAGCTGCGCAGCAGAGCAAAAGTTCTCAGGCTGAGATTTTTTGAGTGACTTCTTAGTCTTGGAAGTTATTATAGTGGAGATAAACAGAAATAAAAAAGAAGAAAAAAACGATATCCCAAACGTCTGCTTGAAATTTTAGCAATTCACTTTTTAAGGCTGATACTGTTTCAGCCTATTTACTTTACAAAACTTCACAAAGCTTGCATCATTTAAATTGAGTGAAATAGGTTAAAAGAAAAAAAAAAGCTTTTATCATTTTTGGGAGAATGGTACCTCTAACACGAACTTTCCCGCTTCGCGCATGAAATCTTTGCTGTGTCAAAATCGATCTTCTACAGAAGCGCGAAGTTTCTCGCATCCCGCGTGAATATTCACGCAAATTTCATGCATGAAGCTTAAAATCTTCGCGCGAAACACTCGCAAAACACTCGCAAAAGTCACGCGAAAATAGCGCGAAAAAAATGAAAATTTCGCGCATGATGCGAGATTTATCTAATATTCGCGACGGGTGTACTGTAGCATGGTGCCGCGCCATGCCCCTTTCCCCAGCGCCATGCCCTTTTTTGCAGCCATGCCCTTTTCCAGCACCATGCCCGTTTTGCTCTAAACTTCACCTGTCGATTAGGAGATACACATTACACATTGTGTATTCACTGCCTCAATTGTTTTGACAGTGTAAGTAAAACACATCAGTTGGCATCAATCCTGTTATGGTCCACTGGCTAATAAACTAACTGATCCGCGAAAATACCTGACTGATCTGCCGGTTAAGGGAAAGATCAAAGTGAGGCCTGTTGAGTGAAAAGAAGCCAGTAGCCATGTTTCACAATTACACAAATAAACATGCCCATTACATATAGACTTAAATTTGTTTTAATATTTTTCTGGAAGTTTTTTTTTTTTAGTTTCCTTTGGATTCGTGGACTGTATTTGGGAAACTGATTTGATTCACAGATGTGCAGGCTGATCATTGTCTTGGACTTGTTGCTCATGCCGTAAAGTCTTTTATGTTCTGTTCTGTTCCTTCGAGACGTTTCATAAATTCTGGTGTAAAAATAATTAGGCATGTTATGTATGTTTTGATATTTTGGTCTTGTACATACCGATTTTTGTGTCCAAAATAAATTTTTGAACAATGTTATATATATTCTTAATAGTTTTCAACAGCTCTGGGTACCTTAAACAAAACTCGCTTGTGTGAAGAAAATAAATAGCCTAACTGAAACAGATATAAATACAAGTTAAAGGGAGGCAATTCTGTGCCCCTTTTTTAAATACAGAGGTGTACTGATAGAATTATAATAACGAAGGAACAATAATGATAAATAATAATACATAAATTGTAATAATAATTAGGATACTGAAATGTTTCAGACTATTTATGTTTCTTGATATTTGGAAGAAAAAAAAAGAATAGGTAGGTAGTAAAAGGACTTGAATAGAGTCTTTGGAAATCACTTTCGCGTGCAGTGCATCACGTGCATTTTGGCGCCAAAATAATTACAACATTCAGATGAAAGTCGGCAAAGTTTAACAGTTTTAGAACAGGCAATATTATTGATAGCACACTGTCGAAATTTGTCTCCTGAAGTGTTAATGAAATCATCATTTGCTTCTTAAGAATACAAAGTGCACAATCATCAGAAACTATGCCGGTTGTATGAACACAAAAGATTTTCCATGTTATGGGGTGTGAATTTTGTCCCTCACTTTTTTTAGAAATGTCCGCATATTATTTTTAGCTGTCATCCTATCTAGTCGTAAGTCCACTGTAAGATTACAAGGTCGAGATGTAATGGATACAACAACAAATTGCCAGCCACTTATCAACCAACTTTATAAAATGAAATCAAATTCTGAAAATCGCTGATGTTCGTCTTTCCCTTTATGGAAGACGCATTGACATTACACCATTACCTTGCAAACTATAAATAATAATAGCATATTAGCTGTTGCTTTATGGTTTTCATTTAATGGTCGTAAGGTATATGACATAATATTCAAAGACACATAGAATGCCTCTATTTCCTGCTAAAAGGGGTGTGCGAAGCCATGTCCCCATATGCCCAAAATATCACGTAGGACTGCAGTACATATTACGGCACATGCCACGTATGACGTAAGAGTCTGAGACCAAATATTTTCATACTTAAATTCCAGAAAGGGTCAAGGTATATTATAATATGAACAAACAGGGGTTATGTTACAAGCTTTGTCAGCTAATGCTGAAAAAGTCGTAAAAGTGTGCGAAGGCATGTCCCCTTACTCTAACACACACACACACACACACACATACAAAAAACAAACATACAGAGAGTAGATGCAAATTCTTTATGTATTATCATCATATCCAGGCTCTACTATGGAGTAAAAAAGTTTTCTAAATCACATGTACTGTATTTTTTAAGAAAGATGCTGCTGCATCTATAAATGAAAAAAGAATAATATGATTTAATGCTTTATTAGCAGTATCAATCTCAGTAAGCAACTGTCCATTAAAACAGCGGCCTTCTAATGAAATCATATACAGTGCCTTTTTTGCGAAAATCCACGCGCTTTAGTGCCCTTTTCTGAGAAAATTTACCATGCCCTTTTTCATTTCTGGGGGAAACACTATGGACGACTACTAGTCATGAAACTCCTGACGTTACGTTCCGCTCCGCTACACTACTATCTGTGAAGTAGCGGTAGTGTAACGGTAGCGGATTCTAAGGCCCAGTGCTGTAGGTCTAGGACGACTACTAGTTACACGTGAATTTAAGTTCATATCAAGCAACATCATGAACATAATCTCAACGTAAACTTCCTATAAAGTAATACCTTGGATCAAATCTCGTTTACCATCTGTAATTTGTTTTCTTTCGTTGAAATCTTTCCAAGATATGGAGCACAAGTAATCAATAATCCACTTATTGATCTCTCGATTGAAAATTTCAGCCTCTCCCGCCATTGTTTGTGTTTGTTTACGAATTTAAGCAAACGCCGTTTTACGCCGCATAAACTTTCCGGTATTGTTGTTGTTGTTGTATAAATTCTGCCTTCAGATAGGCAGGGGGTAATGGTTGTTTGCTGCCATCCGACGTGTACATAGACTTTCCATAGAAGTTTTTAGGTGTCGGCCAGCTAGATTTTTATAAGTTGTGGATTTTAACATAAACTTTTAACCTGAACTTTAATCACGTTCCTGTGCGGAACGGTGCTCCTACCTAGAGGAGGAAAATACATCAACAAAGACAAAAGGCACACCTCTTCTTGAGTAGAACTGTTGTTGTTGATGTAGGAATGTCCATATACCAATTTTAAAATGATGAATCCATCACCCTATTTACAGCTTAAATAATATTCACAGTTAGGTCAGCGTGCTGAGGTGTGCGACGGCTTCCATATCAGAAAATAAGTTCTATTTTTTCCTGGATCTTCTCGGGACCAGGGATAGTCTTTTGTAACGTTCAGTATGGAGGGAGTAACATAACTTTCTAGATAATTTTTCAATGTCACTGTATAGGTTGTCAGGTACTGCTTCACAGGCAGAGCAATCAATAAGTAATTGTAAAATGTCTATAGAGTTACAGTCTATATTATTGCGCCTGCACAATTGCGCAATTTGAGTCAGGATAGGTTCTCTAACAGGATCCAAAGAGGAGCACTCAAGCAGAAAATGTTGCATCGTTTCATCTTGCATGTTGCATACCAAACATGTAGGTTTGACTGGGTTCTGGTTGAATGCCGCCCTTGTAGTCTGTAGTATGTAAGTACCGGTAGCTATTTTCAGTTTGACAGCAAGACGAGGAACTTCTCTGAGATCACCGGTCAATACCACCAGAGGGTGACAACTGCCTGGCTGATAGGAGTTGACACCGAGCCAACATAGACTTGGATAGAGAGCAGCTTGAGATAAGATGGTTGTGGTCCAGTATTTGTTGATAGCATCGTTAACTCTTTTCTTCCAGGTTGTCTTTGATAATGGGTTAATAAGAAGCTCAAAGCCATCTGGCAAATCATATTTAACTAGGAGTCTCTTGACTGCTATAAACCAACTGCCGCTATCACTTGGTTTGACTGTAAGCTGGCGGATTGCCAACTGTTTCTCTAACGAGTTGTCAGGCAGACGACATATGCTACCAAAGAAGCCCAAAGTCCGCTGATCAATCATTCCTTGTATTGGTATTGTACCAGAGAGAATATAGACAGCCGCATCTGCTGTAGTCACAGGGAGCGATAGGAGGCATTTCAAATATTTCTTATTAAACTTGTCTGCTATATCAGTAATTTTGGGACGTGGAAGTACTACTTCTAGCCCATATAAAAGTATGGGAATTACATATATCTGATAGAGATGTAGTGACGTCTCTGGGTCTAACCCATTCTCGCCATGTAGCCCCGCTGGCATGAGACTGTAAAGAGTTCTTCTGGCTTTCTTAATATTCTCGGTAACTGTAGTTTCATCAGATTCATTAGAACGACAGATCCCAACGTGGGAGGTTTTATCAACTATAGGCATAGTTTCACATTCATTACAAGATCTACACCAGTAGAGGTATTCCTTCCCCTGGCACCGTTGAGAATCTCCAGTACTACACTTTTAACCGGCTGCAGTAGAAATAATTCCATCTGACTGTAATCAACAGCAATGTCAACCAGAGATTGGAGTACCGTTTTATCATCACTAACTATGGCGACGTCATCGGCGCAGGTTGGTGCGACACAGCAGATGTTACCGATTCTAGCTTCAGTACCAAAGGTTGAGAGTCTGTCTACCGATTTCGTTCGACCGTAAGTCGGGTCTCCCTAAAAAGCGTCAAGAAGCGACAAGAAGTGTCAAGAAGCGACAAGAAGTGTCAAGAAGCGACAAGAACATATTTCTGCCAATTATTTATTATATTTATTATCTAATTACATCTGAATTGATAAAATTGAGTAATTTGGCCATTTTTCATTGGTATTTTATTAGAAAAACCAACGAAATTTGCAAAAACATTGTGCGCGTAACAAGCGTCAAGAAAATTTTGAAGCATATTGGAGCGTCAAGAGCTTTTCACAAGACTGTGCTTATGAACCCTGATTCGCATATAGTAATTTCAATGATTTTAAATCTTATTTCCTCAAAGAAAGAAATATATTGACACTTTAGATTACATTCCATACAGTTATACGATGTATTTTCAGTTTATAGCCATGGAGTTAAGAAAGAGTCAAGAAATTCTGAGGCCCAGTTTCAGAGTCAAGAACTTTAACATGACTTCTACAGTATTGATTAAGATTCACATTTCATGCTCTTGGATGTTATTTCCACAAAGTGACTTTTGTCAAGATTTTGGACAAAAGGACAGTTCCTTTTCTTTTGCATTTAGGCCTGTAGTCCGATGCTAAAATAGCGTCAAGAAAATTTTAAAGCCCTCTTGAGCGTCAAGAAATTTTTGAAGCCCACTTAAGCGTCGAGAACTTTTACGTGACTACTTTAGCATAAAGCAAAATTCGCATTTCATGCTCTTGGATGTTAATTCCTCAAATTTATTTTTGGTTCAGATTTCGGATGACAGAAAGATGATTTTCTTTTCCTTTCCTCTTTAGTCCAATGCTAAAAAAGCGTCAAGAAAAACTGAAGTATACTTGAGCGTCAAGAACTTTTGCATGGCCTCTATAGTATAATCATGATTCGCATTTCAGGCCCTTGAATGAAATTTCCTCAAATTTAAGTTTTGTCAAGATTTTGAACGCAAGCTTTGAAGTTGCATGTTATTTCTTAAGTTAGACCTATTATCAAAAGCTAAAAAAGCGTCAAGAAAAAAAAAAGAAATTCGCTGGAGCGTCAAGAACTTTTGCATGACTGAATTTGTATAGATCAAGACTTCCACAGTACACACCGAGACTTGCATTAATAAAGTTTATTAATTTGGAATGTAATTTCCTCAGAATGCCATTTTACTAAATTTTGGATGACATAAATGAGCCGCGATGCGAGAAAACCAACAAAGTGGTTACGCGCCCAGTGCAGACTCAGATCAATCTGGGCATCCGCCCAGTCTGGTCAGAGTCTTCGCTGTCCGCATGGAACTACCTTAGACCTTAGCTGCTCAGACTTGTCGGATGCCCAGGCTGATCTGAGTCTTCGCTGGGCGGACGACCACTGTCGGTTTTCTCGTGTCGCGGCTCAATTAATTTTGATGTTCCGCAATATCAAATATGAAACCGTTATCTAGGAAAATATAAGACAGCAAATAAAACTTCTATTATAAAAGAAAACCCTATTTCAACTCCTCCACGAGTCTCATCAGGTGGTGGCTTTTGCAACTGCTTAACATATTGCAAAAACAGATTTCCCCACTATAGGTTTTTATTTCATTCAACAAATTAAAAGCAGAAGATTTGTGATCATTTAAATCGGCAACTGGTTACTTACGGGCTTTTCAGGGCCTCGCCAGAGGTCTACCACTTCCCAGATTTATTTATTTATTTATATATTCATTTTTTTTATTTTGTGCTTCGTAATTAAACTTATTTTAGGTCATTTTACTTTATTTTTTTAAAAATCGGCAGCTGGTAGCTTACGGGCTTTTCAGGGCCGCGCCAGAGGTCTACCATATGCCAGATTTTTTTTCTGATTCGTTCAGAAAGTAAATGAAACAGCATTGCTTCAAAGTTAACTTATTTCAGGTTACTATTCTTCATGTTTATTTTTTTTTTCAAATCGGCAGCTGGTAACTTACGGGCTTTTCAGGGCCGCGCCAGGGGTCTACCATATGCCAGATTTTTTTTTTTTTTTTTTTTTTTTTGTGCTTAGTTCAGAAAGTAAATGACACAGCGTTGCTTTTAAACTTTACTTATTTCATGTCATTTTTCTCCATTTTTATAATTAGCAGCTGGTAACTTACGGGCTTTTCAAGGCCGCGCCAGAGGTCTACCAGATGCTAATTATCTAAACTTTTTTACCTTTTTTTTTCAGAGACGCAAGTAAATTTCGTTGTTGGTTTTTGTACTCTTTTTCCCATTATTTTGTAAAGCAGTTCATTTGTCCGAAAAATAGTTTTTCTACTCAAAATTCATTCAGTTTTCTGTCTTTTGTGGCTAATTATCTAAACTTTTTTATCTTTTTTTTCAGAGACGCAAGTAAATTTCGTTGTTGTTTTTTGTACTCTTTTTCCCATTATTTTGTAAAGCAGTTCATTTGTCCGAAAAATAGTTTTTCTACTCAAAATTCATTCAGTTTTCTGTCTTTTGTTGGTGACCGTTTTTGTTGATCTAATTCTTCTTTTTTGCCCAGGTTTTTTGGCCACCGTTGCTGTTTTTGGTATCAAAAGATTGCCATCAGTTGAAGTGATGAATTTTGAAGGTTTTTTTTTTTTGCACCGTGAGACAAAAATTTTTGGAATAAGTTTTCTTTTTCTTTTTCTGTTTTTGCTTGCCACTGCGCTTTGGTACACTGAAGATTCAAAATAGTAGAGTCTAGCTCAAAATCGCCATGGCCGTAAAGAGCCCCCTTTATCAAAGCTTCCTGAAGCAAAATTTCTTTTTGTAAATTCTGAATAAGTTCCGGTAATCGATCAGGAATCCAGTTCTGATTTAATTTCAAAATGTGATTTAAAGATTCACAATTGTTGTTTTTCCAGTGGAGCGGAATTTTATTGTCAGTTTTTCTGACATTGTAAACGTATTCCTTTATGGTAGGGATTACCTTTTCCGAAAGATATGGACCTATGGAAGTTTGGTACTTGCTTTCAATTTCAGATATTTTTGACGTTAGGTCCACAGTTGTGTCCGCCGAAATCAATCCTTCTTCTCCAAAAATGGCATCAACAATTTTTTTTGTATCTTTTTCATTCATGCCTACTTTGTTTTTTAGATGCCGTTTGAAATTTTCTCCTAAATGTCTGGTACAGAGTGTTAATTTTGACTCCGGAAAACTAGATTTTATTGCCTTGACCAAAGCTTTTTCTTCATCTGTACCAATAACCATGTCATTTGTACTTAGTAAAGAAGATTCAATTTCTGTTCCCAAAACCGATGCCAAATGAGTAAAAAATCTCTGATATGTATGAAACGCGCCATCCCAATGAAGATAGAGAGGTCCAAGTATAATTGGGTTTGTATTTTTGCTTTTTCTACGTAATTTTTTCTCTTGAAAAACAGTTGTGGTTACAAAACAGGGTCCCAAATTAAATGTTCTGTCCACACCAATAACAGAAGTTTTAACTGCAGATGAAAAATGTCTTAACTGATTTTCAGTATAACAGATTAAATTTGGTGGTTTTCCAGAAGTCTGCACTATTTCTTTCAAGAAAGGATGTGACGTGCTGATCATATTAATGACAGTCTGAACATCGTCCGCGACATTTTGTTTGTTTCCCGGGTTTTTGCTTTTTTCGACATTGTACTTCATGTTTTCGACAAATTTAGAGTCGCGCGGCTGGTGGTCCAAAGACTGAAAATTTTCCGAAAAGGTCTGCTTCACAGTTTTTCCTGAGTCTAAATCCGATCGAATTTTGGTTTTTGTTGCAGGAGATGATCTAATATATTCTTGTTTTGTTTTTTTCGAATTCCTATGTCGACATTTTTCTTCGATCGGAAATTTTCCTAGTTCTCTCGATAATAAGCGAGTTTCCGGTTGGACTGCAGCGAAAGGTCAGAGGTCAAGTGTGGAAAAATCCGAAAGGTCATCATCACACTTACCTGGGCAATCGATATACATGATAAAACACCTTTCTCATGATTAAAAAAATCAATGATATGATGAAAATTTGTTTTCAATCCAGAGAAAAAGGACAGTCACACTAGCAAGGTAGAATAAACAGGGAATATTGGAAAATTGAAATATTAGTCGATATGTTGGTGTGTTACGCTGCGTATACGGCTTTATCACACTTGACCTATGACCCGGAAATGAATTATCGACCTTTGCGCATGCGCACTGTGGAACCGAACTCGCTTATAAAGATGGATGGGGTGGGGGTGGGTGGAGCGGGGTGGGGTAGGGGGCATATTGGTTTCAGTGCGGTGCGTCGGCATCGGCGTAAAAGTTTGTATGCTTTATATTTCTTCAAGCAGTGGAAGGAAATTTACCAAACTTGTGTGGATACATCATTACCACAAAACTTACATAGATATACATTTGAGTCTCTCTCAAGAGTTAACTACATTTTGATGGCCTTGACCCCATTTTAAAGGTCAAAAGCCAACTTACAATGTTAAATATTTCCTAAAAATGAGACATTTCTTGAATTAATGAATGGATACTCATTAGACTTGTTTGGATATACCATTGTGCCAGGTTTCAGACACGTTTAGCTGACCTTGACCCCTTTATCAATGCTATAGTCTTGTATGTAGAATATCTTTGAAGCAAAGGATGGAGTTTCACTCAAATGCAAAACTACATCATTTAGATTTGTTTATATCACTGATAAGAATCTTTTTATACGCCCGTTTTGAAAAAAACGGACGTATTATGTCGTGGCGGTGTCCGTCCGTCCGTCTGTCCATCCGTAAACATTCTTGTACACGCCATGACTCAGTAACCATTTAGGATATCTTCATGAAATTTGGTAGGCATATGTATTAGGGTGGGGGAACGTGTCGCGTACAAGAATGGTTGCTCCCCCTTTCTTACTTTTGAAGTTATGCCCCTTTGATTATTTTTTTCCCTGTAAGTCTTGTACACGCCATAACTAGATAACCGTTTGGGATATCTTTATAAAACTTCATAGCAATGTGTATGAAGTCCTAACGATGTGTCGCGTACAACAATGGCTGCTCTCCCTTTCTTCTTTTTAGAGTTTATCCCTTTCATTAGTTCTTATAGGCTATTTTTGTGTTTACTTTTCTTGTACAATATATATTGTCAAGGGAAATAGGTAGAACTAAAATGGTATATCTAGTATATTTAGGTTTTCTCCCTTGTTCGACTTACCTTGGAAGCTGATTGTTAATACACTAACAGTATTTCATGTGTTAAATATTTAGATGATGTTGCAGTCATTATACCCCAACTTGGAAAAAGTCTGGGGTATACTGGTTTACATCTATCCGTCCGTCCTTCCATCTGTCCGTCCTTCTGTCTGTCCTCCCATCCCCATTTAATCAAATTTTTCATTAAAGATTTCTTCACAACCATACAAGCTAGACTGGTCATATTTGGCATACAGGTTGATGACGATATGTTGTATCGTTGGATTGAGAACAGCCTTTCTCTGCTTATTCTTCCCTGTATTTGTCCAATATTCTTTCTTTCCATACTTTGAATAATAAAATTTTCGTCAAAGATTTCTCCACAACCAAGCAAGCTAGAGTAGTCCCATTTGGTATGCAGGTTGATGACGATATGTTGTATCGTGGGATTGAAAACCAGCCTTTTTCTGCTTATTCCTCCCTGTATTTGTCCAATATTCTTTCTTTCCATACTTGGAATAATGAACTTTTTCATCAAAGATTTCTCCACAACCATACAAGCTAGATTAGTCATATTTGGTATGCAGGTTAATGATGACTGTATTGTGGGATTGAGAACCAGACTTCTCTTTTTATTCCCTGTATTTGTCCGATTTTCGTTCTCTCTTTACTTTGAATAATGCATTTTTTTCCGCAAAAGATTTATATGCATCTGTAAGTTAGAGTAGGGATTTTTGTATGCAGGTTGATGATAACTTGTTGTATTGTGGGATTGAGAACCAGTCTTCTCCTGCTTATTCTTCCCTATATTTTTCCAATTTTCTTTCTCTCCTGACTTTGAATAATGTAATTTTTTGTAACAGATTTCACAGCAACCATTCATATTTGGTATACATGGTAACAACGATTTCTCTCCCTCTTTATGCTTTTTGTTACGAAAATAACACCATTTGATTTAAGCAATTAAGCGGGGGTATAGTCGGATTCGCTGACAGTTCTATTAATTATAGAGTGGTTGCCCCTGTTTGTCTGCCTGTCTATCCTTTTGTAAACAATCTTGTTCATTCTGTAACTCCTTTAGGACATTGAAACGGGAATATTATGCGCCGCTTGCGAAGCCCTTGTTTACCTTGCCCTCGTTTTCAAGGTCTACATCTACAGCTACCATTTAAGTGCATGACCAATATTGGCATAATCGCACTGTGAACAACCTTAAAACATTGATGCTTGGAGGTTCTAATGTACAGTTAAAATCAGATAATTTTAAACATGTTGTTCACAATCACGGTCTTTGGATACCTGCACTGACAAGGAGTTTGAAGCCATCCAAAGTCGGTGCAAATATGACATTGGCAGGCCAGACCATTCCAGAGACGGACCGTTGATGGAAAGAAGGATCCCTTGTAGGCGTTGACTGAATAAAATATTGGTAAGAGTCGTAGAAGGTTTCCTCTAGTTGCTACTCTTGTGGCTGTCAGTTACCGGCCTGAAGGGATTTCAACGAGGTTATTAACGATCCTGTACACCACTGTGACTTTGTTCTGGTCCCGCCTTGACTGAAGGTCCTCCCAACCAAGTTCTTGCAACATTGAAGTGACACTGCTGGTTCGGCGGTAGTCATTGCAGCAAAACGGCACGCCTCTGTACAAACTCAATTTGGCTACGTGGATTTTGTCACTAGGTCCCGTACCGTCGAAGCATACTCGAGCTGTGGACGAACTATGGACTTGTAGCATTTGGCCTTAACATCCTTTGGGCAGCTTGAAAGCTTTCTGCAAAGGAAAGCTGTAGTCTGATTGGCCGTTTCGCCACTGCATCAATACGGCTGTTCCAGGACAGTTTACTGTCTATGGTGACTCCAAGGTACTTTGCTTTTGACGTTTCTTTCAAGGTCTGTCCATGAATGCTATAAGAAGTTGATATGACATTACGCTTGTTGGTACTCTGGATGTGCTCACACTTTTCTGGGTTTAATTCCATCTGCCAATCTCTTTGCCATTCCTGTAGATGATTAAGATCTCTCTGTAGTGACTCTGCATCTTTCTAGTACAGTAAACAATCATCTGCGAGAGGAAACTCTTGAGGGCAGGTCATTGGTGTATACCAGGAATAGGAGAGGTCCAAGTACTGTACCCTGTGGAACTCCAGATGTGACAGCAGCAGGAGAAGATGTCTTCCCATCAAGGACAACTTGCTGATTCCTATCTCCGAGGAAACTTTGGACCCAGGATAGGTTCTCGTCTCTGATGCCGTAGTGATGGAGATTGACTGCCAGGCGATGATGTGGAACCTTATCGAAAGCCTTGCTAAGTCCAACAAAATAGCATCAACTGGCTGCCGTCTGTCTAGTCCAACTGCGAGGTCGTGTATGGTGGTGATGAACTGTGTCTCACAGGATGTTTTCTTCCTGAAGCCGTACTGGTAATCACTTAGAATCTTGTTACTTTCCAGAAATTTCATGAAATGGCTATGTACTATATGTTCCATGACTTTGCAACAACAGGATATCAGTGAAACTTGCCGATAGTTAGCAGCCTTGCTCTTGTCTCCCTTCTGGAACAGGGGTGTCACAAAGGCTCTTTTCCAGTCATCAGGAATCTGGCCTTGTTAGTGGGAAGCTTGATATATGAGTGTCAGGGCTGGTGCACAGGAGGACTTAAATATGTTAAGAAAAATTGATATATGTCACCGACTGGACTCTTCACCTTTGGGGTTGAATACACAATGAACAGTATGAAATTTACGTTCAGATGATTTAATGGTTGTATATGCAGATGGTTCAACTCAATATCAATGGCACACCATGGACATCTGTAATTAAATATATGCAATATATATTTAATGCAACAACAAAACATTAGACATAGATCTTACAGAAAAGTATAGATCTTACCTGCTGTAACTGGCAAGTGCCCTTATATCAATTAAATCATGACTGATGATATGTAACAAGTTAAGACAAAGTAAGCTGGTGAAATGGTTAAATGAAATGGTACGGATTTATGAAATTTACAACAAACTTAAATGCCTTGCAGTTTCATGTACAACACACTGTTTCAAATATTTCTAAAAATATCTTGACACACTATAATTATCTTAACTTTAATCTTTACAACTAACATCTTCTATGTGTAGTCCATTCGCTCCAAAGTGCAAACACAGATCTGCTTAGTTTCACAGGAAAAAAACATACGAAACTCCCAGCAAATCTTCTAATGTCCGAAAATTTCTTATAACAATTCATAAAAGAATACGAGAAATCCTTATTTTAAAATGCTTTTATGAAATATTTTTCATTAGCAGTAATACAAAAATTGACCTTTTCACTGAGGGTTATCATATGACTGTCAGAACAGCCAGAATGTAGAGTAACCTCATTGTTTACTACAGTTGTGGACGTTTTTAAATGCAGAAAGTGTCTCCAAGTAAGATACCATCTCCCAAGACCACAAACCATTAACCACAAAAGACCAAAACATTGAACTTCACGTATTTCGGTAACAAAGTGCTGACTTGGTAAGCCTTTCCTTTTAAAAGGAAACTTTATTCCTATTTCATATATTGATTAACATCATAGCTTACTTTGAGCAAATCTGGATAGTGAAACAACATTGTATAAAGGGTGACACACTGTCAAAGGCAGTAGGGGTCACTATAGAAGTTATGGGAGCAACAATTAGTTCACGCTGCCCTTTACGCTAATCACAAATAACCCAATCACGGTCATGAGGTATGCCGCAATTATTTTGTAGCGCCAGATTGTTTTTTCATGTCGCATAGTAACTCATTAAACACTAGATTTACTTTGCCTTCGTTAATTTAAAGTTTCTTTGAAAAGCGATAACTTGCTGTTTATACTAATAACGATAACACAGGACGCTACATGATAAATTGATCTTAGTCTGCATATATTCTAAAATGAAATATACAAGTACAAGAGGAAGTGTTAGAAATCTCACTTTTGAAGATGCTTTATTCACTGGATATGCCGCGGACGGTGGCATCTTAGTGCCAGACACGATTCCTGTTATATCCAAGAATACTTTAGTTCAGTGGAGTAAGCTGGGGTTCGTGGACTTGGCGAAGGAAATAGTACCTCTTTTCGTTCCAGAAACAGAAGTACCACGGTCAGATTTGAATGGTGAGTGTACATGATTTTCATAAATGGACACACACTGACATGAGCACATATGTATATCCGACCGAATCCTTTTCTTTGTAAATTGCTCGACTATGTCTTGAGCGTAATGACATAAAATGCATGAGCTAAGAGTCACGATAGACCGTAACAAGACTTTTCCTAAAGTAGCAGCCTGATCGGGTTCTACTTCAATTGTCAACATATCGCCGACGAGTAAAATTAAGGACAGTGTAAGTAACCGGTCATGGTGTTGTATCGGAGTGCAGTAACAGTATTTTCGAAAAGTCTAAAGTTTCACGAGTTATTAAAGGAAGATATCTACCCTTGAAAAATGTCAAAAACGGGGACATTCTCAATTAGTGGTAAAATTAACCCAGTAAAGACGAATCAGTTTAATCACAGGTTAAGCCGTATTGATAAAAATAAAGCTTTATTCCAGAAGATCTAGTATATCTACGGAAGAGTATTAGGATCAGGCATGCTTTTGTTGTTTGTTTTTTTTAAGATATCTCGAAAATTCGACATAATAACTCGAAATTTCGACTTATTATCTCGAAATTTCGACTTATAAACTCGAAATTTCGACTTGTTATCTCGAAATTTCGACTTATTATCTCGAGATTTTGACTAAATAACTCGAAATTTCGACTTCTTAACTTGAAATTTCGACCAATTAACTCCAAATTTCGACTTATTATCTCGAAATTTCGACGTAAGAAAATAAGTCGAAATTTCGAGTTAATAAGTCGAAATTTCGATAGATAGTAAGTCGACATTTCGAGTTAATAAGCCGAAATTTCGAGATGGTTGGTTGATTTGATGTTTATCGTCCACGGTATACAGCTAAGGTCATGTCGGGACGGTCAGTTAACCTAACCACACTGTTCCTGGGCAGGCTTAGACCTCCTAAGCAGTTAACCAGTACTAAGTGCACATACTTTCGCCAGTAACTAACAACTGCCCTTCTTGAATCAGCGGAAGGAGAAACGAAAGTATGTGGCCAGACCGGGTTTTAGCCCAGGGCCTCTGACTTATGAGTCAGAGGTGCCCTACCGATTGCGCGAAATTTCGAGATAGTTAGTCGAAATTTCGAGATAATAAGTCGAAATTTCGAGATAGTAAGTCAAAATCTCGAGATAGTAAGTCATAATTTCGAGTTAATAAGTCGAAATGTCGAGATTATAAGTCCAAATTTCGAGTTACTAAGTCGAAATTTCGATTTACTAAGTCGAAATTTCGAGAGAATAAGTCGAAATTTCGAGATACTATATTATAAGTCGAAATATCTAGATACGAAATACAAAATATAAAAGTAGGCCTGGCCCTAATACTCTTCCGTATATATCAGCTAGTTTAGACTAACCTGGTCTAAACGAACTATGGGTCGCTCAACAAAAAAACTGAAGTGACCTTAAATAGTCTTTTTTTCATAGCACAGCTCATTTTGTAAATGTTAATATTTCAATTACTGAATATAACATTACCTCCGTATAATGCGAATTTGGATTTGGAGAAAACATGCAATTGTTTTTGTGATCAAATAAGTTGGTCATGAATAACAGTAGCCGCATCATTCGTTATCATGAGAAAAATAACGGTAACCGTTCAGATTCATCGGTGATCATCAGTTATTTCTTTATTTAGAGCCGTGTATATTTTATCTTTTCAGATCTTCTGGATGCCGCATTCAGATCGTTTTCAACTCCCGAGATCGCTCCAATAACTCGGCTAAAAGATGGGCTCTGCGTTCTGGAACTGTACCATGGTAAAACATGGGCATTCAAAGACTTGGCTCTTTCGTGTGTTGGACAGTTTTATAATTATTTCTGTGCCAAAAATAAGAAACATTACACCATTATTGTCGGTATGAAGTTAAGTTATCTTTCTTCTTCTTCTTATGTGCACACAGCATTGAATCAACGTCTATCAAGGTCGAAGAAGTTTCATGGCTTTATATCGACGTTGACACGAGGCTGTTCTAGCATTGTTTGATCTAGTATACAAACTAGATATAGAACATGAAATATTTTTTGAATTTACCAGTATTTTTGCTGTAACTGACCACATCGTTTTTTTTTTTTGTTTTTTTTTTCATCTCTGTAATCTTTTAAAAGTCGTCGTTACTTTCTTATGAGAGTCTGCTGAAATTTGTTATGCTGTCTTCTTATCTGGCACATCAAATGAGCAATTCTGCACTGGTAAATTTCAGAACAAAACAGTAAAACCGAGTTTTGCTGCGAGGCCTCCAGCTTATGCAACATACGGTCTTTCATCTGCTCTAAAACGTTGATACGCAAAACTGTCACATCAGATAGTCCGCAGACGTACTGATTTATTTTCATTAAAATTGTAATTGTCTTAACAGCTTAGTAGTCGAAAGTAATTTCTTGACTGACGTCGGGCAGTATATTGTCTTGCCTAGTTGGTTAACCGGACAGTCATTCATTGTTTAAGCCAACCAACAGTGCATTGACATCCGCGTATGGTTTTCACTCGGTCATCGGCGGCTTGTGTGAAGCGTCAACATACCTTTTAGATAATATTTACATTAGATTTGGTACTAAGTTGTACAGACAAATTGTTGGTATTCCGATGGGTACTAATTGTGCTCCACTTGTAGCGGATTTGTTTTTATTTTGCTACGAAAAAGATTTCATGGCTTCTCTTTCTAATGATAAACAATCTGAAATTGTTTAAGCTTTTAATTCTACATCTAGATATCTAGATGACCTTTTAAATATTGACAATCCTTACTTTGAAGGCATGGTGAATCAAATTTGAATCTACAGTTAAACAAAGCTAATGCAGCCGATACTGAAGCCTCATTTTTGGATTTACATTTATCTGTTTCAAATGGATTTGTTTCATCCAAAATTTATGATAAACGCGATGACTTTGATTTTGACATAGTAAATTTTCCAATTTTGGATTGTGATGTTCCCCGTTCTGCATCTTACGGGGTTTACATTTCTTAACTTATTCGGTTTGCTAGAGTGTCCAGTCATGTGACTGACTTCAATGCCCGTAATAAAGCTTCTCCAACAGGGCTATAAATATCATAAACTTCGAAAAGCATTCTCAAAATTCTTTCACCGACACTATGAATTGGTTTCTAAATTCAGTGTCGGATTAAACAGTCTTTTGCAACAGGGCCTATCGGAACCGGAATTTTATGGTGACTTAGTCAAAACAATTCAACAATTGTATAATAAATAATCAACAATTCAAAACAATTGTAGGTAAGTCCGATTTTTCTGATCAGTTCAGGAAAATTATCGTTCGTTACAAACGTATTGGATATAATATAAATGTAATGCTACAGTCTGCATGTTTAGTGGTTAACCCAATTATGGTTAAACACTTTGCTTCCCTCTTTAATTGCACGCCGGTTGGTCAGGCATCAGACACAATGCTGGGCCCGCCATAAAGCTACTTAATTTAGTTGGTATGGGCCGGAGTTTGCCTTGTCTGTTGCTTGGTTATTCGGGGTTCAACTGATAGTTTTCTTTTGCTCCGGTGTTTCGGTGGTGTTGTTTGGCTTCCCAGGGTTCTCCTGGTGTCGCAGTGCGTTCTTTCCGTTGGCTCCTCATCTCTGATTCATCATGGGCCTTGTCCGTGATTTGTTTGTTTCCGGTGCAGGTTCATTGGTGGGTTGGGGGCCTTCATGCGAACCAAACAGCTGACTTAATGTTTCAAACCACTGCAGCAGCAGAGGGCAAGGTTTGGGCCCAGTAAAACACGTTTAAGCCCCCCCCCCCCCCGCCCCCCAGTAATCTTTTGCTGACCGTTCCAGGGCGGTACTTCTGTTGCGGTTCCTTGATGTTATGTGCTGTGTCTGCTTGTCTATGGTCTCTGGCGGTTGGGTAACCCGTATTGCTGCCCAGTCTGCCTTCTGTTTTGTTTTGTTTTGTAGCTAAAATTAAAAAAAATAAGTAAAAATAGATGTTGATGCTGTTGTTGGGGTAGCTGAATGGCCGCCTGTTTGGGAGAGAGCTGCTCGTTCGGTTTGCTGTGCGTGTCTTTCGTGGACTTGTGTCGCTTTCTCTCTCTGTGTGTGTGTGTGTGTGTGTGTGTGTGTGTGTGCTTCTTTCCCTGTTGGTTTTGGGAGCGGAATGTGGGATTTGATTGTATTAATTCCTGATCATTGCCCATTCTTTTACTTTGTAATCAGGTACCATTCACTGAAGATGAAAAAAGAACTCTGTTTGCTTTTAAAACTTTGACAGCGTCTGACCTTGGCACAAGAATGAAACGTTGCATAACTTAATGGATAGGAAGAAAAGTAAACACTTGGGTATTCTATTTTACATGCAAACTAATTTAGTCTTTTACACACTGATCTGTCTCCACCTTTGACACAGCCAGACAAAACGCTGTCTCCTGACAAATGTAAATGTAGTTCATTTCTGTGTCTGTGTGCTCCAGGTACATCTGGCGACACTGGAAGTGCCGCCATAGAAGCAGTTCGAGGCCTGAAGTGGGTAGACATCGTTGTTCTACTCCCGAAGGGAAGATGTTCAAGTATTCAAGAAAAACAGATGACTACAGTGTTAGAAGACAATGTTCATGTTTACAGAGGTATTTGTGTTCTTTTGGTTACCATAGTGTTTTAGGTAAACATGTATAATTGTCCGCTTTTCCATCCATTTGTTCGACCAGCCATCAACAGTTACTGTCACTCACTTACATATAACTGTGTCTCTATTTGCTAAGATGGCATCAGTGCTTGCGGCATTTTTTTGCACTGTCCCGGTTTTGGTCTACACGGCCCCTGAGTCATACACTATATCTGTGTGTTGCCAGGTAGTTCATGGCAACTAAAATATACATATAAAAGCATCGTGATGGTAATTTTGACAAACTTAAAGAAAACTCTTCTGCTTCACCAGACGCATGGATGGCAAAATTTATTCTAATACAATGTATATTACAGTTGACGGTACATCAGACGACCTTGATCTTCCAATCAAAGCTTGTTTCCTTGACAACGAGTTTGTAAAAGAACACCGTCTTACGTCTATAAACTCTATAAACTGGGCTAGAATAATGGTACAGATGGTTCACTATTTTTACAGTTACTTTCAGGTTAGTAAAAGGTTTCAAAATAGAAATGACTGAGCGCAATATTTAAAAGCGCCTTATTTAGAAATAAGACTGTTTCAGAATTGATTCCATGTCATGTCGTTTAATCTGTTCTGACAATGTTGTTTGCCAGCTGGGAAGATTCTGGGAAAAAGCAGAAAAAAACACAACTTCCCTTTGCATTTAATATTGAAGGAAAAAGCTCTTGTTCATTCAGTAAGCCTTATCATGAAACACCATTGATTAAGATGGTGCAGTCTGATCAGAGCCTTAGCTTGTCACTAATGCCACATTGTTGGAAATCACATGATGTGGCTCATATGACGTTACTCTTCCGAGTGCATAACCTCATGTCATAAAAATCGTATGACCACACGCGTTATTACATTTTGGCGCGTACATGTAACGTCAGTGCCACCGACTGTGTCAGCAATGTGTTTTCTTACTGAAATAATGTTCATTTTAAAGGTGACAAAATCCCATTTTAAAAGGTCATATGATAAACAGAATCTTACACTCGTGGTCATTTCGTATGAAATTTATGAAACTCGCCAAAGGCTTGTTTCATAAACTTCATATGAAGTGACCACTGGTGTAAGATCCTCTTAGGTTCATTTCCAAAATAATGGGTTTCTGGTTGGATTTTAATTATGAGCTTAGTTTTCAGAAATTATTGTTTTCAACTAATATGAATGGAGAAGGTCCTGATAAAAAACTATATATTATAAAAGTGGGTACGTTGGCATAATGACTTGGGTAAACCCGGGCAATAACCTGGTATTCCTCGGTCATCTGGAAGATATGTAAGTATACATAATTGGGTCGCAACACGACAAAACCAACAGTATGGTTGTGCGCCCAGCGCAGACTCAGATCAGCCTGGGCATCCGCCCAGTCTGATCAGAGTCTTCGCTGTCCGCATGGAGGTAGCTTAGACCTTTAGCTAACCTTTAAGCGTTTAACGAAGAGTCTAATCAGACTGGGTGGATGCCCAGGCTGATCTGAGTCTTTACTGGGCGCACAACCACATTGTTGGTCGTGTCGCGGCTCATATCTTCGAGTAGCCCGAGGAATACTATGGTATTGCTCAGGTGAACCCAAGTCATTATGCCGAACGTGCCCTGTGTCTGATCTGGGACTACACTGATTACCTATACATTTTTATGAGACGCGATACATCGGTGTGTCTTAACAGTAAGCACCTATTTAATTGTAGATGTGCCCGGGATGTAAAGGGGAGGTGGAGATTGTTATACCAACAGGGGCATGTGGCAACGTTACATGTGAGTGAAACTTTATGTAGACCTTATTTCATATTTTCATACCAGAACACTCGCAACAGAGGCGTAACTAGAGGCAATTACTGGTTGTTGTTTGAAAGTTTGTCAAAACGGACCATTCAAGAGTTACACATTTATATCAGACACCACTTTGTTATACTCTTTTATATTTAGAGGGTCTACTACAATTCTTGCCTAACTTTCAATATGAAAATACATAAATTTAAAGAGTAACTACACTTCAGGAACTGACTGAATCAGATCCCAAACCCTATCCCCAACATCAAAGGGAAAGATTGACAAAAACATCCCAACAAACAATAAATTACAAGTGATAAGCCGAGTCAGCAACTCTTTCCCAAATAGGTGGCAACTCAGCTATCTATAACCCTGCTGATTTATATTTCAATTTCAGTACCATCGTCAATCTTATTAATTATCAAATATTGTTTACATAACTAGCAGGATGTTTTGCAAGAGCTATGGGGTTGCCAATCAAATTGGTGTGTGCGGTCACAAGTAATGACATAGTAGCACGTGCGATTAAAGACGGTGATTTCAGTATGGCATCAGAAGTGTTTCAAACATTAGCTCCAGCTATGGATATTCAAGTAGGTACATTCGATAATTAGG
The DNA here is from genome assembly GCA_963989385.1 of Ctena decussata. Classification (NCBI taxonomy): domain Eukaryota; kingdom Metazoa; phylum Mollusca; class Bivalvia; order Lucinida; family Lucinidae; genus Ctena; species Ctena decussata. The sequence goes on along the minus strand of OZ022498.1, from coordinate 81,997,933 downwards.
CTGTCTGTCTGGCCCTCTATCTCATTGTCCACATAACGGTATGTCAACACTGAATGGCATGAGAAAACCACGTCTCAAACTGAAGCAATTTCTCAGTGTTTTCCTGACGTCTCTAGATTTCTGACTGTTGTAAGCGCAAATCCGTCTGCTGTAATAGTTACCTTAACTTCTTTTACCACGTACTGGTCTGTTTTCTAACCCGTTCTTAAATCTTTCCAGGATTCATGTAGAAGTTTAAGAGTTGAATGAATACAGTTCCCCACTTATCTGTTTAAACTATATGTTTGTTTTTCAAAGTAAATTTCTCCCCTGCCCCTTTCTCCCTTATCCCAACCGCCCCCTAAACCTCCTGTCCCTCCCCTTCACTCCACTCTTACGTGCATATCAGAAGGGAACATACGAAAGCTTCTGTTACTTCCATATTTTCACGGTTTAATAGGTATTCCACACAGTATAGAAACAACAGACCAAAACACATTTTTTATTTGTTAAGAGGCATAAGTTCGTTAGAAACGAACTTGAGAGTTTCCATTTATGTGATTTGCCCATCGTCTAATGATGTTTTGTATTTGTACTAAATGTTGTTTTGGTTTCAAGTTCATGAGTAGATATGAATATTGGGACAGTATTGAACAAGAACTAACAATTTGCGTATGAATAGGCTATTAGCTGAACCTAAACTAGTCTTCCGGCTAACACGAGTGCTCAATGGGACGCGCAAGTACATATATCTGTTATTTACTGGAACCTTGGAAAACAAGAATAATTTTGCCTGTTTCAGATCCCTTACAATATGGAAAGACTTTGGTACATTTTCAGTAAAGGAGATGACAAGCTTGTAGATCAACTTATGCGAGAGTTTGAGGAAAACAAATCCGTTTCAGTTCCTAAAGACCTTTCAGAAAAGGTATAACTAACCAGAGACTATACTGGAAAAAGCAGTATCCCTCCGCTAGATGCATGTACCGTCACAGAACAAAGTTAAGGGATAAACTATCGTTTAAATATGACCTTATGCAAAAAGCCAACTATTAAAATACTAGAATTCAAAAGCTTATAAATTCAGTGATATTTCCAAGCAAATTAATTAATAAAAAAGAAAAAAAATAATACAACATTGAGAACCATTCCCAGAAGGCAAACGACGTTGAACCAATGGCGACATAACAATACCTACTTATTATTTTGCTTCATTGCTTCACGGAGATTTAACTAAGCTGACCAATGAAAGCTCAAACAGTAATTAAATAAACAAATTACACTGTACTTTGTTGATCTTTCTGCAGATATCAGAGGCTATAGTGGACACTTTTATTGGTACAGACACAGTAGTGAAGGCTACCATGAAGAAAGTATGGGACGATAACTCTTATCTTGTGTGTCCGCACACAGCTCTAGCAGTGGCTTATCATTACCAAGCAATGTCGTAAGTCTCTTCTGTTTATTTATCTTAGCACATCTTTGCCAAGAAATAAATGTTTCTGTTCGCATCCGCATGGCCGAAGTTTTCACCTGCTGTTTTTATGTCCCTTTCTCAGTAAATATATTCTATAAACAGCAAGCTCCTATAAGGTGCACCCCATTGGTGCTATCCTTTCTTTCTTGCGATTTCACAGTTTGTCCTCTTAGATACATTACACGTGTATTAAACTTGAGCATAAAGGCTACCATATGATCCATAAGAGAATGCCATATGGTCCATAAGCAGTCTGCACAGTGTATCAACAGTGTGGTACCGGTATAAATAAACATTATTTTATCTAGAGAAAAAGCTGTTCAGTGTGAAATAGTAGTTCATAATAGTATATACAGGTATAGAAAATATATATGACCTCATGTATTAATTCTTTATAAAGCATATTTTACTAGAATACACGTTTTTTATTATTTCAGCAAAGGAAAGAAAGACATCCCGAGAATTTGTATCGCAACAGCTTCAGTTGATAAGTTCAAAGAGGCAGCGAAAGGAGCACGACTAAATCTACCGGTGAACCCTAAAGTGACAGCCCTAGAAACTATGCCTACTAGATATATTGATATGACTAAAGGAGAGGATTGGGAATATATATTGCGGCAGAAGATTATACAAATAGATTCACTGAGGGCAAAATAAGTATTTGGATAAATGATCGCAGTATATGAATCTACTAACGCTATTTGTGCCTTGTACGCAAATACAGACAGTTTGTATGATACTCATATTGGACGCATTGGAATATTAGTCAGTATTAAAATTGCGATTGTTTGTAGTATTATTTTATGTATTTTAATTCTGCAAGTTCAGACTTAGATTTGACTTTGAAATAAATGGGCCGAAATGATATAGAATTGCACATATCTTTGACAGTCCTAAGTGATACAGGACAATGTTTGATTTACATGTACATGTATATAAAAGTAATAAAAGGTCAAAGAAGACGTTTTGTTACAGTTTTGTTATTTTGTTACCAAGTGTTTTATAGATACCTATTACATGTCATGAATGCGTCTGCATATCATGCTTGCGAAAGAAATTGCATTTTCATGTCCTTAGAAATATCAACGGCAATTGTTTTTTTTTTGCAACGTAGAGGATGAAGTAAACTTTTGCTAATATTTACGCTACTTTTGAAACCGCTGATGTAAACTTTGACTGCATTTGAAAAAAATATATATATATAAAAATGGTTAACCTACTTTACCTTTCGTGTAGAAGATAAATTCTTCTTCTACATCTGTAGAGCCAATGTGCAAACAAATCACATTTTCTTCAGTCAACTTTTTCAACACCACTGCACAGAACGTGAGCCGCGCTCCCGATGTTCTGGCGCTACGTTGTACACAATGTTTTCAAACAAGTGTAGACTTATCAGAAGTTTTATCATCCTACATCTGTAACCTTACGGACACATTTTGGTTTACCCATAACATCTTAAAACCGATTATTGGAATATGCAGATTTGTCTTTTGTAGTGGCCATTCGGTGTTCAACTGGTGGTTTTCTTTTGCTCCAGTATTTCATTAGTGTTGTTTGACACCCCAGGGATCTCCAGGTATCACAATACGAGGGGTGATAGAAAAATATGTGGACTTTTGCTGTGACGGCAAAGAATATGCAGTTATGGTAAATTTTCTCATACCGCAGACAAGTTCAATCTTGTAGCTACGTTATGTGAAATTTTGAAGAAATTTCAATGAAAAAAAAGTATTTTTTCTCAGTTTATATTAGGTAGGTACAGCAACAGCGGAGCACCACATTAATTACGTTTGACGTTTTGTTCCGTTTAAACATTGCAGTGATCTTCCCTTTCTCAGTTTTCACAAACTAACACCCTCTTTGCAGGTTTTTCAGGATTCTGACCAACTTTAGACATATCTGCATGAAATGTGATTGTTTTTACGAAATTGCAGCATACCTTCCTCATATTCATTGGCTCCAGAAATAAATGCTTCAATTTCGTGTCTGCGTACATTACATTTGAGGTGTATGTCTAAAGGTAGGTCTACAACCCTCTTATCAGAACCAGCATCAGATAAAACTAACATACAAAGATAAAATAGCATTCAATTTGATCATGTAAAAATTTCTTTGATTTTGCTCTCATTTTTACAGTTATATATACGAAAACTGGAACTTGCATAAAATACCTGTATAATGTTTGACGTCATTTGTCAGCCTTGTAGGATTTTACGCTTCTTATGGAAGCATAACAATCGTTGACGGCAATAATTCCTTGATAGTAAAAAGCAGAGTTGAAATAGATGTTGATGCTGTTAGACCATCTGTTTGGGAAGGTGCGTGTCTTTCGTAAACTTGAGTCACTTTCTGTGTGTATGTGCTTCTTTCCCTATTGGTTTTGAGAGCGGAATGTGGCAGCTTGTATGATGTTGTATACTTGTAATTGACGTCTTAATGTGGAAATTATTTATACTTTTCTCCTATGCCATCTGCGTATGGCCTGAGAATTGATTTCGAATAAAGTGTTGTCCTATGCCATCTGCGCATGGCCTGAGAATTGATTTCGAATAAAGTTTTGTTCTGTTCTGTTCTTTTCTGATTGTATTAATTCCTGATCATTGTCCATCTTTTTTCTTTGATAGTAAAAAGCAGAAACAATAACAAAAAGCATACAAAATGTCAAGCATTTAACCCTACTGCAAATATTAGAAATAGCCAAATTTGAAATAAAAACGCAAAGTTTTACCGTGCTCCGCAGTACCATCATAAGGTTTATACTATGACGACCCATATAGACTACTTCCCGAAGATTGACCGGTAAATTAAATACATCACTGGATACATGAAAGATAAATCTGTCTTTACTACATATTCAGTGGGTTTACTATTGATAATAAAATTTCTACAGCAAAAGTCCACGTATTTTTTTATCATCCCTCGTACTTTGTTTCCTTTGATTCACCATAGATTTTATCCATTACTTTTTGTTTCCTGTGATGATTCAATAAAGGGCTTGGAAACCTTCATTTTTGGCTTGCGAAGCCGCAAGCCAGTATTCATGTGGTTTAGTGATACCGAGCTATTTTCGGAAGAAACGATACGCCACGCTTAGTCGGTAAATACCAAGAGAGTTCGTAGTGCAACGATTCATTCTAAACTTTTTAGGGACGCAAGACATATAGATCGGAAAGCTCGTTCCGGTTTGAGACCTCATTTCGTCATGATTTTCTTCACAAACACGAAAATTTCTTTATAGCAAACAAAGAACTCATCCGATTTTGTCTATTTTTATCCTAATCCGATTTACCTCATCTGCTAAAAATAACAGATGGAAAATCTATTCCATTTTTGATGGTACATGTACTTTGTTTTGATATTTCCGTTAAAAGCACGTTTTTCTTTCACAAGTGCCTTGAACTTGGCCATATATCTTTCGCTTCTTATAAACTGATTGCATAAAAAATGAAACTCTGAATTTAATGCAAAATATTTGGCTTTGCATCCTAACAAGTATACCAAAACCTGTGTAAGGGCGCGTTTACACGAGCAAAGTTTCTATGTCACAGAAACTTTAACAAAGAAAGTATGACAAACATTTTGCGTTTACACGGAGCAAATTATTTATTAAAGAAAATGTGCCATAGAATCTTTGTCACATAAACTTTGGCAATGAAATATTTGCTGCAGTGTTCACACGACCAAATATTATTCGTCAAAGCTACCTGCAGCGATGAAACAAAATCTTTCTCACATTTTCCACGCTTGTAGCAATGTTCTTTGTTACATAATCTTAAGCAAAGTTCTCCGTTTACACGGACAAATTTAATTTATCGAAGTAACTTTATCATATATACTTGTCAAAGAAACATTGTCATATTTTGGCAATTACACGAGCAAATTTTTCTGTGACAAACCTACTTTGTCACAGAAACTTTGGTCGTGTAAACGCGCCCTTAGAAACAGTGTTTTATATATAGCTTAGCGCACAAGCATTAGCTTTCCCAAAATTCATGCAGCGGCGTCGCGAAAAATAGGCCTTAGGGCATCGCATAATCTGACTAGTCAGAGCAGCCGACACACTGTCCAGAGCCGGTGCATTCGAGGGGTCTGATAAGTCTTTTTCGGCATATATATTCTTCATGATGCAGACATCTTTCATGCTGAGGATAGACTGTAAGTGTATCTGTAAAACCTAAAAGAACAGAAAAAATAGCGAAGTTCAAATTCATTGTTTAAATTCAAAAACAGGCGCTTTTGACATTTACTGAAAAAATATATCCCATCTATCCATGTGTGTGTGGTTTATATGTACAACTGACAGTGTTATGTATGTAAAAGCCGGTAATGTCGGTGAGTAATATTAACGAATAAGCATTACAACAGGCATTTCAATGGCAGGAAGCGATATAATGTACAGATTTTTAGCATCTGATAAGTTTCCTATAGGCCATCAACATGTTCATGAATAGCTGAATTTCCAGTATAATTTCCCGTGCTGGGGCGTCCTACTGATTTGGATAAAAGTAGGGCAAGGGCATACTGTGCTTGCAGTAGGTGCGGGTGGGGTGGGGGGACAGTTTTCTTGCTTTTTTAACACTCTCTAATGTTGCCTTTTTACTTCACCTATACAAATGTACAGAGAAATATTTACACTCGTCGACGATTTCCTTAGATGAACCTATACTGGGCTGACGATGTTCATACATCCATGAACAACACTCATTCATGCAATGTTACGCTAAGCGACGTCACGGATAATTCAAATAGATGATTGGCCAACGTGACGTTTGATAAACGTCATGTCATAGCGACGGCTGTTGTACGTCGCTATCAAACACGTTGGTTAATAACTATTCTTCGTCCTTTCCTTGACATTAAATTAGTCAGAACTTCGCGAATAAGTAATAGCATAAATATAAAAGATCGATGTCATTTGTCGGAAGTTCATGGAAGTATGAACGCAATGGGTTCCACGCTTTGTTGTGCCCAAATGGTGTAAAGCAAGGTATTGTCTCAAACAATAGCAGCATGCATTTTCTTCTCAGAGTGTCAAAATGTTGTTCTAGTCACTGCCACTGATGTCACTAAAACCAAAAATAAACTTCAGTAAATATAGATTTATTGACTTCTTTTGGTGCCAAGTTCAGATGTGCCAAGATTCCATAGACATGGATCTGAAACAGTCTTTCCTAAAATTTTGATTCAAACTAAATGTGACTCGGCATCCGTAAAGAAAAGACATGAAATAGGTTCATATAGTAATTTTCCATGAGACATGCCTAACAGCCAAAACGTTGGAAAACTGTTTTGTGTGTGTGTGTGTGTGTGTGTGTGTGTGTGTGTGTGTGTGTGTGTGTGTGTGTTTAAATATTTCCTCAATTTGGTTTCTTTTTTCTCAAATAAATTCTACACTTGTTTTTACATCACACCTGTGGGATAATGCCACTATTCAAGAAGTTAAGAAATTAAATAATTTGCTACATAAAAGTTAGCAACAGAAAGTGCACTAACACTTGGGTTCACTTCAATAACAACTCATGACAATTTCACTGTCTTAGCTGGGCAAGCCTTCCTTTTAAAAGGAAATTTTATTGCACATTGGATTGAGAGAGTAAACGATTTGACATTGACTTGCGGACCAAACAGCTAACTAAATGTTTTGAACCACTGCAGAAGCTAATAGCGAGGGTTTGGATCCAGAAAATCTAGTTTAAGCCCCAGTAATAAGCCCCAGTAATATATTACTGGCCGTTCCAAAGCGGTACTGCTGTTGCAGTTCCTCAATGTTACACGCTCTTATGTCAATTTGTCTGCGATCTTCTAACAATATGGCCACCTATAGAGGTGCTTACTTTGCTTTTTGCTTTGTTTTTGGCTTGCCTGCTTCGGCAGGCAAACCTATGTATTCAGACGGAATATCACTTCCTGTCGTGCGCACTCAAGCGGAAGACGCTGATTTGTTCCCAGCTTCGAGAACGGTTCATAATTATGAGTGGAGAACCAATATATGGAGTGTCTACAGGGTGCGACTTCGTTTGACTGTTTCTTTTGCCGGTTGCACTATTGTACCGAAGCACCGTAAAATAACGCCACGCCAGAATTTGGCACAACAAATAATCGAACATGTCTAGCATCTTTTGCCTTGCTAAAAACTCAAGTTTTTTTATTTATCCGGTGTATTTGAATGTTTCTTAATTGTCCACTGTGAAATAACGACATGCGCAATTCCCGGGCATTATGTAAAACATGGACTGGACTTGGACTCTGGGCTTCAGACTGTGTAAAATCTGGGCTCTGGGCTTTAGACTATGTAAAACCTGGGCTTTGGACTCTGGACTCTCGCCGAAGGCTCGTTTCTTAAATTTCATATGAAATGACCATTCGTGTAAGATCCTCAATATGATGTTTTATGCATAGCAGCTGCATAAAAATTGTAGGTTCTTATATAAGAATTCTCCGTAACTGTAAAGATCCGTATGTTTCAGATGAAATGAGGATTGTCTCACCAAAGCAATATATGAAGAAAATAATGTAAAATAAATAGATAAATAAATAAATGATGATAAAATAACACAAACATTCGGATCAAACATTATTACTGGGACAGGAGCGAGAAATTTGATTCATGCATTCGTTGGCATGGAATTAAAATAAAAACCGTTTCCTATACATACTGTAGATTAGGCCTTTTCTCAGATGGCAGTTGTGTTCATCCGTTCATGATATCATCATATCACTGAGACTGCTTTAGGGCTAGTATGCGTTTATCTCAATTGTACCATATGTATGGTACTTGTATCATCTGTTACGAGATGTGCTTTATTATTTTGTATCTCTTATTTTGCTCACATTCTGTCGTTTGGAATTCTTTCCTTGATTTGTTTGGTTGCTCATTCTGTACCACTATGTGTGCTCCTATGAGGGCCGAAAATTCGTAATAAAGAGCTTGTATCTTGTATCTTGTTATAGTGATAGGTCCGGTAACTTGAAATAACTGTCGGCTGTCTGTCAGATGTGGGGGCGGTGAGGGTGTTATTGAAAATTAAGTTCATTATTTAAACTATGACCTATGTTGTATCTCTTGCTGCAGACGGGCCAGACTGCACTGAGAGAAGCAATTTGAAATTTTCCAGCGAGGAATCCTTGTGCTTGTACGACAAGTGCGGCCTCCCTTGAAGTTTTCGAGTCATGATAGTATAAATAGGGCAGCTTAAAACAGGATCAAGTGAAAAGAAGTCGTTGTAGAATCAACTATGGTACTATGCATAAACGCCCTTGCAAGGTTATGGTACAGACTAGAATAGACTTTAGAAGACCAACGATGATATCCTTGACAGGCACCTGTTCCGCTGTCTCGAGTTGCTACTCTTCATTTAAGAATTAAAATTTGGTTTTTCAGCGTTCATCGTGTGAAGAGAATTTTAGCTACAACCACTGGCTTCTTCACACGATGAACGCTAAAAAATCATTTTTTTTTATTCTTATATTTTCATAGAGGATCTTACATGAGTGCTCATGTTTTATTGAATTTATTAAACGAGTTGGGGAAAAAGATAAGATGCGAGGCTTTGCCGAGCATCTTATCGTTTTCACCAACGAGTTTAATAAATTCAATAATACAAGCTCACGAATGTGCATTTTATTAGCAAGTGTAAACGCGACGTTTTATGGACGTCAACGCATAACGTTACGACGTAATTTGCACATTTAATCCACTAGTGGATTATCGTTTTTAATGCATGGCTTTATTACAGTCTCAGATGCGATGTCATGTGCTAAAAATTAATTTGTGAACTTCTCTGTGCCGTTTTCGTGGTATTTTGGTGTAGAAAAGGCAAAATATGGGTCGAAGAAAAGTGAGTAACGACGTGTTCGGCCATGACGTTAAACAGCCGTCGCCCTGACGTTGCGTCAATCGAACGTTACAAGAACCAATCAAGACCTTTGTTTACATACGACGCCGCTTGACGACAACGTCACATGGTCAAGTGTCCTTCATCGGTGTATGAAGCCAGTTGCTCTAATGGGTTCACCTATGGGAAGTCAGTGGCAAGTGTAAATATTCATTGATGGCATTTGTTTTCTTTAGATCTCTATAAACATAGCTTCTTCATCTGAGATTCCGTTGATTACCTCGACTATAGTGTTGGGAGTTGATCTGAATGACTTGAGGTGAATTTATTGATTATATTTGTATCATGATCAGCTCACTATAAAACCAGCAAACCAGCATGGACAAATCCGCTTATCTGTAAGCTGCATGTACAGGGCTTGAATCATATTGTTTGGGATATACAAAACGAAGGTTATAATGTAAAATGTATTTTTTTTACCCAAATCCAAATGGTTCAAGCCGCTATTATCTCATCGAGATAAACGGGTACACTACCCTGTATGATGAAATGATTTCCTTTAAGGGTATACCCACTTTTGGAAAGGTTTTGTCCTACAGTGAAGCAATCGGTGTAGTGACCTCGCTTTATTAATACTGGATTAAACCACATTTAAGTAACACATTTAAGATACATGTATATACTTTTTATTACATGCTTAAACTAACTACAGAAACTGACTCATGGGGCTTAAAGAAACAACTGCAACTGTTTAAGAGGCAAAAATATATTTTGTATATATCATACTAGAGGCTGAAGGAACGATATGGACCTCGGACAAAACCCTGACAGTGGCAACAAAAGCCATATGCAAGGATGTGGTCCAGGTCCATCAGTGGTGTAGAGACTGGAAAATGAAGCTGAGCCTGTCAAAGACAGAAATAACAGTATGTTTTTTTTTTTCAGCAAATGCTGCCATGTTTGACCAGACACAGTTTCAGATAGATGGTGCAAACCTCCCTTACAACAAGACTCCAAAGCTAGTGGGGATAACACTGGATGAGCAACTGGACTTCAAGCAACACATTCTCAGAACCGAGGCTAAGGCTATGAGAGCCCTTAATGTGATTCATGGGGTCAAGGGCATATCTGATGTGGAAACCAAAAAAGCTAGTACAGCTATATGCCACCCTTGTGAGATCAGTACTTGGGTATGGGAGTGCAGGTTGGCAAGTCGCAAAGCCAGAGGACTTAGTCCCATCGCATATAGTACAGAGGGAAGCATTGTGTCTGTGCTTGGATCTTCCCAGTACAGCAGGAAGAGAAGCACTAGAAGTGGTAACTAGCATAATGCCACTGGACATCCGGTTTGCTGCAATAGCTGTTAGAGACATGGTGCGGTAAAGAAACCAGATGAGCCGATTAAACAGCTACAGAACCATTATTTTGTGATCAAAGTGAAGTGATCACACGAAGGTATGTCACACCAATGGACAAGGTAATTAGTCAAGCTGATGTGGTGCAGAGAGACACAAGAACGAATTTTAGGATAGTGCAACCAGAGCCAGAATTCCAGGAGGGTCACTTGGTAAGGACTGTACCCACACCGTCTTATTGGAGCACACTTGGGTCCTCCAAGTCAAGGTCCAAAGAACAGGAAGAGCAAGGCAGGCAGGTCATAGAGAGCTTAGTGAAAGAAGTATCAGCTCAAAGCATCACAGCCTTCACTGATGGCTCTTGTCAAGGCAATCCTGAACCGTGCAGCAATTTTTATCCCTGACTTGGAACCAGTCCACTTGCCAAGGCCGGTCTCCATACAGGGATCGATTCTGCTTGCAGAGATGGTAGCAGTCCTGTCAGTTCTGGAATATGTTGTTGTCAGAATGCTGACAAGACCTCACAAGAATCTCCGATTATTCAGTGAAAACCAGTAAACAGTGGGCATTCTTGCACTGAATTGGGACAACAAGAACTACGTACAGTTGCACGCAGATATTAAGCGGAGAATTGGAGAGCTATTCCAAAATGAGTGGACTGTTGAAATTCTCTGGTCTCCAGGCCATGCTGAAATCCTGGAAAATAAACTGGCAGACAAGTTGGCAAAGTAAGCTGCCACTGAAGCAGCATCACTGCCCCATGACACCAGAATGGTGACCATGCAAGACGTAAGCCAGTCTGCTAGGAAATTTGCATTGAGTACATGGCAGAAAAGTTGGGAAATCACAGAGACAGGTAGAAATCTCTTCCAATTCAAACCATCAGTAAAAGAGAAGGGCCTGATCGACCTACCATCTACCAGAGGGTTCAACGCCTTAAACCAGCTCAGAACTGGATATTCGTCCTTGAATGAATACCAACATAAGGTGGGCACTGCCATGTAAAGTGAGTGTGAGTGCAGAGAAGAGGAGACTATAACACATTATAACACATTATCTTCTGCACTGCCCCGTCCACGACAGAGCAAGGATCAGGCTGCATACAAGGTTGCAACAAGAGCTTGGCATCATGAGCCTTGATACTGAGACACTGCTGGGATATGGGGAAAATTAGCAATATCCCCACTGGAGAGAGACCATATTTTAGCACCTGAATGAGTTTCTTTCAGAGACAGGAAGGTTTGACAATAGAAAGAGTAAGAACAGGAAAGATTCTGCCTCACAAGTCCGCTAGTCGTTATCTATATCCTAAATAAGACTTACAGAAGAGATAATTACAATTTGAGATGAAAACAAACATGAGAGAAAATATTACATTAGGGACATCCAGTGACGTATGTCCTTGATAGCGGCTCCCTAAGGGTATGCTATAATAGGTAAACGCTACAAACAGGAAGTCAAAAAGTTGTCTGCCTGTGTAAAAGAGTGCAAAAACAGGGTGTTGTGCCAGTACACATGAAAAGCAGCTTCTGTAAGGCCATTTTGAATTCATCAAATCTATTGCAGAAGGCCCACGACTAATAGCAACAACAGTGTGTTACTCATCACATAATTCCCAGAAAGACTGGACCAGTCGGGTCTCATCCAGTTTTGCAAAACAAATACATGTAGTCAGTTATAACAGATTTTTTTCCATATATGTCCTGAAAGTACAACTCTTTTCCCAACATTTTAGTTTCCGTTACCCAAGGTAACACAGGTAACACTACTAAATTAGGGTTAAGGTTAGTATTAGTTTTAGGGTAGGGTTAGTATTTTGTTACCTGTGTTACCCTGTTACCCAAATATTCATAGGGTTAGGGCTGGGTTAGGGTTAGTGTTATAGTTATTTTTCCGTTACCCAAGGTAACACAGGTAACATGGGTAACACTACTGAATTAGGGTTAGGTTTAGGGTTAGTATTAGGGTTAGTATTGTGTTACACGTGTTACCTTGTTACCCAAATATGGTACTCTTATTCTTAGCGTTAGGGTTGGGTTAGTGTAATAGTTCTTTTTCCGTTACCCAAGGTAACACAGGTAACATGGGTAACACTACTGAATTAGGGTTAGGTTTAGGGTTGGTGTTTTAGGGTTAGTATTGTGTTAACTGTGTTACCTTGTTACCCAAACATGGTACTCTTATTCAACAGGTCAACCTCTGCTACATGGTGCCCTAAAATTACATTATATATGTGTTACACAAGTTACCTTGTTACCCAAATAGTATGACCGGAATTTACATATGAATCTCCCCATTGTTACTCATCGTTACCTATGTTACCCTGTTACCTAACCATGATCATTGAAAATATGCATTTATAATTGAATGGGCAGCATTTTTGAGTGCCATTGTTATCTGTTGTTACCCATGTCCCATCACCATTTTTTTTATTTGGGGTAACATGTGAAGGCTCAATCGGAGCACGCTCGGCCAATTCTGTGAATTCGCGGAATTGGCCGAGCGGTGTTCCGATTGGTGAAGGCTACGAGTGTCACGGTTACTAGACGAATAGACTATTTACACGCACGACAAACGCGCCGGATTCAAATAACCGGAAGTGAAAAAGTTCTTAATTGAAAACGAAAGAACAAAATTTATCGTTTTCAAGGAAAGGTAAAAAGGAAAGTCTGTCTTCATCATTGCATTTGATGATAGAAAATTGAGTAATCTTGACATTGCTTTATTGAACGTGAGTAAGTATACTCAGATGTATGCGCTGTAAAGCATGTTAAATGCTGTTGCATTATATTCGAAGATTCGGACTTTGACGTTTCGTATCCCGGTGTGATGAGAATTCGCCGGTATAAGGAATTCTTCTCCTAAACCATTATATACTAAGAACAACTTCTAACCGACCACTTGCTTTGTCTTGAACACTGTCGTTTGAAGATGGTATCCGGACATAATTTTCTTATATTCAGTACTCCAAATGTGTCATGTAAACGTTGTGAAATGTTTGAGCTCAATACCTTTAATATCGTTTACCTGGCAGCACAGGATGCACATGTACCCCCATTTCGAACTTCCCAAGGATTATGACTGTTGTGGAGAAGGTTTTTTAATTGTGACTAAAATTTTGAATTCTGTATTGAAATAATGCCTTATTATCGTTGAATCGTTGAATCTATGTCTAACGACAGTATTGGCCTCTCAGGTAAAGAAATGTCTCTTCAGGGTATATATCTTCATAGTAATTGTCTCACGGTATTTTTCGCGTTCGGGGTGCACGTCAAAACCGAGATGTCTGAGTGATAAAGTCACTCAGAGCACAACAGATTGCCATTCCGTATGTGTCCTTGAATTCATTTTTTGAACAGCCCAACAGTAAATCACAATTTAAGTCACTGATTCCACTAACATTGAAAATGTGTGTCCTCATTGTCTCCCTTTCATTGAAATACTGCTCACAGTTGAGAAGATAATGTTCTACTGTCTCTACTTCACCACATGTACAAAGGTTACTGATTGTGTTTCCTATTTTGTGCTGGTAATCATTCAATGTATTGTACCCTAACCTTAATTTGGCAATATTTCTGTATGATTTGGTATCTGGTATATCAATTTTTGATTTGTCTGAAACCCTAGGTTTGTATTTGAATAATGATCTCCCTGTCTCTGATGACTCCCACTGTCTCTGCCATTGTGAGAGACCCAGTTTGATTGCAGCTTGTTTAACATCTGCTATAGTGACCACCTGGCTCTCAGCTGTCATGGTTGCTGCTTCAGAGGAAGCTTCCTTGGCCAATCTGTCAGCTTCTTCATTGCCTCTGATATTAGCATGGCCAGGTGTCCACGAAATATTTACTTCTATGTTCTTATCTTCTAAATGTTTAATCTTTTGTTTGATCTCTGAAATAGTATGTTTATGTTGTGTTGGTTGCCATCCCAGTTTCAGGATACCAATAGCAGACTGGCTATCAGAAAATATGTGTATATTTGACAGAACTTGGGATTTTTGAATTTCTACAGTAAGATAGTCTATAGTCATGAGAATAGCCACTAATTCTCCGAGAAGAATGGAGCTGTGATTGGAAACTGGCTTCTTCAGACAGACTGGATTCTCTTGGTGAGGCATGAATATACAAGACCCAGCACCACATGGACCTGGATTAGGTTGACAAGATCCGTCTGTAAATGCAATGACAGAATCTGGTGTACAAGACTCTAGAAGACTTTGTATAATGGAACGGGATTCAATTTCTTGTGCAGCAGATCTGGATTTGGAAGAGCCCAATCGGTCCCAGTACTCTGGCCTTCTTTTTGAGGGTTGGAGAGATTCCTGGTAGGAGAACTCAGGTTCAATGTTATAGGTGGTTGTTCCTGTTTCTGACTGAAGATCCTCTAGCTGAAGTTGAATTTTGCCAAAAGGGGAGACAAATCTTTCAGTCTTAATGTTATCCTGCCAATCTAGCCAACTTCTTTTGATCAAGACCTGGTCAGCTTTACTGAGAATTTTGGCACCCTCCCTCACTGCTAGCTCTTGTCTTCGTACTTGCAATGGTTTGACTCCCAGCTCTACTTCCAGTGCTTCTCGTCCACTATTGGCGCAGCTGTCAAGGCAAAGTGACAAGGCTTTCCTCTGTATCTCATCTAGTCGCTTGGCATCTGAAATTTGCCACACAGGACAGGCGTATTCCAGGATTGGGCAGATTAGTGATTTATACAGTTGAATAAGTTTGGTAGTCTTTATATTTTCAACATGTTTAATTTGTCTAAGAACTCCTATCACCTTGTTTGCTTTCTGTTCGGTTTTCATAATATGAGTCTGGAAGGACAGAGATTCATCCAAGTGAAGACCGAGAACCTTTGGGCTGGAGTTGTACTTGATGTCATTGCCATCCAGCTGAACATGGAGTTGCAATGGGTCAGGGTTGTGATTTCCTCTGGAAAACAAGCAAATTTCTGTTTTTTCAGGACTAAGTTTCATTCTCCATTTCAGTGTCCAATCAAAGATTTCCTTCAGTTCCTGTTCAATAGTCTTGGACAATATATTGGTGTCAGTGCCCTGTGACCAAATAGTGCCATCATCGGCAAATTTGACTTTTTGACATGATATGTTTTTGTAGATGTCTTGCAGGAAGATATTGAATAAGACAGGGGAGATAACTGATCCTTGTGGCAGACCAACAAATGTTTCAAACTCAGGTCCATAAGTGCCCTTCAGAAAACACTTGCCTTTTCTTGAAGATAAGAAATCTGAAATCCATTGCCAAACATTCCCTCTGATACCAAGACTGTACATCTTTACCAGTAGTCCGTCTCTCCAGATACTATCGAATGCTTTTTCCATATCTATAAAAGCTACCAAAGACATTTCCTTCTTGTTGAAACCATTGAAAATATCCTGTACCAATCTCATTAAGGCATGGGTAGTACTATGGAACCTCCTAAAGCCTTCCTGTTCCAGGTCAATAATATTGTTATGTTCTATGAACCCATTCAATCGTACAGTGATAATTCTTTCAAGGCATTTTCCTAAGCAGCTTGTTAGACTTATGGGTCTATAAGCTGAAGCTGAGTTGTAGTTTTTCTTTCCCGACTTCCGAAGAAACTTAATATCTGCTGTCTTCCAGTCATAAGGCAAAGTTCCTGTTTTGAAGGAGTACAGAAAAAGGGTATGTATAGCTTCAACAAGTTCCTCATTTGCTCTAAGCAATAGATCAGTGAAGACTTTGTCTGGGCCTGCTGCTTTTCCAGGTTTTAGGTATTCCAATGCTGCTTGTGTTTCCTCTAAGGTTATGTCTCTGTTAATGACTGCAGTTTCAAAAATATCATCAGAATCCTTTCCTTGGTTAATCTCATGCAAAGCTTTTTCCACTGAAACTTTGAAATTTTCATCAAATTTGTTATTATCCAGGTGTTTTCCACTGAAAAATGTGGATTGTAAAATATTACATTTTCCTTGTAAGTCAAATACTGGTTGGTTGTCTTCATTTAAAAGTGGGAGGATATTTCCACCATCCAAATCTTGGTATGATGTCAATCTTCTTAGACTTTCCCACATTTCTTTTGGAGTGTCACTGCTACTGATTTTGTCACATAGATTATTAGTCCATAAGTCTTTCTGTTCCTCTTCAACTAGACTGAACTCCTCTTCAAGTGTACTGAGGGCATCAAAGTTTTGCTGTGTTGATCTTCTTTTGAAGTTTCGTTTTGCTTTGTTAAGCCTCTTTTTTATTTCAGACATATTGTCATTCCACCATGGTGGTCGAGTTCTACGGTCATTATACTTGAAGGAGCGCTTTGGAACAGATGCATCCCTACACTCATCAAATACTTCTTTGAAAGAAGTGTACATTTCTTCAATAGATTCCCAATTTCTCTGATTGCATTTCAAGTTCCAATCCCTAAATTTTTCTTCTGTGATCTGGTTCCAAACAGCCCAATCTGTCTTGCCGATAATGTATTTTTCCTCAGCACCACCATCACTCGTATTAGAATTCCTATCAATTTCCAACATTATAGCTAGATGATCAGATTGTATGTTTTCATAAGTGAGTGTTTCACACAAGGATATTTTTGGTACCAAACTGGGACTAGTAAGAAAGAGATCTATGACACTGTCAGACTGACGTCTTGTAGGTTTACCATCATTTACACATATCAGATGGGATTCATGTAAGAAAGATTCCAATAATTTACCACTTTCATTCACTGAAGAGTTATGCCATTCCTGACTTTTAGCGTTGAGATCTCCTGTTATTATGATGTGTTCATGGTTAACCGATTTGACAATTTCTAAGAAACCTTTCAACTGTTCAGTGTCAGAAGGTGGAATGTAAGCTACTGCAAGAAGAAATTTAACATTATTTCTAAGTATGACATCTGCGAAAATAGCCTCTATATTTTTATTTTCAAGTTCAGTTCTTCTAGAAATGTAAAATTCATCTGAGGGTTATTATGAATTCTCAAGTTCTTTTAAACCTTTTCTAAATATTCGCACATATCATAAGCATATGCTGACAAGATTCCGAAATGTGGTTCTGTCCGAATCGTGAAAATCTGCTGAAATGTTGCGATTTTCGGAACCAGGGGTACCATTATCTTTCACTTATTCAATGGTACACGGATAAGATTTTTATTTCAGAGTTACTTGATTTACTTTACCAATACTACAACTTAATTAAAAAAGGAAACATGTGTTCGATTGTCCTTTTTATTTAGCAGAAAACGGGCTATAAATAAGTGGTCGGTTAGAAGTCGGTTCTAGTATATTACATCAGCAATCAAACAATAGATTTACTCACGTGGTCCCTATTTTACCCTGAATAAATCTTCAAAAATTAGACATTTTTCCTTTCCAAATACGCATGTAGATTGCAAACAAAAATAGCCACCGACCTCGTGTTAGCTGTCATGACTTGATATATTTTCGCCGACGTCATCATTAACTATACTGATTATCAAAATTTATATTACATGAGGTTTGTTAACATTATCACACGACAAGAAATGATTTTGAAACATTCTTATGCATCTGTACAGGGGCACAAGTGTATTTAAAAGCGCGGTGGCTCAGTGGTTAGTGCACTTGACTCTGACGCCAGAGGTAGTGGGTTCGAGCCTCACCCAGGGTGAAATCTTCCTATGTCCGAACGCGTTTTTCTAGCATCATTTGCAGGGATGATGCTAACAAGTGTGCCGTCCTTCGGATCGGGACGTTAACTGGAGGCCCCCTGTGCAGGGAGAGTCATCCCCTTTGCAGGTTAAAGATCCCTTCTACGTTTACACGGATAAACGGTAACGGTTCGTGTATATGTGCTAAACGTTTACAAAATTCACACATCGTTTAACCGAATCTGAACACCCGGTAAACCACCAAGTTACCGTATTATGATATCTTATACAGTTGTTAGTAGTCAATCTTAATGTACTTGACAGCGTCCTCGGAAATGTCTATTAAAATCTTTATTTTCTAACTTCTGTGTACCTTACGCAAAGCATGACATGTACACGTTTTGCCTGAAAATTGTTACGTCATGATCGGCAGCTAATTTTATAAGGTACAGATCAAAGGCAAGGTTATGTCTGCCGACAACACATGTTGTGCAATAAAAAAATAGGCCTACTTCAGTACCTGTGTTTCACAGGATAAGCTTACCGCAAAGGTGAGATAATTGCAGCTTGTAACGTTGACAGTAATAATCAATTAACAGGATAATTATGTCCGATGTTTTATAAATCTAATCCATGTAATTATCATTTAAATATGGTGGAAATAATTGCTGTCATCGGAAATAATACAGGTTTTTTTTAATACCGTCGGTTACTGTAAACTTCGAGTTGACCCCCGAATATGACAGCGCATTATTGGATGACACTGTGGTAACATAATTATAATAATTATAAGGTATGGGCGTCTCATAGATGTCCGATACTGAGAATAAAATTTCAACGGTAATGGTCGTTTAAACGGAATCGTTTCGTTTTCTAGCGCTCGTGTAAACGTTTACAATATTTTGTAAACGTAGAAGCCCTAGCTATATGTAGGCTTTCATCCTGCAACACTGGAGTGTACAAAAGTACACCTGCTCATAATACTCTGAAAAGAGGGTGTAGCAGTAAATATAGAAAGAAAGAAACTGAAATTTAGCAAATATTTAGCAGATGTTTGGATATTATAGAGAATAAAATCATAACCTGAATGTACAATATTATTTCATTCCAAAAAAATTTATCCAGCCTGAGTTTTACAACATGGTGTACTTTGAACCTGAAATAGCACCTAACTTTATAAACTTGTAATACACATCTAGATTTATGTTCAGATATTTGTAGATGAAGTGAAGAAATATTGATTGAACCGAATTATGCAATATTCAATTCCTTTATAAGGACGCCTATATTTTGTGACATAACTTTTTTTAACAGCATACTTGTGATATTATCAAGCAGAACCACGTGCTAACTGTCAAACATATTTCTTGCAGACGACGAAAGTTGAGCGACTTTTAATCACTAATAACATGTTTATTTTGATGATAATGCTGGTAGAACTTTGGGATCAAGCAAAATGTATAAAAAAGAGTGCAGTATAAAGTGTTTATGTTTAATCTCCAAACTAACCCCTGTTTAGGTCAAAAATATTTTCCACGAGAAGGATTCGTGTTTACAAACATTTATCACGTGTTGGCCAGGAGAAACACATGTGAGGCAAACAAAAATGTAAGATTCAGTGCTAGCGGCAAAATCACATCACCGGCGAATTTACATCCTTCCGCGATACCTAGAGTAAGGGGACATGGCTTCGCTTAGGGCATGGCTTCGCACACCTCCGGAATTTCTTAGTATGTGTCTGTCATCAGTTGTTGGAACATAATTTTGTTCTGCAAATATTTCAAGGTTGATGAATCAAGTTTTTTTAAGATTATTTATGCGTCATGCATTTTGGCGCCAAAATGTTTAAAACATACAGATCAAAGTAGGCAAAGTTTAACCTTTTTAGAACAGGCAATATTATTTATTGATAGTACACTGTCGAAATTTGTCACCTGAAGTGTAAATGAAATTGTCATTTGCTTTCTTAAGAAGTGCACAATCATCAAAATCTATGCTGTTTATATGAACACAAAAGATTTTCCATACCACGGTGTTTGAATTTTAACCCCCACTTTTATGAGAAAAGTCCGCATATTATTTTTAGCTGTCATCCTATCTAGTTGAAAGTCCACTGTAAGATTACACAGTCGAGATGTAATGGATTCAACAACAAATTGTCCTCCACTTATTTATCAGTTTTTTTTGTGTTTTTTTTAAATCAAATAAAATTCTGAAAATTGCTGACGTTTGTCTTTGTATTAATAGAAGACGCATTGACATTATATGATTACCTTGCAAACTATAAATAATAATAGCATATTAGCTGTTTTATGGTTTTCATTTACTGGTCGTAAGGTGTATGACAGAATATTCAAAGACATGTAGAATGCTTCTATTTCCTGCCAGAAGGGTGTGCGAAGCCATGTCCTTATATATCCAAAATATCACGTAGGACTGCAGTACATATTACGGCACATGCTACATATGACGTCAGAATCTGAGACCAAATATTTTCATACTTAATTTCCAGAAAGTGTCAAGGTATATTATGATATGAACAAATATTATGATATGAACAAACGCGTTATGTTACAAGCTTTGTCAGCTAATGCTGTAGTAGTCATAAAAGTACGCGAAGCCATGTCCCCATAATCTAGGACGAATCACTCCCTGGCTGTTTTCATCACCAGTTTCTCCCTCCAAGTTGAAATCTACCCTCAGTTTGGTCAGATCCAAGCATTGTTTCATGTATTTTTTTTTTATTGTTTAAACATCTGTTTTATGAGAATTCAGTTTAAATGTTAAAGAGTTTTTGGAATAACCACAATATAGGGGACCCTGTGTGGATTCATGCCTATATTAGCGAGAAATGAGCTAAACCTGGTGTGCATTTAAAAACTAACATCTCAGCTATAATTCTAGACCAATAGCAATAATGCGGGGGAAACCAGCTATTCTAAACATGTCGGCAATGCAAACACAGAAAAGAATCGGTGAATTTCTTTTCTGTTGGCAGAAATTCCGCCAAACAAGTGAGAAAAGAGAAATTGGAAGACACCAATGATGAAAAACAATCAAATGACGAAAAAGTTGGGAAATCCTGTGCAAAAAAAAATCAAATAGAGCAACTACAAAAAAAATTCAGTTTCCTGGCTTTGTTACGGCGATGCCAGGAAAATGATGACTTGTGGTATCATGTATACAGTAAACAAAATTAACGCTATTTACTCCTGTTGTATGGTAAGTCAGTTGTAACTGAGTTTTTAAAATGCCAAAATCCTGGTTATTTGATCGTAAAAAGTGCTGGTCCATCTCAAAATTATGGTGGCCTCTTTTCGAAATATTGATGGGCCACTGGCCCATTCTGACGAAATTCTGGAATGAACCCTGTAAGGAGGCACTCATGATTCATGTCAGATGCGAACAGGAAAGTCCATTCTGATTGCATTGCCACACAGGTGGCTGATATGAACAATGGTTACAAGTGTGTATCCTGAAATACAATACTAATACCCGTCTCAGGTATTAAATGACGCTGCCTGTGGCATTTGTAATATTCACTTCCATGTCATTTGAGCTATGCAACAAAGACAAAATGTGTTTGACTCATAAATGA
Source organism: Ctena decussata (assembly GCA_963989385.1). Lineage (NCBI taxonomy): Eukaryota > Metazoa > Mollusca > Bivalvia > Lucinida > Lucinidae > Ctena > Ctena decussata. The sequence continues at coordinate 81,976,090 of OZ022498.1, read as the reverse complement.
GCAGGTAATTGTATTCTATATTGACAGTTCCATTAATAATACACCTGAAGAAATCACATAGACCCTGATCAGAATATGTTATCATCACACTCTCCGGCATTTTTGCAGTGGTTTGCATGACAATACTGCTAGGAAACCAATGAAATGGTTGCTTCTATTTTTGTATTTGAATAAGTCCATAACTCAGAACAGGATATATTACCAGAGCACAGAACGTAATGCATCTGGATTTAGTGAGTGACTATTAGTATTGACAGTGAATCTTCGCTTAGAATCCCATGGGTGTTACCTGGTTCAGTCTTGATTGGCCCGTAGGTGTCTTTTCTTCTGGCTAGCATTCATCCGATCAATTATTACGTGTGCTAGAAGAAATTTTAACAACACCAAACGACTGTACATGTATGTGGCCAACTGGCCATTATACCTGAGGTAAAATCTCCCACATAACAATTCCCCGACATAATGTACAGCCATCCGTCACCTAACGGAAGCGGGTTGAAAAATATTGCCCAAAAGTCAAGAATTTCTGCCTTTAGGGAAATATACCCAAAGTACCGATTACCGTAGAAAAGAACCATAGTTTCCTCAGCCGGGACTAAAAACTGGTATTTAATGAGATGTCAGTTTTAACATGCACCTCTAATATTCAAAAATATATAGTTGTTTCCTAATATTGTAAGATTTTCATAGAAAAGTTGACCTTGATCACACTGCTCCTTTAGGAGCAGCTTGATCTTGGTCTGCACTGTTTTGTCATGCCTATCTGTCCTGATATTTTGACTTTTTATGGTATACATATTTGCAAATATTAGTTCCACTGTACTGTCTACATTTTTTCTTCAGAAAATGTCACAGCCTCTCAAAGATTATAACTATCAACACAGAAAAGTTGAAAAACCAGGCAAACCAGTTGTGTTTACAGAAAGATCAAGCTCTACAGAACCAAAGCTACCTACTGCTAAATCCCCACAAGATCTTAGGGCAGATGCAAAACAAAAAGATGACCTAACAACAGTTAGAGAAATGAAAGAACCACTGGACCATGGAGTGAAAACTCATAAAATAACACTGCAAGAATATAGAGAAAGGGCAAAATCAAAGAGTCCAATGAAGCCAGTTGAAACTGCTAAACAGGAGACTGATGACAGCCGTTCTGAGAAAATACTGAGTGTGAACACTGGTGAACATAAAGAAAGAGAAGACTACTTGAAAGAAAGAGATAAGCTTCCAGTAAATTTGAAACATGATAGAAAGACTGAGAGGGTGATGAGTACTGATGAGGTGGCTGATATGAGCTTTGACCTGGCCAATATGAGCATAGATAATACTGAAGATGACAAAATGAAGACAAGCACAAGTAGCAGTGTTCCAAAGGTAGATTCTGATGCTGTGGTACAGAAGCCTGTTAATGAGAACAAACTGAAGTTGAAAAAAGCTGTCAGTTCAACACAGTGCTCTTCACAGTTACCTGATTCTGGTTTGAAATCAGCAAGCAAATCATATGGATCCCTTCCTTCTTCAAAGCCTAAACCAGATGATGTTGTGAATCATAGTGATGGTGGTTTGAATAAAGCCAGCTCTGCTATGAACAAACCAGACAGCAATAGAGTTAATAGTAAATTAGAAGAAGAAACTCTGTCCAAGAATTCAAATTATATGAACCTTCCTCTATCAGAAAGACTCAAACTAAAGAAAGATGGTTCTGAGTCTCATGTGGCAACATCCAAACAAACTGACAGTGTGAAACAGAAGCTGGTACCTGGTCCAAGTTCCCAGACTGGTTCAGGTAGTGAAGTTATAGATCTGACTGAAGATGAAGAGTGTCCTCAATCAGTCAAACAAAGCACAGCAAATCCAAACCCCAGCAAGCAGTTTGGAAAGGATCAAAATATGAAGATGCCAACATTTCAGTCCTTGAGCACACAGGCATTGTCAAACAAACAGCCAGACTCCACACAAAAGGTTTCAGCTTCTCAATCCCAGCTTTGGACTGAGATGAGAGTCCAGTCTGGACTTTCTTCTAGCAGTTCTGGGAGTCAGGCTAGAGATTTCAAGCCAGCTAAGCAGGAGCTGTCACAGTCTATACAGGAAGATATTAGAAGAAGAAATGATTTGACAAAACTGTTGGACAAACAAAAGGTAGGACTGATTAGTGGTGGGCCAATGATGGATTATAATCGAAAGTCAGTTGGTTTATGCAATTGATTCTGATCATCTATTGTAAAATTCCCAATCGATTATAATCGGAAATTAATATTTGCTTTGAAAAATACCAAATTAGTCTGAAAAGAGATTTCAAATAATATGAATATTATTGATGAAATGTACTTGTTGATTGTAACTGCTCAAACCTGCTCAAATGGCACACATTCTGTTCATTTAATTTTTTCCAAACATTGTTATGTTCTGAAAATAAAGCATGCAGAATGGACTTATTTAAACCAATTGTACAATCGATAGCTAGTTAGTTAGGCCTTTCGATTATAAACCGATGATCGATTGTGATTTTACCGATTGCCCATCACTAGGACTGATTTAAGGAGACTCCCAAGGGAGGAGCAAAAACTGTTGGGAAGCAGGTGTTTGCATAATATAGGGATTTTCTACACTTAAATACTGTTTCAGTATATATGGCAGATAAGACCGTATTTATCATTGGCCTTTTGACACAGGGCACCCCCAAAAATTTGGCCTATGTGGAGTTTTAATAGCCCCGGAGCTGATTGTATTGTCAATACCAATTAGAAAATTAGTTGTTTTTTTGTTTTTTTTTTATTATACATTTTTAGTTTTAGGATAGATATATATGCCCAGGGCCTGACAAATCCATTGTTGATATGCCTACAGGAGCAAACAGTGTTTATCAAGGTCAGACTGCTGACAATTACCGCAAAGGAGTGATACAGAAAAAAATGTAAACTTTTTTGTTTTCTCTTATGCCAGTACTTTTAGAACATCTTATGATATTGCAAGTTCAGAAATTGTGATGATAAGGCTGCGTTTTCCCAGTGATATATGCATGTGAAATTAGCTGGAGGAAAGGAATTGATTGATGATATTTTTTTAATTCCTTCTGCAGATAAGAAGGGGTAACAGAGATAATTTAGGGATAATTTTCCATATTTCTCTTCGAGACAGGTCTAATTGTTGAGAAATAAGAAAAATTATCTTTGAATTGTCCTCAGTACCCCTTCTTATCTGGAGCTCTGTAAAGGGATCGATTGATGATAATTCTTGAAGTTGAATGATTTTAGTTCTCCATAAAAACATCAGTTGTGACCCCTCATTGGAATCAATGAGTTTGCCCTGATGAGTGGTCACAACATACGTTTTTATGGAGACTTAAGAAATATCATTAGACAGTCCTATTTTACCTGCATTTGAAGTTGCATTGTTTATCTATTTTCTTGTCCATACTTCAGGGTATCGCTATGACAGTGAAGCTGTCAGAGTTACCAGATAAAGGGGAAAAACTCCAAGCCCACATTGAAAACATCGCCAGACTCATCAGAGAGCTTAACGTCAAGATCAGCACTAAATCAGCTAAGCTGACTGCTCTGATCAAGTCAGGTAATTTTCACATGAAAATATTATAATATAAGCTTGTTGTATTTCAATTCTCGTATTGACGTTTCCCCTGCACCCCAGCAAAACAAATCCATAGCCGCAGTAACGGAGCGCAGAGCGTCTGTCCTCTGTCGTCGTTGAAGTGCCGCAACCATTGGGAGATTCTTCCGAGAGCACCCGACCATAAGCTTCTTCTTGAACAACAGCCCCTGTTAGGGCCACACCTTCATACCATCTTCGGCGTCACGTGACTGGGTTGCCACGTGGCGTTGCTGCTCCTTCACTGTGTCGAGGTGAGGTATGACCAAGTTCCGAAGGAGAAGTAATATAAGCCCAAAAAAGGGAGCCATTTTTATGTATGAACCATGTAGAGCTTGATCAGAATTCTCCATAAGATCTACACGGTTTGCCATATAGCCAAAATTAAGAATGAAAGTCTTCCAAGTGTCTGTTGCAGAAATGAAAAGGGCAGGGGTTAGCTGTTAGGTGTATGGTTTCACCACCATGTATATCACCATTTATGCAAGGAGGAATAACTTCTGTGATTTCATGTTTGCTTCCCTGGACAATGAAGCCTTTCCCAAATGGGGTCTACTATTAAAGAGTTTGACCCAGTGAGAGCAAGTTCTTTTCAGAACTCTAGATAAGAGGGAGTATTTGATGATAATTAAGGATAATTTTTCTTATTTCTCACTGAAACCATACGTTGTGATGGTTCAGATGAGGGGTCACAACATATGTTTTCATGCAGAACTAACAAAAATTATCCTTAATTATCATCAAATACTCACTCTTATCTAAAGCTCTATCTTTGAGTATGGTCCCATTTGGATTGAGAAGTGAGTTGAAAATGAAAATGGCTGAGTTGCTTCCCTTTCCCTTGAAAGTGTATCAACTCACCTTAGTATACTTAACACAATGGTAAATTTAGATTTTTGTCACAGGGCCAGGAGTACGTTTGAAACCCACTTGCTTGCTCTAAAATTTCAGTATTTCAATGAGAATGTACCATTTCATTTGAATATAGATATTCAGATCAGTACAAGAAATATACCGTATTAATCCTAATAAATGCCTCTGCTCTAATAAATGCCCCCACCTACTTCTTTTCAAAAAATACTGCTATATTAACTTGCATGAATTTCTGTTTGCTTCCTGTATGAGGTAGCTCTTTGAATTGGGGTCTACTCTTAAAGGAAAGAATTTGCTCCTAGAGCAAATTCTTTCCTTTAAGAGTTGACACATTCTGAGAAGAGGGGCAAAACAGTAGAGATGTTTCTTCATCAAGTATACTCACTCACCTAAATACTGTTTATTAAGGTATTCGGCAGTGGCTGATTTACTACACTCTATGCTCTAGATAATGCCCCCTTTCATAAACTGAAATGCCCCAGGGGCATTTACTACATGTAGTTAGCATGGTATGTTAGCAAAAATATCAGTGTCAAATGGAGTTGGCAGTTTAGGAAGAGCACAACCACATAAAAGGACATTATACAGATACTGAATTGTTATCTTTAGCTGAAGCTCATGGTAATGTATCATTATGAAAACATATATAAGTTTGTAAATACATATAAAATCTTGTAATCTCAGAAACACCCATAAAGCATTAGAATACATTTATATTTAGTGATTTTTGTATGTGAATAGACCAGACTGTAGAATTGTTCCATGCATGCATTTCTGTTAGTCCAGCACCAGATCTAAATTACATGGTTGGGCCACGTAGCGCGTCTGACTTATAAGTCAGAGGTTCCTAGTTTGATACCCAGTCTGGCCACATACTTTCATTTCCCCTTCCACTGATTCAAGAAGGGCAGGTGTCAGTTTCTGGTGAAAGTATGTGCACTTAGTACTGGTTAACTGCTTAGGAGGTCTAAGCCTGCCCAGGAATAGTGTGGTTAGGTTAACTGGCCGTCCCGACATGACCATAGCTGTTTACCGTGGATGTTAAACAATAACACTACAACAACTAGATAACATGTATTTCAGAAACAAAGTTTCTAATTTAGAAAATTGAAACTTGTTTCTAAGTATTTTTTTGGGCCCAATGCTGGGCTTTCTGTATTTTCTAGGATTTCTGTATCATCTGTCAGAGTTGGTACTCATCATAATTTGTTTTCAGAGCAAAACCAACAACCTTCAAATCAACCACAAGTGATAAAGATTTATCCCAATGGCTCCACAGAAGTGAAACAAGGTAATAAGTGGTGCTTTTTTTGGGCATAGCCACAGATATGTATTGCATTTAAGGTGTATGAGAACACCACCATGTTTTTCTGAGGACCCCAGATAAGAAGGGGTAACAAAGATAATTTAGGGTAAATTTTCCATATTTCTCCATTAAAATATATGTCGTGACCCTTAATTAGAACTGTCTCACGGAGACGCTTCTAATGAGGGGTCACAACATATGTTTTCTTGAGAAAAAAGAAAAATATCTTTGAATTATCCTCCTTACCCTCTAAGTCTTTTATCTGGAGCTCTGTTTTCTTCCAATTTCAAAGGCAAACAATTTTTGCCAAGTTTTTAGCTCGCCTGAACGAAGTTCAGGAAGAGCTATTGTACTATCCCCGGCGTCGGCGTTAGTGTCAGCCTTTAATAGCAAAATGTTAAAGTTTTATGTTAAAGTTTTTAGGTGATGGGCAAGGCGCTGTCAGGCAAGCTATCCTGTCCCACTGACAGGTCTTGTTGGACAACTTAGCATGTCGATAATGGGTACATTTAAAGAATTTGCTCTAGGGACAACAAATTATATACAGTCAAACCTGTCTTAAGGGGTCACCAGAGGGAAGCAGAAAAATTGGCTGCTTAAGACAGGTGACCCCTTAAAGGTAGGTTCCTGTACTAGCGATAACAATTATGTCCACAAAATAAGTTCGTCTTTTTATGAGCAGTATTGAATTCTCTTATTTTTCTGAATTTGTTGCTGCTGAGAAACTCGTCAGATGTTGAAGAAAATAGTCGTTTTCCCTTTTGGTTTATTTTCTTTTGTTGGAATTCCAGTTCTAAAAATAACTATGTTTATTATGTCTATAAGTTCGCGATTTCTGATGCTATTCTCAAAAGGTCAATTTTCCCTTGTCGTGAGCTCTCCTAGAGGTCCTGGCATGGTGGATGGGTTAAAACTATCCCAAAATGCAATGCAGCATGACCTCAGCTGCGTTATCTATTTTTGGCGCGAACTAAAAATAGCGCTAACTGGTGTGCGAAGCAGAGTTAGGAAATCCCTTGCAAAACAACTTTTTTAATAATTTTTTGATTTACACTTTTTAGTGAAACTTATTAATTCCCTTTTATAAGTGCTTCCCAACAACTTGGATCAAAGATCATCAAACTTATGATGCATTCCAAAGTACAGGAACCTACCTTTAATACAGGTTCATTTGCACTGTATTCCCTTCCAAGGGATCCAAAAAGTTGGCTGCTAAAGGCAGGTGGCCCCTTAATGGAGGTGACCACATAAGCAGGTTTGACTGTATATGAGTTGACCCCCATCTCGAAGGATGGTAGATATAAAAATGAAGTGCATACATACACCTTAATGATAATAATGGGATAACATCTACTCAGTTGCCATAGATGTATTCTACATGAATGGTCTCTCGTAAGGACTACTTTACAAAGATGGTTCTAATGAGGGGCCACAGTGTGTGTAGTTTATGGAGAGATAAGAAATATGATCTCAGAACTCTAATGCTACGAATATAATGCAGTGTGTCTGATTGGATAACATCAAAATTTGTGACGGTACTCTTGGAAACTTGATATCATTGTGACACATTGTTTCTAATTGGCTGAGGTCTGGTTTTAATTGCTGAAAGTGCTTCTTTGGGTTCAAAGCAGTATACATTGTAAGGTGAAATGTGAAAAAGTGCAATAGAATGGGGATACCGGTATTGAAAATTGTCATTTGGGGAGCCAAATCATCGGCTTTATAGTTACAAACTGCATTTTATGGCTCTGCTGATGTGTTGCCCTAAAACGAAAGTTGTGACCATAGAAATATTTTACTTCCTCAAATAACCGTTTGGAGCCTGGTTATCCATTGATTACATGCATCATATCTTCAAACTCTTATAAAGACCAAGAGCTTTTTTGTGTATCTCTGGTTTCAAAGGCTTATTGTGATATTGAAAAAGTTACTTAGAGATACTTGCTGAGTTGTTGCCATGATCTTCATTATTGCATAATCATCATCATCATCATCATCATCACATATAGATGTGACAGCTGTGTATAGAGGATTACTAAAAATGCAACAGTTTGCAAACATCACACATACTAACTTCCTGATGATTTCAGGATTCCAATATCATTTGATGGCGCTGACCTATTATTCATTTGAGACAGTACTATTCAACTGGCCGTGCCGGGTAGTGCAATCAGTAGGGCACCTGACTCGTAAGTCAGAGGTCCTGGGTTCAAATCCCGGTCTGGCCACATACTTTCGTTTCTCCTTCCGCTGACTCAAGAAGGGCATTTGTCAGTTACTGGCGAAAGTATGTGCACTTAGTACTGGTTAACCGCTTAGGAGGTCTAAGCCTGTCCAGGAATAGTGTGGTTAGGTTAACTGACCGTCCCGACATGACCTTAGTTGTTTACCGTGGAAGGTAAGCATCAAATCAACCAACCAACCAACTATTCAACTGACCTTAATATTTAAATCTTGATTGTTTTGTGACACATGCAGGATACTAATAGAATCTATGATGGGGTTGAGGCCAAGACAAGGAAATCTCAGGCTCGTTTTCAGATTATTTAGTCTTATGCGAGGCTTGCCGAGCATAAGACTTAGATAACCTGAAAATGAGCCTGAGATTTCCTTGTCGAGACCTCAACCCCATCATTGATTATTTTTCTCACCCATTACTGGGTTCGAATCCCGGTCTGGCCACATACTTTCGTTTCTCCTTCCGCTGATTCAAGAAGGGCAGTTGTCAGTTACTGGCGAAAGTATGTGCTCTTAGTACTGGTTAACCGCTTAGAAGGTCTAAAAGCCTGCCCAGGAATAGTGTGGTTAGGTTAACTGACCGTCCCGACATGACCTTAGTTGTTTACCGTGGACGTTAAGCATCAAATCAACCAACCAACCAACCAACTCACCCATTAAATTTTGTAAAGCAGAATATTCATTGAATACCTGAACTTCTTGTTGAAGCCATTCCTATAAACTTGAAGCTAACTTTCTATTAATAGTCTGACATGTGGGTTAATTTCACCTTGTGCATGCATTTTTCATGACTGACAGCTAATCAGAAATCTACAGTGACACTTCCTGTGCATCACTGAGTGTCAATTTCATATTCTGCATGCAATTTACATGACAGGGTAGAACTAAAATGTGTTATTAATTGGGCTGTACTATATAGCGATGATTGGCATTTTGAGACAGCTTTCTGAGCCTAGGCTGAGATAGCAGGCCCAGATGGAAAAATCTCAGACACCTCTAGAAAGGGATATTCTTGTCCAATGGGTGAGAAAATATCAGTAATGTGCAGGTACTTGTATACTGAATTAAATGGGAGTATTTGCTCTTGAAATTCAAATGTTTATTAGATTGGTAACGGGTCGTTTCGGCCCTATTCCCGTTCGGCCCCGAGTCGTTTCGGCCTTATTCCCATTCGGTCTGGGTCGTTTCGGCCCGATTTCCGGGGTGGGTCATTTCAGCCCAATTTTAGCGGGTCGTTTCGGCCTGATTTTATCCCCATAGTTGTAATAGACAAAAATGTCTTTATCCCAGTCATATCTATCTATCCATCTGGCCTGCATATATATCATATATCTATCTATCTGAATGGCCTGCATATGTATGTATGTGTGTATGTGTGTATGTGTGTGTGTGTGTGTGTGTGTGTGTGTGTATGTATGTATGTATGTATGTATGTATGTATGTATGTATGTATGTATGTATGTATGTATGTATGTATGTATGTATGTGCCATTATGTCTGTTTTATGCATTGCCTGTGATCGTGTGGTGACATGCGGTTTCATGTGATGCTTGTGAGGGGTGGCAACATCGTCTTTGTTAAACAGGTAACTTTAATTCAATTTCATAAAGTACGATTTGACAATTATTGTTATGTTATAAGTTTGCCCGATTTCATGTATATTTTGATAATTTTCTGTCTATTTTCAGGTCAATAAATGTTGAGCCTAGTATAAGTAGTTCCTATTTACACTTAGCCTAGCTACTTGTGCCAGTGAATTTGGCCTCTTTTACGGACAGCAACTTTGCCATTTTCATTTTGGCCTCCATTCTTAAAAAGGGTGCTAGTTCTTTCATTTGAAGGTCACACTTCTTACAGATTTTCCAGAAATAAATAATTAAGGCCGAAACAACTCACCCATAAAATCGGGCCGAAATGACCCACCTTTGAAATTGGGCCGAAACGACCCACCAAATTGGGCCGAATGACTCACCCCGGAAATCGGGCCGAAACGACCCAGGCCGAAGGGGAATAAGGCCAAAACGACCCGGATTCATTAGATTAGCATAACTACCGTAATTTTCTTAAAAATTTGGTCACCTGAAAAACTGTAACAATCTTCCTTCAACTTCAACAATGTCATTTTTCAGCCGAATAATGGGGCCACAAGATGCAATCAGCATGGCAAACATTGTGGGCCCTGATCAGACTGCTCCTCTAGGAGCAGTCTGATCTGGGCCCACAGTGTTTGCTCATACCTGACTGTCCGAAAACTTAGGCTCATCACTGTACTTGTTGAGAAGTTCATGTACTTGAGAGATGCATTTTAAAAGGGTTTTGCAGCCCAATCCAAGTGTATTCTTGTATGGTATTCTTTTACGGATGCATATGAAAGGTGTAAGGTACAAAGTTAAACATGCATTTCTTTTGTCTGTATTTCAGGTGGGCAGACAGTAGTTGGGGGTCACCATCAGCCCCACAATCCAGACAACCTGAGGCAGACATCGCTCATGCCTCACGTGGCAAATATACCACCACATATACTGCAACAAATGTATGCTTGTAAGTACAACAGAGTGGCATTATAACTCTACACATTATAACATTTTAGATATAAAGCTATGATGCCATGATTCCTTTAAAGCAGTAGTCCTGCTCAAAATGACCCGTTCCATTTATTATTTAAAATGACTGTAAACTTACCTTCTTAGCCTTTTAGAAAGCTTAAACACTTTTAGACATACTCTATTAGTGTGTAAACACACTTGAGTAACATAGACACTGTACATGCTCCTGTGCGTATTGATTTATTTCTGGTCACTAAAAATAAAACAGGCTAACACTAAAACCAGCAGTATCATTCCCACTTGTAAATGAGTCCTGAAGTGAATGGAAATCAGAGTTATAATGGCTTTACTCTCATTAAAACACTCTACACAAAGATTTTGAGAATATGAAATTTGGGCAGGAATACTGCTTTAAGACTAAACTGCAAAGGAATATAAAGCAAATGAGCATTTAATGCTCATTTGCCTTATATTCCTTTGTTGCTTAGTCTGAATATAATGCTATTCACTTACAATGCTCTGGCTTCCTGTTGTCCCCAAACACAGCATTATAAAGGAACTGTACTGTATCGGTATATTCTGCTTCTTGTAGAAAATATACCCTCGCAGATGCTACAGCACACTTTTGCTGATGAGAGGTGTAGATGATACAGGGTATTTCAGTGAATGAAGAATAATTTCCATTATGTCTTTATAAAAGTTTGATGTGACCCCTGCTTTAAGAAGTAGCTGCAGCACCTGGTAGGCTAGTTTTACATCTGCTTGTTTGTCAATCTGTCAAAATTTACATGACTTGTATGTGGTTTCTAACATTATCTCTGATGCATACATAGCCATCAGAATTCTTGTTTATACTGCTCCTAGTTAAATAACAGGCAATCTGTACCAAGATCAGGTAGCTTTCTTGGAACAACCTGATCTGAGCCTGTTTTGTTTGCTGAGGTCTGTCTATTCCAATATTAAGGAATTTGAAGTAAGTGACTTCATTTTGATTTGAGCTTGTTTTGTGTTTCAGCTAACCCTCAGGCGATGACATTGTATGGAGGGCGTATGACAGCAGCAAGATTAAAAGAAGTCGGTAGTGTCACTAAGGAAGCTATTGAAAAACTACACAAGTAAGTGCTTATCAGGGATAGTGTACTTATTTGGTTATAAGATTTTTTTCCCAAGTCCCAAACCATTAAAAAATGTAGATTCATCTTACAACTCCCAAAAAATCTAGACCCATATTGCAAGACAGATCTACATTTTTGGGATGGTTCTCCATCCCAAAAATCTAGATCTGTCTTACAACTTCTTACAATCCCAAAATATCTTGACCCATCTTTCAAGATGGATCTAGACATTTGGTAATGTTTTGGAAGGAAAAAACTATCCTTTTGATGAATTACACAAGACTGATTTACATATTCGGGTAATTTTGGAAGGGGTTCTCCTCCCCCACCTTTTAGCTGTATAGTTATGGTTACCCATAACAGGTGATTAATGAGATTGGTTCTGGTATAAATCTTCTTATTTTCAACCTGAAACAGAAGCACATTATGGCCGCTTATTAGAATAGCTGTCTTAGTAGTATCATTTCAGAATTTTTCAAGGCAGTTAAAATTGAAATATTGCCATATTTCAACAGTTTCACTCCATATTTCTTGCTTATCCGGATTGATGAACTTTTTTTTCAGGCAATTAGAGACTTGTCCCAAGGATACAGAAGAACTTGATGACCCCAAGGGCCTCATGGTGCCCCTGATGACCCATCAGAAACAAGCTCTTATGTGGTTGGCTTGGAGGGAAAGACAGTCCCCATCAGGAGGCATTTTAGGTAAAGTTATAGCAAGCTAGAAGTTAGCGAGTAGTAATGTACTACTTATGTGTTTGTAGTACAAATTAATGAGCCATGTCCAGGGGTCATCCTAGAGCTTTCAGACAGGGAGAAGTTTTGCGACATTTTCTGGACTTTAGGGAGAAGTTTTGGTCCAAATTTTGGATTTCCCTATATGCTTTATTGTCACCCGACGTAGGCGGAGGGGGACTATAGAAATGACCCTCGTCCGTCCGTGTGTGCGTCCGTCCGTCCAAAATCTTGTCCCCGCAACTCCTCCTACGTCTTTCATCGGATTGATTTGAAATTTTACAGAGTATATTCTTATGATATGAAGATGTGCATGTGGTTTTCGATTTTTGTTTCGGCCATTTTTGATGGAGTTACAGCCCTTGCTGACTCAGACCCTCCGAAATCTTGTCCCCGCAACTCCTCCTACATCTTTCATCAGATTGATTTGAAATTTTACAGATTGTATTCTTACCATATGAAAATGTGCATGTGGTTTTTTATTTTTGTTTCGGCCATCTTTAATGGAGTTACGGCCCTTGCTGACTTAGACCTTGTCCCCGCAAGTCCTGCAACATCTTGTATCAGATTGACTTGAAATTGTGCAGAATGTTTCGTCATGATCTGAAGATGTGCGTGTGATTTTGGAATTTCAATTGTCATATTTTTTACAAAGTTATTGCCCTTTGTCATTTTTTGGCATTTTGCCAACTTTTGATCCGTTTGTCCGAGAGAGCTGAAATTTGGTATGCTATTAGCATTTGGTAAATTGATTATTCTGATTATTGTTAGGATGTGCTAAATTATAAGTGACAGAGTTATTCCCCTTCCATAGATAATAGACATTCACTTAAAGGTAAAGGGATAACTCCAGAACTGTTCATATTAATGGGCTGAATTTTCATAAATGCATTGTTCATTTTTCATCAGATTCATATAAGCAGGCTTATGGCTCTTGTAATTTTGTTACTGGGTATATAGTCTTGATGTTTTGGTCATTTTGTAAGGGCCTATAGTTTCAGTAACCTGATTTTACACGTATATGCCCCGTTCTGAACTTAAGTATTTTATAAAGAGGCCCAGTAATTGGGTATATGTCTTTGCTTATGTTCAGTTATCATTTGCTTACCAGGTTCTGTAATATATATATTTTCTGTTTTTGGCCATACATTTACTCTGAAACAGAATAAAGGGCTGAAGTTTGCGATACATTTCAAACGTCGGGTGACACTTGGCCGATGGCCTTTTATACATTTTCACTTCTCCCTGAAAATAGTAAGAAGTCAGCCAGCTTAGGGAGACTATTTCTCCCAAATCACCCTTTAGGCTGAGCCCTGATGTCAAGGGAATAGTACACTCAGTAAGGACTCAGATCAGGCTGCACATTTGCACAGTCTGATCAATCTCCACCGTTCACATGAAGAAGTCATGGATCCTTGATTACCCATAGCATACTCATGATGGATCAAACTGAGCAGATGCAGGGGCTTATTCTTAAAGACCCATTTTTGTTTGGCAAGATTATCTGCCATTGCTTTAGGGCTTTACATATCTAAAAGTTTTTTTGCCAGTAATTCCATTGCTGTTCTGACAGAATCTCATGGTGAAACTTAGAGAAATGAACAAATAACATTTACTGTTACAGTCAGTATATAACAGAGTTATCTGCCAAGATATGTCAAGAAGGTGGTGTTTTCCCTGTGATTCTTTTACTTTTGTGATGTCATGATATAACTATCAGAGTAGTTACGTTTTCTGTTAAATCAGAAACATGTCAGAAGTGTTATCTGCCTTGCCATGGGGCTAGAAAAAGAAGTAGAAAGGGGGTGGGATGTAGGGAGGGGGTGAAGAAAAGAACAAAAAAGGAAAAGAGAAAGAAACAGGTGAAATGGGTTTAAAAGGAGGTGGAGACCGGGAGGTGGGGGGGGGGGGGGGGGGGGAGAGTGAAGAAAAGAATAAAAACTGATGAAACAGGTGAAATGGGTTTGCACTGATGTGGTATCATGTGCCATTTTCAATGCTTGGAATTTCATATAATCCTATAAGTTGATTTTACTGTCTACAAATATGTCACAAATTTTTTTGGTCATGTAATTGTGTTAACTGTGTAGACCCTGATCTACCTACTCCTTAATCAAGGTCAATGTGATTTGCGCAGCCATTTTTGTTTTATCACTCAGAATTATTAGATCCATTTCAGCTGATGATATGGGCCTGGGGAAGACCCTGACAATGATATCATTGATCCTAAAACAACGAGAACTGAGGAAGGGAGGTTCAGATGAGGAGAAAGCTGTCTGGCTGAACAGGGACAAACAACTGGAGAAATGTAAGATCAAGAGATACCCTAAAAGTTATAAATATTGGTTCTAATATATATAAATGGAGTCTAGTGATGTACGACTAATTTTATTTTATACTTGTTTACATTATGTGGATGCTGCTGCTGATCTTAGGTCAAGGTCACAGACTTTGAATTTGTTCCTTTATAACAGTTGCATTAAACTTTTGTGTTAAAAGTTCACTTTCATTAGGCAGTTGCAGTTTGAATTATATTTGGTGTAATGATAGATAGTGGTCGGAAATTTTATTCAACACTATCCCCACCCCTGGACATGACCTATAGGTCAAGGTCACAGACTTAGGATTTTATATTGAAGTTTGGGATGTTCTTGGCTAAGGTTTTTAAAGTCATACTCTCCTTAACCCTTAAGTAGGTTTGCTTTATACTTCCAGAGATGTTAGGTAAGTCTAAATCTTTATGTAATACCCCCCCACCCCCACCTCCACCCTTGATGACTGAGGTCAAGGTCATGGACCCCCCCCCCCCCCCCCCCCTTGATGACTGAGGTCAAGGTCATGGACTTAGAAAATTTTTGTTAAATTTTTGGTTAAAGTTTCCTAATGGCATAGGATTTTCTTAGCGTTCAGATGGATTCATTTGATACTTTACACTTTAGACTTTGGTCCAGTGCTTTAGAAATACCAACCACACTTCTCTCATTGACCTTTAGGTCAAGGGCACAGGCTGAAGCTTTATAGTTTCACAGTGTCTGGATGGAATTTATACACAGACTGATGACAGATCTTGCTTGATCTAGAGTTTTAGATGGAAGCAGCAACACTTTCCTAATTGACCTTGAAGGTCACAATAACATTCTTAGAACTCTGTATTCATGATGGGCAAGCACCAGTTCAGACAAGCTATGCTGTCTGGTGACAGCTCTTGTTAGAATTTTTACTGTAAGACAAATTTTCATGACTGAAAATGTTATATTTTATTGCACCTGCTTCAGCAATTAGACATAGTTCACCTGTCTGGTTTTTCATCCATCCTTTTGCTACTATCTATCAACAAATGCAAGTGGAAGCTGTCACATCAAACAATCAGCCAAACTATTGTTTTCATTTCAGTAACGGTCCTATCCAATTATATTTACTGATTGACATTGATAGCATGTTCGTTTAACAGACTGTTTTCATTTTTTGAGCCATTCAGCATTTGCATTCAGCTGTGAGTATGTTTCTCACTCGGAAAGCATGGTTAGTGACAGGTGATCAAACAATGTACCCTTTTGCCAAAGACAAAAAAGAAAAGATAAAACGACTGATTTCTATTGGAATATTTGTTCTTGACATTTTTGAAAGTGTCTGACCTTTCTGCGCGAATGAAATGTTGCAATGGTTTATGGACCAATAGTATCTGTTGCTTGTCCATCTGTCAGTGTTTATGTCATCCGTAGAGTTAAGCTTTATTTCATATTGATAGTAAGACCATAGATCATCAAACTTTGCATTTGCTGCCTCACTAGGATAGACTTGAATCCTACAATGACCATTTATGACTTTGACCAATATTTCATAGTCTGATAATTGTCGTTTTCTGCATCAATCTAAGCATTTAGCTCCATTTATAATTAACAGTCAACCATCAAACCAGGATTATGCTTCCAACCTAAGGTTGAATCCAAAAATGTAGTGCCAGTTTGTGACCTCTACCTTTATCTTATGGTCTGAAAACTATGGCATTTTTTTGTGTCACAGCATTGAGCGCCATTTCTGATGAAAGACATTTATTCTCTACTGTGTATCAACATCAATTCCACTTAACTGTTACATAGTTGGATTATGGCACCCAATAAACACAAATATTTGAGCCGCAATGAGAAAACCGACAAAGTGGAATGTGCGCCCAGCGCAGACTCAGATCAGCCTCGTCATCTGCCCAGTCTGATCAGAGTCTTTGCTTTGCGCTGAAAGGGTAGCTTAGGGTCTAAGCTAGTCCATGTGGACAGCGAAGACTCTGATCAGCCTGGGCGGATGCCCAGGCTGATCTGAGTCTGTGCTCGGGGCACACACCACTCTGTTGGTTTTGTCCTGTCGCGACTCATTTGTCTTTCACAGTAAAATCCTCAGTCATCAAGTCAGGCATTTGCTTCCTCACTAAGAGGGACTTCAACAGTGCAGTACTATTATTATGACCTTGACCCTGTATTTCTTTGATATGTTTTTTTGCATCAGTGCTAGTGTTTTGCTTGATCTTGATCTTTTGCAGTGGATAAATCCATAGTCAAGTCCAATGCCACTCTGATAGTGTGTCCGGCCTCACTGATTCACCACTGGAAGACAGAAATCGAGCGTCGATGTGAGAAGGGATTATTGAGAGTTGACATGTATCATGGTCCAAACAGAGAGAAAAACCTTCTCAAGTACGATTTCATTCCTGTTTCTGGGCTGATCAGAAAATATGTATCATCCCATGACAAGTGACCTGTAAAACTTCACTTGTCCTGAAACTGTTGCTTGACCTTATATTGCTTCGGGGGGCGTATTCATAAAACGACTTAAGTGGTTGCTATGCTTGCTAAGGCTAAATTTCTTTGAAGGAGATTCCCTACAACTATGAAATTTGCTCTGGAGGAACAGTCTTACAAAGACAAATTTCCATGAAAATACCTTAGGTGTTGAGATACAACAGTAAGCCTATGAATACAGACAAAATCCAGCCATAAATATGACATATGTTGCCATGACAATGCTTATTTCATAGTAACCCTAAAGCCTTGAAAACAAATGGTATACCATCATAAAGACCTATCATTTGAGAAAGAATATTAAATCATGCAAATTGTCATGTGTGTGCTATGAAATACACATTGAAAATGAGTAAACACACTTTTTATCCGAGTTATTTTGTGTAACTAGCACATGAAAAGCGTGTTCAAACCAACGTAATGGCGTTGACTTCAAAACATACTTGCCTGACATTAATAAGGCCATATAAAGAAACTGTACTACCTGTGTGCTTCTGAAGTCTATATCTCAGTAATAAATGCGGAGAGCATCTTTATAAAACTTTTCCTATTTTCCATACATTCAGTTGTAAAAACTTGCTTTTTTTGCACCAAAAATCTAAGTCTGTGTGCAATATAATTGAAAAATTATTTTCGTGCCAATTATTGGAGGTTCAGGGCAACACATTTCAATAAAAAATTTTAAGTATACCGAAAGTTCATTTTCCCCATTTTTTATAGGCAACTTTACATTACAACTGTCAGAGGTCCTTTGGTTGATTGATTTGTTGAATAAATTTCCACAACTTAATCTGTTTAGGTAGCATATGCTATATACTGGGATCCAGACTCTCCAGCAGAGAAATCTTGTCTATAAACGTTGACACCTATTTAGAAGTGAGATGAAAATGGCAAAGTTGCTTGCCCTGTAAATATACCCATTCACCTTAATTCATTGTTTATGATGGCATTTCTGTGTTCTGTGTATTTTAAATCAGGTTGGCTAAGAATGACATTGTGTTAACAACTTACAACATCGTTGGTAAAGAAGTTGGGGCTCCTGAGGGGGATAAGAATGGCGAGGAACCAGTCAAAGATGATGACTCTGAAGAAAAACAGGTAACCAGTCAGGTCAGAGATCATATTTTCAGGGTTGCCATGGTCAGAGAAAATATGAGCCGTGACACGAGAAAAACAACAATGTGGTTGTGCGCCCAGCGCAGACTCAGATCAGCCTGGGCATCCGCCCAGTCTGATCAGAATCTTCCCTAAGTACTTAAAAGGTAGCTAAGGGTCTAAGCTACCATCATGCAGACAGCGAAGACTCTGATCAGACTGGCGGATCCCCAGGCTGATCTGAGTCTGCGCTGGGCGCACAACCACATTGTTGTTTTTCTCGTGTCGCGGCTCATATATGGAAAATGAGTTGTTTCCGGATTGAGGAAAATCAGGAAATTGGTATTTGATCAAAGAAGGTTAGAAAAGACTTAAAAGTCAGGGAAAAGTCAGAGAATTCGAAAATAGATGGCTACGACAAACTTCAGAAAATGTATTTATGCTGCTAAAGGGGAAATTATATACTTTCAGGAAAGATTATCCATGCATAGAAGTATTAATCTCCTTCCTCACTGGAAAGACACCTTTAGCTTTGTTAAAGTAAAGTTTATAACCAACCACTGAATCTGTAAGAGGTTCTGAAAATTTCAAAGAAAAATCAGGAAATTTTTAAAGAATTTCGAAGTGGAGGATGAGTTGCAACACAGATTATGTTAGAACCTTGAAAGCAGTACTTGCCGTGGCCAGGGAAAAACAACGGGCAAAAAGTTTTTTTTTCCAGTTCTGGGAAAAGTTAGAGAATAGACAAATTGTGGTTGGTCAGGGAAATTTGGACAGGACTTGAAAAGTCAGGGAATTTGAAAATTTATGGCTACGGCAGTCTTCAGAAAATATCCTTATTTTGTTAAAGGGGAAAGGATGAACTTTCTAAAGAGCTAGTCAAGGTACATTGATGGCTACTCTTAAAGGGAAATTTACTCCCTCAAAACCCCCTAAAATGCCAAGAAAAATCAGGGAAAAGTCAAGAAAATTTGAAGATGTGGATAAGTGGCAACCCTGTATGATGGTAAAGTATATATGGATCATTTTGCACATTCTTTATCAATCAGTTGGAAGAAGCCATCCTTTTGAAAGAAGATACAAAAATTATTCTGGAAATTACGAGCATTTCTTTTTGTAAACTTTGCATCAAGTTTTCTAGCATTCTGGGACTTTTGTCATGAAATATGAACTGAAATTATAAATATACTGAAAACTCTATCTGGAGCTCTTGCTTATCAACAGGGCACGGACAGTCAGAAGGTTGCTGATCAGCCGACACTGATGAGGGTAGCCTGGGAGAGAATTATATTGGACGAAGCCCACAACATCAAGAACCATAAATCCTTGTGTTCTAGGGCAGTCTGTAGACTGAGGGCAGGCTTTAGGTGGGCTCTCACTGGTACACCAATACAGAATGATCTTCTAGACATGTATTCCTTACTAAGGTGAGTCAGTGATTGTAGCAGAGTGAGGAGTGAGGCCATTTTCCACCAGTGATCTTAGGGCTTTTCCAGGAAAAACTACATCCTAGGACAGGACCGGAAACTAATTAAAATTTTGGTGGTGGGGGTTTAAAGTGATAGAATTACTATGATTTCTTATTGTAAATGTAATTAAGATTTCCTTGGTGGTACCCCTCAGAAAAAGTTTCAGTCCTGCTCAGGGAGGTACTGTTTACCTGGAACAGCCCTTAGCAGTAATAAGACTGTGTTCTAGAGCCATGTAGATTAAAGTATCCTTTAGGCGGGCCCTCACTGGCACACCAATACAGAAAAATGCTCTAGACAGGTACCCATTTCTCCTGTTCTCTGTAGTCAAAGTCACTGGACATATAGCCCAGTTGAAACATATTTTAATGTTTATAAGTAATATACAAGCAAATGGGTTGGGCCACAATTTCTAACATTAATTATGGCCCATCCCAATACAAATATGCAGTTGCAAGCAATAATAAGGATGGCAAATGCTAACATACATACACTATAAAAACAAGATATTTTTGTTGTCTACATCTAAGCCCAATATTTTAGGGATGGACCCTCATTGGTTCACAGAAGATCTAGAATATGTGCTCATTATTGAGCTGAGTCTGTGATCTATATTGCTAATCAGAAGACCATGTGTTCTAAGGCAGTCTTTACACTAACAGCAAGCTTTAGAAGGGCTTTGACTGGTACATTGTTAACATCTCCTTCCTCAGGTTAGTTTGCTTCCTGTGCATTCTTACTGTCTTGCCAGTGACTAGCAGGAAGAAAAATGTAAGTATTGCTTTTCCAGCTAGAGCTTTGACACTGGTGAGGCCTTAACTTTTTACTGAGTTTCCTGGTTTAGCTATGTAAGTAGTATGACAATGTGCAGATAAGCAAGGCACAGTGTTCAGCAGAATTCTTTTTTTCCAGGATCAATTTTCAGTAAATGAGCCGCAAAGCGAGAAAACCAACAATGTGGTTGTGCGCCCAGTGCAGACTCAGATCAGCCTGGGTATTCACCCAGTCTGATCAGACCCTTCGCTAAGCGCTTAAAGGGTAGCTAAGGGTCTAACCTACCTCCATGCGGACAGCGAAGATTCTGATCAGACTGGGCAGATGCCCAGGCTGATCTGAGTCTGCGATGGGCGCACAACCACATTGTTGGTTTTCTTGTGTCGCAGCTCAAATAGATTCAGTATCATTTGGCGTACAGTACAGAACTTGCATGTGTTTAGCTGTCGTTAATATACTCATATTTACTTTTGCAGGTTTTTGAGATGCTCTCCATTCGATGAGTATAAAGTGTGGAAGAAACAAGTGGATACTGGCAGTTGTAAGTTAACATAGCACATGAAGGCTATATTACACAGGGTTTCAGTAACCTTTCTGCCATTACAAAAAATCTAAAAATAGAATTTCATTCTTTCAGAAGAAAAGACACTCATATCAGAATTATATTAAATTAAAATCCAGTTTCAAAACTACGTGTATCAACATTGATAACAGTGTACATTCATGTCAGTATGTACTGAATACATTAAGGTTAAGTGAAAGAAATAATAGAGTACCTGTTCACCTTAATTTCTGACAAACGTTTTAGTGTCACTGTGTTTTTCTGATTCCTTTTACAGCTACAGGTCAAAACAGACTTAATGTTCTTGTGAAAACCCTTCTTCTACGCAGAACAAAGAATCAGACATGTAGCAAAGGAAAGCCAATTGTAAGTTAAATACAAAATATAGACTACTGTAAATTGCTTTATATTCAATAGATTTTCATTTTCTTTAATATTCACAAATCATCTGGCTCATGAATTCAAGAACCTCACCAGTATTTGTAGAACAGAGGTCTTAAACAAAGTTTTGATTGACTTTTTACTTGATTGCAAATCCAAGAGCTTGCAAAGATAAAGTCAAATTCAGTACTTAGAACTATTCATTTTGTCTTTGAGGTAGGCCTTTGGTCAAATATTGATAAATATCATAAATGTTCTAAGTAATGGACGCACATAGTTGAGCATGTAGTATAGACCACTATTAGAATGCCGAAAGGGTCAGCAGTGTTTGCCAAAGCAGCCAATACAGGTCCACTGTAGTCCTACCCTGTAAATTCTAGATGATCCTTTCAGTAAGTGAACAGCATTTTATTATATACCTATTAATGATACACCCTTTGAACTGCCTGTTTTCTTTCCATCTGATACAGAACGCCGTATCAAACTGATGTTTTCTGAATCCTTGTCACTATCCTTTAAAATGAGGCTATGTCTGATTTCCAGCTTTGGGCGCGTCATTGTATTACGTGCATCATAGAAACGAGAACCAGAGATACGGGACTAGTGACGTAACGTCAACAAACGTCAAAATGGCGCGCTTCGATTGCTCAGTCGGCAGCGTTTGTCTCAGGACTAGCTACATACCTCTGCCAGGCAGGTTCGAATCCGGGTCTGGAAAGTATGAATTAGTTTAAACATATTTTATTGCCAAAAACAACTGACAAATGGGTCGGACCACAAGTTCTAACAACATTAATTACGGTCCTCCCCATGAGAATGCTATACAGGACAGATATAGGCAATGACATACATATAACATAATTTTGAAATTACTGATACTGCTTACCAAAAGACAATTAGAATGTGAAGACAAAACGAGTTGGAAAGCAATTATAACACCCACAACACATCTTTAACATCATAAAGAGATGTCTATAAGCTGAAATACCGTAGAATGGTGCGGCAAAAACCCAGATTGCAAATTATAAATAAGGTTATTACTCTGAAAGAAATGAAACAAATGTTTGAAAACAACTCTTTCCATTATCTTTCCAACTGTACTAAGTAAAGAAATAGGGCGATAATTGGATGGCTGTTCGGGTGGACCTTTTTTGAAAAGAGGCATAACAACTGCTTTTTTCCATAACGAGGGAAAAATTCCCTCAATAAGAGATCTATTAAATAATATCTGTAAAGGTTTTACAATTCTATCACAAGTCATTTTTAACATTTTATGACTTATCAAATCTGGACCAGATGCTTTATTTACTATAAGAACTTTGATTACATCACATATTTTAGATTCCTCAATATTAATATTATTAAGAACATCCAAGGTTTTTGCATCAAAAACTGGCAAAGTAACATTATCGTCATTTAGTGTTGACATAGACACAAAGTATTCGTTCAAAGTATTTGCTTTTTGAAGATCGGTAAATGAAAAGACTTCCTCACCAGAGTCTAATGTAGTTTTAAGAGGAGGAATAATTTCAGCACCTTTATTAGACTTCATGAAATGTTTTACAAGCTTCCAATACTGTCTTGGGTTTGTGTTATTCGCTTCAGAAACAGAATCTTCAAGATTATTATAAAAATGTTCTTTAGCATGCTTTTTAAGATTATTTACTTTATTCCTTAAATGTTTATATTTGTTCCAATCATTAATATTACTACTTTTAATTGCAAATTTCCTTAATCGGTCACGTTTTCTAGAATATTTTCGAATTTCAGAATCATACCATGGTTTATCATTTGGGCGTATAGTTACTTCTTTACACGGAATACATTTCTTTACAAGATCAATAAATACAGAGGTAAAACTTTCGCATGCTTTATCTAGGGTATCTTGCTCGAGGAATTGCCAGTTAGTAGACGAGATTAACATATTTAACTTTTCAAAGTCACCTTTATTATACAACCAAACAAGTCTTTTAAAAGCTGTACTATGGTTATAACTAAACGGCATGAAGATATATGTTGCAAGATGGTCACTTATTTCATTTGGAGTATCAATAACACCACAATGTAAAACCCGCATATTATTTTGTATGATTATTGGATCAAGAAGCGTTTGAGAAGTGTTTGTGATTCGTGTTGGCTCTTCTATAATATTTATCAAATTATTTAATAGCATGATATCTTTTAAGTTGTGATTATGGATATTCAATTGATCTTCGTTTAAATCACCGACAATGATAATATTTGTTGAAATTTCGAATGCTCTATCTATTGCTACATTTAAACGATGCCAAAAGTTCACTAAAGTATTAGGGGGTCTGTATATATTACAAAGTAAAAGTAACTCACCTTTATGTCTAATTTGTATCCATAAAGACTCGTCCAGGTTGGCCTCAAGTTCTACTTTACGTTCTACCAGTAGCCCTTCAGACACATAAATCAAGAGACCAGAAGAGTGAGCTGAAACATCTTTCCTAAATATTTGTTTTTGGAAGCCATCTAAATATAGGTCATCAGTCATTATAATATTAGTTAAAGACAGGACTGATACTACATAAGGAGGATTAACTTCAATACTGTCATTCTGTCTCTTGATTACATAGTGTCAACACCTCCAGTCAGCCAATAAAATGGTCATAACTAGTAATTCAGGTCCACTGATTGGTTGAATAAATTTTCACACCTTTACCTGTACAGGTAAAACTACTGTGAAATGGGAACCAGACCCCCCGGCAGAGAAGTCCTGTCTTTAAGTGCGTTTCGGTAAAGCAGAGAATGTCAAAATCTAAAAAAGTGTCTTTAATAAATTCAAATTTGTTTCTTATACTGCGTGCATTTAAGTGAAGAATCGACAAGCTGTTTTCTTGATCAGTTTGGTCAGATTCTGGACCAGGGTTTTCATGAACATCCCCAGGAAGAATGAAGAATCAGATTTATAACATTTTCCGAATAAGTTGTATGCTGTTTCAAAAATGTAGACTTAAATTTTACAGAATACCAGTTAATCACCTGGTTTAAATCACAATTCAGACTACTAGGCGTTAGCCTAGTACAACATATAGAACCTTTCTTGTGTAAGTAAAACAAGATCAAAGCTAAAATACGGAGTGGCACCACGCTCGACGATACAAGTCCTGAGTAGAGCTGGGGACATATGACGACTAGACGAAAAAATAAACAATAATACAATAAAATACGTACATAAATAAAAATAATACATACATAAATAGAAATAATGAAAAAGAAGAAAAAATAAGAAAAGAGGAATAACCATACCTAGCAACTTCATAATTCAGTATAAAACTTTCTTATTTTCTTTGGACTTGAAAAAGAGGAAATAATAGACTTCGCATTCACCGAACATTGACCTCACACAGATCCAGCTCAGCTCAAGCTTAAGCTGAAGCTGAGCAGCATACGCGCGACCTCAATGACAGGAAGCCTTATTACTAACTAGTCATCTAGCCAGCAGGAAAATTCAAAAGCATAACGTCATGCCAACATCGATGCAAGATAACAGTCCATTAGGCACGCAATACCAAAAACAAAACTGAATTAAGGTTCTGCAGTAAAGGAAAGTATGAATGGTTGGCTGTTCCCTCAGATATATAATAAACAAATTATATAGTAACTTGATCTGGCGTACTGTATCACGCCTCGTAGATGAGCTCATACCATCGGATCACCCGAGACGCTTGCGTCTCGGGTGATCTGATGGTATGAGCTCATCAACTCTAGGTGATACAGTACGCCAGATCAAGTTACTATTATGATAATGTGTATGTACTGAGACTTAACCTACAAAGGCAAATGAACATAAATGCTCATTTGCTTTTTGCTCATAGTAGTTTGTCTCAGTAAAGGAAGCCTTTACATAATAGCGTTATAGCTAAAATTACCCCGAAATGGGAAGCATTCTAATATGGATCTGCTATATTTGTGAAGGGCTAATTATTATGCATGTCATGCCAAACTTGTATCGAGCAAAATGTCCTGACTCTACTGTCAGCAAGATTTTAACACTTAAAGCTAAAAAAAAAACCAGACAACAAAATTTACATCTGCAAAATTTCAAAACGTTGCGTCCAAGCTATATCATATTATGAATTCAAAGACCAGATGGCAAGTAGTGTAGAGCCAGATAAGGGGGCTCATTATGAGCCAGATAAGGCGGCTCATTATGTGCTGTCTCATCTGGATCTTCATAGTTTGCAGATTCAACTATTTTCATTTTTGTCAAGCCCGCTTGTGGTGAGCGAGACATAGTTGTCACAATTTCAGTTCAGTGTATGTGGCGTGCATGCGTGCATCTGTCTGGATTTGTCTTGGTCATAACTGCTACATTTATGGATGTATTTCAATACTTATTTGGCACAATTGTTTTCATTGATGAGTAGAAGTGCCATTTGAAACATTTTGTCAGGTGGGTTGAAGGTCAATGTCACACTTGAAGATCAAATGTTAAAATGTCTTAAATTGAGTTTGTCTGGGCCATTACCTATACATTTATCCATGGGTTTCAAAATAATTAGGCACAATTGTTCTTGTTGATGAGTAGAAGTACCATTTGAAACAGACAGGAAAGCTGAAGGTTATGGTCACATTTGAATGTCAAATGATTAAATGGTCATAAATTGAGCTTGTCCAAGACATTAATTGTACACTTATGCATGGATTTCAAAATAAGTTTGCCCAATTGTTTTCTTGTTAAGTAGAAGTGTCATGAGAAACATTTGTTCAGGTAGGTTGAAGGTCAAGGTCACACTTGAAGGTCAATGATTAAATTATCATAAATAGAGCTTGCCTGAGCCATTACTTCTACATTTATGCATGGATTTCAAAATAGTTTGGCACAATTGATCTTCTTGATGAGTAAAAGTGTAATGTGAAATATTTATTCAGGTTGGTCTAAGATCAAGGTCATACATGTACTTCAAGGTCAAATGATAAAATTGTCAAAAATGGCCATTACTTCTACATGTGTTCTGTAGTGAAAAATCTAAAAAAACATATGCTGTTAAAGCATGGTTTTGTTTGGCTTCTTTCTAGATTGAAGCAGTTAGTTTTGACATAGGTCACTAAAGCAAACAGGGGGCACGACAAGTTGTCCATGGACAACCATTCTAGTTGACGCTAGTGTCAGAGAAGGAAGGTTGACATTTAAACTGCTTAGGTTGCAATACATTTCTTGTATTTATTCAGGTTCCCTTGCCAGAGAAATCCAGCATGACACATGATCTGCATTTATCAGAAGAAGAGAAACGTGTCTATGACAAGATATTTACCCAGTCAAGGTACATATATTATGCCATATCTGTACTGTTTTATTCCAAAGTCTAGGCCTAACAATCATCTGAATTGATGCAAACATTAATGTGATTTTCGTTTAAAAGTGGGTTATATCGGAGGAAGTAACTTTGCAAGTTTCATTTTTAGCTCGCCTGAACGAAGTTCAGGAAGAGCTTTTGTACTACCCTCGGCATCGGGGTTAGCGGCGGCGTTAGCAAAATGTTAAAGTTTTACATTAAATTTTTTTATGTGATGGGCAAGGCGCTGTCAGGCAAGCTATCCTGGCCCTGTGACAGGCCTTGTAGCCTCCCTTTTCTATTGGTGTCAACTCAGAGTACAGAATTTTGCTCCCGGGTAGCAATTTTTTAAACAGTTTGGTTAACTCTTAAAGTAAAGAATTTGCTCCTTGAGAGCATAAAGGGAAGACCCGTTATTTAGAAAGGCCTTTGTAAGCTGAGAAGCTACTTGGAAGTCACAAAAGTTGTTCTTGTGTAAAAACGGAAAACATTGAGGTACTCTGCACACCTTTTAGGCTTTTGTATATTTGACCACAACACTACAAAACCAACACAGTGGCATGTGTGCCACACAAACACTCAGATCAGCCTGGGCATCTACCCGGTCTTATCAGATTTCACTGTCAGCTTGAAGGTAGTGTAGACCCTAAGATACCATTTAAGCACACAGTAAAGACTGATCAGACTGGGTGGATGCCCAGGCTGATCTGAGTCTTAGCTGGGTGCATATGCCACTCTGTTGGTTTTGTTGTGTCACAGCTCATTTAGCTAATCATTTTATAAAATGTCTCTGGATAGAAAAAAAAATCCATTGTGGTGTATAATTTTGTCAAGTGAAGAGAAATTGATGTGAGTTATGTTGCCAGCTGTGGGATCCACTCCCAAAAATGTAGATTCATCTTATACCATAGGCTAGATTTTGTTGATTGTTTTAGAGAAGAAAATTCCATTCCAAAACAATCGAAACAAGAAAACCTTTAAAAAAAGATAATCCGCGCAGATTAAATAGAAGAGTGTTTTGTTATATGTCTCTAGTTGAAGATTTGACAATAATTTACATGAATAAGTAAATAGTATGTCGGTAGGCACCCACAACCGTAATTTTGACACTGGCTAGCGACCACGACCTATCTCAAAATTGAGCTGTCCTATTTGGAATTCCAAAATGGACCGTGGTCAATCTTGAAATTGACCTGATTTCAAAATAGTTATCAACATGTTGTACTGTTTGTTTGCTTGTGTGTATTAAACCGAAAGTAGAAATCGAAAGTAGATCTACGACAAAAATAATGTAAGACAGAATGCTAGTGTTCACAGTGCAGTACGACGAGAAAAAACGAAGATTAAATATTCATTGACTTTTGATATTATTGGCTAAATTTTGACATAGGCTTTATTTGACCAATTGAATCTTGTGAAATGTGAAACAGTATCGAAATTATACGAGGCTGTGCCTCGAAAAATGTAGAGCCATCTTATTCTTATAACAGACAGAAGAAACACTGTATATCGAAGTCTGTGTTATAAAATCTGGTCTGGTACAGTCTACCCAAAAATCTTGCCGGGGCATTGGGGCACCAAAGGTGACTCAGTATAATGAGTAACAGTATAAAGGCTGCTATCTAATTCTGTGTTCCAGATCTGTCCTGCAGGAATATCTCAAACGTCAGGAAGAGAAGGAAATGTTAAAAGATGGCTATTCCTCCAACAAACCTGTCAGTAATCCATTCACAGACAAACCACAGCCTAGTCAAGCTACAGGTTCATCCACTGGCTCTTCAGGTCATGTGGGTGTATCCCTAGCAACAGGAGCAGCCAATCAGGGATCGGCTCCACCTAGAGCTCAACAGATCTTGGTGATGTTGCTGAGGTTACGACAGTGTTGCAGTCATCTCAGTTTAATGAAAGATGTAAGTTCTTGAAATACATGTTATATTTACTTGTCAACTGTAATAACACCATGTCAACCTGCTGAAGCCAACAGGGCACAAAGTCAAAACAAGTGTTGTTATCAGTGACTTAATTGGAGGTGCTTTGTGAAAGGGATGTGTTCAGTGGTTTTTGTTTCAAGTTTAATGCTTCCTAGCCTTTATGGCTCTGTAGTCTAGTCTCAGGACACGGCTTTAGATCTATTACACAGAATTAATTAATGGACTTATATATATCTTTTCATCCCACACAGGCCCTTGATGATGAGACCCAGGAGAATGAGGGGCTGGAGCTGACCCTAGAAGAACAGATGATGGACCTGTTATTGGATGACAACCCTACCAAGGAACCCAGTATAAAAAAGTCTTCACCAATATTTGAACAGTCTGCTGTCAGCACCAAAGTAAGAAGATAATAAAATTCGAAAATATTGAGAATTGTCCAAGCGAGCACACAGTGTCATTATGATGATATGACATCTTTTCAGTTTGTATGCACATTGTAATATACTACTCAAAATAAATTTGCATCACCATTCATTTTCCCATAGACTTAATACAAAATTTGATTATTTACTAGGGATGCCGGACCAAAGCCTGACTTTGCTTTGCTTTCAGGTTTCTGTAACTTACACATTAATGTTTCTGTCAACATCTGACTAACTTTGAGGCCAGCACTGACAGAGCTTCAGATAAGAGGGGGTATTGAGGATAATTCAAAGTTGTTTTTTCTTATTTCTCAACAAACACATACATTGTGACCCCTCATTAGAACCGTCTCGCCGAGACGGTTCTGATGATGGGTCACAACATATGTTTTCATTGAGAAATATGGATAATTATCCCTAAATTATCTCTGTTACCCCGTCTTATCTGGAACACTGACTGATCTTGTCAGGTCAAGGATAAGACTTTGACCGACTAATGGTATAGGCTCTTAACAAACCCTATGGAAAATCATTTAAAACTAGGTCTTTACTCTTTGAAAGACTGTAATTACCAGGACAGGTGAAATTGAGAGCCAACTTTTCACAATTATCATAATGAAAAATAGGCATATTTGATTCATGAAAAGATAATTTGTATTTCATTTTTAAACTTACGTATTTTATACAAATGAGGTTAGGTTGAATTGCATTAGCTCTATGGTAAAAACCTATGGTGATGCGGAACTTCTTTGGAGTAGTATATGTGAGCCATGACACGAGAAAACCAACAAAGTGGTTGTGCGCACAGTGCAGACTCAGATCAGCCTGGGCATCCGCCCAGTCTGATCAGAGTCTTCACTGTCCGCGTGGAGGTAGCTTAGACTTTTAGCTACCCTTTAAGCACTTAGCAAAGAGTCTAATTGGACTGGGTGGCTGCCCAAGCTGATCTGAGTCTACGCTGGGCGCACAACCACTTTGTTGGTTTTCTCGTGTCGTGGCTCATATGTTTTTTTTTGCATGCACATTCAAGTTAATATATATGCTGAGTTTTCTTAATAATATGAGCTACATGTTGAACAAGCTTATTCTAAGGTGTAGGGAAACACACCAAGGGTAGGGAAACACACAAAGAAAAGTCAGTCTACCGTAGGATTGTTTGCTCCCCCTAGGGAATTACACTTTACGGAAAGAGTTTGTTCTCTCTCTCAAGAGCAAATTCTTTCTATTTAGAGTATTTCTGTATGAGAAACCCTTCACCAGCTAGGGAAGCAAATATTATGCTGCTAAAGTTATCTCCTTTATAAAAATAGTTGCCAAACAATGGGGGTATATCCTTCATACACAGTAAGTCATATGAACATCCTAATTAGGATGTGCACAGTATTCTCTTAAAGAGAACATAAGAAGATTCAGAGTTCAGCTTCTATTTTTAGCTCACCTGAGCCGTAGGCTCAGAAGGTGAGCCGTAGGCTCAGAAGGTGAGCTTATAGTATAGGGAGGCTCTGTCGTCCGTCGTCCGTCGTCGTCCGTTCACATTTTCAAACAAGAATATCTCCATAACCACTTGGCCAATCATAGTCAAATTTTATGTGTAGCATTGTTGGGGTGGGGGATTGCCTGCATAAGGTTTAAGGGCAGATTGGGTTGGAACTCTGGTTGCCATGGCAACATATAGCTCCCATAGACTTATAATGGGAAAAACTTAAAAAAATCTTCTTCTCTGAAACCATGAGGCCCAAAGCTTATATATTTATTGTGTAGCAATGGTTAGTGGTCCCCCACATAAATCCTGCCAATCAAGCCCCTTGGGTCCAAACTGGCCACGTCCCGGGGGTCATTAGCTCCCATAGACTTACAATGGGAAAATCTTAAAAAAACTTCTTCTCTGAAACCATGAGGCCCAGGGCTTATGTATGTAGTATGTAGCAATGATTAGTGGTCCCCAACATAAATCCTGCCAATCAAGCCCCTGGGGTCAAAACTGGCCACACCCCAGGTGGTCTTTTGTTTATATAGAGCTATACAGCTAAATAACCTTCAAAAATCTTCTTCTTTGAAACCATGAGGCAGAGAGCAAAGACATTTAGTGTGTAGCGATGTTTAGTAGTCCTCTACATAAATCCTGCCAACCATGCCCCTGGGGTCCAAACTGGCCACGCCCCGGGGGTCATTAGCTCCCATAGACTTACAAAGGAAAAATCTAAAAAAAATCTTCTTTTTTGAAACCATGAGGCCCAGAGCTTATGTATTTAGTATGTAGCAATGGTTAGTGGTCCCCAATATAAATCCTGCCAATCAAGCCCCTGGGGTCAAAACTGGCCACACCGCAGGGGGTCTTTTGTTTATATAAAGCTATATAGCTGAATAACCTTTCAAAAATCTTCTTCTTTGAAAGCATGAGGCTGAGAGCCAAAATTTTTAGTATGTAGCAATGTTTAGTAGTCCTCTACATAAATCCTGCCAACCATGCCCCTGGGGTCCAAACTGGCCACGCCCCGGGGGTCATTAGGTCCCATAGACTTACAATGGAAAAATCTTAAAAAATCTACTTCTCTGAAAGCATGAGGCCCAGAGCTTATGTATTTAGTATATAACAATGGTTAGTAGTCCCCAATATAAATCCTGCCAATCAAGCCCCTGGGGTCCAAACTGGCCACACCTCAGGGGGTCTTTTGTTTATATAGAGCTATATAGCTAAATAACCTTCAAAAATCTTCTTCTCTGAAGCCATGAGGCAGAGAGCAAAGACATTTAGTATGTAGCAATGTTTAGTAGTCCTCTACATAAATCCTGCCAACCATGCCCCTGGGGTCCAAACTGGCCACGCCACGGGGGTCATTATGTCCAATAGACTTATAATGGGAAAAACTTAAAAAAATCTTCTTCTCTGAAACCATGAGGCCCAAAGCTTATATATTTATTGTGTAGCAATGGTTAGTGGTCCCCCACATAAATCCTGCCAATCAAGCCCCTTGGGTCCAAACTGGCCACGCCCCGGGGGTCATTAGCTCCCATAGACTTACAATGGGAAAATCTTAAAAAACTTCTTCTCTGAAACCATGAGGCCCAGAGCTTTTATATTTAGTATGTAGCAATGGTTAGTGGTCCCCCACAAAAATCCTGCCAATCAAGCCCCTGGGGTCCAAACTGGCCACACCTCAGGGGGTCTTTTGTTTATATAGAGCTATATAGCTAAAGAACATTCAAAAATCTTCTTCTCTGAAACCATGAGGCATAGAGCAAAGACATTTAGTATGTAGCAATGTTTAGTAGTCCTCTACATAAATCCTGCCTACCA
The DNA here is from genome assembly GCA_963989385.1 of Ctena decussata. NCBI lineage: Eukaryota > Metazoa > Mollusca > Bivalvia > Lucinida > Lucinidae > Ctena > Ctena decussata. The sequence goes on along the minus strand of OZ022498.1, from coordinate 81,943,641 downwards.
TGCCCCTGGGGTCCAAACTGGCCACGCCCCAGGGTCATTATCTCCCATAGACTTACAATGAGAAAATCTGAAAAAATCTTTTTTGAAACCATGAGGCCCAGAGCTTATTTATTTAGTATGTAGCAATGGTTAGTGGTCCCCCACATAAATCCTGCCAATCAAACCCTTGGGGTCCAAACTGGCCACACCCCAGGGGGTCTTTTGTTAAATAGAGCTATATAGCTAAAGAACCTCCAAAATCTTCTTCTCTGAAACCATGAGGCAGAGAGCAAAGACATTTAGTATGTAGCAATGTTAAGTAGTCCTCTACATAAATCCTGCCAACGATGCTCCTGGGGTCCAAACTGGCCACGCCTCGGGGGCATTTGCTCCCATAGACTTACAATGGGAAAAACTTAAAAAATCTTCTTCTCTGAAAGCATGAGGCCCAGAGCTTATATTTTCAGTATGTAGCAATGGTTAGTGGTCCCCCATATAAATCCTGCCAATCAAGCCCCTGGGGTCCAAACTGGCCACACCCTAGGGCATCATAGAGCCTGTATAGCTAATTTAAGAACCTTCAAAAATCTTCTCCTCTGAAACCATTAGGCAGAGAGCTAAGATATTTAGTATGTAGCAATGTTTAGTGGTCCTCTACATAAATCCTGCCAACCATGCCCCTGGGATCCAAATTGGCCACACCCCAGGGGGTCATTAGCTTTCATAGACTTATAATGGGAAAATTTTTAAAAAAAAAATCTTCTTCTCTGAAATCATAAGACCCAGAGCTTATATATTATAACAAAGCAAAGTTTAGTGGTCCCCTACATAAATCCTGCCAACCAAGTCCCTTGGGTCTAAACTTACCATACCGAGAGGGGGTCGGGGGTTGGGTCAGATTGTTACTCAGGTGAGCGATTCAGGGCCTCATGGCCCTCTTGTATATACCTGTCAGCTGAAAAGTTCAACTGTTGTTGTCCCCCAAAATGAGCAGAATGCGATTAGCATATGCTTTAGATTAGCTTACTACATGTGACTTAGTTTGCATTGCTTAGGACACACCTGTTGGAGCTACAGAATTAAATGGGCTGCCTGCGCCTCTGGGAGAGCGGATTGTAGCTTTAGCAGGCAGGAATTGGTACATCATCTCAAGCCTCGAGGTTATAAAACTTTTTTCATGCTCAACTCAGCAGAGCATGAAATTTTACCTGCTGATAAATAGCAAATAACTGATAAGTACAGTTGTTTTCTGTCTGAGTTTAGCTGAGCTTGTAATTTTCTCTGCTTACGAATATGAAAATGCCAACATAAGTTGGCATTTTCATATTTATCAGCAGAGAAAAATTCATGCTCAGCTGAGTTGAGCACGAAAATTTTTTTAATTACCTCGGGGCCTTGTTGGGTGAAGCAAGCTCAAAAATTCAAAGACAGCATATTGATTAAAGGCCCCATTGCTCTATCAGCATGAAATATTTTATAGTGAAGTATCGCTGCAAGCTTTTCACTACAGTTTCTTCATTGTATATGATCGTGATTGGCCGGCTTTGAAAAATTAATGTGTCCTTGGGTTTCTCATAAAAATGATTTGAAAAAATATTTAGGTCATTTTAGTTGGCAACTAAAATGACCTACTTTCGATTTCACAACTCCCATTACATGGTAAAAATACAAGGTACAAGGGCAGGGGCGGATCCAGGAATTTTGGATAGGGGGTTCAAATTAGCTGAAAGGGGGTTTCGATTTAGGCAGTTTGACCAATTTTTCCTGAAATTCCCCATGAAAATAAGATAATTTTGGCTGAGAAGGGGGTTCGTTTGAACCCCCTGAACCCCCTCTGGATCCGCCACTGAAGAGGTAACAATACAAGGTACAAGAGGTAATAATACAATGTACAGTCTTTTGATAGTTGATAAAAATACAATGTAAGGCAAGGATCTCATCTCTTGTCTCGCTGTCGTGTGAGTTATTTGCCCAACGGGGAACCAGAAATGAAAACTGTATTTTTACGAAAAGAGACTTGTCATTTTTTTTCAAAATACCTAATTCCATCTTTTTTAGCCAGTTATATGACACAAAAAGCACAACAACCCACATATTATCATCAATTTTGTAGGCTATACCAATTTTATAAGGATTTGTGCTTCGACGATTTTTACCACTGATAGGACTATGAAGACTATGAAGTGCATTGTTCACTTGGACGTTACATCACATGCCACTCTCTCACTCTATCCCTTATATGTTTACATTGTTCATTACAGATGTCTGCCTTACTATCGCAGCTCAAGAGTATTCACCATGAAGCTGAGGCAAAGTGCAAAAGGTAGGTTATCCCACTTGATCCTTTATGAGATACTGAACTGTAGTCTGTAATATGATTGATGGATATTTGAACTGTCATTTCTACTAGTTTTGCTGTATCACCAAAATGAAAGTGCTTTGCTGTAAGCAACTAAATGCATCAAATTGTCATAGTTTTCGAGATACTCAGAGTTGAATTGTAAACTTCGCACTATGTGACAGCTATTTTGAGTTGCTTTTCTTTCTTTCTATATATACTGCTACACCCTCTTTTCAGAGTATTATGAGCAGGTGTACTTTTGTACACTCCAGTGTTGCAGGATGAAAGCCTACATATAGCCATGTAGCTATGGTAGGGATCTTTAACCTGCACAGGGGATGACTCTGCCTGCACAGGGGGCCTCCAGTTAACATCCCGATCCGAAGGACGGCACACTTATTAGCATCATTCCTGCAAATGATGCTAGAAAAACGTGTTCGGACATAGGAAGACTTCACCTTTGGTGAGGCTCGAACCCACACCTCTGGCTTCAGAGTCAAGTGCACTAACCACTGAGCCACCTCTCATGTTATTGATGACCTTTGATTTTTGTCTCACCTGCGAGTAGCAGACAGGAGGGACATAGTTTCCGGCATTCCGTCCTTCCGTCTGTCCCTCCGTCCATCCATCCTTCTCTCATTCCGTCTTTCCGTCCCCCTAAAGTAGTAGGTACCTTGTGTGCGCAACTCCTCCTCCAGTTTTATGCTGATTCTTTCGAAACTTTACAGCTGTTTTTGTCATGGTCTGAAGATATGCATGTGGTTTGGATATTTTTTGTCACTTTTTCCACAAGTTGAACTTAGTCATTTTTTAGGCGTTTTTGCTATCAAAGTGACTAGATAGTTGGTACCTTGTGTGTGCAACTCCTCCAACAGTTTTATGCCTATGCCTTTGAAACTTCACAAGTGTTTTGGTCATGGTCTGAAGATATGCATGTGGTTTGGATATAATCCTCACATTATTTTTATTAGTTTTAACACAAGTTGAACTTAGTCATTTTTTAGGCGTTTTTACTATCATAGTAACTAGATAGTGGGTACCTTGTGTGCCCAACTCCTCCTAGTTTTATGCCAATTCCTTTGAAACTTCACAGGTATTTTGGTCATGGTCTGAAGATATGCATGTGGTTTGGATATAATCCTCACATTATTTTTATGCCCCCGCCACGAAGTGGGGAGGGGCATATAGTTTTGCCCTTGTCCGTCCGTACATACGTCCGTCCGTCAGACTTTGTAGTACTGTTCTTGTCTCCGCAACTCCTCCTACAGTATTCGATGCAGGGAGTTGAAACTTGCAACACAGTTCAGACATGCATTGAACATGTGCATAAAGGAAACATAACTTTGATTCAGGTCTTTATTGCAGAATTATGTCCCCTTGAATAATATACATATTATGACCATATTTCACATTTGAGTACTGTTCTTGTCTCCGCAACTCCTCCTACAGTATTTGATATAGGGAGTTGAAACTTGCAACACAGTTCAGACATGCATTGAACATGTGCATAAAGGAAACAGAACTTTCAGTCACGTCTTTATTGCAGAATTATGTCCCCTTGAATTACATACATATTTTGACCATATTTCCATAGCTTAAATACAATCTCACCTTTTATCGTCGCTCTAGCGGCCTCATTTATTAACCGATGTTGGTATTACATCACAGCTTTATTGGGGATGACAGTACCTCAAACATCTTTGCGTTTCAGTTTGGTAGGATGAAGGTCAAGGTCACAGTTGCTATTTTCAGAAAAACTAGAGCATTGCTCCAGCGATTTCATTTATAGATCGATTTTGATGTAACTTCACATAAATGTTAAGTATAACAATATCTTGAATAAATTGCCGCTTCAGCACCCCAGGTCCAAGGTCAAGGTCACAGTTGCTATTTTTAAGAAAAACTCAGTCATCCCTCTAGCACCTTTATTTATTGACAGATTTTGATGTAACTTCACACAAATATGTTTTAACACATAACTCATCTAGTGAGGCATATGGAGGGGGCATTCATCACCTTTAGTGATTGTCTAGTTTATTACTTTTTTCGCAAATTGAACTTAGCCATTTTTCAAACATTTTTACTATCAAAGTGAATAGAAAGTGGGTAGCTTGTGTGTGCAACTTCTCCTACAGTTTTATGCCGATTCCTTTGAAACTTCACAGGTGTTTTGATCATGGTCTGAAGATATGCATGTGGACTGGATATAACCCTCACACTATTTTTTTTTATTACTTTTTTCACATTTTTAACTTAGCCACTTTTGCAGCTCAAACACTGAGTGTATATACAGTGGAGACCTAGTTTCCAAGGCTGGGGACATAAATTCGTCAAATTTGCTTGTTATGTATTACTTTTAAGGGATTGGCAGCAAAGTAAACATTTGTTGAGTTTTGTGTTTAGCTCTGTTTTGTGACAACGCTCTGACAAGCAGGACACCACATTCTGTGGAATTCTTGGTTAAATTGTCAAATATCTTTTATTTTGAAGCTCCAAAAAGGTTACAGTTTGCTCTTTGGTATCAGTTAAACCAATTATAACAGCCCAAATTCAAATTTTATTGATATTTGCAGCATGAGATGCACTGGCAGGCTTTTGCTTTCTTTGTCATATGAGCTCCTGGGGCCGTATTTATAAAACGACTTAAGTGGTTGCTATGCTGTTGCTAAGGCTGAATTTCTGTGAAGGCGATTCCCTTCAACTCTGAAATTTGCTCTGGAGGAACAGTCTTTTTCAGACTGTTCCTCCAGAGCAAATTTCACAGTTGTAGGGAAACTCCTTCATAGAAATATAGCCTTAGCAACAGCATAGCAACGACGACCCCTGCTGACTATTTCAGGATACAAAAAACAATAATCTATATATGCAAATCTTGAGGATTCCATAAAGCAAAAGGCTGATAGGACTGTGCAGATGCACAACCTTATCTGATTCATAAATTTTTGCATGCCATATTAATTGCATCAAACGCCCTATGGATGTTGCATTTTAGAGCTTAAAGAGCTGTAAATCAGCCACTGCCAAAATGCTTCTGGGCCCAGTTGTTCAAAGCATCGTTAGCCTAACGAGCATGTTAAGAGGTCAACTCGTTTAGTGTTATATGAATTCATAAGCAAATACACTGATATTTTTTGTTGAAAAAGTGTGAGAAGCTTTTGCACTTCTCACATTTTTTATAAAAAAAATATTGCCATACTTGAGATATTAATGTTTGAAATTTTAACAAAACGTAAACTAATGACATCGTTAGTTTTGAACAACCGGCCCCTGATTTGGGTTAATGGATATACTTTCAGATGAAGTTATTCTACTTTTTTCCTCTTTTGCCTCCTTCCCAGCCTTCCCAATATGGGTCAGGGCCCGGTTGTTCAAAGCATCGTTAGCCTAACGAGCTCGTTAAAAGGTCAACTCATTAAGTGTTTTATGACTTTATAACCAAATGCACTGATATTTTTTGATGAAATAATGTGAGAAGCTTTTGCATTGCAAAAGCTTTGAGAAGCTTTTGCATTGCAAAAGCTTCTCACATTCTTTCAACATTAAATATTGGTGTATTTGAGATATTTACATTTGAAATTTTAACGTCTCGTTAACTAACGATGTCGTTAGTTATGAACAACTAGGCCCAGCTCTTAAAGGACCCTTTGGAAGAGCTACATCCTTCAGAGAAGCAGACAGGAATTCATATAACTTTTTCGTAAAACTGATGGAAAACACAAAGGTTGGCAAGACATTATAATATTATTTTTGGAAAAGAGGCGGGGATTGGTTATTAGGATTATTACAGTGTCATCAGGCATCATTTCTGAAAGTTAGACTGGTTTATCATTTTCACAGTGTGATAGTATCTCAGTGGACCAAGATGTTGGACATAGTAGCAGTCCACCTGAAGAAGATGAACATTCGCTGTCATGTCATTCAAGGAAACATTCCTGCCAAGAAAAGGATGGAATTTGTTGATCAGTTTAACAATGACCCCAAGGGGCCAGAGGTCATGCTGGTGTCACTCAGGGCTGGAGGATGTGGGTTGAATCTCATTGGAGGAAATCATCTCTTTCTGCTAGACAGCCATTGGTTTGTTAAGTTTTCAACAGCTTAAATGTATCTTGCATTTTCCTTTTTTTTTTAACTTAACAACCTTTTCTCATATGAAGTCGCATCTGAGAGTGTAATAAAGCCATGCATTAAAAACGATATATGCAAATTACGTCGTAACGTTATACATTGACATCCATAAAAATGTTGCATTTTCTAATGGCGAAATTGTGCTAATAAAATGGGATTTAAGTGTCATATAATAATCAGAATCTTGCATTCATGCTCCTGTATTATTGAATTTATTAGACGAGTTGGGGACAAAGATAAGATGCAAGGCTATCATTGGGGAAAACCTATAAGATGCTCGGCATAGCCTCGCATCTTGTTTTTGTCCCCAACTCGTTTAATAAATTCAGTAATACATGAGCACCCATGTAAGATCCTCTTTATATAGGGAGTCTACTACAATAAAAGTTTTGAACACTGTTGCCACTTTAGCTTCATGTTTTTTTAAAGGAATTCTGATATCTGATAGTTTTGAATATCAAATATTTGGGCTTGTAACATATTGTATAAAGAATATTTAAGGAATGAATTTCCTTTTTCTAGTGTTTATCAAAGTATAAACTACATCGGGTCACGTGCAAAGTAAGTGAACCCAGAAGGGGTTCATGTAAACTTTGTTAGCGACCCAATGTTGTTTATACTCGATAAACACCAGAAATATTAAGTTCATTGCTTATATTTACATTCTTTTCTATCTGTTATTTGACCACAAATCTGCGTTCAGGGCTACAGTTGAGTTAGAAAAACATTTATATGCAGCTTTTCTATTAAAAGCGGAACAGTGTCAACGATGTCATAACGTCACCTACGTCAGGTCGGGTTGGAGAACCATGGTTTATTTTGACGTCATTTAACATCATGTAATGTCGCATGAACCGATGTAGTTATTGAAGTATAAACTATGTTTTCTAATGGTTTACCATAGGGCTTTTCAATAAATGCACGGATAATGTAAATATTCAAAAATAAACTAATAGGAAGAAAATGGGCATAAGAAGTTTAGTGAAACATGGCCCAGAGGTGTAGATAAGAATGGATTTTTAGGATAATATGAGATAGATTCTTTTCATACTTCATACCCTTCTTTAGAGCTGACTCCATGAGATGGTTCTAATGAGGGGTCACATCATAGGTTTTAAATGAGAAAAAAAGTTAAAAATTAATACAGATCTATCTGTAGAACACTGGCTTATCTGGACCTCTGCTTACTTGCCATAAATATGTCTAAACTAAACTTGAATGCTTGGATTCATAAGTTCAGTACACACTTCTTCATAGTGCAATTGATATCAGAGTCTGAGCTAAGCTGTTAATGAGTGGTGACACAGAAAAGGGTGTTTTAACCTTCTTTAAACTAGAAACCTGTTTACAAGGCATACACAAACAGTGTGGACCCAGCTCAGATGCCGGAGAACAGGGCATTTTATCAGGGTCTACACTTTTTGCTTACAGGTATTTCTGTGCAAAATACAGTAAAAGAGAAAACATTCATCAGAAACCCTTAAAACTAGAAATAGACTCCTCCATGTGATGAGCATGGGCAAGTCCACTGGTAAAAAAAAAGGGTTAAAGCTAGGTGAACAGCAAAGACCCAGACAGCTTGCATGGACACTGAGGAAAGTAAGGCACAAACTGAAGGTTTAAGTTAGTACAGACTGGTTTGAGTACAGCCTATATACATAACTTATAAGTGAATATGAGCCGCGACACAAGAAAACCAACAATGTGGTTGTGCGCTCAGCGCAGACTCAGATCAGCCTGGGCATCCGCCCAGTCTGATCAGAGTCTTCACTGTCCACATGGTGGTAGCTTAGACCCTTAGCTACCCTTTGTGCCCCTAGCGGAGAGTCTGGTCAGACTGGGTGGATGCCCAGGCTGATCTGAATCTGCGCTGGGCGCACAACCACATTGTTGGTTTTGTCGTGTCGCGGCTCATATGTTCTCTGTCAGGGAAAGTAACTCATCCATTTTCACTTTTGTATCCCTTCCAAATGGGGATCAACTTTTAAAAAAAAGAATTTGCTCCCTCAGGAGCAGATTCTCTTCTTTAAAAGTGGACCCCATGGGGTTCAACTTTTAAAAGAAAGAATTTGCTTCCCTAGGAGTTATTTAACTTCTTTAAGAGAGGACCCCATTTTAGAAGGGTTTCATCACCCAGAGAAGCAAATAGTCACGGAAGTTGTTCCCCTTTTTAAAAATGGCATAAAAACATAGAGGTGTACAGATAAACCTTAAGCACCTTTTTCCAAAATATGGCTTAATTTTCATTTACCTTTTAGGAATCCAGCATTGGAAGACCAGGCTTGTGACAGAATCTACAGAGTTGGTCAAAAGAAAAATGTCTATATACACAGGTATGTATATGCTTTAAACCCTGAAAGCACCAAAAAAGCAGACATCAAAATTTGCATCTGCAAAATTTAAAAATAAGTGTTTTCAGGCATTGTCATATTGAGAATTTAAAAGATCAGAAGGAAAACAGTGAATCTAGATGAGGAGGGCTTATTATTGAGTACAGAAATCAACTCTGCATAAAAGACATTTTAAGCCAGCTCATCTGGACCTGCTTCGTTTCAAAATATTCTAATTGTCAACCTGTCATATAGTGGTCATACAAAGTGACTAGGTCCTTAATAACATGCAACACACCTTATGATATTGGAGCAAGGTTAGTGCTATCAGATTTCTTTGTCCTAGCCATTGCAGGTCTATAAAGATAACAGGGCCTGGATAGCATGGAGATACAAATTTTGCTTGTCACAGCTGTGGACATAGTTTGATTCCCGGCATTAACGTGACGGAGTAGTGGTTGCCCATCCAAGGGTCAAGGCTGGTGGTTTTCACTGAGATCTTCCCTTTTCTCCACCATGTAGACTATAGAACACCAAAATCAGTGCCTTGACAATGCAGAGCTCTAGATAAGAGGGAGCATATGGTGATGATTAGGGATATTTTTTGTAAATTCTGCTTTAAATTCTGCTTAAAAACAAAGGTTGTGAGCCCTCATATAAACGGATAATTTTGGTAAATTCTGCTTAAAATGCTGCTTAAAGAACAAATGTTGTGACCCCTCATCTGAACAGTCTCGTCGAGACGGTTCAGATGAGGGGTCACAGCATAGGGATTCAATGAGAAATAAAAAAAATTATCCTTAATAATCATCACACATACAAACTTTCCCTATTATCCCTTGGTAAATAGTCAATATGTCAGAAACCAACCAAACTAGGAAGGTAACCAGTTGCCGATTATGCGCAGTAAGCGATCTCGCCACGTGAGTTGCTAAGGAAGCGTATATACGCTACATTCGCCCCAAACAATTTCGGCCGGGATTATTGACGTTTAATGTCAATCTCTGTGCAATTTGAGTGTTTGTTCATTGGCCTAGGATAAGCAAACCCATTTCCTAGTCAGATTTGACATTAATCCAGTTTCCCCTTTGTTACCATAGTTTAATGGGGTATGAACAACGAAAAAGTACGGCGAAATGACATATTATAAGTGTAATGCTTACTGACACATCCTTATTACTCCGCTTTGTTATTCATATGTATGTAAAAGTTTTCAGTAAACCAAAGGATACAGCGATCCTGCCGCCGTTAACTTAAATGTTATCAGCATGATCAACAAACTTTGACATCCAGAAAGTTTAATTCGTCATATCGATAACTAGTTCCCTACGGGCATTTGTTCATTTGTCCTTTAATATAGATTCATGAATATCACAACTAGGACAGATAAAGCAGCTAAATACCATTTATTTATTTATGTCATGCTTTTCTCACGTCAGAATAAATAAGACAATTTAAATATCTTTTATCACAAAGCTGACAGGTTGAAATTTAAACATCACAGTCAAAGCGCGTGGCAGTTTAGCCCCTGCTGTGACTTCAGGGCTAATGTTTACCTTTAAAACTAGTATGTTTACCATAGCAACAATATATTTTTATATTGTATATTCATCGTAGAAATAGGGAAAAATATTTGTGAACCAGGGAAAATTCGGAAAAGTCTTATTTTTTCATTGAACTAAGTAGGTGTTGTTTTGTGGATAACGAAGCAGACAGATATAAAGTTGCATTTAAGGTAAACGTTTACCGAAAATGTATCTTTTCTTTGTTTAAAATATAATATATTATGTATGCGAAAAGTATTTGGCTAATGCGCACATGTAGATAATGTCTAAGATTTTCAGGATGCAATGCGCATACACTATCCGCAAAATGTCAAGGGAGGCAAACGAGCTGATTGCGCAACAAAATGGCGGATCTAAATTACCCAAGGAGGTTTGTATGTGCATCAGATGTTCCTCTTATCTATACTCTGCAATGCTTTTACAAGTTTGTTGGGCTTTCTGTGCATCTGAAGTAAAATAAAGTTAAAACAGCTATTTGTTGGGATAACAGGGATAATTTAGGGGAAATTTTCCATATTTGAGAATTAAAATTTGATTTTTCAGTGTTCATCCAGCCGGACCGGGTAGTGCAATCGGTAGGGCACCTGACTCATAAGTCAGAGGTCCTGGGTTCGAATCCCGGTCTGGCCACATACTTTCGTTTCTCCTTCCGCTGATTCAAGAAGGGCAGTTGTCAGTTACTGGCGAAAGTATGTGCACTTAGTACTGGTTAACCGCTTAGGAGGTCTAAGCCTGCCCAGGAATAGTGTGGTTAGGTTAAGTGACCGTCCAGACATGACCATAGTTGTTTACTGTGGACGTTAAGCATCAAATCAACCAACAGTGTTCATCCTGTGATGAAGCCAGTGGGCAGAGCTAAAATTCCATGAAGCTCAAAGTGCTTCTTGTAGAATTTTAGCGACAACCACTGGCATCTTCACACGATGAACACTGAAATATAAATCTTTATTCTTACATTTACACTTTATTTCTAGACCATTTCTGTGCCATTTTCATTGTAATTTAATGTAGAAAATGCTAAATACGGGTCGAAGAAAAGTTAGTAAAATATGTGTTCGGCCATAAAATTTAACAACAGTAGCCATAACATGGTGTCAGTCAAACATTACATGGACCATTTAAAACATTTGTTTACCTTAGACGTCACTTGATGATAATGTCACATGATCAATTGTTGTTCATCTGTGTATGAAGCTAGTTGCTGTGAAAGGTACACCCAAGGGAAGTCAGTGGCAAGTGTACATATTTCTGCATAAAAACATAGGTTATGATCCCTCATTAGAACTGTCTTGCTGAGACAGTTCTAGTAAGGGGTCAGAACATAGGCTTTTAGTCAAAGAATTAAAACAATCATCTTATTTATTCTCAGTGCCCTACCTTATCTTGGGATCTAAGATTCTCTAACCTATGAAGATACATGCTTTCTTGTAGATTTCTGTGTAAAGATACTGTAGAAGAAAAGATTCTGGAGTTACAGAAAAGAAAACTAGCAATAGCAAAGAACATTCTGACTGGGTATGTACTGACATTGTTTGATAAAAGTTTTATTATCTGGGCTCAGTTGTTCGAAGCATCGTTAGATTAACGAAGTCATTAGTCAAGTCTTCCAGAACACATAAAGTCAAGTGTGCTAATATTTTTTGCTGATAAGATTAGAGGAGCTTATGCAGTTGATGCAAAAGCTCCTCACATTTTCTGACAAAAAGTAGCAGTGCTTTTAAGTATAATATGTTCGAAATTTTAATGTCATGTTAACTAACGACATTGTTAGTGCTCTGGCAGTTAAATACTATATGTTGCAATAAGACAAGGGTTCCCCCCCTTCTAGAGTGGCCCCAAAAGTTGTGAATTCGGTGTCATTACAAAAATTGCAAGCAGACATTGTAAAACCAGATATGAATTGCTCAGGCTTGGCACTGTTTGCACGGGTCCAGATCAGACATTTTCTTTGGGATGAATCTGATAAGATATGCTCAGGTTTAGGTAACATCTTAAAGGTACAAATGAATTTAGAGCTCTAGATAAGAAAGATTATTGAGGGATAGTTTTTCTTATTTCTCATCGAAACCATATGTTTTGACCTCGGATTTGAACCATCTCGTCAAGACGGTTCAAGTGAGGGGTCACAGCATATGTTTTATGCAGAATTAACATAAATTATTCCTAATTGTCACTAAATACTCCCTCTTATCTTGAGCTCTGAAATGATTATTCAAAATTCAGAAATGGATGACTCAGAAGAGTAAATGAGATGTCTGAATTTAGTAACTCTGATCATAAACCTGCTTCTGACCTAGATCTATACTTCAGAAATAGATTCTTGCTAACAAGTGATTTGTTGTCTGATATATCACTGGTTGGAGGTCAATGGTGAAGCGGATATATTCACTGACAACTGACCGACAGCCAGTGATATATTGGACAACAAATCAGGTTAGCAAGAGTCTATTTAGATTCTAACACACAAGAAATAATGACAAGAATTCCTCGGAATGCTATGTCACACCTGCATTGCACTTCCACAGTATCAGAGGTCATGCCCCACTGATGTTCCATGCAAAATTTCAACTAAATATACCAAGTGGTTCTTGAATAGAAGCTGATTTTGTTGTTTTTGCCAGTAATGGCCGCCTTCTTGGATTCTCGACCTGGCTGAATTTTACCATTCTGAAGTGTTATGAAATCAGAGAACTATGGATGCAGTGGTTTTTGAGAAAATAATTGAATATACTTTAACGCCAGGGTTAACATAAATGTTAACATTTTTAGCTCACCTGTCAAGGTGAGCTTATAGTGTAGACTTGGTCCGTCGTCCTTCGTCGTCGGCGGCGTCGGCGTTGTCGGCGTCGTCCACAATTTTAAACATCTTCTTCTCAGAAACCACTGGGTTGATTGAAGCCAAATTTCATATGGAGCCTTAACAGGATGGGGGAACGAAAGTTTATATATTTGGTCCAGGTCACATGACCAAGATGGCCACCACGCCCATATATGGTAAAAACCCTTCAAAAATCTTCTTCTCCAGAACCAAAAGGCCTATAACCTTGAAACTTGGTATGTAGCATTGGGCATGCGGGCCCATCATAATTTATATAAATCATGACCTTGTGATGACCTTGACCTAATTTATGACATGGTCAACTTTGGTATGTGAGGCTTTTATATGGGAAAACGCTTAAACGGTGGATTTCTCAGAAACTATTTAAGTCTAAGGTACAATACTTGGTATACATGGTCGACTAAATGACCAGATGAAGATATAATGTCACTAATGGTCAAGGTCATTCAGTCGGACCATCCGTCGTCAAGATTTTCAAACATCTTCTTCTCTGAAACCACTGGGCCGATTGAAGCCAAATTTCATATGGACTCTCAGTGGGATGGGAGAACGAAAGTTTATACCCGGGGTCTGGGTCACATGACCAAGATGGCCGCCATGCCCATATATGGTAAAAACCCTTCAAAAATCTTCTTCTCCAGAACCAAAAGGCCTATGACCTTGAAACTTGGTATGTAGCATCGGGCATGCAGGCCCATCAAAGTTTATACAAATCATGACCTTGCGTTGACCTTGACCTAATTTACGGCATGGTCAACTTTGGTACGTTAGGCTTTTATATTGGAAACGCTTAAACAGTGGATTTCTCAGAAATTATTTAAGTCTAAGGTACAATACTTGGTATACATGGTCGACTAAATGACCAGATGAAGATATTATGTCACTAAAGGTCAAGGTCATTCCGTCGGACCATCCGTCGTCAAGATTTTCAAACATCTTCTCCTCTGAAACCACTGTGCCAATTGAAGCCAAATTTCATATGGAGTCTCAGTGGGATGGGGGAACGAAAGTTTATACTCGGGGTCTGGGTCACATGGTCAAGATGGCGGCCATGCCCATATATGGTAAAAACCCTTCAAAAATCTTCTTCTCCAGAACCAAAAGGCCTATGATTTTGAAACTTGGTATGTAGCATCGGGCATGCGGGCCCATCTTAATTTATACAAATCATGACCTTGCGTTGACCTTGGCCTAATTTACGGGATGGTCAACTTTGGTACATTAGGCTTTTATGTGGGAAAACGCTTAAACAGTGGATTTCTCAGAAACTATTTAAGTCTAAGGTACAATACTTGGTATACATGGTCGACTAAATGACCAGATGAAGATATGTCACTAAAGGTCAAGGTCATTCCGTCAGACCATCCGTCGTCAAGATTTTCAAACATCTTCTCCTCTGAAACCACTGGGCCGATTTAAGCCAAATTTCATATGGAGTCTCAGTGGGATAGGGTAACGAAATTTTATACCCGGGGTATGGGTCACATGACCAAGATGGCCGCCATGCCCATATATGGTAAAAACCCTTCAAAAAACTTCTTCTCCAGAACCAAAAGGCCTATGACCTTGAAACTTGGTATGTAGCATTGGGCATGCGGGCCCACCATATTTTATACAAATCATGACCTTGCGTTGACCTTGACCTAATTTACGGGATGGTCAACTTTGGTATGTTAGGCTTTTATATGGGAAAACGCTTAAACAGTGGATTTCTCAGAAATTATTTAAGTATTAGGTACAATAATTGGTATACGTGGTCGACTAAATGACCAGATGAAGATATTATGTCACTAAAGGTCAAGGTCATTCCGTCGGACCATCCGTCGTCAAGATTTTCAAACATCTTCTCCTCTGAAACCACTGGGCCAATTGAAGCCAAATTTCATATGGAGCCTCAGTGGGATGGGGTAACGAAAGTTTATACCCGGGGTCTGGGTCACATGACCAAGATGGCCACCATGCCCATATATGGTAAAAACCCTTCAAAAATCTTCTTCTCTAGAACCAAAAGGTCTATGACCTTGAACTTTGGTATGTAGCAACGGGCATGCTGGCCCATCATAGTTTATACAAATGATGACCATGTGTTGACCTTGAATTAATTGACGACATGGTCAACTTTGGTATGTTACGCTTTTATATGGGAAAACGCTTATACAGTGGATTTCTCAGAAACTATTTAAGTCTTAGGTACAATACATGGTATATATGGTCAACTAAATGACCAGATGAAGATATTATGTCACTGAAAGGTCAAGGTCATTTTGTCGGTCTGTCCGTCATCAAGATTTTCAAAACATCTACTCCTCTGAAACCACTGGTCTGATTGAAGCGAAATGTCATATGGAGTCTAAGTGTGATCAGGGAAATGACCAGATGAAGATATTTTGTCGTTAAAGGTCAAGATCATTCTTTGACTTTTGTACAAGGTCATTGAGATTCTGTCACCTGTCAACATTTTCAAACATCTTCTCAGTGGCCACTAGGGTCAATTGAAGCCATATTTCATATGGAGCTTCACCGGCTTAAAGGAACCATAGTTTGTTCAGATGGTCTTGGTCACTTGACCAAGATGGCCACCATGCCCATATATGGTAAAAACTCTTCAAACGTCTTTTTCTCGAGAACTGAAAGGCCTCGAGACTTGGTACCGGCATTGAAATATATACCATGACCAAGTGTCAGGTGAGCTACAGGGCCATTGGTCCTCTGGTTTCTTCTGAGTTATGGTCCTTTGAAATTTTCAGCATTTTAACCTCACAGCGAGATATCTCAACAAGAGGGCCATGAGGCCCTGAATCGCTCACCTGAGCAATTGGCAAAGTGGCTTTTTCTTATGTCTGAAATTGTCAAACTATGAGTCTTGGGTCAAAAGTCAAAGAATGACCATGACCTCTTGTACTCATAAAGATGACTGTATTTACCAATTTTTAGGCCTAAATCTTCAAAACTTTCCATGAAATCTTATGTTCTAGCATTTTCCCATATTTGACCTTGCCGTAAAATATTCAAGGTCAACCCAAGGTCATCATTTTGAACAATCTTGATAGTACTGGAGTACCCAATGCTACATACCAAGTTTCAAGGCCATCAGTCAATTGGTTCTGGAGAAGTAGATTTTTAAAGGTTTTTACCATATATGGGCATGGCGGCCATGTTGGTCATGTGACCTGGACCGTATGAATAAATTTTCATTCCCTCAACCCCTGGAAGCTCTATATGAAATTTGGTTAAGTGGCCCAGTGGTTTTGAGGAGATTGTTTGAAATTGTAAAAATATGAGAGTTCTTGGTCAAAGGTCAAAGAATGACCTTGACCTCTTGTACTCACAAATCTTCATGTATAAAAAAAGATGACTACGTATACCAATTTTAAGGCCTTAATCCTCAAAACTTTCCAAGAAATCTTATGAACCAAAAGGCCTCGAGACTTGGTACCGGTATGTAGCATTGGGCACTCAGGCCCACCATAGTTTATACAAATGATTACTGTGTTTCATATATTATGGAGCTTTAATACTGGGTCAAAGGAATCAAAGTTGGTTCAGATGGTCATGGTCCTATGAACATGGTGGCCGCCACACCCATTTATGATAAAAACCCTTCAGAAATCTTTGTCCAGAAACAAAGGCCCAGTGACCTTGTGGCTTGGTATATAGAATTGGGACTCAACATTAATCCCCAAGGGAGGGGGGTTATCTGCCCCTGCCCTGGTGCTATATACATGTATAAAAGCATTAAAATATATACAAGGACCAAGTGTCAGGTGAGCTACAGGACCATTGGTCCTCTTGTTTGTTGCAATGGCAGCCATCTTGGATTCTCGACCTGGCTGAATTTTATCATTCTGAAGCGTTGCAGTCTGGTCATGCTCGATTATATGAAATTTGAGAATCATGGGTGCAGTGGTTTTGGAGAAATTAGACTTTAACGCCAGGGTTAACGTAAATTTAACCACAGGGTTAACATAGATTTGTTGCATTTGCTGCCATCTTGGATTCTTGACCTAGCTGAATTTTACCATTCTGAAGTGTTGCAGTCTGGTCATGCTTCATATGAAATTTGAGAACCATGGGTGCAGTGGTTTTGGAGAAATTAGACTAAAACGCCAGGGTTAAGGTAAATTTAACGCCAGGGTTAACATAGATTTGTTGCATTTGCGGCCATCTTGGATTCTCAACCTGGCTGAATTTTACCATTCTGAAGTGTTGCAGTCTGGTCATGCTTCATATGAAATTTGAGACCCATGGGTGCAGTGGTTTTGGAGAAATTTATTAAATAGACTTTAATTTAACGCCAGGGTTAACGTAAATGTGAACGGAATGACGGACGGACAGACGGAAAACCAGACGTCTTTATAGCACCTTGCTAAAGCAGGTGCAACAAAAAAGCATGTGTATCTGTTCGAGTTTTCAAGTTTTCCGCCATTACTAAATACATGAAGAAATCTCGACATCAACTCTGACTGTAATAGAGGGGTTTAAATGCATTTCGTTGGTTTTTGATGTGAGAAAACAACGTTACCCTGTCTAACATCATGGAAATGAAAACTGACATCCCCACAAACCAAGATGGCATCAGAATGGCGCTAGATAATGTATGCTACATGTAGTTTGCCCAGTGATTTGTTATGCAATATATCATTAGATTTTTACCATTGGCTACATAGGCGACCAGCATTAGAATGTTTGCTATAACCTTATCCTTCATGTTCAGTAGGTAACACTTTAAGCTGCAGAAATATAAATATTTGCAAACAGGGTAGAGCCAGATGAGGCAGCTCATAATGAGCTGCCTCATCTAGATCTACACTGTTTGTCTTCTATTCTGTAAATTGTCACTTAGATTGAACGAAATATTTTTTTTTCTTTTAAATTTTGCAGAGACAAATTACGTTGTATGCTTTTTTGTGCTTTGAGGGTTAATGGTTAAACCTTGATTTTGTTTTACAGATCTGGTGCAGCCAAGACAAAGTTGACGTTAGCCGATCTACGACTGTTGTTTAATGTTTGATGTTAGCCTAGCTTAGTTTCACAGTTGTGTTCCAAGATAGTAGTAGTGATAGCTGGTCTGTTCATGGTGCTATATCCCATGTGCTGTTCAGACATTTATCAAAGTGTGCTAATCTGATCTCAGATCTGTGTAGTCAACTACTCGTACTATTTGTATTTATTGTCATTAATTTGGATTCATAGTGATATGTATGAGTGGGAAAAACACAGTATAT
The DNA here is from genome assembly GCA_963989385.1 of Ctena decussata. Lineage (NCBI taxonomy): Eukaryota > Metazoa > Mollusca > Bivalvia > Lucinida > Lucinidae > Ctena > Ctena decussata. Next base: position 81,925,237 of record OZ022498.1, on the reverse strand, counting down.
ATTAAAGGCTGTTCCAGGAACAAGTACATTCTGGGGCAGGACCTGAAACTTAAAGAAGTTTTAATGATAGGAGGTTAGAGAGTCAGAAAATATTACCATTTCGCATTAAAGAGTGTTGTGTCAAGTTTACTTTCAGTAGGCGATGGCACTGGTCAGGGGTATACATGAGGCCTTGCTCACTTGCTATAGTTTTTCTGGAACAGCCCTTGTGAGAAACTCAGCCAGAAGGCTTACTGGAACTGTTCATGCTACAACCATTATTTGCATATGGACAGACTGGGCAGAGCAAGCAGGACTTTTGCTAAAATTTAACAGGTTCCTATTTATACAGACAAAGCTCAATTTTTTAAAATTTAAAACATCCAGTTACTATTTAGGCGAAGTGTGTGTGCTGTTGCACACCTTGCTTTCACTATAATCAGACCTTTTAAGGTATATGGGTACACATCCATGTTTTTTTCGGCAATTTTTATTACAAAAGAAAGTATCTTTGGTGACTCCTGTTTGCTATTCTGGAGGACAAAGCCCTTCCAAAATGGGGTCTACTATTTTAATAAGGAAAGAATGAAGAGTTGACCCCCATTGGGAAAGAAAGCAAAAATGAAAATGACTGAATTGCTTGCCCTGAAAAGTGTACCTATTCACCTTAATTTTCAACAGGTGAACATTGCATTTCCTGACCAGACTGTATATATGCCTCCAAATTTTGATCTGACACGTCAGTATGTTTTAGTGCTATTAGTAATGTTATTGTATGTGACTAGCAGGTGGCAGCATTGTTTAGAGTGTATATGTGGACACCTTTTGTCTTTTTATTGATTTTATGTGTATGTGGCTAAAATGCATAGAAAATATTAAATAGGAATTTTCATGTCACATTCCATATCTACATGAGACTAATATCAGATATTGGCTGAGGCAGATACGCAATGCCATATGAAAATACCCATATTGTAGTCTATTTATTGTCTAACCTGTTATTAGCAGAAGCGAGCCTAGGTCATTGGCTTTGCTCGTTTCATCCAGTTTTCAGGTTTTGTTCCAATTTGTGACAATGTGCAGACAGGCAAGACACTGCCTTCCGCTGCATTCTTGTTGTAACTTCATCATAATTCTGTTTCTTTTTGTCAAACAAATGAGCCGCGACACGACAAAACCAACAATGTGGTTGTGCGCCCAGGGAAGACTCAGATCAGCCTGGGCAGCCGCCCAATTTTACCAGACGCTTCGTTAAGTGCTCAAAGGATAGCTAAGGGACTAAGCTACCTCCATGCGGACAGCGAAGACTCTGATCAGATTGGGCGGATGCCCAGGCTGATCTGAGTCTGCGCTGGGCGCACAACCACATTGTTGGTTTTGTTGTGGCGCGGCTCAAATGCAAGACAGAATGATCTCCAGACTCGGATCAGACTGCTCCTTTAGGATCTTGCTGCTCCTGAAAGTGAGCAGTCGGAACAAGGTCTGTACCATTTCTCATTTCATTAGCAGTTCTATTAACATAACATCAGTTTGAACTTGTGATGATAAGCTATGTGCTTGTCATAATAAAGGCTCATTCTGTTCTGTTCTCGAAACAAGATTGCAGATCCTGAAAGGATGGCATGAGTAGTATTTTAACAGAATAGCAGTGCTAATGAGATTATATATTTTACATACTTCTAAGGTATATTGTTTTATGATCACGAAAAAGAACATAGTTATGTATTTACATGGAGGAAAAAACAGAAATAAGGTAATTAAAAATAAGTGCATTATGCAAAAAAAGGGTGGAATTACTTTTATATTATTGATTTTATGTCTGTGAAGTTTACAGAGAATATTATATAGGAATTTTCATATCACATTCCATATCTAGACAAGACTAATATCAGATATTGGTCAAGGGCAGATACAGGATACTATATGAAAGTACCCATATTGTATTCTATCACAATTTCTACTTTCAAAGTAAAGAGTTTGCTTTCAAGGGAGAAAATTCTTTCTTTTAAGAGTAAACCCCAATTTTGTAAGTGATAGTTTTAATAACATGGTTAAAGTAAAGAGCCATAACAGGACTAAACCAACAAACATGCACCTGTCTTTGTTGTCTGCATGGAGCTAGCTAAGTCCTTAACTACCCTTTAAGCACATAACGAGGAATATGATCAGACTGTAGAAGGTATATAAACATCAGGGAAAAAATGTGAATTTTAAAGTGGTGATTCCATATTTATTTGGCTATTAGAAGGGGGTGTCATTTCCAAAATTGTTCCAAATCTGTAAATCAATCTTGTGTAATTCAGCTACAAGATGAAATTCTGCTATAAGATGGGTATGTTCTCTTTCAAAAACAATCCACAAAGTCTAGATCCGTCTGACGGATCTAGACTTTGTGGATTGCTTTTGAAGGATCTAGATTTTGTGGATTATTTTTGAAGGAGGAAATACACATCTTACAACAGAATGGAACTAGAATTTTTGTATTGGTTTGGAAGGGCAAACTCCCCATCTTACAACAGAATTAATATGGTACATATAGTGCCTATTTTCTTACAACTGGGTAGAATGGCAATACTTGTAGTATTTTAAACAACTTTATCAGATTTTGTACATGTAAAAGTTTATCAATCATGGTACAGATTCAGTGCTCCTTGACTCAATAAAAGACCAACTTTTAGGAGCTTCTTATTATCACTGCCTAGTTGCCCCATATTTTGACATTGTAGATGGTTATGGCATTGTGTTTGTCCACATTGCAACTAGAAAGCAAGACAGAGTTATTACTTCCAAGCATCATTGTAGGCATCAGTGACATAACCTTTTATTACCCTAATGTGCTTAAATACTGGGACACCTAAAATCGTCTACTAATTAGAACCATCTCATCGAGACGGTTCTAATGAGGGGTCACATGTTTTCCATGAGAAATAAGAAAGATTATCTTTGAATTATCCTCAATACTCCCCCTTATCTGCAACTCTGTGATTGAAACTGAAATTCATGGTCAGAAAATGTCTACATTCATTTGAAAATCTACATGTAATTTTTATTTTTTGGGCAATTCAACATGACCTGAACAGACCATACATACATGCAGGTTGGCTGAACATAAGTATTTAAGTAGCTGCAAATGCCATAGAGCCACAATAAGCATTAGCTGCAGAACTGAATAATCGCAAAAATTCTAATAATTAATGGCACATAAAATAATTACTGTAATTTTCCTAAAAACAGAACAGTCTGGTTTTACAGAGCAGTAATGTATCTAAAAGATGCAATTGAAATGGCATACAGTGTAGCCCCTGATCAGATTGTTCCCTTAAAAACAGTCTGATCTGGATATGCACTGTTTGTTCTTCCTATCTGTCCAAATACTTAGAATTTTTACTGTTTACTGGTACAGTGCAACTCAGTACTGTGTGTCAGGAAAGAAAAGTGCTATTAACAATATCTGGTATTTTTTTAAATGTTTTATTTTGGTATTGTAGTACATCATTAACAACAAGGATATCATTCTTCATATAACGGACTTTGGAAAAAGTTCCCATGGAGAGACTTGTCTGAAGGCATGCTAAAAACCAACATGCTCACATGCAGTTTTGATCAGAGCATGCACAGTTTGCCCAGATCTTAACTGATCTTGAAGTTTTAAAATCATCTGCAAGGTCCTGAACATACTGCACATATTCCCAAGCTGGCCTGTACGTATATGAGGGCATTCAGTAAGTAACCAGCCTGTTTTTAAAACTGGTGGACCAGGCCCCCAATATTCACATTCTGTATAATGCAGTTTTTAGGCAGGTGTCAAAAACTGCATCAGTATCTGTTCCTTCATTAATATCAGGTGGTAAAATTATGTCCGGAGATACAGAAGCTTGCTTTTCAGCTATACAAAAGCACCATGCCACACCTGGTTAACCATGTTTTCAAGGATGTTACAAAATGAAAAAGAGCTGTGTAAAACTGAAAAAGAGTCATAGTTACCAAATGACATGGTCATCAGATCGTTTGGTAACTATGACTTTGTTTTGTAAAGGTCATCTGGTAACTATGACTTTTTGGTTTGTAACAGCTCTTTTTTGTTTCCTAACAGCCCTTGTATATACACAGTTAACCAGGGGTGAGTAAACAGAGCCCAAAGCTGTCAGTGGGCAAGATCTAGTTCCCTAAGGCCGAAGAAGTTCAAGACACGATTCTTGGCTGGCAAGGCAGTGACCGCTGTATTTTGAAATGCCAAAGGATTAATTCAGCTGGACTGTTTACAAAAGGGTAGTACAATTAAAGTACATGTACTTTGCAAACTTGATTGACCAACTGAGGATCTCATCTGTAAACAATGGCAATGTTAACTCTTTAAAGGAGTTCTTCAGCAAGACGATGCAAGAGTCCACCATTGCAAGGTTTCTACAGATGCTGTAGATTGGAACTGGTAGAAAGTAATAGTACATGCATACCCCATCTTCTGACCTCATTTCACACCTGGAGGTTACTATTTGATCCCCAAATTGAACCTATTCATGGACGTCATTTCCAGTCCAACGAAGTTGAGGAGTTGGTTAACTCGGACTCTAGTTCTACAGTTCTGGGATAATAGCACTGGAATACATTTGGACCAAATGTATTACAGTATACGCAGTAATTTTTGCGGAACCAAATTTTCACGGTTTAGTGTCAAACATAAACCCTAATTTTCGCGTATTTTATTTTTCGCAGACAGGAACATGCGCAAAAAGTAAAACTGTTTGTTTTTCACTTGAGACAGTTTGTTCACTGAAGGAACTGGCTCAAGTGAAAGTACCAGCTATATATGAAGGAACTGGCTCAAGTGAGAGTACCAGAATTTACCAAAGCAAACAGGAACACAATATACCGAAACTGTGTCTATTGAAGATACATTTTCAGAAACTGGAAATTATTTCGCGATTTTAATAGAAGTAATCACGAAAAATGGAACCCTGCGAAAATTACTGCGTATATGGTATTACATTTGGACAAAACGTATTATACTGGAGATAATTGCATAGAAAAAGAAGTCAATCTTGACCACAAGTAAGGTAGGCTGGTTACTTGTAGACTAGCCCTCATACGGCTCATACTTTGTTTTTAGAAAAGCAGCCTACAGAATGGAGCTCTACACAACTGTGAATGGCTTTTGCACATGCAAAACTACTTGCAAGTAACACTCAATATTTTACCAAACAAATGTCTTTGCAAGTTAAAAACAGTTTAAATGAGCCGCGACGCGACAAAACCAACAATGTGGTTGTGCGCCCAGCGCAGATTCAGATCAGCCTGGGCATCCGCCCAGTCTGATCAGAGCCTTCGCTGACCGCATGGAGGTAGCTTAGACCCTAAGCAACCCTTTGAGCACATAACCAAGAGACTGAGTAAATTGGGCGGATGTCCAGTCTGATCTGAGTCTACCCTGGGTGCACAACCACATTGTTGGTTTTCTTGCGTCGCGGCTCAAATAAAACTTAGCATGTACCTTGGAGGAATTATGCAGCCCTGAGACTAAAGATAGCAATGATCCTGTCTTACCAGCAGAACATAAAGACTGACAAAAATGAGCCGCAACACGAGAAAACCAACAATGTGGTTGTGCGCCCAGTGTAGACTTAGATCAGTCTGGACATCCGCTCATTCCGCTCAGATTTTTGCTAAGTGCTTAAAGGGTAGCTTAGGGTTTAAGCTACCTCCATGCGGACTGCGAAGACTATGATCAGACTGGGCAGATGCCCAGGCTGATCTGAGTCTGCGCTGGGCGCACAACCACATTGTTGGTTTTGTCGTTTCGCGGCTCAAATTATTTATCATCCAAAAAAAGATATTTGCTTCTAAATACAGGTCAACCTTGTTATAACGCGCATGTCGGGCTGCATGACCGAGTTATAGACAAGGCGCATAGTAGCGTCGGTCTTGACTGAACCAGATATGTGATCGCTGCCGAAGCATTGTAACATAAACGGTATTTAAGGTAGAAAGGCATGTTATTCTACGTACTGAAATAAGCTGAAGTCCTTTTCTGTTTAAAATCAAATCAGAGTGATTCCTTTAATCACCATGCAATTATCCCTTCGTTATTGACATTTCTTGCCAGTGCAGTCTTTTTTAATAAAGTTTTACCTGACAACCTTTGAAACAAAAGACCTTTGAACTAAAAGCTAGGCTGACAAAAACATTCCTTTGATGTCCAGAAATAGCTGCACCATGAGAAAATTCATCTTCAGGCATAGGTAAACTTAAAATGCCCAGACTAGCCTGCGCAGTGCGCACGTGTACCAATTTATAGTACATGCATATCCAAGGAAGAAAAAGGGTGGCATGACTAAACTGCGCCAATGAGTATGCTGGTCATGGTATATTCAGTGCCTTAAGACACCTTTTCTCGCAAGAACTTTGCTCAAAATATACAAATCTGTGTGAAGTGTGTCAGTGCTAGGTAATATTGATTTTACTGCGTCAACCCAAGAAAAATACCTCATGACATTTACAATTAGCAAGAACTCAGATCAGTCCGTGCATCCACACAGGCTGACAAGAGTCTCTATTATTCTCAGGACTTTACAATGGTTGATACTTGGTGGTAACAATCATGCGCAGGTTAATGACTCTTTGCTGTTAGCTGATGTAATGGGCATATTTTCTCCTGTGACGGTGTTCAATCCAGACAGTGACACTGCGGTCTGGCTATTTTAAGGTTCAATCCAGACAGTGACACTGCGGTCTGGCTATTTTATGGTCAGACTATTACTCAACAGGTTTTATAAACGTGTGTTTACCATACTTATGATAAACATATGGAGTCGGTATCTTTCAAGTTTTCGTGACTCATTCGATAATTTGGCAACTTTTTACACACTTGAGGTGAGCGGTCATCTTTTTTTTTTTTTTTCACTTCGACCGGTGTGGGAAAAATTTAGGAGGCAAAGCATCCCTGCTTTATATCAGTATTCGCGCTTAAACGCAGCGAGTAGTAACGAGGTTGACCTGCACAGTATTTGCCAAATAAATTTGGTCAGAGATGACTGCAATAGTGTATACCCAGGCCAAACTGTTCAGATCACCAATTGCATTGTTTGCCAAATTTCTGATAAATCATCTGACAGTTCAGATGGACCTTTTCAAATTCAACTATGTAAGAGCCACATAAAGGAACTGCTACATATTTAAGGTTAATGGGTATGTTCAGGGAAGGCAACTCTTGCCATTTTCAGTTTTGCTTCCCCTCTCAATGGATGTAACTCTAAAAGAAAAGAGTTTGCTTAGCTCCTTTAAAAGCAAATTCTTTCCTTTTTGAGTTGACACCATTTTAAAAGTTTTGTCATCCAGGAATGCAAACATGAAGTCACAAAAGTTGTTCCCTCTTGTAAAACTGTCAAAAAGCTGGACATTTATACAGGCATCGAAGATGTACCCATACACCTAAGTTTTATGGTACATTTGGTTAGATATTTGAGCTGCAACACGAGAAAACCAACAAAGTGGTTGTGCGCCTAGCGCAGACTCAGATCAGCCTGGGCATCCCCCCAGTCTGATCAGAGTATTCGCCGTCCGCACACAGGTAGCTTAGAACCTCAGCAACCCTTTATGCGCTTTGCGAAGAGTCTGGTCAGACTGGGCTGATGCCCAGGCTGATATGACTGCGCTGGGTGCACAACCACTTTGTTGGTTTTCTCGTGTCGCGGCTCATTTAAAATAGAGGAGTATTGAAGGTGTATGGGTTCTTCCATCTTTTTCTGCAATTTTTACAAAAGTTCTTGTCTGTTTCCCCAGACAACGTAGCCTTTCCAAATGAGATCTACTTCAAAAGGTCCTAGGGGAGAGTCGGTAACTTTGGACAGCGGCTAAATTCGGACACTGACATTGTTTCCTTTATATGTCGGTTGTTTGGTACTAAAACAAATATTAACTGGCCAAACAGAGAAAATCCTGATGAGACGGCTCATTATGAGCCGTCTCATCTGGATTTTCACTGTTTGCAATTGTATGTCCGAATTTACCCGCCTGTCCGAAGTTACCCGACTCTCCTCTATAGCAGAAAATTCTTTCCTTTAAAAGAGTTGAACTCTTGGAATTGAAGGCAAAATGAAAATAGCAAAACTGCTTCAGCTTAAAGCATACCCATCCACTTTAAAAAGAGCAAACAAAGCAAAGTTCTTGTCTTTTTGTATGTCATGTCATCCTTCACATAAGAACCGTATAAAGTCTAAGAATATACTACTTATAAAAAGACGGTGTATATTATCAAGTACAGTGGACCCTCCTAGAACGACGCCATTGGTTCCCAAATATTTTGATGTTAAACTGAATTTGCTGTTATAAAGAATACATCTTTGATCTCTTTTGAACAATAAAGCCATTTCGTGCATATCAAAATGACGTTGTAAAGAATTTTGCTGTTGTAACGAGTGTCGTTATAAAGAGGGTTGACTGTAGTGTAGATGCACATTTTTGTACACTTTATGACAAGGTTTGTGGTAAAAATCTCTAAGAAATTTTGGTTATGGTTTCAGCCTTAAAATACCAAATTTATTTGCAGTCTGACTTTTCCCAAGTTTATTCAGCTGAGCTTAAAACTATATAATCTGTCTTGCAACAACTTGATCATAAAATTCTTTCAAGCATTTGATGGTTATAAAGTTTAAGAAAGAGCATGTTATAAATGCATATAAAAGACTGACATGAATTGGCTAACTTGTATAAAATTTAAGATACAGCATATCGTACATAAGACTAAAGTGATACAAACAGGAGCATGTAACAGAACAGACTCACGTCATTAAAACTTAACCCTTAAAATGGCAGAAAATCAAATGACAAAAGTCATGTCTGCAAAATTTAAAAAAAAATTGTTTCTTCAAAGGTGTATCATAAATAGAGTTCAAAGAATAGAGGACAACAGTGCAGATCCAGATGAGGCGGCTCATCATTGAGGCGGCTCATGATGAGCCGCCTCTTCAGGAGCTACATTGTTTGCAAATTCATCTACTTTCATTTCTGGTACTTCAAATGTTAATGTGAATGGATACACTTTAAATTCTGCCATCTTTTCAAAGGGTGACAACTCTTATTGTCTTCCCTGAGAAAGACTCCTTTCCAAAGAAGTCTACTCTAAATAGAGGATCTTACATGAGTGCTCATTTATTATTGAATTTATTAAATGAGTTGGGGAAAAAGATAAGATGCAAGGCTATGCCGAGCATCTTATTGGTTTTCCCCAACGAGTTTAATAAATTCAATAATACAGGAGCACGAATTCAAGATTCTATTTATCTTATGACACTAAAATTGCATTTTATGAGCAAATTTTGCACTAAAACATAACGATTTCGCCTTTTGAAAATGCGACGTTTTTATGGACGTCAACGCTTAACGTTACAACGTAATTTGCATATTTAATCCACTAGTGGATTATCAAATTTAATGCATGGCTTTATTATACTCTCAGATGCGACGTCATATGATAAAAGGTATTAAAGAATATGTTCCTGGGAAAGCAAATTCTTTCCTTTAATGAAAACAGCAAAATGCACAGTTGCATGCCTAGAAATATCTTCACTAGCCAAGGGAACTAAGTCCATTTTGTTCCTTACGTACGTAAGGAACAAAGTGGACTTAGTAACCTTGGCTTGCTAAGATGCCCTTGAAAGTATATCCATTCACATTAATCAAGACCACCACATGCAGATGCTAAAATGGACACTATAGTGATAAAATAATAGCTCTGTGTACATTTGTACAGGTAAGCTGGAAAGAAATCAGGTATTGCACTTCGACATAAAAAACCTTTAACAAATACATGTACATGTATAAACAGAAATCAATATTTACATAAACACAAGACAAAGACATAACATGCAAGTATAAGTTATATTAGGTAATTACAATCATATAATGTACTGTACCAACTTCTTTTTACAAAACTTGTCAAACAAGAAATGTGTATACAGTACAAAGATGCCCCTGCCTGTTTGCCTTTTCAGAAAACCTGTCACTTTCTGATAAGATAGCCACATAAATAAAGCTGAACCCAAGTTGAATGGGTCACAAACATGCATAACTGATGCATAATGTTATATATTCAACACTGTATGCCCCTGGCATCATGCTGATGGCATAATGTATATTTATCCTTACTACTTGACTGATTTACATTGTATGAAGTACATCTACCCAGCCTTTTTAAATCTCTTGAGCTGCAGAGGACAGGGACAGACTTTGTACCAGAAGGGGCATGTTACGGCTTTGTTCCCTTGAGCTCCCTAGGGAACATCGACTGGATGAAAAAAAGTGAATTAAGACTATCTAGTGCCTAATACTACACAATTTTGTAACACTGGATATGCAGGGCCTCATTATAACACTTTTCATTATAAGGCTATCTTGTTATGGCTCCCACTGAGATTAAACTACAAAGGAATATAAGGCAAATGAGCATTTAATGCTCATTTGCCTTATATTCTTTTCTAGTTTAAACTGAATATGATGCTGTTCACTTAAAGAGCCACACCTTTCAATGGGCCACAAACATAGCATAACAAAGGTATTGTACTGTCATCTTCAGCATTTGTTTCAGCTAATCTCTGATTTAATGAAGTTGCTGTTACACAAGCAAGGGCAAGCAAGCTTTGGTGAGCATTTGTTTCAGCTAATCTCTGATATAATGAAGTTGCTGTTACACAAGCAAGGGCAAGCAAGCTTTACTTCACCACGAAAATGTGTCTAGTACCAAAAGAACATAACATTTTCGTACTACATGTAGTTTGTACATGTTTTGTTCATACTAAATGCTATACACTCAATACTGGGACACTTAAATCAGTTCTGTAATAACCTAAAATTGAAATGTGTATGGGTACACTTCCAGGCCTTCTACCAGTTTTACAAAAGTTTGACAGTCGACTTCTAAAGGAAAAAATTTGCTTCCCTTACAGCATCTTTTATTCCTTTAAGAGTAGTTCCCATTTTGAAAGGACTTTGTCCTCCTGGAAACAAACAGGAAGTCACAGGCCCGGATCCAGACCACCACATACTGGTGGGGCTCAGGAAAACTGGTTGGGCTGGGAGATGCCGATATGCTGGGGAGGGGGAGGGAGGGGGGCTGGTGGGAGTGGGGCTTGAAAATATATGACATTATTAGGTATCATTTTGATGAGAATTTTTGCTGTCTTTCTTGCCTTGAAATATATGTTGTTATATCTCATTAGAATCGCCTCGCCGAGGCGATTCTAATGAGATGTCACAACATATATTTTAATCTAACCAGGCCCAGGTGGCGGGGCTCAAGCCCAAAAGCCCACCCCCTAGATCCGGGGCTGAGTCATAGAAGTTATCCCCCACCCACTTTGTAAAAAAATCATGAAATCATGAAGGTGTACCCATACACCTTAACATTGGCTGGCAAGAAACAAGGTTATTCCTTGGGCATGAGCATTCACATCAACTTCTTCATTTTTGTGACAATTCAGTTGCATTTTGCTGATGAAACTCAATTTCCCAGTGATAAATTTTCTTATTCTTTCTCCTCTTATCTGTAAACATTACAAAACTAAAAGTTCACCATAATTTACCTCTGTGAAATTTTCTTCCTTGCTGAAGTTGCGAAAATAAATAGATTGCAATTTATACAGTAGTACTGGCCATAGTTATAAATCATTGAACCCGCAATCTGAAATGGCAGTTTTACAAGAATTCTAGGAAAGACCATGCCCTGCTTTGGGGTGTCACTCATCCACCACTTTAAAAAATTCCTCTGCTTTTGTCAAAGGTCGACCATGTGGATCGGTAGCTTGGCAGAGTGCTAGGGTGGTAAGCAAGAGACCCTGTATTTGCGTCCCAATCAGGCCATAACTTTTTCTCCCCTCTGACATTTGATGGCCAGTGTGGGTCCACGGCCAGGGCTGTGGGCATCAAAAAGTGTATGTCCAATCAGTTCCTTTGTTGTTCCGAGCAGATCTAATTAAGCAAGGGGGAAATGTCATAGGTCAACAATAAAGGGATCCCAAAACTGATATGAACCTCTCTTTAACAATGAATGTCAGAGAAATCTGCAATAAAGGAGAGACTTGAACAAAACCAAATTTTGACACTACAGCCGTAATATATGGGAACAGAAAACTGACACCAATGTCTCACATGCTTACTAGGAGAGAGTCGGATTACTTCGAACAGGCGGGTTAATTCGGACATACCATTGCAAACACTGAAAATCCAGATGAGACGGCTCATAATGAGCCGTCTCATCAGGATTTTCACTGTTTGGCAAGTTACTGGTTTGTTTTAGTTCCAGACAAATGTCATATGAAGGAAAAAATGTCACTGTCCGAATTTACCCGCTGTCCGAAGTTACCCGACTCTCCCCTAAAGCAGGACAGGCCTAACAAAGTCAATGGCCTGGCATATTCCATGACCTCACTTGATACAGTGAGCAATTGCAAGGCCTATTTTATGTAAAGGAGAATGGGTACACTTCAAGGGGGAGCAACTCTGCCATTTTCAGTTTTGCCTCTTTCCTAAATTCGAGTCCACTCGTAAAGGAAAAAATTTGCTCCTCTTGGAACATATTCTTTCCTTCAAGAGTTGACCCCCATTGATAAGAGGCAAAAATGACAAAGAATGCTGTGTCACACCTGCATTGCACTTCCACAATAGCATAGGTCATATTGAAAAAAAAAATGTAAGCAAGGTTTGATAAAGTGTAAGCAAGGTTTGATAAATTTATGCATAAAAATTTGACAGAATTAGACTTACAAGCTAGGAATCATGCAATTCTGGAGGTGAATTTTCCCCAACTCAGCAGTGTGTAACATAAAAATTGAAAATTAAAAAAGTCATCGGATATCGTTTCACACAAGGATGATTCCGACACAAATTTTTGTCAAAATCTGTTCATTGGTTCTTAAGATATTGCCATTTTTATGTAGTTTTTGTTTTTATTTTTTGTAACGGTGCATGGCAGCCGTTTTGGATGGCCAATTCGCATAAAAATGAAAAAGCTATGTGCAAGGATCATTCTTCCACAAAAGTGGTCAAAATCCATTCAGGGGTTACTGCCATATTGTCAGTTTCATGTTTTTGCTATTTTTAGTAACAACAGCTGGAAGCCATCGCGGATGGTACATTCCCATAAACCAAAAAAACAACAACTTTTTCCACGAATCATTCTGATTAAAACTGAGCAAAGTACATTCAGCGTTTTTTCAATTGCTTGCCATTCTAACAAAATGTGGACTCATAATGCAAAACCCCACCCCTGTCACAAGAATTAAGGGTATGCCACCAATTGGTCGAGCTGACCATGATATTGTTTTGGTGGAATACGACATAAAAGCGAAAAGGGTCCTTCAGTCACCACGGAAAGTTTTCTTGTACAAACGGGCTGATATGCAAGGTCTTAGAGACCATATGCTTGCCTTTGCAGACCGTTTCATGTCGCAGAACTTTGCTCACGTTGATGTTAATGAGATGTGGATTGAGTTTAAGACGGTCTTACTAAATGCAGTAAACAAGTTTATTCCTTCTAAAATGACGAAAGGAAAACTTGGCTATCCATGGATAGATGTACGCATTAGGGCATTGATTAGAAAAAAAGAAAAATTGTACCACAAAGCTCGCAGGGCAGATAACGAGTCCCTGAAGAGTCGTTATAAACGACTCAGAGCTCATGTCCAAAAAGAAATGCGTGATGCCTATTGGAGGTATGTTTCTGATATCTTCAATCCCTCAGATACAGACACTAACATAGAAGACTGTATCCAAAATGATCGGCTGAAAAAGTTTTGGTCCTTTATGAAAAACTTAAGAAAGGATTCCACGGGTGTGGCCTGTTTAAGGGAAAATGGCATGTTGAAAACTGCTAATAAGGACAAAGCAGACATATTTAACAGACAGTTCGAGTCTGTATACACCCGGGAACAAGTAGGTGACCCCCCATCGAAAGGACCAACCCCCTACCCAGATATTGAAGACTTATACATTGACCCTAATGGGGTCAAAAAACTATTAGACCGTCTTAACCCCCATAAATCTTCAGGTCCAGATGACCTAAGTGCACGTGTGTTAAAAGAATGCAGTGCTGAAATTGCCCCGGTCCTTGCCTGCATTTTCAACCAGTCCTTGGCCCAGTCTAGAGTACCAGATGACTGGCTGCAAGCTAATGTGGCTCCCATTTACAAAAAGGGAGAAAAATATGACCCTGCCAATTACAGGCCGGTCTCCTTGACTTGTATTTGCTGTAAGTCTCTTGAGCACATTCTCGTGAGCAAAATCATGCAACATCTATCGGACCATAAGATTTTAGTTGAGTCTCAGCATGGCTTCAGGAGTGGTAGGTCATGCGAGACTCAACTGGTCCAGTTCATTCACGATTTGCAGGCAAACCTAGACAGAGCCAATAATAAAGGTCACAAACAAACAGACCTCATTATTATGGACTTTGCCAAGGCTTTTGATAAGGTCCCCCATAGACGATTGATTTATAAACTGGAGTATTATGGTATCCGAAATGATATCCTCCGGTGGATCTCTGCCTGGCTATCTGGAAGGACACAAAAAGTTGTTCTGGATGGTGTCTGTTCAGACCCTCTCCCCGTGTTGTCTGGTGTCCCCCAGGGTTCTGTTTTAGGGCCCATCCTGTTCTTAATCTTTATTAATGACCTGCCAGACAACATAAGCTCCACAGTCCGCCTTTTTGCTGATGACTGTGTACTCTATAGAAATATTAGACGGTCCGAAGACCAACAGATACTCCAAGATGATTTAGATAAATTGGCACTTTGGGAAGAGGCATGGCTCATGAAATTTAATGTTGCCAAATGTCACTCTATGAGGGTGACTAGGCACCCCCCTCCAAAGCAAATAATCCATGGTTATACATTGCATAACCAAGTCCTAGAGAATGTATCGTCAGCCAAATATTTAGGAGTTGAAATTACGGATGACCTCGAGTGGGGTCAGCACATTAATGAAATTACCAGTAAGGCTACTAAGACCTTGGGTTTCCTTCGTAGAAACTTGACTTTTGCATCGAAGGAAATCAAGGCTGCTGCATATAAAACTCTTGTCCGGCCCAAATTAGAATATGCAGCGCCAGTTTGGATGCCCCATCACCAAGTTGATATTAACAGAATAGAAAAAGTACAGAGGACTGCTGCCCGTTGGACCTGTAGGCGCTGGCGCAATCAAAGCCATGTGGGAGAAATGTTAGAAGAACTCCAATGGCCAGACCTGCAGGAAAGACGACAGCAGGCTTCTCTGTCTCTATTCTACAAAATTCATAATAATCTTGCCGTTGTAGATAAGAATAAGTACCTATCGGAGGTCGGTGAAGGGAGCAGGAGAACTAGGTCCCACCCATTCCAGTACCACCGTCCAAACGCTTACACGGACGGTTTTAAGAATTCTTTTTTCCCCAGGACAATTGCAACTTGGAATGGCCTTACAACCGAAGCTGTCTCTTCGGAGACAGTTGATGGGTTTAAGGCCAAAATTTAATATCCTAGGGTAGAGCAGGGGTTAGACATGGAATGCCTGCCCCTGAGGACTTCTTGTAAATAGTTTTAATCTACTGGTGGCTTTGTCACAAATTCATTTATTTATTTATTTTTTTTTTTTTTTGTGACAACTTATGCGCCACACCAGAAACCTGTCATCATGGTCTAAGTAGACCGAGGACAGTAACGATAGAAAGTAGGTCAATGTGACCTAATTCTGCTACAGGTTTTTTTTCGTTTTCATAATTCCGCTATCCATATTTTCATAATTTTCAAAGACAAGGTCCTACTAATGTTCCACACAAAATTTAAGCCAAATATACCCAGGGGTTCTATAGAAAATGTTGTTTTGCTATTTTAAGCAATGGCAGCCATCTTGACTTCTCCACCCAGGCTAAATTTTGGTAATCTGAAGCCCTGTAGCCTGGTTATGCTTTTGATGAAATTTGAGAACCATGGGTGGAGTGGTTTTGGAGAAATTAACTGAACAAACCTTAATGCTAGGGTTGATGTAAATGTGAACAGACTGACGGATGGAAATCGCACCTTGCTGAAGCAGGTGCGATAAAAAAATGGCAGCGTTGCTTCCTCTGAAAGTGTACCCATATAAGCATATTTGGTGATAAATTTGTGATGAATTTTGTCAATTCTCCATGTAAACATATTTTATGACCCCTCATTCAAACTGCCTCTGTGAGGCAGTTCAATGACGGGTCACAAGATCAGTTTACATGGAATACCGTATACATGGTAATTTTCGCAGGTTCAAATTTTCGCCTTTTAGGGTCAAAACTTAAACATATATTTTCACGATTTTTAATTTTCCCGGTCAGTAACATGCACCAGAAGTAAATCTGCTTCTTTTTCACTTTAGCAAGTTCGTTCAATAACCTGTGGCAGGGACGCAGGTTTATGAAAGAACTGGATCAAGTGAAAAATACAAGAATTTACCGAAGCAAACAGAAACAAAATATACTGACACTGTGTCTACTGAAGATACTTTGTAAGAAACGAGAAATTCTTTAGCAATTTTAATATTAGCAGTTTCTGAGAGACTGCGAAATACTGCAAAAAATGGAACAAATGATCATAACATATGCATCAAACCTAGAGCTGTTCCTGTTCTCACAGACTGCTCATATCTTTGCAAGAAAAATCGTGAAAAGCAATGCCTAATTCTATAACTATCAAACATTAACACTGCGTATTTGTTTGCCAGTTTTGCCACCAGGTTTAGGTGGGGTCTGAGGGGCATTAACAGTACTCTCAGGATTAGACTTATCCCCTAATAGGGGTTTCTTTTGGCCCTCAAACATTTTCTTTCTTGCATAAACACTAGTCGCTGCATCATCATCTAGAGAATCTGTAGACTCTGTTCTTGTCTTTGATTGGCTGTTTACAGAAGATTCTGATTGGTCAGTCTTAGCAGCTGGGGTACGACTAGTCTTTTTTGACACTCCTGGTCTATCTTTGGGATTAAATATTGGTTTTTCAACCGGTGTCCACTGACCCTTATTTTGTTTAGGGTCTGACTTAGACTGAGTTGCTGGTTTCTTAGAAACTACCAAGGGTTTCTTAGAAGAGTCTGAAGTGGTCTTTTTAACCACAGGTTTAGGTTGAAGAGGTTTCTTGGCAGTTGACTTATTAACTGTACTTGGTTTAACATTTTTACTTTTATCTGCTTTAGGTATTTCTACCTGTATGTCATCCAACTTAGAAATTTCATCCTCGATGGTTTGCCGTGTATCTTTTACAGATTCGTATGATGGCGGAGGATCTTCATTTAGAACTGATTTATTAAAGGGTGGTGGTGGCGGTCTCTGTGGAATATTCATTGACTTTCGCGACTCTTTTACAGTCATTTCCACCTCCTCTCCACTTTCACTAGTGGGCATCGAGACAGGTCTTGGTGGCAAGGGCTTATTTTTCTTTGTCTGATCCGACTCCGACCTTATTAAGCTAATCTTCGGCGGCGGAACAGGTGGTACTGGCCCACCTGAATCATTTCCACCATTATTCACCTGTATATTACCAGTATCCAGTTTAACTAAATGTTTTGACCTCCTGTCAGTAGTACTAATTAACACTGGGTTTGAAATTTCTCGTGTCAGTTCTCGTTTTCTAACGATGTCTGGTTCTGGAGTTTCCTGTTTCTTCTCCACTAACTTTGGACTCGCTGTTTCCTGTGATTTTCCAGTAGTCGGTTTCTTGAAAATTGGACCAAACCTTGACTTTGGTTCCGCCTTAGTAGGAAGCTTGAGATTCTGGTCTGATTCTATAGATTCCTGAGGAAGTGAAGATCCTGCTGATGCTGCCTTGGGTGGAGGTATGGGGAGAGGTTTGGATGCCGGCTTTGGGCTCGGTTGAACATGTGATTGTGATGGCTTGTGTGTGCTGCCTGTTAGTACTGGCTGAGAAATCAAAACCTGCAAACAAAGAGAATACTAATTTTGAAAATGAAATTATGCTAAATATCAAGACACTGTAATCGATTACTGTAATGGTCATAAAATTTGATTAAAATGATCAGGGCCCACTTGTTCAAAGCATCATTAGCTTACCAATCACATTAGTAAAGGATTTGCTATGTCTGATAGTACATTTAAAGTCAAGTAAGCTAATAGTTTTTTTCTGAAAAAGTATGAGTGCAAAAGCTCCTCACATTTATTTCTACCTAATAAGGGCAGTGTTTTTGCATACGTATGAAAAATATAACAGCTCATTAACTAACAATGTGTAAATTTTGAACAACTAGGCTGAGGTTTATTCTACTATCTAGCTACTTGCCCAACAGACTCTGTCCCTGAACACAACAGCTCACCTGAACATGAACTAGTCTTCATGTGTAAAACATTTATGGCATTTTAGGCGTATAGATATACATTTAGGGAAGCAACTCTGCCATTTTATTTTTCCACCTTTCCCAATGGGGGCCTGCCCTTAAAGAAAAGAATTTGCTTCTTTAGAAGCGAATTCTTTTCTTTCTTTTCTTTAAGAGTAGACCTCATTTTAATTGGGCTTCTTCCTCTATGGAAGGAAACAGGAAGCCATTAAAGTTGTCTCCCTTTGTAACAAGACCTGGCCACATACAGGATAGCTTGCCTGACAGCCCCTTGCCAATCACATGAAAGAATTTTAACCAAAACATCCCATCTGAACATGGACGTGGGTACCAAAGCCACTGTAAATGGTAGAAAAACAAGTTGTGTATCCAGTCACCTTTATATCAATCATTTATAACTCTCATGAGCTTGTGAATAATGAAATATAACTTACAGCAACATGTCCAGTCTTTGGTGGCGGCAATGGTCTGTTAGGAACAGGTGAAGATGCTGGTGCTCTGGCTGGGGGTTGGGCTGGTGGGGGGTCTCTCTTAGATGGGGGATGGCTTGGGCGCTGTGGACGACTGGTTTGCCTGCAATGTAGTATATATGTTAACATTACATCTTTACAATGAGTCCAAATGCATGATGATATGACTTGCCCAGTGCTCAGTGAAAGGCTGGTATTTACCCATAAGTGTTGGATATCTATTCTTATTTCCCATTGAAATCATATATTGTTGTGGTAACTAATGTTTGAAGAAGTTGTAGCCCAACTGTTTGGCTTGTATAATTTCTTAGCATTGAAATGTTTGAACTTAAAATGACAAACTACTGTGACCCAATCTTTAGAATCACCTCTTTGAAATGCATGTTCACTGAAAGTCAGAGACGAGGCACAACATATTTTATGGAGAACTTTTATGGTAAATTAACAGAAATTATGGAGAATTTTTATTGCAAATTACCAAAAATTATAATAATTTTTATTGCAAATTAACAGAAAATATGGAGAAATTTTATTCCAAATAAACATCTAGATAATCTCATAACTATTTTAACTACTTTCAGTAAACAATGACAGCCAAAAATCTAAGTCATTTTACCCTGAAAGTGCTCTAGACAAAGATGTTCCACATTTAATTTCAAATTCATTGTTAAGTCTTTGAACCGGAAGTCCTTTAAAGGGTTCTACAGTTTTGGTAACTGCAAAAATGTTCAACCTCTGTATTTTGGCAAACCTGAAAACACTTACTGCAATGATGCCCTACATGAAATGCATCAAAACCGACTAAAAGATGTTTTGTACAAAGTTATTATAATACTACTCATTATAACACAATTTTGGTATAACGATATCAGGAGTTAACTATAAAGACTTTAAAGCAAAATACACATAAAATGCTCATTTCATATTCAATTGTCTTATTCCTTGGCAGTTAGGCTTCAATCTGATAATATTTAAGGAATGAATTTCATTTTTCTGAGGTTTATCGAAGTGTAAACTACATTGGGTCACGTGCAAAGGGAATGAACCCCGAAGGGGTTCATGTAAACTTTGCTAGTGACCCAATGTAGTTTACACTTCGATAAACATCAGAAAAATTAAGTTCATTGCTTATATTTACATTCGTTTCAATCAAGTCTTTCATGAAAAATCTTGTATAAGCGCTAAAATTGAAGCATTAAAACATGTACACGCAGTTTCTTCTGCTAACAGCAGAACGGCATGCATGACGTCATGACGTTGCTGATGTCCAATCAGGTTGTAGAGAGCAATTTTTTATTTTTACGTCATTGACGTCGCGTGTCTCAATGTAATTATTGGAATGTAAACTACATTACGTTCCAATGGTTTACTATGGGGCTTTTCAGTAAATACACAAAGAATGTAAATATTCACTAATAATGATATGACTTTCTATAACTCCCAGACATGGCATTATAAAGAGATTGTACTTACTTGTGCTTGAGGGAGGACATATTCTGGTGCCACCAAGCCATAATGTCAGCTCTGTAACGGTACCCGAAAAACGCAGCAACTCCCAAAACAGGCACAATGACCAAGAAAAATACCAGTAGACCAACTAACAAGCTGTTGGACTCTGCAAAAGATAACAGAACTATGCATGGGGAAAATGAAAAGATTATGTTAGTGCTCGAAATATTGAGATTCTGAAGCAAGTGCTGCCAAGAGCAAAATTAATATACACAATGAGTGAGTGAACTTCAGTTTAACATTCCCCCAACACAGTAATGTAACTGTAATATCAAGATTATCATCAAATACTCCCTCTTACCGGTATCTAGAGCTCTGGAAGATATAAATGACCCACAACATGACAAAACCAACAAAGTGGCATGTGCCCCAGCAAAGACTCAGATCAGCCTGGGCATCCGCTCAGCCTGATCTTGGTCTTTGCTAGTTAAGTGTCTAAGCTAGCTCCATGTGGACAGCGAAGACTGATCAGACTGGGCAGCTGCCCACGTTGATCTGAGTCTTTGCTGGGCCTACATGCTACTTTGTTGGTTTTGTTGTGTCACACCTCAAATGCCAATACTTTACTGGAAATATGCACTTTAGAGATTCTGCTTTTTCAATGGGAAAATTTTATCAACAGATTAGAATAGACAATTCAAACATGGAGTATGCTGAGATTACAGAATTATTTGTCCCCAAGCAAAAATAATTTTGTGATCCTAGCACTCAATGTTAAGTTTTACAACACTTAATTTACCTGACATTTTAATGGGCCCACTGTCTACACTGCCTCCATTTCCACTGCTGTCACAATTAGGGGGAGCCCAGCCTTCATCACAGTGACAATGACCATTACTGTTACAGACCTGTACAACAGAAATACAAATCATATAAAAGCTCTATATAGGCAAAGAATCTGGGACGAAGCTTGTGCCACCATAATAGTGATACTTTACTAGGCTAAAAGTACTTGGTGGGATCCAGATCAGACTGAGACCAGGCTTTTCACTGTTTGCTGTTTTGCATGTAAATTTCAACACATCCCATACTCATATAATCCACTAAAAATGTCAGGATATTTGCTGCATTAAAATGGTTAATATGTCCTACTATTAAGAGTAACTAGAATGTTTCTAGAGAGAAACAGATTCCCTCCACCCTCTCTTTGCATACCTATGTGTTCCCCTCCAGCCTTTCTTTGCATTACCTGTGTGTTCCCCCTCAAGCCTTTCTTTGCATACCTGTGTGTTCCCCCTCCTCCCTATTTTTGTATACCTGTGTCTTCCCTATGGTGTAACTTTCCAAAATCTTATGCTAGCATGCTGACTGTGAAAACAAGTTCAACTTATGCCTCAATGTGGATTTTCTCAAGAAATTACTTTGTTTAAAATGTTTTTTTTAATTGTATTTTTTTTAAATGTTGTACATATAAATGTACAACACAGACTTACCCCCTTGTCTGAACAGCCATCAGGACAAGTAGGCAACCCCATGGAGCTGAGAGATGTACATCTCTGGTTGACACAGATCTACAACGATAAAAGTGAAGTGCTAAATGAGTATGGAGATACTGCCATTTAATTAAGGAAGACAAACATAAACAATACCCTAACGTGCTTAAATACTGGGACATCTAAAAAAAAACATTAATTTTCCATTTGGAACAGAAGAAAATGTTGATTTTAGGTGTCTGAATACCTAAGCACTTTAGGGTAGTACCTGCTTCTATTGCAGGTGAATTCCTCTGCCATAATGGTGATATACTTAAAGGCAAGAATCTGCCCTCTCAGAAAGAGCTAATTCTTCACATTAAAAGTAGACCCATGTATAAAGGGAGGTAAATACTTAAAGATCAGGATGATCTCTTTAGGTGGTGTATAAACATATCATAAACACTGTCTTTATTCAAGATTAAATAAGCCACGACATGACAAAACCAACAGAGCAGCTTGTTTGCCTAGCAAAGACTCAGATCAGCTTGGGCATCTGTCCAGTCTGATCAGAGTCTTTGCTGTTAGCATGGCGGTAGCTTGGACCCTTAGCTACCCTTTAAGTGCACAGCCAAAAGTCTGATAAGACTGGTTGGATGCCCAGGCTGATCTGAGTCTTCACTGGGCCCACACGCTACTTTGTTGGTTTTGTCATGTCGAGGCTCAAATATTTCTTACATAGCAGCTAAATAGCCAAAATAATTTTTAGATATTTCAACAACAGCAACATAAATGGATTTTCTTTTCATGTTTTGATCAAGAAATTATGAGAATGGTACAAGCATTTTAAGTCCAGTCTAACAAGTAATCCTTTTTTATTATTCATACAATTCTAGAGAGATTATACTACCTTTCTGTCTTCACATTTTGCACCATCTGGGACCATACCAGGGTCAGGCATATTAAGCCCAACATCCAACATGGCCCCTCTACAGATGTAGGTTTTGGGACCAATAGTGAGAAATGTGGCCGGAGTGGCATGAGCAAGATTGTCCTTCCAAAACATCAACTTTTCATTCTGGTGAACACAGTGGAGCAGACCACACATTACATCACTGAAAATAAAGATAATGTAAGATCATTGTGAAAGAATACAGAAGATACTCTTTATAAAATGCTATTTTGGTTAAAACATTATTGTGTCATTTAGATCATAAGGGATAGTAATATGTTAACTCTGGTATTATATTCTAACTTCAATATTGACTTTTCAAGCCTCCCAACAAACTGATGTTATTGAGTTGTGGTTCAACATCCCAGTATACAATTTTTCAGTCATGTCAAGACTTTGCCTCCAAATTTGTAGTGTTTTACCCAACCTGAGATAAATGTCACCCAGATCCTGCTAAAGCTACTAGCAGCTCTACCACAGTGGCAGCCCATTTATTTCACAGGCTGCGAAGGGTGGGGGGGCCAACTCCCAACAAAATTCCATTATATAAAAGGATTTTGAATCAAGCGTTTTGATTTAGCTATGGGACAGACAGCTAGAAGCCTCTGCCACAATATTAATGCTAGTTCTCTTCCACTGCCTAACAACAGGATTAGCAGGATCACATGGTTCCTAATAATCATTGACTGCCACTGGTGAAATGGAACATTATACTAGAAGACTATGGATAGCTTAATTTGCTATTAACTGTCATTTGTCTGAAACTCTGTTTGCAAGGCCAACTGGATGACCGTCATATTTATTCTAATGTAAATCAAAATTTAAGTTGTCTTTTTACAGCACTTTAGACTTAATAGTTAGAGACTTATGGATTACTGTATAAATAACATGTTGCTTCATTGAAAACTATTTAGTCAACTCTGGTTACTACTAATATCTCATAGTAAAATTTCTGGCCCCTTTGACAGAACAAGAAATAATAGATGACATGTTTGAAACTGAAGGACTAGTGATAACTTACTCTCTGAGGCAAGGTAGATACTGACTGGTGGTCCAGTTGTAGCCACAGTTACCATGTTTACTGCCGTTAGTGTTGAGATGTTTGAAGCAGACAGGGTCCGACACTCTCCCTGTTGTACCCCACAGTAGCTTACACTGGCCGGTGTGGGTCTTACACTTTCCTTTGTAGCAGTAGGACTGAAAGTAAAAACATACAATTTAGAATGAATGCAGCATTAGTGGGAGATCACATTGACTTCAAAGTAATTTGGATGGGGCTACATTCGAAGAAAAGAATTTACCCTCAAGGGGGGGCAAATTCTTTCCTTTGAGAGAAGCCCCTAATTGCAAAGAATCCATATACCAGGGCAGCGAATTCATTTTCTGACAGTGTGGTTTCCTTCTGAACAAGCCCTGTCCACAAACAGGATAGCTCACCCGACAGCACTTCGCCAATAACATAAAAAAAAATATGTCATAAAACTTTAACATGTGACACCCATGCCAAAGCCAATGCTGACATCAGGGTGACAACAATAGCTCTCTGTACTTTTGTATAGGCAAGCTAAAAAGGAGATAAAATCTTATTACATAGACTAATATCTTTTGAAGGTGTATCCCTCCATTCACCTTAATACACAATATAACTGGACATGTTCTTCAAAATAACTAGAACTCATCATGGTCTTGGATAAATTCAAGCCTTTATGTAAGAATAGAGTACTTTGCAAAATCAAGTAACCAACATGAAAAAAGTTTGGATGCTACAAACATTTTTTTAGATTATCTCTGATTAACAATAATAATGTAAATTATAATATAAATTCTGAATGAGACATGAAAGCACATCTGAGGTACAAACATAAGTCTACAAATCGTTAGCCTATTTTTTCATGTCTATTGGTATGACAACATTTTACTCCTTGTCAACCAGTTACTTACCTGGCCACCATAACAGTCCACCCCATCTTGTAGATGGACATCATCAGGGCAGTATTGAGAATCTCCCCAACAAAACTCTGGAAGATCACATTCACCAATAGGTGCCCGGCACATGGTTGCTGCTGGTTTTGGCTGCAATAGAAAAGGGTAAATGTAAAGGATAACAGATGCATTGGCTGCAATAGAAAAGGGCAAATGTAAAGGATAACAGATGCATTGGCTGCAATAGAAACAGGCAAATGTTACGGATAACAAATGCATAATTTCTGGATTGTCAGTATTTTTATCTTCCATTCTCCTCTCTGCTAGTCCTTCAGATGAGACTTTATAAACTGAGGTTCCCATCTCCATACACTGGTCAGACTTTAAACTCGAGCACCCTTACTCATTTTATAGTGTATGGGTATACCTCTGTGAAGTTCAGCCATTTTCACACAGAGGAACAGCTATTGTGATTTCCTGGTCGCTTCCCTGGATGACAATGCTTTTCCAAAATGGGTTTACTCTTATAGGAAAGAATTTGCTCCTGGGGGAGCAAATTCTTTCCTATAAGAGTAGACCCCAATTGAGAGGGGACACAAACATGAAAACGACTTAGTAACTACCCCTAAAAGTGACCCCATTCACCTTAACCGTATTTCATCATTTCAAATTTCTAGTTAATAAGCACACAAATAAAGTAATGGTAGATGGATATTATATGAATGACTTGCAATTTTACGACCTTTTTAACAGTATTTCAGTCATTATAAGGACAATGGGTGGATGATAACAAAAGGCTGTTTGCAATGAATCCTGTATACTGTTGGAAAGATTTTCACCTCCAGCGGGACTCAAACCCAGGACTGCTAGATCAGTACACCGGCACTTAATATACTGAGCTACCAGGGCTCTCAAGAAGTTTGGGCCTGGAACAAAAGCAAAATGCTTGTTGACTTCTTTCCAAAAATTTTCTTGTTGGTATTTATGGTTCCAACGTTCATTTCCATATAGATAACTCCATTTTCATAGAATAAAAAATGGATGCTTTTTCTTTCGATACTAAAACTGAGGTCAGCTTCCTAGATTATAGACTTTGAGCTGGGCTTTGAGAAATTCTCAGACAGGGAGAAGTTTTGCATCATTTTCTGAATTTCAGGGAGAAGTTTTATCCCAAACTTGGATTTCCTATATGTTTTATACATTTTGACTTCTCCCTCAGCTCAAAACAGGGAGAAGTCAGTCAGCTTAGGGAGACAATTTCTCCCACTCCTCCCTTTAAACTGACCCCTGTGCCTGAGCAAACAGTGAAGACCAAGATCAGACTGTCCCTATGGGCAGTCTGATCTATGTCACGACCATTTGTTGGTTGGTTGGTTGATTTGATGCTTAACGTCCACGGTAAACAACTAAGGTCATGTCGGGACGGTCAGTTAACCTAACCACACTATTCCTGGGCAGGCTTAGACCTCCTAAGCGGTTAACCAGTACTAAGTGCACATACTTTCGCCAGTAACTGACAACTGCCCTTCTTGAATCAGCGGAAGGAGAAACGAAAGTATGTGGCCAGACCGGGATTCAAACCCAGGACCTCTGACTTACGAGTCAGGTGCCCTACCGATTGCGCTACCCGGCCCGGCTTCACAACCATTTGTCATTCACACGATAGTTTCATTCAAGATTTCTAGATATAACAGATGAAACTGGTCCCAACCTGTAACCTTGCTATTCACAACATCAAATACCAATAATCATCAAGTCCCCATAGCTCAGTATGTTTAGCTCTGGCCTGCTGATCTAGCGGTCCAAGTTGTGAGATCAGCTGAAGCCGGAAATATTTCATTATAATCAAACTGTAAACAGGTTCCATTGCACACAGCCTTTCATCATCACCCTAGCGTTTTCCTCATATGACTGAAATACTTTTAAAAAGACGTAAAAACTCGTCATCCATCCATCTATACCAATAATCACATGGCAGAGCCCATATATTTATAGCAAGCAAACACCAAAGCATGTACCTATTTACCTGGCAAGTGTTAAGATCACAGCAGGATCCTGTGGCGCACACGGAACCAGGGGTCAGTTTACATGTTGTAGCGTTACAACAGTTGTTTCCACACACCTGAAATACACAGTGAGACATCATAAAAGGTTGGGGGATGGTGTGACATTAAATAAGCCGTGACGTGATAATGCCTTCAAAGTGGCACATGAATCCAGGTAAGACTCAGATCAGCCTGGGCTGCCGCCCAGTCTGATCAGAGTCCTAGCTGTGTGCTTTAAGGGTAGCTAAGGTCTAAGGTAGCTCCATGCGGACAGCAAAGACCCTGATCAGACTGGGCAGATCCCTAGGTTGATCTGAGTCTGCAATTGGTGCACATTCCACTTTGTTGGTTTTGTTGTGGCGTGGCTCAAAATCTGTGAACCTGAAATTTTTACTCATTCTCTATACAAATGTCTGTTTCCTCCTGCTGAACCTGTAATTGAGCCGCGACGCGAGAAAACCAATAATGTGGTTCTGCGCCCAGCGCAGACTCAGATCAGCTTGGGCATCCGCCCAGTCTGATCAGAGCCTCTGCTGTCCGCATGGAGGTAGCTCAGTCCCTTAGCTACCCTTTAAGCACTAAGCGAAGAGTCTGACCAGACTGGGCGGATGCCCAGGCTGATCTGAGTCCGTGCAGGGCGCACAACCACATTGTTGGTTTTCTCGTGTCGCAGCTCAATTCTATTCCAACGTGGAAAACAAGAAATCAAGCTTTGCCAAGTACATGTAACTGGCCAAATTATCATGATACTATTTCACTTATTTGCCTATAAAGTTAAGTTAAAAAATTTCATCTTAATAGAAGATAAACTGATGGAGTTCTCATAAACTTCCTGAAACAAGGGCTTCGCAAGCGGCGCATAATACGCCCGTTTTAATGTCATAAAGGAATTATAGAATGAACAAGATTGTTTACAAAAGGACAGACAGGCAGACAAACAGGGCAAACCACACTTTAATTAATGACGGCAACATCATTTAAATATTTAACACATCAAATACTATTAGTATACCAACAAGTAGCCCAAAGGGCAACAATTGCTCACCTGAGAGACATTGTAAACCTATAGGGATATTTAAGATGCTCAAGGGCAGCTAACTCCAGTCAGTGGTCCAATCAGGCTGAAAATTAAACTCATCCAAAACATTATGTATGCCCTCATTTAATATATGCAAGTTTAAAAAGTATCCGATTAAGAGCACAATAGACAGAGCTGTCAAGGGCAGCTAACTTCGTAGTGGTTGGCCTGATCTGGCCAAAATTTGAACTTGTTTAAGATATTATGCATTTCCTCATTACCTGCAAGTTTGAAAAGGATCGGATCAGTAGAAACCAAGAAAAAGTGGCGACATTGATTTTTTGGATGCTCAGGGCAGGTACTCCATAGTCAGTGGTGGGATCTAGCCAAAATGCTAACTAATCCAAGCTTTTATGCATATCCTCATTACCTGCAAGTATGAAGAGGATCTGATGAAAAATGAAAATGTGATGACGTTGTTTTCTCCATTATAAGACTATGGGATTTTTTTCAAACGCTCAAGGGCAGCTAACTCCATAGTCTGTGCTCGAATCCGGCCAAATTTCGAACTCATCCAAGCTCTTATGTATGTCATCATTACCTGCAAGTATGATAAGGACCTAATCAAAAACCTTGACTGCAGCACCCTGAAAGTCAAACTTGCTCGAGATATTGTCATGCCCTACATTTGTGTGAATTTATTTTAAAATCCGTTGAGAAATGTAGGTGCTAGAGCAATGAAAAGTTTTTCTAAAAATAGCCACAGTGACCTTGACCTTGGGCACAGCATCCTGAAAGTTAAACTTGCTTGAGATATTGTCATACCCTACATTTGTGTGAAGTTATTTCAAAATCCATAGAAAAAAAATGCAGGAAATGGCATTTATAAGCTCAAAGCTGACAGCCAGATCCTGGAATGTATATAACTGTATATTGATGTACTTATGTTGTAACTGATAAATAAAATATTGTTTAAACCAAAATCCATAGAGAAATGAAGGTGCTAGGGCGATGACAAAGTTTTTCTAAAAATAGCCATAGTGACCTTGACCTTGGGCACAGCACCCTGAAAGTCGAACTTGCTCGAGATATTGTCATGCCCTACATTTGTGTGAATTTATTTTAAAATCCATAGAGAAATGTAGGTGCTAGAGCGCTGACAAAGTTTTTCTAAAAATAGCCACAGTGACCTTGACCTTGGGCACAGCACCCTGGAAGTCAAACTTGTTTGAGATATTGTCATGCCCTACATTTGTGTGAAGTTGATTTAAAATCTGTTGAGAAATGTAGGCGCTAGAGCGATGACCCAAGATTTTCTAAAAATAGCCACAGTGACCTTGACCTTGGGTGCAGCACCCTGAAAGTCAAACTTGCTCGAGATATTGTCATGCCCTACATTTGTGTGAAGTTATTTTAAAATCCATAGAGAAATGTAGGTGCTAGAGCGCTGACAAAGTTTTTCTAAAAATAGCCACAGGGACCTTGACCTTGGGCGCAGCATCCTGAAAGTCGAACTTGTTCGAATTATTGTCATGCCCTACATTTGTGTGAAGTTATTTTAAAATCTGCTGAGAAATGTAGGTGCTAGAGCGCTGACAAAGTTTTTCTAAAAATAGCCACAGTGACCTTGACCTTGGGCACAGCATCCTGAAAGTCGAACTTGCTCGAGATATTGTCATGCCCTACATTTGTGTGAAGTTATTTTAAAATTCATTGAGAAATGTAGGCAATAGAGCGATGACAAAGTTTTTCTAAAAATATGTGATGACGTTGTTTTCTCCATTATAACACTATGGGATTTTTTTCAAACGCTCAAGGGCAGCTAACTCCGTAGTCTGTGCTCGAATCCGGCCAAATTTCGAACTCATCCAAGCTCTTGTGTATGTCATCATTACCTGCAAGTATGATAAGGATCTAATAAAAAACAGTCGAGAAAACGTGATGACGCCATTTTCCCCATTATAACCCTATGGGATTTTTTTCAAACGCTCAAGGGCAGCTTACTCCGTAGTCTGTGCTCGAATCCGGCCAAATTTCGAACTCATCCAAGCTCTTGTGTATGTCATCATTACCTGCAAGTATGATAAGGATCTAATCACAAACAGTCGAGAAAACGTGATGACGCCATTTTCCCCATTATAACCCTATGGGGGCTATCTGTTGCCATGGAAACCAGAGTTCTCAGCTGATCGGCACCAAAACCTAATGCAGCCTTTCCCCCACCCAAATGATGCTTCGGATTAAATTTGATTGCGATCGGCCCACTGGTCTCTGAGATATTTATGTTTGAAAGTGTTGACGGACGGACCCACGCACCCATGGACCCACGCACTGACGACGGCTCGACTCCCATCCTATAAGCTCACCTCTGAGCCTTCGGCTCAGGTGAGCTAAAAATAGCCACAATGACCTTGACCTTGGGTGCAGCACCCTGAAAGTCAAACTTGCTCGAGATATTGTCATGCCCTACATTTGTGTGAATTTATTTTAAAATCTGCTTAGAAATGTAGGTGCTAGAGCGTTGACAAAGTTTTTCTAAAAATAGCCACAGTGACCTTGACCTTGGGCGCAGCATCCTAAAAGTCGAACTTGCTTGAGCTATTGTCATGCCCCACATTTGTATGAAGTTATTTTAAAATCTGCTGAGAAATGTAAGTGCTAGAGCGCTGACAAAGTTTTTCTAAAAATAGCCACAGTGACCTTGACCTTGGGTGCAGCATCCTGAAAGTCGAACTTGCTCGAGATATTGTCATGCCCTACATATGTGTGAATTTATTTTAAAATCTGCTGAGAAATGTAGGTGTTACAGCGCTGACAAAGTTTTTCTAAAAATAGCCACAGTGACCTTGACCTTGGGCGCAGCATCCTGAAAGTCGAACTTGCTCGAGATATTGTCATGCCCTACATTTGTGTGAAGTTATTTTAAAATCTGCTGAGAAATGTAGGTGCTACAGCGCTGACAAAGTTTTTCTAAAAATAGCCACAGTGACATTGACCTTGGGCGCAGCATCCTGAAAATCGAACTTGTTCGAAATATTGTCACGCCCTACATTTGTGTGAAGTTATTTTAAAATCCGTTGAGAAATGTAGGCAATAGAGCGATGACAAAGTTTTTCTAAAAATATGCGATGACGTTGTTTTCTCCATTATAACACTATGGGATTTTTTTCAAACTCTCAAGGGCAGCTAACTCCGTAGTCTGTGCTCGAATCCGGCCAAATTTCGAACTCATCCAAGCTCTTGTGTATGTCATCATTACCTGCAAGTATGATAAGGATCTAAGCAAAAACAGTTGAGAAAACGTGATGACGCCATTTTCCCCATTATAACCCTATGGGATTTTTTCCAAACGCTCAAGGGCAGCTAACTCCGTAGTCTGTGCTCGAATCCGGCCAAATTTCGAACTCATCCAAGCTCTTGTGTATGTCATCATTACCTGCAAGTATGATACGGATCTAATCAAAAACAGTCAAGAAAACGTGATGACGCCGTTTTCCCATTATGACCCTATGAGGGCTATCTGTTGCCATGGAAACCAGAGTTCTGAGCTGATCGGCACCAAAACCTAATGCAGCCTTTCCCCCACCCAAATGATGCCTCAGATAAAATTTGATTGCGATCGGCCCACTGGTCTCTGAGATATTTATGTTTGAAAGTGTTGACGCACGCACGGACGCACGGACGGACGCACGGACGGACGACGGCTCGACTCCCATCCTATAAGCTCACCTCTGAGCCTTCGGCTCAGGTGAGCTAAAAATCAGCTTCCAAGGTGAAGTGGCTCCTAAGTTAAGTAATGCCAAAGTCAAACAAGGGAGATAATTCATATACTAAATATACTAGATATACCATTCTTGGTTCTAATACATTCCCTTGACAATATACACATCTCGATAAATGTGTTAAAATAGTCTAAATGGTTAAGGAGTTACAGAGTAAACAGGAAATTTATGCATGGGCAGATAATCCAGTAAACAAGTAGCCCAAAGGGCAACAATTGCTCACCTGAGAGACATTGTAAACCTATAGGGATATTTAAGATGCTCAAGGGCAGCTAACTCCACAGTCAGTGGTCCAATCAGGCTGAAAATTAAACTCATCCAAAACATTATGTATGCCCTCATTTAATATATGCAAGTTTAAAAAGTATCCGATCAAGAGTACAATAGACAGAGCTGTCAAGGGCAGCTAACTTCGTAGCGGTTGGCCTGATCTGGCGAAAATTTGAACTTGTTTAAGATATTATGCATTTCCTCATTACCTGCAAGTTTGAAAAGGATCGGATAAGTAGAAACCAAGAAAAGGTGGCAACATTGATTTTTTGGATGCTCAGGGCAGGTACTCCATAGTCAGTGGTGGGATCTAGCCGAAGTGCTAACTAATCCAAGCTTTTATGCATATCCTCATTACCTGCAAGTATGAAGAGGATCCGATGAAAAATGAAAATGTGATGACGTTGTTTTCTCCATTATAAGACTATGAGATTTTTTTCAAACGCTCAAAGGCAGCTAACTCCGTAGTCTGTGCTCAAATCCGGCCAAATTTCGAACTCATCCAAGCTCTTATGTATGTCATCATTACCTGCAAGTATGATAAGGATCTAATCAAAAACCTTGATTGCAGCACCCTGAAAGGCAAACTTGCTCGAGATATTGTCATGCCCTACATTTGTGTGAATTTATTTCAAAATCCGTTGAGAAATGTAGGTGCTAGAGCAATGACAAAGTTTTTCTAAAAATAGCCACAGTGACCTTGACCTTGGGCACAGCATCCTGAAAGTCGAACTTGCTCGAGCTATTGTCATACCCTACATTTGTGTCAAGTTATTTCAAAATCCATGGAGAAATGAAGGTGCCAGGGCGATGACAAAGTTTTTCTAAAAATAGCCACAGTGACCTTGACCTTGGGCACAGCACCCTGAAAGTCGAACTTGCTCGAGATACTGTCATGCCCTACATTTGTGTGAATTTATTTTAAAATCCATTGAAAAATGTAGGCGCTAGAGCGCTGACAAAGTTTTTCTAAAAATAGCCACAGTGACCTTGACCTTGGGCGCAGCACCCTGGAAGTCAAACTTGTTCGAGATATTGTCATGCCCTACATTTGTGTGAAGTTGATTTAAAATCCGTTGAGAAATGTAGGCGTTAGAGCGATGACCAAGTTTTTCTAAAAATAGCCACAGTGACCTTGACCTTGGGTGCAGCACCCTGAAAGTCAAACTTGCTCGAGATATTGTCATGCCCTACATTTGTGTGAAGTTATTTTAAAATCTGCTGAGAAATGTAGGTGCTAGAGCGCTGACAAAGTTTGTCTAAAAATAGCCACAGTGACCTTGACCTTGGGCGCAGCATCCTAGAAGTCGGACTTGCTCGAGATATTGTCATGCCCTACATTTGTGTGAAGTTATTTTAAAATCCATAGAGAAATGTAGGTGCTAGAGCGCTGACAAAGTTTTTCTAAAAATAGCCACAGTGACCTTGACCTTGGGCGCAGCATCCTGAAAGTCGAACTTGCTAGAGATATTGTCATGCCCTACATTTGTGTGAAGTTATTTCAAAATCCGTTGAGAAATGTAGGCAATAGAGCGATGACAAAGTTTTTCTAAAAATATGTGATGACGTTGTTTTCTCCATTATAACACTATGGGATTTTTTTCAAACGCTCAAGGGCAGCTAACTCCGTAGTCTGTGCTCGAATCCGGCCAAATTTCGAACTCATCCAAGCTCTTATGTATGTCATCATTACCTGCAAGTATGATAAGGATCTAAGCAAAAACAGTTGAGAAAACGTGATGACGCCATTTTCCCCATTATAACCCTATGGGATTTTTTTCAAACGCTCAAGGGCAGCTAACTCCGTAGTCTGTGCTCGAATCCGGCCAAATTTCGAACTCATCCAAGCTCTTATGTATGTCACCATTACCTGCAAGTATGATAAGGATCTAATCAAAAACAGTCGAGAAAATGTGATGACGCCGTTTTCCCCATTATAACCCTATGGGGGCTATCTGTTGCCATGGAAACCAGAGTTCTGAGCTGATCTGCACCAAAACCTAATGCAGCCTTTCCCCCACCCCAATGATGCTTCAGATAAAATTTGATTGCAGTCAGCCCACTGGTTTCTGAGATATTAATGTTTGACAGTGTTGACGCACCCACGCACCCACGCACGCACGCACGCACGGACGGACGACGGCTCGACTCCCATCCTATAAGCTCACCTCTGAGCCTTCGGCTCAGGTGAGCTAACAAGCCAGAGTCATGGTTCTTGCTCAGGATTCATTGCCCCATTATTACACACATTCCTACAAAGTTTCATTCTAATATTTCAAAGGGTTAAGGAGATATGGAGTAAATGGAAATGCCTAAAAATAATGATCAAAGGGAGGTTACTCCAAAATTAAGAAAGGGGGAGCAACCACTCTTATATGTGACACATGATCTTGTGATCATGCACATTGCTATAAAGTTTCATCATGATACTCCAAACAGTTACTTAGTTAATGTATGCACAACATAAGTATACACAAAAACAGCTTAAAAGAACTAACCAGAGGACCATTGGTCCTGTAGCTCACCCGAGTCCATTCATCCTCAGCACTCAAGGGTAGGTAACTCTATAAAGTAAATTGTACAATGTGGCCTAATTTCAACTTTGACTGAGTTGTTAGTCTATGGAAACTTTAAAATGCCATAGCAATGAAACCACGTGGGCAACAATAATAGAAAACAATATTTATGTAGTGGCTAATGTCATGAACATGTATGCAAAGAATCAGCTTCATCCCAATATACAGTTTTTGAGGAAAGATTTTTGAATGTTTTTTCAAAAAAATTTCCTTTATGTTGCCATCATGGCAACTAATCAAATTCGGTGATTTGGACAAAATTAATATGAATATGATCATAGAGGACTACTCAAGAAACATTTCTGTAGGAAAAAAAATCCAAATAATTGCAGTGAGATAGCAAAAATTGCGGATTTCCATTTTTCCCATTATAGGCCAATGGAAACTATAAGTTGCCATAGCAACCTAACTGCTGAAGCAATTGCCATGAAAAACAGCAATTCTATAGGCTAGTACTAAGATCGTTTCTGTAAAGTTTGAGCTTTACCGGCCACAGTTTCTGCAAAAATGATATTTTCCCATTATAAGTCAATAGCAACTGTCCATAGCAACCATAGCAACCAAACTGCTGGGGCAATTGCCAAGAAAAACTGTATTTTTATAGAGGCTAGTACTAAGATCGTTTCTGTAAAGTTTGAGCTTTAATGGCCACATAGTTTCTGCAAAAATGATATAGTAAAATTTTTCTATTTTTAACCATTCGGTTGCCATGGCAATCAGCCAAATAGCTAAATTTGCATAAATTTGATATGGCTGGTTGGGGACTACTCAAGGAACTTTTGAATAAAAAGTTTTGTCAAAATATCCGCAGTGACATAGCAATAAATGCAAATTTTCCATTTTCCCATTATAAGTCAATGGCAACTTTAAGTTGCCATAGCAACAAAACTGCTGGGGCAATTGCCAAGAACAAGAATTCCGCGGAATGCGGTGTCTCGCCTGCTGGCGCTTTGTCACAAAACAGAGCTAAATCAGCAAAGATGTATGAATGAACCAAGTTTCATGGCTCTAGCCCTTACAGTTTCTGAGAAACAGACTAAACGCGTAAACTTGCCAAAAAATTGCAAAGTCAGCCAACCGTAAAATGTTGATAAAGACTCAATATCGATGATGACTTTGAGTTCTTCTCTTCCAGATGAATGCATGGCCCAAGTTTCATGGCTCTTGCCCTTATAGTTTCTGAGTAACAGACCTTAACGCAAGAACTTGACAAAAAATTGCGAAGTCAGTCAACCGTAAAATGTATGTCAAGACTTAATACAGATGATGGCTTTGGAAGTTACTCTTTCAGATGTATGCATGGCCCAAGTTTCATGGCTCTAGCCCTTATAGTTTCTGAGAAAATGACCTAAACGCAAAAACTCAACAAAAAAGTGCGAAGTCAGTCAACCGTAAAATCTAGGTCAAGACACAACACTGATGATGGCTTTCAGCTGTACTCTTCCAGATGTATGCATGACCCAAGTTTCACGGTTCTAACCCTTATAGTTTCTGAGAAAATGACCTAAACGCAAAAACTCGACAAAAAATTGCGAGGTCAGTCAACCGTAAAATCTAGGTCAAGACTCAACACTGATGATGGCTTTCAGATGTACTCTTCCAGATGTATGCATGACCCAAGTTTCATGGCTCTAGCCCTTATAGTTTCTGAGAAAATGACCTAAACGCAAAAACTCGACAAAAAATTGTGAAGTCAGTCAACCGTAAAATCTAGGTCAAGACTCAACACTGATGATGGCTTTCAGATGTACTCTTCCAGATGTATGCATGACCCAAGTTTCATGGCTCTAGCACTTGTAGTTTCTGAGAAAATGACCTAAACGCAAAAACTCGACAAAAAATTGCGAAGTCAGTCAACCGTAAAATCTAGGTCAAGACTCAACACTGATGATGGCTTTCAGATGTACTCTTCCAGATGTATGCATGACCCAAGTTTCATGGCTCTAGCCCTTATAGTTTCTGAGAAAATGACCTAAACGCAAAAACTCGACAAAAAATTGTGAAGTCAGTCAACCGTAAAATCTAGGTCAAGACTCAACACTGATGATGGCTTTCAGATGTACTCTTCCAGATGTATGCATGACCCAAGTTTCATGGCTCTAGCACTTGTAGTTTCTGAGAAAATGACCTAAACGCAAAAACTCGACAAAAAATTGCGAAGTCAGTCAACCGTAAAAGCTAGGTCAAGACTCAACACTGATGATGGCTTTCAGATGTACTCTTCCAGATGTATGCATGACCCAAGTTTCATGGCTCTAGCCCTTATAGTTTCTGAGAAAATGACCTAAACGCAAAAACTCGACAAAAGTTTACGCCGCCGCCGACGAAGACGACGCCGACGACGACACCGGAAAAGCAATACATATGTCTCGCCTCTGCTTCGCAGGCGAGACAAAAACAGTAATTTAATAGAGGGTAGTACCAAGATCCTTCCTGTGAAGTTTGAGCTTTATTGGTTGCATAGTTTCTGAGGAGATGATTTTTGAATATTTTTTCTATTTTTAACCATTCGGTTGCAATGGCAATCAGCCAAATAGCTCAATTTGCATAAATATAATATGGCTGGTTTGGGACTACTCAAGGAACATTTCTATGAAAGTTTTGTCAAAATATCTGCAATGACGTAGCAATAAATGCAAATTTTCCATTTTCCCATTATAAGTCAATGGCAACTTTAAGTTGCCATAGCAACCAAAGTGCTGGAGCAATTGCCAAGAAAAACAGTATTTTTATAGAGGGTAGTACCAAGATCCTTTCTGTGAAGTTTGAGCTTTATTGGTTGCATAGTTTCTGAGGAGATGATTTTTGAATATTTTTTCTATTTTCAACCATTCGGTTGCCATGGCAACCAGCCAAATTTTGCAATTAACATAAATTTCATGTGACTGATAGAGAACTACTCAAGGAACATTTTTGTAAAAGATTTATCAAATTATCTGCAAAGAAATAGCAATAAATGCAAATTTTCAATTTTTCCCATACAAGTCAATGGAAACTTTAAGTTGCCATAGCAACCAAAGTTCTGAAGCAATTTGGATAAAAAACAGTATTATTGGTTCCCCCTGCCTATAGATGCTATATATGAAATTTGGTAACAATGGGCCCTGTAGTTTCAGAGGAGATGTCGTTTGAAAATGTTGACGGACGGACGGACGGACGGACGACGGACGACGGATGCCTGCCTATACTATAAGCTCACCTGTGAGCCTTCGGCTCAGGTGAGCTAATAAAAGGGATGTAACTCAGATAAGAAGAAGGGGAGGGCAACCACTGTGTACGCGACACATCACTGGGACTTCATACACATTGCTATGAAGTTTCATGAAGATATCCCAAACAGTTATCTAGTTATAATGGCGTGCACAAGACCTGCAGGGAAAAAAAAACAATCAAAGGGGCATAACTTGGAAACTAAGGAAGGGGGAGCAACCATTCTTGTATGCAATACATTCCCCCTACCTACTACATATGCCTACAAAATTTCATGAAGATATCCCAAATGGTTACTGAGTTATGGCCCACACAAGAATGTTTATGGACGGAGTAAAGGGAAGTTACTCCAAAATTAAGAAAGGGGGAGCAACCATTCTTATATGCAACATATTATCTTCTGATCATGCACATTGCTATAAAGTTTCATCATGATATTCCAAACAGTTACTGAGTTTAATGTATGCACAACATAAGTGTACACAAAAATAGCCAAAAAGAACTAATAAAAGGGATGTAACTCAGAAAGAAAGAAAGGGAGAGCAATCATTGTTGTACGCGACACATCGCTGGGACTTCATACACATTGCTATTAAGTTTCATTAAGATATTCCAAACAGTTATCTAGTTCTGGCGCGCACAAGACCTGTAGGGTAAAAAACAATCAAAGGGGCATAACTTTGAAATCAATGAAGGGGGAGCAACCATTCTTGTACGCGACACATTCCCCCTACCTAATACATATGCCTACAAAATTTCACGAAGATATCCCAAATGGTTACTGAGTTATGGTGTGCACAAGAATGTTTACGGACGGACGGACAGGCGGACGGACGGACAGCGCCATGACATAATACGTCCGTTTTTTCAAAACGGGCGTATAAAAATAGCCAAAACTGAAACTTTTGTTAGGCCACCATCAGGAATTTTGAGACAACACCTGTTTTTTAACTTCAAATCAAAATTTGTGCACACATCAAAGTATTAGAGCCACAAAGTCGTATCAGATATACATAAATTGCTCTGTGCAATACGACCGTGTGGCTCTAATATCTCAGCATATGTTTTACATATATACAAGACAAATAGCATTCTTATATTTTGAAGCAGTCTGAACTGGGTCTACATAAGTTGCTCAAGAACTTCTGTTCAAATATTTTGAATCTTTACAGAAGCTACAATAATAGGAACCCTGAAATCTACCTCTTAGAAAAATCTTAACCTGAGTCTAACAGGATCACGTACGTATGGATGTACCTATGCACAACCCGAACACTATATGCCCCCGGCATCATATGATGCAGGGGGCATAAAAAGATGGAAAGAAAGACAAACCTCAGGCAACCCACAGTCACACTCCTCCCCCTCCTCTGTGAACCCGTTCCCACACACAGGGCCATCAAAGAGCTTATCTGGTTTGTTTATCAGGCAATAGTCCATACCCATCTCAAATGCCTCTTGCAGCGCTAGCATGGAACATGATGACCACTGGGTTGGAGTGTTGATACTGAAAATATAGTCACAAGTATAGACTATGTTGGTTATATACATGTCATTTCGGTGTTCTGTCCATCTCAGCTACCACAAATATATAGAGGATCTTATACAAGTGGTCATTTCATATGAAATTTATGAAACAAGCCTTTGGCGAGTTTCATATATTTCATATGAAATGACCATGAGTGTAAGGATTCTGTTTATCATATGACCCTTAAAAATGGGATTTTAAAGGCTTCAAACTAAACTTTATTTCAATAAGAAAAGGCATTGGTAGCATGGATGTCAATGACGTTAGCGTACACACCAAATTGTTATTCCACATGTAGTTATACGATTTTTATGACACAATGTTATCCACTGAATAACAGTGACATAATAAATTATGATAAATACTAATTACAACAAAACACATTTTAATTAGCAGCAGTACTCACTGTTGCTATTACAGAAACAAATCCATTGTCATATGAAGAGCTCAAGAAATGGAATTCTTATGCTAATTTTAAGGTGTATGGGTAAAATACCTTTGAGCCGCGACATGACAAAACCAACAATGTGGTTGTGCGACCAGCGCAGACTCAGATCAGCCTGGGCATCCGCCCAGTCTGATCAGAGTCTTCGCTGTCCGCATGGAGGTAGCTTAGACCCTTAGCTACCTTTTGAGCACTTAACGAAGAGTCTGATCATACCGGGCGGATGCCCATGCGGATCTGAGTCTGCCTTGGGCATACAAACACATTGTTGGTTTTGTCGTGTCGCGGCTCCTTTGTTGTGCAGTTTGTAACTACTTCTGTGATCCCCTGTTTGTTTTCCTGGACTATGAAATCCTTTCACGATGGGATCAACACTTACAGAAAAGAATTTGCTCCAAAAGGAGCAACTTCTTTGTTTTAAGAGCTGACCCCCATTTGGAAGGGAGGTAATAATCAACATGGTAATGTTCCTACCCCTGAAAGTATACCCATTCACCTTCAGAAAACTTTTCCATTGTTATATTAAGAGCACTAAATAGGGCATCTTTGTCCTAATTTGAAGATAACTTCTGTAAATTTTCAATCAAAATATAATTCTACCCCATCAAAGCAGTTACAATAAGGCCATAACATAAGGTATGGTGAAGAACGACAAATTATCTCTGAGTTACCATCAAAACGAATCCACTTTATCACAAAATCAGACATGTTATTTTTCTATACTGACACATTTTCAATCTATCAAGTTGCCACTTTTCAGTGAAAACATCATACGAGCCGCGACACGAGAAAACCAACAAAGTGGCATGCGCATCCAGGGAAGACTCAGATCAGCCTGGCCATATGCCCAGTCTGATCAGAGTCTTCGCTGGCCGCATGGAGCAAGCTTAGCCACTTAGCTACCCTTTAAGCATTAGTAAAGAGTCTGATCAGACTGGACGGATGTCCAGGCTGATCTGAGTCTGCGCTGGGCGCACAACCACTTTGTTGGTTTTCTCGTGGTTTTCTAGGCTCAAATAAATATGATTAGTCTGTAAGTACATTTTACTGTCAGCCATAAAAAGTTAATCAGGGATCATGATTACAATGAAGTCCGTTGCAATGTTATACTGAACCATGCTTCCATCTTAGAGTTTCTTATCTTCAATGATAATCATCATACAGTCTGCATAAGCACTCCATGCAAAGAAGTCAATCAATGTTTAACCTATAGATTTTGACCCTTAGCTCTTAGATGGGACATGGGTATCATAAGGTAGAAGTTTTTAGACCAGGAATCTATAGCATTTATCTGAAATATGCAGTTTTCAAATGCACACAGCCAAGAAACACTAGCAGAAGCACAATTTCTTATACCATAAATACCCTTAATATTAGGACATCTTGATTATGACTGTAAATATCGTAAAATATGAATATGCTTTGGCTATGTATCAATCTGCCAGTGGAATATCTTATCAAACTGCCCTTTTACGGTGTATGGGTACACCTCCATATTTTTTGTTTTGCTTTTAAAATTTTGTTTTTTGTTTATCCCATCATTCAAGGTGGGGGAACTTTTCCAAGGAATGGCTAAAATTTTATGACTACCTGGAGTACACAGTCCTTCTAAAATGGGGTCTACTTTTAAAGGAAAGAATCTGCTCCTATAGGAGCAAATTCTTTCCTTAAAGAGTTGACCCTGGTTAAGAGTGGAGGCAAAACTGAAAACAGCAGAGTTGCTCCCCTTGAAAGTGTATCCATTTATCTTAAGAGCAGTCTGATCTGTGTCTATATTATTTGCTCAGGCACATGTGTCTCAATATTAAAGGTCATTATGTTAATCATATCTAGCTGATCAGTCTGAAAGTAATAAAGCCATCCTGTTAAGCAACAGAACAATGTAGCATTGGTTAGATGAAAAAACTAAGAGCTGCAACCAAGTTTCATTCTTTTCATTTAAAGTTGTTGAACTTGAAAGATCTCATGCTGAAATCACTAGAACAGTGCAGATTTTACCTCACTGCAGCTGGTGTTGTGCCGTGTGGCGGCCGTAAAACGTCTCCCCGTACATCATCCATAGTGCAGATTAT
The DNA here is from genome assembly GCA_963989385.1 of Ctena decussata. Lineage (NCBI taxonomy): Eukaryota > Metazoa > Mollusca > Bivalvia > Lucinida > Lucinidae > Ctena > Ctena decussata. Next base: position 81,883,710 of record OZ022498.1, on the reverse strand, counting down.
ATTAATTTTACATCCTTTGAGATCAGAGGATAGATTGATTCTGAGAAGTCTAAAATTTGAGATCGATTTAGACTATTATTCTAGATCATCGTCTTTTGTATTATTTGGATCCTTTTGAAACTAGTCAGTCTTTGATTCGACTGCCCAATTAAAATTTAGAAATTACAGTATGCTTTTTTCTGGTTTCGTCTCCAGATACTGTCAGGGTCACTGACGAGGCTTTATTAGCCGAAACTACGTAGTCTGGCCCATGTTCCTACTTCTGTATCTATCCTCTGCTCTTGAAGGAACTTTTTCAGATTTTAATCATATGAGAAAGCTCATCACATGCCATCTTATCTGAATTCCCTCTTCTTTTTCTTTGCCATTCTGTCTGTTATTGCCTTCTCAAACATCCCCTTTTCTTCATAATGGATTTGCCCAAGTTTTAAGTTAGACAGTCCATTTTAGACGTCTTGGTGCCAATGCTGACACTTGGCAATGATACTGACATGGATGCCAAGTTGACAACAGCTCTTCCTGTAGTTTCTTACAGGTGAGCTAAAAATGGTATTTTACTGACAAGAAAATCCCATCACCATCTTGTGTAAACTAAATCTACTTGCATGAACAAAACAATTTTTGATTTTCAAGATCAAAGCAATGACAGTTTTTTATTGTAACATTCTGCTCTGAGAATAATATTTCAATCATATCTACTCACAAGAAATCACAATGAAGAGTAACTAAATAATTAAGTTACAGTCAGTATGCCAGATAAATGTAAATGAGCTACGACACGACAAAACCAACAAAGTGGCATGTGCGCCAGGCGAAGACTCAGATCACCCTGGGCATCCACCCAGACTAATCAGAGTCTCCACTGTGGGCATGGGGGTAGCTTAGACCCTTAGCTACACTTAAAGTGCACAGTGAAGACTCTGATCAGACTGGGTGGATGCCCAGGCTGATCTGAGTCTTTGCTGGGTGCACATGCCACTTCGTTGGTTTTGTTGTGCCGCGGCTTAATGGAAAATCTGCTGATGGTAGCTCCTTCAAGAAGCATAGGAAGCCATTCTAACACATGTTAAAGAATGTTTGCTGGAGAATATCCTTAGAAGTAAACCTTTTCTACAGTTTATGCAGATGTGAAACAATTATCACAAATAGCACAGCCTGTACCTCTGTGTGACTAGCATGGAACAGTAAACTCAATGGATGGATTATCTGCAGATTTATGGCCCTTTCAACAGTAATCACCAACATCAAGCCAATGGAAGGGTCATCATGATAGGCTGTGCCCATTCACTACTGAACAGATTTCTTTCTCCAGCAAGGAACCCTTGTTGCTGAGTAGGTTAAACACTGGATCGTAGACCTAGAAGGCCCAAGTTTGATTCCCACTGGGGGCAGAAATCTTTTCAACTGTAAAAGGGGGTTCCACTGTACAGTCATTTTCACACTCCAATTTTGCTGCTATGACTGAAATACTGTTGAAAAGATGTACAATCACAAATCTTTTATCCATCCATGTTCAACGGAAGGAAACATACCACTAACGTAGCTGGCCAGCGCTTAACCCACTGAGCTACTAGGGCTCCTGGTAAACTGCAACTACATATAGTAGGGTCGAGTCTGGTAACTTCGGACATGGGGGTAAATTCGGACATACCATTGCAAACAGTGAAAATCCAGATGATGACGGCTCATCATGAGCCGTCTCATCAGGATTTTCACTCATGAGCCGTCTCATCAGGATTTTCACTGTTTGGCCAGTTATTTTTGTGTTAGTTCCAAACAAATGACATATAAAGGAACCAATGTCACTGTCCGAATTTACCCGCTGTCCGAAGTTACCCAACTCTCCCCTAAAAGAAACAGGAAGAAAAAGACCAGTTCCCAGCTTTGCATGCAACAAGAACTGAACTTTAACAAGAGCATGGTACTAATATTCCAAGGCACATGAAATGAACACAAGAAATAAGCTCCCATTAATCCAAAATGCAGAAACAATCCAATATTATTAAGAGCAAATCTAGCAGCTAGTCTTACCCCATGGTTCTGGAGCTGAAAACATATTTCCAATGACCATGAAAAGCAATGCTAGCCAGGGCGCAGCTTTTCTTTACTAACAGCATTGTTAGTTAATGAGACGAAATTTTCAAACATATTGTATGCAGAAACACTGTCTTTTTGCCAAACAAATGTGAGGAGCTTTTGCAGTGCAAATGTGCAATGTTGCACTGCAAAAGCTCTTCACATTTATTCGGCAAAAATATACAAGCACACTTCATTTTAAGTGTACTAGAAGAAAAAATAATTAAAGACCGTGTTAAGCTCATGATGTTTTAACAACCAGGCCCAGAATGTCGTACAAGGCAAACCCATTTCAACCGCAAACAATTTATTAGCATCAAGATGTATGGACACACATCCTTCGTTTGGCTGCCATTTTTACAAGGCAGATAACTTAAAAAGAATAGTACTGGCTTCTCAGTCAGGTGACTCTTTTCTCTTGTGTGGTTATTCTTGAAGGAAAGAATTTGCTTTCTTTGAGAGCAAATTCTTTCGACTGAGGCTAGCGCCCTGTCAAAAAGGACTGTGGCATTTAAAGGAATTATGGCAATGTGACAAAGGTACTAATACTAATTATACATTTTCTGTGACTGAAAATGAGCTTAAGGTTTTTCTGCTAACAACTTTTGTGACTTCACGCTTGCTTTCCTGGGCAGCAACAAGGTCTTTTCAAACTGGGATTCACTGTTATATGAAAGAATGATCCCCACTGAGCAGGGAGGTAGAAATGAAAATGGCCAAGTTTCACTCCTTGAAACAGTACTAGTCAAATTAAATTCAGTTTGCCAAATAGCAAATCACAGCTCTAGATGAGGTGAGTATTTATTATATGATAATTTTCAAATGTTTTTTTCCTTCTTTTTGTTCCTATTCATTTTTCTTCCTTTTAATCATAAAAATCCGGCAGAATACGGTGTCTTGCCAGTCCGCGCTTTGTCACAAAAGAGGGCTAAACCAGAAAACTCAATGAAAAGTTTACACAATTAACACCAACACCAGAAAATTAATACAGTCCACTCTCAAAATCTCGTATTGTTGAATACTTATATCTCAAAGTAACCTCTTACATTAAAGAATATTGTTTGGATACATTTCCTTTTTTACTTTACATTTCAACACCTGATATCTCAAACTACTAGTACCACAAACTAAATTTTCTGGGACCAGAAAATTGTGGTATCAGTAACTTGAGTTGTACTTTGACTTTGAGATATCGAGAGTTAAATGTAACTATATCTCACATTCTGCAAGCTCAAGTGGGACAAAAATATATGATAATATTTTAGGCCCATATTAGAGCAGTCTGATCTGGGTCTGTATTTTCTTTTTTTCTTCTTTTTTGCTAGGTCATTCCTGTCAAAGTATTATGGGTTAACATGACAATCCCAATTGCTAAAATACTAACCCTCCACTGGTGGCTGCCATTATACACTTGTCCTCTTTACACTGACAATAGGTGTAATTGTCATGGTCCATCCCGAAGTTATGGCCAAGTTCATGAGCTATAGTTGCTGCAGTTTGCCCTTCTGTGGCCAGATTCTACAAATGCAGAAGAAGTTCAGATTAAAAAGTATTTTTGGAGAGAATTCTGGGATTTGCTTCTCGAAACTTCTAAAAGTACCTTCATATGTTATGACTTCTCAACAGAACCATCATCTCACCACCTGACCTAAAAGGGTCACAACAGGGAGTGGGTGGGGTATCAGGACGGGCCTTGTGTAGTATACAGGTGCTTAGCAGTGCTATCAAATGTATAAGAATTTTTTCAAAAGCCTATTATCAGGAGCTTTCAACAGCTTTTATAACTCTCACATTTCTTTACAGGAAAAGCTATCAAAGTCAGTTTTTCTTGCAATTTTCCTTAAAATTATGAAAACAACGTAAGAAATTGGGTTATTCTGAGAATTCACAAGCACGAAACACATTATTTCTCTTTGTTACCACAGGCACAAAGGATAAGCAATAGAAGCCATGCAATTTTAAGAGAATTTGGATGGGGGCCACAAAGGGCCCTTATCATACCAGGTCCTTTATAGTATGAACAGAGCTCTAGATAAGAGGGTGTATTTGGTGATAATTAGGGATAATTTTTGTTAATTCTGCATAAAAACATATGTTGTGACCCCTCATCTGAACCGTCTCGACGAGACGGTTCAGATGAGGGGTCACAACATATGGTTTCGATGAGAAATAAGAAAAATTATCCTTAATTATCATCAAATACGCCCTCTTATCTAGAGCTCTGATGAATACTTTGTTCTGGTCTTCAGAATTATGACTCTCACAGATTCTTGGGTCAGTAAGAATTCCTGTGTTTAAATGACAGAATGTAATGAAATCCAATGCTGATTACCTATTTCAATGGCAAACTATTTAGCTATAAATCATCTGCTGATTTCGGCTTAGCTTTGAGTTTTGAAAAATACAAGCACATACCAGATTAACTCCCCCTGAGTATCGGAAAGTGCAAATAGTCCCCTTGATTGCCTTCCCAACAACACCATGAGCAAAGGTGGTATCCCTGTAAAAAAACATTACGGATTTTTATCATATGGTATACCAATGTAAAACCTTAATAAGAAGGTAACTCATCACAGGGGATGAACAGTGGCTACCTTGTTCACAGTCTACATAAAAAAATACTGACCACATGGCTTCATCAGAATAATGACCTCTTGAAAGAGGCTTGCATTCAATCATGGCTAGCTGCATAGATAACAAGAATGGCGTTTTAACCCTTTCATCCCAAAATTACCTTACAATTGCTCTTCCACCTTCCAAGTTAATTAATTACCTAGGGGTTATTTACCATGTATGGGTACAACACCATGTTTCCACTATTTTTTCACAGGGAGATAACTTTTAAGACTTTCTGTTTGCTTCTCTGGATGATGAAATCTTTCAGAAAAAGGGTCCAGGAAAAGGGTCCACACTGAAAGGAAAGAATTTGCTCCTAGAGGAGCAAATTCTTTCCGTATGAGTGGACCCTAATTGTGAAGGCAGGCAAAATTAAAAATGGTAGAGTTGCTCAACTTGAAAGTGTATCTCTTGACCTTAACGGAAATTATATTTCTAACAGTGCGCACCTATAGACTGAGACAATGGAAAATTTCAGTAAATTCACTGCAACAATTCACTGTTTTGTCACATGTGAGCTAGCTGCTAACTTCATCTTCAAAACAAATGATGTCAAACAATGTTTCAATAACATCTGTTGGAACAGAGTCTAATTTTCAGCAGGAAATCATGGAAAAGCAAAATATAGATGCTTGTTAAAGTCTACATTGTTGGTGGGATTATTCACACACTAGAAGGATGGTTGGTAGAATTTGAAGAAAATGAAACAATGAAAAAAAAAATCCTACGAGTAGGATTTTTTTTAGACTGGAAATACATATGTAGTTTAGCTCTAACTGTGATTTGTGAGTAATAATTACTGTTTGTCAGTCAGTTGTAAGTAGATATCACTCCCCCTCCGGACTCGTGGTATGATCTTCTTTACAACTGATCTATTGATTTGTTATTCAATAAATCACTGTTAGAGCTGAAATATTTCTTAAACAAAACAACAAATACCAAATATCCAGATGAGATCTTCACTTAATTTGGACTGTCACACCAAACATGGGAAACGTTTACCAAAAGGTTAAATAAAACAAACACCTCTTTGGTTCAGAGTCTAGTAAATAACAGGTAAGTTTCCCCTCAATGTCTTGTAAATAACAGGTAACACTTACGTGATGAGCTGCGCATTATCATTTGGATGTTTAGGATTAATCCTGGACCTCCGATAATGTAGGAAATTTTCTAGGGTGGAGTCAGCCTCGTTAGTAATGGTAAACAGATCTTGCTGGGTCCAGTTCTCAATACCAACCAGTGCAATGAAGATGTTAAAGGGGTGGTACAACTGAAAACAAAAACCTTATTTTTTCAGAGGTTTAATATTGCTAAATAATAAGAGATATTGGATATACAATAGCTCCGTTTAATTCTGAACAAATGTCGGTGTTTAGTGGTACCAGTGGAACCGGGTTTACCCGATGTCCGGGACATTGCAGTTTTGACAACAAACACGCCTCTGTCGCATTTTCTGGTTGCAAAAGTTTAATATTGCTAAATAAATAGCACTGAGCTATTAGCAAATTACCGTATTAATCCTTTTAAATGGTGCTGCATTTTATGAAAGGGGGCATTATTTAGGGTCTGAAAAGGAACAAACCAGCAAGTCTCCTTAAAACTTCCAAAAAAGTTTAAAGGGATTTTCACCATGTTAGCATATCAGCTGTACTTCGGCATCAATAAAATAACTGATACTTTAATAGGATTAATATATGGAAGTTATCCTTTTTAGTTGTTTCTTTATTTATTTATTCTTTTTTTCACTCCCAAGGCTAATGTTCATACAAAATATCTAGAGTCTGAATTTTAAGAGTCCCATACAAGCCCTTCAATTCAGAACTGTACTCACCATGCTGACAATATTGATGATGTTCTGAGTTTTTCGAATCTGACGAGCCAGGTTTCTTCCATTACTGTCATACTGAAAGAGAAAGCCAAACTACAGTGATCTTTATAGAGGATCTTGCATGAGTGCTCGTGTATTATTGAATTTATTAAACTCGTTGGGGAAAACCGATAAGATGCTCGGCACAGCCTCGCATCTTATCTTTTTCCCCAACTTGTTTAATGAATTCAATAATACATGACACGAATGCAAGATTGTATTTATCATATGACACTAAAATTGCACTTTATTAGCAAAGTTTGCACTAAAACATCACAATTTTGCCGTTAGAAAATGTGACGTTTTTATGGATGTCAATGCATAGTTACGATGTAATTTGCACATTCAATCCGCTAGTTGATTATCATTTTCAATGCATGGCTTTATTACACTCTCAGGTGCGACGTCAGATGATGAAATATTATATTGGCATTTCTTTTCCTTCTTAATGTTTTATACACAAAGCAGCAATTAGGGTCAAGTCAGGTAAATTCGGACAGCAGGTTAATTCAGACAGTGACATTGTTTCCTTTAAATGTCAGTTGTTTGAAATTGAAACAAAATTAACTGGGCAAACAGTGAAAATCCTGATGAGAAAGCTCATTATGACCCGTCTCATCTGGATTTTCACTGATGAGACAGCTCATTATGAGCGCTCTCATCTGGATTTTCACTGTTTGCAATGGTATGTCCGAATTTACCCACTGTCTGAAGTTACCCGACTCAACCCTAATCAGTATATCCGAGGCTTCCAATAAGAGTGGTTTAAAGACAATTTCAATTTATTCTCAACAAAACTGCCTGTTGTGACCACCTCATCTTTAGCCTGTTTGCAATTCAGCCAGCACTTTTAAAACGTCAAATGGGTGAATTTAGAGTCTTTAGGAAAGTATGCTTTTACGATGAAGTTACTGAATTTAAAAGACCTAACTGCAGTTACATCAAAATGTATCACAGTAACTGCTCTAAAGAGTTGATTTCCCCTCAAGCTGTCTGATTAAATGGAATATTTCTGAGCACATACAGAATATCTATTCGTGCAACAAAACTGAATTACCTGTAAGTTACATGTTTTAAGATAAGAAAAACAATGCCCAAAATATCAGTATCTTAATTTGGTTTCATTTGATTCAAAGCATTGTTCTAAGACAAAAACCTTACCGTCCTATAATCGTTGACAATATACATCTCCACAAAGCGAGTGTTTGTGTTTGAATCCGGTGGTCCTCTGACATCACGCCGCATCTAAATAAAAAATATTTTGCGATATGAGCCGCGACACGAGAAAACCAACAATGTGGTTGTGCACCCAGCGTAGACTCAGATCAGCCTGGCCATCCGCCCAGTCTGATTAGACTCTTCGCTAAGCGCTTAAAGGGTAGCTAGGATCTAAGCTACATCTATGCGGACAGCGAAAACTCTGATCAGACTGGGCGGATGCCCAGGCTGATCTGAGTCTGCGCTGGGCGCACAACCACATTGTTGGTTTTGTCGTGTCGCGGCTCATATATTAGAAAGCATATTTCATAGTTACCCTACATATTGGGACATCATAAGGTATATGGGTACACCACCATACTTTTTTTCCCACCATTTTACAAAAGGAAACAGCCATTCTATCTTTTGTATGGATATTGTAGGAAATGATGGACAAGCAGTTGACAAAGATTAATTTTGTATTTACAACGATATTTGACTTGAATACCAAACACTGAAAAGATTTTACATATGAAATTAGCTCAGTGGTACGACGGGGGCTTAATAAAATGTGTTGTTGTGTTGTAAGTTAATAAAGTAAAGTGTCTTTGTATAGTGTTTGGTATCATTGTAAAGACAAAATGTAGTGCTTTCAGTATATGCATATAAGCTGTCCCCAGCATGCCCCTAAAAACTAAAAAAGTTATGACGCCATTTGCAAAACTTTTCGAACGCTCCACGTATACTTACTCTGTGTAGAACTTCATTTTTATGTAGTATCTGCTGTGTTTCATTGATATTTCTGGAATGTCCGTGAGGGTGAGCACCACATCGTAAGTGTTTATTTACACCATCAGAATCCTTGTAGATTCTGTGACTAGTTGAGCTGATGTCAAATGCTGGTTCAACATGATACGATTCTCGTCCATCATAAATATACCCACTGCAAAAGAAAGGAACAGCTTTTGATCAAAGCAAGCTATACAATAACAAGAGGCCCACTTCTTTAATGTTAACGGGAATGCTTCCAAGTTTTTCTGCAATTCTCACAAAACAACTTTTATGACTTCCTGTTTGCTTCCCTGGAACATACAACCCTCCCAAAATGGTGTCTACTCATAAAAATATAAGAATCTTATATGGGGTTCTGCTCTAGATAGGAATTTCCAACCCAAGGGATAACCGTGCTGAGTGAAACCGAGGCTTTGCTGAGGTTCCGCTCAGCACAGTCATCCCGAGGGTTGGAAACTCCCATCTAGAACAGAACCCCATTTAAGATTCTTTTTCTTGCACAATACCACCAAAACTATTTATTTTATGTTATTTCACTTTCTTTTTTATGCGCACTATACTTTCTTTGATCATACCGACCTGTTATTCATCCGCTGTTGCTAAGTGTGGTTCGCCTGGGTAAGAACACCTGGGTAATATAAGAGTTTCTATCCCAGGTGAAAAGAATAGCATTTTCTATCTGGTGTGGAAGAAAGACTCTGCTCCCAGAGGAGCAATTTTTCCTTTATTCTTTAAGAGTTGACCCCCATTGAGAAAGGAGGCAAAAATGGAAATAGAAGAGTCACTCCCCACAAATGGCTGATTCATCTTGACCTTCAAACTACTGATATTCTAATCTAGAATCTTCTTGCTTTGAATCAATCTTACTTTATGCGTAAGTCTGAGAGGCTAGTTAAACCCATTCCTTTCGGGACACCCCTTTAGGAGTATCTGGGCAAACAGTTTGGATCCAGATCAGGCCCCACACACGTGGGGCCTGATCTGAGATCCAAACCGTTTGCTGCCTAGACATCATTTCTACAAGAGTTAGTTAGACAAATATTGTCAAAATATTCTTGATTTTCGATGCAGACTACAATTTCAGCAGACGACAAAAAATACCCAGAATGCAATGGGTTATAGAAAGAAGACAATAATAATGTAAGAGATGTTCAGACTGTTATCCTAAGTCTCAAAAGTACAGTGCAGTCTCTTTTCCCTTCCTATTGCTATTTGGGTGAAATGGAGGGGGGGGGGGGGAATGGCAGGGAGGGGGGTGGAGGGAATGGCAGGGAGGGGGGGTGGAGAGAATGGCAGGGGGGTGGAAAATAGTTAGTCAAAGTGTTTAACTGAGATTAAACCATGAAGCATCAGAAATACTGTGCAAACTAAGCATTAAATGTGTTTGCCTATATTCTTCTGTAGTTTGGTTTCTATGGAGGTACAGCATGACAGTATTATATTCAAGCTAGCATTATAATGAGAGGCATTAAAATGCACAGTATCCGAACGCACTGTATCATCTCTTCCGGTTTTCATAGCATTGAATCGAGAGTACAAAATTCGCTTATAACCAGTAGCCGGAAATCATTATGTTTTGAGTTTTTATCCGGAATCTACTGGGTCATTTATAGTTATTCAGCTTCGAAAATGTAAAGAGGTAAGTTAAATATAATTTTCTCTTCGGTCTTTTACTTTATTACCCTGTAGAATGAAAAACTCCTTGCCCTCGCAGATTTCTTTTCCGAACAGCTTAATTTAACACGAGATTGTGTCGTGCAAAACTTAGCTATCATTCTTTTATCAAAACTAACAAACTGTAGATTGATAACGCCTTCCGTTTATTCTAAAGATTTTTTATAAAACATGTAAGAAAATGCTCAAAATGGTTTAAGAATCATGCCAAGGGCGATTTGAATACTGTACCAATTACTACCCACCCATACACGACATTGTACAGGGTAATAAAGTAAAAGACCGAAGAGTAAATTATATTAAACTTACCTCTTTACGTTTTCGAAGCTGAATAGCCATAAATGACGCAGCAGATTCCGGATAAAATCTCAAAACATAATGATTTCCGACTACTGGTTATAAGCGAACGTTTGTACTCTCGATTCAACCCTATGAAAACCGGAAGAGATTGTACATGTAGTTCGGATACTGTGAAATTATGTTCTGCTGGATGTCCAATTAAAAGAATGTAGCTTTGTGTCCTTATACTAATGAGAATCGTTTTCCCTCCATATCCAGTGCTCCAGATATCACAGTATCCAAACGCACTGTACCATCTCTTCCGGGTTTTCATAGCGTTGAATCGAGAGTACAAATTGCGCTTATAACCAGTAGTCGCAAATCATTATGTTTTGAAATTTTATCCGGAATCTGCTGCGTCATTTATAGTTAGTCAGCTTCCAAAATGTAAAGAGGTAAGTTTAATATAATTTGCATTGGTCTTTTACTTTATTACCCTGTACAATGAAAAACTCATGGCCATCACAGGAATTTTATTCAGAACAGCATAATTTAACATGAGTTTGTGTCGTGCAAAACCTAGCAATCGTCCTATTATCAAAACCAACAAATTGTAGATTGATAACGCCTTCCGTTTGTTTTAAAGATTTTTATAAAACATGTAAGAAAATGCTCAAAATGTTTTCAGAATCATGCCAAGGGCAATTTGAATACTGTACCATTTACTATCCATCCATACATGACATTGTACAGGGTAATGAAGTAAAAGACCAAAGAGCAAATTATATTAAACTTACCTCTTTACATTTCCAAAGCTGAATAAGCATAAATGACGCAGCAGATTCCGGATAAAATCTCAAAACACCATGATTTCTGACTACTGGTTATAAGCAAATGTTTGTACTCTCGATTTGACGCTATTAAAACCGGAAGAGATGGTACAGTGTGTTCCGATACTGTGGATATGAAGTGGTAGTTGAGATTATTTACTTATAATTCTCCATATTTCTTGATAAAAATGTATGTTGTGACCCTTCATTAGAACCGTCTGTCTCAGTGACACGGTTCTAATGAGGAGTCACAACATATATTTCTGTTGAACAATATGAAAATCAGCTCAGATATTATCCTCAAAATCCCATCTAATTTGGCGCTCTACTTACCTTATTCCATCACATGTACTGAGGCCAACCATGGAATGTAACTGATCACGTAAATGGCCATGATAAAAACAATGAGCTTCTTTCTGAAAATATAACAGACATAGGGGTTTCTTTAAACAGTTTCATGAACATGTACATGTACAGAGGTCTAGATAAGAAGGAGTATTTGATGATATTTAAGGATAATTTTTCTTATTTCTCGTTGAAACCATATGTTGTGACCCCTCATCTGAACTGTCTCGACGAGACGGTTCAGATGAGGGGTAACAACATATGTTTTTATGCAGAACTAACAAAACTTATCCCTAATTATCATCAGATACTCCCTCTTATCTAGAACTCTGATGTACTTTAAGAGATAGCTATTATATGCACAATTCAAACAAGGATAAAGAGTAACAGGGGCCCAATCCACCAATGGCCCCTTAATTTTGGGCTGGGCCCAAAAGTTTTCAGAGAAAAAGCCTATTACCTTAGTGTACAATTCCTGTTTTTAGCAAATTGTCATGCATGATACAAGCATGTCCCCTGGAAGCACCTTGCTCATAACAGAAAAACCTTAACCAGACCATCCTACAGTCAAACCTCGATAATTCGAACTGACAGGGACCTCACTATTTCTTTCGAATTATCCGTAGTTCAAATTTTCGAATTCGGCGCTTCCCGTTTATTTCCGTACATTTCCGGAATTCGTAATTACGGCAGTTTTCAGGCAGTCCGATATTTTATTTCTCTATGCTTACTGACGTTCATGGATTTACAAATCAATCAAAACAAAATCAGAACGTATAATAATTAACATTACATACCGGGAACATCCAAAACATCCACGATCATTTAATATCGCGAGTTTGGCACATGTACATGTGTATTGTCCAAAAGCAGCACAGCTGCCGAACATTTTACCAGCTCTGCAAATCAACTGTTGATGACAATGCAGCGCCGGCGAAGATCAAAGCATGACTGAGCTTGTGTATCTCGGACGTACCTGTACTTTCACTTTCTGTTTATGTTTCCGAGAACAGAGCTACTTTCGTTTTCAGAAAAACGACTCAAACCGGTCACCTGAGCCGTGTCATGGAAAATGTTCCTCAGTCATTTCGGAGTCAATGTATTTGCGAACATCGAATAGTCAAACCAGCCTGTCAGTCTGCGCAGTGTAGCTAGAGACTCTGTTTAGTGCCGTGTGCAAACCGTATGATCCGTGCGCAAAGCGAACGAAAGTTCGGACGCGCATGCTTGTCCGAGCCATTGCTGGTTACAAAAGCCATCACATTTAGCCTTTAAATTTACAAACTTCAAACAAGATAATCCCCGTCAATTATGCAGTTAGACAGACACATTTTGCTCAACAGAAATTGATGACTTAAGCAATCAAAACGTCAGTGGTCGTGAAGCAATAATTACCGGTACAGGTGGCAGTGATGACCTGAGGCTCATCGATGACAATAGGTGTTATTTTCTGACATGAAAATGTGAGCATGAATTATGATTTCGAATAATAGAGGGATTTTATAGTGATTTTACTCATTCAGGACCTAATTTTCCTTTCGAAAAATCCGATTTTTTGAATAATCGAAATTCGAATTTGCAGAAGTGTTTTTGCATAGAATTAATGGGCTTACGATCGGAACCGTGTTTCGATTTCGAAAAATCCGGTAGTTTCGAAAAATCGGCGTTCGAACTACCGAGATTCGACTGTATTTGGATGCCGACACTGATGCTGACATGGACACCGGGATAACAAAAATAGCTGTTCATGTACTTTTGTATGGGCGAGGTAAAAGGAGATGGCTAAGTGCAACTCTTCACCTTAAAGTTGAATTCAGAAAAATGACAAAAAATATATCAATACAATATAGCTTGAGCAATTCTTATGTCACAAATGTTATTGGAGTCAATATGGCAACCTTGTTGCAGGACATGTACTTACATGTTTTGCTGGCCTATAAATGTCCTCTCCATCTGAGGTGAAACTTTTTTCTAGATAAGATTTGGAAAAGAGATTTCTGAAACAAAAAACAATATGTGGATATACATTTTGTGGATATACATTTTGTAATTTTTTTAATGGTGAGTTGCAATGATTAACACTTTTAGTGCCAGAGACAAAAATAGGGGGGAAGGGGTGAGTGGTTGTGGGGTAGAGAGGGGGGGAGGGGGGAGGGGAAAGGACAGAGAGGGTGGAAACTGGAAAGAAGGAAACAAAATATCCCTTAAAATGATGCATAGAGTGGACCAAATTAAAGAATGGAAAAAATCCTATTGGTTCAGAGTTTAAAATTTCATAAGTGATAAGAGGAAATACACAATCGTTTTGATAGCTTCAACCACTTACATAGGATAATCAGTTCCTTGACATGTTTTCATGTAATTTAAAAAGGATCTTCATCGTGACAGTCACATTATTGATGTTAACAATATTAAGTGAAACATAACAAGACAGTATACACAATCAAGATTATAAAGATTATTATTATTAAAACTATTACATCCGTTACATCATAGGAAAAAGTGCTCTTGAGAGCCTGCCTATCTTAAAATTTAACTCAATTGTATCCATGAGGAAGACGATGATATCAAAACCTTCAAGTTTGCTTCAAAGGAAAACCCATAAAATTCTGAGTATGGGACAGTCTGATCAGGGTCTACACCATTTGCAATTCAGTCTGCATCTTTGGTTGCATTACTGCATTGTAAACCCATTTTTGGAATAATTACAGTAATAATTTTGGGTGTCTTTAGTCTTAGATTTTTTTTTTTGAATGTTTATGCTTGCATGCTTTGTGAAAAAAATACGAAGAGCTATGACACATATTGCCCGCAAATCAGCATAACTTTCCAGTCATGATGAAGACAAAGTTCTACTAAGACCATGACCTCTATGACTACAATGGTAATGCTTGCATGGTACTATGGTGAATAGGTACAGGAAAGTTACATTACCTTTATCATTTCCATAAAGTTTCACCAAGACTTTTCAAATACAGTACTAAAGCATTAACAAGCCAAGTAAACACTTTTTGGAAATGCATATGGCTTTGCAACCAAGGCAGATAATCCTGTCCGACAAAATTTTGATTGTAACACTAAAAACTTTACTTTAGATCAAATATTTCTGCAAAGCTTCACTGAGATATGCCAAATACATATGAGCCGCTATATAACAAAACCAACAAAGTGGCATGTGCGCCCAGCAAAGACTCAGATCTGCCCAGTCTGATCACTCTTCCCTGTGCACTTAAAGGGTAGCTAAGGATCTAAGCTAGCTCCAAGCAGACAGTGAAGACTCTAATCAGACTAGGCGAATGCCCAGGCTGATCTGAGTCTTTGCTGGAGCATAGGCCACTTTGGTGGTTTTGTCCTGTTGTGGCTCATATAGTAAAGGAACCACCTTTTTCGAACATGTATACAGCCTTACAACAGAAGCAGATAATCTCGCTGGTCAAAATTCTGATTGTAACAGAAAGCTTACCTTATGCACCAGTCATTTGCAACCACGACCCCCAAGGGGCCGGGGATAGTGGGGGCATAGCGGGGCTTAAGTATCGTGTTTTTACCTAAGAGGTGACTTGACAGTGCCGTGGATATGCTGGGCTTTTGATTCCCGCCAAAACAGCGGGGAAAATAGTGGAGTGTTTTTAACGAAATTTACTGCGACACATTTTCAGAATATGGATTTTTATGCTGATGTGTTCCCCTGGGGGTGGAGACCTTTACCAGGGATTTGACATAAAAAATGTCCCCACAGTGCAGGGTATATACCAGGGCTTTGCAGTCAAGTGAAAAGTCAATATCCCCGCTATTTCCCGGCCCCAGTGGAGCCGTGGTTGCAAATGAATGGTGCATTACTTTGATTATTTCTGTAAAGTTTCACTAAGCTATTCCAAAATGCAAAGGAGCTACATGCCAAAGGTCACTTTTGATCATGACAAGTGTCACAACTGCCAGAAACTATCAAAATTTACCCCCATTCCCATGACCTAGCTGGATAAAATCTGCCATGCTCAAGTTATCTATTGGAAACCAAGTGCAAACATATGGATGAATAGACACACAGACAATGACTATTCACCATTCAAAATGCCAAGCCTACTTTAAACATGTATTTATCTCTTCATTACCTGTAAGGTAAAATCACAACTATTTAAGGGACATTGAACATGTGCAGTTGTATTTGTGGGACCATGTCACATGCTAAGTTGTAGCTGCATTGGTCAGCTATACACTATCAGGTGACCTTGAGTGACACTCTTGGTGTGGTTCGGCACTATCAGTTGTGTGGTGGGGTATAGAAAGAGTGAATGGATCATTATCATAACTAGAGACAACATACTGTATGAGACTTACCTGTTAACATAATCTAAAGAAGACTTAACCTACTGTATCAATTTTATGATAATCTCTCTGTGATCTAGACAGGCTTTATATACTTCAGAATAGGCTTATCAGTAATATACCTATTTGTTGCTGGGAGAGATAATCTTCAACTCAACCTTACACAACTGAGAAAAAAAAAACTTTTTTTTTATTTCAGCTGCCTGGCCGAAGCAAATGGCAACTTATCTCTGTTAACACTTTAACCACCAGTGACGAAAATAGTATAATTTGCTAACAGCGTAGATCATGATGAGGCGGCTCATAATGAGCCGCCTCATGTGGATCTACACTGTTTGCCCTCTAGTCTTTGAATTCTCAATATGAAATGTCTTGGACAAGGCATTTTTTGAATTTTTGCAGATGTAAATTTTGTCGTCTGCTTTTTGGTGCTTAAAGAGTTAAGGAAGCTGAGAAAAGAACTTTTATCCAGCGCTTCAGTTAAGGAGGTTACCATACTGATTCAACTGTATGATAATGGCATTTGCTTCCTCCAAAATGATGTCCGCAATTGCCAGGTGGCTTCCGACTTCGAATCACAGGGTCACAGGTTCAAGTCCTGCTGGAGGAAAAAAATCTGTCCAACTCCAAACCATAACAGCACTTCATTGTAAAGACTAACAGCACTTCATTGTAAAGACTCTTCATAATATCCCTTTCATCATCCTGATATGCTGAAATACCGTTGAAAATGACGTAAAAGCGTTAAGCATTGCTCCAGATAAGAAGAGGTAACAGGAATAATTCAGAGATAATTTTTCTTATTTCTCTATGAAAACATACATTGTGACCTCTCATTAGAACCGTCTCGGTGAGACGGTTCTAAGGAGGAGCCACAAGGTATGTTATGATGGAAAAATAAGGAAAATTATCTCATAATTATCCCTGTTACCCCTTCTCATCCGGAGCCCTGGTGTCAAGTCATCCATCCATCTTCATTATAAGCTGGAGTTGTGATCTTACCTATTTATTTTGAGATCTAAAGTAAAATTCTTTGAAAATGCTTGGAACTGTACAACAATGTCATCAAAATGACCACCCTGCAAGAGAACAACATATCACATTCAGTATGTCATTTGTAATACCAGTAAAAATTTAATAAAGGACTGTTTTCACAGTAGAGGCCACCATCAATTTCAAGAAACCCTGGTTCAGGTGTAGCCAGAAATAGTTAACAGTTTAATACAGTATTTCTTTAGTTATAAGACAAAGGGTTTTTCCTTCCAAAACAATCCCAAAATCTAGATCCATCTTATAAGATGGATCTAGATTTTCGGGACTGTTTTGGCAGGGAAAAACTATCTTTAAGCAGAGTTTCATAAAACTGATTTAGATATTTGGGGTGATATGGGTCTACACTGTTTGCTCAAATACTTCTGTTCCAATATTCAGTCCAGCTGAATGCAAAATTCTGTCCAAAACTAAATGGCACTTCCCTGCATACAGCCTTTCATAATCACCATCCCAATGTCCCGATATGACTGAAATTCTGTTGAAAACTGCTAAGTCATCCATCCCTCTATTTTACCATTTTCCAATCCTTCTATTCAACATCATTATTTTTTTTTTTTGCACCTACCTCTTCACCTTCCCAGTAAAAAGAAATAATTTGAGCATTAAAGGTAGGTTCCTGTACTTTGGAATGCATCATAATTTTGATGATCTTTCATCCAAGTTGTTGGAAAGCACTTATAAAAGGGAATGAATAAGTTTCAATAACAAGAGCTGTCGCCTGACAGCATAGCTCGCCTGAATAGGTGCTTGCCCATCACAGTCGCTATGGTGGTGTGGACTGCTATGTATAAAACTTCAGGCAAGCATGTCCATAATGACAACACATTTATAAACAAAAGCTATCTCAGAAATGTCTTAAAATAAAAAAAAAATCCACATGAAATTTCAAAGTCCATGAGCTTGAGGTCAAAGAACTAAGGGGTAGGAGGGGGGAGGAGGGCAGGGCTAGGATGTATCAAAGCCTTTAACCGTTATCTAACATCAGTCCAAGTATAAGTATCAACTGAGTCCATTGTGGCACTGTGAAATTATGTCTTCATTAATATAAAACTAATCAAAATCTTTAAGACAAAACTCAAAGTCCATGACCTTGACATCAAGCTCATCCAGTCGGGTAAGTATATAGTGTTTTGTAAAAACTCAAAAAAAAATCTAACATCAGTTCAAGTGTAAACTAAATCTCTGCCAAGCATTATGAATCAGTACGCAATTAGAAAACTTTAATAAAGACCAAATTTCCTAAGTCCCTGACCTTGACATCAAGGTCACCGAGCAGGGCTGGGGTAGTACTCTGTAAAACTTTGGACTAATATCTAACTACAGTGCAAATATAAAAAGAATTCATCTATGGGTTCAGGAGATATGTGTCATTAAAAAACTTTAACCAAAACATCCAATTAATAAAAAGACAATTTTCTAAGTCCATGACCTTGACATCAAGGTCACTGAGGGGGGTGGGGGTGGTACCTTGGAAAACTTCGGACCAATATCTAACTACAGTGCAAGTATCAAAGGAATCCATCCATGGGTTAAGGAGATACTGGGCTTTAGAAAACTTTAACCAAAAAATCCAGTCCCAAAAAACTCCCAATTTTCTAAGTCCATGACCTTGAAATCAAGGTCAAGGAATGGGGTGGGGGTGGTACCATGTTAAACTTTGGACCAATATCTAACTACAGTGCAAGTATCAAAAGAATCCATCCATGGGTTAGGGAGATGTAGGTGTTTAAAAAACTTTAACCAAAACATCCAATCCGGACGCCGACGCGGACGCGGACGCTGACGCTGACGCGGACGCGGACGCGGACGCCGACGCCGTGGTGACAACAATAGCTCTTCCTGAACTTTCGTTCAGGCGAGCTAAAAAGTGTAAATCAAAAGAATATTAGAAAAGTTGTTTTGCAAGGGATTTCCTAACTCTGCTTCGCACACCAGTTAGCGCTATTTTTAGTTCGCGCCAAAAATAGATAACGCAGCTGAGGTCATGCTGCATTGCATTTTTGGATAGTTTTAACCCATCCACCATGCCAGGACCTCTAGGAGAGCTCACGACAAGGGAAAATTGACCTTTGGAGAATGGCATCAGAAATCGCGCACTTATAGACATAATAAACATAGTTATTTTTAGAACTGGAATTCCAACACAAGAAAATAAACCAAAAGGGAAAACGACTATTTTCTTCAACATCTGACGAGTTTCTCAGTAGCAACAATTTCAGAAAAATAAGAGAATTCAATATTGCTCAGAAAAAGACGAAATTATTTTGTGGACATAATTGTTATCGCTAGTGCAGGAGCCTACCTTTAAGGGCTTTTCAGGCTTGGTTGAATGTAATGCTTTAACTGACTTTCAAGTTTCAGAAAACACAATATTTTGGGGGGTCCATCGAATTACCCCAAACCACCCCAAAACACCCCAAACCACCCCAAACCGCCTGAAAAACACCCCAAACCACTTTTCTTAATTCTGTTTCAGGTTAAAATAGCTTCCAAACATTTTGTTTATGCTTTAATTGTAAAATTAAACAAATAAGTATTATCTTTTTATGCAGAAACAATGATTTTCATATGATATATATGCTGATAATATGTTATATGTGTGTATGCCGTTTGTACGTATGTACATATGTAGACACTAAATATGCTTGCATGTCTGCATATATGTTTGACAGCATATGAATGTTTACATGTACGTTTAAGTGTATGCATGTTATATATACCATTCAGATTCATGAAAGCACAGATACACAAATATAGCCTGCATATTGGTAATGACAATTCTTCCATAAAGCTGCAAATGTAAATCAATTATCATTAATTATAAATATTTTTAGCATAAGCAAGCATTTCTAAAGCAGTGTGAGTTCCTGCAAAATACCAAATTTGGTTTGGAGTGATCCGGTTTTGGTGGTTTGGGGTGTTTTTATGGGCGGTTTGGGGTGGTTTTGGGTGTTTTGGGGTGGTTTGGGGTGTTTTGGGGTGGTTTGGGGTAATTCGATGGACCGATATTTTGGGAATTAATATTTCTCAATATTCTCATTCTGTAATTGCCACAAATAAATAACAACACATTAGTGCAAAGATTCAACAAGTGTCTACTATAATCATCTTAAGGTGCATGGGTACACTTTCAGGGAAAGCAACTCAGCCAGTTTCATTTTTACCTCCCTTATCAATGGGGGTCAACTGTTAAAGGATACAATTTCCTCAAAGAGTAGACCCCCATTTTGGAAGGGCTTCTTCCTCCAGGGAAGGAAACAGAAAATCAAGAAAGTTTTTCCTCTTTCTAACAATGATGGAGACGTACCCATTAAACTTAAATATGCTAGACTTATACCAGTTACAGTGATTCTTCTCAAAAACAGTTAACAACCCCACAATCCATGTATGTCAAAGATTTTTGGGGGAATGACAAATGTGACATCTGCTCTTTCAGGAGTTGTCTGATCTTGGTCTACAGTGTGTGCTAAAGCACTTAATTCTACTCGTCAATTACAGCATTCCTTAAGTCAGTGAGTGCTCAAAATATTCAATAATTTAATACTTATCCAGCTTCTGTTGTGGGATGGTGTGCTGTAGCACCATACTAAGCACACATGCTCTAAGTGCACATCTGAGCCACAACACAACAAAACTAACAAAGTGGCATGTGCACCCAGTGAACTCAGATCACCCTGGGCATCCATCCAGTCTGACCAGAGTTTTCACTGTCTGCATGGAGCTAGCTTACACCCTTAGCTACCCTTTAAGCTCATAGCTAAGACTTTGATCAAACTGGGTGGATACCCAGGCTGATCTGAGTCTTCGCTATGCGCAAATGCCACTCTGTTGGTTTTGCCATGTCGAAGCTCATGTACGAGGGATGTTCAGAAAGTTCTGATCCTGACATCTCCTTTTGGTAACCATCATAAATACAGAATTTCTGATAGCGAAAATATATAAAGGGATCATATGTCCGGACAACTCTGCAAAGGTGTTGTATATTTTCTTAAGGACATATTTTTGAACGTTTTTGAAATAGACATACCCTACACCCACTGCCGATTTTCACTTATGAAGGTCATAGTTCATATATGAGCAGTCTTTGATTTTTTTTCATCATTGCTGCTTAAACTTAGTCCCCAGGCAACTGTAACCTGTAAATATCGCGGAAAATATATTTAATCGAGGTTTCATACTGTCCGTTCAATTTAGATTTTAAGCATTTTATGTAGTAGCAAATTCTCCTTTCTACTAAAGTTATAATGATTTTGTAACGAAAACCCGGGACTTGACATTCAAAATCTTGTTAGGAAGAGCCTTTGCATGGGCCAATTCGAAACCGTCGAAAAATTAAAAATAGTGTAAACAACAAAGCCGCTACGAGCTTTCGAAAATGACGTTGGCGTCTTTTTCAATAACGTCATAAAAACTGCGCATTGCTTTGCAAGGAAGAAATCGATAATATTTGCTGCCCTTCTTACTTTTGAATAGATATTGAAAGCAACGAATGACAATTAAGAAGCTGACAAAAATTTATTTTGTATTTACAATGATTTTTTCATTTGAATGACACACTGAAAATAACTTCACATATGAAATTAGCTCAGTGGTATAACTGAGGCCTTATAACATGCGTTGTAACTCAATAAGAAAATGTATATTTGTATAGTGTTAGGTATCATTGTAAAGACGAAATGTAGTGCTTTCAATACATGCACGGCATTTGTCCCCAGCATGCCGCTAAATGTGGCTAGAATCAGAACTTTCTGAACAACCCTCGTGTAGATGTTTTTCCTTTGTAAATTTGTCATGGCTCATTAAATGAACATGCGTTTGCTCTCAGTTATCATTTTAAACAACGCTTTATGAAATAAAACTGACCAAAAGATAAACAGAGTATTACTATAAAGTAACCAGAAAATCTAAGAATATTAGCTCCACTTGTACTTGCTGACATACAAAGTACAAGAACAGGCTAATAAAGTCTGTGAAGAAAGGCTAATGAACTTTAAAATGTTTACTTACAAGAATATAATATTTTATTAAACTATAAAGAAATCATAACTGTTACAGGCATAGGCTCCCACCTATTTTGGTTAAAGAATGAACTGTAAAGTATGGTATGCTGTATGAGGGCCTGGATGGAGTTTAACTATTAGCAAACAAGTAGCCCAAAGGGCAACAATTGCTCACCTGAGAGACATTGTAAACCTATAGGGATTTTTAAGATGCTCAAGGGCAGCTAACTCCACAGTCAGTGGTCCAATCAGGCTGAAAATTAAACTCATCCAAAACATTATGTATTCCCTCATTTAATATATGCAAGTTTAAAAAGTATCCGATCAAGAGCACAATAGACAGAGCTGTCAAGGGCAGCAAACTTCGTAGTGGTCGGCCTGATCTGGCCAAAATTTGAACTTGTTTAAGATATCATGCATTTCCTCATTACCTGCAAGTTTGAAAAGGATCGGACCAGTAGAAACCAAGAAAAAGTGCCGACATTGATTTTTTGGATGCTCAGGGCAGGTACTCCATAGTCAGTGGTGGGATCTAGCCGAAATGCTAACTAATCCAAGCTTTTATGCATATCCTCATTACCTGCAAGTATGAAGAGGATCCGATGAAAAATGAAAATGTGATGACGTTGTTTTCTCCATTATAAGACTATGGGATTTTTTTCAAACGCTCAAGGGCAGCTAACTCCGAAGTCTGTGCTCAAATCCGGCCAAATTTCGAACCCATCCAAGCTCTTATGTATGCCATCATTACCTGCAAGTATGATAGGGATCTAATCAAAAACCTTGATTGCAGCACCCTGAAAGTCAAACTTGCTCGAGATAAAGTCATGCCCTACATTTGTGTGAATTTATTTTAAAATCCGTTGAGAAATGTAGGTGCTAGAGCGATGACAAAGTTTTTCTAAAAATAGCCACAGTGACCTTGACCTTGGGCGCAGCATCCTGAAAGTCGAACTTGCTTGAGATATTGTCATACCCTACATTTGTGTGAATTTATTTTAAAATCCATGGAGAAATGAAGGTGCTAGGGCGATGACAAAGTTTTTCTAAAAATAGCCACAGTGACCTTGACCTTGGACGCAGCACCCTGGAAGACAAACTTGTTTGAGATATTGTCATGCCCTACATTTGTGTGAAGTTGATTTAAAATCCGTTGAGAAATGTAGGCGCTAAAGCGATGACCAAGTTTTTCTAAAAATAGCCACAATGACCTTGACCTTGTGTGCAGCACCCTGAAGGTCAAACTTGCTTGAGATATTGTCATGCCCTACATTTGTGTGAAGTTGATTTGAAATCGGTTGAGAAATGTAGGCGCTAGAGTGATGACAAAGTTTTTCTAAAAATAGCCACAGTGACCTTGACCTTGGGTGCAGCAACCTGAAAGTCGAACTTGCTTTAGATATTGTCATGCCCTACATTTGTGTGAAGTTATTTTAAAATCTGCTGAGAAATGTAGGCAATAGAGCACTGACAAAGTTTTTCTAAAAATAGCCACAGTGACCTTGACCTTGGGCGCAGCATCCTGAAAGTCGAACTTGCTCGAGATATTGTCATGCCCTACATTTGTGTGAATTTATTTTAAAATCCGTTGAGAAATGTAGGCAATAGAGCGATGACAAAGTTTTTCTAAAAATATGTGATGACGTTGTTTTCTCCATTATAACACTATGAGATTTTTTTCAAAAGCTCAAGGGAAGCTAACTCCGAAGTCTGTGCTTGAATCCAGCCAAATTTCGAACTCATCCAAGCTCTTATGTATGTCATCATTACCTGCAAGTATGACATGGATCTAAGCAAAAACAATTGAGAAAACGTGATGACGCCATTTTCCCCATTATAACCCTATGGGATTTTTTTCAAACGCTCAAGGGCAGCTAACTCCGTAGTCTGTGCTCGAATCCGGCCAAATTTCGAACTCATCCAAGCTCTTGTGTATGTCATCATTACCTGCAAGTATGATAAGGATCTAATCAAAAACAGTTGAGAAAACGTGATGACGCCATTTTCCCCATTATAACCCTATGGGGGCTATCTGTTGCCATGGAAACCAGAGTTCTGAGCTGATCGGCACCAAAACCTAATGCAGCCTTTCCCCCACCCAAATGATGCTTCAGATAAAATTTGATTGCAATCGGCCCACTGGTCTCTGAGATATTTTTGTTTGAAATTGTCGACGCACCCACCCACGCACGGAGGCTCACCTCTGAGCCTTCGGCTCAGGTGAGCTAATAAGGACCTTACTTTTTAGTGATTAGCAATTAAAGACCTTTTGTTTTAGCGGGGACTTACTATTTAATAATTACGCCAATAATTTCTGATATATGCTAATTTTGTGAAAATGGCTATATCAATTACTGATTAAAGGGCTAAAACTTTAATGATTAGAGACTGTTGGTACCCTGCCCCCACCTCCCCACCTCACCCATTCCATCCATACCCTAACATATAGTACCTTCAGCAAAAATATTTTTGTTACAACAACAGAGACCAATTATATCAATGCAAGCCCAATTAGTTTTTTAAATACAGTAAAATTCTAGAAATTGGGACATCTAAAATAATCACCTTAATTGTCCAAAAAATTGAAAAGTTTGATTTTTCAAAGCAGTAATGTTTCTCAAAGATGCAGATGGAATGGCAAAAAGAGTAGGCTCTGATCAGACTGCATCTTTGGCAGCAGTTTGATCAGGGCCTATCTGTCCCAAGACTTTGAGTTTTTATGGTAATTGAATTGAATTGAATTGGTAATGATGTGAATGTTTTGTATTGCAAAGTGAATGAACCACTATATAGGACACTTCTATTTGCAAAATAAGTAGTGTCAATATGTAATCTCGAACATGTTGATGGGACTTGTTTTCAGCCAACACCTGTTTCGAGTGAGTGAATAAACTCGGGTCTAATGTCCTACCAACAGATAGGTCATAGGAGTGACAAAACCTCGGTTGAAAGGTGCATCCAAAAGACTAGTGAGAAATATGCATAAATAATATAGGTATATGTAGGCAGTTTTAACTGTACAGAATATACTGTGGGCCAATCTCTTGAATTTCTTTTTTTTTATAAGGTACATGGTTCCCGGGCAAATCACGTGGCTGCCATATTTGGATTGATTGATTGATTTGATGCTTAACGTCCAAGGTAAACAGCTATGGTCATGTCGGGACGGTCAGTTAACCTAACCACACTATTCCTGGGCAGGCTTAGACCTCCTAAGCGGTTAACCAGTACTAAGTGCACATACTTTCGCCAGTAACTGACAGCTGCCCTTCTTGAATCAGCGGAAGAAGAAACGAAAGTATGTGGCCAGACCGAGTTTCGAACCCAGGACCTCTGACTTACCAGTCAGGTGCCCTACCGATTGCGCTATATTTGGAAGTCACATGGCACATACCCGTGACCTCCATTAAAATGGCAGCAAATGTCATGCCTACAATGTGCAAAAATACGTGAAAAGTTGGTTGAAATCCGAGATAATTTTAGCGTATCCCTTCAAACAGACCAGATTTTGATTTGGTTTAGCATGAGAAGAGTTAAAGAAGGAGAATGAGACATTATTCACAACAATTTTGCCTTCTATCAAATTGTGACTCCTGGCCATATCCTTTCTACATCATTTTGCAGGCAAAAGAGTCAGCCATTCCTGAGTGAGTGAGTGAGTGAACTCGGGTTTAACGTCCCACCAACAACAAGGTCATATGGAGAGGGTACCTCGGTTTAAAGTCTCATCCGAAAGACTGGAGAAGCAGGGGGTGCCATTCCTGAGCATTTTACTCCGCGTCAATCCACTATAGCAACATGTCGTTGTTGCAGCAGGATCAGAAATGTTCCATTATCTCAAATAATAAAAAGACTGCCGATCAAAGTCGTTTCTTCATAGATGTCGGTTCAGTTGATCCTAGTCACAAAATTTATCTTTAACAGTACCTGTCAGCTACATTAACGACTTCCGCGGCGGTCACTTTGGTAGCCCGAGGTTTACAGGGTACAGCGAGGCTGCCTGACGTCACAAATCTAATTACCGTGACTTTAACTGAGCCGTTTTAATACAGTTATAGTTGAATCAAAAGAAATCAGTTTTTCGGCGGAATATTTTATCTGACAGTTGACCATAATAAATTTCTATCACCTTTATAAGGACGTTGGTTGCATTTGATATTTGATTTGTAGTATTCAATTCTTTTCTTCCAGTGAGCTTGATAACTGAATTGAGCAAATAAAACTAACAATTTTGTTAATTATCATGCATCTAATTTAAATATTTCATCATATTTCACAGGAAGCTTCAACTCAGACATGTGACAATTAGCGCAAGCCAATGAACTTGTAAGTGTCACCAGATCATCTTGTGCAATTTTGTCTTATTCTTTCATACAAACACTTGTCTTTTGATGTGGTCATTGTCAATACACTGGTTGTCTATTTAACCCTACTGCACTCAGAGCGGCCAAAACTCCTGTTCTGAGTCTAATAGTGTTAAGTACATTTTCTATCCTCAGTCACCATAAAAGGCACCTTTAGTTTCAGTGAACAAGACCAAATTTACTCATTCATGCAGTGATAGGAGTGTCAGCAATATGTGAACAGCCCCGGATCCAGGGGGTAGGCTTTGGGGCTTCAGCCCCGCCATCTGGGCCTCTGTGTTATGTATGATATGTACAACCCCAGATAATGAGTTTCTGTTTTATGATAATGGTAAAACAGCTATGTTCATGTCAGGGTGGTCAGTTTACCTAACCACACTATTCCTGGGCAGGCTTAGACCTCGGGTTAACCAGTACTAAGGGCACATACTTTTGCCTGTAACTGACTATTATACTGCCCATCTTGAATCAGCGGAAGGAGAAATGGAAGTATGTGACCGAACCGGGTATCGAACCTGGGACCTCTGGCTCTTGAGTCAGACACGCTACCAACTGTGCTACTTGGCCTGGTCAGATAATGAGTATCTGATGACAGTTTTAGATAATTTATCCATGTGGTTAGCTTAAAATATATTGTGACATTTCATTGGAATAGCCTTGGCGAGGCAATTCTAAGGAAATATATATCACAACACACATTTCATGGCAAGAAAGACATAACATGTATCTGAAAATCTCATCAAATTGATCCATATTTGTGTTATATTTTCAAGCCCCTTCTCCTTCTTCCTCCATCCCCCCCACACACACAACTCTGGACCTCCCTGCCCCACTAGTTATCCAGAGGCCCACCAGTACTTGGTGGTCTGGATCCGTGCCTGGTGAAACTGTTCAGATTCAGATCAGACTGCTCAGAGTAGTCTAAACAGGACCTACACTACTGCCTCATCAAGGCAGTTCAGACACTGAGTCACAAAAGCACATGGAAACAAACAAGAATTCCTTGGAAGGGAGTATCTCGCCTGTCTGTGCATTGCCACCACACGGAGCTAAACCAGAAAACTTGGCGGAAGTTTACTCCTAACGCCAATGTAAACTTGCAGAAGAAGCAACTATACTTTTTTTAGCCTCCCTTCTCAATAGGGGTCAACTCTTAAAGGAAAGAATTTGCTCCTCTTCCTATAAGAGTAGACGCCATCTCAAACAGCCTACTCATCTAGAGAAGCAAACAGGAATTCATGCAAGTTAATATATTATTACATGTATTTCCAGAAAAGAGGCAAGGGGCGTTTATTAGAGCAGGATCGTTTATTAGGATTAATACGGTAATTAAGTTTTGTAATAACACTGATGACTCAGACTCACAAGACTATTTTTTGTTGACCAAAAGCCTCAGGCAATGAACTTACAAACACTGACTAGCATTTGTATGACAAAAATGATATCTTGTTTCATCCCAAAAACATTATTATTATGTATTGAAATAATAAGTGCATCCTGACAGCTAATGAATAAGTATGATGTTATAAATGGTTGGATGATTTGCGATTTTACATCCTTTTCAACAATATTTCAGTCATATCAGGACAATGGGAGGGTGATAATGAAAGGCTGTGTGCAATGGAACCCCATATACGGTAGGAAAGATTCTAGCCTCAAGCGGGGCTCAAACCTGGGTCTGCTAGATCAGCAGACCAGTGCTACTAGGGCTCCTAAGTATGATATGTTAATTAATAATTATATAAACCCACAAAGATTTTGGTTGGTTGATTTAATGCTTAACGTCCACGGTAAACAACTAAGGTCATGTCGGGACGGTCAGTTAACCTAACCACACTATTCCTGGGCAGGCTTAGACCTCCTAAGCGGTTAACCAGTACTAAGTAACTGACAACTACCCTTCTTGAATCAGCGGAAGGAGAAACGAAAGTATGTGGCCAGACCGGGATTCCAACCCAGGACCTCTGACTTACGAGTCAGGTGCCCTACCGATTGCGCTACCCGGCCCGGCAACCCACAAAGAGAAAAGCTTAAAAGCATAGATATAAAACTCTCTTAGAAACCAGTTTAGCACCAGGTACATACATACAGTCAACCCTGCTTATATGGTCACTTCTATTAAGGGGTCACCTGCCTTAAGCAGCCACCTTTCCTGGGTCCCTTGTAACAGAATTCAGTGCAAACGAACCAGTATTAAGGGGTCACCTGTCTTAAACAGCCAATTTTTCTGGTTCCCTTGAGTGACCCCTTAAGACAGGTTTGACTGGGGCCTTAGCTTGGGGCCTAAGCTTGCAAATCACAATATGGTATCTTGAGAGCATTAAATTTATTGGCTAATCTGACAATGAAAAACCATGACATCGCACTAATAGACTTGCAGTCATGACCATGATGACAAGACTGACAACTCTGCATACGACATCACAAGTGAAACACTTCCTGAAGAGATAGTGTTCAGATCAATTAGTTCTTCATTCTCAAGAACAGTGATGTGTGTACGGCGTGGCATAAACTGATGTTTATTTTGCCATTTTTAAGGACGTCATCCTCTGTGCAAGCAACATTACTTGAGGACGCAGACATGTACGACCAATACTTTGACTAAACCTCATATTCGCCTGATTTTTGCCAGACTTTGGTGAGCTAACATGGGTGAGATTAGAACCATGGTGTGCAAGAAAATATTTTCTCATGATGAATGGCCTGTATAAATTGCACAATCATTACACTCCATGCATGTTCATTACTGTTTGACATTTCCTTTTTCTGCAGCTACTGCATTATAATTACTGTAATCATTGTAATCAGCAGCATTACTACTCCCACAGACATGTCTGGGCAAACAGTGTAGACCCAGATCAGACTGCTCCTCAGGAGCAGTCTGATCTAGGAGCAGTCTGATCTGGGTCTACACTGTTTGCCACCCAGCCAATAAATTTATTGATTATCCCCTTATTAGAACTACTGGACTAACCCAAATTTGATGACGGACCAGTCCATTATGCATTGGTGTGTCTGAACATTTAAATTTAATGCAGCACAACTGCACTTCAATAGTTAAGCCGCTTCATGCAAAAAGGGGGCTTGATGTATCTTTAAACAGCTTGAATTCAAATCAGTCTGTGAATCTGCGTGGTCTAGCTGGAGTCTTCATTTAGTGTTTACAGGTTTCTTAAGAGTGTGTGTACAGCAAAGGCTCTGATCAGACTGCACAGATGCGCAACAGTGCAAGCTAGTCTGAGCCATTGCTT
This sequence comes from Ctena decussata, assembly GCA_963989385.1. Taxonomy (NCBI): domain Eukaryota; kingdom Metazoa; phylum Mollusca; class Bivalvia; order Lucinida; family Lucinidae; genus Ctena; species Ctena decussata. Next base: position 81,854,040 of record OZ022498.1, on the reverse strand, counting down.
TTTGCATATATGCACTGCATGTTGCAGCTCACTTGTTGCACAATCTGAGCTTCAGCTTAGATTTTATCACTTTCACTTGTCAACTACTACATTATGTTAGTGCATTAAAATCATCAAGGGTTTTAGATTTGTACAGTGTATATTCAGTAAAAGAATGACCATTAAAGTGCCAAAACACATGCAACAAAGTTTATATAGATCTGCAAAGTGCAAAGTTTCCAAAAATGTTTCATCCAAGCTATATCATATTGAGAATTCAAAGATTATAGGGCAAACAGTGCAGATCTATATGAGGTGGCTCATTATGAGCCACCTCATCTGGATCTACACTGTTTGCAAATTCAACTATTTTCTTATTTTTGGAGACAAATGCCCTATAAAGTCACAATTCTTCCAGCATTCAATAAAGCTGAATTAATCATTCTTAAAGATTATCATTCTGTCAATTAAGTCGGATCCCTGTCACACAAAATAAACAAGAGGCCCATCGCTCACCTGGCTTTTGTGCAATGGGACCATTCTGATACAAAATTGGTCCAATTCCAATGAAATTTTCTCATTTTCACATTTTGCTACTTTTAGTAACAGAGGCCAACTTATCTGGTCTTCATATATTTACTTTTGAAACACCTCAATACAAGAATCATTTTGCCACAAATTTCATCAAAATCCATACAGGGGTTACTGACATGTTGTCAGTTTCATGTTTTGTGCTATTTTTAGAAACGGCAGATAACGGCCATCTTGGAATGCCAAAATGCAAAAAATCGAAAAGCTTTCATGCAAGGATCATTTTGACACACAATTGGTCCAGCTCCATTGTATTTTTCTAATTTTCATATTTTGCTATTTTAAGTAACAGAGGCCAACTTGACAGGTCTATATTTGTTAATTTTTAAAGGACTCAAAGCAGGAATCAGTTTGCCACAAATTTTGTCTAAATCAATTCAGCAGTTAATGACATATTGTCATTTTCATGTTCTGTGCTATTTTTAGTAACTGCAGATGGAGGCCATCTTGGAATGCCAAATTGCAAAAAATCGAAAAAGCTTAATGAAAGGACCATTCTGATAGAAAATTAGTCCAATTCAATTGAGATTTTCTAATTTTCACATTTTTCTATTTTTAGTAATGGTGGCCAATATGACTGGTCTACAGTTAGTTATTTCTGAAACATCTCAATGTAAGAATCATTTTGACACAAATTTCATCAAAATCCATTCAGCGGTTACGGAGATATTGTCATTTTCATGTTTTGTGCTATTTTTAGTAACGGCAGATGGTGGCCATCTTGGAATGCCAAAATGCAAAAAATCGAAAAAGCTTAATGAAAGGACCATTCTGATAGAAAATTAGTCCAATTTCATTGAGATTTTCTAATTTTCACATATTTCTATTTTCATTAACAGTGGCCAACATGACTGATCTATAGTTAGTTACTTTTGAAACATCTCAATGCAAGAATTATTTTGACATAAATTTCGTCGAAATCCATTCAGCGGTTACTGAGATATTGTCATTTTCATGTTTTGTGCTATTTTTAGTAACGGCAGATGGTGGCCATCTTGGAATGCAAAATTGCAATTAAGAGAAATGGCTTCATGCAAGGAACATTCTGACACAAAATTGGTCCAATTCCATTCAAGGGTTACTGAGTAGTTGTCATTTTATGTTTGTGCTATTTTTAGTAACGGCAGATGGCGGCCATCTTGGAATGCCAAAATTGCAATTAATCGAAACGGCTTCATGTAAGGAACATTCTGACACAAAATTGGTCGAATTCCATTCAAGGGTTCTTGAGTAATTGTCATTTTTATGTTTGTGCTATTTTTAGTAACGGCCCCCGTGGTAGCCATCTTGGATAGTCAACTGGCACAAAATTGAAATAATTCCATTCAAGGACCATTTCTGACCAAATCTGACCAGAATCAATTGTGTTTTCTTGAGATAATGACATTTGAGCAAAATCGGTCTTGTAAGCGCTAAGTAGGTCACTGTGACCTAATTCCACTATAGATTTTTTTCATTTTTACAATTTTGAATATCAAGGTCCCATTCATGCTTCATGCAAACTTTCAACCAAATATACCAAACGGTTTTGGAGAAGAAGTTGATTTTGTTGTTTTTGCTATTTTTAGTAATGGCGGCCATCTTGGATTTTTGACTTGACCCAATTTTACAATTTTGAAACCCTGCAGTCTGGTCATGCTCCATGTGAAATTTTGGACCAATGGGCTCGGTGGTTTTAAAGAAGAAGTTGTTTGAAGTTGTTTAAATAAGTCGTTTTCTGACAGTGGCATTTGAGCAAAAACTACACTCGTAAACAGAAAGTAGGTCACTGTGACAAAACTCCGCTACAAATTTTTTTCATTTTTACAATTTTGAATACCAAGATTTCACTGATGTTCCATGTCAAAATTCAGAAAATATACCCAGTGGTTCTGGAGAAGAAGTTTATTTTGTTGTTTTTGCTATTTTTAGTAACGGCGGCCATCTTGGATTTTCAACCTGACCCAATTTTACAATTCTGAGACCCTGGAGTCAGGTCATGCTCCATGTGAAATTTGAGAACCATGGGACCAGTAGTTTTACAGAAGAAGATGTTTGAATATTTGTTTTCAGGTGTTGACGGACACATTTCGGGACGACGCAAGACACACACCCGACGCATTGGTATGACAATAGCTCGCTATGGCCCTTCGGGCCAGGTGAGCTTATAAAAGTGAGCCCCGTCATGACTAAAAAATTTTTCTATGCAAACTACATAGGCCAAAACAAGTCAAGGCATATTGCATAATAGATCAATTGACAGTTCTATATACATGTAGATACATATAGAATGACAGACTAAACCTAGATCAGACTATTCCACTGATCAGGATCTTCATTGTTTACCACTAGATTTATATGGTGCAAGTATCCCTAATAATATTAAGGTGACTGGGTACACTTTCAGGGAAAGCAACTATCATTTACTATCTGCCTTCCCTTCTTCATGGGGACATTTCTAAAAGTAAAAGAGTAAATTCTTTCCTTTAAATGTCCAAAGACGCAAACAGGAAATCAGAAAAGTTGTTTCTCTTTGTAAAAATGGCAGAAATACATGGCACACATATTCCAATACACCTTAACTCTTTAAGTACCAAAAAGCAGACGACAAAATTTACGTCTGCAAAAATTACAAAAATGCCTCGTCCAGAGATTTTTTATATTGAGAATTCAAAGACTAGAGGGCAAACAGTGTAGATCTAGATGAGGCGGCTCATTATGAGCCGCCTCATCGGGATCTACGCTGTTTGCAAATTTTGCTAATTGCGTCTCTGGGGCTTAAAGAGTTAAATGACTACATATAGGCAACCTCAAAGATGGGAATCCTGTGGTGTCAGCTAAGTGGACTTGACCTATTTTTCATGCTGTACTGAACATGCCCAAATGTACATGTATGTCTTCCCAATGCATTTAGCCTTGTTTCTAAGAGACTAAAGGACATTTTATGAAAAACTTCACACACCCAGACATCATGACAGTACCTCAACAGCAACAGTGTCCTTTACTGACCTGGCCTACTTTTAACACTGTTGCTCAAAGCCAAACTTACGTCCACCCACTGTGTTTAGCTCCATTTCTGTGAGACTAAAACAAACACGGCTACTTTCTTTGTTACTATTCTATGACAAACTGTCTGTTCACACAAACATACAGTAAAACCTTTCCTAGCAGCCACCTCTATTAAGCAAGCAACCTGTATTAAGCATGTATCAATTTCCCCAAAAAAGGCCTGGATTAAGCAAGCACATTTTGATTATCCCTTAGCTGCTTGCTTAATACAGGTTGGACTAGTTTGTTTGTCTAATAGATTTTACCATCTAAATTTGACAAAAGAAATCTAGCATATATTTTCATTCATACATGACTTGTATGGATGACTTGCTATTTTACGTCCTTTTCAACAGTATTCCAGTCATATCAGGGTGATGGGATGATGATATGAAAGGCTGTGTGCAATGAAACCACATTTACTGTAGGAAAGATTCTTGCCTCAAGCGGGGCTCAAACCCAGTCTGCAAGATCAGTTGGCCAGTGCTTAACCCACTGAGCTACTGGGGCTCCATTTATATATTTTTTCTTCACCAACTCTACTTTGCCACAGAAACACTGTACCAACACTGAACAAAGCTAAAAGAGCTAAAAAATGTTGGTAACATGAATATGTCAGATGACAGAAAGTGACTCCCATGTCAATCTTACTTGCTAAAGCAATCACGACAATTACTAACCTGGGTAAAAGTTGACACCAGTCTTTCATTATTTTTATATATCACAGGCTCAATTAGAACATGTCTTGAGAATTCAGGCACCGCTGACTTAAACAAAGGAACTTTAGCACCTGAAACAAAAAGAGAAAAACATCATGAATTACTGTATCTGCTATAATAATTCAAGCTATTTAATGATGAAGTAGAAATGTGTCCAATGGAAACTGATGCCCCAGCTTCATGCCTTGCCAGAAGGCCTTGAACCTAAAAATTAAAGAAGCCTTTAACCTAAATAGGATGAGGTCATTCACAGAGTCAGACAAAGCTGCTGTCCCAAATACAATGCAAATCTATAACTTGGTGCTCATGAAATACTGTTTTTCTTCAGTTATAAGACAGAGATTTCCCCCATCCAAAATAATCCCAAAAATCTAGATCCATCTTTTGTTTTTGACATACAAACGTCTGATGAAAAAAACATGATGTTTTGGTACAGAACTAGGGCGAACAAACTGTAATGTTTGAGGCAAGGAAGTGTCTCTAGTTACGGAACCGTACCCCGAGACTCTGGGTCACCAGGTACTGAACCGTACCCCGAGACAGTCCTATGAGGATTGGCTCCAGGTAGGGCAGTAAGTTTTTAATACTATGTATTAAGTAGTTTATCCATTTAATATAAAGTTAATCCAGCAATAAAATTGCTCCTTGTAAACTTTCATTAAGTCGCCATCTTGCTATATATAGGGAACATTATTAATGATAATGCGGTCAAAACAATGTGTTTATTTTGCATAAAAAATAACTCAACGTTTTCATGTGTAAGACGTTTTTATGTTCACGCCATTAATAGTTGTTTTTCACACCTGTTTTGTCTAAAACAATAATAAAATTCAACAATGAGTAACAGTTTTTATTCAAAGGATGGTCGAACAGCGTCCCATTCCACTGATGTGCAATTAAATCAACTAAATGCCTTTCTGTAACGCTAGTGATTAGCATTTTTTGGAGGGTTGGGGGAGGGGGTGGAGGGGGAGCTGAAACCAAATTTACAAAGACGCTCGTAATTACCGTAAATCCCTTCAAGTTGTGTGCCAGGGACTGTTATTTTGTCAATGCATATACATGAAATCAGATGGTAGATTTTCAGTGGCATTTAAAACATTACAAGAGCAAGATACTCATAATAAATCTGTGCCGAGTTATCATTTGATGCGAGTTGACATTTGGCAAGTTTATGATATGGGACGAGCTGACTTGTGGTAAGTTAATAAAAATATGGGACAGGTTGTCTTGGAGGGAGAGTTGTCATTGGTCCGAGTTGTCCTGATTCTGTCAATGTGATATTTGTTGAAGTGAAAATAACCTTCATAAGCACACAATTAAATTCTCAATGTCATTTTGATTGAGATGTGCAGCAACACTTGGAGAACTTTACTTGGCACACATGACATAATGTGTTTAAACTGTTTGACAACAGTATTTCATTGTCCTGAAAGGCATATTCAAGAACACTGCATGCATTTTAGGCGTCAGATTTTGGTCTACATTGCTTATCGCAGAATCATTGAAAGATGGATAACTTTTTAATAAAGTTTCTACAGCTTATATAATCGTTAAACGAGTTAATAGTTGTTTGCAATTTTCAGAAGCCATTGTCCGCGAGCAATCAGAGGGCGAACAAATAAGACACCATTCCCAAAGTAGTGAAAAAAATCACTGTATAGAAAACATACTGCCGTACCAGGAGCCAATCCTCATAGGACTGTCTTGGGGTAAGGTTCCATACCTGCAGACCCCGAGTCTTGGGGTATGGTTCCGCACCTGGAGACCCGGGGTCTAGGGATACGGTACCATACCCGGAGACACTTCCTTGAGGCAAAACGTCTTTACTTCTTCTTCCCATTAAAGTGCTAAACTGGTGAAACCAGCATTGTCGCACTGATGATTAAAACTATATACACATGGGGAGGGGCCCAAGACTGGTTATAAACTGGCTAAAAACATGCTAAAAACATCTTGGAGTCTAGGGCTGTATGGCGGCTGAAATCCCTGCTTTGAAGACCTCCAGGGATTCAGCGGCTGTCAGTTCCTCTGGTAGCTGATTCAGAATCAGAATTCCACAATTGAATGCCAGATGGGAGAAAGGATTCCTTGTAGATACTTGTTCTACTGTATGGAACTTTGTTTTTGTATCCTGGGCTCATGTGTTATCGATACCTTAATAAAGTATCCCGGTTTCAAAGCAACACAGCAACGTCAACATATATTTGTCTTGTATGCATGAAACTTCGCCTTTTCCCTCTTTATTCTTGGTGAAAACACGCTATTTTCCGCGCTGACTGTTTTGCTACTTGACCCAGAAACATGCCCTTTGAAATTGACCAATGAAATAGTGCGTCATATGCTATCGATACTCATTTGCATATCTAAATTGACACGCGCTGTGTAAGTGTAACAACAAAATCTGCGGTGGGGTATTAAAATCATTCATTTTCGTGACGAAATTCGTCTGTTACTTTCTTCTTTGTTTTTGTTAGCTCACATTACTCATTAATGAAAAAGGTATGTTACAAAACTTGCTGAAATAGATACTGCTACAAATTTATTGAGAGCATGGTGTTGAAAATCATTCGTTTTTTAGAAACAGATAGACTCCCCATACTGTCTAGTACATGTAGTTCACACCTGAAACACTCTACAATAAATATACATTGAATTTATATTGTAATAAAATCTAAGTAGCTTTTCAGCAGCAATAACAGGTGTGAGCTAAAAACAAGAAAAAAATCAAAATTCCCTATATTGTATGATAAGGACCTATGGTATGTTTTCACTTCCGTACTTTTGAAATCCAACACAGTCACTCGCTGTAGCCTGTTCTATTTATAGCCCCATAGTGTAAATAAACAGACAAGAAAGCGTCCATAGTTGCAGAAATTTCAAAAGTGGAATTTTCAATGAATTTATGGCCAAGAAATATGGATATAAGTAAAAATGAACAAATTACATGTTGTATTGTAAGTACAGTGATCTTGCTTTGATTCTAAGCATGTTTATTTGATTTTTTTTCACTGAGTTGGCGGCAAAGCTTCAGTATACAGGATCAAAGGTCAACGTGACCAAATGACGTAATATCTATGAAAATCTGGCGACCTAAAGGAAGGTATCGATAACATATGACTGGCGATAACGTATGACGTCACGATACTGGTGGCCTCTTGTAGCAACGCCCAATGTCTGGAGGTGTTGGGAGGCTGGTATAGCTACCACATCGTCTTTTACTAATACGGGCACCTTGTCTATCCCGGCATCATTTATCAAAAATGCAATTAACAATCAAGCTTTGCCTTAATTACACAAAATAATTAGTCACAACAGCTGTCCATCCTCATACATACACCTAACGATGATATACGAGTTATCCGAATGACACCCACCCTACGAAAATGATTATTAAAACTTCTGTACGATACATTTCTTAGAATAAAGAGGATATTTCTATAGAACTTACCATTTAAAGTATCATAGAGCTCTTCGTAAGTTTTATTTTTGCATAAGACAACATGAATCAACGTCAAAATACACACATAAAACACATCCATCTCATTTCATCCCAATATTATTGTGATTAACACTAACTTCCGAATTAAAAATATTGGCGAAATTAGACGGTACTACTAAACGCCGAAAAAAATTGTTGTGCGCAAAGGTTATCCACGTCGACGTCAACGCGAATGAAAAGACGGGACCAAAACTTTTGGGAATTTAGGAAAAGGCTTCAGACATCAAATAATGAAGTGATTTTGGTTTATATAGCCACTGACAGGATCAGCTTTAAAATTCATACATTTTCCTAATAGTACCGAAAACTGACAATCAAAATATGCTATATTGTTGTTGTTTGTTCTTAGAGCTCAGCCATTAATTTATCGGCGCACCCGGATAACCGATAAAAGTGTTTATTTATGATAAGAGTTAAAGATCCCTTCACCAATAAATAATCCGCCACCAGTGAATATAATATACACATATACAACACTGAAATCTAATCTAGTCCTCAACCGAATAAAATAAGAATACCAGCACAATAGCCCCCAACCAAAGCACTTTCCTGAGATCAGCTGGAAAAAGAAAGACAATGCCATTTTTATGGCCACCGCATACAACCGACCATTTCCGTTTTATCGAGCCTGCCAAAAAGTTATTTAAACATATTTTATTCATAATTATTTCACTGACATGCAACTTAAGATATACACAAAATAAAGTTTATTGGATTGGAATGAAAGCAAAATGCTTATAGAATTCCTTTTCCTACAGCAAACTACATTGTACAAAATATAGGCAGGCCAAATTTGTGTAAGCTATTGTGTAAACTGAAAAAATTCAAAGGTATAAATAATGCATAATAAGTTATAACTCGTAGTAAAACGAAATACAGACAACATTCCATATAATGCAACAGCTAGATAAACAGATAGAAAAATCGCACGGGGACGGTGAGCTTCAGTCACAAAAACTGGTGCCGTAACAAAGTCAAAGTTCAAACAGAGACTCTTTGATAGACATAGGCACAGAACGACCTTGCCCGAGCTTAGCTTTATTCCTGGACTCAATGCAGATGTTGACAGACAAATGATGGCCATAGGTCTAATGTCAGATCTCCGATTCAAGTGATGAATCTGATATAGTAACGTTAGGGACAGAAGGATCGAACACATCTAAAAGTAAGGAGGAAAATTCTCAGGAACTGACGCAATTCAACCCCATATCCAACCCAAGACACCATGTGGGAAAGAGACAACACAAAATTAGTTATCACTAAAGACAACACCAGCGGCAGCGATGTGAACAGCCATTTCCCGTACAAGTGGTCAACGGGCTACCCTAAACATTACAAACAATATATCAATAACAGACATAGAAACTAACAACAAATAAAACAACCAGGAAGAACTGAAACAGAACTGCCGCCTTAGGACGGCAAAGTAAAAAGATGGGCAATGATCAGGAATTAATACAATCAAATCCCACATTCCGCTCTCAAAACCAATAGGGAACGAAGCACATGGACACAGAAAGTGACACAAGTTTACGGAAGACCTTTTTTTTCCTTTTTCCATTTACGCCTTAACCCCAGAAGGGGACACAGACGGTGTACTTTTGTACACTCCGGTGTTGCAGGATGAAAGCCTACATATAGCCATGTAGCTATAGTAGGGATCTTTAACCTGCACAGGGGATGACTCTCCCTGCACAGGGGGCCTCCAGTTAACGTCCCGATCCGAAGGACGGCACACTTGTTAGCATCATCCCTGCAAATGATGCGAGAAAAACGCGTTCGGACATAGGAAGATTTCACCTCGGGTGAGGCTCGAACCCACGACCTCTGACTTCAGGGTCAAGTGCACTAACCACTGTGCCACCGCGCTTCTCCGCTGTAACCGCACAGTAAACCGAATGAGCAGCTCTTTCCCAAACAGATGGTCATTCAGCTACCCCAATAATAGCATCAACATCTATTTTTACTTATTTTTTTTATTTTAGTTACAAAACAAAACAAAACAGAAGGCAGATTGGGCAGCAATACGGGTGACCAAACCGCCAGAGACCATAGACAAGCGGACACAGCACAATATAACATCAAGGAACCACAACAGAAGTACCGCCTTGGAACGGTCAGCAAAAGATTACTGGGGGGGGGGGGGCTTAAACACGTTTTTCTGGGCCCAAACCTCGCCCTCTGCTTCTGCAGTGGTTTGAAACATTAAGTTAGCTGTCTGGTCCGCACGAAGGTTTCCTAACTCATCAATGAATCATCACCGGAAATAAACCAATCACGGATAAGGCCTATGATGATTCAGAGATGAAATTACTGAGGGGCTTAACCGGTTTCTAGTACTCTCCAGTGTAGAACACTCCAGCAGATAACGCATAACAGTCTCACTGTCTTTGTTACAGAGAAGACATGTAGGATCAATTTGAGTATTGTTAAATTTCTGTCTATTGGATTGTAGTATATATGAGCCACACTGCAATTTCAACTATGCCGGCAGGCGGATAACATCACGAGAAGAATGCATGTCAATTTTCAGTAAGGGATGTATACTTCCAGGTTTATAACTGTCAGTATTCTGATATTTCAAACTACTATAATACGCTCCCAATGACTGTACTTCCTTCTGCCAGTATTTCTCGATAGCTTTATTGACAGTAGCCTTCCACTTCAATTTAGGTACTGGATTTTCTAAATAAGACTGAATATCTTCCAAATTATAGTTCCATAAAATCTTTTTCACTTCCATAAACCAGCTATTACTGGCTACAGACTTCACAGTAGTTTGACGAACAGCTAATTTTCTACAGATGAATCTTCTTGGAGACTAACATTATTGAACAATGACAGTACTTTTTTTAATCAATTTGTGCTTCCACAGGTAAGAATCCTGAGATGAATACACTGCAGGATCTGGGGTATTCATAGACAGCGATTGAATTTGTTTAAGCATTTTCTTTTGATATATCTCAAATTTACTGACAAGAGTCTTGTTAGCAAAATCAGCTCCAAACCATACAACAGAATGGAAGGTAACATATGTCTTGACTAGGTGTAAGATAGTTTCGGGATCAAACCCATTATGTCAATGCATTCCACTTGCCATAAGGTTATAAGCAACTCTCCTAGAATTTTTTTCAAATTTTCTTCAACATTAATTCTACAGGTTTTGGTGAGAGTAGTTGCTCGGCGAATTCCAAGATAAGTCGCAGATTTTCTTACCACTCATTAATAAAGGCTCCACACGGCCACAACATCACTGTTCGTATCTCTATGTTTGACTGTCAAAACCACACTCTTATCAGGCTGTAAAAGGTATCTTTCCATCCTTGAAAAGTCTACTGCAGCATTCGTCAAAACCTGGCTCTCCCTAAAGTTATTCGTGTTGATAGTTAAATCGTCCGCACATCCACTAATGTTGCATACAATATTGCCAATACTCGCACCTAAGCTTGAATGTTGTATTTTATCCAGAAGAGGATTCAGATACAGCTTGCACAAATCCGCGCTGAGTATTCCGCCCTGTCTTGCTCCCTGATTAACACTAAATAACCTGATTGTTGACCACACCATTTTACTACACTAGTTGCTTGCTGATTAAAACTACTTATAAGAGACCAATGCCTGTCTTGGACACCAACCTGGCCCCGAGGTTATAAAACTTTTTTCATGCTCAACTCAGCAGAGCATGAAATTTTATATGCTAATAAACAGCAAATTATTGGTAAGAACAGTTGTTTTCTTGCTTAGTTTAGCTGAGTATGAAATTTTCTCTGCTTATGCATATGAAAATGCCAACATTAGTTGGCATTTTCATATTTATCAGCAGAGGAAATTTCATGCTCAGCTGAGCTGAGTACGAAAAAAGTTTTATAACCTTGGGGCCAGGAAGAGGCGTCTAAGTAAATGCTCGCGGTTAACGACGTCAAATGCCGACTTTGCATCCAGTAGAACCAGATAAGCCGTACACTTGTTATCCTTACTCTCGCGTAAGAATTCATCGACAATCAGTGCTGCATTTAGAGGAGATGAATTCCGCGTAAAGCCTCTCTGATATGAGTTTTAAACACTGACACAGGTAGGCCTAATCCTTTCTTTTATTATAATCTCAATGATTTTACATATTACAGGTAGCACTGTTATTCCTCTGTAATTTGCTGACTCATTTGTGTTACCTTTCTTTTTAAACACTGGAGTTAATAGTCCAATCTTTAATAATATATGTAGAAGGTAATTCTCAGCAACCTTTCCATCATGAAGTATATGTTCTATGGTAATTCCATATATATCTGACGATTTTCCTGTATTCAACGAACTGATAGCTCTATGAAGCTCCTCTTCTGTTACCAAAGGAATATCTTGGTCTTTTACTAGCTCACCAATAATACTAACCTCATAAGCGTTTAACTGATGATAACTAGGATCATGATTTTCATCCTCTTTTGCTACTGCTAATTCTTCAAATTCCTTGACCTCCAGAAAATTTACTATTTCCAACATGTAAGTCATTTATTACGATGGCCCAATTGGCTCACTTTTCATTTCCATACTATTTCACAATTCCGAATTCCGAATTCTGAATTCATAATTCTGAATTCCGAATTCCGAAATTCGTAGAACAAACTGGACGCTTGATTATTCCTACTTATTTCATATCGTCAAACTTTCAAATAAAATGATTGATGTATACAGCATTTAACAAATAAGATTCAAAATATAAAATGACTCTTTGGAACTAAAATCCAATTAAAAGGTCATGAAACTCTAGACACCCCAAAATAAAGCGGGGGAAACTATTATTACTAGAAAACTATTATTCTTAATATAAATAATCTTACATCCCAGGCCCTAGATCTAGATATCCCTTCCCCCATTTTTAGCAAGAAATACTTACTAAAGAACAAGACCTCCACTGATGCCTGTAGTATATAGGCGATCCGGTAGCTCAGTAGGTTAAACCTTGGCCTGCTGATCTAACGGTCCCGGGTTCAAGCCCCGCGGGAATCTTTTCAACCATGAACGGGATTCCATTGCACACAGCCTTTTATTATCACCAATCCATCGTCCTGATATGTCTAAAATACTGTTAAAAAGGATTCGCGAACTTCTGATCACATGTTCGTGGTTAAATGTATAACTGACTTATTTTTCTGAAGGTTCTAAGGTATACACCTGCTTTGTTCAAAAAGCTTTCGACTCTGTTCTTCACACTGCTATTTTGATAGTACTGCTTATATTAGATATTCATGGTCTATTTTACAACATTATTAAAAGTATGTACCTCCAATCCACTTTTTGTGTAAAGGTAAATGAAAAAATTACTAATGCATTTAAATATTTGGTTGGTGTAAGGCAATGTGATGTTTAAGCCCAAATTTATTCAAAATTTTCATAGATGACCTGCTACCCATCTTTCTTCATCACTTGAACCTGTTTATTTAAATGATAAAAAGTTGGACTGTTTATTGTATGCCGATGATGTTATTTTATTATCCTCCAGTGCTACAGGCTTACAAGCAAAGCTTGACTTAGTACAAGCATTTTGTGAAAATTGGTGTCTCTCTATTAATACTGATAAAACAAAAGTGGTTATTTTTAATAAAGCTGGATGGCTCATTAATTTACAGTCTTATTCTATTTTTAATAAGACAATATCTTGTACAACAACTTACAAGTATCTTGGTATAATATTCTCTGCTTCTGGTACTTTCACATCTTCTAAAAACAACTTTATGATAAATCTATTAAAGCTTTGTATTCATTGAAGCGTAATATTATCTCTCTGAACCCTAGTATTCATACAGGTATACACATACTTGATCATACTATTAAACCGCTTTTATTATATGGAAGTGAAATTTGGACTTGTTCCTTGCCTAAAAAGCCACTATTGATGATTTATTTGATTTTACAAAAAATGCCAGAAGTTTCTATTCTGAAAAGTTACATTTTCATTTTTGTAAGTATATTTTAGGTGTACATAAAAGAAGTTCTAACTTTGCTGTATTTTCTCTGTTATATTGGCATCGACTTGAAAATACAAATACTGAGCTTTTGTCAGATGCATTTGCTTGCTAAAAACATTACATGGACATGGTTTTCACTCTTGGTTCTCTTCCATCCGCAGTATTTTCAGTTTGTTGATGTTCCTTATGTTAGTCACCAGTTAAATAACTTAAATCTTAACAGTTTTAAAAAGTCTATGAGAAGGATTGTTTTAGTTAAATATAAAGAATTTTGGGCACAATTTAGACTTAATAACATTGATGGTAAATTGAGAACATATTTTTCCCTTAAAGGTCATTTTCAAAGTGAACAATAATTCTTTCTGTTATTAGAATTTTGATTTTAGAAGATGCTTAACTAAATTTAGAATACGTTCACATAAGCTTAAAATTGAAACAAATAGATTTACTAGAATGATCACTGTTTAACAATTATTGAAGATGAATTTCATTTTTTAATTTAGTGCCCAAGGTATTCTCACATTCGGAATAACTTTTTTCTCAAATGTCCAAAGACAGTGTAAAAACTTTCTATTACGTAATAGTAAATTAAAGTTCAACCGGTTATTAACAAATAGTGGTGATTTGGTAATTTTAGAGCTGGCCAAATTTGTACTTGGCTGTTTTGAAATTCATGGTAAATAATGTTATCAAATGACATCATACAATGAGGTGTCGTTTTAAGCTACCTGAAATCAGTCTGCAGAATCTACAAAGACACCGCAAAGATACCACAATGACACCACACAGACACTTACTTATAATTATGCAAAATTATATTCCTATTCTTTCTTATCGTTTAGCATTTAAGTCATTCTGTACTTACTTCTTTCGATTTGCTAAAAAAAAAAAAAAAAAATAGTAAAAAAAAATAAATAAAATAAAAATCTGTTCTCTTATTCCTATTGTTTTTCCATTCTTTTTTTCCCCCAATGCAGAATGCTTTTTTGAAGTTTTTTTTTTCACTTTTTTTTTCACCCTGACTTATACGCTGCGCAAAATAGTTTAATGCAGTCTATTCTCGAATTTAGCATTATGCTTAATAAATTCGGTTTTTAATTCGCATCATTACCATAAATTAGCGACATGGGGGTGGGGGTGCGATTGTTGATATAATAAAGCGATTATGTTAGGTGTCATATTTAACAGTTATCAATCACACACGTGTCGATTAATCAGTGGCATGCGCCATCGATTGTTGATATTAGCGGTTTTAATAGGTGAGATTCAATACACGCAAAAAAGATCTAATCCAGTGTGTCGCTTAAAATATTTGTGCACCTATCTGAGGTCTTTGTTGTTTTTTTTGACGTAGCGAAGACTATGGCCAGAATGTGGCCATACGCAGAGTGGTCAAATTCTTCGCTGCGTGCACATTGAGAGCCTGGTGAACGCGTGCGTCTTTTCCCGCCGTGAATTTGTCCCATGAATAGTTACACCTTCCTAGACTAGAGCCTGTGATGTTTCTCTCACAGGAAAGCATTTGCTCTCCTGTGGGAGCATATTCTTTCCTTTACAAAGACCATCACTTCTGTACAAATGTATGTATCTATGTATGACTGCTCGCCATCACAATATTAAGATGTCAGGGTGAATTCTATCAAAATTAATGATAAAAATAATTTATTAAGTAGTATTTTATAGTATAAGATATCTTTGTGAGTCCTTGTGGTGTCTTTGTGTGCCTTTTTGGTGTCTTTGTGGTTTTTTGGTGTCTTTGTGGTGTGTTAGCAGTGTTTAGTAGGACCCCAATTATATAATGCGTCCCGGTAATTGAAGGTGCGTTCCGGACGGTGTTTTGGTGCGTTCCGGTATTTCTCTGGACCCTTCTTTACATTTACGACGAAACAAGTACAGCAGCATGTTGGAAACTTTCACTCGTAAAACGAAATACTGCGCGAAGTTTTCAAAACAAGTTGCATACAGCTGACTTTCAGATCTGAATGCTACAATTCTGCACAAATACACAGTAAGCTAGGCATTTACGTCGAAAATAATTTCTGTCATGTCCGCAAAGTAATCGAGAACTCTACACTTTACATGACCAGTTTTCGGCATGCACTTAATTTTGGGCACAGGGGATGGATAAAAAAATGGTCATTGTATCTAACAAGATACAAGGTGACTCACTTCAACAACTGACCCTCATCTCATTTATACCCCATAGTATTTTTATTTTGCAGTCAGCACAAGGCTATTCCTGTTTCACTGAATACTTCTGCTGTCCAGAAAAACAAAAATCATATTTCTATGTCTGTTCTTTTTCCCGTAGAATGCTTCGGTTGCTGAATTTGTGTTTAGTCAGAAAAAATGTGACACTTTTTCAGACGGCCAACTCGCATCACTAAACACTTCTTGCATAAGCAGGGGATAAAATCAAGCATGCATCAATAAAACAATGTTATTTCTAATCAAAATTAATATGCAACTTACCTCATCTTGATTCGCTCCTACGCTTCAAATTCATTTTGACAAACTTTGGAAAACACATTGCTTGGAAAGCGTGTTAACCCCGAACCAAGCAATCTGATTGGCTGACACGGGAGTACTACACGAATGCCGTGTTTTCCTACTTCCTGTTTGTATCAAATGAATTCAAGCATATCATCAAATCTTTTGGAAGCTGGATGAGGCAATTTGCCTATTTTGATTAGAAATAACATTGTTTTATTGATGCACGGCAGTGCTGGACACTCCCAAGATTACTGTGGTGGCCTAAAAGTTTAGCAGGCCAAATTTTCAGTGGCCCAAATTTTCCACTAGCTAAGTATCCAATGCATTTATTATTGCCAGACAGAAACATTTGGGCCACTAAAGTTTATAATTGGATGATTTTTGGTGGCCCCAGACAAAATTTAGGCGTATTAAGCCACTGGGCCACTGGCCGTTTCCAGCACTGGCACGGTACATAGAATAACCGAAAAGCACAGAAATACCGGAAAGCACTTGAATAACAGATCTACTAAAACCCGTGACGGACATAATGCCCGTGACGGTATTGTCACGGGTTTTGTTGATACCATCACGGCAATGTCAGGGATTGTCACGGGCCATTCACTGGGCCGTCACGGGTCATCACGGGTTTTGTTGAAACTGTCACCGGAATGTCACGGAAATGTCTCAGCTATTTATGGAGTTGTCACGGGTACTTGAAATGAATCGCCCAAACGTCATTTATATTTTGACAATTACCGGAACGTCAACAAGTAGAGAAAAGACGTTGGTGTCATAGTAACAATATCAGCCATTATGAAAAACAAACACGATGCATTCTTCACAATTTAGGACATTTTCGGCCGACGCTATCATCGAAAACCTACGGGATCCAGATACGGAGCCAGTATCAACACTACCATTTCGGCCAAAAGGAGGAGAATTGTATAAGTTCAAAGGAGAAGGAGTAAAATCACAAGACTGGTGAGCGGATGGTCATCGTTGGATTAACCAAGGAACTGTAGCATTGCCGAGGAAAAATCCGAAAATAAAGAAAAAGTATTTTTATATCGCCACTGAAAATGGAGCATCAAAAGAGTTTGTTAAGTTTGTTTATCATGAACCTGGAAAAGACAACGGTCCATTTCTGATACAATATATTAGAAACGATGAAATATCACAAGCGCTTGCCCATGGAAATGCAAAAAACACGGCAAGACCATTTGTCAGAACCAAACCAAGCTCCTTAGATAGATGGTTAAAAAAACCAAATCGGAGGATCCTAATGCCGTTTATAAAAACGAAATCCAGGAGGAGGAAATGCCAAGAAACTTGAAGCAAATCCAAAATCTACGATATAAAGGAAACAATGAAATGAGAATATCTAGGGATGCCTTATTCAACATTCACGCCATAGCACGAGACAGCAGCAATGAGTTCATCCATGCCATACACACGTTTCCGAATTTGGTGGTAATATGTGGACACTCACTCATGCTAGATGAACTGGAAAAGGTACTCTACATGTATTTTGATACCATTGAACAATGCCTCAGCTACGACACGACCTTCCAATTAGGAGATTTTTATGTATCAGCCCTGATTTTCAGGCATATTATATTCAGTGAAAATCCATGCATGCCTGCATTGTTTCTAATACACGAACGAAAATTTCAACTGCACCACGAAATTTTCTTTAATTTCTTAAAAGACAAAGTGAAGCTTCCTAGAAGGCCCATAGCGTGTGTTACTGACGGTGAAATCGGGATCATCAATGCAATGTCTGTTGTGCCAAATCTAGTTGACGTCCGATGTTGGAACAACATTTTACAAGATTGTGGTAGGTGGCTTACAGAAAAAGGGTATTCCAAAAAAGAAGTGAATTGCTACATAGATCACCTACGATGTATATTTGGACAGGATAGTAGAGAAAAAAGTTTAGAAGCAATAGAACAACTCCAAGAGGCATAGTTGGATGACTTTAAAAAATACTTCAACGACAGGATATCGCCAAATTTGACAAAGTTATGTAAATGGGCTATTGACAAAATCACAAGATTTGACCCATACAGCGGAATAACCCAAAACCAGAGCGAGAGTATGAATAAACTACTCAAAAGCCTGAATAAATGGAAAGAGGCACCAGTTGATGTTGTAGTATTGTCATTTCTAAGACTACACCAATACTACGTCAAGGAGATTTCCAGAGGACGTGCTGGGCTCGGCAATTACAATCTAAGACCCCAGTATATTTCAGCCAAGATAGATCTGTCTGACATTGTTCAATTTGCTGTTTGCCAGCTGCAGGATATAGTGAATGCCATCAGAGAAAACCAGTTAATCGCTAGTCCAGTTCAAGAAGAAAGTCAAAAAGTTGACAGTCACCCTAAAGTTGACATACACATGTCTCGTGCTGATGAGCTTATAAAAATGACAGAATAGTATTTTCACCGAAATCAGGGACATTCACGACCAAGGGCACGGACGATCAACCAAGAGTTGTTACCCTTTTCCCTGAAAAATATTCATGCTCATTGAAGAGCTGCTATCATATCATAGCAGTGAAGAAATCTCTTGGTATGGAAATCAAGCAGAAACCTACACCAAACATGTCAGCTTTAAGCACCGCAGACAAGAAACAGAAAGCTGGCAGAAAACGCCTGAGACCAGGGGACTTTGACTATATCCTAGAGGAAATTGGACAAACCAGCGAAAACACAGAAATTAAAGAAGACCCAATTGAGATGAGTGACAAAATCAACGATAAATTTGTCACAATGCGAAGAAAACCCGTGACGACCGAAGACAATAACGTCACGGAAAATCCATCCAGAAAACCCGTGACGCCCGTTACAAAAGACAACACCCGTGACGTTGCCGGTCCTGACTGGCTAAGAGTAGGAAACATCACTTTAAAGGATGAAGAAAAGAGCATTCTTTATCTACCGAAAGCTTGTTTGAACGACCGCCTAATAGACGCCGCACAAGAGATGTTAAAGCGCCAATTCCCCCACATATGGAGTCTTGACACTTGTCTAAAAGCGAGCAACCTAACATTTAAAAAAGCACGAGGGAGATTCATACAAATAGTGAACAGAGATCCACAAAAAGGTGGTTCTCACTGGTTGACACTTTCCACAATGAAATTGAAATCTGAAAATGAAATTAAAATATTTGACTCAGCATTTACCAGCATGAGCTTTCCGACCCAACAAGTAGTGTGTCAGCTTTTGAGAGACGGTCCACCCAAGCGTGGCGATAAAATACTCTTGAAGTTTATGGACTGTGCATATCAAAACAACAGTGACGATTGCGGTTTGTTTGCTATTGCAAACGCCGTTGCAGAGGCATTTGGCATAGACCCAACCACACAGGAGTATGATAGCGAACTCATGCGCGGTCATTTGATCCACTGCTTTGAACAAAATGAAATGCAACTGTTTCCTGCTAGAACTTGAAAGTCCTCAAATGTTGATGGTGTGAGATATTCGGCATATCTCAAAATATTCTGCTCTTGTCAGATGCCAGAAGATGGCCACTATGTAATTTGTGACAAGTGCAGCATATGGTATCATCCTGCCTGCGAGGGACTAGAAGTTAACGACATACCTAAGAGTGGCATTTCATATTTCTGTAAAAAATGCTTAAACCCAAAACGAAGGAAGAATAGACAAAGATAAAAAAATAAGATAAAAAAGATAATAATTATTAAGATTTTGTGTTGTGTTTCGTTTATCAATTATGCCCATGTTTGATGTCGTATGTGGGGTCTTGCTATTGTTACAGTGTCAGAAAAAGCCGTGACTAAAACGTCACGGAAGGATTACTTGTCACGGCTTTTAGGCGATGTGCAATTGTAAGACCGTCACGTGTTTTATTTCGTCACGGGTTTTAGGTGATCCCCTTGAATAACTGAAAAGCAATTTTAAAAAATCAGTTTTTATAGGAATTATCATTGTAATATTATTTTCATGGGTTAAAGATGCATTGAAAAGAGTTATTTTACAGACTACAGTTGTCTTGGTTTCACGATCGACAATGTGAATCCACAAAATAGTGCACTAACAAATAACCGAAAAGCACTTGAAACTAGTCATGTTTACCATTGAAATTTGTGTCTAAGATTGATAGTGTGTTCAGTAAATATATATGAAATAAACTGTTTTCGACTATTCCCAATCATGCAATTTCATTTACTAATTTGGATTGTTTTGTTTGTACATAAAGCAGATGACAGTTCCCATGCCTTGTTATAACCGAAAAGCACTGCGAGAAATGCTGAACATTATTATCGCCCTTTTCTGTTACAATGCTATTATAGTAAGACATCCGAAGTGAAAAAATATCACAAATAGCACTACAAATAATTTCTAACCCCGAAAAGACTTACTTAGATAATTATTCTCATGTAAAACTAATTTTTGAAATTGCTTTTCGGTTATTCAGGTGCTTTTCGGTATTTCTGTGCTTTTCGGTTATTCTATGAACCCTATTGATGCATGCTTGTTTTTATCCCCTGCTTATGTGAGAAGAAGTGTTTAGTGATGCGAGTTGGCCGTCTGAGAAAGTGTCACATTTTTCCGACAAGGCACAAATTCCACAACTGAAGCGTACCACAGGAAAAATGAACAGACCTAGAAATATGATTTTTGCTTTTCTGGAAAGCATAACTATTCTGCGATGTACTGAAAGAAGAATAGCTGTGCGATGACTGTACATTTCAATAATATTAGGTGTAAATGAGATGAGGGTTATTTGTTTAGATCTGAAGCGAGTCACCTTGTTAGCTCACCTGTGAAGGTGAGCTTATAGTATAGACTTGGTCCGTCGTCCGTCGTCGGCGTCGGGGTCGTCCACAATTTTAAACATCTTCTTCTCAGAAACCACTGGGTGGATTGAAGCCAAATTTCATATGGAGCCTTAACAGGATGGGGGAACGAAAGTTTATATATTTGGTCCAGGTCTCATGACCAAGATGGCCGCCACGCCCATATATGGTAAAAACCCTTGAAAAATCTTCTTCTCCAGAACCAAAAGGCCTATAACCTTGAAACTTGGTATGTAGCATCGGGCATGCGGGCCCATCATAATTTATATAAATCATGACCTTGTGATGATCTTGACCTAATTTATGACATGGTCAACTTTGGTAAGTTAGGCTTTTATATGGGAAAACGCTTAAATGGTGGATTTCTCAGAAACTATTTAAGTCTAAGGTACAATACTTGGTATACATGGTCGACTAAATGACCAGATGAAGATATTATGTCACTAAAGGTCAAGGTCATTCCGTCGGACCATCCGTTGTCAAGATTTTCAAACATCTTCTCCTCTGAAACCACTGGGCCGATTGAAGCCAAATTTCATATGGAGTCTCAATGGGATGGGAGATAGAAAGTTTATACCCGGGGTCTGGGTCACATGACCAAGATGGCCGCCACGCCCATATATGGTAAAAACCCTTCGAAAATCTTCTTCTCCAGAACCAAAAGGCCTATGACCTTGAAACTTGGTGTGTAGCATCGGGCATGCAGGCTTATCAAAATTTATACAAATCATGACCTTGCGTTGACGTTGACCTAATTTACGGGATGGTCAACTTTGGTACGTTAGGCTTTTATATTGGAAAACGCTTAAACAGTGGATTTCTCAGAAACTATTTAAGTCTAAGGTACAATACTTGGTATACATGGTCGACTAAATGACCAGATGAAGATATTATGTCACTAAAGGTCAAGGTCATTCCGTCGGACCATCCGTCGTCAAGATTTTCAAACATCTTCTCCTCTGAAACCACTAGGCCGATTGAAGCCAAATTTCTTATGGAGTCTCAGTGGGATGGGGGAACGAAATGTTATACCCGGGGTCTGGGTCACATGACCAAGATAGCCGCCATGCCCATATATGGTAAAAACCCTTCAAAAATCTTCTTCTCCAGAACCAAAAGGCCTATGACCTTGAAACTTGGTATGTAGCATTGGGCATGCGGGCCCATCTTAGTTTATACAAATCATGACCTTGCGTTGACCTTGACCTAATTTGTGACATGGTCAACTTTGGTACGTTAGGCTTTTATATGGGAAAACTCTTAAACAGTGGATTTCTCAGAAACTATTTAAGTCTAAGGTACAATACTTGGTATACGTGGTCGACTAAATGACCAGATGAAGATATTATGTCACTAAAGGTCAAGGTCATTCCGTCAGACCATCCGTCGTCAAGATTTTCAAACATCTTCTCCACTGAAACCACTGGGCCGATTTAAGCCAAATTTCATATGGAGTCTCAGTGGGATAGGGGAACGAAATGTTATACCCGGGGTCTGGGTCACATGACCAAGATGGCCGCCATGCCCATATATGGTAAAAACCCTTCAAAAAACTTCTTCTCCAGAACCAAAAGGCCTGTGACCTTGAAACTTGGTAGGTAGCATCGGGCATGCGGGCTTATCATATTTTATACAAATCATGACCTTGCGTTGACCTTGACCTAATTTGTGACATGGTCAACTTTGGTACGTTAGGCTTTTATATGGGAAAACTCTTAAACAGTGGATTTCTCAGAAACTATTTAAGTCTAAGGTACAATACTTGGTATACGTGGTCGACTAAACAGGCTTTCAAGTGGCCCTAAAATTCCTAAAAAATCCTAATTTTTTAAGGCTTCCCTAAAATTCCTAAAAAAACACTCAAAAAGGGACAAATTCCTAAAAAAGCCCTTATTTTTTTTAATTATCCCTAAATTTTGGTATTTTCTGTCTGAACTTAAAAGAATTTTTGAACAAAGTCATGCAATTAATGAACCAATTAACTGACTTTATAGGAAGGAGCTGTGTGAAAACATTTGTATGGCACCAGGCCATGTAATACAATATGATAAACAAGTAACTCACAGGTCAGAAAATAGATGGATGTTTTAGTTAGGTACTGGTCAGAAGCAAAAGGAGAAGTTGTGGTTCAGTTCTTTAAGGCAATAATGTTTGGAGATGCCAAAGGTGATACTGTGTCAAAAGCTATTCTTGATGCACTTCAGGAAGCAGGCTACCAAGTACCTCTATCAAAGTTGCTAAATCTTGGCACTGATGACCCAAATGTGACCCAAATGTAAATAAGACTATTTGAAGCAATATCAATGAAGAATTGATGGTACTAGGATTACCAGGCCTATTACCATTCATTTCATGTAACATGCATGTGGTGCATAATTTTTTAGAGAAGGTCTTAAAGTGTATGGCGAATCATCAGAACAGCTAGCAGTAGATCTATTCTACTTTTTCAAGAGATCCCCCTGCAAAAGAGAAGACTTCTGATATAGAAATGGAGCTTGGCTTTGGTGAGGAGCTGTTTATTAGGCATGTACAGTGCAGGTGGTTGACTCTTATCCCAGCTTTGAAAAGGATAGTCAAAAACTTTTGAATACTTCCTGAAGGAATTGCCTAAGACAGCTACCCAGAACAAGACAATCAAACTTCTTGACGAGAATGAAACCTACAACCGTATCTGTCGTATGTTAAAAGCACCAGCCACTCTGATACAGATGAATATTCTGCTAAGCCTTGAACCCCTGTATGACAGTTCTCTAGAGCTATTTCAAAGGGAAGACCTGTTGATACATACTCTGTATTCAGAGATGAAAGATCTACTAAAGGCTTTCATGCTCAGGCTCCTGAAGAGTTCTGTTGTGTCAGTGCAGAACACTGGAAAGAAGCTCCTTGAAGTTGATATTGAAGAGAAGGACAGTCAGCTTTCTGATATGGAGATAGGACAGTCCACAAAGTCTCTGTTAGATAAGAAGAAAGACATTGCGAAGACAGAGCTGATGAACATGAGAAAGTTTTATCAGACAGTTACTTAGTTCTTGCAGAAAAGACTTCCTCTGAATAATGAAATCCTAATTGATATCACCTGTCTGCATCCATCAATGCAAAAATCAAAGCCTGGAAGCAAAAGGATCAGAAATATTGCCTTGAAAGTGCCTCAGATTATACTGGCAAGTCAAGTGGCTCAGGTAACAGATGAATGGAAGCTGTATTCACTGCAGGAAATACCAGACTCCTGGTCTTATGACAGAGAAGCAAGTGAGTTATGGATTGACCTACTGGAATAAGGTGTTACAGACAAAGAAGCAAGATGGGAGAAAGGAGTATGACATTCTTGCCAAGCTAGTCAAAGCAATCCTGTGTTTGCCACATGGCAATGCTGAGGTAGAAAGAAGACTTTCTGAAATCAAGAAACTGATGACAAAAGAGAGAACTCTACTGTCAGATAGTTCTATAAATGGATAAAGAACTTTGAAAGATGCTGTGAGAATCCAAGGAGGTGTGGTGTCAGAAATGCCTGTAACGAAAGTATTAATAAAGTCTGGTCAGCTTGCTCATACCAAATACAAAAGAAGAATAGAAGATGAGGCTGCTGAAGAACAGGTTATCAAAAGGTAAGAATGTAAAAAGAGGCAGAGTGGAAAGAACTCAGTGAAACTGCTCAGAAATTTGAAGCGGGGAAAAATCTTTTCATGACAAGGAACGGACACTTGCAGAGGAAGATAAAAAGCTAGGAAATGATCTCAAAGCTTCAGAAAAACTGTTTGAAGAAGCAAAAACTAGACTTAAGCCATTTGATGAAGCTGGTGTTGCACAGGGTCTGATAGAGGTTGCTGAGGACAAAATGAATGATATTAGGCATGAAATGGATAAGAACAAGATAAACAAAGCAGAGCTTGATTCTCAGAGGAAAAAACTTTTAGAAAATGTTTCAATGGCCCTTAAGAAGAATCTTGTCATTCCTCAGCCAGACACAGTAAGGAAAGACAAAATACAAAATACAGAAGTGATCTTGTTGTAACTCAGTGAGGTATTGAACTTCCAATTGAAAAGTGAGACAAATAGTGAACTTGTGAAAAAGAGATCAAAAAATGCTTCACATAGCAAGACCCATATTTATAATCAGAATAAGTTTTGGAAGTCAGTAATATTAACTATATATTTTGTCAGTCTCAAAACAAAATATTGATAACTGCCTTATCATTTATTTTTGCCATGTTGTTTACAAAGATTTCTTAGTTTAACAAAAGAGTGGATAATAAGGTTGAAGCAGGTTTTCTCTATATTAGTGAAAAAAGGTATTTATCAACATTTTATATCAAACAAGTCCCTAAAGTTTTGTTTATATATCCCTGATTTTCCTAATGTAGCCCTTATTTTTTGGGAAAAATAGCCCTAATTTTTTGCAAAAATAGCCCTAATTTTAGCCCTAATTTTTTGCCAAATAGTGCTGGAAAGCCTGACTAAATGACCAGATGAAGATATTATGTCACTAAAGGTCAAGGTCATTCCGTCGGACCATCCGTTGTCAAGATTTTCAAATATCTTCTCCTCTGAAATCACTGGGCCGATTGAAGCCAAATTTCATATGGAGTCTCAGTGGGATGGGGTAACGAAAGTTTGTACCCGGGGTCTGGGTCACACGACCAAGATGGCCACCATGCCCATATATAGTAAAAACCCTTCGAAAATCTTCTTCTCTAGAACCAAAAGGCCTATGACCTTGAAACTTGGTATGTAGCATCGGGCATGCTGGCCCATCATAGTTTATACAAATGATGACCATGTGTTGACCTTGAATTAATTGACGACATGGTCAACTTTGGTATGTTAGGCTTTTATATGGGAAAACTCTTATACAGTGGATTTCTCTGAAACTATTTAAGTCTTAGGTACAATACATGGTATATATGGTCAACTAAATGACCAGATGAAGATATTATGTCACTGAAAGGTCAAGGTCATTTTGTCGGTCTGTCCATCATCAAGATTTTCAAAACATCTACTCCTCTGAAACCACTGGTCTGAGTGAAGCGAAATTTCATATGGAGTCTTAAGTGTGATCATGGAATAAAAGTTTGTTCTCAGGGTCTTGACCAAGATGGCCGCCATGCCCGTATATGGTAAAAACCCTTCAAAATCTTCTTCTCCAGAACCAAAAGGTGTATGACCTTGAAACTTGGTATGTAGCTTTGGGCACTCAAGCCCATCATAGTTTATACAAATGATCGTGCGTTGACCTTGACCTAATTTATGACACTGTCAACTTTGGTACATTATGTTGGCTTTTATATGGGAAAATACTTAAACAGTGGATTTTTCAGAAACTATTTGTCTAAGGTGCAATATTTGGTATATATGGTTGACTAAATGACCAGATGAAGATATTTTGTCGTTAAAGGTCAAGGTCATTCTTTGACTTTTGTACAAGGTCATTGAGATTCTGTCACCCGTCAACATTTTCAAACATCTTCTCAGTGGCCACTAAGGTCAATTGAAGCCATATTTCATATGCAGCGTCACCAGCTTAAAGGAACCATAGTTTGTTCAGATGATCTTATGGTCACTTGACCAAGATCATAGGGAACTTTATGCTTCAATACGGCGGAAATTACCGATAGCGACTTACGGGTTTATCCGAGAGCTTACCTGTTGAAATCCTGTCCAGTGCTATATGCAATTACATTGGAATATAATGTAAAATGTTAAATTAAATACATATATGATAGTACGACAATTTTTTATAAGTTATGAACATAAACTTCAGTCTTTGTCCGTTAATATGGTGTAAAAATGTATAAAATAACTTCATGTTTTGATTCTTCCATCGGCTTTTGAAAATTGAAGCTTCAATCACTTGAAATTATATATGAATCATGTCGAAAATGCCCAAGAAGCTATGTTCAGCCTAAAATTTGAAAATGATCGAATTTTCTATAAAACTTTTATAAGTTATCACCATCGAGAGATTTTTATAAGGTTTACATTGATGTAATTCATTATAAAATAAGTACACTATTAGTATCTTCCATTGATCTCTAAACATACAAAAAGTCGTGTTTCGATTAAAGCTCGCTCATAATTATGGCTCTAATAGTCTAAGTCCAAATCCGCCTATATTGCGTAAAGGCTAACACTACATCCTTTCTTGGTATTCGTGTTTTGTTTATATATTTTATGTGTGCTTTTTATGATCTACATGTAATTAAGAAAGGAGCAATATTTATATAGTCTGATCAAGAAAGAAAGAAAGATCGAATGAAAGAAGAAAGGAAGAAAGGAAAAATAGAGAAAGAAGTCAATTTACTCTTAAACGTGACATTCAAACGTGAAAAAAAAAAAACACGGTTAATCCACTAATTGTTTTTTTTTTTTTTTTTTTTTAATTCTTAATAAGCTAAAAAATATCAACCATGAAAACAAATAATTACATATTTTATGGTAATGTTAATTTAATCTATTAGTTATTACCGGTATATAATTTCTAGTGTTTGTGCTAACAGTTTTGATTGAAATTCATTCGAGTGTGGTGGGGGTTATTTATCAAAGAAACCGAAATATGTTTTGTCTATCACAGGGTAGGATCTTAGAAGCCACAGAATCGTATTTTTATTGACTAGCTAACAGGCAGATTTGCTCGTTTATTATTAGGAGACATGGAGAGACATACACTGTATTGCTCTCTTTAGATATTACAGTATTGTCGAAAAACTGTTGACTGTAAGAAACTAAATCATGATGAAGATGTCCTCGTAATGTTGTGTAAGGAACGCTTACTATATAGCATAGTCCGCATAGCTAAGGAAAAAATGCTATGCAACATTTTCTTGCAAGGCTATAGAAATATTTTTTTTTTTATGTTTCACTTTATTAGTAATATTTCTGTTCATAATGAAACTTTGTCCCCTTAATATATGACTGTATTAAGTGAAGCTAGAAAGGATTATTTAAAGATAAAATTTTGGTGCTATTTTTGGTATTTCTGCTAAAATGAGTACTTACGATAATAAGCCTGTGCATCTGCGCAATGTTATCAGCCTCTGATATGTGCGAAATGATAAGACCAAACAGTGTCTGAACAGTTTGCGCAAGCTGATCGGAATACGTTGATAATACGCTATGTACACAGTATAAGTAACATGTTTATTACGCATGCATTAATCGATTATCGATCATAAAATCCGATATTACCTCATATCAGTTATAGTAATTGTCATCTCATTAAAGTTTGAAATGAACTCATCATGAAATAACCAAAGATAAATGCTAAAAATATAAATATCCAACATTCAATTAATGGAATTAGTTATTCACAGTTTGGGGCATGACTTACAATATATATTTCAATTTAAACAATATAAATTGATCAATATGCAAACTGACTCAGACCAGCTTATGCACTTGCGAAAAACTGGTGTGAGGCTATGATCAGTTAATAATTTTTGTTTTTGTCAATTTTAGTATTAGTTTGTATAACCTAACCCGTTTAACTGATCCGAATTTCTGATCAAAATATTTTAAACATGTGTGATCAAATCAGGCTGTGCCTGTGCGCAAACCATTTAAAATTGGCAAGCTGTTCTCGTGTTGTAATTTAATTTAGTTATAATTAAAAAAAGGTTAGAAATACGATGATACAAGGCACTATTCTGCGGTCAAGGCCGGGCCACTTTTAACTGGTCATTTTTCATAATTGTCCTGATACGAGCCGCGACAAGATAAACCAGCAAAGTGGAATGTGCACCCAGCGAAGACGCAGATCAGCCTAAGCATCCACCCAGTCTTTGCTGTGCGATTAAAGAGTAGCTAATACTCTGAGCTACCTCAATGCCGATATTGAAGCCTCTGATCAGATTAGGCGGATGCACAGGCTGATCTGAGTCTTCGCTGGGCGCACGTGCAGCTGTGTTTTGTCATGTCACGGCTCATTTAATTGTTTGCTAAAGTCATCGACTGAGAAGCCTACTGAGCCGCTGTTGTCTACACGCCATCTGTCTGAAGGTGTGAAATTCGGTCACATGTCTTGTCAAAACAATGCAATTTCAAAATCAAAACTCGCTAAGGGCAATGAAAGTCAGAAATCGATATTCAATCCGATATGTATTAAAGATGTCTTCTGATGATTTTTTAACCGTATAAAAATAGTAATTTTAGCTGCGTCGCAACAAAACGAACACAGTGCCATAGCGACCTGCGAAGTCTTAGATCAGCCTAGGCAGGATAACCAATGGGCTAAGCTACCTCTTTGCGGACAGAGAAGACTATCAGACTTGGCGGATACACACGCTGATCTGGGTGTTAGCAGGGCGCACATGCCATTTTGTTTGTTTTGTCGTGTCGCGACTCATTTTTTTTTTTTGTTCGCAGAAAAGGCAGCTTTTAAATACTAATCATAAATGTTTAAACTTAAATGTTTTGAATAACGCAGCTTAGCAGAAAGCCGAAAGACGGCATAGGCATAAAACTTTTGAACAGTTTTGTCAAAACAGAAAGTCAAAAGAAAAAAAGTAGTCTTTGCTGTTGAGTTGTGGTTTAACGTCCCAAAAAATAATATTTCAGTCATGTCGAGACTACTAGAAAAACTTGGCCTGCGATAAATGACATTCAGGTCTAGCAGCCGCTGCCGCAGAAGCATCATTTATTTCGCGAGCCCCAATGGGCGGGGCTAAAGAAAAAAAAAATAAGAAGCAAAAAAAAAAAAAAAAAAAAAAAAACGTGGGTGGATGGATATCTGTATCAGGCTTAATGTGGGTGGATGGGTATCTGTATTAGGCTTAATCTTTCCATAAAGCTGAGGCCGTCAAAGAGGGATCGAAATATCATAATTTATTATAAGTATTATTGTTTTATGTTTTTGTTGTCAGAAACTAAAACGACCAATGATCAGATCTATTTTTCTCGCCAATCCTTACGAAATTGACCTAAACATGTGGAAAAAAGAGACTTATTACAACAAAAGTGAGCAATTGAGCAAGTGAGAAAAGTAAATTGATTTGATCTGAGAAAAAGAAAACCCATATTGTTAAAAAATAAAAATGTTTCCATCCAGCTCCTTCGTATTGTTATTATGCTGATAAAATATTAAACGCAGTGATGACAAAAAACCGGTTTCAGAGAAGTTCAACACCTGTACGGATCCGGGGATATGGACATCGATATGACATTCCTAATATCGATTAATACCTATCGCTTCGCGGGTCTAAGGGAAATAACTGCATTCACATTGATACTCGCTCCAGGTAACAGGTAACCGATTACACTATTTAGCGCGTCTTGAAGACTTAAGCTCCAGTTGGGCCACCATGCCCATATATGGTAAAAACTCTTCAAACATCATTTTCTCGAGAACCGAAAGGCCTATAACCTTGAAACTTGGTACCGGTATGTAGCATTGGGCACTCAGGCCCATCATAGTTTATACAAATGTATATTATGGAGCGTTAATACTGGGTCAAAGGAATCAAAGTTTGTTCAGATGGTCATGGTCGTATGAACATGGTTGCCGCCACACCCATTTATGATAAAAACCCTTCAGAAATCTTTGTCCAGAAACAAAGGCCCAGTGACCTTGTGGCTTGGTATATAGAATTGGGACTCAACATTAATCCCCAAGGGAGGGGGTTATCTGCCCCTGCCCTGGTGCTATATACATGTATAAAAGCATTAAAATATATACCAGAACCAAGTGTCAGGTGAGCTACAGGACCATTGGTCCTCTTGTATATAAGTAATGGTACAATGAAAAGAATTTTTTTTTTCTTCGTTTTATCATTTTCCACCCTGAGGGTCACAGGTATGATACCACCACCTATGTTTTTGGTTCACAGGAAACTGACGCTTTGTCAATAAAACAAAACATTCAAAGACCCTTAACAACCAATTTATATATACAAGAAGGATTTCAACGCCAAATGTGGGTGGGCAGACGTGTTTTTGTGTTCACTAGTGATGTTCCAATGATTGATTATAATCAAGAGTCATTGATTACAGTTGGATTTCGATTAATCGAGCCCAAATGTGTATAAACCGATTAATCGGGGGAAACATCTATTCCATTCTATCCCATAACCTTACTAAGTCGTTGGGGCACCACAGATGACTTCAAAACAATCGCCTTCCACCTTGTTCTGTTTTCAGCTGCCCTAGTTGAGCTGGCAAAATCCATTCCTGTCCACTCTTTAATATTGTCTTCCCACCTCTTCTTCTGTCTACCTCTTCTTCTTTTTTTTTTTTTTCACTGTGCCCTGTAGAATCATCTTTGCTACCCCAGAAGACCTTGAGACGTGGCCAGACCACCTTAGTTTCCGTTTCTTGACCAGCGTCAGGAGTTCATCATAGTCTCCAATAACTGCTTGGATCTTTCTGTGAACCTCCTCATTGGTTATATGGTCCTTGTACGAAATGTTCAGTAACCTTCGGTAGCATGTCATCTCAAAGGCCTGTATTCTTTTCTCTAACTCTGCTGTCAAGGTCCACGATTCACAGGCATACAGAAATATGGAAATGACAAGGGAGCGCATAAGTTTCACCTTTAATCCAAGAGATATGTTGTTATCTCTTCGAATGGGTTTCAGCCTGGTAAGAGCTGAGAGCTGAAGTGGCTTGAGCAATCCTTGAGAGAACCTCCTGTTTTGAGCCATCATCTGAGACAACTGCTCCAAGGTATTTGAAGCTTGTTACAGTACCCAGCTTCTGCCCTTTTACCTTGATCTCCCTCTGGATGCCATCTGCACTGTCTGTCATCAGTTTGGTCTTCCCAGCACTGATCTCCATCTTATACCTTGTGCAGGTTTGGTCAAGACTTCCAACTTTGGCTTCTAGTTCCTGCTCTTCCACAGCTAGAGCATCTCTGAGTCAAGTGTTAGCAAGTACACCCGAGTGAGCCATGCTCAGCTTGGTAAAACAGCTAGATTAAGGGGGTCATTGTAGGTAGGGATAGGACCCGCCACTTTGGCTCTTTGAGTCTGGTTGTTTATATTACAGGCAATGGGCAAGTCAATGACTTGATGGGAGGAAATAAGACGCTCCCACCTCCATGAGTCTCCCATCACTATGGATCAAAAAGGGGTGGTGGTAACACAACATTGATTTTTTTCACTATTTTGGGAATGGTGCCAGTGCCCACAGAATTGGGAAAAATCGCGTCGTATTCTCCTTAAACTTGCCTGGGAATTTCAGAAACACCTTTATTGGCTCAAATGGTGGGATAGGGGACCTGAAACTGAATATATAATATTTAAATTCAATAATAGCTATATATCTGCCAGTTCTCTAAGCAAGCAAATAAAATTATGCAGTTGGGAAAAAAGATACTATTTTGAATTGGGACTGGTGCCTTTTATGGGCACCACTTATATATAGAAAAAAATCACTGCACAACATCACTCGGCGGAAGTCTTCTTAGAAGAAGTCAACAGCCAGGACGGAAGAAGGGGGGAGTTGGGGGGGATGTAAAATTCATTAATTTGTCAGCTTAATTGCTTTCTAAGATATCTAATGTGCAGCAAACCTTACAAAACACTTCCATGATTTATTCAGCTAATAATATTGAATCTACAATGTACATGTAGATGCCACATCAAAACAACCCTCCATTTGAGAGATGCAAAAAAGCAAACATGGGACAGGAAAGATCTATGCTTAATTACTGCTATTGCATCGGTCTGGTGTACTACATATGTATTTACTAATTCAAAAGTACCTTTCACGTAGTATGACTGTAAAAGCTAAAATCTGAATAATATAAAGACCTAAATACATTTTCTAGATCTTCTGTGGTGCTCACATGTATATATTACATGTATTTCATTGAAATTATACTATCAATCTGTTTCTTCTATTAATGTGTGGATGTACTTACCAAGTTCCTACAAACCAGTATGGATCTGCAGAACAGCATAATGCAGTATAGATATAAGGAATTAAGACCAAACGGGGGAATTCAGCAGTCCTAGTAACATTTTAGGATTTCTACCAACCGATTTCGATTATATTCGATTATCGGTCACTTGCACTGAACTGATGATCAATTATAAAATTTCAGCTGATTCCCATCACTAGTGTTCACATGCTTTTTAGCTCACCTGTCAAGGTGAGCTTATAGTATAGCCTTGGTCTGTCGTCCGTCGTCGTCGGCGTCCACACTTTTAAACATCTTCTTCTCAGAAACCACTGGGTGGATTGAAGCCAAATTTCATATGGAGCCTTAACAGGATGGGGGAACAAAAATTTATATATTTGGCCCAGGTCACATGACCAAGATGGCCGCCATGCCCATATATGGTAAAAACCTTTAAAAATCTTCTCCAGAACCACTGGACAGATTGCCTTGAAACTTGGTATGTAGCATCTTGGACTCTAGTACTACAAAATTTATATAAATCATGACCTTGACCTTGACCTATTTTATGGCAAGGTCAATTTGGTCCCTTAGGCTTTTGAATGGGAAAAGCTGAAAAAGTGCATTTTTATATTGCTATTGTGCTCTGTGATACTGAAATGCAGTCATTGTCAACCCCTATGAATACTAGAGGTCAAGGTCAAAGGTCATTTGTCTGTTGTGTGTCAACATTTTTAGCTCACCTGTCAAGGTGAGCTTATAGTATAGCCATGGTCCGTCGTCGTCGGCGTCATCCACACTTTTAAACATCTTCTCCTCAGAAACCACTGGGCCGATTGAAGCCAAATTTCATATGGAGCCTAACCAGGATGGGGGAACGAAAGTTTATATATTTGACCTAGGTCACATGACCAAGATGACCGCCATGCCCATATATGGTAAAAACCTTAAAAAATCTTCTTCTCCAGAACCACAGGACCGATTGCCTTGAAACTTGGTATGTAGCATCTTGGACTCCAGTACTACAAAGTTTATATAAATGATGACCTTGGGTTGACCTTGACCTATTTTATGGCAAGGTCAAATATGGTCGCCTAGGCTTTTAAATAGGAAAATCTGAAAAAGTGCATATTTCTGTTGCCATTGTGCTCTGTGATATGGAAATGTAGTCAATTTCAACACCTATGGATATTAGAGGTCAAGGTCATTTAGTGACCTTGACTAAAGGTCATTTGTCCATTGGGTGTCAACATTTTCAAACATCTTCTCCTCAGAAACCATTTGGCTGATTGAAGCCAAATTTCATATAGAAACTTAACAGAATAGGAGAAGGAAAGTTTATATATTTGGCCCAGGTCACATGACCAAGATGGCCGCCATGCCCATATATGGTAAAAACCTTAAAAAATCTTCTTCTCCAGAACCACTGTACCGATTGCCTTGAAACTTGGTATGTAGCATCTTGGACTCCAGTACTACAAAGTTTATATAAAAGATGACCTTAGGTTGACCTTTACCTATTTTACCGAGAGGTCAAATTTGGTCCCTTAGGCTTTTGAATGGGAAAAGCTGAAAAAGTG
Organism: Ctena decussata; assembly: GCA_963989385.1. Taxonomy (NCBI): domain Eukaryota; kingdom Metazoa; phylum Mollusca; class Bivalvia; order Lucinida; family Lucinidae; genus Ctena; species Ctena decussata. Next base: position 81,819,552 of record OZ022498.1, on the reverse strand, counting down.
CATTTTTCTGTGGCTATTGTGCTCTGTGATATGGAAATCCAGTCATCGTCAACCATTATGAATACTAAAGGTCAAGGTCATTGTCGTCTTAGTCCGTCGTTAACATTTTCAAAGGACTTCTCCTCAGAAATCACTGGGCTGATTGAAGCCAAATTTCATACAGAGCCTTAACAGGATAAAGAAACAAAAGTTTATAAATTTTTTATCCAGGTCACATGACCAAGATGGCCACCATGCCCACATGTGGTAGAAACCTTAAAAATCTTCCTCTCCAGAACCACTGGGCTGATTGCCTTAAAACTTGGTATGTAGCATCTTGGACTCTAGTACTACAAAGTTTATATAAATGATGACCTTAGGTTGACCTTGACCTATTTTATGGCAAGGTCAAATTTGGTCGCTTAGGCTTTTGAATGGGGAAAGATGAAAAAGTGCATTTTTCTGTTGCTATTGAGCTCTGTGATATAGAAATTCAGTCAACTTCAACCTCTATGAATACTAGAGGTCAAGGTCATTTAGTGATTTTATAGAAGTGGCCGTAGTAGAACAGTTTACACACTCACCATCCAATCCTATAGAATTGCAGCCTTGGTATTAGCCTACCTGAGCCCAAAGCTTACATTTTGGCCACTTGACCTGAGCATATTCTGGCAGGTGAGAGATTGTTGCCCTTGGGCGACTTGTTTATGGATGATAACACAAAACCCTTACCAACACTGTAGAAGGGCTTCAGAAAAACTCTTTATCTTAGTATCGTTACAAGTACTTTTTGAAAAAAAACACGGTTTGCTGTTTGTACCGCATCATTTTTGCTGCATTTATTTCACTTCCATGTTTGTTTTGGCGAAGCATCGTGTCAACTAGTGCATGACATCCGTGTTGTCCCGCAACTCAAGAGCATTTTCGAGTTGCCAACCCATGTTACTCGGGTCGAAGTTTGGCGCACGCATACAAAGGTACTAAAGGTACTCGAGTACTGCAGTTCTTCAAACACTTCGAGTAAAGAACAAAATGGCGATGACCATTGATTTTTGTACCTTTTAAGTCCAGAGTCCTATTCTCACAATTTTCTTTTAAAACTCAAGTGATTTAGATTTACAAGAGTCAGGACTCACAAGAAGTTCTAAATTGTAAAGGGAAAAAAAAAAGCTTCAGTGGAAGTTCACTTCCCGCCATCTTAAATCCAGAGTAGCCGCGGTTAGGTGGGGGTTATGCAGGTCGAGTAAACGTGAATATCGATGGCTGAGGGCAAAACTGACGAAACTACATATTTATACCCCGACATACAAAGTATGTCAGGGGGTATATAGTTTTTGTCATTCCGGATGTTCGTCCGTCCATCCGTCCGTCCTTCTGTCCGTCCGTTCGTCAACTTTTACGTCAAAGTTTTGCTTTAAACCTTTTTAGCTCACCTGAGCCGAAGGCTCACAGGTGAGCTTATAGTATAGGCAGGCATCCGTCGTCCGTCGTCCGTCGTCCGTCCGTCGTCCGTCAATATTTTCAAACGACATCTCCTCTGAAACTACAAGGCCCATTGTTACCAAATTTCATATATAGCATCTATAGGCAGGGGGAACCAATAATACTGTTTTTTATCCAAATCGCTTCAGAACTTTGGTTGCTATGGCAACTTAAAGTTTACATTGACTTGTATGGGAAAAATTGAAAATTTGTATTTATTGCTATGTCACTGCAGATATTTTGACAAAACTTTTACAGAAATGTTCCTTGAGTATTCCTCTATGAACCACATGAACTGTATGTAAATTGCACAATTTGGCTGGTTGCCATGGCAACTGAATGGTTAAAAATAGAAAAAAATTTCAAAAATCATCTTCTCAGAAACTATGCAACCAATAAAGCTCAAACTTCACAGAAAGGATCTTAGTACTAGCTTCTATAAAAGTACTGTTTTTCTTGGCAATTGCTCTAACAGTTTGGTTGCTATGGGAACTGAAAGTTGCCATTGACTTATAATGGCAAAATGGAAAATTTGCATTTATTGCTATGTTACTGCAGATATTTTGACAAAACTTTTACAGAAATGTTCCTTGAGTAGTCCTCTATCAACCACGTGAACTTTATGTAAATTGCACAATTTGGCTGGTTGCCATGGCAACCGAATGTTTAAAAATAGAAAAAATATTCAAAAATCATCTCCTCAGAAACTATGCAACCAATAAAGCTCAAACTTCACAGAAAGGATCTTAGTACTAGCTTCTATAAAAGTACTGTTTTTCTTGGCAATTGCTCAAGCAGTTTGGTTGCTATGGGTACTGAAAGTTGCCATTGACTTATAATGGCAAAATGGAAAATTTGCATTTATTGCTATGCCACTGCGGATATTTTGACAAAACTTTCATAGAAATGTACCTTGAATAGTCTTTAACCAGCCATGTTAAATTTATACAAATTGCGCAATTAGGCTGGTTGCCATTGCAACCAAATGGTTAAAAATAGAAAAATATTAAAAAATCATCTTCGCAGAAACTGTGTGGCCAATAAAGCTCAAACTTTACAGAAAGAACCTTAGTACTAGCCTCTATAGAATTACTGTTTTTCATGGCAGTTGCTCCAGCAGTTTGGTTGCTATGGCAACTAAGAGTTTCCATTGACTTATAATGAGGAAAATGGAAATTGGCAATTTTTGCTGTCTAACTAACTGCAGTTAAATTTTTTCTACAGAAATATTTCTTGAGTAGTCCTCTACGATTCATATGAATTTTCTCCAAATCGCTGAATTTGATTGGTTGCCATGGCAAAATATTGTGTAAATTTCGAAAAAAAAAAAATCTTCTGCTCAGAAGCCATATAGGGGATGAAGCTGATATTGTGCAAACGTGTTGATGACAGTAGTTTCTACATAAATTCTATTCTTTTTCTTCCAATCCCATAAGAACTTTGGTTGCTATGGTGACTTATAGTTTCCATTGACTCATAATGGGAAAAGTGAAGCCATGAGGGGGATGAAGCTGATACTTAGCATACATATTGATAATTTTAACCTCTACCTAAAATATGTTTTATATTATCATTGCCCATGTGAATTTGTTGCTATGGCAACTTAAAGTTTCCATAGACTTATAATGAGGAAAGTGAACATTTGCTATTTATTTCTGTATTACTGCAGATATTTTGACAAAACTTCACAGAAATGTTCCTGGAGTAGTCCTCTACCAGCCATATGAATATTTCCCAAACACCTGATTTTGATTGGTTGCCATTGCAGCTGAATTTTTGCCAAAGATCTTCTGAGAAGCCATTAATGGGGATAAAGCTTATTTTTTTGCATAAATGTTTGTGATATTATCCTCTACATAAATGGTGTTTTTTATTGCTGTTGTGCATGGTGTTTTGTTGCTGTAACCTCAGTGCCTCAGTGCTCAGGTGAGCGATATAGGGCCATTGGCCCTCTGGTTTGATTGTTCATATCTCTGTAACCACACATCAGATTCTTTTCATATTTGGTTCATGATATCTCTATAGCATTACCTTTGATGTAAAGTATCTAAGCTGCTGGGTCATGCCCCAGGGTGGGGCCAGGGGTCAACACTTTGGACTTAGGCATTTTCATTGTGTCAAAGTTTTGCGTTTAACCTTATTGATTGCTCATGTCTCTGTAACAGCATTGAATATTTCTTCCATATTTTCTTCATGATATCTCTGTAGCATTGTTTTCAGTATGGACTACCTAAGCTGCTTCGTCAGGCTCATGGGTGGGGCAAGGGGTCAATAACTAGGACTTAGCTATTTGTTGTAGTTTTTTGCTTCTGTTTCTAAGATACTTGAATGGATCCGAATGATACATGACTATGTGTATTTCTTAAGAGTTTACATCATATGGATGCTGGCCTAAGGTCAAGGTCACAGACTTTGTATTTTGTACACGTGTAACATTTATATTGAAGTTTTGTGATACAAACATGCTTTCATTTGGCAGTGGCATTGGTCAGGGGTATACGTGAGCCCCTGCTCACTTGCTCTAGTTTTCACAAAATGGCTTTTTCACATTATTTTACTTGTCTCGCCTGCGAAGCAGAGGGGAGACTATATGTATTGCTTTTCCGGTGTCGTCGGGGGCGGCGGCAGCGTAAACTTTGTCAAGTTTTCGCGTTTAGGTAATCTCAGAAACTATAAGGGCTATGACCATGAAAATTGGTTCATGCATACGTCTGGAAGAGTAGATCTCAAAGCCATTATCAATATTGAGTCTTGACCTACATTTTACGGTTGACTGACTTTGCAATTTTTAGCTCACCTGAGCCAGCGGCTCCGGGGGAGCTATAGGATGGTAAGGCTCCGTCGTCCGTCCGTCCGTCCACAATCTCAAACGACTTCTTCTCTGAAACCGCTGGGCCAATTGTAACCAAATTTCATATATGGCCTCCAGAGGAAGGGGGAACGAAAAGTTGTTCAAACCGTTCTGGTCACATGACCAACATGGCCGCCACGCCCATATATGGTAAAAACCTAAAAAAATCTTCTTCTCCAGAACCAATAGGCCGATGGCCTTGAAACTTGGTATGTAGCATCGGGTACATGAGTACTACCAAGATTGTTCAAATTATAACCTTGGGTTGACCTTGACCTTTTTTACGGCAAGGTCAAATTTGCTTCCTTGTGCTTTTATATGGGAAAATGCTAGAACATAAGATATCTTGAAAACTGTTGAAGATTTTGGGCTAAAAATTGATATCTACAGTCATCTAAATGAGTACATGAAGATTTATGAGTACAAGAGGTCAAGGTCATTCTTTGACCTTTGACGCAGAACTCTCATATTTTGACAATTTCAAACAATCTTCTCAACAGCCACTGGGCCAATTGAAACCAAATTTCATATAGAGCCTCCAGGGGATGAGGGAATGAAAATTTGTTCAAACGGTTCAGGTCACATGACCAACATGGCCGCCAATGCCCATATATGGTAAAAACCTTGAAAAATCTTCTTCTCCAGAACCAATTGACCGATGGCCTTGAAACTCGGTATGTAGCATTGGGTACTCGAGTACTATCAAGATTGTTCAAATTATGACCTTGGGTTGACCTTGACCATTTTACGGCAAGGTCAAATATGGGAAAATGCTAGAACTTAAGATATCAGGGAAAGTTTTGAAGATTAAGGTCTTAAAGTTGGTATATGCAATCATCTTTAATGAGTACAATGAAGATTTGTGAGTACAACAGGTCAAGGTCATTCTTTGACCTTTGACCCTGAGCTCTCATATTTTGACAATTTCAAACAATCTTCTCAAAAACCACTCGGCCTATTGTAACCAAATTTCATATAGAGCCTCCAGGGGATGAGGGAATGAAAATTTGTTCAAACGGTTCAGGTCACATGACCAACATGGCCGCCATGCCCATATATGGTAAAAACCTAAAAAAATCTTCTTCTCCAGAACCAATTGACCGATGGCCTTGAAACTTGGTATGTAGCATTGGGTACTCCAGTACTATCAAGAGTGTTCAAAATGATGACCTTGGGGTGACCTTGGCCATTTTACAGCAAGGTCAAATATGGGAAAATGCTAGAACATAAGATTTCATGGAAAGTTTTGAAGATTTAGGCCTAAAAATTGGTAAATACAGTCATCTTAATGTGTATATCAAGATTCATGACTACAAGAGGTCAAGGTCGTTCTTTGACCTTTGACCCTGAATTCTCAGAATAGTTTGACAATTTCAAACATTTCCTTAAAAGCCAATGCGGCAATTGTAACCAAATATTATATAGAGCCTTCAGGGGTCGAGGAAATGAAAATTTCTTCAAATGGTCTGGGTTACATGACCAACATGGCCACCATGACCATATATGGTAAAAACCTTTCAAAATCTTTTTCTCCAGAACCAATTGATCAGTGGCCTTGAAACTTGGTATGTAGCATTGGGTACTCCAGTACTATCAAGATTGTTCAAATTATGACCTTGGTTGTCCTTGACCTTTTTATAGCAAGGTCAAATATGGGAAAATGCTAGAACATAAGATTTCATGGGAAGTTTTTGGCCTAAAAATTGGTATATACAGTCGTCTTAATGAGGTCATGAAGAATTATGAGTACAAGAGGTCAAGGTCATTCCTTGACCTTTGACCCAGATCTCTCATATTTTGACATTTTCAAACATTTTCTCAAAAGGCAAAGGGCCAATTGTAATCACATTTCATATAGAGCCTCCATGGGTTGATTGAACGAAAATTTGTTCAAACGGTCCAGGTCACATGACCAACATGGCCACCATACCCATTTATGGTATAAATCTTAAATATTTTGTCTTCTCCAGAACCAATATACCAATGGCCTTGAAACTTGGTAAGTAGCATGGAGTACTAGAGTACTACCAAGACTGTTCAAATGATGACCTCGGTTTTTCCTTAACTTTTTTTTGCGGCATGGTCAAATATGGGAAAATGCTAGAACATAAGATTTCATGGAGAGTTTTGCCTAAAAAATGTTATATATGGTTGCCTTAATGAGTACATGAAGATTTATGGGTACAATAGGTCATGGTCATTCTTTGACTTTTGACCCAAGGCTCATATTTTGACAATTTCAAAACATAAGAAAAAGCCACTTTGCCAATTGTTTAGGTGAGCGATTCAGGGCCTTATGGCCCTCTTGTTTGTCAAGTTTTCCCGTTTAGGTCATTTTCTAAGAAACTATAAGGGCTAGAGCCATGAAACTTGGTTCATGCGTACTTCTGGAAGAGCAGATCTCAAAGTCATCATCAATACTGAGTCTTGACCTACATTTTACGGTTGACTGACTTTGCAATTTTTTGTCAAGTTTTCCCGTTTAGGTCATTTTCTAAGAAACTATAAGGGCTAGAGCCATGAAACTTGGTTCATGCGTACTTCTGGAAGAGCAGATCTCAAAGTCATCATCAATACTGAGTCTTGACCTACATTTTACGGTTCACTGACTTTGCAATGTTTTGTCTAGTTTTCGCGTTTAGGTCATTTTCTCAGAAACCAGAAGGGCTAGAGCCATGAAACTTAGTACATGCATACATCTGGGAAAGTAAATCTCAAAGGCGTCATCAGTATTGAGTCTTGACCAACATTTTATGGTTTACTGACTTTGCAATTTTTGTTGAGTTTTCGCATTTAGGTCTGTTTCTCAGAAACTATAAGGGCTAGAGCCAAGAAACTTGGTTCATGCATACATATTTACTGATTTAGCTCTGTTTTGTGACAAAGCGCCAGCAGGCGAGACACCGCATTCCGTGGAATCCTTGTTGATAGTAGGTGATACATTTTCTCTAAAATGATTAACCTCATATTCTTATTATTTTCCCCATTTTTTGCTAAAATATAAAAGGTAGCTAACTCAGAGCAGTCAACGAGTTCCCACAAAACTGACGTAAGTCCACTTACAACCGTTTTGCAGGATAAAATCATTCAGCTGCTTATTCCATTTTGTCTGCAAAAGGGTTGTAACTCATGTGACTGATTTATTTTTAGGGACAAATATTATGGAACAAATACCACAACAACAGTTCCGCGGAATCCTTGATGAAAGTAGGTGATACATTTTCTCTAAAATAATTAACCTCATATTCTTATTATTTTCCCCATTTTTTGCTAAAATATAAAAGGTAGCTAACTCAGAGCAGTCAACGAGTTCCCACAAAACTGACGTAAGTCCACTTACAACCGTTTTGCGGGATAAAATCATTCAGTTGCTTATTCCATTTTGTCTGCAAAAGGGTTGTAACTCGTGTGACTGAATTATTTTTAGGGACAAATATTATGGAACAAATACCACAACAACAGTATATTGTAACAGACTGGGACCATAGTGAAATGAACTCTGTTTCTATTTCAAAATCACTTTCTTTACATACTGAAAGCAGGTAGAAATCAGTTTGGGACGGATATTTCTATTTCAAAATCACTTTCTTTACATACTGAAACAAGATAGAAATCAGTTTGGGACGGATATTTTGAAACACCAAGATCATATACAATTAACACGCCTACCAATCGCTCTCATGCGAAACCACGGTTCAGAACGCCAATCCATGAGAGGAGTTTCCGGTTTTGCATGAGGGGAGCCAAAATCGTAAACAAATTTGACATCGGCACAAGGTTTGAGGTATTTATTTTCTCTGAAAACTATTTATGCAAAATATAAAAATGCTATTTTGTCACATATACATTGGTTCTTCGGCACATGAAAGGATAAGCCACATGGCCTTGCATTTTTGTCACCCGACGTAGGCGGAGGGGGACTATAGAAATGACCCTCGTCCGTCCGTGTGTCAGTCCGTCCGTCTTTCCGTCCTTCCGTCCGTCCGTCCGTCCGTCCGTCCGTCCGAAATCTTGTCCCCGCAACTCCTCCAACGTCTTTCATCGGATTGATTTGAAATTTTACAGATTGTATTCTTATGATATGAAGATGTGCATGTGGTTTTTTCTTTTTGTTTCGGCCATTTTTGATGGAGTTACGGCCCTTGCTGACTCAGACCTTGTCCCCGCAACTTCTGTCACATCTTTTATCAGATTGACTTGAAATTGTGCAGAATGTTTCATCATGATCTGAAGATGTGCATGTGATTTTGGAATTTCAATTGTCCTATGTTTTACAAAGTTATGGCCCTTTGTCGTTTTTGGTATTTTTCCAACTTTTGAACCGTTTGACCGAGAGAGCTATTTGGTATGCTATTAGCATTTGGTAAATTGAGTATTCTGATTATTGTTAGGATATGCTAAATTTATTAGTGACAGAGTTATTCCCCTTCCATAGATAATAGACATTCACTTAAAGGTAAAGGGATAACTCAAGAACTATTCATATTACGAGGGTCGTCCAAAAAGTTCTGTCACTGGACTCATAACTTTGCTCACAGACGTGATAGCTTACCACGGTTTGCAACAATCGAAAGAACAATCTTTTATCTTTATATTGATATCAGGTACATGGTGAAAACATGCCATCTGGTTTAGTTATAAGCTCAAATACAGACCTTATATTTGACACTGACCTATTTTCATGATTTTTGTTTTTCTGCTGGCTTGACTCATTCTGCATATCTCGTCAATTTCATATCGCAGGATTCTGAAATTTTCAGGGTTGGTTTTTGTTGCATTCTATGGGACACTACATAAAAATCAGCGACTTTTGTCAATTATATGCTATGTAAAATATTGATATATGAAATATGGTGAAATACGCAGCCACGTGATTTTCAAGGACCCTTCGTTTTAGGGATCTTTTCTGAAATTTTAATGGAGATCACATTGTCATGATCTACTGCAGTAAAGATATGCTTCAGAATTTGAAATAGTATACGTTTATGAAGCGTTTGTACTTAGAACATGACCTAGTCGATTTTCCTATGGCGTTGTTTGCATAAAGTTGAGATTACGAAATGCTTTAAACTCTTTAAAATGGACTGAATGACTTGGAGATTTTTTCGCTATGTTTATTAGTACCTGAGGTATCATAGGCACCAGGCAGCGATAATAGGAATCCCGTAAATGAAAATTGCCGGAGTTGCATCTACTAATTTGCCAGTAGGGTGAGGGTACCCTTCTTTTAAAGCAGAGTGTGAATGTTATGTCAATGATACAAGATTCAGTTTTTTACAGCTATGTGATAAAAAACAGGGTTTTTGAATGGTTTATATTTTAGGTGAATAGCACTTTTCGTTTTCGAGATATAATCCAGTGACAGAACTTTTTGGATGACCCTCGTAATGGGCTGAATTTTCATAAATGCATTGTTCTTTTTCATCAGATTCATATTAGGAGGATTATGGCCCTTGTTATTTTGTTATTGGGTATACAGTCTTATGTTTTGGGCATTCTGTAAGGGCCTAAAGTTTCAGTAGCCTGATTTTACACATATACGCCCAGTTCTGAACTCAAGTATTTTATAACCTCATAGAGGCCCAGTAATTGGGGTATATGTCTCTGCTTATGCTTCAATCATTATTTGCTTACCAGGTTCTGTTATACACATATTTTCTGGTTTTGCACATAAATGCCCCTTTCTAAACTTAAGTATTTTATAACTTCATAGAGGCCCAGTAATTGTGCTTCAGTTATTATTTGCTGACCAGGTTCTGTAATACACATATTTTCTGTTTTTGGCCATATGGTTACTCTGAAACTGAATAAAGGGCTGCAGTTTGTGACACATTTCAAACGTTGGGTGACACTTGGCCGATGGCCTTTTATTCCAGATACGCATTTAGTACGGCGGAGCATGTGTTCAAGATCAATCTAGGCGATATATACATGTAGGAAAAAGTCGCATTCTCTTTCTTGATTTTGAGTCTCTGACCTTGGCAGTCTCAAAGAAGTGAACAGAACTACTGTATGCGTGAATCCAAACGTTGAAAGTAAGCTTTCCGTGATGGACAGTTTAGAATTTAGAAAATATACGCAAAAACTTGGCATTGTCAGCCCGGTTCCGCATGAGTTGTAGAAAATATAAGGAATTTTTATCAAATACAAAAACAGCTTCTGAACAATAATTGGACCAAAACTAACTTGAATTCTGTGATATATCATTATTTCATACATTGCAGATGACTTTCTGGCTGTTTTAATCCTCGTTTGTCTGCTTTTGAGGCATGCAAGGGGGTTAGAAAGAGGGTTTGCAATAGGTCATAAAAGACAAACGGGGAATAAAAACAGCCAGAAAGTCATCTGCAAAGTATAAAATAATGATTTATCACAGAGCTCATGTTAGTTTTGATCCAATCATTGTTCAGAAGCTGTTTTTGTGTTTGATAAAAATTCCTTATATTTTCTATTATCTCATGCGGAACCGGGCTGACGATGCCAAGTTTTTGCGTATATTTTCTAAATTCTAAACTGTTCATCACGATAAACTTACTTACCACATTCGGATTCACGCATACAGTAGTTCTGTTCACTTCTTTGCGACTGCCAAGGTCAGAGACCCAAAATCAAGAAAGAGAATGCGACTTTTTCCTACATGTATATATCGCCTAGATGGATCTTGAACACATGCTCCGCCGTACTAAATGCATATCTGGAAAAATGCAAGGCCATGTGGCTTATCCTTTCATGTGCCGAAGAACCAATGTATATGTGACAAAATAGCATTCTTATATTTTGCATAAATAGTTTTCAGAGAAAATAAATACCTCAAACCTTGTGCCGATGTCAAATTTGTTTACGATTTTGGCTCCCCTCATGCAAAACCGGAAACTCCTCTCATGGATTGGCGTTCTGAACCGTGGTTTCGCATGAGAGCGATTGGTAGGCGTGATTAAACTTCATTCATTAATGCTGAAACTGGGTCTTTCGCTGCTCATACTTTTATAATCTAATCAATCCACGTAATACTGTGCATAGTGATAAAGCTCGACTTCTGCCGATTTCTCATAAAGGTCTCATGTATCTTAGCCTGGTGTCTGATGCTGCAGTTACGTGCACGAAACAGCAAATTTTAAAAACTTGTCCGCAAACTAAGTCCATTTGATGAAAATTGACAGCCTAAAGTCATACATATTCAGATACATTCCACGTGGGCATCATGCTGGTCAGTTGGGTAATAACTGTTGCCCTCCCAACAAATCACAGGAATAAGAAAAAGGCGTTTTGAAGTTCGGCTACTTTTTAAAGGCCTCAATTGCTCAATCAATGGAAAACATGTAGGGAAAAGTTTGTGGAGAGGTATAGCTTTGCCTCTCACTACAGGTTCCTCATTGTAAGTGACAGCTAAATTTTCAGGTTTAATTATGTAAAACTTCCTTGAGTTTCATATCAAAAGGTTTTAGAAATTATTTGGGTCATTTTAGTTGGCAACTAAAATGACCTAATTGCGATTTCATAACTTGAATTAATTGGTAAGAATACAATGTACAAGAGTGGGGCCCCGCTCATTATCCCGCTTCTGTTTACCTTGAATCACTCGACGGGAACCGGTAAAAGAAATCGTCTTTTGTGGAAATACCAAGTTATTACATGAGCTACATTTTTCAGTTTTGACAACTGTAGATTTTAGGGTTGAATATCAGGCTCAGTTTCTTTACCATATTTTGAACACTTGTATTTGTTTGTGTCATATTTAATCAGGAAGCTATCAAAAGTAGTATACATATAAACAACGGGACAGTTGTGTCATCCGACTCAGAAGCAAACTTCAGGCCCATAAGCGTCCCTGCATTTATTTTTTCTCTCTTTCTTTCATTTTTAGCTCACCTGAGCTGAAGGCTCACAGGTGAGCTTATAGTATAGGCAGGCATCCGTCGTCCGTCGTCCGTCCGTTATCCGTCCGTCCGTCGTCCGTCCGTCAATATTTTCAAACGACATCTCCTCTGAAACTACAAGGTCCATTGTTACCAAATTTCATATATAGCATCTATAGGCAGGGGGAACCAATAATACTGTTTTTTATCCAAATCGCTTCAGAACTTTGGTTGCTATGGCAACTTAAAGTTTCCATTGACTTGTATGGGAAAAATTGAAAATTTGCATTTATTGCTATGTCACTGCAGATATTTTGACAAAACTTTTACAGAAATGTTCCTTGAGTATTCCTCTATCAACCACATGAACTTTATGTAAATTGCACAATTTTGGCTGGTTGCCATGGCAACCAAATGGTTAAAAAATAGGAAAAATATTCAAAAATCATCTCCTCAGAAACTATGCAACCAATAAATCTCAAACGTCACAGAACGGATCTTAGTACTAGCTTCTATAAAAGTACTGTTTTTCTTGGCAATTGCTCTAGCAGTTTGGTTGCTATGGGAACTGAAAGTTGCCATTGACTTATAATGACAAAATGGAAAATTTGCATTTATTGCTATGTCACTGCAGATATTTTGACAAAACTTTTACAGAAATGTTCCTTGAGTATTCTTCTATCAACCACATGAACTTTATGTAAATTGCACAATTTGGCTGGTTGCCATGGCAACCGAATGGTTAAAAAATAGAATAAATATTCAAAAATCATCTCCTCAGAAACTATGCAACCAATAAAGCTCAAACTTCACAGAAAGGATCTTAGTACTAGCTTCTATAAAAGTACTGTTTTACTTGGCAATTGCTCTAGCAGTTTGGTTGCTATGGGAACTGAAAGTTGCCATTGACTTATAATGGCAAAATGGAAAATTTGCATTAATTGCTATGTCACTGCAGATATTTTGACAAAACTTTTTACAGAAATGTTCCTTGAGTATTCCTCTATCAACCACATGAACTTTATGTAAATTGAACTATTTGGCTGGTTGCCATGGCAACCGAATGGTTAAAAAATAGAATAAATATTCAAAAATCATCTCCTCAGAAACTTTGCAACCAATAAAGCTCAAACTTCACAGAAAGGATCTTAGTACTAGCTTCTATAAAAGTACTGTTTTTCTTGGCAATTGCTCTAGCAGTTTGGTTGCTATGGGAACTGAAAGTTGCCATTTACTTATAATGACAAAATGGAAAATTTGCATTTATTGCTATGCCGCTGCGGATATTTTGACAAAACTTTCATAGAAATGTACCTTGAGTAGTCTTTAACCAGCCATGTTAAATTTATGCAAATTGCGCAATTTGGCTGGTTGCCATTGCAACCGAATGGTTAAAAATAGAAAAATATTAAAAAATCATCTTCGCAGAAACTGTGTGGCCCAATAAAGCTCAAACTTTACAGAAAGAACCTTAGTACTAGCCTCTATAGAATTATTGTTTTCATGGCAATTGCTCCAGCAGTTTGGTTGCTATGGCAACAAAGAGTTTCCATTGACTTATAATGAGGAAAATGGAAATTGGCAATTTTTGCTGTATAACTAACTGCAGTTATTTATATTTTTTTCTACAGGAATGTTTCTTGAGTAGTCCTCTACGATTCATATGAATTTTCTCCAAATCGCTGAATTTGATTGGTTGCCATGGCAAAATATAGTGTAAATTTCGGAAAAAAAAATCTTCTGCTCAGAAGCCATATAGGGGATGAAGCTGATATTGTGCAAACATGTTGATGACAGTCGTTTCTACATAAATTTTATTCTTTTTCTTCCAATCCCATAAGAACTTTGGTTGCTATGGCGACTTATAGTTTCCATTGACTCATAATGGGAAAAGTGAAGCCATGAGGGGGATGAAGCTGATACTTAGCATACATATTAATAATTTTAACCTCTACCTAAAGAATGTTTTATATTATCATTGCCCATGTGAATTTGTTGCTATGGCAACTTAAAGTTTCCATAGACTTATAATGAGGAAAGTGGACATTTGCTATTTATTTCTGTGTTACTGCAGATATTTTGACAAAAATTCACAGAAATGTTCCTGGAGTAGTCCTCTACCAGCCATATGAATTTTTCCCAATTACCCGATTTTGATTGGTTGCCATTGCAGCTGAAAGGCCAAATTTTCACTTTTTTTTTTTTGCCAAAGATCTTCTGAGAAGCCATTAATGGGGGATAAAGCTTATTTTTTTTTGCATAAATGTTTGTGATATTATCCTCTACATAAATGGTGTTTTTTATTGCTGTTGTGCATGGTGTTTTGTTGCTGTAACCTCAGTGCCTCAGTGCTCAGGTGAGCGATATAGGGCCATTGGCCCTCTGGTTCTCATGGTGACGTTTCATGCGAAAGCCAGGCATAATGTGTCTGCGAACAGGAAAATCTCAAACCAGTCAGCTAGAAATCTCAAACCAGTCAGCTAGAGACTTTATGGGCCACTGTGTCCACACAACCACACATCGGATGTGCGAAAAGCAAAGGCCCAGATCAGTTCTCGCGTATATACGGAAGGAAATATCGCACACATGCATGCCCGCAGGTCCACTTTTGAACGCCAATGTATATGAATACAGTTTCGTGTAATTAAAGATTTGCACGCTTGTGGAAAGGTACCCTTGTATTGTACGAACAGGGAAGACTCAGATACATGTAGCTTTTCACTTAAACTAGGTACCATGAGGTTGAATTCGACTTTCAGTTGACTCTGATCAGACTGCATCCTGTTTGCCCAAGCCGTAAGGTTCGACGATTGCGAATACTGTTTCAAAGGGCCGTTAAACCCAAAACAACCAACCAACCAATCAACGATTGCGTATATATATGTTTGTGTCGCAAGGAAGAGGTAGGAGTGGTAGAATAATCAAGGGAATAGTTTGTTGAAAAGAAATAAGGGTTGGTGGGGGGGGGGGGGGGGGGGGGGGGGGGCCTGTAGGGTGTATGTCTTGAGACTAGGTTGGCGGTTTGGGTGGTAGATTGAATAAGGAGGTGTGGGTTTGGGAAGGGGTCATGTCAAAGCGTGGGAGTCTGGATGGTAGACTAATTGAGTGTAGGGGGTTGTAGGTAGTGTAGGGGAGATTATTCCATTATTTTTATACCCCCCCCCCCCCCCCCCCCCCCCCCCCCACAAGTTAGTGGCGGGGTATTATGTTTTCCTGCTGGCTGTCCGTGTGTCCGTCCGTAGTACGTACGTCTGTCTGTTCGTCCGTCCGTGAGCACTTCGTTTCCGTTCGATAACTTTATTATTTATTAACGGATTTTCTTCAAACTTGGCATGTGCTTTGGTCTTGAGAATATCTCAGATGGGATTGTTAATGGGCAAATTTCGATTTCTTCTGATGGAGTTATTGCCCTTGTCAAGGTCTTAAAAATAGGTTTTGGCTGTAGTTCCTTTACACTTTCAAATATCTTGATAAAATTTCACAGAAATGATTCAGTTAACATAAGCTTTCTGTTACAAGCAGAGTTTTGTCCACCTGGGTTATCTGCCCCTGCCCTGGGGCTATATACATGTATTAAATAACAAAAAAAATTTGTATAAATCAGAGTTGAAAGGGGTTTTTCTGAAACTTGTAATCAAAATTATCAAATTAATATAAGCTTTCCGTCTTGATAAAAACAATTGTTCCCCAATGGTTACCTGCCCCTGACACAAGCTATATGCATGTATGAAATCATGAAAAAAACTATATAAAAACAAACTTTTGGTATATCTTGATGAAATTCCACAGAAATGATTGAAATGACCTAAGCTTTCTGTTACAAGCAGAATTTAGTCCACCTGGGTTAACTGCCCTTGCCCCGGGGCTATATACATGTATAAAATTATGAAAAAATCTGTATAAACTCAAGGATGAACAGGATTTTCCTGAAACTTGCAACACAGTATCTAGATAATATGAGCTTCATGTCATGATCAAAATTTTGTCCCCAGAGGTTATCTGCCCCTGCCCCTGAGCTATATACATGTATAAAATGATAATAAAAATTGTGTAACAAATGTACAAAAAGGTAAAATAAGGGGTATTGGTTCGCTGTGGCGGGGTATTACGCAGTCATGTACAATGCTTTTATTTTAGAGTGGGGTTGGGGTAAAAAGAAGGAATAGACTGATTAAGGGGAGCTGTAATTAGTTTTAGGGGTACGCGATTTGGTCCTTTTGTCCTTGTATTTAACTTTGCAGTTTTAACGCAACATTGGTAATAGATGTTTTGGAACTTTAGAACTGTATTACATACTGTGGAAAGCTGTAATATTTGTGTTAAAATAATGTCATTACGTCGCACTGACGCTGGTATGACGTTGTTTAGACTTTGTTTGTCGGTAGCGATACTATGATGAAACACTGAAAACCTTGTCCAGAGTTAATTTATGCGGTGTAATCATTTTCGAACTGAGACAAAATTACCTTGATGACAAGCTTGTTGTCATGCTGACTGATTTCGCACACGCAGAGCATGTGTTAGAATAGTAACCCCACCCGAACACGAAACTATTTATAGCTACCACTTTATATGGTATTAAAAGGCATTTCCAACCTGTCCAATGGACTTAGTCTCGGATTGAAAATCTGTAATTTGCAGTTTTGTGCAGGTTAGCCCAGCATCCTACGAAAGGCAGAGTCACAGGACACATTGATGAGAAATCGGCGGAAGTCTAGCATTATCACTATGCACAGTCTTACCTCGACTGATTAGATTATAAAAGTATAAGCAGCGAAAAACCCAGTTTCAAAATTAATGAACAGAGTTTAGTAATAGTTTGGAAACAGTGAAATGGTTGAAAACAAAACACTGTTTTTGTTTTAAAATAACTCTTATTATATACTGAACAAAGATACAGATCCTTTTGGGGAAATTCATCGAGACTACTATTTTGAATCAAATAAGTCAACAAGAATGCAATAGCAACATTTGGGAAACACAGTGAAATGGTTTGAAACTATACATCTTTCTTTTTAAAAATTAGGGATGGGTATCGCAAAAAATTTCGTATCGCGATATATCGCGATACGCAATGAGCGTATCGCGATACGTATCACGATATTCTTGTTAATTTTTTGTGAGAGAAATTCTTATGTGTTTCGAGTGAAAGAAGTACATAATGAATAGACTGCAATTATTTAATGAACAGAACAAGAATTCAAACACATTTGAACACAAAAACTGCTTAACACAGAATGCTGTTGAACACAAGAACTGCTTAAAGCAGAACGCAATTAGCTCAAGAAGGGGAGCTGTTTCAATAGACAGTTCAATAATATGCACTCATAAATCCTGGATGAAAGGAATACCAGTTACACATGTCTGCAACTGTTCACTGCTAAATTTTTCACTAATCATGAGAGTTATCTCACTGTTTCTAAGTTTTTTTTGACTAGAACTATCTTTCAGCACAATTATTCAGAGTATCAGAAGTTTCAGAACAAACTAATCTGCTGGAAAACATTCTGCTCTGCATTCCTGGAACACACTTATCAAATTTACTGTACCCATTTTCAAACAGAGGTCAGCCTCAGACAACCTGGTATTTTTAATCAAACTTTGAAATATGCAACAGACTATTTCATATTTTTCTTCAAAAATACCAGTTTGTCAACATGCTTAGCTTTTAAATTGGCCCTCTGAGCATTAAGAATGTCTCCAGCAGTGGAGAATACCCGTTCAGATGGAACACTAGTTCCAGGAATGCAGAGTAGCATCTTTGCCAGCCTTGCAACCGTTGGGAACCCTTTGTATTCATTTTCCTTCCACCATTCTAACGGATCCATTTCAACTTTGATTGATGGGCATTCTCTATACAGTATTACTTGGGATTCTGCCAGAACACTTGGTGTTTTAGGGGGAGTTTGGCCACAGACATATACATCTCCAAATATGTCTCCAAAAACTGACTCAGTCACAGTGTCCATTTTCTCAACTTTGACCTTCTTTGGGGATGGAGGCTCATCAACAGCCACTTCAGGGAGATTAGGGAGGTTTGGGAGAGCAGGAAGTGGGGGTTGATCAGGATTGCCAGCTGCATCATCAGCGGGCTCTTCTTTTACAACGAGATGAACCCTAGCAACCTCCTTTACCAAGTTCCTAAAAACCTGATTTCGGTCTTCTTCAGGGAGGTATGGCATCTGCTTAAATCTTGGGTCAAGGGCCGTACACATGTTAAGAAAGTCCTCCTGGCCTTTGTATCGGTCCTTGAGGTCATTGATGAGGATAACCTTCATCTCTTTGATTGCTGGACTATCATCCTCCTTAGGGGCAAACAAGGTGCTGGCTAGTCGATCTTGGAGGGGCATGATCATAGATGCTGTAGGGGTTTTCTCAGTACATAGCAGTGTGGTGATGTCTTTCAGAGGCTTCAGTAGCTGTATCATGTCTTCAGCAACAGTCAGATCATCATCACTGAAGGACTTCATGTCTGTGTCTTTCTCCTTGCCAACTTCCTTGGACCTCAATGTTGCGAACACTGCTACCTGCATCTCGAGAAACCTTGCCACCATGTCATAGCCACTGTTCCATCTAGTGCAAACATCAATTATTAGTTTGTGTTGGGGTAGACCTAGACCTTCCGCTTTCCTTTTCAAAGCATCGGAGGCAATGTTGCTCTTGTGAAAATATGCAACTACTTTTCTCATACGGGCGAGAATCTGGCAAACACGTTTAACTCTCAGGGACTTCTGTGCAGCGAGGTTAAGGGTGTGAGCGTAACATTTCACATGGACTCTGGTGTTGAAGAATTGTCCTGCTTTAATCATATTGCTTGCGTTGTCAGACACCAGTGGTGGATTATACGGGGCTGTCTGCGTAGTTGGGATTCTCCATTCTTTCACCGCAGCTTCAAGTACAGCAGCCACATGTTCACCTATTAAAACAGATACATGTAAATTGATAATTTTCAGATTAAAAATTTTATTGATATAATAAAATAAAAAATGAACACAATAATTTATGTGTTGTTTGATTTATACCATAATGCACTTTTTCCTGCTTTCAGGTTTTTATTTTTAATATTACCATTTTTAGAATTTATTTTTCAGTTGTTGAAGTTTGTACTGCCTATTATTTTCAAGTTTTCAAATTTTAATGTTCAAGGTCTGTGATAAAAGTTTATTTATTGTTAAACTGTTGACTGTGATAATGATTTTAACCATTTTATGATTGCCAATTTCCCAAATCAACATTAGTTAATTACTAACCTGTGTGACTTTCTGGTAAAGCACGTGTTTGTAGAACGTAATTCTTCATCGTCCAGTTTTGGTCAATATGAGAGGAAGTAATGGTCATGTAAGACTCCGTCGCTCTGGAGCTCCAGCCATCAGTTGTGAGAGCCACCTACAAAATAAAAGTTTAACT
Organism: Ctena decussata; assembly: GCA_963989385.1. Taxonomy (NCBI): domain Eukaryota; kingdom Metazoa; phylum Mollusca; class Bivalvia; order Lucinida; family Lucinidae; genus Ctena; species Ctena decussata. The sequence goes on along the minus strand of OZ022498.1, from coordinate 81,799,977 downwards.
GCTGAATGAATAAATTCCCCAGATAGGCTCTAGCAAACAGTTCAGACCCAGATAAATCTGCTTCATGCATCTTATTATATGAAGTAATTTCTCTACAGCTTACAACAATATCTTGGGTATTGCACATATTCAACTTCAGCCAATATAAATTAGCATTGAAAGGGCATGGTGCAGCCCCATGTTAAAACTGACTTGGGGAAAATCTAAAACTTAACAAATGGCAAAATTACAAATGGCTGTTTTCATTTTTTACCTGAAAATATTGCATGAACCCGGTATCTAGAATCAAACCTTGCAATTTTTCTTACCATTTCAGCCTGGATAAGGTCAGCTTTCACTTCGCCATATACTTGAGTATACATATTTGGAACAATGATATCTGAAAATGTTTTTCTATCTGGTACAGAGTACCGGGGTTCACATTCAGCCAGCAGTTCCTTGAACTCAATTGACTTCACTATGCTGTAAGGTCTCATGTCTTTGACTATGAATCTTGCAATCCTAGAAGTGATGCGTTGAGCTTTTTGAGATGTATTGGGGTACTTCTTTACACTTTCAAAGGCATTCTTAATAGTAGATTGAGTTTGTTTGGGCACAGGATCATTCAGAATGTTCGATTTACTGTCCGTTGGAGCTTTAGTTTTTGTCTCCGAAACTTGCGAAAGGACATTTGGATGATGTCTTCTTATGTGTGTTGTTAGATTTGTTGTCCCGCCGCTGCATCTGACGACGGCTCGGCATATATAACAGGCGGCGGCATTTTCTTCAAACTGAGTGTCCCCTGGCCTTTTGATGAGCCCAAAATGCTGCCATACGGAAGACTTCCCCTTCACATTCTTGCAAATCGCAAATTCATCGGGCGCCGCCATTTTGATTTCGTAGCTAAGCGACCGCAAGGTACGACGGATTGTTTTTATTAAATAATTATTTTTTTTTTCGCATTAATCTTCTTCTTTTGTAGGTATTCCACCCTATAAAGGGTCACCGCCGAAGCGTAGTTGTGTCATAGTTGTGTGGGTTGAACATGAGCGCAGGGCAATTATTACAATACTTTTGAATTACGAATTTCTGTGCTAGTCATAAGTCTTTACAATTATAGAGCCAGCAACAGTTACTGTGCTTTAACGTAGAGTTACATATCCAGCGTCGGTTAAGAGAACCCTCCAGCGTCGTACCATATCCACCGTCGAATAATATAGTCACATCCAGCGTTGGTACTATGAGTTTACATCCAGCATAATTCAGTAATCCAAATATCCAGGTTGGGAATAACTTAGAAACTTAAGAGTTATTAATATTAAAGGTCAACTACATTATGTTTAACTAGATAAAACACCTCCCGGGACTCAAGTCCACAAAAGTTTATGCAATTTTTCACTAGAGCGTACAACCGCCACCAAACGAAAGAAACGTATGTACAGTAGATACAGCGCACAGGAATGATCATATAAGTTTATATAGCTCAGACCTAGGTACAGACCACAGCTAACCCAACTGCTTGATAAGACTGCAGCGCTTAATATGTAGCGCGAAACACAATTTCCTTATTAATACGTAATAACGCTTTTAAAACATATAATCGGATGCAATTATATGCTTTTCTTTTAATTGAAAAATAAAATAAGACCAGAAAAGACATTTTTTCTATAAAATGAAACACATTTTACGGACATTTACGGAAATTGACGGAGATTCCCGAGCGTATCGATACAACCGAATTGAACCGCGATACGAATCTTTCTCATGTCGCACCGCGGTAAATCGATATACCGATAATACCGCGCACCCCTATTAAAAATCATTTTGTATATAGTAATATTGTGTTGGGGGAACATCGTTATGCGGATTGAAACACACACACACACACACACACACACACACACACACACACACAGTGAAATGGTTTGAAATTAAAACAAAGTCACTTTGTATATGTAATGACATTAGTTACAGCCCCTCAATAGGATATCAAATCGGACAAATATTTTTTTACAAATTTAAAAATATATAGTGCTCAACAATTTATTAACACAGTGTACACTGAAACACATCCGGTCTCTGTTACAAAATAGCTTATTTCTGTAACAAAAACAAGATACATGTACAACCTGTCTATATGAAATCATCCAGGGCAAATGTTTTGAAACTAATGAAACAAGAATATGTGTGCATACTAAGATTTTGGAAAGAGAAATGTACATTGCAGGACTCCTATTTATTCTTAAAAGAGGCTCTACTATTTCCAAAAATCTAAATGAAACCCCCAGACACTCTGAAATCTTTGGAAACAATAAAAATGGTGTAAAACTAACTCAGTTGCTGTTTCTGAATCACTTTTGTTTACGTCAAGAAACAAGATACTGCCCATGAACAGAGGGAAGCTAAGGTGGCAAATATTTTGAAAGAAAGACAGTATTTTGGAGGCACAGGGAAATGGTTTGAAACAAACTTGAGCCGCGACACGAGAAAACCAACAAAGTGGTGGTGCATACAACACACTCAGATCAGCCTGGACATCCGCCCAGTCTGGTCAGACTCTCCGCTAAGCGCTTAAAGGATAGCTTAGGGGCTAAGCTACCTCCGTGCAGACAGAGAAGACTCTGATCAGACTGGGCCGATGCCCAGGCTGATCTGAGTCTGCACTGGACGCACAACTACTTTGTTATTTTTCTCGTGTCATGGCTCACTTTGTTTCTGTTTCAAAATTACTTTTCTTAAGGACCAAAACAAGGTATGGCCTCTCATTTGAAGATAAGCTTGGACAGTTATTTTGAAATCAATGAAACAATAAGTCTATTAGGGTAACATTTTGGAAACACCATGAAGCTGTGTGAAACAAATCCTGTTTCAATTTCAAACTGAGGGTCTCATGCGAATACTGTTACCCTCGTAAAATAAAGCCATACTTACTTACTCAACTTCATTTTTGTAAAAATAACAAATCAAGAGGTGACCTCTTAACATATCAACTGGGGCAGCCTAAGTCCTAGAACATAAGGGGTACCAATGGCCCTTTTTATCTTAAAGAGACTTAGTGCATAAAATACAAGCAGACTGACTGGTCTGTGAGGGTCCTGTGGGCCCCAAGTTTTAGTTTGAAAAGGCCATAAGTGACTTCAGATAGGCAAACTGTGTCAGGCACAACACTGACTGGGACAAATATTTTGAAAGACAATAAAGCAGTACTCCAGATAAGAAAGGGTAACAGGGATAATTTAGGGATAATTTTCCATATTTCTCCATAAAACCATAGATTGTGACCTCTCATTAGAACCGTCTTGACAAGGCGGTTCTAATGAGGGGTCACAACATATGTTTTTGTTGAGAAATAAGAAAAATTATCTTTGAATTATCCTCAATACCCTCTTATCTGGAGCTCTGTATAAAGTAAATATTTTGGAAATGCAGTGAAATGCTTTCAGCTCCGAATCACTTGCTGCCAAAAGATGGTATGGCTTCTGATATGGAAATCAATTTTGAAATTAATGACACTACAAGAATATTAAGTAACAATTTGGAAATGCCTCACAGTTAAAATTTTGTATCAGGGGCGTTTCCCAGCCTAGGATTAGTAACTGCTCCATGAGCCTTAGGATATGGTTCTTAGCTGTACTTTAACCGTTGCCAGTTACAGCTAAATTTTAACCTTGATAAACAATGATCAGCCTTACCTTTTCATTTTCCTAATTTCTAGTACACCCTTCAACTGCCGCTCCATGACTTTGAAAGAAGGAAGAAGAATAGATGGATGAATGCTTGCAGGTTAGCTGCCTTTTCAACAATATTCAGTCATAACAAACCAGTAGAAGGATGATAATGAAAGAATGTGTGCAGTGTAACTTCATTTAAGGATTAAAAGTTTTTAACCTATTGTTGGAATTAAACCCAAAACCTTAGTTTAGCAGGCCAGCACTTAACCAAATTAATGAGTTACTGGAGCACCTAAAGGGGGAAGAGGTACTGATAGTAAATATGCATAAAAATAATCAAAGATGCATTTTCTAGTTTCCCCTTCTTTGAAGTTGTTTAGCTCGGGTGGGGGGGGCATAGTAGCAAAACATAAACAGGTAAAGCAGCCCCATTCAAAAAGTTATTCACAAAACAGCCAATTAATTTCAGAAGTTAGAAAATGGATAAGGTTTGAATTGTGTGAACAATTTACAAAATGGGTTGAGGTTGCACATGGGGAGACCCATTGTCTCCCTATAAAGTTTTTTGGTAAACATGTTACTTGGAATAAAGTAAATTAGGGCAGGGTGTTCACTCTTCATTGGAATAAAATTCCCTGTCTTTCCCCTGACCAAATTCCATTTTTCCCTGACCAAAAAGTCATTATTTAACCGCCATGACCTTCCACTTCAGCCCTAAGGCTTATGCCTGCAGTTCCTGTTTTCTGGATAACCATTCTGACTGCTTATTGTTTCAATCCTTGCCCCAAGCAGTACTCTGCTCCCTTAAATAAACATTGTTTTGAAACACTTATTGTTTTAACATTTTAGACATTGTGTTGCTAACTGGGTGCCACAGGTGACTGGCCAGGTGCACAGGTGAATTTACCTGTAATTTCTTACCTGTATTTTTATGCTGTTGAGTTTAAGGACAAATAATAAAGATGAATCGAGATACTGTTCATACTTGTGAAATTGTCAATTTTTTGTCTTAAATCCACGTTTTGGCTGTTTCAACCTGCTCAATTTGTGAAACATTTTAGACTTTATGATGATAAACTAACTTCATATTTAATATAAAAATTAAATAAAACATCTTTAAGTCATTTAGTTTGAATATATATTATTTCAAGTTAAGTTTGTTTTGGTTTTAGCAAGATTTCAAAGGCGAAAAAGTTCAATCAACCAGTATTTGCCAGTATTTTCCACTTTGGGAGTATTTTCGAGACCGGTAAATACCGGTAAATTCCACGGTATATACCGGGGGTGGAATTTACTGCCCAACCTTGACTTAAACAGTGGATTTCTTGAAAACTATTTAAGTTTAAGGTAAAATATTTGGTACATATGGTTAACTAAATGACTAGATGAAGGTTATATTCTTTGACCTTTGTTCAAAGACACTGAGATTCTGTTTCCTGTCAACATTTTCAAACATCTCCTCTGAAGCCACTTGGCCATTTGAAGTCATATTTCATACAGAGCTTCAGTGTGCCAAAGGAACCAAAGTTTGATCTGATGGTCATGGTCACATGACCAAGATGGCCTCCATGTCCATATACGGTAAAAAACCCTTCAAAAATCTTCTCCAGAACCAAAAGGCCTATGACCTTGAAACCTGGTATGTAGCAATGGGCATTCGGGCTCATCATAGCTTATACAAATGATGACCGTAGGTTGACCTTGACCTAATTTACGACATGGTCAACTTTGGTACGTTATGCTTTTGTATGGGAAAATGCTTTATCAGTGGATTTCTCAGAAACTATTTGAGTCTAAGGTATAATATTTGGTATATATGGTTAACTAAATGACTAGATGAAGAAATTATGTCGTTTAAGGTCAAGGTCATTCTTTGACCTTTGTTCAAAGACACTGAGGTTCTGTCTTCTGTCATCATTTTCAAACATCTTCTCCTTTGAAGCCCCTTGGCCAATGGAAGCCATATTTCATACAGAGCTTCATGCCCATTTATGGTAAAACCCTTCAGAAATCTTTTTCTCCAGAACCGAAAGGCCTATGACCTTGAAACCTGGTATATAGCATTGGGCATTCGGGCCTATCATAGTTTATACAAACGATGACCATAGGTTGAAGACCTAATTTACGACATGGTCAACTTTGGTATGTTATGCTTTTGTGTTGGAAAATGCGTAAACAGTGGATTTCTCAGAAACTATTTGAGTCTAAGGTATAATATTTGGTATATATGGTTAACTAAATGACTAGATGAAGAAATTATGTCCCTTAAGTTCAAGGTCATTGTTTGACCTTTGTTCAAGGACACTGATATTCTGTCTCTTGTCAACATTTTCAAACATCTCCTTTAAAGCCACTTGGCCGATTGAAGCCATATTTCACACAGAGCTTCAGTGGGCCAAAAAAACCCAAAGATTTGCAGATGGTCTTGGTCACATGACCAAATTGGCCACCATGCCCATATATGGTAAAAACTCTTCAAAAATCTTCTTCTCCAGAACCAAAAGGCCTATGACCTTGAAACCTGGTATGTAGCATTGGGCATTTGGGCCCATTACAGTTTATACAAACGATGACTGTAGGCTGACCTTGACCTAATTTGCGACATGGTCAACTTTGGCATGTTATGCTTTTGTATGGGAAAATGCTTAAACGGTGGATTTCTCGGAAAATATTTAAGTCTAAGGTAAAATATTTGGAATATATGGTTAACTAAATGACTAGATGAAGAAATCATGTCGCTTAAGGTCAATGTCATTCTTTGACCTTTGTTCAAGGACACTGAAATTCTGTCTCCTGTCAACATTTTCAAACATCTCCTCTGAAGCCACTGGGCGATTTAAGCCATATTTCATACAGAGCTTCAGTGGGCAAAGGGATCTAAAGTTTGATCAGATGGTCTTGGTCACATGACCAAAATGGCTACCACGCCCCTTCAGAAATCTTCTTCTCCAGAACCAAAGGCCTAATGGCCTTGTGAATTGGTATGTTGCATTGAAGACTCAATCCATCATAATTTGTACAAATCATAGCAGTGCATTGACCTTGACCTAATTAATGGCAAGGTCAATTTTGATATGTTATGCTTTTGTATTGGAAATGCTTAAACAGTGGATTTCTCAGAAATTATTTAAGTCTAAGGTATAATGTTTGGTATATTTGGTTAACTAAATGAGCAAATGAAGAAATTATGTCCCTTAAGGTCAGGGTCTTTTTTTTACCTTTGTTCAAGGTCACTGAGATTCTGTCACCTGTCAACATTTTCAAACATCTTTTCCTCTGAAGCCACTGGGCCGATTGAAGCCATATTTCATATGAAGCTTCAGTGGGCCAAAGGAACCAAAGTATGGTCAGATTGTCTTGGTCATATGACCAAGTTGGCCGCTGCACCCATATATGGTTAAAACCCTACAAAAATCTTCTTCTCACGAACCGAAAGGCCTATGACCTTGAAACTTGTCATGAAGCATTGGAGACTCAGGCCCATCATAATTTGTACAAATTATGACTGTCCACTGACATTTACATAATTTATGGCATGGTCAGTTTGGATACAGTATGTTTTTACATGGGAAAACTCTTAAACAGTGGATTCTCAGAAACTATTTAAGGTTTAGGTATAATATTAAGTATATATGGTTAACTAAATAGCAAATGAAGATATTATATTGCTACAGGTCAAGGTCATTCTTTGACCTTTGTTCAATGTCACTGAGATTCTGTCACCTGTCAACATTATCAAACATCTTCTCCTCTGAAGCCACTGGGCCGATTGAAGCCATATTTCATATCTTCTCTGAAGCCACCATATTTCATATGGTCCTTCACTGGGTCAAAGGAACCAAAGTTTGTTCAGATGGTCACATGACTAAGATGGCCGCCATGCCTGTATATGGTAAAACCCGTGAAAAATCTTCTTCTCCAGAACCAAAGGCCCAATGACCTTGAGGCATGGGATGTAGCATTGGGGACTCGGGCCAATCATAGTATATATAAATCATGCCTTTGCATTGACCACCTAATTTATGGCAAGGTCAACTTCGATATGTTGTGCTTTTATATGGGAAAATGCTTAAACAGCTGATTTCATGGAAACTTTTTAAGCCAAGATATAATAATTGAAAAATATGTTTAACTAAATGGATACAAGAAGCCAAAACGTCATCAAAGGTCAAGGTCATTTTTTTAATTTTGCTCAAGGTCACTGAGATTTTAAAATTAAGATATGCACTCCCTATAAGCCACTAGTTCGAATTTGTAACAACTGAGCAAAACGACAAATTGTGTCTGTATACAGAAGGTGTCAGGTGAGCTACAGGACCATTGGTCCTCTGGTTATATAGAAGTGGCGGTGGTGGATCAGTTTACACACTCGCCATCCTATAGAATTGCAGCCTGTTTATTAGCCTACCTGAGCCAAAGCTTACATTTTGGCCAGTTGACCTGAGCATATACTGGCAGGTGAGTGATTGTTGCCCTAGGGCGGCTTGTTCTTTGGACTGATTAAGGTTTCTGTTTTCTACTTTCAGATATTCATAGAATGCTATTAAAAGCAGGCTAACAGATTTCCATCAAGATCCTACTTTAGACAATTTCTTTTGTCTTGTAAGAGTCATCAAAAAAAAAAGAAAATGGCTTCTAATGCACAGATAGAATTACCACATTCTAATATAAACACTGTTTCTGATCTGCCTCAGATCAGTTCTAGTCTACTAGAGAAGGCTGCTTTCAGTGCTGGGATTGAAAGTAGACCTCAACAGAATGTAACTTTCACCTTTACATCTCCAAGTGTGGCTGATAATGTTCCTGACACGTCTATATTCACTACTCTTCCAAGTGCCTCCTTTGATGCCTTGCTTGAGCAATATGAAGATCCTACGTCAGAGGTGCCTATCACTATACAGCTTTCTCCCCAGAAAGAAAATCTCACAATAATGCCACTTCCAGAAGTTGAAGATGCAACCCAAACCAATACATTACCTGATTTGCCACATTGTAGTTGTCTGGCAGATAACAACCGGGAGGAAGTTCCTGTTGAACAAGTGTTTATTCGTGATGGACAAATGTATCGTCTTCCAGAGGCATGTATTGTCTTTATAGGAAATATGGAACTATATGGATTTAACAAAAATGATCAGTGGTATGTCAGTTTAGCCATGCTTTTTCATCTGATAGGAACAGAAGTAAGACAGCTGTATGAAAAAGCCATCCTTAATGCTTCTAACCTGGATATAATGACTATGGGTGATAATGACTTGGAGCTGATAGTTCAGAGAAGTGGCTTAGATAGAGCAGTGACCTCCAAGGATTTAATTAGTATAGCATGTCTGAAAGCACTTAGTGGATACATATGTGAGCTGGTTGATCTTCCTATTGCAAAGATTATAGCATGTAGTGATATATACAGGAAAGTTTTGGGAAACAATGTAAGATGCTCAAACTGTGGCTTGATAATTGTAAAAGAACCCACAAATGAAAGATATGAACTAATTTGGAAACAGACAGATGATGCTGTAACTGACAATAACATTCCTGTTACAGCAGGATTTGTAAGCGCAAGCAATGCAAAATTTTGTGCATTTCAGATGAATGAAAGTATTTACATAAACCTGGCAGAAGTTGTAAGATTTAAGCTTTTTAGTTGGAGTGCATTGCAAAAGAAGCTAAGTAGCATAGACATATCTCCCATTGCTGCACCAGCAGATATTGAACTTTACTTTGAGTCAGATAGTGCCCTGTTAAGTAAAGGCATGTGGTTGGACTTGGTGACTCTTCGTTGTGTATGTTGTATGGGCTATGGTAAATGTACTGTTAAAGGTCATAGTTATGATGTATGGCAGGCTTTAAAGTTAGGCAAATGTACATATGAACCAAATGTTTCTCTGTTGGTGGAAGATACAACACATCTTAAAACAGATATCACTTTGCCTTTGCTTGATTCAGAAAAGAAAAAATTCTTTCCAAAGACAAATGTAAAAGTGACTACTAGGAGCAATGCAGCATCTCAAGACAAGATGAATACTAATGGAAGTGATGATCTTGTATCTTCTACAACTGGAGATATTCTTCCACCAGCTCCAAACTGTAATAAAGAGAAGACTATACTGCATGTGTCTGAAACAGCTATTGATAGAAATGAAGAGTCTCAAACAGCTATAGATAGAAATGAAGTTTCTGAAACTGCTGTGGATAGAAATGAAGTGACAGCTGTACCTGAAAATGAAACATATTTAGAAGTAAATGAAACAGCTAACAATGATTCAGATAATGGTATATTTGAATTTAAGGTTGCTGAACCAAGTGGTGAAATTGTTGAGGTCAAAATAGCTGAACTTGATGAAAACAGTGATGAAAGATGCTTGAAAAACACATCACAAGATAATTCAGACCAGTGCATTGTTAACAAAAAGGAGAATCGTTACAAAATTATTGAAGGAATAGATCTTGAAAAATTTGTGGAAGTGACAGTTTTGCCAGCTGGTCCATTACAAGAATCTGTTTGCTTGAATGAAAGAAGCAGTTCTGAGATCATTTCACCAGGAGACTTGAAAACAGATTATTTTGTTGGAAGGCCAAGAGGAAGGCCCACAAAGTTACACGAAACATTCGTTTTTAAAAGTTCTGTAGAGAAATCTACAAAAAAAGGAGTTAGATTTATGTATTCTGGGGATTATATTGTCCCAAATGTTGAAGAACTGAATAAACAGATAAGTTGTAAACAAATAATAGTGGGTGAAAAGCCCTACTCTAGTCAGAATTCAAGTAATTTGATTGCTGACAGCTCATTTTCTGACCCTACCAATATATCTAAAACAGACAAAGCAGTGATAACTGGAGCTTCTTGTGAAGACAAAGAAAACTGTACAGGGACATTTGTGAAAGAGTCAAAATCACCTGTTGTCAAATATAAAAAGAAACATCACAAAAGTTTAGACACTGAGAAAGATGTAAAGGTCACGCTGACCGACAAAAAGACGACACAACATGATGGTGCTGTGGCCGAAGTTGATAGTAAAAGCTCTATGCCAGCAGAAATATTTGATCGTTATACACAACCAAGTGAAAAAGTTATAACAGAATATGTTAGTTATAATGTAAGTAAACCAACAGTTATGGCTAATGAGAAGGATACAGGAAAGGCAGATTTTTATCAGAATTCCGAATTTGATGCAGCTCATAGAAGTAAAAGTTCCTCCCCTAAAACAATTGAAGTTTCAGACAGAGAAGACAGTTACAAAGTTAACAGCTCTGATACTTCAGTTTTGAAATCAGTTATAGAGAAAGACCATTCTGTTGACTCTTATTTAAGTACAGATCATGATATATATTCACCAACTAAAGGAGTGCTGAAGAGCCCACTGAAAAGTCCTCCATCTAAACGTGTTGAAAGACTGTGCTCAAAACTGTCTTCCTCTGAAAACTTGAACAGACCGGATATATCCTTACTTACTCTTGCAACTTTAGCTGCAGAAAACGAAAGTGAGAGTGAAGCTGAGACCGATCAGATGAAATCAGGTGAAAGAATGAATGATCAAGAGAATGCAAGCAAAGAGAAGGATATTGGAAGCAATTCAGTGTCTTCATTCAGCTTTGAAGACTTGTCACCAGAGCAGCTGGAAACTTTGCAGAAAGAAAACTTCAGTACAATGGAAGATATACTTTTAAAAATAAAGAAGTACATTTTGTTGGGCTTTGATAAAGAATATGGATTGTTTAAAGTTAAAGGGTTTGACAAGAGAGCTAGAAATGTACTTCCAGGTGAGAAAAAGCAATTTCTTTGTTTAATTTTGGATCTTTTTTTTTAAATTGATATGATCATGATGAAAATAAAAAGAAGAAGAAACTGAAAGAATAAGTAATTCTTTTCTTCTTCTTCTTCTTCTTTTTTTTTTTTTTTTTTTTGGTAAATCAGTTATCGGGTAATCAATAGGGACATCGTTATAGGTATAGTTTTTTATGCCCCATCTTCGAAGTCCAACTTCAAAGAAGTTGAGGGGGCATATTGTATTTGGCTAGTCTGTCTGTCCACCCATCCGGAATTCCGTCCTTCCATAACATTTCAGTATGCTCTGTAGCATAGGAACTGTCTATGCTGGGGTCTTGATGTTTCATAGATGGATATATGTAGATTCTACAAAATAAGCAAACCCATATTTTTTTCTTTTCTGTTGGCCATGTACATGTACTTTTAGAGTTATGTCCATTTTTCGAAAAATTAAAATGTAAGTTCGTTACCAACATTTTGGAAAAAGTGTTTGAGATAGATTGTTCATATTTGGCATACTGGTAGGGCTTAAGGTGTAGATCATTTGCGCAACTTTTTGGCTAATTTCATAAAACATTGACTGAAATATGCCCCTTTGTTAATTTTGGCATCTTTTCCTACTCTTTAGCTGGGCCGGGTAGCGCAATCGGTAGGACACCTGACTCATAAGTCAGAGGTCCTGGGTTTGAAACTTGGTCTGGCCACACACTTTTGTTTCTCCTTCCGCTGATTCAAGAAGGGCAGTTGTCAGTTACTGGCAAAAGTATGTGCACATAGTACTGGCTAACAGCTTAGGAGCTCAAATCAATCAAAAATCCTACTCTTGAACCGCTTGATCTAGAGACTTGATTTTTGGTATACCATTAGCATTTGATGTGTCCATCATTTTGATAATAATTACATTATGCTGAGTTCATTATTGACAATGCCTTTTTCCTTATTTGTACAAAATGTAGGAATGATCCATTTCTCAGGAACTATATCTGCTGGAGCCATGATAATTTATAGGGTAATAGAGCATAAAGAATAAGCAGACCTGTGGGTTTTTTTCTTTTCCATCGGCCATGTACTTTTAGAGTTATTTCCCTTCTTCTGAAAATTAATTACAAGTTTGTTTACAAATTTTTGGAAAAAGTTTTTGAGATAGATTGTTCATATTTAGCATACTGGTAGGGCTTAAGGGGTAGATTACCTGATCAACTTGTGGGCTAGACTGAACTATGCCTGTTTGTTAACTTTGGCATTTTTCCAACTTTTGAACTGGTTGACCAAGAGATTTTTTGTGTACTTATAATATTTGATGTGTCCATCATTTTGAGAATAATTACCTTATGCTGAGTTCATTATTGAGAGAGTTATGCCCCTGTTCTAATTTGTACAAAAAATAGTAGGTATTATCCATTTCTTAAGAACTATAGATGGATAGATTATAAAAATAAGCGGACCCATCAAAAGGTCAGTTTGGTGTCTAAAGTATAGTAAGTGACCTGATTAACTTTTGTGAAAATTTAGTTGAATTATGTCTGTTATCAGAGATTAGAAATGTTGTGAAGTTGTTTTTTGTACAGACCATTGCCTTCATTAACCTGGCCTTTTTAGGGTCAAGCATATGGTTGGGTGCATAGTGTTTTACAAACACCTTCCTCTCCCCCCCACACCCAATATTACAATATTATTTATAGATTTCACAAAAAAAGTTACCAGAAAGGATGTATGAGTATAATGACTAATGCCTCATTCACATTTGGCCTGCAGTGAGTCTATGGAGCCCATATCCTGCCCTAATCCCCCTTACCATGTGGCCTGTGTGCCGAGACAGCCGCGCAATTTTCATACGGGTTTACAGGTGCAGTAGCCTTTGCCATTTTCTTTAGTGAGGAATTATTACAAATTTGAAAAAAATGTAAATCTATAGCCTGTAGACAAGTCGCAGTGCATTACACTATCCCCGCACAGGCATTGCCCTGAGGCCCTGCGCTGATCATGCAGAAAACGCAAGATTTTAGATGTTTATTTGGGCAAATAAAATCATACAGAGATTATAGGCCCTTGGGACAATCACAAGGCCCTTGCACAGCTATTGCAAGGTTACCACTCCCTGCCTGTGCAGTATCGATGAAATCACACAAATATTGTGTAGTCATTCTGTGGCAACCCCATAGCGGCTTCACCATAACGGTGAGGCCACCTTGAAATGGGCCAAACATTTTCCAAGCCTTTATATGATTTCCGTGGGAGGGCTGCGGAGACTGCATGACAATTGCGAGACTTCTGTCAGCCTTTTTATGGCTTTGGCCTGACTTGTCGCCTAAGTGCCCAAACAAGAAATCGCATGATGCTCGTACACAATGTGAACACATAGTCTGTAACCTACACCACCTATGATGCCTAAAAGACATACACAATGTTGTAGACTCATTTATCCCACGCCACCCTGAGCAAATGTAAATGAGGCATTAGAGGTAAAGGTCACAAACTGACTTTTTCAAGTTACATTTTGTGTAGTCATGTGCCTATACTTTCAGTATTATCAAATTGTTATTAGTTTTACCTCTAGTTTGAAACAGATTAATTAGTTGACATTTTCTGGGTGCTGCTGCTGACCCAAGGCCAGCGCCACAGTCTTGGAAATTTGTATGGTATAATTTTGCTTTTATGTTCTTGCTACATTTATTTCCTTAGTCAGTTGCACTGGTACTGGGTATATAGGAGCCCTGTTTATTTGCTCCAGTTATTTGAGCTTTAGATCAGAAGTGCATTTGAAGATCAGAGCTCTAGATAAGAGGGAGTATTTGGTGATAATTCAGGACAGTTTTTAGCTCACCTGAGCCAGCGGCTCCGGGGGAGCTTATAGGATGGCAAGGCTCCGGCGTCCGGCGTCCGTCCGTCGTCCGTCCGTCAACAGTTTCAAACGACTTCTTCTCTGAAACCACTGGGCCAATTGTAACCAAATTTCATATGTAGCCTCTAGGGGACTTAGGAACGAAAAGTTGTTCAAACGGTCCTGGTCACATGACCAACATGGCCGCCACGCCCATATATGGTAAAAACCTAGAAAAATCTTCTTCTCCAGAACCAATAGGCCGATGGCCTTGAAACTTGGTATGTAGCATTGGGTACGCGAGTACTACCAAGATTGTTCAAATTATGACCTTGGGTTGACCTTGACCTTTTTTACGGTAAGGTCAAATTTGCATTGTGTAACTTTTATATGGGAAAATGCTAGAACATAAGATTTCTTGGAAACTGTTGAAGATTTAGACCTGAAAATTGGTATATACAGTCATCTGAATGAGTACATGAAAATTAATGCGTACAAAAGGTCAAGGTCATTGATTGACCTTTGACCCTGGTCTCTCATATTTTGACAATTTCACACATCTCCTCAAAAGCCATTAGGCCAATTGTAACCAAATTTCATACAGAGCCTCTTGGGGGCAGGGGAACGAAAATTTGTTCAAACGGACCGGGTCACATGACCAACATGCCCATATATGGTAAAAGCCTTTAAAAATCTTCTTCTCCAGAACCAATAGGCCAATGGCCTTGAAACTTGGTATGTAGCATCAGGTACCCGAGTACTACCAAGATTTTTCAAATTATGACCTTGGGTTGACCTTGACCTTTTTTTACGGTAAGGTAAAATTTGCTTTTTTTAGCTTTTATATGGGAAAATGCTAGAACATAAGATTTCTTGGAAACTGTTGAAGATTTAAACCTGAAAATTGGCATATACAGTCATCTGAACGAGTACATGAAAATTTATATGTACAAGAGGTCAAGGTCATTCTTTGACCTTAGACGCTGGTCTCTCATATTTTGACAATTTCACACATCTGCCCAAAAGCCACTGGGCCAATTGTAACCAAATTTCATACAGAGCCTCTAGGGGCTGAGGGAAAGAAAATTTGCTCAAACAGTCTTGGTCACATGACCAACATGGCCGCCATGCCCATATATGGCAAAAACCTTTACAAATCTCCTTCTCAAGAACCAAGTGATCGATGGCCTTGAAACTTGGTATATAGCATCAGGTACTTGAGTACTATCAAGATTGTTCAAATGATGACCTTGGGCTGACTTGACCTTTTACAAGGCAAGGTCAAGTATGGGAAAATGGTAGAACATAAGAGTTCATGGCAAGTTTAGAAGATTTTGGCCTAAAAATTGGTATATACAGTCGTCTTAGTTAGTACATGGAACATTTGCGGGTACAAGAGGTCAAGGTCATCCTTTGACCTCTGACCCATGTCTCTTATATTTTGACAATTTAAGACGTCTCCTCAAAAGCCACAGGACAAATTGTAACCAAATATCATACACAGCCTCTAGGGGCTGATGGAACAAAAATTTATCAAGCGGTCTAGGTCACATGACCTACATGGCCACCATACACAGGTGAGCGATTCAGGGCCTCATGGCCCTCTTGTTTAACTCACCCGAGCCGAAGGCTCAAAGGTGAGCTTATAGTATAGGCAGGCCTCCGTAGTCCGTCCGTCGTCCGTCCGTCCACCATTTTAAAAGGTCTCCTTTTCCAAAACCGCTGGGCCGATCAAAGCCAAATTTTATGTGGAGCCTCTATGGGTTGGGGGAACGAAAGTTTGTTCGGGGTATCTGGGTCACGTGACCAAGATGGCCGCCACGCCCATATATGGTAAAAACCCTTCAAAAATCTTCTTCTCCAGAACCAATAGGCCAATTACCTTGAAACTTGGTATGTAGCATCGCGCATGCGGGCCCATTATAGTTTATACAAATGATGACCTTGACCTAATTTATGACATGGTCAACTTTGGTACGTTAGGCTTTTATATGGGAAAACGCTTAAACAGTGGATTTCTCAGAAAGTATTTAAGTCTAAGGTACAATACTTGGTATACATGGTCAACTAAATGAACAAATGAAGATATTATGTCACTAAAGGTCAAGGTCATGATGGCGGTCCATCCGTCATCAAAATTTTCAAACATCTTCTCCACCAAAACCGCTGAGCCGATCAAAGCCAAATTTAATATGGAGCCTCCATGGGTTGGGGGAACGAAAGTTTGTTCGTGGTATCTGGGTCACCTGACCAAGATGGCTGCCACGCCCATATATGGTGAAAACCCTTCAAAAATCTTATTCTCCAGAACCAAAAGGCCTATGACCTTGAAAGTTGGTATGCAGCATTGGGCATGCGGGCCCATTATAGTTTATACAAATGATGACCTTGCGATGACCTTGACATAAATTATGACATGGTCAACTTTGGTATGTTAGGCTTTTATATGGGAAAATACTTAAACAGTGGATTTCTCAGAAACTATTTAAGTCTAAGGTACAATACTTGGTATACATGGTCAACTAAATGATCAAATGAAAATATTATGTCACTAAAGGTCAAGGTCATTCGGTCTGTTCATCCCTCATCAAGATTTTCAAATATCTTCTCCTCCAAAACGATGGGCCGATCAGAGCCAAATTTTATATGGAGCCTCCATGGGTTGGGGGAATGAAAGTTTGTTCGTGGTATCTGGGGCACATGACCAAGATGGCCGCCAAGCCCATATATGGTAAAAACCCTTCAAAAATCTTCTTCTCCAGAACCAAAAGGCCTATGACCTTGAAAGTTGGTATGTAGCATCGAGCATGTGGGCCCATTATAGTTTATTCAAATGATGACCTTTCAATGACCTTGACCTAATTTATGACATGGTTAGTTTTTGTTAGTTTTTGTCTCGCCTGCGAAGCAGAGGCGAGACATATGTATTGCTTTTCCGGTGTCGGCGGCGGCGGCGGCGTCGTCGGCGGCGTAAACTTTTGTCGAGTTTTTGCGTTTAGGTCATTTCCTCAGAAACTATAAGGGCCAGAGCCATGAAACTTGGGTCATGCATACATCTGGAAGAGTACATCTGAAAGCCATCATCAATGTTGAGTCTTGACCTAGATTTTACGGTTGACTGACTTCGCAATTTTTTGTTGAGTTTTTGCGTTTAGGTCATTTTCTCAGAAACTACTAGTGCTAGAGCCATGAAACTTGGGTCATGCATACATCTGGAAGAGTACAGCTGAAAGCCATCATCAATGTTGAGTCTTGACATACATTTTACGGTTGACTGACCTCGCAATTTTTTGTCGAGTTTTTGCGTTTAGGTCATTTTCTCAGAAACTATAAGGGTTAGAGCCGTGAAACTTAGGTCATGCATACATCTAGAAGAGTACAGCTGAAAGCTATCATCAATGTTGTGTCTTTACCTAGATTTTACGGTTGACTGACTTCGCACTTTTTTGTCGAGTTTTTGTGTTTATGTCATTTTCTCAGAAACTATAAGAGCTAGAGCCATGAAACTTGGGCCATGTATACATTTGAAAGTAACTTTCAAAGCCATCATCTGTATTAAGTCTTGACATACATTTTACGGTTGACTGACTTCGCAATTTTTTGTCAAGTTTTTGCGTTAAGGTCTGTTACTCAGAAACTATAAGGGCTAGAGCCATGAAACTTGGGCCATGCATTCATCTGGAAGAGAAGAACTCAAAGTCATCATCAATATTCTTTATCAACATTTTACATTTGGCTGACTTTGCAATTTTTTGGCAAGTTTACGCGTTTAGTCTGTTTCTCAGAAACTGTAAGGGCTAAAAGCCATGAAACTTGGTTCATTCATACATCTTTGCTGATTTAGCTCTGTTTTGTGACAAAGCGCCAGCAGGCGAGACACTGCATTCCGCGGAATTCTTGTGGTACGTAAGGCCTTTATTTGGGGAAACGCTTAAACAGTGGATTTCTCAAAAACTATTTAAGTCTAAGGTACAATACTTGGTATACATGGTCGACTAAATGAACAAATGAAGTTATTATGTCTTTAAAGGTCAAGGTCAAATCGGTCTGTTCGTCCGTTGTCAAGATTTTCAAATATCTTCTCTTCGACGAAACTGCTGGGCCGATCAAAGCCAAATTTTATATGGAGCCTCCATGGGTTGGGGAAACGAAAGTTTGATCTGGGTATCTGGGTCACATGACCAAGATGGCCGCCATGCCCATATATGGTAGAAACCCTTCAAAAATCTTCTCCTCCAGAACCAAAATATCTATGACCTTGTAACTTGGTATGTAGCATTGGACATGCGGGCTTATCATAGTTTATACAAATAATGACCTTGTGATGACCTTGACCTAATTTATGACATGGTCAATTTTGGTATGTTAGGCTTTTATATGGGAAAACGCTTAAACAGTTGATTTCTCTGAAACCATTTAAGTCCAAGGTACAATACTTGGTATACATGGTCAACTAAATGAACAAATGAAGATATTATGTCACTAAAGGTCAAGGTCATGATGTTGGTCCATCCTTCATTAAGATTTTCAGATATCTTCTCCTCTGAAACCACTGGGCCGATCAAAGCCAAATTTTAATATGGAGCCTCCGTGGGTTGGAGGAACGAAAGTTTGTTCGGGATATCTGGGTCACATGACCAAGATGGCCACCAAGCCCATACATGGTAAAAACCCTTCAAAAATCTTCTTCTCCAGAACCAAAAGGCCTATAACCTTGAAATTTGGTATGTAGCATTGGGCATGTGGGTCGATCATAGTTGATACAAATAATGACCTTGACCTAATTTATGACATGGTCAACTTTGGTAGGTTCGGCGTTTATATGGGAAATTGCCTAAACAGTGTATTTCTCAGAAACTATTTAAGTCTAAGGTACGATACTTGGTATATATGGTTGACTAAATGAACAAATGAAGATATTATGTCACTAAAGGTCAAGGTAATTCAGTCGGTCCATCCGTCGTCAAGATTTTCAAATATCTTCTTATCCAAAACCGCTGGGCTGATCAAAGCCAAACTTTATATAGAGCCTCCAAGGGGTGGGGGAACGAAAGTTTTTTTCGGGGTATCTGGGTCACATGATCAAGATGGCAGCCATGTCCATATATGGTAAAAACCCTTCAAAAAATCTTCTTCTCCAGAACCAAAAGGCCTATGACCTTGAAAGTTGGTATGTGTAATTGGTATGCGGGCCCATCATAGTTTATACAAATGATGACCTTGTGATGACCTTGACCTAATTTATGACAGGTCAACTTTGGTAAATTAGGCTTTTATATGGGAAAATGCTTAAACAGTGGATTTCTCAGAAACTATTTAAGTCCAAGGTACAGTACTTGGTTGGTATACATGGTCAACTAAATGAACAAATGAAGATATTATGTCACTTAAGGTCAAGGTCATTTGGTCCGTCCATCCGTGTCAAGATTTTCAAATATCTTCTCCTCTGAAACCACTGGGCCAATTGAAGCCAAATTTATATGGAGTCTCAGTGGGATGGGGGAGCGAAAGATTGTACCCAGGGTCTGGGGCACATGACCAAGATGGCCACCATGCCCATATATGGTAAAAACCCTTCAAAAATCTTCTTCTCCAGAACCAAAAGGCCCATGATCTTGAAACTTGGTATGTAGCATTGGGTATTTCGGCCCATAAATGGATACATGAAGACATAAGGTCATCAAAGGTCAAGGTCTTTTTTTTCCACTTTGCTCAAGGTCACTGAGATTTCAAAATTAAAATATGCATTCCCACTAGGTTTCAAATTTGGCCACTGGTTTCAAATTTGTAACAAATGAGGGAAATGGTAAATTGTGTCTGTTGACAGAAGGTGTTAGGTGAGCTACAGGACCATTGGTCCTCTGGTTATAATTCTGCATAAAAACATAATGTTGTGACTCCTCATCTGAACCGTGTCACGGAGACGGTTCAGATAAAGGGTCACAACATATGGTTTTGTTGAGAAACAAGAAAAATTATCCTCAATTATCATCAAATACTCCATTTAATCTAGAGCTCTGGATGATCTGACATTGTGTGATATTTTCCCTTATTTCTCTGTAATAGCATACTTTGTGACCCTTCATTGCTGCCTTGAGGAGGCAGCTTTAATGAAGGTCACAAGTGAGGCACTTCTTTGAGGGACCACAACATGTTGTACTGAGAATTTACAGAAATTATCCCAAAATTATCATTGAATACCCTAATGTGCTTAAATATTGGGACACCCCAAACCATTTATTTTCCGTTTGTCCCAAATGGAAAATTAATTGTTTTAGGTGTCCCATAGTATTGGGACACCCAAACCATTAATTTTCCATTTGTCCCAAATGGAAAATTAATTGCTTTAGGTGTCCCAATATTTAGGCACTTTAGGGTATGCTCCTTTTCTAGGGCTGATTTGCTGTATCCTTTCATTGTGTCACTGCTGCTTTTTCTTTCTTTCAGCGTTATTTGCCCCTGGCTGTGAAGCATTATTGACCAAGTTTGCTTTTGAAGTATCCAAGTATGTTTCTTACAAATACAGGCAGTTTATGTCGGAAAATGAAAAACGTCAGGTTGTTGAGAATTATGATGGTAAAGAAAAAGAGTGTTTAAAATCGGTTGCAGCTAAGCTTAATTTACTAAAAGACACTTCAGTAAAAACAAATTTAGAGTCTAATAGTGAGGTTCCAGTTGTTAGTGAGGCTACAAAAGTTGCTGAAAACATTGAAAAACTTTCTAATGTAAATGGGAAAGGTGATGAAAAAACAGATAAAGTAGAAAATAAAGAGCAAACAGCTGGTTCTCATTCAAAACTTTTGAGTGTTGTGGTAGAAGAGAAAGATAGAAAGAAAAGAAAGAAAGATAAAATAAATCCCGGTGCTAATGTTTCAAATGATGAAAGTACAACCTCATCTGATAATACTCTAGAAAATGTTGGTCAGAAGAGTAGTCATTACATTATTACCGACAGTGGGAGCTCAGGAAATATGTTAGACAGCCAGACTAAGTCACCTAAGAAGATACGTTTGAAACTAAAAAGATCAGTTGAAAAAAATTCCATATCCAGAGAGTGCAAAGAATCAGATGAAAACAGTGAAAACTTAGGAGTAGGTGAACATGCTAAAGAAAAGAATGAAAATGAAACTGTGCCAGCTTTAGAGCTTCATGAAGGATCAGAAATCACTAATACACCAACAGACAGCTTGGTGAAACAGAATGTGCAGGTCACTTGTACAACTTCAGCTGAAGGTATGGAAAGTTCCTGTATCAAAAGTCCAAGTTTACCAGTTGAAAAACTACATGCAAGTCCAGTTGTTAGTTTAAAGAAAATAAAAATGTCAGGAAAAAAAGTTGACCTATGTGGTGGATTAAAATATAAGATGTCCATTGATGCAGGAATGTTGGCAAACAATCAGATACAAAATCTTACGTCAGAAGCTTTGACCCAGAGAAAAGGTGAAGTGTTAGACAAAGATAACAAACTACTGGCTGTGGATAAAGATTCTGTGGACAAAGGTTCAAGTGATGTCCAGACATCTGATGCTGATATAAGAACATCAAAGGAAGCATTGTCTAGTCAAGGTACAAGTAGGCCTTCTAGAGGAAGAAGCCCGTTAAAGAAAGACAAGATGACCAAGGAAAGTAGTGACACATCTAGTAGAAAGCTTAACAAAATATCTAAAAAAGTTCTAAGTAATGAATTCAAAATAGTATCAAATGACCAAGGCGATATAGCTGAAATAAACAAGGGAAAGTGTGCAAAATTGGCCAGTAATAATGATGAAGCTATGCTCGAGGAGAGCAGTGACAATGATAATAAACAAAATGCTGTTGATGAAGATTCAAGTGATCAGCAGGATTCTGACACTAATATTAGAATATCAGAAGTGTTTTCTAGTCCAGTAACAATTAGATTTTCAAGTAAGAAAAGCCTTGCAAAGAAAAAGAAATTCAAGGCAGATAGCATCAAATCCAGTCAAGTCACTAGTAAATCTCCAAGACAAAAAAGCCCTTCAAAGAAAATCAAGGCAGACAGCAACAGATCCAGTGTAGTTACTGGTACATTTTCAAGCCAAAAAAGCCCTTCAAAGAAAGAAAAGAAAATAAAAGCAGATAGTGACAAGTCTTGTAGAAAATTTAATAAAACATATCAGGATGGTCTGAATAATGAATCTGAAGCAGTCCCAACTGATAAAACCAATGTTATCAAAACAAACAAGAGAAAACTTGCAGAAATGGCCAATAATAATAAAACACTGACCAAGGAGAATGGTGATGTATGTGACAAAGACAATAAACAAAAGGCTGATGATAAAGATCCCGGTGATTGTCAGTTTTCTGATACTGATATTAGAATATCAGAAGAAGTGTTTTCTAGTCCAATAACAAATAAATTTTCAAATAGAAAGAAAATCAAGACAACTATCAACACATCCAGTTCAGTTATCAGCAAATCTCCAAGTCGAAAAAGCCTTTCACCTTCAAAGAAAGAAAAGAAAATAAAGGCAGATAGTGACACATCCAGTAAAACACACAACAAAACATCACAGAGTGTTCTTAATGAATGTGCAGCAGTTCCAAATGAAAAAGACAGTGCGAGCAAAGTAACCAAACCAAAGAAAAGAAAACTTGCAGAAATGATGCGTAATACTGATGATACTGTTGAAGACAACAAAATGAGAAAAATGGGAAAAGTTAACAAAACACCCGATAAGGAGGGCATCTGAGGATAAATAAACAAAACACCTGATAAGGAAGGCATCTGAGGATAAATGTAGCCTACTTTTTATCCCCCGCCAAAGGCGGAGGGATATAGTTTTCTCCATGTCCGTCCATCCGTCTGTCTGTCCGTCCGTCCTTCCTTCCTTCCGTCCGTCCGTCCTTCTGACGGTCCGTCCGTCGCCATAACTAAGTAACCACTGGACAAAATTTCATCAAACTTAAAATAAGTATATACAGGCCAACTTCGATATCTCGAATTCCAAGGGAATGGAGAACCCACTTCGAGTTTTCCGAAGTTCGAGATAGGCAAATTGTGACGTCACCAAAATTTTTGTTCTATACATGTACAATATCTTAACTTTCGTAGAGTCAGTATTTCTACAAAACATGTGCAGCACGAACGTAGTAAAACTGTTTCTAGTAGTAGTACTCGGGTCGTAGTATCGACGTTGCCCCCACACCTCAGCGGAACGAATCAATAGCCGCAGTAACGGGGCGCCGAGCGTCCGTCCATATAAAAAAAACTGTTTCTACTGAAAACGGGATTGTTACTAATAGCCCGCATCAAAGAGCGCCGCTCAATACTGTTCAATCAATTAAGTTTCAAAGGCGCCTAATTGACCGAACTTTGGTTCAAATCGAACGCACCTTACCTGTGACGTATAGCGGTTCAAGGTCAATTAACTTACACACAAAAACAGCTGATCAACAAAACAATGTCTGCATCGTTTCACGCAATCATTGGATAATTATTGTTTATTTGGGATAATTGATTGAACTGCGATCAATTAAAGACAATTGTTCGGTAAATCGTTCTTTTTCATTGTTATTGTTCGATGTTTGTACCAATTTGCTTTGAGACAAAAATATGCAGGTTTTTCATTACCGCAAAACGTCTAAACAATCTTTCCATCGTTAATACACATTTTGCTTCGACACAAACAGTGGTAAAACACATGGAAAGTGTCGGAGGGGAATCAAAAATCACTTCGATATAGCAGTGTTTTCGTTATAAGCGAGTTCGACATAACAGAGGTCGAAATGCAATAGTATATAGGGGGGAATGTTCGGGAATGGGAGATCACTTCGACACAAGCAGGGTTTTCGAGATAAGCAAGTTTGACATAACGAAGTTGGCCTGTATCACTATAATGCGCTGTGGCACATGAAGTTTCGTCAGACTGGCTTCAGTAATGCATGAGTTATCCCCCTTTAATTGACTTAAAATCAATGAAATGAGCCATAACTAAATAACCACTGGATGGAATATCATATAACTTAAAATAAGAATATATCACTATAACACGCTGATGCACATGAAGTTTCTTCAGACTGCCTTTAGTGATGCATGAGTTATCCCCCTGAATATGTATCACCATAACATGGATAAGCACATAAAGTTTTATCAGAATGGCATCACTAGGAGTTATTGCCCTTGAATCAAAGTGAGATTGCCATTTACAGCCATAACTAAGTTATCAATGAATAGAATTCTATGAAACATGTAACACCATAACACATTGGTGCATCTTACTTTTTGTAGGAATTCACAGCAGTGCACATTAAGTTTTGTCATAATCACTTCAGTAGTGCATGATTTAATGCCCTTGAATTGATTTAAAATCCATAAATTAGCCATTAGTAAGGTACCGACAAACAAAATTTCTTGTAACTGAATTAAAAATATATTATCATAGTTCAGTGATGCTGAGTCAAGTGTTTAAGAACAGCTTCAGTTATTGCCCTTGATTTTATGTACAATCCACAAGTTCAGCCTTAACTAAGTAACAAATTTAAGTGAACAAAATTTTATGAAACTTGGAATAACCATAAACAAATCAGGTCCACATCGGCGGGGGATATAAATTCATTGAATTTGCTTGTTCCTATTTTTTCACTTAAACTATATGTAGTGGCATCTCATTAAATTCTCCTCAGGAGTCTACTGAGGTGTCATCATAATGCGCTTTTGTGCAGAAAAAAGACGTAAAAGTAGGTTTTTTTCCATGAAAGCATACATGGTGACAGCTCATTAGATTCATGTCATTGAAGTGATTTAAATGAGTGACAGGGTTCTAATGAGATGTTGCCATATATGGTCTTTTGAAGAAATTAGACATAAATTATGTCTTATTTCTCCATAAAAGCATATCATGTTACCGAGGTTATTTTAATGAATCAGACATTATTAATGTCTCGGTTATGGGGAGTCTTAACTGGTAATGATCAAATGAATGTTAGCAATGATCAAATGAATGTTAGACAACTTCTTTGGGATAGCCATATTGTTCAAGGTGACCTTGGAATGAAAAGAGTTTTTGTGATATTAGTAGTAGAGTGAACTTTTGCAATGTTTTGTGTAACTCAAGAGTTGTCTTAAGAATTCTGTTTTAAAGACTTGTTCTTAAGGTCATAACAGATTGATGTACAAAAGTATGTTTATGGTTTATATGTAAGGCTTTTTGTTAATTGTGTTAAGATCAGGTAGTAATTATTAATTTGATGAAGGCTTAGGGAGCCAGTTTTCTTGATACATGAATATAAATTTTGAGTTTTACTTGCACCCAGATAGGGGTATACGTAGGTTTAAAAGGTAATTCAGAAATTTATTTTTCATTTCTTCCTGAAATATACTGCTGCCACCTCATTTGAATAGATGACTGTTTTTATGACCGTTTTCAACAATATTTTCAGACATTTTAGGCCACTGAGGGGGGTAGATGAAATGTTCATGATGATGACATACTCCAGAGGCTAGAGATTAATCATGACTTTGAACAGACTTGAACCCCCTCTGATTGACATTTTAATAAGGTTTTTGCACTAGTCATTTGTAACCACTGCCCCTGTCCCCCCCCCCCACCCCCTCTACACACACACACCTACAGCATAGGATGGGGATAGTGGGGCTAAGGTGCAGGGCAAAAACTTTTTTTATTGTCTCCACAGTGCTGGGATTTTAATGAGAAAACCTTATGTTTGGCAATTTGTAAATGGAGATAGTAAGTGAGAGAAGGAAAGTGATACTACAGAACATCAGAATATGTTACTATGTCTTAAAATCAAATCTTCCTTGCCAACAATGCAAGTCAACCTTGTCGAAACTAAAATAGGTAAAAAATCTTTATTTGTAATTGCAGTTTATCGGTCAGATTCTGCTTGAGCTGTGTTGGCCCTTGGTCTTTTGGTTTGAAACAGTTAAAATTTTTAGGGCTTTATGCTCTTTATTTTATTCAGTAATCACAGGGTATAATCGATTCCGCTAATTTTTGCTTCCTGCAGAGACTGTACATCATATTTGGCTTCCGCCGAGACTGTCCGTGAACTTTTGCATCCTGCAGAGACTACTGTCCTCGAACATTGGCTTCCTGCCGAGACTGTCCGCATGACTCTGCTTCCTGCCGAGAGCCTCGGCAGGAAGCAGAATCACGCGGACAGTCTCTGCAGGAAGCCATTTATCATGTACAGAAGTCTCGGCAGGAAGCAAGAGTTCATGGACAGTCTCTGCGGAAGCCAAATATGATGTACAGTCTCTGCAGGAAGCGAAAATTAGCGGAATCGATTATACCCTGTGATAATCATCCTGAAACAGTTTTGTTTGCCTGGAAATTGCCTTTATAAAATGCCTGTATTTTTATGAGAGCCTGCTAGGGGGCCTGGGAAATTGTTTGCTGTGAGAGGAGCAATTCTTTCTTTTATGAGTTGACCTCCCCATTTCGAAAGTAGGCAAGCTACAATGGCTGTTTCTTTCCCTAAAAGTTTAGCCATTCATTATAAGAAACGTGGTCACAGGATACTCATCCGATAGTCAACAAAACTTCACCTTACTTGGAGTTCCATCTGAAGGGTTTAATGCATTTGCCATTTGTGTTCATGTTTGTTTTCTTTTATCTAGTATGAATGTCCACAGAGTTGTGAGACCCTTGTTTGTGATGGGAGGAATTTTTTCGTTATTAGCTCACCTGAGCCGAAGGCTCAGAGGTGAGCTTATAGGATGGGAGTCGAGCCGTCGTCCGTGCGTGCGTGGGTGCGTGGGTGGGTGGGTGCGTCAACACTTTCAAACATGAATATCTCAGAAACCAGTGGGCCGATCGCAATCAAATTTTATCTGAAGCATCATTGGGGTGGGGGAAAGGCTGCATTAGGTTTTGGTGCCGATCAGCTTAGAACTCTGGTTTCCATGGCAACAGATAGCCCCCATAGGGTTATAATGGGGAAAATGGCGTCATCACGTTTTCTCGACTGTTTTTGATTAGATCCTTATCATACTTGCAGGTAATGATGACATACACAAGAGCTTGGATGAGTTCGAAATTTGGCCGGATTCGAGCACAGACTACGGAGTTAGCTGCCCTTGAGCGTTTGAAAAAAATCCCATAGGGTTATAATGGGGAAAATGGCGTCATCACGTTTTCTCGACTGTTTTTGCTTAGATCCTTATCATACTTGCAGGTAATGATGACATACATAAGAGCTTGGATGAGTTCGAAATTTGGCCGGATTCGAGCACAGACTACGGAGTAAGCTGCCCTTGAGCGTTTGAAAAAAATCCCATAGTGTTATAATGGAGAAAACAACGTCATCACATATTTTTAGAAAAACTTTGTCATCGCTCTATTGCCTACATTTCTCAACGGATTTTAAAATAACTTCACAAAAATGTAGGGCATGACGATAGCTCGAGCAAGTTCGACTTTCAGGATGCTGCACCCAAGGTCAAGGTCACTGTGGCTATTTTTAGAAAAAACTTTGTCAGCGCTCTAGCACCTACATTTCTCAGCAGACTTTAAAATAAATTCACACAAATGTAGGGCATGACAATATCTCGAGCAAGTTCGACTTTCAGGATGCTGCGCCCAAGGTCAAGGTCACTGTGGCTATTTTTAGAAAAACTTTGTCAGCGCTTTGGCACTTACATTTCTCAGCAGATTTTAAAATAACTTCACACCAATGTAGGGCATGACAATAGCTCGAGCAAGTTCGACTTTCAGGATGCTGCGCCCAAGGTCAAGGTCACTGTGGCTATTTTTAGAAAAACTTTGTCAGCGCTCTAGCACTTACATTTCTCAGCAGATTTTAAAATAACTTCACACAAATGTGGGGCATGACAATATCTCGAGCAAGTTCGACTTTCAGGATGCTGCGCCCAAGGTCAAGGTCACTGTGGCTATTTTTAGAAAAACTTTGTCAACGCTCTAGCACCCACATTTCTAAGCAGATTTTAAAATAAATTCACACAACTGTAGGACATGACAATATCTCGAGCAAGTTTGACTTTCAGGGTGCTTCACCCAAGGTCAAGGTCACTGTGGCTATTTTTAGTAAAAACTTGGTCATCGCTCTAGCGTCTACATTTCTCCATGGATTTTGAATCAACTTCACACAAATGTAGGGCATGACAATATCTCAAACAAATTTGACTTACAGGGTGCTGCGCCCAAGGTCAAGGTCACTGTGGCTATTTTTAGAAAAAACTTTGTCAGCGCTCTAGCACCTACATTTCTCAATGGATTTTAAAATAAATTCACACAAATGTAGGGCATGA
Organism: Ctena decussata; assembly: GCA_963989385.1. Lineage (NCBI taxonomy): Eukaryota > Metazoa > Mollusca > Bivalvia > Lucinida > Lucinidae > Ctena > Ctena decussata. The sequence goes on along the minus strand of OZ022498.1, from coordinate 81,771,493 downwards.
CAATATCTCGAGCAAGTTCGACTTTCAGGGTGGTGTGCCCAAGGTCAAGGTCACTGTGGCTATTTTTAGAAAAAACTTTGTCAGCGCTCTAGCACCTTCATTTCTCCATGGATTTTGAAATAACTTTACACAAATGTAGGGTATGACAATATCTAAAGCAAGTTCGACTTTCAGGATGCTGTGCCCAAGGTCAAGGTCATTGTGGCTATTTTTAGAAAAACTTTGTCATGGCTCTAGCACCTACATTTCTCAACGGATTTTAAAATAAATTCACACAAATGTAGGGGATGACAATATCTCGAGCAAGTTTGACTTTTAGGGTGCTGCAATCAAGGTTTTTGATTAGATCCGTATCATACTTGCAGGTAATGATGACATACATAAGAGCTTGGATGAGTTCGAAATTTGGCCGGATTCGAGCACAGATTAAGGAGTTAGCTGCCTTTGAGCGTTTAAAAAAAATCCCATAGTCTTATAATGGAGAAAACAAAGTCATCACATTTTCATTTTTCATCGGATCCTCTTCATACTTGCAGGTCATGAGGATATGCATAAAAGCTTGGATAAGTTAGCATTTCGGCTAGATCCCACCACTGACTATGGAGTACCTGCCCTGAGCATCCAAAAAATCAATGTCGCCACTTTTTCTTGGTTTCTACTGATGTGATCCTTTTCAGACTTGCAGGTAATGAGGAAATGCATAATATCTTAAACAAGTTCAAATTTTGGCCAGATCAGGCCAACCACTACGAAGTTAGCTGCCCTTGACAGCTCTGTCTATTGTGCTCTTGATCGGATACTTTTTAAACTTGCATATATTAAATGAGGGCATACATAATGTTTTGGATGAGTTTAATTTTCAGCCTGATTGGACCACTGACTGTGGAGTTAGCTGCCCTTGAGCATCTTAAATATCCCTATAGGTTTACAATGTCTCTCAGGTGAGCAATTGTTGCCCTTTGGGCTACTTGTAATTAGTATCTTAACCCATGTTAGTACCATAAAAATTCTAAGTATTGGGACAGATAGGTCTGGGCAAACAGTGCAGACCCAGATCAGACTGCCCCTAAAGGAGCAGTCTAATAGGCCCTTTTTAGCTCACCTGAGCCGAAGGCTCAGAGGTGAGCTTATAGGATGGGAGTCGAGCCGTCGTCCATCCGTCCGTGGGTGCGTGGGTGCGTCAACACTTTCAAACATAAATATCTCAGAGACCAGTGGGCCGATCGCAATCAAATTTTATCTGAAGCATCATTTGGGAAGGGGAAAGGCTGCATTAGGTTATGGTGCCGATCAGCTCAGAACTCTGGTTTCCATGGCAACAGATAGCCCCCATAGGGTTATAATGGGGAAAACAGCGTCATCACGTTTTCTCGACTGTTTTTTATTAGATCCTTATCATACTTGCAGGTAATGATGACATACACAAGAGCTTGGATGAGTTCGAAATTTGGTCGGATTCGAGCACAGACTACCGAGTTAGCTGCCCTTGAGCGTTTGAAAAAAATCCCATAGGGTTATAATGGGGAAAATGGCGTCATCACCTTTTCTCAACTGTTTTTGCTTAGATTCTTATCATACTTGCAGGTAATGATGACATACACAAGAGCTTGGATGAGTTCGAAATTTGGCCGGATTCGAGCACAGACTACGGAGTTAGCTGCCCTTGAGCGTTTGAAAAAAATCCCATAGTGTTATAATGGAGAAAACAACGTCATCACATATTTTTAGAAAAACTTTGTCATCGCTCTATTGCCTACATTTCTCAACGGATTTTAAAATAACTTCACACAAATGTAGGGCATGACAATATCTCGAGCAAGTTCGACTTTCAGGATGCTGCGCCCAAGGTCAAGGTCACTGTGGCTAATTTTAGAAAAACTTTGTCAGGGCTCTAGCACCTACATTTCTCAATGGATTTTAAAATAACTTCACACAAATGTAGGGCATGACAATATCTCGAGCAAGTTTGACTTTCAGGGTGCTGTGCCCCAAGGTCAAGGTCACTGTGGCTATTTTTAGAAAATCTTTGTCATCGCTCTAGCGCCTACATTTCTCAATGGATTTTGAAATAACTTCACACAAATGTAGGGCATGACAATATCTCGAGCAAGTTCGACTTTCAGGGTGCTGCACCCAAGGTCAAGGTCACTGTGGCTATTTTTAGAAAAACTTTGTCATCGTTCTAGCATCTACATTTCTCCATGGATTTTGAAATAACTTCACACAAATGTAGGGCATGACAGTATCTCAAGCAAGTTTGACTTTCAGGGTGCTGCGCCCACGGTCAAGGTCACTGTGGCTATTTTTAGAAAAACTTTGTCATCGCTGTAGCTCCTACATTTCTCAACGGATTTTGAAATAACTTCACACAAATGTAGGGCATGACAATATCTCAAGCAATCTCGACTTTCAGGGTGCTGCACCCAAGGTCAAGGTCACTGTGGCTAATTTTAGAAAAACTTTGTCATGGCTCTAGCACCTACATTTCTCCATGGATTTTGAAATAGCTTCACACAAATGTAGGGTATGACAATATCTCGAGCAAGTTCGACTTTCAGGGTTCTGCGCCCAAGGTCAAGGTCACTGTGGCTTTTTTTAGAAAAACTTTGTCATCGCTCTAGCACCTACATTTCTCAACGGATTTTGAAATAACTTCACACAAATGTAGGGCATGACAATATCTTGAGCAAGTTTGACTCTCAGGGTGCTGCACCCAAGGTCAAGGTCACTGTGGCTATTTTTAGAAAAACTTTGTCATCCCTCTAGTGCCTACATTTGTCAACAGATTTTAAATTAACTTCACACAAATGTAGGGCATAACAATATCTTGAACAAGTTTGACTTTCAGGGTGCTGCGCCCAAGGTCAATGTCACTGTGGCTATTTTTAGAAAAACTTTGTCAGCGCTTTAGCACCTACATTTCTCAATGGATTTTTAAATAACTTCACACAAATGTAGAGCATGACAATTTCTCGAGCAAGTTCGACTTTCAGGGTGCTGCGCCCAAGGTCAAGGTCACTGTGGCTATTTTTAGAAAAACTTTGTCATCGCTCTAGCATCTACATTTCTCCATGGATTTTGAAATAACTTCACACAAATGTAGGGTATGACAATATCTCGAGCAAGTTCAACTTTCAGGGTGCTGGGCTTAAAGTCAAGGTCCCTGTGGCCTTTTTAGCTCACCTGAGCCGAAGGCTCAGAGGTGAGCTTATAGGATGGGAGTCGAGCCTCCGTGGGTCCGTGGGTGCGTCAACAATTTCAAACATAAATATCTCAGAAACCAGTGGGCCGATCGCAATCAAATTTTATCTGAAGCATCATTGGGGTGGGGGAAAGGCTGCATTAGGTTTTGGTTCCGATCAGCTCAGAACTCTGGTTTCCATGGCAACAGATAGCCCCCATAGGGTTATAATGGGGAAAACGGCGTCATCACGTTTTCTTGACTGTTTTTGATTAGATCCTTATCATACTTGCAGGTAATGATGACATACACAAGAGCTTGGATGAGTTCGAAATTTGGCCGGATTCGAGCACAGACTACGGAGTTAGTTGCCCTTGAGCGTTTGAAAAAAATCCCATAGGGTTATAATGGGGAAAATGGCGTCATCACGTTTTCTCAACTGTTTTTGCTTAGATCCTTATCATACTTGCAGGTAATGATGACATACATAAGAGCTTGGATGAGTTCTAAATTTGGCCGGATTCGAGCACAGACTACGGAGTTAGTTGCCCTTGAGCGTTTGAAAAAAATCCCATAGTGTTATAATGGAGAAAACAACGTCATCACATATTTTTAGAAAAACTTTGTCATCGCTCTATTGCCTACATTTCTCAACGGATTTTAAAATAACTTCACACAAATGTAGGGCATGACAATATCTCGAGCAAGTTTGACTTTCAGGATGCTGCGCCCAAGGTCAAGGTCACTGTGGCTATTTTTAGAAAAACTTTGTCAGTGCTCTAGCACCTACATTTCTCAGCAGATTTTAAAATAACTTCACACAAATGTAGGGCATGACAATATCTCAAACAAGTTTGACTTTCAGGATGCTGCGCCCAAGGTCAAGGTCACTGTGGCTTTTTTTAGAAAAACTTTGTCAGCGCTCTAGCACCTACATTTCTCAACAGATTTTAAAATAACTGCACACAAATGTAGGGCATGACACTATCTCGAGCAAGTTTGACTTTCAGGGTGCTGCACCCAAGGTCAAGGTCACTGTGGCTATTTTTAGAAAAACTTGGTCATCGCTCTAGCGCCTACATTTCTCAACGGATTTTAAATCAACTTCACACAAATGTAGGGCATGACAATATCTCAAAGAAGTTTGACTTTCAGGGTGCTGTGCCCAAGGTCAAGGTCACTGTAGCTATTTTTAGAAAAACTTTGTCAGCGCTCTAGCACCTACATTTCTCAATGGATTTTAAAATAAATTCACACAAATGTAGGGCATGACAATATCTCGACCAAGTTCGACTTTCAGGGTGCTGTGCCCAAGGTCAAGGTCACTGTGGCTATTTTTAGAAAAACTTTGTCATTGCCCTAGCACCTTCATTTAACCATGGATTTTGAAATAACTTCACACAAATGTAGGATATGACAATATCTCAAGCAAGTTTGACTTTCAGGATGCTGTGCCCAAGTTCAAGGTCACTGTGGCTATTTTTAGAAAAACTTTGTCATCGCTCTAGCACCTACATTTCTCAACGGATTTTAAAATGAATTCACACAAATGTAGGACATGACAATATCTCGAGCAAGTTTGACTTTCAGGGTGCTGCAGTCAAGGTTTTTGATTAGATCCTTATCATACTTGCAGGTAATGATGACATACATAAGAGCTTGGATGAGTTCGAAATTTGGCTGGATTCAAGCACAGACTACAGAGTTAACTGCCCTTGAGCGTTTGAAAAAAATCCCATAGTCTAATAATGGAGAAAACAGCGTCATCACATTTTTATTTTTCATCGGATCCTCTTCATACTTGCAGGTAATGAGGATATGCATAAAAGCTTGGATTAGTTAGCATTTCGGCTAGATCCCACCACTGACTATGGAGTACCTGCCCTGAGCATCCAAAAAATCAATGTCGCCACTTTTTCTTGGTTTCTACTGATCCGATCCTTTTCAAAATTGCAGGTAATGAGGAAATGCATAATATCTTAAACAAGTTCAAATTTTGGCCAGATCAGGCCAACCACTACGAAGTTAGCTGCCCTTGACAGCTCTGTCTACTGTGCTCTTGATCGGATACTTTTTAAACTTGCATATATTAAATGAGGGCATACATAATGTTTTGGATGAGTTTAATTTTCAGCCTGATTGGACCACTGACTATGGAGTTAGCTGCCCTTGAGCATCTTAAATACCCCTATAGGTTTACAATGTCTCTCAGGTGAGCAATTGTTGCCCTTTGGGCTACTTGTTTTCTCAATGCATGACCCTATCTTATCTCCAAACTGTTTCATTTTTAGGACAATTATGGTAATCAGTGGCCGTATTCATAAAACAACCTAAGTGGTTGCTATGCTGTTGCTAGGGGTGAATTTCTATGAAGGAGATTCCCTACAACTATGAAATTTGCTCTGGAGGAACAGTCTTTTTCAGACTGTTCCTCCAGAGCAAATTTCATAGTTGTAGGAAATCTCCTTCATAGAAATTGAGCCTTAGCAACAGCATAGCAACCACTTAAGTCGTTTTATGAATACGGCCCCAGTTTATAGAACTTACAGTTTATGTGGAGGATCTTACATGAGTGCTCATGTATTATTGAATTTATTAAACTCGTTGGGGGAAAAAGATAAGATGTGAGGCTATGCCGAGCATCTTATCCTTTTTCCCCAATGTGTTTAATAAATTCAATAATACAGGAGCATGAATGCACGATTCTATTTATCATATGACACTATAATCCTATTAATTAGCAAATTTTGCACTAAAACGTCACGATTTCGCAAATAGAGTGAGTGATCTCGATTTTAACGTCCCACCAACAATGAGGTCATACAGAGACGGGACTATGGTTCAAAGTCTCATCCGAAAGACCAGAGAAGCAGGGGATCGAACTTGCGACCCCTGGGTTGGTAGTCTGGAGTATTATCCTCTACACTACAGCCGCTCCTGAAAATAGAAAAAGCTTCATTTTTATGGACGTCAACACATAATGTTACAACATAATTTGCATATTTAATCCACTAGTTGATAATCGTTTTTAATTCATGGCTTTTTTACACTCTGAACCTCTGAAAATATAGTTTGTAAATACTTTCTGGTTGTACTTTAATTTGATATAATTTTTTGAATTCATGAATCATTAATTGTTACTATAGAATCAATTTTCTTACTATTTTATGTCCAGTATCAAGCATTACAAAATTTTGTAACTAAATTTGACCTTTAAGTTTTATATGTAAGTACGAAATAAGGTAAATTTCAAAATATCTAACGAATAATGTTCGTGCAGCCTGGTTAGACCATTTTTCACACTTTGTAAAAGCTTTCACCAAACTTTAGGAGCTAGGCTTTCAGTATGTAGATACTGGTGTGCCTGTTAAAATCGTTTAAGGTTTATGAATATATTTCAAAGCAGGCCCAGATCCAGATCACAATAAGCTGGCGGGGCTCTCTCTGCACAACTGGTGGGGTGTATGGCCCTAAAACAGAGGCTATAATCATGGTTACAGATAAAACAGAGTATTGGATGAAAAATCTAGATAATATCATGCTTACCTTTAAACATATGTTATGACATCTCATTGGAATCGCCATGGTATATATATTTCAGTCTAACCTTATGGAATAGCATCTCAAATTGTCATCAGGTGCTCCTTATTATCTACATTCCTGCTTTATATTGGACACAGAGCCCCAGGTTTGGGGCTTAAGCCCCATAGCCCACCCCCTGGGGCCTATAGGCGGCACAGGCTGAAGCATATTCTCAACTATGCTTTAGTTGAATAAATCAAGAGAAGCAACTCCGTACTTTTGCCTCCCTTCTCAATGAGGGTCGACTCTTAAAGGAAAGAATTTGCTCATCTGAGAGCAAATTCTTTCCTTTAAAAGTAGACCCTTATTTAGAAAAGTTTTCCTATCCTAGGAGGTAAAGAGGAAGTCAAAAAAAAAATTCCCCTTTGTAGAAATGGCGGAAAAGGGGTGGGGCAGATTTTGTCATATTAGTGTAATCTCCCTTGGAGCTGTCAGCACTCAGCTACATATCTAAAAATGTTTGATTCAGCAAAGTATTAGGTCTGGTTAACACCCCTGTTTTCTTTCTCACAGGGGATTACTCTTAAGGTAAAAAATGCATTTTGAAGGGAAGCAACTCTGCCAATTTAGTTTGCCTCCTTTCTTAGTGGGGGTCAACTAGTTAAAGACTTTGCTGCCTTAATTGGGTGCAAATTCTTCCTATAAGGTCAGTCCCTACTTTGGAAGGGTCTGATTACTCATAAGGTAAATAATGCATTTTCAAGGGAAGCAACTCTGCCAATTTAGTTTGCCTCCTTTCTTAGTGGGGTCAACTAGTAAAAGACTTTGCTGCCTTAATTGGGTGCAAATTCTTCCTTTAAGGTCAGGCCCCCCATTTGGAAGGGTCTCATTGTCCATGAAAGCAGACAGAAGTCATAAAAACAGTTTCCCTATGTCCAAAAGGCAAATGAACATTGAGATGTTATCAAGGCATACCGTAATGACCCTAAAAGTTCGGACACCCGAAAGTTGGACAGTTATTGGACAATTATTGTTCTAAAATTCTTAGACAGTGGATTTTATACACATTAATGCATCCAAATGATGCTTAGAGAATGGCTGATGTTGTAGACACTGATCAAACTGCTCCTTCAGGAGCAGTTTGATCTGGGTCTACAATGTTTGCTCAGACTGGTTTGTCCAAATATTTAGGGTCATTACAGTACACCTTTAAAGAGAGAATTTACTCTCAGACAGAGCAAATTCTCTAGTTGTACCCATAGGATACCAAATAAAGTAAATGAGCAGCAGCACGACAAAACCAACAAAGTAGCATGTGCGTCCAGCGAAGACTCAGATCAGCCTGGACACCACCCAGTCTGATAAGAGTATTCACTGTTGGCAAGGAGGTAGCATAGACCCTTAGCTACTCTTTAAGTGCACAGCAAAGACTGATCAGGCTAGGCAGATGCCAAGACTGATCTGAGTATTTGATGGGCACACATGCCACTTTGTTGGTTTTATCATGTTGCGGCTCAAATAGTACGGTGCCAGATTTAGTTAGTAATCTACCTTGTGATAATGGCAGGAAAACCATGGAAGTTAAGCTGAGCATTAAATAAGCAAGTTTTAGAACCAAATTTTGTTCTACATGTCTCGTAGTAAGTATTCTTTGTTTCCAAATGTAATCTTCACACTTTTTTTTTTGGGGGGGGGGGGGGGGGGGGGGGGGGGCGGAATTGACTAGCAAAACATTTTTGAGCTGTTTATATTGTTAGCGTTTTAGCATACATAGTTTACCATCAGTTTGTATTAGTTGAATCAAATTATGGAATAATAGATAGATACATGTATTCACATAATAAAATTACATAATATGAGCGGCGACACCAGAAAACCAACAAAGTGGTTGTGCGCCCAGAGCAGACTCAGATCAGTCTGGTCAGTCTTCACTGTCCTCATGGAGGGAACTTAGACCCTAAGCTACCCTTTAAGCACTTAGCACAGTCTCTGATCAGACTGGGTGGATGTCCAGGCTGATCTGAGTCTGCGCTGGGCGCACAACCACTTTGTTGGTTTTCTCGTGTTGCGGCTCATTTAGTCTGTACAAGGTTTCTGTAATTGATTCTTTTTGACTTGTCTGTTCTGAATTTGAGAAGTCTGTAATCCCTATTGGGACATTTTGGCATTCAGTACAGACCTACCCAGATATTATCCTAGGAGCCACTTTTATGAGTTCACACTATGTGCTCAGGCTTTGCTGTCAGTACTTTAAGCTGTGACGCAACAAAACCAACAAAGTGGCATGTGTGCCACACAAATACCTAGATCAGCCTTGGCATCTGTTGAGTCGGATCTGAGTCTTTGCTGTGTGCTTAAAGGATAGCTAATGGTCTAAGCTACCTCCATGCTGACAGTGAAAACTGGGCAGATGCCCAGGCTGGTCAAACTGGGCAGATGCCCAGGCTGATTAAAGTTTTTTTCTAGGCACTCATGCCACTTTGTTGGTTTTGTCTTGTTGCGGCTCATTACTTATTTCTCACTGTCATGTGACCGAAAATGGGAATGTACGCCTAATGTTTTTTTGAAACAGCAAATACTCAAGCTGTCTACCTATAGCTTTCATCTTGTGCCTGTAGGTTCTGTGTTGTTTGTGAATAGTAACGACTCTGATCCATGATCTGGCTTTGAGTTCATAAAATTGTTTCCATGCTCAACTCAGCTGAGCATGAAATTTTACCTGCTCATAAATAGCAAAATAACTGATTTGTACAGTTGTTTTTTTGCTTAGTTGAGCTGAGTATGAAATTTTCTCTGCTTATGAATATGAAAATGCGAACATCAGCTGGCATTTTCATATCTATCAGCAGAGAACATTTCATGCTCAGCTGAGTTGAGCTTGATAAAAGTTTTAAAACCTCGAGGCCTGGTTACATGAAACTTGTTTATCCAAAACTGAACTTTCTAAAATTATTTCATATAGTGTTTAGGGAATGGAACTGCACAAAGGAACTGCATAATGGATGTCGAAATGAACTTAAGCGGTTGTCATGAGTGGGTACACTATAGGGGAAGCCATTAGGCCATTTTCATTTTTTGCTCCTTTCCAATGAGTCATTTCTTAGAAAAGTAGTTTTGTCCCTTCTGAGCAAATTTTACCCATTTTGGAAGGGCTAAGTTATTCGGGGAAGCAAGCTGGAAGTTACAATAATTGTTCTCTTCATAAAGATGGTGGAAAAAAAACATTGAAGTGTACCCATCTTGGATATGCCTTGTATTTCTGGGCCCAGTTGTTCATAGCATCGTTAGCCTAACAAGCTCGTTAATAGGTCACCTCTTTAAGTGTTTTATGACTTTATAACCAAATACACTGATATTTTTTTTGTTTAAAAATGTGAGAAGCTTTTGCAGAGCAGAAAAGATTTGTGAAGCTTTTGCAAAGCAAAAGCCTCTCACATTTTTTCAACAAAAATGTTGGCATATTGAGATATTAACGTTTGAAATTTTAACGAAATGTTACCTAACAACGTCGTTAGTTTAGAACAACCTGGCCCTGATGTATGTTTGTATTTGTGTAGGCAGAAGACTGCCATGTAGGTCTGTAAACTGTCAAGATGACTGTCAGATGGAAAATAAATGTAGCAGAGATTTAATATGTATATAGTATGCTATAGTTTTCATTGATGTTTTAAGCGAGACATATCAACTCAAAAAGTGGCCTTTCAGGAGTTGCAGAATGCCATAAATTGCACAAAGTTTTTAGACACAATAAACCTGTGTATAGGACGATAATGACCCTAAAATTTCGGATACCTGAAAGTCGGACAATTATTGTTTGAAAATTCTCTGAAAGTGGATTTACACACATTAATGCATCCAGATGATGCTTAGTGAACGGCAAACATTGTAGACCCTGATCAAACTGCTCCCTCAGGAGCAGTTTGATCTGGGTCTACAGTTTTGGCTCAGGCCGGTTTTGCAGAATATTCAGGGTCATTCTTGTCAATGTCTTCTTTTCTAAAATCAAATTCAATGTGCAGAAAGTATCTAGCTAAGAAAGTATCATTCTCCCACCTTTGCATGTATAGGCTTGGCCCTCAGCTCATATAAGAAATTTTTTTCTCCCACCTTTGCCTATATAAGATAGGCTCTCAGCTCATATAAGAAATTTCTATCTTACACCTGGCAAGATCTTTCTTATATTAGCAACCAGCCTTTTTCATTTTTTGACTAGTATTTTAATTTTAAATGAACAAAATGGACACGCAAGCATGTCGGATGACGTTTGATAGCAGATCATGGTTTTGTGACGTCACTCAATTTTAATGACATCACTAAACCGATTATAAACGTAGCTAGCAAATTTGACACGCGTGACATGAGAGGCTAAGTTGCGTTTTGTTTTCGCTCTCTGGAAGATAAAATAGTCCACATATCGTGTTTTTCTTCTATTTTTGAGGTGCAAACTGTGTTTGCTCCCAATTTAGGACCCGATAAACACACTGGGCTGCTCAAAATTTACTTCAGATCACTGGTTAAAAAGTTTGAAAAATTCTTTTCTTAAGCCTAATCCGATTTGAGGTTTAAAATCAGCTAACAGTGGGAGAAAAATAATCCATCATGAGCCAGTCCATGTAGGATAGGTAAATCTCACCCTCGGGGTCAGAATTTCAACCAGGGACTCGGCAAGCCTCGTCCCTGGTTGAAATTCCGACCCCTTGGATGAGATATCCCTATCCTACATGGACACTCATGATGGATTGTTATAATCTTACATTAGCAACATCTTTCTTATATTGGCAACCAACCTTTTTCAATTTTCGACTAATATCTTAATTTTAAATGAACAAAATGGACACGCAAGCATCTCGGACGAGGTTTTATAACAGATAATAGGTTTGTGACGTCACTAAATTTTAATGACATCACTAAAACCAGTTGTGAAAGGTGGCTAGCAAACTTGACGGGCGTGACGTGAAAGGCTAAATTGCATATTGTTTTTGCCCTCTGGAAGATAAAATAGTCTACATATTGTGTTTTCTGTCTATTTATAAGGTGCAAACTGTGTTTACACCCGTTTTAAGACCAGATAAACTTACTGGGCTGCTCAAAATGTACTACAGATCACTGGTTAAAAAAATAAAATTTTCCTATTTTGAAGCCTGATACGACTAGAGGTTTAAAATCTATTAAAAGTGGGAGAAAAATAATCCATCATGAGCCAGTCCATGTAGGATAGGTAAATCTCACCCTCATGGTCGGAATTCCAACCAGGGACTCGGCAAGCTTCATCCTTGGTTGAAATTCCGACCCTTTGGATGAGATTTCCCCATCCTACATGGACACTCATGATTGATTGTTATATTCTTAACCTGCATATTAAGTAAACAGTGTAAGACTAGAACAACTGGCACACATTCAATCTTGTTAGTTTAGATGTATTTATAGAGATTATGATTTGATCATGTAGATTTCAAAATTGTTGTTCAGTTGTTTTAATGATACATTTTATCTAGATCTGAATGGTGAAAGACCCTTTATACTAGTTTTAGTTCTCTTTCAAGACTGACGTATAATTATTTCACTGCTGTGGAGCAATAAAATGTGTAACTCTAGAATTTACTATAATCAAAGGCAAAAACTTAATTAGGCTTTTTTAAAAACACCTAATAAAAATGCTACTTCATAAACAATTTTTGTGACAAATTAGGTGATATTGAAATTCCAACTAATTCTTTAAAACTGAATTGGATGATATGAGCCGTGACATGACAAAACAAACAAAGTGGCATGTGCAACCAGCAAAGACTCAGATCAGCCCGGGCATCTGCCCAGTCTGATTAGAGTCTTCGCTGTCTGCATGGAGCTAGCTTAGACCCTTAGCTACCCTTAAAGCATACACTGAAGGCTCTGATCAAACTGGGCAGATGCCCAGGCTGATCTGAGTGTCCACTGGCACACATGCCACTTTGTTGGTTTTGTCATGTTGCCACTCATACACATTGAAAAGAGGAACTTTCTAGGCTAATTAAACAATACAGACACATTTGAGCTGCAACACGACAAAACCAACAATGTGGTTGTGCGCCCAGCACAGACTTAGCTCAGCCTGGGCATCAGCCCAGTCTGATCAGAATCTTTGCTAAGCGCATAAAGGGTAGCTAAGAGTCTAAGCTACCTTCATGCGGACAGCGGAGACTCTGATCAGACTGGGCGAATGCCCAGGCTGATCTGAGTCTGCACTGGGCGCACAACCACATTGTTGGTTTTCTCGTGTCGCGGCTCATTTGGATCTGGGCCTAGTACATACTGAAACTTAGTGTCAGTGTACTCCCATAAAGGCAGCTTCTTTCATTGAAGAGCAGACTCTATTTTGGGAGAATTTTGTTGCACAGGGAAGCTAACAGGAAGTCACAAAAGCTGTCTTTTTGACAAAATGGTGGAAACATGGCATTGTAAACATACCCCTTAACCCTTTAACCCTATTGCACTCAAAACGGCCAAAACTCTATAGAGTTTTGGCCGTTGTGAGTGCAATAGGGTTAAGCACCAATAAGCGGATGACAGAATTTACGGTAATAATCATGTGTTCAGTAGCCCATCATTTGAATGTTCTTGCTTAGGCAGTTTAGATATTGGACTGAAGTTACGGTTTTTATAGAGAAATAAGATTATGGTGTCAGACTTCCATGATTTCCACCATTTCAACAAAGAGCAAGGTTAGAAATTAACAGTAGCAGGTAGCAAATTTGCCATCTAAAAATATCATTTGCCGCCTGAAGAAAAAGTGGGTAGCAAAAAGTTGCTGCCTAGGAATTCTTTAGTAAAAGTTGATCTCTTGGAAGTACTAGCCAATTTTCAATAAAATACTGCTATGTGTAAGACTAAACACAATTCCATAAGGTCAAAGGCATTACGAAAGCCGTTTACCTTACGGAAATTGTTTGGTCATAAATCTGACAACTGTTGAGTGGCAAGGCGACTGTTTTTGGCCTCCATTTTTTGCTACCAAGTATGTGAGTTTTGCTACTAGCTTTTATACCAGGTAGCAACTACTTGCTACCTGCAAAAAAGTTAATTTCTAACACTGAAAGAGAACTGAGTTTCATGACTTACTGTTTGCTTCCCTGGACATTGTAGTCCTTCCAAAATGGGATCTAATGTTAACCCATTGCATTTTGGGTATTTTTTGTCGTCTGCTGAAATTGTTGTCTGCATCAAATATCAAGAATATTTTGACAATATTGGTCTAACGAACTCTTGTAGAAATGATGTCTAGGCAGCAAACAGTTTGGATCTCAGATCAGGCCCCACAAACGTGGGGCCTGATCTGGATCCAAACTGTTTGCCCAGATACCCCTAAAGGGGTATCCCGAATGGAATGGGTTAAAGGAAAGATCTTGCTCCTTTAAGAGCAATTGGAAAGAACTTGCTCCTTGAGTAGCAAATTCTTCCCTTTGAGAGCTGACCTATATTGAGCAGAGTAGCAAAAAGGAAAATGGCGGAGTTGCTTCCCCTGAAAGTGTAGCCATTCCTCTTTAAGAAGTCTGAAAACAAAAACTTGGTCTTACGAGAAGCTGTGCCATTATACCACAAGTGTTCATATAGAGAAATAAGATTAAGGTGCCATTTTCATGATTTCCACCATTTCAACAGAGCTGCACATGAAGGGTTGGTTGTGACACATGAGCCGCAACACGAGAAAACCAACAAGGTGATTGTTTGTTCAGTGCAGACTAAGATCAGCCTGAGCATCCACCCAATCTGATCAGAGTCTTTGCTGCGTGGGCATGGAGGTAGTTAGACCCTTAAATACCTAAGAGTCTGGCCAGGCTGGGTGGATGCTCAGGCTGATCTGAGTCTGGGCTGGGCGCACAACCACTTTGTTGATTTGTCATGTCGCAGCTCATATAGGAACAGCAAAGACCCATACCAGCCTGTGCAATGTGCATTTGCGGTCTAATTAGCCTTTTTGCTGCTTGTGGGCTCCATGTACATGTGAGCCGCGACACGAGAAAACCAACAAAGTGGTTGTGCGCCCAGCGCAGACTCAGATCAGCCTGGGCTCCATGTACATGTGAGCCGCGACACGAGAAAACCAACAAAGTGGTTGTGCACCCAGCGCAGACTCAGATCAGCCTGGGCTTCCGCCCAGTCTGATCAGAGTCTTCGCTGTCCACATAGATGTAGCTTAGATCCTTAGCTACCCTTTAAGCGCTTAGCAAAGAGTCTGATCAGACTGAGCAGATGCCCAAGCTGATCTGAGTCTCCGCTGGGCGCACAATCACATTGTTGGTTTTCTCACGTCGCGGCTCATGTATTGATCCTGAAAAATTTACAGGCACAAAATGAGCTGCTACAAGATAAAACCAACAAAGTGGTTGTGGGCCTAGTGCAGACTTAGATCAGCCTGGGCATCTGCTGTGTATGATCAGACTCTCTGCTAGTTTTTTCTAAAGGGTAGCTATGGGTCTAAGCTACCTCCAGGCTGATCTGAGTCTGCGCTGGGCGTATAACCACTTAGTTTATTTTGTCGTGTCTCGGCTCAAATGAAGGCTGTATAGCCCAGCTTGACTTCACAGGGATTTACAAACTGGTTTTAGTATTGTTCACAGATAGTATGTTTTGCAAACTTTTTTGTTGAGCGACATGGCTCATTTTTATTTTGCATTATTTTTTGTGCTATAATTGACTTGTTAATGCAGTTCAGGATGACACTCAGCTCTGACATGCCTTCCTCTAAATTTTTCTCACAGGAAGGACATGTATTCTAAAATGGAAGGTTTGGTGATTGATTATATCAGGTATAATAGCCTTTTGAGATGGTATTTCAGTCTATATCAAGCTACTGCCTTAAAAGATAGTGAAAGTTGTGAAAATTTTAAAATTGAGAAAAAAAAAAAGGAAAAAAAATTTTGGGAGTTTTACAGCAGTTGCCTGTTGGAAGAAATAAGAAGAAAAAAAGATAAATGAATATGAATGTCTTAAGCTCTGGGGCCGTATTCATAAAACAACTTAAGTCGTTGCCATGCTGTTGCTAAGGGTAAATTTCTATGTTGGCGATTCCCTACAACTATGAAATTTGGTCTGGAGGAACAGTCTTACAAAGACTGTTCCTCCAGAGCAAATTTCATAGTTGTAGGGAATCTCCTTTATAATAATTCAGCCTTAGCAACAGCATAGCAACGACTTAAGTCGTTTTATGAATATGGCCCCAGGTCTGGTTATATTGGCCTCATTAATAATGCATAGCTTGAAAGTAAGGGTGACTGCAATCCCAGGCACAAAACCATATCAGGCACCCTCTCTTAGTTCAAATTTTGGTTATTTGTGCACAAGCACAGTTTGCTTGGGAAAATCAATTCTGGACCGGTCTGCTGAATAGCCCAGTCATGGAAAATTTGTCTTGCATGGCTTTGTATCAGCCCACAGCCTAAGAAGAGACTTATTGCACTGAGTTATAATAACCATGATAAGAGCCAAGAGTTGAACCAGAAGTCTATTGCACTTACGAATGTAACGCGACATCTGATTAGATAACGTCAAAATTTTGCGACATTATATCCTGCGATATACTGTCGCAAACCCAACGTCATTTTGAAACGTCACTTCTCATAGGCTGACGTTTGGTTTTACATTGCTGAAAGTGCTTGTTTTGGATGCAAATTAGTACATTTTGAAAGGTAAAAATATGAAAAGGTGCATTAGAATGGGGATAACTGTACTGAAAATTGTCATTTGGGGAGGTAAATCGTCGGTTTTATGGTTGCAAATTGTGTTTTACTGCTCCCCTGGCGCATCGCCATAAAACAAAATTTCTTACCATAAAACGGACGATTTACCTCCCAAATGACAATTTTGGGTACAGTTATCCCCTAAGTTAACACAGCAGGCATACAATGTTGAAGCAGAATCTGTTCGACACCATGACCTTGAATCAAAACATCACTGAATCAGTATTGATTCAAAGCCATGACTTTGCATCGAAGGTGATTCAGTGTTATTTCAGTGTAAGGTTTGCCCACTGGGAACTGTGCAAAGGCAAGACTCCAGATCAGCCTTCATATACTTATATTTAAAGGTGCGTGGATACACTATCACATTTTTCTGCAAGGAGATAACTTTTGTGATTTCCTTTGTGCTCCCTTTGATGATGAAGCCCTTGCAAAAAGGGGTCTACTCTTAAAGGAAAGAATTTGCTCTTTGAGGAGCAAATTCTTTCCTTTAAGAGTGGACTCCACATAGTGTGGTGGTAAAATTGAATAAGGTGGTAAAATTGAATAATGTCCAAGTTACTCCTTCTGAAAGTGTATCCATTCACCTTAATTGCAGGCTCACCTGAGAAGCAACAACACTTAGGGTGCGTTTACACGAGCAAAGTTTCCGTCACAGAAACTTTAACAAAGAAAGTATGACAAACATTTTGCGTTTACACGGAGCAAATTATTTGTTCAAGAAAATGTGCCATAGAATCTTGGTCACATAAACTTTGGCAGTGAAATATTTGCTGCAGTGTTCACAGGACCAAATATTATTCGTCAAAGTTACCTGCAGCGATGAAACAAAATCTTTGTCACATTTTCCGCGCTTATAGCAAAGTTCTTCTATAAATAATCTTTAGCAAAGTTCTCCGTTTACACAGACAAATTTAATTTATCGAAGTAGCTTTACCATATATATTTGTCAAAGAAACATTGTGATACTTAGGCATTTACACGAGCAAATTTTTCTGTGGCAAACCTTCTTTGTCATAGAAACTTTGATCGTGTAAAGGCGGCCTTATTCTTATTGCAAAATGGTGATAATTCAGGAAGTACCTTTGAATTCTTATCAAATGCTGAGAGTGGTTCTGAATTGTACTTGACAAAGCCAGTGAAAGGGTTTTCTTTTCAAATTTTATTGTTTTATAAGAAAAGTTTAAGATGTATAATAGTTGTTAATGTTACCTCATAATCAAATAAATTGATTTGGCATAAAAATGTGTCTTTTTGTTTTGGTAAAAGCAGCAAGTTAAGGTGTATAGGTAGACTGCCATGTTTTTTCCTGCCATTTTTACAAAGGGAAACGACTTTAGTAACTTCCAGTTGGCTTCCACAGAGGAGGAAGGCCTTCCAAAGTGGTCTACTCTTAAAGAAAAAAATTACTTCAATGGGAGCAATTTTTTCCTGTAAGAGTTGACCCCCATTTTGAAAGGAGTCAAAAATGAAATGGTGTAGAGTTGCTTTCCCTGAAAGTATACCCCCAGCCACCATAGTCGATTTAAAAAAAAAAAAAAAAAAAAAAGAATTGGTTTGAGAAAACTTAAGATTTAGCTATAACTTACAAGTACCCAGAATATTCTGTCACCATTTCAAAATCAATTTCAGTCTGTAAGGGCATATTTTGTGCCCTTGGAGACCTGGTCCGTGTTGTTCAAAGCACCATTACTGGTAGCTTAATGACATCATATTAAGTCAAGGATTGGTTCAGTCTTCTAGTACACATAAAATCAAGTGTGCCAATATCTTTTTGCTGAAAAAAGTGTGAAGAGCTCACATTTTTTTTGGCAAAAAGGCAGTGTTTTTGCAGACAGTATGTTTGAATATACGAGAGCTTCTCACATTTTTTTTTTTTTGGCAAAAAAGGCAGTGTTTTTGCAGACAGTATGTTGTTGACAGAACTGAAATTGAAACATGTTTTGGTTATCATAGCAATTAGGAGGATCAGCCTTTCTGTCTTCAAAAGCTTCCAAAGCTATAAAAGAAGCCCTCAGTAGTTGTGATGGAGCTGTAGCATAACTCATATCTGCCTGGGCAAAACAGCAAGATGAAATTTAATATATATAAAAATATAAAATAAGGTTTAAGTTGCGTTGTCAGCAGAGCTCTAGATAAGAGGGAGTATTCAGTGATAATTAGGGATAATTTTTGTTAATTCTGCATAAAAACATAATTATGTTGTGGCCCCTCATTTGATCCTTCTCGATGAGACAGTTTAGATGTGGAGTCACAACATATGGTTTCAATGAGAAATAAAAAAAATTATCCCTCAATTATCATCAAATACCCCTCTTATCTAGACCTCTGATTGTCAGAGTTTCTATCCCAAAGTATGCAAATCCATTAAATAGTGTTGGCGATAATGGCCTAATCCTTGAAGTATACCATATTTCTCCTAATAAAACACACTCTCATATAACACCCACTCCTTTTCTTTAAAGTAAAAACATAGACCATATTCAACCAAGATGGGCTTTAGATAAAAAATTTGAGCCGCAACACGACAAAACAAACAAAGTGGCATGTGCACCCAGCAAGGATCAGATCATTGTGGGCATCTGCACATTCTGATCAGAGTATTTGCTGTTGGCAAGGGGTAGCTTAAACCCATAGTTACCCTTTAAGTACACAGGGAAGACTGAGATCAGACTGGGCAGGTGTGTAGAGCAGATGCCACTTTGTTAGTTTTGTCTTGTTGCGGCTCAAAATTTTATGAATTTTGCTTAAATTTTGTCTTAAGAATGCCAGTGATCAGGCCCCGAGGTTATAAAACTTGAGTATATTCTCAAACTCAAAGTAAAGCATACTGATTGACTGCTTCTGAGCACATGCTCGGAAGCAGCCAATCTGTGTGCTTTATTTTGAGTTTGAGATTATTCTCAAGTTTTATAACCTCTGACCCAGATATGCTAATTATAATTCCCCTAGGAGAAGAAATATGGTGGGCCATGGTTACCCACAAATAGTCTGAGGTATAATGCAATGTAAGACTGAACCCAATTTGGCACACATTATATACAAGTAATATGAGGTCACTCCATGTGGCAGTCCAAGCATGATTCAAATCTATTGCAAATCTGTTGTAGTGGGCAAAATCACTGGCCCATGAAATTCAGGTTAAAGTGACCTACAAATAAAATGTGGTCATTCAAAGTTTGTGGCTGCACCATTGTTAGCTCACCTGAGCCATAGGCTCAGGGTGAGCTATTGTGATCAGCCAGTGTCGGTCGGCAGGGAGTCCATGGTTTTAACCATAGAAATACAAAGAAAAATATTCAAACTTCTTCTTCTTCTGAACCGCAAGGCTTAGATGCTTAAAATTTGGTACGAAGCATATCCTAGTAGTCCTTTACCAAGTTTGTTCAAATGGTGGTCCCAGGGTCCAAAATGGCCCCGATGCAGGGAGTCCTAGGTTTGAACCATAGAAAAATATTAAAAAATCTTCTTCAGAACCACTTGGCACAGATGTTTGAAATTTGGTATGTAGCATTGCCTAGTGGTCTTTTACCAAGTTTGTTCAAATGATGACCCCAGGGTCTAAAATGGCCCTGCCGCAGGGGGACTTGGGTTTGAGCCATAGAAATACATAGGAAAATATTCAAAAATCTTCTTCTTCAGAACCACTTGGCTCAGATGCTTGAAATTTGGTATGTAGCATTGCCTTGTAGTCCTTTATCAAGTTTGTTCAAGTGATGGCCCCATGGTCCAAAATTGCCCCGCAGCAGGGAGTCCTGAGTTTGAACCATAGAAATAAAAATATCTTCTTCAGATCCACTTGGCTCAGATGCTTGAAATTTGGTATGATGCATTGCCTGGTGGACTTCTACAAAGTTTGTATAAATTTGGTATGATGCATTGCCTGGTGGACTTCTACAAAGTTTGTATAAATGGTGGCTCTGGGATCCAAAATGGCCATGGGGCGGGCAGTCTTGGGTTCGAATTTAAAATATACTTAAAAAGCTTCTTCTCCAGAACCCCATAGTGCAGATGCTTGAAATTTGGTATGATGCATTGCCTAGTGGTCCTTTACCAAGTTTGTCTAAATGATGGTGCCAGGGTAAAAAATTGTCCCGCTCCAGGGGGTCTTGGGTTTGAACAATAGAAATACATAGAAAAATATTAAAAAATCTTCTTCCTCAGAACCACTTGGCTGAGTTTGACCTTTAACCTTTTTGCTAAGGTGAGCGATTCAGGGCCTCTTGGCCCTCTTGTCTCAAGTATGATGCAGATCAGCTAAACAGTAGGAAAAATATGTATATAACAGTACCAAAAATATAAGCCAAAATAACTGAACCATGAAGTATTGGCCTTGATGACCTACAAGTAGTATGGGTCATTCATATAGTTATAGTGACTGGCAATCCCAAGAATGATGCATATCCACTAAACAGTGCTTAAGATACAAAGAAAGCGCTCAACCATGAAATATGTAATATGAGGTCAGTCACAGTGACCCACTATTTGAAGTTTGACCAAAATTAATTGAGTAGTATTGGAGATATGGGGCAAAGTAACTGGGCCATAAAATGTAAGTCACAGTGACAAATAAATAGTATGAGGTCATTGGCCATGTCAGACTGAACCAATATCCCAAGTTTGATGCATATCAATGAAATAGAGCACAACATGAAGGCACAATTGGTGAAAATTGAACTACAGCTCACAGTATGACCTGTAAATATTATATGGTTCATCAGAGTGACCCACTGTAACTAGATATTTGTTTTGGAACATAAGCAGATGTCTCTCTTCCCCCCCCCCCCCCCCCCCGCCCCCCCCCTCGGTTTGGACCATAGAAAAGTCCATAGTCCTGGGTTTGAACCATAGAAATATATTCAAAAACTTCTTCAGAACCACTAGGCCCAGATGCTTGAAATTTAGTTTGAAGCATTGCCTGGTGGATCTTTACCAAGTTTGCTCAAATAGTGGCCTGAGGGTCCAAAAGAGCCCTGAGGCAGGGGGTTTTGGATTCGAAAATAAAATATACTAAAAAATCTTCTTTAGAACTGCTAGGCTCAGATGCTTGAAATTCGGTATGTTTCACTGCCTAATGGTCATTTACTAAGTTTATTCAAGTGATGGCCCCAGGGTCCAAAATGGCACCACCCAGGGGGTCCTGGGTTTGAACCACAGAAATTCATAGGAAAACATTCAGAAATCTTCTTCAGAACCACTTGGCTCAGATGCTTAAAATTTGGTATAGTAGGGGCTCAAACGGTCCAGGTCACATGACCAACATGGCGGCCACACCCATATATGGTAAAAAGCCTTTAAAAATCCTCTTCTCCAGACCAAATAACCGATTGCTTTGAAACTTGGTATTTAGCATTGAGTACTGGAGACCTACCAGGATTGTTTATATGATGACCATGGGTTGACCCTGTCTTCTTTTTACGGCAAGATCTAATTTGCTCTCTGATGTTTTTATATGGGAAAATGCTTAAACATAAGAGTTAATGGAAATTATAGAAGATTTTGGTGAAAATTTGATAAATGTAGTCTGACAACTAAATGAGTACACGAACGTTTTTGAGTAATAGAGGTTAAGATCATTTTTTTAGCTTTAACCGATATCTTTCCTATTTTGACAGTTTCAAGCTATCAGGTTTATTCAAATGATGACCGTAGTTTTACGTTAGTCATTTTTGCTCAGGTGAGCGACTCCGGGCCTCTTGGCCCTCGAGTTCGAATTTGTTTCAGATTGAGATCTGATCTATTGAGTAATGTAGCTTCTCGTACACAGTTAAGTTTTTCCCATTATAAGAGCAGTTTTGCGGGTTTTACAAACTTCACTGCCGCTGTTCGGGAGCATACGTTCCCAACGGTTTCGATTTGTACATGCTTGAATGGGTAGGTGTCCTAAATGCTTCAAAGGGCTTGCAAAATATCAGCTCATTCTTTTGGGAAGAAAATTTCTCAGTTTTCTTCCCTCTCAGTGTCGTAGATCACTGAGCTCGACCATTTTCCCTCTTCACAACCCCTGGCAGTTCCATATGAAGTTTAGTTTCGATTGGCTAAGCGGTTTCAGAAGAGAAACTAACAATTAAGGATGCAAGATGGCCGGACGACAGAGCCTGTCTATCCTCAAAGCTTCTCAGGAGCTTCGCACAGGAAAGTAAAAATCTGCAAATCGGTGTCCCATAAGATTTGCTAGTTCCACTCATCAGTGGAAGGGTCATACAGCGGCAAGAAATCTTGACATTTGGCCGAAACACGCGTCATAGTAAGGGCGCGTTTACACGACCAAAGTTTCTATGACAAAGTAGGTTTGTCACAGAAAAATTTGCTCGTGTAAATGCCAAAATATGACAATGTTTCTTTGACAAATATATATGGTAAATTAAATTTGTCCGTGAAAACGGAGAACTTTGCTAAAGATTATGTAACAGAGAACATTGCTACACGCGTGGAAAATGTGACAAAGATTTTATTTCATCGTTGCAGGTAAAGGCGCGTTTACACGACCAAAGTTTCTATAACAAAGTAGGTTTGTCACAGAAAAATTTGCTCGTGTAAATGCCAAAATATGACAATGTTTCTTTGACAAATATATATGTTTAAGTTACTTCGATGAATTAAATTTGTTCGTGTAAACGGAGAACTTTGCTAAAGATTATGTAACAAAGAACATTGCTACAAGCGTGGAAAATGTGACAAAGATCTTGTTTCATCGCTGCAGGTAACTTGACGAATAATATTTGGTCGTGTGAACACTGCAGCAAATATTTCATTGCCAAAGTTTATGTGACAAAGATTCTATGGCACATTTTCTTTAACAAATAATTTGCTCCGTGTAAACGCAAAATGTTTGTCATATTTTCTTTGTTAAAGTTTCTGTGACATAGAAACTTTGCTCGTGTAAACGCGCCCTAACTTTGACGAATAATATTTGGTCGTGGACACTGCAGCAAATATTTCATTGCCAAAGTTTATGTGACAAAGATTCCATGGCTCATTTTCTTTAACAAATAATTTGCTCCGTGTAAACGCAAAATGTTTGTCATACTTTCTTTGTTAAAGTTTCTGTGACATAGAAACTTTGCTCGTGTAAACGCGCCCTAATACATAGAGACAATGCTACTAACACGGATTAGTATACATGTATATGGTTTCTTTGCTAGATTTGGTTTGACTTTCTGTCCTTAACGGAAACACTCGCATCTGTTCCCGTCACACAACAGATTTTTTTTTCAGTCACTATGTCAAAGATATTTCTGACATTAGCTTCTTCTCTGTTGCATTTTGCAAAAAGGTCTGCGTACGACTACCGGCTTTTCGACTGCATAATATACTGCGTCCAGTTTTCTGCACAATGACATTCTAAAATAAACATTGAAGTAAAAAGATAGGAAATGATCAGGAATTAATACAATACAATCAAATCCCACATTCCACTCTCAAAACCAATAGGGAGAGAAGCACATACACACAGAAATTGACACAAGTTTACGACGAAAGACACCGATAGTAAACTAGTCGGGGTGCCAAGGCGAAAACCCGAAAAAATAGTCCGCACAAATGTTTGATGCAGATTCTTATTATTTAGGATGTCCTTAACCAGAAACAAAATGATGCCACCTTGGCATCCTTGGGGAAATTAAAATATTCAAGATGGCGTCCAAGATGGCTGCCAAGGGATAAAATTCATAATATCTTCTTAAATATAAGGGCTAGAAACATACTTTTGGTGGCTACCTATAGGTTTTTGAGGTCAAGGAATCGATTAAGCACGTTAAAAATTAATTCAGACATATCAGTTACAAAATGGCGGACAAGATGGCCGCCAAAACATAAAAATATATCTTCTTTAGTATACGGGCTAGAAACATAATTTTGGTGTCTACATATTGGTTTTTGGGGCCAAGGAATTGGTTTAACATGTTAAAATTGACTTAAAAGCAAACCGGTCACACCAAATGGCGGACAAGATGGCAGACAAAGCAACGGTCACGGCGCCAATTGTCCAAATAATTCCATTCAGAAACAAGTATTTGTAATAGAATAAGGAAATCTTGAAACGTGTCAATGCGTTCATGTTTTGCACGGATCTTACAAAGTTAGCCAATGAAAAGCCCCTATGGTTTGTTTTGTCACACCCTAGTGCACTTAGTCAATGGGATAAGCTCGTGAAATATGTCACGTGCAAGGGCTAAAATAGTTAAATGTATGGTAGATTATGGATGTTATTATTTCTTACCTATAGTCTATATAACTGCACATTAAAAATAAGTATGCTGGTTTATGGCAATGATATATTGATCACGGAAAGCTGAATTGTTGCTGAGACTATGGCTTTGTCGAGGTATCCTGGAATTGGCCGGGATGCCACGACCAAGCTATAGAGACAGTAATAATGCTGATTCCCCCTCCCCGAGTCCCTCAAATTCATGAATAATTTATCTTTTTATATAAAATAGCCATAAGTTGTTCCACTAATCGGTTATAAGTATAAATTGCATATTCCATACAGCTGCCATGTTTAATGTATATGTATATTAACCTCTTATGTCTTTTGACCAGAGTGAAAATAAAGGATATGTTATGTCGGAGAAAAACACTTTCCGATAGCAGAATTCTGGTTTGTGTATTAGAAACCCGGATTTTGCATGTATAAGATTGATAAATATAAAAATGAAGTTATGAAAGTCCCATTCTAACAGTGTTTTAACAAGAGGGCCAAGATGGTTAACAAGAACCTAGTGCAGGCAAGGGCAGATAACCCGTTGACAAAGTTTTAGTCATTACAGAAAGCTATTGTTACGAGTAACAATCTAAAGGTTACAAGAAATGTGTTATATTCTATTATCTGTTTTACTTTCTTCAATTAAAATTCATGTTAAGAAACTCTGATATATTTGTTGGTTGCTTAGGTCGTTTAAAATTACAGCTCATGGTCGGCAATCAATGAGTGGTGTGAGTGTCGGAAGTTCGTTCCATGGCACAGCCAGATTTTTAGCATCTGGGCGGTATGGAAAATTTACAAAATATTTGTTGGTTGCTTGCGTCCAAAATTATAGCTCATGGTCGGCACTAGTGGTGTGAGTGTCGCAGGTTCGTGCCATGACACAGTCAGATTTTTAGCATCTGGTCGGTATGGAAAATTTACAAGTCAGAAAAGATCATACTTACTTCAAAGCAGTAACAAATTTTGTAAACAGCTTTTGATTTTTTTGTGTTTTCCCAATTCTTTCAAGTATAAAGGAGATAGTACAACCCATGTTTATAGACAGTTGACTACAAATTGTATATGCATATTTGAAATGTTTTAGCTTCAAAAGTGCGTAATTGTCATGCCAGTTTGTGAAAGTATTCTTACCTGACTAAATCTTCCGAGCAATGCTACGGGAAAGTTAATAGCATAAACTGACTTCATAGACCGAGCAATGCTACGGAAAAGTTAATAGCATCAACTGGCTTCACAGACCCGTCAGCTTAGATCACCATAACATTCAAACAGATTCTTCTCCAAAGCTGCTAGGCCGATCAAAATCACTTTTCGAGTTACTAGAGTAGTTGGCTTAAGTACAGAAAACAGGGGGTATGAATCCTATCTCTGACAACAACTGAAAAAGGCTATCTGTCGACTCAGCAAAAAATATGTACTCGTACCGGACTAGAATCAAGGATGGTCAAAAGGATAGATTTAGCCCGACCTTTCATAAAAGCGCTATGCCAAAGACACAGTGATAATCTAACAACCCATTGCTCCAAGGCGCAAAGGCTACTGGGATAATTTGATATATAGCTATACTTCCATTTGTTTGAGAGAACGAAAATTGGTATGAATGCTTGCGGCCCAAGATGTCACCGTTTCATCTAAAAAGTCCTCTTCTCCTGAACCACTGAAGTACACATAAGTTGGTATTTTTCATGTAATATTTCACATCCCTCAAAAGTTTTGAATATGTAAACGTTGGGTCACGTATGCTCCCAAACTCGGGGCACGTACTTTTTAGAAACTGAACAAATGACTTTGCATTTGGCAAAGAAAAGGTAGATCTACAAGTAGAGTTAGAACCATCTCTAAAAGGGATTTTCCAAAACTACAATACAGTTTCCTGGCAGATTAAAACTGTGTCGCCAAAAGTTGTTTATTTCCGCTTCTAGCCCATACGCTAACTAACCATATGCTATAAGCGTAACACTGAGGTGATGTCAGCATAAAATCAAAGAGCTGAAAGTGATTTTTCTTAAGCTCCTGACAAAAGATCAAAGTAAAGATATTTTATCTGTTACGACTGGAATTTTATCCTTCTTGGTTATTTTCCCCTGCTTAAAGGCTAATATACAGAAAAAGAAGTAAATCTATAAAGTCAGGGGACAAAAGGATTTTTCTTATAAAACTTAAATTCAGCTAAACAATCAAAGTAAAAAAAACCTTTGTGCCAAGATCAAAATTTTGCCCCACTGCTTGGCCATTCGGGGTTCTTCTGGTGCTTTTCTTTTGCTCCAGGATTTCATCGGTGTTGTTTCAGAGGGATCTCCAGGTGTCGCAATAGTTGATTCTGTCGTGTCAACATTTTTTATTCATCACAGGTTTTATCCGTGATTGATTTGCTATCTGTGATGATTCGTTGATGGGTTGGGTACCCTTCATGCAGACCAAATGTTAACTAAATGTTTTGAACGACTGCAGAAGCAGAAGGCATGGGTTTGGACCAAGTAAAACTAGTTAACTTCCCTTTCGGTTCCTCAATGTTACGTGTTCTTGTGTCCGCCTGTCTGTGGTCTTCTAGCAATATGGTTACCTTACAGCTGCCCAGTTTGCTTTCTGTTTTATCCTATTTGAAACACTGATGAAATAGGTAAAATGAATGTTACTATTGTTTTCAATTGGGGTAACCACGGTGCATAACCATATCGGACGCTATCTGTGAAAACTGGACTCTATCTGTGTATTTCGGAGTCTATTTGCGTTAGTTTAGGATTCTATCCGTCCCAAAATGGAAAACGAGGTAAGGGTGGGTGTTAATAAACTTTAATATAATTGTAAACAACACATTTTCTTATGGGGCATAAGGTGCACGGAACATCAGACATCCGTGTCTTCCAGTATCTATAGCTGTTATGCCTAATTCGTATTTACTTTCGAGTCTGCAAGCTGGAATGGAGGTCAAGATTTGACAATTTTGAAGAGTGTGTCCACTTTGAACGCCGATCAGTTGCGAACGCAATGGAAAGAAAACAGATCGGTTGGATAAGTTTGACCCTAATGAATGAATATAAAATTTTGTAAGGCTCTGAGTTGAAGGAATATCTCCTTTTTGAAGAAAATCGGATTTTTCTACCTTTTACAATGACACCGGATGCTACATGCGCCTGGCACAAGACTCTATCAGCGGCTTATCGTTCTCCACACAGGACTCTATCTGCCAATATCATCGAAAACTATCTGTGCTTCAGAAGCATGGGCCTAAATTTGTCTAGTGATCCGAAAATGGTACCAACACGAGGCAGATTTCTATTTAGATATCGTTCATGATTGATTGATTCCTCTTCTTGCACACATTTTAAAACTTTTCAGAGGGTTTTGGTCACCTCAAAGCCGAAGAAATGAATCAACGTTTCAATACGCGCGTATACATTTTTTTGCAGTTGCTGTTATAAGTCATGCTGAAAGTCAGCTTGAACAGGCTCAAACCACAAACCGAAGAGATAATCGCTAAGGAACAGGCTGGGTTCCGAGCGGGAAGGAGCACCACAGAACAGATCTTAAGCCTTAGAGTCCTGTGTGAAAACTATCTCCAACATCAGCAGAATCTGTGCCGTGTCTTCATTGATTTCAAAAAAGCCTTTGGCAGGGTATGGCATGCAGCCTTATGGGCCACCATGCGGAGGTGCAATGTCGGTGCAGGTCTAATTCACCATTGAGCAGCTATACGACAAGGCTACAAGTCAGTCCTGGTCAATGGCAGCACAGGAGAATGGTTCAGAACAACAGTTGGTGTAAGACAAGGATGTCTTCTGTCATCCACCCTCTTCAACATTTTTCTCGAACGGATCATGTCTGATACTCAGGAAGAATGTTGCGGGTGTGTGTGTGGGTGGGGGGTGGGGTTGGCATGGGCGGCAAAGACATTGCCAATCTGCGGTTTGCCGATGACATAGACGCTCTAGCTTAGGAAGAGCAGGAACTAGAGGCTCTAGTTGAAAGTCTCGATCAAACCTGCACAAGGTGTTAGATGGAGATCAATGCTGAGAGGACCAAACTGATGACGAACAGCACAGATGGCTTCCAGAGGGAGATCAAGGTAAAAGGGCAAAAGCTGGGTACTGTAAGCAGCTTCAAATGCCTTGGATCAGTTGTCTCAGATGATGGCTCAAAACAGGAGGTTCTGTCTAGGATTGCACAAGCCACTTCAGCTCTTACAAAGCTGAAACCAATTTGGAGATAGCGGCATGTCTCGTGGATCAAGGGTAAGACTTATGCGCTCCCTTGTCATTTCCATATTTCTGTATGCCTGTGAATCGTGGGCCTTGACAGCTGAGTTAGATAAAAGAACCTAGGCCTTTGAAATGAGATGCTACCCAAGTTTACTTAATATTTCGTACAAGGACCATATAACGAATAAGGAGGTTCGCAGGAAGATCCAAGCAGCCATTGGAGAATATGGGACAAGGTGGAAAGGGATTGTTTCGAAGTCATCTGTGGTGCACCAACGACCTAGTAAGGTTATGGGATAGAATAGAGTGAATAGAATAGTTATAAGTACAAACGGTGGTGGACAGCTAGAGTTGCGGTTTATTATGAACAACATCTATAGGTTGGTGTAACTATATGCATGAAATTTGGTCAAAGAAACCCATAAATGGAGAGAGCACTGTCAACTTCCTTTATATCTTTTGAGTGAACCGTTGTGGGTGACATGGCCTCATTTTGGCAATCTACTGTGGACACGAATTGAGCATGCGCCGCAGGATTTTTTTTTCAAATTCGGGATGTAGCCTTCGTCGTTTTGGCTGATGCAACCACAAGTTTGATCTTTTACGACGTTTTTTGGCTAAAAAGTAGAAAACAAACATCACAAGTAAGGTCCGCTGCTCACAAGTATAGTCCGTTGCCTTGAGGACAACATCTGTCCGTTGGCATAAAATTACATTATTTCGGAGACACAAATAGAATCCGGAACATTGAAAATAATGGGTGGTGTCCTTTAAACATTGGTATTAACGAAAAGATTTTATTTATGCACCTAACGACATGTGTAAATTATCAAGAACATAATTGTCGTCGTAAATTAAGGACAAAATTCATTACCTACAAATAAAAACATAGAGTTTTTCCTTGTTTTCATGGGCCATGTACGCTCCTGCACTATCACGCTGCATTTGATTTCACTGATGACAAGCACTGAACATCGCTAGCTGAATAATATCGACGGAAATATTAGGAAAAATAAGGTATGTGTTCCGTGGAAACCATGAAACCCAGTACTTACACGTTTTGTCCCTTTTTCTTCGACTGAATCGCCGAAGCGTCCATGGCAAGTTACAAATAGAGTCCGTAGCACTCACAGATAGAGTCAAGTAACGCAGATTTTCACAGATAGCGTCCGATATGGTTATGCACCGTGGTAACTGAATGTCTGAGAAAGGGCTGTTCATTCGATTTACTGTGCTTGTCTTTCGCGAATATTTGTCATTTTGGTATTTTGGTTTTGAGGGAACGTGGGGTCTAATTGTATTAGTTCTTGATCTCTGTCTATCATTTCACTTTACCAAAAAGTACATGCATGGAATTATGAACATAAAAAAAAACACATTAAAAACGACATTCTTAGAATCAAGATGTCAATGTCTTTCTGTTGCGACTGAAATTTTCTAAACGGGCTGTTTGTCCATACCTGGAGTGGCTCTTATGGATCATCATGGTCTCCTTGGTAGTGACACTATCAGATTCAAAATGAGATCTTTATGACTTCGTCCTTTTAAAAAATTCATGGATTTTATAATTTCAAAATTCCGGCTTAAATTTTTTTCTAAAGCCTGAATTCTGCTATCAAAAAGTGCATTTCTTAAGACATTCAGCTCCGTAATCGATGCTTTGTCCGCCATTTTGTCCGCCATTTTGTGTAAGTCGGTGCCTCAAAGTAAATTCTAACGTGCTTAATGAATTCCTTGACCCCGAAAACCTATATGCAGATACCAAAATCATGTTTCTAGCCCGTATACTAAAGAAGATATGGAGATTTTTATGCTTTGGCGGCCATCTTGTCCGCCATTTTGTAACTGATTGTCTGAAATAATTTTTGACATTCTTAATCGATTCTTCGACCTCGAAAACCTATATGTAGTCACCAAAAATATGTTTCTAGCCTACATACTTTAGAAGATATTGAGGATTTTATCCCTTGGAAGCCATCTTGGACGCCATCTTGAATATTTTAATTTCCCCAGTGATGCCAAGGTGGCATCATTCAGTTTCAGTGTACGGACATATTGGTGAACACATTTGTGCAAAAACATTTTGTGCGGACTATTTTTTTGGGTTGGACCCAAAATCTCCATTTGGCAACCAGACTAAACCGAATGAGCAGCTCTTTCTCAAACAGATGGTCATTCAGCTACCCTAATAACAGCATCAACATCTATTTTTACTTTTTTTTTTGTTTTAATTACAAAACAAAACAAAACAGAAGGCAGATTGGGCAGCAATACAGGTGACCAAACCGCCAGAGACCATAGACAAGCGGACACAGCACAATATAACATCAAGGAACCGCAACAGAAGCACCGCCTTGGAACGGTCAGCAAAAGATTACTGGGGTGGCTTAAACTAGTTTCACCGGACCCTAACCTCGCCTTTAGTTTCCGCAACGGTTCAATCAAACAAAAACGCTTATACCACACACTAGACTGAACAAACTATACGAAAAACATTCAAATTGCCAGGAAGTAGAAAACAGCAGGCATTGGCAGTGAAAACCAGATAGTGCACTGAGGTCATTCGGATAGAGTGTGTACAGAAAAGCGTACACAAGAATTCTGTAAATTGTTTTTTTTTTCTTTGCGAATGCCAATTTTATATCATTTTTTTACGAGATAAAGGGAAAAAATCGGGACACGTCGACAGCACGAATCACATAATGGCTGTTTGCATGTACACCGAGGGCTTTAATCTTTTCACAGCTTTACTTTCAGGAAACTTCTCGAGCTTATTTGCGAAAGATTTATTTTAGTTACGAAAATGAAACTTTTGCGAATAAGATCTCGCCACAATAAACAGGCGTTAACTAGAACAGAACAGAACATCAGTTTTTCATACATGGGTGTATTAATTAATTTGATGACGTGCAAACAATGGTACCACGGAATCAATACTTAAAAATAATCAAATGGTTTTGACAATAGGACTTGTCACAAAACATACCTTAACAATTGTCTATTGATGAATAATACTACCGCGTTTAAGGTCAGCCATGTTATAAAGATTTTTTTTGTTAATTCTGTTGTAAAATAACAATCAGCACTAATTGTGGTCTTTCTATAAACAGGATACAAGACATGAAGGTGCAGTATTATGTTTTTATTATTATTATTTTTTATTATTATTAAAATCGGGGTTGGGGAAACCGATATGCAAAGTTATGCATTGCAAAACGTTTAAATATTCTTCATTATGTATGAAAAAAGTTGGTTAAAATATGGGAAGCATTTCCGATGGCGATGGCAGAAAAGTATTATCCGGAAACGAACCTCGAAGTTAATTCAGATTTATGAATTACGTTGACCGTTTAGCACTTCATTTGTCGAAGCAGCGGTATTAAAGTCACCTGGAATACCTTTCATAACTGACCAAAAATATATTTTGATATGACACTGAAAAATGAGCCACGACACGACAAAATCAACAAAGTGGCATGCCGTCTGATCAGAGTCTTTGCTGTCGGCATGAAGGTACCTTCCGTTTAAAAGCGCACAGCGAACACTGTGTTCAGACTGGACGGTTGCCCAGGCTGATCCGAGTCTTCGCTGGGCGCACATGCCACTTTGCTGGTTTTGTCATGTCGCGGCTCATTTATTGGTCATGCCAGTAGTCCCCCGTCTTATGGTGAATAGATACACCCATCCCTTTCCCCGCCATTTTTCACAGAGAGACGGAGGTAGCTCAGTGGATAAAACGCTGACCTTCTGATTTAGCGGTCCCGGGTTCGAGCCCCGCCCTAGGCGAAATCTTCTCAACCGTAAACTGGGTTCCACTGCACACAGCCTTTCGTTAACAACCTCCAATCGTCCTGATTTGAAAGAAATACTGTTAAAAAGGGCTTAAAATTGTAAGTCATCCATCCATTCTTTCACATGGAGACAACTTTTAGGGTCTAGTATTGGTTTCCATACAGAAAAGCCCACTTGCACTGTGGGTCAACTCTCGAAAAAGAGATTTTGTTCCCAGTGGGAGCAAAGTCTTTCCTTTAATAGTTGACCCCTATTGAGAAGGAGGCATAAATGAAACTGAAAGAGCTGTTTCTTCTGAAAGCGTTACCATTCATCTTATTGGAAAACGTTCAGTTTAGTGGCGTAGCAATTCGGCTTACCAATATCTTTATGGGATGCCGTTTTACTATTTATGTCTCCCCCCTTAAGGGTCGGGAGACATATTGTTTTTCCTCGGGCGTCTGTCCGTCTGTCTGTCTGTCCGTCTATCTGTCACAAATCGTGTCCGTTCTATAACTTGAAAACCGCTCAAGCTATATTCGCGAAACTTCATATAAATATCAATCAACATGAGACGACGTGCAGAGTGCAAGAATGGTAACTCTGGCATTTATAATTTTTGAGTTATTTCCCTTGGAACTTAGTCCATCACAAAATTGTGTCCGTTCTATAACTTGAAAACCGCTCAAGCTATATTCGCGAAACTTCATATGAATATCAATCAACATGAGACGACGTGCAGAGTGCAAGAATGGTAACTCTGGCATTTGTACTTTTTGAGTTATTTCCCTTGGAACTTAGTCCATCACAAAATTGTGTCCGTTCTATAACTTGAAAACCGCTCAAGCTATATTCGCGAAACTTCATATAAATATCAATCAACATGAGACGACGTGCAGAGTGCAAGAATGGTAACTCTGGCATTTGTACTTTTTGAGTTATTTCCCTTGGAACTTAGTCCATCACAAAATTGTGTTTCAATTGTGTCCGCTCTATAACTTGAAAACTGCTCAAGCTTTATTCACGAAACTTCATACAAATATCAATCAACATGAGGCGATGTGCAGGGTGCACAAATGGTAACTCTGGCATTTATACTTTTTGAGTTATTTCCCTTGGAACTTTGTCCATCACAAAATTGCGTCTCAGTCGAGTCCGTCTATAACTTTCAAACCATTCAAGCTATATTCATGAAAGTTCATACAAATATCAATCAACATCAGACGACGTGCAGAATGCACTCTGGCGTTTATCCTTTTTGAGTTATTTCCCTTTGAACTTTGTCCATCACAAAATTGCGTCTCAGTCGAGTCCGTCTATAACTTTAAAACCATTGAAGCTATATTCATGAAAGTTCATACAAATATCAATGAACATCAGACGACGTGCAGAATGCAAGAACCATAACTTTAGCATTTATACTATTTGAGTTATTTCCCTTAGAACTTTGTCAGTCACAAAATTGTGTCTCAGTCGTGTCTGCTCTATAACTTGAAAACCATTCAAGCTATATTCACGAAACTTCATACAAATATCAATCAACATTAGAAGAATTGCATAGTGCAAGAACCATAACTCTTGCGTTTATACTTCTCGAGTTATTTCCCTGGGACCTTTGTCAGTCACAAAATCGTGTCTCAATCGCTTTATTACTTGAAAACCGGACAAGCTATATACACGAAACTTCATACAAATGTCAGTCAACACTAGACAACCTGCAGAGCACAGCATTTATACTATTTGAGTTATTTCCCTTGGAACTTTGTCATTCACAAAATTGTGTCTCAATCGTCTAAGCTCTATAACTTGAAAACCCTTTAAGCTATATTCATGAAACTTCATACAAATATCAGTCAAAATATGAATAGACGACGTGCAGAGCACTGTAACTCTTGCATTTATATTTTTTTGACCAAAACTAAATATGAATATCAGTCAACATTACATGACATGCAGAGCATAACAACTATAACTCTTACATTTATACTTTTTACTTATTATGAATCCCTGCTTCAGGGTAGGGAAACATATTGTTTTTCCCTTGGCGTCTGTCTATTAGTCTATCACAAAATATCTTTACTGGATACGAGCTCATTGTTTGCATGAAAAATGACCAGTATTTGCATTAGAAATTGTATTTAAAGTTTCCGTTTGAAATTGTATTTAATGACTGATCCTTTTGACATCAGAAAGGGGGGAGACATCTGTTTTTTCGTAGAAAAACAATTCTAGTTATTCTCTATGTATATCCATAATTCGATTTTAGGATATCCATAATTCGATATGAATATTAAACATTCATCGTGATTTTGTGACATCCTAAAATTCTCTTTATGGATATCTTAAAATCGGATACATATTGGATATCAAAAAATCTAATTAAGGATAGCCTAAAATCAAGCAGAATAATTAGAATCCATTTAGAAGTTAGAATATCCAAAATTCAGGTTAATACTGGATATCTGTAATTCAAATTATGGATGTCCAAAAATCAAATTGAGAATCGTATAAGGTGCTGTTTTCTCCTCTATGGATATCGATCATTCGATGTTACAGTATCCATTATTCGATTTATGGATATCCAATATTCATATTGATTTTTTGGATATCCATGATTCGATTTATTGATATCAAATATTCAGTTTTTAGATATTCGTAAATCGAATTTTGGATATGGCAAATTAAGATCTAATTGGGTATCCATTAGTCAAACTTTGGATATACAAAAATCGAATTATGGTCATCCCTAAATCGAATTATAGATATCCAAAATTCAAAAGGACTGTTGGATATACAAAAATTGAATTATGGATACCCAGAAATAATTTAGAAAATCCGATACTATTTTGAGATGTCTCAAAATAAGAAATGGATATCCGAAATTAAATGTGGATATTATTAAATTAATCATGTATATTCAAACAGCTGGAATATGTAGGAAAAGGGTGCCCAATAAATCTTTTCCTCTTTTCTATTTCAGACCAGTAATCGTCATATGTTCCGGCTGATCACATTCTGTCTATTTGTTCTTATTTGCATTTCAAGTGGAATTTGCGTGCTTCTTCTGCGACATGTTCTATTAATAAATAATAATACCAGTAACATGGACAGTGAAACAAAGTTACCTTTTGGTGTGTTTAAGCCTGATATGGATCACAATAACCTCATAAAAGTGAACAGGAAAGAAGTAATAAACAATACTAAGAAAATGCTAAACGAAACCAAGGTGCAATTGCTGCGCTCAGTTCGTGAACGTCTAAGTAATCTGACATCACTAAGAAAGAGTGTAAATGCGTCAAAAGAGATTGTGAAGGAAAGTCCTTTAAGTCAGTCAGAGGATTCTTATTACAAACTGAGGGATACAGAAATAAATCGGAATGAGTTTCCATTTATGATAAACGGAAGAAAGATTTGCAAAGATTCTGATCAGCCGTTTCTAGTCATACTTATCATGTCTGTTCATACACATATAGATACACGCGAGGCCATTCGTAACACATGGGCCAGTATTGCAAAGTCGGGGACATGGCCTCTCATAGGGGCTGTGAAAGAAAAAGTGAAACTCGTCTTCTTGTTTGGTAAAGGTCGTTCTGATCTAAAAGATAGTATAGTGGAACAGGAAAGCAAAATTTATGGTGATATTGTTCAAGCTGATTTTTTAGATTCTTATTTCAATCTTACAAGAAAGATTCTGACTGGAATCAGATGGGTATCTTTGTTTTGCCCGGGGGCTAAATATGTTTTGAAAGCAGATGAGGATGTATTTGTTCATGTTCCTAATTTGATAAAAATTCTCAAAGATAGACCATCCAAAAAGGAAGGAATGATTTACGGGCATACCCATGGTAATGCGACAGTTTTGCGCACAGGAAGGTGGGCGGTGAAACAAGAAGACTTCCCATTGAAATCTTATCCAACATACGCGTGTGGAAACACGTACGTTATTTCCGGAAATATAATAGCTTCTATTTATAGTTCCAGCAAATTTTTACCTTTTCTCAACATAGAAGACGTTTTTGTGACAGGCGTTGCTAGAAAGAGTTTGCGGGTACCAATATCTGACATACCAGGCTTCACACATTGGTATGAAAAGAAACCGAAACCGTGTGAGTTCAAAAATACCAAGAGAATATCAGCAACAAAAGTCAATGATAATTTACAATTTGCAATATGGGCGGGCTTAAAAGACAAGTCTCTAAAAGACTGTTACAAACCAGAGAAGACAAAAGTTGTAAATCGCCCGGAAAACATCTTCCGAAATATGAACAACAATTTTCGTGACGATCATATTTTTTATAATAGTTCTGGTGGAAATTTTTATGTGGTAAAATGATTTGTATACACTGTATAAACTTACATGTATTTGTTTGAGAAGCTTCAAGTTTGGGAATGCAGTTTCGTGTTACAATTTCATTTTCAATTCCGGTCTGCTAGTCATACCCTGCATGCCATTGCAAATAAGTGTTCCGTGACACGAGAAAACCAACAAAGTGGTTGTGCGCCCAGCGCAGACTCAGATCAGCCTGGGCATCCGCCCAGTCTGATCAGAGTCATCGCTGTCCGCATGGAGGTAGCTTAGACCCTTAGCTACCCTTCAGTTGAGCACTTAACGAAGAGTCTGGTTAAACTGGGCGGATGCCTAGGGTGATCTGAGTCTGCACTGGGCGCACAACCACATTGTTGGTTTTCTCGTGTCACGGCTCACACATATTATGTGTTATCATGGTTTAATTTCCACAGTATCTGTTACCTTAGAATGGGATGCCAAGCAGGACACCCTTGTAGATCTGAGTTGAGAAGGAAATGGTGATATGAAGTTTTTGTCTAAAAATGATAATCTTTCTTAAAAATCTCGAATGATTTAAAGTGTGTGGATTCACCTCCATGTGTAACTACATTGTACCGATTTTACAAAGGGAAAAACGAATTTGGCGACTTCCTGTTTGCTTCCATGGATGATATAGCCCTGAGAGACCGCAATATTCACAGAACGCATTTTTCACACACGTGTGAAGAATATGGTCGTATTCTTCACATTTTGCCAGTGTGACAAATGCGTTAGGATTTTATTGCGATTTTTAATAGAAACGCATTTTTCACAGATACGACAAGGAAAGCTTGAGAATGAACGATTTGTTATTCCTTTCCAGCTACCACGATGAGTTGAGCCCAAACTGCACTGAGCCTTCGGCTCTTGGGGAGTTTATAGGAAAAGCAGTCCCGCTGTCCGTCGTCCGTCGCCTGACGTCTTCTGTCAACACTTTCAAGCTATTATATCTCTTAAGCGTCTGGGCCAATCTCAACCAAATTTCATATATAGCGTTCACAAGGCTGGGGAAAGATGACATGTCCTTTAAGACTGTTGCTTGAGATTCTGGTTGCTATGGCAAGTGAAATACCCCGTAGACTTATAATTGAGAGATGCTTCTGACCAACCTAGCTTCTTGAATCTTGCAGATAACTCAGACAGGCATTAAATCTTAGACAAACTGACAACTGTTCAGATTCGACCGATAATCTCGAAATTATTGTAACGGATTAAGGTTTATAAACACTTCTCCAGCCTTGCTTTTATGGCGACGCGGGTAGAGAGGATGACTCTTTCACTAAATTAAGCCACGGAGATCGCGGTTAGTACATGGATGGGTGACCGGTTGCTTGACTTGGTGGACGACTCGGCTAACGCTACATTTGGTGGCAGCGGTGGGATGGGAGATGACATGACCATCATCTCCGGACCCAGATGTGCAGGAAAAGGTGTCCCTGGTTGTGTTGCATAGGCTCCGCATTCGGGTCTGCTATGTGAGCAGTTGGTGACTTCGGGACAAAGTCAAGAGAAGAGGGGACGAAATGTAACGGGTTTAGGTATATAAACACTTCTACAGCCTTGCTGTAGAAGCCGGCTTTTATGGTAACGCGGGAAGAGTGAATGGTTCTTTCACTAAGTTAAGCAACGGAGATCGCGGTTAGTATCTGGATGGGTGACCGGCTGCTTGACTTGGTGGACGACTCGGCTAACGCTACAATATGTGTCCCCACGATTGCCGATAAAGTCTACTAGTATAATTAACCTTATGACAAGTCTAACACTTTCCCTTTTTTTTTTTTACTTTATTATTTTACTGGTAAACTCCTTTCCAGAAGGGAAGATAAATCATGCAATACTGCTTGAATATTTTTAACACTTCATCTATTTTCCGGGGCGAAAAACCGGAGTTTGACTTAGACATGATATCCAGATCGACCAGAGTTTGACTTTGTTTGGGTCTAGATGTGGTCTGGAAGGAATTCAAGAACCTCGGCAAAAGCATTTAAGTTTATTCTTAATTACATTCAATATTTTGTTACCTGGTTCCTCACTACTGGTGAAAACAGAACTGTGCCCCCAGTGTCGAAATATTCTGTGGGAACATGTTGATTTTGGCTCATCCGTTCGTCCGTCAGTTCGTGATGCTTTATATTTGTACCAAGTTTTCTCAAACTACCTTTTAAAGTTATGAAGCGGAAATGATTTGTGACGGACAGGCAGGTAGACAACTATGGGTAAACGATATGTCTTCCCTGGTCTTTCTATCCAGATATAGATTTCCCCCATTAACCCATATACCAACACACAACTGAATATACCAATACCTTTAACCTTGATGCAGCATAGGGGACTGTTACGAAGAAGCTACCTTCCAAACTTTTGTATTTGAAATGCCTAATAGTGCACAGGAATGCCGCAATGTCTCCTCCCGATGGATTATGGCACCGAACAACAGTTAGTATTAGAAGCTGTGCACTACAGCTTACGTCATCGGCATACATGTTAATTAAAACAAACAAGGTAAAGGTTTTCCATATTCTTGTGGCCGTAGGGACAGTACTTGCTTGAGCCTACAGTGTCTTAGGCACAGGTTATGAAAAAGGGAGCCTATC
Organism: Ctena decussata; assembly: GCA_963989385.1. Lineage (NCBI taxonomy): Eukaryota > Metazoa > Mollusca > Bivalvia > Lucinida > Lucinidae > Ctena > Ctena decussata. The sequence goes on along the minus strand of OZ022498.1, from coordinate 81,731,977 downwards.
TCTCTCTTTTCGTAGCCTTTAACCTTCCCTGATTCGAAACAAGTACCCATTTACTGCTAGGAAGGCAGAGTGAGTTTATCAGTCGTGGATCCGGCGGGCGACTGGAACCTGCGTTCTTCTGCACGGAAGAGCAGAGCAGATTTCTAGTCTTCTTTTTTTTGTTGTTTACTGTACCGTTTTTGTTCGTCCACAACTTTCTAAATTTCAGGGTTATAAAAATTCAAGAAGTGAAAAATGCGTTTTTGTGATATTTTGCCATATTTTAGGGGTGTTGCATGCGTTTGGAAAATAACGTTTTCATGGTACATATCGAACGCAAATTTCACAGATGTGTGAAAAATGCGTTCGAATTCTGTGAAAAATGCGACCGGATTTGTCACACGTGTGAAAAATGCGACCGGATTTTTCACACATGTGAAAAATGCGTTCTGTGAATATTGCGGTCTCACATAGCCCTTTCAAGGAAAGAGTTTGCTCGTAAAAAGTAAATTCTTTCCTTAAGAGTTGACCCCTATACAGAAGGAAGCAGCAAAGAAAATGGCAAAAGATGCTTCCCCTGAAAGTATACCCTTATACCTTAACTCTTAAAGCACCAAAAAGCAGACGACAAAATTTACGTCTGCAAAAATTCAAAAAATGCCTTGTCCAAGACATTTCGTATTGAGAATTCAAAGACTACAGGGCAAACCGTGTAGATCTAGATGAGGCGGCTCATTATGAGCCGCCTCATCGGGATCTACGCTGTTTGCAAATTATGCTAATTTCGTCACTGGTGCTGAAAGAGTTAATTCAGTGTAAAATATTACCGCCATGCTTTCTTATATATACGTCCACACAATGATTAAAGATTTGATTCATCAAGCAAGATAAATAAATTCTGATTACTGTTTGTAATTCTTATTATACATGTACATCAAAATGAAATAAAACATAAATTAAAAGTAAGCACACGGGTTTTACGTATAAATGTACCAATCTAGTTACCACCCAACACAGCTCGAAGTAGGTGTCGTCATATCGTGGATGTTTGTTATGCTTATATCTATGTTATTGCTAGTATAAGGCTAGCGGATCCCATAGGGCTGATTGCTCAAAGCAAGTTTAAGCTAACCTCGAGTTTAGTCCATACAAAATGTATGGCTAACCTTGGGGTTAACTTTAAACCAGCATTGTGCAATCGGCCCATAAAGTTGCACGGTAAACTTTGGTCAGGGGCCGTTTGTTCTGTTCTATTCTGTCCCAAACCGGACACGTTGTACAGATAACTTTGCTCCCTGTACTGTTTTCAGCTGCCCTAGATGTGGTCAAAGTCCATCCCTGTCCACTCTTTGATATTGTCTTGCTACCTCTATTGAATTAATTAGTCTCCATAGTCCTGTCAGTGGTAAAAGCGTCAGAACATATTATGAAAAGCGGTCCAGTCGTCACGTTTTGAGATAAAGGGGCGTAACTGAGGTAAGTTTCATGATACAATCATGTTTTATATCCATGGGACACGTTTTACACTGTCAAATTTGCATGTCGTTAGCATTGATAGCTCAGATATTTTGCATTCATGCAAATACGCAGGTGACCATTGAAATTTCGTCAGAATTTGTCTATGCAACTACGCCCATGTGAGTGAATGTATAACCTGGATTTTGTTTGCTGAAATGATCTTCATTATAAATAAGTCAATCAAAGAATGCGTTGACAATTTGCATACATATTGATCACCGGATAAGTATGCTTTTGTTTTATGGTTGATCTTTTATATTATTTTAGGTGCGTGTGAAGTGCAGTTCTAGTGCACCAGTGTGATTTACAGTATAGTTCTTGTCTATGATGTATGAAAATAATTTATGCTGTTAATCCTTAAAAGTACCAGAAAATATTGAACCGCGACACGACAAAACCATCAAAGTGGCCTGTGCGCCCAGTGAAGACTCAGCCTGGACAGGTCTGATCAGAGTCTTCGCTGTGCGCTTAAAGGGTAGCTAAGGGTCTAAGCTACCTCCATGCCAGCAGCGAATACTCTGGTCAAACTGGGCGGAAACCCAGGCAGACATGAGTCTTCGCTGGTCGCACTCGCCATATTGTTGGTTTTATCCTGTTGCCCCTGAAAACAGTTGGATTTGAAAACTGTTTAGATCCTGATTAGGTGGCTCTAATCTGAATCTAAACTGTTTACCCTCTAGTAGATTCTCAATAGCATAGACAAAACATTTTTTGACATTTTGCAGACAAAAATTGTCGTCTACGTTTTGGCACTTTAACCCATTCCATTCGCAGGTAAAACAACCCGAATGATCTCGAACCAGCAATGAAATCAGGCCTGGAGGTGATAAAACTTTTTTCATGCTCAACTCAGCTGAGCATGAAATTTTTCCTGCTAATAAATAGCGAATTACTTATAACTACAATTGTTTTCTTGCTCAGTTGAGCTAATTATGGAATTTTCTCTGTTTATGAATATATATGAAAATGCCAACATTAGTTGGCATTTTCATATTTATCAGCAGAGAAAATTAATTCCATGCTCAGCTGAGTTGAGCACGAAAAAAGTTTTATAACCTCGGGGGCAGGGTGTCCTTGGCAGAATTATGCCTCTGGCAACTTGGATCGCCATCCTTTCAGTATATTATGCCTGCACTGACTTCTACATGCATGTATTTCGTTGCATTGATTTGTGGGTAATTTGTGACTCAGTAGTTTCCTTAGCTGACCTAGAACAGATGGATGAATTGTGGTTTAATAGTAATTCAGTCATATCGAGCAGATCAGTGGAAGGGTGATGATGTAAGGATGTGTGCAATGGAACATTGTTTTCGGTAAATAAAGATTTCTTCCTCCTACGGCAGTTACTGGCGAAAGTAAGTGCACTTAGTACTGGTTAACCGCTTAGGAGGTCTAAGCCTGCCCAGGAATAGTGTGGTTAGGTTAACTGACCGTCCCGACATGACCATAGCTGTTTACCGTGGACGTTAAGCAACAAACCAATCAATCAATCCTCATACGAGAATTAAACCCGGACCGCCAGCTTAGCAGACCAGCACTTAACCCACTGAGCTACCGTTGTTCCAGCTGACTAAGACACTGTGGCCCTTGCACGCCTCATTTTTTATGGGCTTATGTGCGTGTATACTAGCATTTTGGGGGAAGATTTGTCAGTATGTCAGATCTTTCGCCATGATTTGAAGGGTCAAGTCTGGTTTTAGATTTTGACTGGTACATTGTTATTTAACATAGTGTCATTGGTACTGTTGCGTTCTGTCCGCAATTCCACCCAAATCCTCATGCATTTAAAATACTAAGAGAGCAAATTCTTTCCTTTCAGCGAGTAGTCCCCTGTACGAAGCAATCCCTAGTGGGAGTGTTCTCTTTAGAGCTTGAGGTTGTGTTTGGGTAGACCCCGATATTGTTCCATCATTCTTTTACATAGAGGATCTTACACGAGTGGTCATTTCATATGAATTTTATGAAACGAGCCTTCGGCGAGTTTCATAAATTTCATATGAAATGACTACGAGTGTAAGATTCTGTTTATCATATGAGACCCTTTAAAATGGAATTTTATCGCCCTCAAAATGAACATCATTTCAATAAGAAAACGCATTGTTGACACGGACGTTGTCAATGACGTTACGTGTACGCGCCAAAGTGTTATTACACGTGTGGTCATACGATTTTATGACACGACGTTATCCACTGATTAACAGCGACGTCATATGATAAAAAGAAGAACACCGTCTGTGACTTCTTGTTAGCTTTCCGTGAATGACTAAGCCCTTCCAAGACTGGGTCTACTCTTAAAGGAAATAGTTTTGCTCTTGGAAGAGCAAATTTTTTTCTTTAAGAGTTGACCTCAGTTGAGAAGGAAGTAAAAAAAGAGTGAAAGTTGCTTCCCCTGAAAGTGTACCCATTCAGCTTCAGGGCTTCATTATCAATTTCCGTGTTTAAACATCAAAAGAGACCTCAGAACTTCTGCTGATGCAGAGATGAAAATACCAATTTCTGTTTTTATTGTGCGGTAACACACAAATTGGCCACCAGACACTAATTTATGAACACCACTAAAAGGCCAAAACATGCGGTCCGTCTAAAGAATTATAATAAATGCCCAGGGTTGTTTGGGTGGTTATTACGATTGTCAAAATTCAAAGGTGTAAAAATCCGTTGCAGGAAGTTAGTAAGACAAAGTTAAAGTGTCTTCAGACAGTTATTAAATGACTTATTAATTGAACCGCTTCCATGATTGTTATTTCTAGCCGCGCCCTTTGGTATGTACGTAGCCCTAAGGTCGTCACCGCGGTTTACCCCATGTTGCGGTAGAAGCAAGACTTAAAGAAATTTACTTATTTAATGCAGAAAACACCGACTTACAGCCATTTTTAGGCTTTTATTAAGATCAGTTTTGTTTTGTTTTGTTTTATTGGCTTACATGAGGGCAACACAAATAAAATTTATACAGCAATAGAAATAATGAATATGTGTCATACTGGAATGAATGAACTTTTATTACTTAGAACATACATTCCAAGGTCACAGCTTTTTAAGTTAAGAGTTTAATTTCATTTATTTCCACTGTATTCGTAGGATGTTTTGTGTACAATGCTTTGGCTGAAACAGAAGCGTGACAATCCTGGTTTGATAGTTTGCTCCCTCGACAAGGTTGGATTAATGTGTGTAAAATGTGTGTTATCTTGTTCCCTTTTCAATAGCAGAAATACCACTTATAGCAAGCTAGAAATACTAAAGATTGCAAACATATTCTCTTTAAATATTTCTGTGAAATACGCTTGAAATATTAACGTTTTTTCGGCCCTGACGACTTTAGATTGATTGATTGATTGATTTGTTGCTTTACGTCCACAGAAAACAGCTATGGTCTTGTCGCGACGGTCAGTTAACTTAACCACACTATTTCTCCTCCTAAGCGGTTAACCAGTGCTAAGTGCACACACTTTCGCCAGTAACAGACAACTGCTCTTCTTGAATCAGCGGAAGGAGAAACGAAAGTATGTGGCCAGACCGGGTATCGAACCCAGGACCTCTAACTTCTGTGTCAAGTGCCCAACCCATTGCGCTACGCGGCCCGGCTGACGACTTTAGAACTGCCTACTTTAAGAACTACCTACTTTTTTACACAGAGCATGCAAGACGAGTCGTCAGCAGGCACCCAAAGTTAAAACAAAATAACTTAAGGTTGGTTCAACGCTACATACAACGGTCATTTCAACGCTTCTTTTTGGTCATTAACGTACTTAATGTAATTATCCGACTCTCTCAAGTACCGTAAACAATTAAAGAATCGGGACAATTATGTAATTGTCGTAAACATGGAAGGTTTTTTCATTTCAGAAATGCGTCGAAAAGATGCAGGTGAAATAGCAAACAGTACACGCCACGAAAAGACTGCTCCTTTAGAAGCAGCTCGGACTTATCTGTCCCAATGTTTAGATTTTTACGGAATTTCTATAACAAGACTTTTTCTTATCATATACTTTCACTAGTATTGCCCTTGATACTAGATATTTGGCCCAACCATTATAGCCCTGTCAGAAAGCGCTGTCCAGCCCTGTTGTCCAAAGTCAGGTGTAGGGCCGAGATCACCTCACGTGTAGGGCGGGACAGAAATATCTCAGCCCTTGTATCGGCCCTCAATTTTGGCGCTAACGTCAAGTATTGTCGCCGACGTCATCAAAACAATTCAGCGAGCTTAAAGACGCCTGCCGCCATGTTTATTGCCGCACGTCGACTGGCTGAAAGTGGACACGCAGAGACTTCGTAGTTTGTTCTTAAACCAGAAAACCATTCTCGGTAAGTTTTATTTTGTAATCTGAGCTATTTACGATTAAAATACCAAACAATTGTTATTTGTTTTCTTCATTTTGTGCTCAGTTGTACTTCCAGCTGAAAGAAAAATGGCGGCATGGCTCACTATCCATGATCTTCTGACTCGACCATCTTCATGTTATTTCATCCAATAAACAGACAAATTTTATTGGAACAAAAATATTGCAGTATTTCTTACAGAAGTTCAATTTCTATAAGAAAGTATATGATAAAAAGATCATCACACGGTTGTTTTGATCCCATCCCTGATCTCAGCCCTCGGACCGTATCAGCCCTCGCCCTTCGGGCTCGGGCCGATACGGTCAACTCGGGCTGAGATCAGGGCTGGGATCAAAACAACCGTGTAATAATCTCTATTTATCTTTATCTTTGCGTCATTAAACCATTGATCGGGCTGCTCTCGGGTTTGCAATGCTGAAGCAGGACGACTATTTCTTACAATGTAAGGCTTCTTACAAGTATGCATGACAAACATATCATATTTGTCGATAAGAGATGGGTGATTATTGGCCGCTTAAACTATTTTTTAAATATACCACAATTTGTGTTATTTGTTAAATTCTTTCTTTTCGTTTTTTTTCTCATTATTTTGATTGTTTTTGTAAACCAAGAAGTGGTCTGTTCATATTCTGTGCCCAAGTTACCGTGGACATCTAACACCATCTGCCCCTACTGCTACAAGGCTACGGGAAACCTTTATTTTTTAATGTTCGAATATTTCATAGGTATAACAAAACTACAACAAAATTGTCTAAATTGTTTACATGGTCATCTCATCAGACAAGAAGCATACAACCGATGTTCAAGCGTTTTGGTTTGCATTATATGACCGTGACCACCAGCCAGCTTAAGTCCTTCAATATTCTTGTCTTTTCCAGTATCTTATCATTTACAAAGAAGCTGTTGAAATTATTGCTCTGACTCTAGCCAAATTTCTTCTTATGCTTTGGTCTGTATTCTCCGCCTGTCTCAAGGCGCTTTTGATCGTGTCACTGTTCGGGTCTGATGAAAATGGGATAATGAGTCCAGAACGAGTATTCACACACAGTTTTGAAGTAAACGAAACATAAAAAACATAATTAACATAATTAAAATTTCTTTATCCATTAATAGTAGAGGTGATTTTTTAACAATTATCTTAAAAGACACTGCAAAGATTCATTTATTAACTACTTTATCCATTTATAGTCCCTTAGACAAGCATATGGTAAACCTTGGCAAAACAGCTCGACATCAGCATTCGTGATATTCCAGATGACCATAATGCTTCACGGTCGTCGTGACATCCGGTTTTGAGCTGCAATCTTAAATAACACTGTAAATACTGTCAACATCAATAAAACCAACGTGCCGTTATAAAGGTAAAGACAAGAATTCCGCGGAATGCTATGTCGCACCTGCCTTATGCTTTCTCAGTAGTGGATACCGTAGGTAGAGGAAAGTGTGCACTAGGTCTGATGAATTTATGTAGAAATTTGAGCAAATTGGACTTACAAAGTAGAAAAGATGTAGTTCTATACATATAGCTCTACAGTCATCAGAGTTAAAAATACAGGTTAAAGGTATAAAGTAATCAAACAATCGAGGGCACCAGCTTAAGAAAACATTTTATGCTATGTCTGATGATTTTAGGTGGTATAGTTAGTGAGAAATGGACTTGAATGGACTTGTCCATATAATCATGGATGCCAGGTTGACATAAAATTTCCATAGTCAACAGAGCATGATATAAAGGTCAAGGGTACAAATAATAGCAGCATCCCAGAAGAATCTTCATGCCAGGTTTGATGATTATACCCAATGTATTTAAAGAGAGATGGACTCAAACCCTAAGGTCGACACAATTTTGGATGTGAAATTTTACAAAATCAATAGCACGTGAAATATATGTCAAGGGCAAAAACAAGTGCATTAATCCTCGAGTCCATTCTAAGATGAAACTTTATACCAGGTTTGATGATTCTAGATCTCACAGATTGTCAGAGTGAAATGGACTTAAACCATAGGGTCGATTCAGTTTTGTAAGTAAAATTTTACGAAGTCTGCAGAGCATGAAATATGGATCAAGGGTCAAAATAAGTGCAACAATCCTCTAGATCAACCTAAGTAGAAACTTTGTACCAGGTTTGATGACTGTAGGTATCATAGATTGAAAGAAATGGACCAGTATGCTAGGGTTGACGTAATTTTGACGTAAAATTTTACTGAGTCAGCAGAGTATAAAACATAAGTCAAAGGTCAAAATAAAGGCAACAATCCTCTAGACCGTTCTAAGATGAAACTTTATACCAGGTTTGAAGATTGCAAGTATCATAGATAGAGAGAAATGGACTTAAACACTAGGATCGACGTAATTTTTGGCGTAAAAAGTTATTAGAGCATGAAAAATAGGTCAAAGGAAAAAAAGCGCAAGGTTCATGAAGACCATTCTTTTATACCAGGTTTGATGAATGTAGGTATCATAGATTGGGAATAATGGACACGAACGCTAGACGTAATTGTGGACGGACGGACTGACGGACGGACGACAGACGGACGAACGGACGGACTGACGGACGGACAGAAAAGTGAACTCCTATATCGCACCTTGCCAAAGCAGGTGCGACAAAAACATTTTTACATGTGACAGGTAGTGATCGTCAGATTAATCGAGTCGGTCGAACATTGGTCCGAGTCAATGGTCAGAATATTTTCTCTAAGTCGATTACTCGGTTCATACCCCACTCATTATATATATCTATTTATTCAAATATATTACATGTACTTAGTTATTTAAATGTATTAGGGCATGGTTAAGCCCTTCATACTTTCTGAGTTTAATCGATTGATGATCGATTATCGGTCACTTACATTTTCCGATGACAGAACATAAAATATACAATCTATCCCGACGACAAGTGAGAAGACACAAAATCAAATTAAAAATAATAAAAACAAATATATATGAATAAAAATAGATATAAAATGAAATAAATAAACAAATGAATAAATAAATAAAAAAAAAATAAAAAAAATGAAATAAAAATAAAAGAATAATAAAAAAAATGAAAAATTTCCAGATCAGAACGATCTCACTTGCAGAAACATCTATGCACCTTAAAAACCCATACTTTGATGTTACAATCACGTCTCTGACAACGACTGACACTTTCAGTATTAGTCTGATACTCAGAGGTGAAAATTATGGTTATTGAATGCCTGCCAGCATACGTGCGTGTGCGCGAGCGTTTGTGTGTGCATACCATTTAATTGCTTCGACGAAAAGCATTTGTATAAGTTTAATGCCAATAAAGAATTTGTATTGTATTGTATTTTTATTGCTTCGACGAATTACAACTTACAGAATTTGTTTACCATTGTTGAGACCCTATACAAATGTAACATGAATGGTTTACACAGAAAAACACCAAACATAAGTTGTACATACAGAATACATACCATGTCTATAAATGAACATAATACTTATTAAAACATACATACCACATAAATCTTCAACTAATAAGAGCATGTCGTATTGAATTGAGTGATTAAACTTGTAATTTGCAAGGCATTAAGGTCATGATTTCAGAATGCGCTCTTAATTCGGCAGTTAAAAATTCAACCGTGTAAGTTTTGAGAGTGAGCTGGGCATGCATTCACCAAACGGCGCGTGTGCATTTGCTTCTGGAAGTAATTCGTCTTTCGCAAACATGCACCAAAATACTGCACGCTATTAATTATAGTAATTTATGCAGGTGAACATTATACGCAGACAGAATATGTGAATTGTGGCAGTTCCAAATTTAAGGTACATATGACAGGAAGTGATCGTCAGATAAATCGAGTTGGTCGAACATTGGTCCGAGTCGATGGTCAAAATATTTTCTCTTAGTCGATTACTCGGTTCATACCCCACGCATTATATACATGTATATTTATTTATTTAAATACATTACTTAGTTATTTAAATATATTACTTAGTATATTACTAAGTATATTTACTTAGTTTATAAATAGAATAGATTTTGTTTCGGTTTTTTATACCTAGAATATGCTGAATTTGGGTGAACAAGAAACAACGGCACGGCATGTATTAGGGCATGATAGACAGCACTGGTTTAGCCCTTCATACTTTCTGAATTTAATCGATTGATGATAGATTATTGGTCACTTACATTTTCCGATGACAGAACATAAAATATACAATCTATCACGATGACAAGCGAGGAAACAAAATCAAATTAAAAATAATAAAAACAATTATTTATGAATAAAAATAGATATAAAATGAAAATAATAATAAAAATAAATAAAAATAAAATAGAAAAAAAATAATAAAAAATATAAAACTGAAATAAAAATAATAATAATAAATAAAAAATTTCCAGATCAGAACGATCTCACAAGGAAGACTATCTATGAACCTTAAAAACCCATACTTTGATGTTACAATCACGTCTCTGACAACGACTGACACTTTTAGTATTAGTCTGATACTCAGAGGTGAAAATTATGGTTTGCAAGACGTCTTTATGGTTATTTTCGAATTCGAATTAGCAAATATTTTAATGAACAGGATGATTTCAGAATACATTAAAGAAAATACCTTACTCACTAGACTTTTATTATGAGTTTAGATATTAACATAAGAAAACATGAAAGAAAAAAGTCATAATTGCCGGTAACACACAGCGACGCGGAAAATGTGGCTTTAACACTTTTTTTCTATGAATGTAAATATAAAGTAGACGGTGGTTGTCACACTGGCAAGTGGCCAAAGACACCCAGTATACTTAAACCGCAGACTTAGGTCAACTTGACTATATATCGTTATAATATGCCCTTGTAGTACCGGTTCTGATATTCCGGTATCAACAGACTTACAGATATTTTTGTATAACACAGTAATAAAGTCTACCTCAGTTATTATGATGTAAAATAGTTCTTTATCATATGACGTCGCATCTGAGAGTGTAATTAAGCCATGCATTAAAAACGATAATCCACTAGTGGATTAAATATGCAAATTACGTCGTAACGTTATACGTTGACGTCCATAAAAACGTTGCGTTTTCTAATGGCGAAATCGTGACGTTTTAGTGCAAAATCTGCTATTAAAATGCGATTTTACTGTCATATGATAAATAGAATCTTGCATTCGTGCTCCTGTATTATTGAATTTATTAAACTCGTTGGTGAAAACGATAAGATGCTCGGCATAGCCTCGCATCTTATCTCTTTCCCCAACTCGTTTAATAAATTCAATAATACATGAGCACTCATGTAAGATCCTCTATTTCTCATTTCATACGAAAACAAGAATTGTCAGAAGATAATAAAACGCGACTTACGAGAGCCTGCCTTTAACCAGCGCAAATTTAATATGGAAAATACCGTCCAAGTGCAATGAGATCAACTGCAGTGTCGGAATAAACAATTCTCCTATATTGCTAGAGATATGACAATATCAATGAAAAGTGAAATATAGGTCACAGTGACCTAGAAGTGGCATGAGGTAAATAACTGCATCCGAATGTACCATTATACCAAGTATAATACAAGTCAATGAAATAGTATAAGGGGTATTGGCTAGAATCACTGGACCATGAAGAATAGGTAATACTGACCTACAATTAGTATGAGGTCACTTATAGTGTCAGCCCAATGCATTAACCCAGCTATGATGCAATCCCATAAAATAGTGTTAGAGATATTGACTAAAATCACTGGGCCCTAAAGTACAGACCACATTGACCTATAATAAGTTTGTAGTCACTCAAAGTTTAGTCCCAAACCGTGAATCCAAGTATAATGCAAATCCATAAAATAGTGGTTGAGGTGTTGGCTAAAACCACTCGACCATGAAATATAGGTTACACTGATCTACCATTTGTATGAGGTCATCAACAACGATAGCCCAAACCTTTAACCCAAGTTTAATGCAAATCCATGTAAATGTGTTTGAAATATGAGGCAAAATCACTAAACCATGAAATATAGGTTTCACTGACCTACAATGATTATGAGGTCGCTCACAGTATCAGCCTAAACCATTTTACAAGTATAATACAAATCCATGACATAGTGTTTGAAATATGAGGTAAAATCACCGGACCAGCAAATATAGGTCAACGTTAATTTCAGCTAAGTTGAGCTCTTTCAAAGTGTCAGCCCAAACCATTAACCAAAGTATGATGTAAATCCATATCATATTTTTAGAAATATGAGGCAAAATCACTGGACCATGAAATATAGGTCACACTGATCTACAGCCAGTATGAGGTCACTTACAATGTTAGCCCAAACTATTTACCGAAGTATAAGGTTAGTCGATGAAATAGTGTAAGACATATGAGGCAAAAATTACTGGTCAATGAAATATTGGTTCCTGTGACCTACTGTTAGTTTGAGGTCAAACATTCAGGCATACTGAGTCATGATCCCAAGTGATCATGTTCGTACTTCAAAAAGTCTGTCAGATATAAGGCAAAATCACTAGACCATGAAATATAGGTCACTGTGATCTACTGTTAGTTTGACGTCAAACTTATTGACATACTGTGTCATTATCCCAAGCAATCATGTTCGTAGTCTTCAAGATATAAGATCTAATCACTGGACCATTAAATATAGGTCGCTCTGACCTTCTGCTTGAGGCCAAACGAATGGTCATACTGAGTTATGATCCCAAGCAATCATGTTCAAATAAGGCAGAATCACTGAACCATGAAATAAAAGCACTGTGACCTTCTGTTAGTTTGAGGTCAGACATCGGGTCCTAATGAGTCTTTATTCCAAGCAATCATGTTCGTTTATCAAATAGTCTTCAAGATACATTGTATAAGAAAAAAATACTAGACCATGGAATATAGGTCACTGTGATTAATGTTTTAGTTTTGGGTCATCCATCGAGTCATTTTGACGTATTATCGCAGGCTACCATTTTCATACATCAAACAATCTTCGAGATGTAAGGCAAAATCACTGGACCATTAAATACTGGTCATGGCCCGATATGCATCGCAGCTTTCAGAAGATCTTTCCTAGATGTATCTATGGAGCAAGTTTGAGGACTCTAGCCCTTGTTGTTATATAGAAACAGAGCTAAACGCAACAAGTAAATATTTTTTCTATGTTCAATCAACTGGGAAGGACAGGCCATGGCCCGACATGCATCGCTGCTTCCAGTAGATCTTCCGCAGATGTATCTCTCGAGCAAGTTTGAAGGCTCTAGCCCTTGTGGTTACTTAGAACCTGAGCTAAATGCAACAGGTGAATGTTTTCTTCTATGTTCAACCAACCGTGACATAAAGGACATGGCCCGATATGCTTCACTGTCGTCAGAAGATCCTTCATATGTATCTGTAGAGCAAGTTTGAAGACTCTATCCAGTCCTTGTGGTTGCTTGAAAAATGAGCTAAACACAACAGGGGGATATTTTTTATGTTCACTCAACCGTAAAATTTGGATCATTGCCCAATATGCATCGCTGCTTACAATAGATCTTCTCCAGAAGTATCTATGGAGCAAGTTTGAAGACTCTAGCCCATGTGGTTACTTAGAAACTGAGCTTAACGCAACAGGTGAATATTTTTATGTACGAGCAACGATGAATATAAGGCATGGCTCGATATGAATTGCTGCTTTCAGTAGATCTTCACAAGATGTATCTGATGTATCTGAAGAGTCTATAGCTAGCCTTTGTGGTTACTTAGAAACTGAGCTAAAAGCTACAGGTGATTATTGTTTTCTTTGTTCGATCAACCATGAATATAGGGCATGGCTCGATATGCATCGCTGCTTTCAGTACATCTTCTCCAGTCGTCTCTATGGAGCAAGTTTGACTCTAGCCCTTGTGGTTACTTAGAAATTGAGCTTAACGCAACAGATGAATATATAATGCGCGCACACACGCTCACGCGCACGAATGGTTTTGCATAAGCCCCTCTTTGCTTCGCAAAGTCGCGCTAAAATGACCAATTAAAGCAAGTATGCCTGGCCTGATTTAAAGTGATGTTACCAGTAAAAAAGATTTTTCAACGTTTTCTAGGTTAACGTGAATCAGTGAGGTCCGTATTCTGCACTTTTGATTGTAAAATGAAAAAAATACTACTTTCAAAAGGATATACACAATAAAACTCAAGTAGAATCTGTAGTATGTGCATGGAATCCTATTACCTACATTCTGTTCTTCCCTTTACAAAAGTCCTAGTATAACAAAAGCAAATCAGAAATATTTGCCTTATTATAATATTAAAGCAGAAAGTTAATTTTGAAAGAAAAGATAATTCTGGAACCTTACGAAGTGGGTGGTTTAAATAGACATTGTCAACGTTCTGAAAAAAAAAAAAAAAAAAAAAAAAAAAAACGAAGCAAATATTTTCTTGTCTGCATTTTTTCAATTGTTTTTTTTTATATACAGTAACGATTAATCTCTTGCTTTGCAAAAACTAATAAAAAATAAATTAATAAATAAATAAATAAATAAATAAATGTTGCAGCTCATCTATAGTTACGTTTTTGTATCATTTCCGAAATTGGCTTTGAAATTGGTGACTCGGATAAAAAAAATCATTAACTTAGGCAGATCAACAGAAATCATGATAATTGCGGAAAAGTAGAAATTAGATGTGAAACCTTGCAGTTTTTTTTTTATTATAACCTTAAAAAATAGAGATTTATTTTCATTTTTCTCCCTCCAAAACAGCAGAATTAGAGACTTAATTTGTCCTTTGTCTAGGCCCGCCGGGGCTCAACTGATGGACCTCTGTTTCTCCAGTGTATCAGAGAAGTTGCTGTTGAGTACATGTCCTGTTTCATCTCATCTTTGAATTTTGATATATAATTATGTTCGCTGTTTTGATTCATTGATGAGTAGAGGTCCTTCACGCGTACTGAACAACTTCCACGTGTATATGAATCACTGCAGAAACTAGGGTGAGGTTGTTCGAGCGTAAAACCGGTTTAAATCCCCAGAAGGCTGTTTCTGACCATTCCAAGGCAGTAGTTCTGTTGTGGTCCTCATTATTGTTCTTGTGTCTATTTGTAGCCGATCTGCTAGCGATGCGGCCACCTGTATAGCTGCCCGCTTTGCTTCCTGTTATGTTTTGTAATAGAAAATAGGTGAAACTAGATGTTTAATGTTTTTCATATCATCTGTTCTTAAATGTCAAAATTGATGTTTTCGTTGGTATGCAGGGTGGTTGGCATAAGCAAGGGTGAGGCTGCTCGAGCAATAAACCGGCACACCCCACCCACCCCAACAGTAATTTATTACTGAGCTAGACCAAAAAAATAAGGCCTTAGAAGCCGCTACCGTTACACTACCGCTACTTTTGGCTGGCACTTTATTTAATTTTCGTCTTAGCTGTATATCATCTTTTTAACGATGGTGTTCAGGGCGGGGTGTGGATTTCAATTTAGTCAGTTCCTGCGCATTGCCCTTTTCACTACTGTTATAGATAAGGTTGCCTTTTGAAATGACCAGAAAAAATAAGTTATTTTACTTTAGCAAAAGTTCTAAAGAAGCTCAAATCAAGAAAAGTTGTCTTCTTTTCGAAAATTTAAAGCTCGTAATAAACTTTGAAGTCTGGTGAATTTGGAATGTAGAGAAGCATTCGCTGAAAAAATGGTTCACAATGGTCACTAGTTGCTACGACAACGTTTATTACCATACTGAAAACTGAAACTGATTATTTCATTTGTTCAATAAAATATATAGATCTTGCGAAAAGCAGAGAGTTACTTTGATCAAGTCTCTTTGATGCGAGCAGAGAATGACTCTAAAACTGAGAACTAATAAAATAATAGAAAAATGCTGGGTTTAATAAGTTTTATGATAGTGATCCAGAAGACTAAATGGTGCATGATAAAATGTATATCAAGTGATATTATAAGAAACTATTTTGATTTTACCATAAAATCACACAGCTACTTGTTTTCTGGGTAAAAAAACTCGTGACAAACATGAAAATATGCATTAGTACTTAGCTGACATATCTGTGATGCTTAAGGAACTAATTTTTTCAGGTTAAAGTGTTCACACGCGTATAGAAAGTGTTTTGTGTCGTCGATTTCACTACATGCACACGGCGGACTGATTTGACAACTCACTGGGCACACAACGTAAGATTAACATTTAATCAACCTTGATTCAACGTCACGTCATCACGTTGAATCAAGGTTGATTAAATGTTGTTCCAACGCTTTGTGCCTGCTGGGAATCAATTCAGAGCGTTACCATTCGTTTGTAATATAATTAATATCACTTACTCGATGTTGGAAAAGCAGGTAAATATATGTAAACGTCAATTAATTCTGTCTAGCAATCTTCCTTTACATGCCTGTTTACATATATAGGAAATGTCATCAAAACCACATTGTAAAATTATGAATATATTCATTTTTATTGTTATGTCATATTAAAACTAGAATCTATATCAATTATGATCTACTGTGGTCCTGTCTAGCATGCAGAAATAATTTGTTTACACAATATTAATGCAGAATCTTAAAAACAATAAATGATTCATTATAAAACATTTGATGAAATGGCTAAATTTGTGAAAATGATTGATTCAATGATGTATAAAATCGACCTTTAAAGAAGGATGTGTATCCATAACCTTGTCAGTTACAGAGAATTTGATGAACATCCCAGCTATGAATAGATATATACTATATGTATATTTCCCTAGACATTCAGAAAGTAATATACTAGCCAAAAGTTCTAACCGGCCATTTAGTTTTTATCTTTTTTCCTCAATGCTGTTAGCAATCTCACAGTTTAGTTTGCAGCCACAGATAGGCAAATATGTCGGTAAACCATACCAATAAAAGGTTAAGCATAATTCTGTATGCTGTATTCAGGAGGCACGGATGAATACGGACACCCTCATTTTTGAAATTAACAAGAATTTACATTGAGTGGCGGGGTAAGTTTTAACATTTTGACCCAAAGCGACCACTGTCATGCAGGAAAAGTGTTCATTTCTGTATAAATCTGTTTCTTCAGTCATTTGCTTAAGTTGTTCACGTAAATTGGGTATTTCAAAAAGTGATTCTTCACAAATTGTGACAAAATGCTGAATTTTGTGAATTTTAAAAATGGCGGTACTTGTGTTCAACGGCGCTTCCTGGATTTAATGTTAAGGATTTTGTCCAACCGTGTCATGGCTAAGTTGACTGACATATCTGCCTTTTTGGAGATGTACAGAGAACTGTAAAATTGATTAGGGGTTTGAAGAAACTCGAAAAAATGTAAGTGGCCGGTTAGAACTTTTGGCTAGTATATAGATAAATAAACAGAAGATCTGGCTTTTGCCTCGCTAGGCTTCTTTAGTAATGCACTGTCATTTTAAAAAAAGAGTAATAAATAGTTAAAAAACTGCAATACAAAATTTTAACGTTCTAAAGATAAAAAGATAGAAAACTGGATAAGAAAGAATGAATAAGAACAACAGAAAAAATGGACAAATAAAATGACGAAGCTATGCAGTGAGCTGGATTCTCAAGTGCATATGTATACAAGACTCTAGCTTTAACACTTCTTAAGAAATCTCTGACATAAATTTTCAATGTAACATGCAAAACAGGGGGAGAGAGAAACGGGAGAAAAACAGGGAGAAAAAGATAGATATGAAATAGAAAAATAAAAGCAATGAGCCTGAGTCTCATTCCATGATACAACAACTCATTCTCCATATGCATATGTATACCAAGTTTGAAAATTCTAGCTTTGCACAGTTTCTGAGAAAACTGCGACACATACCCATCGGGAACACAATGGTGAACCAACATTGAATCCACGTTGATTCAACGTCATGACACCAAATCAAGGTTGTATCAAAGTTTGAGTCAACGCTGTGTGCCTGCTAAATACTTACCTTGAAAAAATAGAGAAATTGACAAATAATTGGTAGAATAAGAGACATGAGCCAGATTCTTAATCACACAATACAACTCATCATTCTAATGCAAACTAAGTTTTAAGATTCTAGTTTCAATACTTCCTGAGAAAACTTGGACACAAATGAGCCGCGACACGAGAAAACCAACAAAGTGGTTGTGCGCCCAGTGCAGACTCAGATCAGCCTGGGCATCAAACCAGTCAGATCAGACTCTTCCCAAAGCGCTCAAAGCGGATGCCCAGGCTGATCTGAGTCTGTGCTGGGCGCACAGCCACATTGTTGGTTTTGTCATGTCGCGGCTCAATTTTTTAATGTTTACATGTTAAATAGGGAAAGAAACAAAACTGGATAAAAATAGATGATAAGAGAAATGAGCCTGGGTCAAATCTCCAACGATACAATCACTCATTTTGCACAAGTGTACCATGTTTCAAGACTCTAGTTTGCACAGTTCCTGAGAAAACTGTGAAAAAAGGATAGAACAATTAACAAATAAATAAAAGAATAAGAGCAATCAGCCCAATTTTACAATTCAGTGATAAAAAATCTAATTGCCCACAATTTAAACTAAATTTGAAGATTTTAGCTTTAAAGGCCCCATTGCTCTATCAGCACGAAATATTTTATCGTGAAGTATCGCTGCAAGCTTCTCAATACTGTTTCTTTATTGTATATGATCGTGATTGGCCGGCTTTTAAAAATTAAAACGTCCTTGAGTTTCTCATAAAAACGATTTGAAAAATTATCTAGGTCATTTAAAATGACCTACTTTCGGTTTCACAAGTTTCATAACATAGTTAACATAGTAAAAATACAAGGTACAAGAGGTAACAATACAAGGAACAAGAGATAAAAATACAATGTACAGTTATTTGATAGTTGATAAAAATACAATGTAAGGCAAGGATCTCGTTCTTTGTCTCGCTGTTGTGTGAGTAAATTGCCCAACGGGGAACCAGAAACAAAAAACGTAATTTTACGGACAGACTTGCCTTTTTTTATCTAAAATACCTTATTCCTTCTTTTTATCAGTTATATGGCGGAAAAAGCACAGCCTACATATTACCATCAGTTCTGAAGACTGTACCAATTTTATAAGGATTTGTGCTTCGACGATTTTCACCATTGATAGGACTATGGAGACTTTAATAGTTCACAGAGCATGCAAAATAGGGAAAGGAGGAAAATCGATAAAATGGAAGAATAAGGGCTATGAGCACAAGTCTCAGTTCCACGATATAATCACTTTATATTCTTCATATGTATTCCAGGATGGCAGATTCCTGTTTGCATAATTCCACAGACAACTGTGACACAAATTGACATTGAAAAGACAGAAAAATGGACAAAAAAGTTAATAATAAAAGCAATGAGTCTGATTCTCTCTACAACAATTCATTATCCATATGTGTATCAACTTGAACTTTCAAAGGACCTGACTGCACTGCTTCAGTAATGCAAGAGCAACACATATCGAATCCAGCTAGCCAGAAAATAAGTAAAGGGAAGAATAAAAGCCAGGATCGTGATTCGCAATCGTAAATTACAACAAACCCTACTCATATGCCTACTTTGTTTGAACAGTGTAGCTTAAAAATAGTTGCAGAGACTACCGTTACACAAATTTTCAAAATTCTAAATAAAGTAGAGACAGAAGACTGTATAAATAAAGGATGGAAAAGTGCAATAATCCTGCTTGTCCATCCCGTAATACAACAAACTGTTGTTTATCCGTATACCGAATATGAAGTGTCTGGCTTAAACAGTTCCTGAGGAAACTGTGACACGAATTTACTAAAACAGACAGGAAAATGGACAAATAAAAGGAAGAATTTATGCAATGAGTCATACATTTGGACGGACACACGGCGCCAAGTGCGTGCAAATATGGTTACATACCGCTGAGCCACTTGGGAAACGTCGTTAGGAGAATTGAACTGAACTGAACTGAAATGGGTCATACATAAAAAGTTGTTTTACGTATGTTTACCAAGTGAAAAGAGTCTAGTTTGAATGGTTCCTAAGCAAACTGTGAAAGAAAATTCCAATGTGTGAAAAAGGAAGACTAATGAATAAATATAAGGAGAGCAGGAGCAACGAGCCAACTACTTATTTTCCAAATGTACACCAAGCTTGAAGATTCTAGCTAGCATAGATCCTGAGACAGCCGACACAAATATACCATAAAAAGACAGATTTGGGCAAATAAATGGACGAATACGAGCAATGAGCCTAATCCCAACCCAACAGGCATGCATACCAAATTTGAAGCTTCTTCTAGCTTTAGTAGTTTCTGAGAAAACTCTTGACACATTTTTAATGTTAAAAAGGAACAAAACGGATAAAAAATGAACAATAAGAGCAATGAACCCGAGTCTTAAACCGACAATACAAACACTTATTCATCACATGTATGCCAAGTTTGAAGATTTTAGCTTGTACAGTCCCAGAGAAAACTGTGACACAAATTTACGAAGAAAAGGCAGCAATGGACATATAATGAGAAGAACATTAGCAGTGAGCCTGATTCTAAATTCATTGATACAACGACTCATTGCCCATATGTATAACAAGTTTCAAGATCCTGGCTTTAATAGTACCTGAGAATACTCTGACACAAATTTTCAATGTTACTAAGAGGAATGGGAAAAGAAAGAAAAATGAAAAGAAATAAAATTGGAAAAGTAGGGTCAAATCAGGTAAATTCGGACGACAGGTAAATTCGGACTATGACATTATTTCATTCATATGTCAGTTGTTTGGAATTAAAACAAAATTAAGTGGGTAAACAGTGAAAATCCTGAGCCGTCTCATCTGGATTTTCGCTGTTTGCAATGGTATGGCCAAATTTACCCGCTGTCCGAAGTTACCAGACTCGACCCTAAAAGCAATGAGACCAATTCCCAATCCCACAGTGCAGTACAATGTGCATGCGCGGCACCACGTGGAGAGGGTCATTAACGCATTCATGCCTAATGTCCCATTTACGGACATTGGCAAACAGTGCAGACCCAGATCAGATGCCGCAAAACGGATATTTGCTTTCGATACATGGGTATTTCTCTTAAAAAAAGAAAAGAAAAAAAAAAAGAAATGATAAAAACATACGCTATTCCATCAGACACCTCTTAATCGACAAGTGGACTACCTTTTCATACAGCGTCATCCAAATGCATTGTCCATGGTTATGCAATAAGCTTGTATGTCAGGAGGAATACATTTTTCTGAAAACATCAATATAATTAAATGGAAATGTATGAAAGTTCACTGACACTAATCGTGTATATCATTTACCTCACACTAATGTAATTAGTTTTTGTATGTAGTTGATGATAAATCTGTATGGTTCTGTTCTATTTTCGTCAAAACTCGTGCGTAAAAAGTCACTTGACTTACTTGTACTTTAACAGTCACCTGGCATGCTTCTGAGTCCTATTTGAATTTATAATTTGAAGCTTCCATACTTTTAATATTCAAGTTCTCGTATGTTATACAAATGAAATTTAAAGGTTGTGTCATTGTTCACGTGTCTCTGAGAAGGTATCTTACAAACATGCACTGATGGGTGTTGCTTTATTTTATTTGAGCCGCGACACGAGAAAACCAACAAAGTGGCTGTGCGCCCAGCGCAGACTCAGATCAGCCTGGGCATCCGCCCAGTCTGATCAGAGTCTTCGCTGTCCGCATGAAGGTAGCTTAGACCCTTAGCTACCTTTTAAGCGCTTAGGGAAGACTCTGGTCAGACTGGGTGGATGCCCAGGCTGATCTGAGTCTGCGCTGGGCGCACAACCACATTGTTGGTTTTCTCGCGTCGCGGCTCATTTTATTTTTACTTCACATGAATAAGCTACCGATATGAAATAAAACTACGGCAAGTTTCTAGAAGAGGGGGTACGTATGGCCGTGGACAGAAATACGAAACTCTTACTGATCCAAATAGCAGACCTTGACCTAGTCACATATCAAACTCCTTATAAAAAACTAACTGCAAACAAACAGTTAACTATATAAAAGTAGAAACTTCGAAGTATGTGACCTTTACCTTAGTTCAGCAGCTTTTATATCATCCTAGCGGTAAACCTAGTCACATATCAAATAGCTCCATTCAAGGATTTTGGAAAAGTATGGTAGACAGTAGAAGAGTTCAAACGACAATATCAAAGAGTGAACGGGTTTAGACTTTGCCAGCACTACTAGGGTAGCTGAAGACAGAACTAGATGGAAATGGATTGTTGTAAAGTCATCTGTGGTGCCCCAAGGACCTTGGAATGTTATGAAATAAACTAGACTACACTAGGATACGAGGGGCCGATTATGCCTACTGTATTTTGGTTTAGACAGTTTTAGTCAGCTACTATTTACATACTTGTACATACAAACATATAATAATAATAATAATAATGGATCTATTTTGGATCTGACAATAAGCACGACACTCTTATTATATGAAAGTCATTTCCTGAAAACAATGGATAGAATTTAGTCATACTGAATGTCTAGTTGTATCAAACCAATAAGTTTTACATAGTTAATGAGGAGAGAGAGAGAGAGAGAGAGAGAGAGATAGAGCTGTTAAAACAAACATTTGATAATGTCCTTATTTCAAGTAGCGTCAGAAGAAACAAGAGCTGTCGCATGACAGCATAACTCGTCTGACCTGGTGCTTGCCCATCTCACAGTCATTTGTCGCTATGGCTTGCAATACACAAAACTTCACGCAAGCATGTCCATGTATTGTCACATATGTTTATAAAGAAAAGCTTTGAGATATAATTCTGTATCGATGACCTTGACTTCAGGGTCACCCAGTGGGGTGGGGATAGTGTTTTGTGAGAACTCAAGCCAGTATCTAATATCACCTGAAGTATAAACTAAATCCATCCCAAGCACTATGGAACATTATACAATCAGAAAAGTATGGTAATCCCTTAACAAAAACCCCACATTTTAAGTCCATGACCTTAATTTCAAGGTCACTGAGTGAGATGGGGTGGTATTCTGTAAAGCTTTGGACCTATATCTAACTACTGCGCACATATCAAAAGAATCCATTCATGAGAAATGGGGATATATTTTGGTTGATTTGATGCTTAACGTCCATGGTAAACAACTAAGGTCATGTCGGGACGGTCAGTTAACCTAACCACACTATTCCTGGGCAGGCTTAGACCTCCTAAGCGGTTAACCAGTACTAAGTGCACATACTTTCGCCAGTAACTGACAACTGCCCTTCTTGAATCAGCGGAAGGAGAAACGAAAGTATGTGGCCAGACCGGGATTCGAACCCAGGACCTCTGACTTACGAGTCAGGTGCCCTACCGATTGCGCTACCCGGCCCGGCCAAATGGGGATATACTTAATTGTATAACTTTAAAATGAGTGTGACCTAATTTTTGACCCCTGAGCGCCACCCCAGGGCCTGACTCTGGAGTACAGTGGTATGTCATGAAAGGTTATGCTACGGTATGATTATGGTCCAAATATGGAAGGGTTCTTGCCAGTAGTTGCTAAGAAATGAATGTTTAAAAAACTTCGTCTGAAAACTTTAAAGTGAGTGTGGCCTAATTCTTTGACCCCTAAGCCCCACCTGAGGGACTGATCCTGTGGTATGGTGTTATGTTATGAAAGGTTATGCTATGATATGATTATGTTCCAAATATAGAAGGGTTCTTGCCAGTGGTTGCTGAGATATGAATGTTTAAAAAAACTTTGTCGGAAAACATTTAAGTGAGACTGACCCAATTTTTTATCCCTCCACCCCACCCCAAGGCCTCACCCAGGGATATGATGTCACAAAACAGAAGGATATGCTATGATATGATTATATTGCAAGTATCAAAGTGTTCTGCCTAGTGGTTGTTGAGATTTGAAAGTTTAAAAAAACTTTGACGTAAAACTTTAAAGTGTGACGCCAATGCCAACGCCCACGCCCACGCTGACGTCAGGGTGACAACAACAGCCCCCTGTACTTTCGCACAGGCGAGCTCAAAATAGCATCGAACTCAGCTGCACACAAAGTATAGAAAAAACAAAACAAAACAATGCTCAATCGAATCGAACTGATTCAATCGAATTCCACATCCTGCCCCGAACACCAAACGGGAAAGGAACATCTACAGCTAAGTCGGCACTAAAACAAACAACACCAGGGAAACGCCAAGGGGACATCTCTTTCCCAATAGATGGTCACAAGGCTGTGCTAAATACATAGAACAATTATGTCAAAGGCAAACAGAAAGCGGACAAACAGTAACAATTAGAATGAACTAAAGAAGCAACGCATTTAAACGTTTAATAATTACAAGAGGGGTAAGGGTGGTGGGCGGAGTTTAACCGGTTTTATGTTCGAGCAACCTCACCCTAGTTTCTGTAGTGGCGAAGGACCTCTAGTCATCAAAGAATCAAAATAGCGAACATATATATCCAGATTCATCGCCCAGATGAAACGAGTACTCTGGCATGAAATCATAATGATTACAGTAAAGTGCAATACCACAGGGTATAATCGATTCCGCCAATTTTCGCTTCCTGCAGAGACTGTACATAATATTTGGCTTCCGCCGAGACTGTCCGTGAACTCTTGCTTCTTGCAGAGACTACTGTCCTCGAAAAATGGCTTCCTGCCGAGACTGTCCGCGTGACTCTGCTTCCTGCCGAGAGGCTCGGCAGGAAGCAGAATCACGCGGACAGTCTCTGCAGGAAGCCATTTATCATGTACAGAAGTCTCGGCAGGAAGCAAGAGTTCGCGGACAGTTTCGGCGGAAGCCAAATATTATGTACAGTCTCTGCAGGAAGCGAAAATTGGCGGAATCGATTATACCCTGTGAATACACTGTTGTCAAGCATTATTCAATATGACGGAAGTAATACAGTATGATGCCATTAAATAATTTAACCAGGAGGGCATATTTAATTCGTTTAAATCTAATATAAGGAAACTCATATAGACTGACAACCAACAGCAAACACTGCACATTCAAAAGATGCAACAACAGGAACAAAATAGTTGGACTTGTCTTTCAAAATAAAGAGAGAGAGTTAATACAGTAAGATAGTAAGATATGATAGATATGATGAGGCGTTAACTTTACTTATTATTGAAAAATCTACCTCACTTTATAATGAATTCTTGGACTTGTAGAAATTAGGACTTGTTTTTCATGTACTGGTTCATTTTCTTGTCAAAACATCATGAGAGATCGTTCAGTAAATATACTGTAAAACACTTAATATCTGCGGTATCAAAATTTCGCGGTTAAATGAAAATGACATATTAGCGCATGTTAATTTTGGCGGCCTTGATTTACCATGGCTCCAAATAAAAAAAAGAAAGCTGATGTAAATTTTTTACAATTTTCTTATCCTTTTAACTATACATTGTGGGATGTCACAATGTATAGTTTACTTTGACGGAAAGGTATAAGAAATATAAATACTCATCAAATACTCCTTTTTATATAGACCTCTGTTATGCTGTGCAAATGTATATGTATTAAATCTATGTAATATTGGCGGACTTATATTTTAGCGCTCTTTGCCTTAAGGCCCTGTCACACTACAACGTTTCAGACAACGTATGCCAACGTATGAAAAAATTATCCAATACGCTGCCATACGCTGGAGATAAATTAAAAGATCAAACAGCAGCCGGTTTTGGAACGCACACATAGCGTACTGAAACGTATAAATAACTTATTCACAACTTATCCCTAGCGTATACATAACTTATACGAGCGTATAACAGCGTGTTCCCAGCGTATCTGTAGCGTTCTTGTCTTATGTCGAACGCATGCACAACGTTAGTCTAACTTACGCCGACCTTATGTATAGCGTGTTGGAGCGTGCTTCGACAATCAGATGTAAAGCGACGGCTCTCTACAACACTTTTTATTGTAGTGGACGTTGATCGATGGACATGCCTAAAGAACGAAAATTAGAGAACTTTGCAGGTAGTAGCTGACCACCTGAACCTACTGTCGTCCCAATCATCACCCGACTGCCGTGCCTACGATGGTAGCCAACCTCCCTCTCGCGCAGACTCCAATGCCTCTTTAGTGGTATCCGTGGCAGCATCTGCAGCAGCTGTGGTAGCATCTGAAGTAAAAAAAACCCTCTCAAGCCCCAAAACGACAAGCAGAAGCGGTCCAAGAAGATTCCTTATTTAAAAGTGATGAATTGCTGATCTGTATCCAATATATATAGCTGAAGCCCAGGTCGCTGGCGGATATGTTACCTTAATACGCTCAGTGCGTTCGTGATACGTTGAATAAGTTCTAAGGTCGTCAGGCATAGGTTGGATACGTTCTGGATACGTTCGGTATACGTTACAGGTAAGTTACCTATAAGTTAGAAATAAGTTACGCGTACGCTCCACAATGGACCTGCTGGCTACCGACGTATGTCAACGTATGATTAACTTACAAGTTACGTGCATGAACGTATGCATAACTTACCTGTTGCGTACACCAAACTTATGACTAACTTATAAACAATACTTCGGCGTACGCTGAAAATTTTATGCATGCACAAAATTTTGGGCCGCATTCGACGTATAACAACTCATACCAACGTATTTGAGCGTACTCGTAACTTGTTCATAACGTACCCCTAACTTATTCAACGTACACCAGCGTGTTTACTAAATTTCTCATACGTCGGCATACGCTGATGCTATACGTCACTGTGTGACAGCCACATTAACCGCCAATATCGCCTAAATTCAGTAACCGCCAAAAATAAGTGTTTAACAGTAAATTCGGAGAAGTAATATCAAGTGGCATGAGCTCTCGAAACCTTAGCAATGGCAAGACGAACTGGGAACGCTGTGGTAAATTTCAGTGAGCTACATTCCAGTCCTAGCCTAGTATCTGCCAAGTCCGTGTACCAATGTTAAAATATTTTGGGGGTCAATTATGTCTTTTTTATCTAATGGGTATTTGAATGAAGCGACAGTTTGGAGTGAGGAGGCTGTTTAATATTGTCTGAAAGAGGATCAAAGTACCGATAAAAGAAGAAAGAATTATAGAAAAGATTTGTATTAGACTACAATGTCTGGATATGATTAGAGTTTGTGAGGTTAAACGAAGTAGTTTCTTGGAGTAAAGTTGGTAAAAGATCAGGTGGATACACGTAACCTGATAAAAAGATTATCACTTTATGCTTTTTCCGTCGGTTTCGTTTTAAATTCCACCCAAGATCATCAAACACTTTCTGAACGCTTTTTGTACCAGTAATAGACTTCGCTACGTCCATATGCACGGCCTCTAATTAGGGGATACATGTAACTGTATTTAAAATTGTTATTTGGGGAGGTAAATCGTCGGTTTTATGGTCGGAAATTTCGTTTTACGGCGACGTGAGTTTTAACTGGTCACAATTATTTATCTGACTTGTCTGCAGATGCATTCTCTTGACACAGCTAGTCTTTATCGAGCTTTTTTGGGTGCCAGTCAGTAGAAAGGGTACATAATACTACATATTGTTCAGATTTCGTCGCCATATGGTAGTTTAGACATCCCATAAGGCCAAGCTTGGAGACTTGCACTCACAAGGCTAAATTTTATAAAGTTTAATCACGTGAAAAAGTTTTGTTGCTGGCAATTTCTTTATTTCTTGTTGTTTTTCTTTAATGCTGACCTACTGGCTATCCAGATCCGTTAATTTCAAATTCATAAGTGTTCACATCAAACGCGCACGGGCAAAACATGATTTTCATACATTACAGTAATTATCCTCTTCAATACGGTTACATGTGAGGCTATTGTATGC